>JAPDPM010000001.1:53520000-56020000 GCA_032173925.1 Heritiera fomes
AAACAAACATAAACGAATTAAAAACAAACGAACAACAAATGACACTTTAAATAACGAACAATAAATAAACATAAATGAGTCTGTTCGCGAACAAAAATGAACGAACCACACCTATGTTTATATTTGGTTCGTTTACTAAATGAATACTAAAATATTGTTCGTGTTCATTCGTTAAGCTTAATAAACGAACAAAAACCGAGCGGATTCACGAACTGTTCATCGATCGTTTTGTTTGTTTATGTTAGTATATCTCCATAGTTATGGAAATAATTGTTTGGTTGACCAATTCCGGATATGGTCCATAATTTCACGCTGAATCTCAACTCAATATTTGGCTATTAAAACACGATTTTGTGATGGTTAAAACGTGATTTTATTGCCATAATCAGCATGCTCTCGTTAGTAATAAAAGGAGAGCTCCTTCCGGTCCCCAAGTACGTGAATCTAAAACACACAAACACCATTTAGTGAGGTTTTGAGTGCTTGGAAGATTTGGAAGGTCTGTTATCGACACAGAGTAGACTGTCAGATTTGAAAATTGCTTCAACAGTAGATTTACAGAGTGCAATGGCTGGAGGTTAGATCCTGTCGCTTACGCATTTAATTGTTTGACATGTTTCATATTGTGTAGAAGCATGTTTAGGATTAATTTTAATCTTACATTTGGTATCAGAGCCGTAGTTTAACCTCTGTCTTGCTAGAGATCTGTAAAAAGAAGTTATAAAAACCCATATTTTGAAACTTTAAGTCTCGAATTTCTTGAAACTCATTCTGTTTTCATGTGTTTTTGGCTTAAATATTTGAGATCTATTGTTAGAAAGCTCTAGGAATGAAAAATACATGAAAAACGAGATTGTTTGAAGGAGTTTGTGTCGGATCGGGTCGAAAAAAACCCAAAAATTTCTGCAAATGCCCGTTCGGGCGAAGAAGAACACGCGCCTGATAACTGTCATACGGGCGTGTGGATCTCACGCGCCCGAGAGAGACTGGCGCGTGAATAATGAACGCGGGCGCGTGGGATCACGCGCCCGCGCCTTGTGTATATTGGGCCACTGTTTGGGTTTTAATTTTGGGTTGTTTTGGGCCATTTATTTTTTGGGCTATTTTAGTTAATTATTTGGGCCATGTGGATTAAATAAAAGGGCCATTTGGTTTATTTTAGGCTTTAGGGATTTATTTAATTTAAGTAATTTAAATTATTTAATTTAGGTCAAATAATTATATTTTTGATAATTTTATATCAAATTTTCAGTTCTGTAATTTCATAATTTTATGAATAATTAGATTATTTTCACAAAATTAATATAATTATGAAAACTTCTCATTATTTTGGATTTTATGAGGATTTTTCATAAATTTGGATTTTTTTTATGCCGTAATTTTAAATTAAATAATTTTGTGAAAATTATCATAAAATTATGATTAAGTTATGAAAATTTGATTTGAATGTGTATATGTGCTCATTTTGAATATGTATAATTTTATTATTTTTATACTAGAAGCACATGTAGCTAAGTTATTCATATTATTTGGAATTAAAATTGCGTTGTGTTAATTGCAATTTTTTAAAAAATATGAATAAGCTTAGGATTTTACCAATATGTCTAAGTGATTTATAATTTATTTAATTAGGGCTTAGCCACAGCAACCTTAATTAAGTAAAATTATTTTTTTTTGTAAAATCACATAATGATATTAGACATAAATTGTGATTAGTTATAAGGTTATGGTAAATTTTATCCCACAGGAATTTTTATTATAATTTTATAACTAATTAGGATAAAATATCAAATTAGTTTCTTAATTTACCCACAGGAATTAGGAAATGATATAATTTGATAGTTTTATCATTATGATATGAATCTATTAGAATTAGAACTTTAGCCCACAGGCAAGTTTTATGTCTAAGATTCATTAATAAAATATGTTTACATTGGTATACATAATTAAGTTTGCCTCAAAAATTCTAGATACATAAGCATGTTTATTTTCTATATGCAGTGTTTCCTCAGGCTAGTATTAACCTAGAAGTTCCCGAGCTGGATGGAGAGAACTACAAAGTTTGGAAGGAGAGAGTTCTCCTCCAATTAGGGTGCATGGATATAGACTATGCTATAAGGAAAGACGAGCCCGTATTAACTGAGACCAGCACTCCTACTGAAGTAGCTTTACATGAACGCTGGGAGCGATCCAATCGCCTTAGTGTCATGTATATAAAGACAAAGATATCTGCTGGGATACGTGGTTCAGTCGAACAGCATACCAACATTAGGGCCTTACTGAAGGCCATAGATGATCAATTTGTCACTTCAGACAAAGCGTTGGCCAGCATCCTGATAATGAAGTTTTCATCGATGAGGCTCACCAATGTCAAAGGAGTGTGCGAGCACATAATGGCCATGAGAGATATAGCGGCCCAACTCAAGAAGCTAGAGGTGGAGATGTCTGAGTCTTTTCTTGTGCATTATATATTGAACACTCTACCAAAGCAGTACGGACCATTCAAGATATCCTACAACACACATAAAGATAAGTGGACCATCAATGAATTGATGACCATGTGTGTTCAAGAGGAGGGAAGACTGCTTATGGAATCAGGTGAGAGTGCATTTTTTGCAAGCCAAGAAAAGACCAAGGATCGAGCCAAGAACAAGGGAAAAGGGAAAATCCCTGCCCAAGCTGACATTAAGAAAGAGTCCAAGTGTTTCTTCTGTAAAAAGAAAGGACACATGAAGAAGGACTGTGCTAAGCTTCAGCAGTGGCTCGTTAAGAAACGTAATCCACTCTCATATGTTTGTTTTGAATCAAATATGGTTGAGGTTAATCATAACACATGGTGGATTGATTCTGGATCTACAATTCACATTTCGACTTCCTTACAGGGTATGACAAACCTAAGGAAGCCAGTGGGAAATGAGGAGAGCATCTATTCTGGAAACAAGATGCGCTCGCGTGTTGAAGGCGTTGGAACATACACTTTAGTTCTTAGGAGTGGTTTTATTTTGCAATTGGAAAAGACTTTTTGTATTCCTAGTTTCTCGAGAAATTTAATCTCTGTTTCTAGGCTGGTACCTTATGGATATTCCTTTCAATTTTCAAATAAATCAGTATTGATATATTTTAAGTATGATATTGTTGGGAATGGTACCTTACGTGATGGTCTTTTCTCTATTGATTTGCAAAACGACACTGCTTATAACGCCTTGCATGTTCAAACTGGCACTAAAAGATGTGTTATGAATGAGGACTCCTCCACGTTATGGCACCGGAGATTAGGTCATATCTCCATAAATAGAATTAAGAGATTGGTAAATGACGGAATACTTAGTACTCTCGATTTTACTGATTTCGACACTTGTGTGGATTGCATTAAGGGTAAGCAAACCAACAAGTCTAAGAAAGGTGCCAATAGGAGTTCAACCATATTAGAGATCATACATTCTGACATATGTTGTCCTGACATTGATGCATATGGTCAGAAATACTTCATCACCTTTATTGATGATTACTCGAGGTTTATGTATCTCTACATGCTTCATAACAAAAGCGAAGCATTAGATGCCTTTAAAATCTTTAAGGCTGAAGTAGAGAAACAATGTGGAAAACCCATAAAGATAGTAAGAACTGATAGAGGTGGGGAGTATTACGGTAGATACACTGAAGATGGACAAGCACCTGGACCATTTGCAAAGTTCCTTCAAGAAAATGGGATTGTTGCCCAATATACCATGCCTGGTTCACCGGATCATAATGGTGTTGCAGAAAGAAGGAACCGAACTTTGATGGAAATGGTGCGTGGTATGCTTAGCAACTCGAAGTTGCCTAAGTCTTTGTGGATTGAAGCTCTTAAAACGGCAGCGTATATATTGAACCGGGTTCCAACCAAGGCTGTTCCAAAGACGTATTTTGAATTATTCAAAGGTTGGAAACCGAGTTTGCGTCATATGCGTGTTTGGGGATGCCCTTCTGAGATAAGAGTTTACAACCCACAGGAAAAGAAACTGGATCCTAGGACCATAAGTGGGTATTTCATCGGATATGCCGAACGGTCCAAAGGCTACAGATTCTATTGTCCATCTCATAGTACTAGATTTGTGGAATCAAGGAACGCCAAGTTTCTTGAAAATGACTTAGTTAGTGGGAGCGATCAATCTCAAGACCTAGTTTCTGTGAGAGATCAACCCTCTACCTCGAGTCAAGGATTGGTTATCTTGAACAATGTCCCTTCAGTACAACTGGACATTGAACAACCAATCGTTGAAGATCCACAAGTAGCTGATAACTTACCAGTAGACGAGGCTCCTCTGGATACACCAGAATTAAGTGAGCAACCAGTTGAACAACATGATCCTTTGGAGAATGTTGAACCAACATTAAGAAGGTCTACTAGGGAAAGGAAATCAGCTATTCCTAGTGATTATATTGTGTATTTACAAGAGTATGATTTCAATATTGGGCCCGTTAATGATCCAGAGACGTTTTCACAAGCCATGAACAGCAAAGAATCAAAACTTTGGTTCGATGCTATGAAGGATGAGATGGATTCGATGGCATCTAATGGAGTATGGGATCTTGTCGAGTTGCCTAATGGGGCTAGAGCTATAGGCTGTAAATGGGTCTTTAAGACCAAGACTGACTCATTAGGCAACATTGAGCGTTATAAGGCAAGACTCGTAGCCAAAGGATTCACTCAAAAGGAGGGAATCGATTACAAGGAGACCTTCTCTCCTGTATCTAAGAAAGATTCTCTCCGCATCATAATGGCGCTTGTTGCACATTTTGACTTAGAGTTGCAACAAATGGATGTGAAAATGGCATTTCTCAATGGTGATCTAGAGGAAGAGGTTTACATGAAACAACCTGAAGGTTTTTCCTCTAGTAATGGTGAGCATTTGGTCTGTAAGCTCAAGAAGTCCATATATGGGTTGAAACAAGCTTCCCGCCAATGGTATTTAAAATTCCATGAAGTCATCTCATCATTTGGTTTCGTTGAGAACATCATGGATCAGTGTATATACCAGAAGGTCAGTGGGAGCAAGATTTGTTTCCTTGTGCTATATGTGGATGATATTCTGCTTGCAACCAATGATAAGGGGATGCTACGTGAGGTGAAACAATTTCTTTCTAAGAACTTTGATATGAAGGATATGGGCGATGCATCTTATGTCATTGGCATTAAGATCCATAGAGACAGACATAGAGGTATATTAGGTCTGTCACAAGAAGCCTATATCAATAAAGTCTTGGAAAGATTCAGGATGAAAGATTGTTCACCAAGCCTAGCTCCCATTGTGAAGGGTGACAGGTTCAATTTGAACCAGTGCCCGAAAAATGATCTTGAGCGGGAACAGATGAAGAACATTCCATATGCCTCAGCTGTTGGAAGCATTATGTATGCACAGGTCTGTACCAGGCCTAATATTGCTTTTGATGTGGGAATGTTGGGTAGATATCAAAGTGACCCGGGGATGGACCATTGGAGAGCTGCGAAGAAGGTGCTTAGATATCTTCAAGGCACTAAGGATTACATGCTTATGTATAGACGGACTGATGAGTTGGAAGTGATTGGCTACTCAGACTCAGACTTTGCTGGCTGTGTTGATACCCGGAAATCAACATCCGATTACATCTTCATGCTTGCCGGTGGAGCTGTTTCATGGAAGAGTGCTAAGCAGACACTGACTGCCACTTCTACTATGGAGGCCGAGTTCGTTTCCTGTTTTGAGGCTACCTCACATGGTGTATGGCTTAAGAGTTTCATTGGTGGGCTTAGAGTTGTTGACTCCATATCTAAGCCATTGAGGATATATTGTGACAGTTCAGCTGCGGTATTCATGGCTAAGAACAATAAGAGTGGAAGTCGAAGTAAGCATATCGACATTAAGTACTTAGCCATTAGAGAACGTGTTAGAGATAAAAGAGTGGTCATTGAACACGTTAGCACTGAATTGATGTTAGCTGATCCTTTGACTAAGGGCATGCCACCGTTTAAATTTAAGGATCATGTAGAGAGAATGGGACTTGGTCCCACATTATGATTGTATTGAAACTCTTATTAATAATATGATGTTTCTCATTTTTTATTTGCATACACTAAAATTTATTTGAGAAATATCCTTGTTGTTTGGACCGAGAATAAACATAAGGTTTATTCATTAAGTATAAATGAGTTGATTTAGAAACATTTTACATAGTAATACATGGAAGATAATACTCACCATTAGAGGAACTGTCGCCATGATTCATGTGATTTGTTTCTTTATAAGTGAAATATATGGACCAAATGGGAGAATGTTAGTATATCTCCATAATTATGGAAATAATTGTTTGGTTGACCAATTCCGGATATGGTCCATAATTTCACGCTGAATCTCAACTCAATATTGGGCTATTAAAACACGATTTTGTGATGGTTAAAACGTGATTTTATTGCCATAATCAGCATGCTCTCGTTAGTAATAAAAGGAGAGCTCCTTCCGGTCCCCAAGTACGTGAATCTAAAACACACAAACATCATCTAGTGAGGTTTTGAGTGCTTGGAAGATTTGGAAGGTCTGTTATCGACACAGAGTAGACTGTCAGATTTGAAAATTGCTTCAACAGCAGATTTACAGAGTGCAATGGCTGGAGGTTAGATCCTGTTGCTTCCGCATTTAATTGTTTGACATGTTTCATATTGTGTAGAAGCATGTTTAGGATTAATTTTAATCTTACAGTTTACACCCCTACAATTTGGCAAGCAGTGTCTGTCGTTTTTTGTGTTTGTCCAAGCTCCCCCACTCTGTTTTCCTATCGGTTAGTATTTTCATTCATCTCCAAAAAGATGTCTTTTCTCGACATTATTTTATAAACATTACTTTTCACTGAAATTTTCATGTTTGAATTCAAGATGTAAATGTTTTTGGAACTGATGAACAAGGTACATTCAGAATTAGGTGTATGGAATTCGAAACTCCATCGTTATCAGATTTGGCTTAAACTTTGGCAAAATAACAGCATCAATATCACATGTTCAAGCAACTCTCAGCGTTATAGGCAGCACGATAAGTGCTCAAGCGATGGAACACTATATTTTGAGGAAACCAACAACTTCAAGCATAAAAGAGGTACATTTTTACGGTCCTTATGATGCTCTTCTCGTTTAGAGTTCCACACGTTATCTAAAAGGGTGACCAGGAAGTCCAAGAAGCCATTGTCTGCAAACTATGCGGACTCGAGTTAACAGATCCGAATGTAACATTTGCTTTGTGCTGTGCAACTCGATCTTCTCTAGCAATAAGTTTAGCTAATTAATCTTGAAACTGTTCGATGGAAAATCTACCTGATCCTCACAGAAACCCTAAATAAATTACCCTGAGAGGTGAGAATATGCACAGCTGATGGAGTTGAAGCTGAGCTAGACAAATCAAAATTAAATTTATTTTGCCTTGAATTTCTCAACTTAAGTGGCAAAGTATTTTGCTTTACATCGGTGGTTAATTGGTGAAGGTAAAGTTTCAGCCTCTGTTGGGATTTTAGCTAAGGTACTGTTGTTGAGTTGAAAATGGGTTGTCTTTTTGCTTGTTCTTGATTGTGTATATTTCTGCCCTACTGTTTTGGTTATAAGAAAAGGAAATGAAGCCAACAACCTCTTGACCTAGTGGTTAAGGATGAGTTGTGGCATATTGCAAGTTTTGGATTCGAATCCAAGCACTCCTTCCCCAGTTATTTAATATTTCTCTTGTAACAAAAAAAAAGAAAATGAAATGTCGGTTTAAGATTTTTCCAAGAGGATGAACGGATGAATTCATTTTAGATTGAAGGTTATGTATTATACTGTTTAATTTTCCTCTTTTTCCAATTGATAATCTGTTTCTCTGTTTCTCGTGTGATGACATCGAAGGGAAGTGATAAAGGGTCAAAGGAAATAAGGTGGTCCGAAGAAGAAATTGTTTCTTGCTCTGTGAAAGCTAATTTGCAGTTTTTGGTTAGTTGTAACAGTTAATACTTAATGCTCATTACTCTCAACATGTGGGGACCAATGTTCACCTTACTACTGAGTTAATTTCACCTTTTCAAATATTATTTTCCCCTATTTTCTTGAACTTGATATCTTTGCAATTTTTGATATTTCAAATGAAACTCTTGGTTTTATGTTAAATATGCATTTCATTTTATGTTTGAGATTTGTTAGATTTTTATTGACTATTTACGGTTTGGCTTAGAGAACTGACGGAAAAGAACAATGAGGAAAGTTTATGCTTAAATTAATTAATTTTATGTGATTAAATTTTAGAAACTAGTTCTCTTTTTTAGGTTGTGTAGCAAAATGAGGAAACTTTATTCTCCAAATAGTGAAATAGAGTTACAGGACAACAATTTAAATCTAGGAAATATGAACTTGCTTTGGATTCTTTAGCAGCATTGAATTTGGGTTCACCTTTTTTTTATTTCTCTGAAGGTTTCTTTTTGTTTGTGAATTTATGGTTTTAAGTTTTAGGTTCAGTTTTTTTATCGTTTTTTCGATTGGATTTTTACTTTCTATTTTTTATTCCTTTTTTTTATTTTAAAAAATTATAAAGCTCCTTTATGATCTTATACTTTCCTTTGGATCCACATTTTCAATCATAAAGAGGTGGATTGCATGTGCTTGATGGATGTCATTAAACCTAGACTTATTTTTGGAATTAAAGGTGTAATCGAATCGAGTCGAAACAATCCAGTATTAGGTTCGAGCTTGACTCATTTAGAAAATTCAAGACTCGAAGCTTAGCTTAAATTTGATCGAATTTGATTTATGAAGTTTGAGCTCGGCTCGACAAAATATTCAAGCTGCTTGGGCTCAGTTTGATAAACTCGATTAGTTAATTTTTAACTATTTATTATGAGGATAAATGGTAAATTAATAATAAAATATTAAAAATATATGTATTTAAAAAAAACAAGTTTGATAAGACTCACGAGCCACTGAACTGAATATTAAGAAATTTGAACTCGGCTTTATTCATTATTCAAGTAACTCAAGCTCGGCTCAAAATAAATGAGTCAAACTCAAATAATCATTAAGTCGAACTCGAATAGCTCACAAATAGTTTGACTCGTTTATACTCTATTTGGAATAAAGGAAAGTGGCCCCATATGTTCGCTTATCCTAGTGATATTTTTCTCAATCCCTCTTCTGTTTTTGACAATTGTAATATGATTCGCCTACCCGGACCACTTCTTGGTTTCCTCCTTCACCTAGCTCTATGAACTTGAATGTCAATGAAGCAGCCTTCGTTAAACCTGGTTTGGCAGCTATTGGACGTGTTTTCGGAGATCATTCTAGGGTTATTAAAGGGATTTTCTCTATACCTATCGGTGTGGAAGACTCAAACTTTGCTGAATTTTTCGCCATTAAGGAAGGTCGTCTTCTTTTTTTCTCTTCCCAATGGGTCTCAACTTTGTGCCTTAATTATAATCGAAAGTGAATCTAGCAACGCTTTTCTTTGGACGAACAAGAACTCTGCTTGTGCTTGGACGCATGAAGCACATCTCCAACCACATCGAACGCCTCAAAAACAACACCAAAGGAACTTTCTTCGACTACATTTTGAGTGAGGCAAATCCATAGCCAACGGATTAGCTAAATCTGAGGTTTCTCGCTTGGTTGCTTTTGTCTCTTGATTCTAATTGCTAGAATTCATGAGTGAAGACGAAAGGAAACGAAAGAAGAAGCAAGAATAAGAAAGAAAAATTGATGAGTCGAGAAGAAAAATTGTTTCTTATTTCTCTCTATATTTAGAAGTCTACAATACGCGGAAAAACCAAAATATTTGAAAAACAACAAAACATCATAAATATGTATTCCTAATCCTAATACTAATTTTTGGGATTTTCTTCCTTACTACTGTAACATTCTTGGATTTATTTCACCCTTTTATATAATGATATTCTGCCTTTCAAAAAAATGAACAAACATAGAATGACCTCATAATTGTCACACACTTGCATAAAATATCAACAATTGCCATAGAATTAATTAATATTATATCACTGATTTGGACAGCCGAAGTTTGTTGTGAGCATGAGTATATAAATAATTGAGTTTCATTTCCATCAATTGACTTGATTTTTACCTTTTAATAGGAAAATTATTTTGTTCCCAAAAATAAAGAACAATTATTGTCTTAGTTTAATTTTCAATTATGTCACCGTTTTAACACAAATTCATGTTGCACCTATTGCGATTATATTTTTCCAAAAAAAGAGGACAATTATTGTTTTGATTTGTTCTTATTAAGGCACAAACAAAACCAATTATATCAATCAATCTATCAATTTACAATCTTTTTCCAAATAATTTGATTTTTAAATGTACATATCATAACTTATGCTTTTAATTTTTTTTAAACCATTTATACACTTGAAATGTAAAGTTTATTTTAATCAGCATAATTTTATTTTCACGATTTACATTTAACTTGCTTTTATAACTTTTAGTTTAAAAAATACTGAAAAAATATATAGCATCGAGTAACCAGTAAGCAAAAGAACCAAAGAGACGAGATGGTTACTGTTTATCATTAACAAACTAATTAGCAATTTCTCAATCCTATAAACATGTCTATTGTAAGTTACTGCAATGTGACTAAGTTCAATATACCTTATAAAAGCTTAATAGTCAATTAACATCAGCATATTTGGTTGCAGGAAATGGATATTGAAACAGGATTAGATCAAGAAAATTCAAAAAGTACGATATTAATATACACTAGATTGAACCCCGCGCTATGCTGTGAGACTAATATATGTCAAAATGTTAACATAAAGATGCAATTTTGCTGGAAGAATTTTTTTTCTAAAATTTATGCTTAAACAATTTAAAAAAAACACAAATTAAATGAAGGAAAAAAGATAAACAATGAGAAGTATCCATATATCTCCATTCTTAGTTGCAATAAAATCTACTTTCGTTCCACACCCAATTGAAACCTCCTATTTACTTAACAGATGACATTTACATCTAATGTTTCCTATGAATTATGATTGAATAAGCAAGCTTGGGTTAGCATCAACGTAAAATTCAAAAGTGGAAAATAGAATGTGTAAATTTTAAACATAAGAAACATAACTTTCGCTTCCTCTATTTGCTTGTAGCTTATTTGCTCTAAAAGTAGTGTGTATGTATGTGTGTATGTGTGTGTGGGCGTATAGATATCAAGTTTGGACAACACCTTTCATTTTGACCTAAAAGAAACAACAAATTCCTTAACAATAATGAAACAAATAAACTTATGCATTAAAGTTCTAATTAATTTCACTTACCTTGTCTTTTTGGATAAAGACAAAAAATTAGCATTCATTTAGAATTTACTATGAACCAAATAAATATGGTCATGATTAAAGTTCACACACACAATATATATATATATATATATATATATATATATATATATATAATGTATGTGTGTGTATATATATATAGAGAGAGAGAGAGAGAACCTAAAGTTGATTAGGCAATAAAAATTAAAAATTCATATTACAAACAAATAGTTTGACATCATGAATAGCAAAGTCCTACATTATGAGCAAGAAACCAATATTAATCACTACAGAGAATCACTAATTAATTAAGAGTAGTAAAGCTAAAAATGAAACTTAGCGATGAGCTCCATAATGGTAAACAATTAATTAACAATATCTAATTAATTGCATGAAAATGGACAGCTGGTCCATTTGCATCAAGGAAGCTTAGCTTTGCTACATTCATTAAACATGGATGGATGCAAGAATGGCCACACAGCTTGGGCTGCTATATATTCTCATAGATTTTTACCAATTTATTAACTAATTAACATTGTTTACCAATTAAGGAGAAGCTTCCTTGGAAAGTTCATGAGCATAAAAGAAAGGGGCTATTTTAGCTGTTTTTTCTTTCTCACTTGATCGATTATGATCAAGTCATGGAGCATTTAAATTTGTTTTTTTCTTTCCTAAATAGTGGGTTACTATTCTCCCAAGCTTTCTTTGACAATTAGGCCACGAAGGAACAAAAACTTTTTTTACTTAAAGATCCTCAAATTAACCACTTTAGGGAATCTGAAAACACTCATTGGTTACATTTCATATTCATAGTTGAATACACGTTGTGCTATAGGATCAACATCGTCTAGAATGGCATCAATAGTATGTACCATGACTCGCACTATGTTATGGGTCGATATTGTTAAAAAATGACAATAACATTTTGTCATTCTACATCCAAAAGACTATTTTTCATTAAGAATTCATGAAGTTAGAAACAAAGGTAGAATTTAAAGCTGGAAAAAATAAAAAAAGAAATAACATTTAAGAAGAGCAAGAGTGTAATTGAAGGTCAATTATGCATAAAACTAGACATGGATTTCAAGAATATAGTGATCCAACTTTATCATAAACAATTTAAGTTAGATATTCAAGTTTCAAAAAAGAAAAGTTATGATTCCCAAAAACAGCAATTCAATGGTGGATCATTACCAACAAAATGTGAAGCAGGCAAGACAAAAAGAGTTGCTCTAATATCAATTATATTTTACCTACAAAGTGTCACTAGTTTATTAATACTTTTTTTTGTTGATGACAACAAATGGGTTCTGTTAGCTTTAAATTGACATATATATTTTGAAATGACAAAAACTTAAGTAAGCCTTAATGCTTTAATCCATATTGTAAATTTGCCTTATCACACATGATTTTCTCAATACATTTCAAGTGATCATATCAAACATTAAGACCATGATTAAATGATGCATACTCTTATTGGTCTTAATACTTTGTAAATGTTTTGAATATTTTAGAAAATCACTTGATGAATTTTTAGACCATGTTTTCATTTGAGAAAGTCAAGAAAAACTCCCACAATAATGCCAAAATGTTTTGGGTTGGATTAGGATCAAAGACCACATCATTTCTAACTCAAAACTGCAGGAAAATGGCTTTCTGGAGGCATGGGATCGATCCCCTAGTGGCAGTAAGCTTTTTGGTGGAAGAAAAGGTCCCTCAGCCCAGAAAAATCAGTTCTGTAAAGAAGGGATCGATCCCCTAAAGGCAGAATGGCTCCCAACGGCTAGAAAAGGTCCCTCAACCCAGAAGATTCAGATCTGGAATGAAGGGATCGATCCCCTATGGAAAGGGATCGATCCCTTTGCCCGAAAATAGCCTATAACGGCTAGTTTTGTGAGATACAACGATCATATTCGATTTTGGCTCCACCCAACGTTCACAAACCATCCAAGGGACTATAAATAGAGGCTTAGAAGCTAAAGAAAGCAAGAGGAACAACCAAGCAACATCTTTCATCATCTTATTCATCTTCCTCAAGCCTCAACATCAATTCAAGAGATAAAGAGTCTTCATCTTCTATCATTCATCTATTTCTTGTATTGCTTAGCACAAACTTTGTATAGGCTTTTTATTGTACTTAATTTCTGTAATCATTTACCTACCTAGAGGCTTTCTTTGATTACACAAGTTGTAAACACATTCAATCCTTGTAAAAGGGGAGGTTTCTCTTTAGCCTAAGAAAAAGAGGGAGGTTTCTCTTTAGCCTAGAAAAAGAGGGAGAAGAGGTTTCTCTTAAGCCTAGAAAAAGAGAGAGGTTTCTCTTGGTCCTTGAAAAGAGGGAGTGTAATCACAAATTCAAGATAGTGGATTTTGGGAAAATCCTTGGGAGCGTCTCAAGGTAGAGGACGTAGGCAAGGTAGCCGAACCTCTATAAATCGCTTGCGTACATTTCTCTTCCCTACTCTCTTTACTTATTTGCAATTATATTTGTGTTAATTGTTTTGAATTTATATTGCATAATTGAGTAGCCTAGAGAACTTAGAAAATATCAATATAGGCTAGAAAATTTAGAGAAACCGGAAAACGAACATAAGGTTAGCTAAAAACCGATTCACCCCCCTCTCGGTATAGCCTATAGAGCCAACAATTGGTATCAGAGCTTAGGCTCGAGATTGAATTAGACTAACCTCTATCGAGCAAAACGATCATAAATGGCTCACTTGAATGTAGGCACACCCCTAGGAGAAGAGGGACTATCATTAGTTAGACCTCCACTCTTCAATGGTGAAAATTATTCATATTGGAAAACTAGGATGATGTTATTTGTACAATCCAATGATTATGAAGTGTGGAGAATTATTGTGAATGGTCCTAGAATTCCTATGAAGAAAGTAAATGGAAAGGATGTCCCTAAGAGTGAGGATAAGTGGGACACAAATGACATGAGAGTGGCACAATTGAATGCCAAGGCCATGCACACTCTCTTTTGTGCATTAGGTCCCAATGAATATAATAGAGTGTCCCTATGTGAAAATGCTAAGCAAATATGGGACAAATTGGCCATCACACATGAAGGGACCAATCAAGTGAAAGAAACCAAAGTAGGTATGCTCACACATGATTATGAGCTTTTTAGAATGAAAGAAAATGAGTCCATTAGCGAAATGTTCACTAGGTTTAATGATATAATTAATGGACTTAAGGCATTAGGCAAGAGCTATTCCAATCTAGAAATGGTTAAGAAAATTTTGAATAGCTTGCCTAAGTCTTGGGAGGCAAAGGTAACCGCAATAGAAGAGTCTAAAGATCCAAATACCTTGTCTCTAGATGAACTTATGGGCTCCCTACTTACATATGAGATGAAATTGAAAAGAAATGAAGTGCCTTCAAAGAAAGTAGGAGTAGCACTTAAGTCTTCCACTCATGAGGCCATTGAAGATGATAGTGATGAGAGTGGAAATGAGGAAGAAAAGGAAATGGCAATGTTTGCCAAAAGATTTAATAGATTTATGAGAATGAAAGAGAGAGAGAGAGTAATAGGAGACATCATAGGGGAGAAACAAGTAGAAGAGAAAAGGACCACTTAGTGTGTTATGAGTGTAATGAACTAGGTCACACTAAGCTAGATTGCCCCTTACTTAGGAAAGAAAATGATAGAAAATCTAAGAAGAAAGCATTTGTGGCTGCATGGAGCAATAGTGATAGCTCCGATGAGGAAAATGTAGATAATGAGGTAGCCTACTCATGCTTTATGGCCATTAGTGATGATGAGGCTAGTAGTAGTTCTAGTGAAGATAATGATTATACCTTTTGTGAACTACAAAATGCCTTTGATGATTTAGCAAATGAATTTCAATGCATGAACTCCAAATATAAGAAAATCATTGCTAAATTGAAAATAGAAAATGAAATGCTATTAAATGCCAAACTTGAATTTGAGAAGAAGTTAGAAGAAGCAAATCTAGAAATTAATGAGTTAAATAAAAAGAACACAAATTTGCATAACTCATTTTTTAGGTTTTATATGGGTCAACAAAAGCTAGATCACATGTTAGAGACCCAAAGAGCTTTCTTTGATAAAGATGGGTTAGGCTTTAATGCAATACAAAAAGAAACTCATCTAAAGAATTTTCTTGTGAGCAAAAATACTATCCATGATTTATCTCTTACATGCTCACTATGCAATAGAATAGGACACTCTTCACAAGCATGCACATATAGAAAAACCACATTTAGAGGAAGAGTGGTTAGAAAAATGTGGGTGCCAAAGCATGCAATAAATAATGATGATTTGTGCTTGAAATGGATCCCAAAAGGATCAAAAATTATTTGCACTAACTTTCAAGGACCCAAGAAAATTTGGGTACCAAAGCATGCTTGAATGTGTTTGTTGTAGGAGTGGTAGAGCATGGAATTACAAAGAAACAATGGGGATTGAATGCTCTACACACCTCATGGAGATTGCTTGTGCCAATAAGAAAAAGGAAGAGCTTGGAAATCCATCCTTAGCAAGGTGGCAACAATTTCTCAAAGAATGGCTAATGGTGGATCCAACACCTCAAGGCAAAGCACTCTCAAGCAAAGGAGTTTTGTAAGTTTAATTCTTAAAACCTTATTTGATTATTTGTGCTTTGATGAGAAAGTTGGTTGATGATTCTTGATGCATTGTGAGTTGAATGATTGAACAAAAGGCATGATAAATGATCTTTGAGTGTTTGATGAATAGTACTTGATGCATTGAATGAAAAGCATGATTTGTGATTTTGAAATGATTTTTGGATTTCTGTAGTTTGAGCAAGTTTGATATGCTTAGATAATATATTTAGTTGCTCAAAAACTGATAAATGTGTCATACATGCAAAATACCATGTCATGAGCTTTAATGAAGAGTTTGCATGTTGGAAATTATGGCATGTTGTTCACATAATATATGCTTTGATGATATATGTGCTTAAAATCTATGTGAACACGTTTGTTTTGACATATTTATGTAATCTAATACATTGGTTTGGTCAAAATATGCTTAAATCTTAAAATGACCCCCTTTGAGGCCAAAAATGCATTTTATTGTGTAAATTCTTCCAAAATTGCAAAATCTCTTGTAAAATGGTTTTTCATTCAGATTTTTCATTCATACAAGTCCAAAATCATGTTTTACAAATGTTTAAACCCTTACTTGGACTTAAATTACTCAAAAACGAAGTTTTGGTACCTCACAAGTCCAATTTTCTGTCAAAACATCTGCAAAATCTGAAGAAACAGGATGAGGGATCGATCCCTCAACTTACAGGATCGATCCCCAAGGCAGAAATGCAGAAATCTACAATTCTGGGTATAAGGGATCGATCCCTATAGGCATAAAGTGTCTATTTCTGGGTTTTTAAGCCTAAGTTGAGAAGTTTTCTTAATTCTCTTAATACTTTCTTTCTTCTCAACTTAAAATTCATTGTTTTAACTTCTTTTTAATGAACTTTAAAATATGAAAAATTATTTTTCATTGATATCATGCCTCAACTTCATCAATTAATATCATTTCCAACAAATGGTATCACTTTCAACAATCTATATCATTTTTCTTGAACTCACAAGTGCAAAATCAGTTTTCTCATTGAAAATGGTCATGAATTGCATAAATCTTGAAATAATCTTGAAACATACTTTCAATGAATGCTTAAACATAATTTTGAGATCTATTTCAATGATTTATGGATATATTTGAGAATTTGATGAACTTGTGCATAATGAGTGTTTTTCATATCTTTTGTTCATCTTAGTCAAGCATGCTTGTAGGATTATGTCTCTTGGCTTGATTTATCTATTCCACACTAGGTTTCATGATAATTTGACATCTAGTGGATTGATTCCAAATGTAAATTCAACAATTGGTAATAGTCATTGGCCTATAATTTGTGATGGTAAATGGATCCTAAATGTTAAAATGCATAAAACTTTATCATCCTTGTACTTAAAGAACTAAGGTCTTAATGATAACACCAACATTCAAAGATAAATGTAAACTTGAACAAATTTAATATCCATGCATTTATTATTTGAATATTTCCTTGCTCATAATTAGTTAAGGACTTGAATTAGAAAATGAGCATAGGATTTGTGTGCTTGAAACCATGGAAGAAAATGTGTTTGCTTGAATTCCTTGATGTTTTGAATCTTCCATATGGTATCAATTTGTGAATATGAATATGGATTAATATTTTATGATTGTGTACTAATGTTTAATTGATCCATATGCATATTTGATGATATGTGTTGTGTTCTTGCATGTTTAGAATGAGTATTTTCTTGACATGAACACACTACACATAAATATTGGATTCATGCAAAATGCCTAAGTCAACCATTAGTAACAATTGGTATTTAGATTGAAATAACAATTAGTATCATTGGAAACCATATTTTCAATAATTGGTAAGCCAAAACTAAATTGCCAATTGGTTTGAGCTTTAAATTGACAATTCTTCTCATGTTCCTTAGATTGAAATGACAAATAGAGAAGAATTCTCTTAGGATACTTTTGCATGAAACTCTTGTGTGCTAGAATTTGTAGTTAATTGCTATATGTTTTGAATCTATGCACACTCTTGCTTGAACATGATTTATGAGCACATGCATATGATATGTTATCTAATTTTAGCTCATAATCATGATGTATTACCATGCACCTTAGTCGGACCTTAGAGAACAATTGATATATTTAGGTGCTTGCTTAACTTCTTACCAATTGGAACCTTCTTGCAAAATTACTTATCAACAATTGGTATCCAAATTATTTATAAACAATTAGTATAGGATCATAAGTCATATTCATTGCATGAATATTTCATACTCTTTGAGAATATTGACTTATTTATTTGTGCTATAAGTCTCATGTACTAACATGTTTCTTGTTGGATGGAGCATTTTTATTTATTCTCACATAGCCATGATTTTAGGGGGAGCATATTTTTTTTAGTATTTTTCCTTCTTTTTGCTATGACAAAAAGGGGGAGAGATATTAAGGGGGAGAAATAGTTTGAAAATTCATTTTCAAAACCCATGCTTATATTAAGGGGGAGCTTTATAAAATCCTGCTTTATTTGAGGGGGAGTATTTTATCAAAGAATTTTCAAAGCAAATTTACATTAAGTTTTGTCATATCAAAAAGGGGGAGATTGTTAGCTTTAAATTGACATATATATTTTGAAATGACAAAAACTTAAGTAAGCCTTAATGCTTTAATCCATATTGTAAATTTGCCTTATCACACATGATTTTCTCAATACATTTCAAGTGATCATATCAAACATTAAGACCATGATTAAATGATGCATACTCTTATTGGTCTTAATACTTTGTAAATGTTTTGAATATTTTAGAAAATCACTTGATGAATTTTTAGACCATGTTTTCATTTGAGAAAGTCAAGAAAAACTCCCACAATAATGCCAAAATGTTTTGGGTTGGATTAGGATCAAAGACCACATCATTTCTAACTCAAAACTGCAGGAAAATGGCTTTCTGGAGGCATGGGATCGATCCCCTAAGGGAAGGGATCGATCCCCTAGTGGTAGTAAGCTTTTTGGTGGAAGAAAAGGTCCCTCAGCCCAGAAAAATCAGTTCTGTAAAGAAGGGATCGATCCCCTAAAGGCAGAATGGCTCCCAACGGCTAGAAAAGGTCTCTCAGCCCAGAAGATTCAGATCTGGAATGAAGGGATCGATCCCCTATGGAAAGGGATCGATCCCTTTGCCCGAAAATAGCCTATAACGGCTAGTTTTGTGAGATACAACGGTCATATTCGATTTTGGCTCCACCCAACGTTCACAAACCATCCAAGGGACTATAAATAGAGGCTTAGAAGCTAAAGAAAGCAAGAGGAACAACCAAGCAACATCTTTCATCATCTTATTCATCTTCCTCAAGCCTCAACATCAATTCAAGAGATAAAGAGTCTTCATCTTCTATCATTCATCTATTTCTTGTATTGCTTAGCACAAACTTTGTATAGGCTTTTTATTGTGCTTAATTTCTGTAATCATTTGCCTACCTAGAGGCTTTCTTTGATTACACAAGTTGTAAACACATTCAATCCTTGTAAAAGGGGAGGTTTCTCTTTAGCCTAAGAAAAAGAGGGAGGTTTCTCTTTAGCCTAGAAAAAGAGGGAGAAGAGGTTTCTCTTGAGCCTAAAAAAAGAGAGAGGTTTCTCTTGATCCTTGAAAAGAGGGAGTGTAATCACAAATTCAAGATAGTGGATTTTGGGAAAATCCTTGGGAGCGTCTCAAGGTAGAGGACGTAGGCAAGGTAGCCGAACCTCTATAAATCGCTTGCGTACATTTCTCTTCCCTACTCTCTTTACTTATTTGCAATTATATTTGTGTTAATTGTTTTGAATTTATATTGCATAATTGAGTAGCCTAGAGAACTTAGAAAATATCAATATAGGCTAGAAAATTTAGAGAAACCGGAAAACGAACATAAGGTTAGCTAAAAACCGATTCACCCCCCCTCTCGGTATAGCCTATAGAGCCAACAGGTTCAAATGCAGATTAAGCTTGATTAAAAAATCAAGTAAGTGCATCTATAATAAAATTATCTACTTCCTTAGTCAATTAATTATTTCATCAATCTTATAAAAGAGATTCAAGTGGAGGCACTAGAAAGATACTGCAAAACCGAGTAAGAGAACAATGATCAGGATGAATAGTTGTGACTGGGAAAAGAGAAACCATTTAACTCAACATCAAACAACAAACTTCTATCCATTTTTTTTATTTGCTTGCTGGCAGGCAAAGAGGGCAACAAAAAAGAAACTTGCACTTTTGAACCAAGAACATATAACCCAAGGACGTTTGAAATAGTTACGAATGAGAAAATAAGTAGTTGACATTGACTCAAATTCGAAGTCATTTTAACAGGAAAACTTCCTCACAACCATCCAAAACCACATAAATCAATGTCACATTTCAAGAGTTCACCCAACCTACATCTTTTAGACAGAAACATAGTGGCAAAGATTCAATTTTGGTGCTATGCAAGACTCAAAATTACCAACAGAAATAGGAACTCAAAACAAAAATCACAAAAATAAACTAAAGAAGCATTCGAAATAAAAAATCATGCAAATTGAACCAAGCTGACAAAGACATAACAGTTATCAAGGGACATTCATCATAGCCTCAAGGTGGAACAAAACAAGAAATGACCTGTGTGAAGAGTAGGAAGGCTCGTCGAGATCATCCTGCAAAAACAAAAGGAATGCAAGGAAAAACTCAAAAGGAATTCACCAAGAACAAAATCAAGCGTATAAATCAGCAAGGCATAAGATAGGAAGAGTGAAAAACAATGGGATTAACCTGCAAAGGAAAGAAGTGTTAGTCTCTCGGGGCATAATTTTTCCCTTCTTTTGATGGAGAAACAAAACCCAGTTCGGTGGGATTGGATGCAACAATAGAGAGAAGAGGAAGTACAGAACCAATCATAGCAGACCAAGGAAGAGCTTGGGTTGGTAGGGAGATTCACCATTTTCCCCAAAGAAGAGCGAACCCAAGCAAATCAATGGAAGACTCAATTGTGAAACTCACCCGAAATGGGAAAACCGATTGCAATTTCAAGGTAAATTAAATCAGCCTAGCATGGAAGAGTACAGCTGAGGGACAAATCCACTCCCAACAGCCCACCCACACCATCGATTTTTGGGAGACAATACAAATCAAGTAGAGTAGGAAGGAAGAAAGTGGGAATGAAGAGATGAACACAACCTAACTTAACTAAAAAAAAAAGACTTGGGAGAAACATAGGCTTGGGCATGACTACGTGTAGCTTTCAGGTGAGAAAAGCTAGCTACCTGAAGAGTAGAAAATGTGCACCGAGAACACGTGCCTGGCCCATTGTGCAACTACTTGCAAAGCCAAAAGAAGACAAATCAAACCAGAGAAAAGAAGGGCACACAGTGGAAAGAAGGGGGTAAAATAAGTGGTTGAACACAGAAGCAGAATTCTTTACAACTTTTATTATATAGATAGATAGATAGATAGATATTGATGAAATCACGTAATCAATACCATTTCTCTGAAAAATTGATTTATTGGAGTGTGGAGCAGTAATGTTTATATATTCAATGATTTTTTTAGTATTTGATGTGAGATTTTTTTTAAAAAAATGTGACATGACATTCTTTTCAAAATTTCTAACATAAAAAATATTTGAATTTGAAATTTAGTTAAATGATACATGCAACTATTTTAAGAGGCAATTTTTTATAAAGTTAATAGTCATTCATATCACAGCACTTACAATTTCTTCTCTTATTTTCAGTACATTTGTTATTTTGTAAAAAACAAAAGAATTACATGACATGTGAGCTTGCCACAATCTATAACTTCTGTACAATAAAAGGAACACAGAGTTTAATTAATAACTAGGAAATCTGAGTGGTGAAATCAATTCAAAGAATTGCAAAAGGTCCAACATGAATTGTAGCGCTACTGTTTATATCATTTACTTAATCAAATTACCTATACAATCAACGACCTGCAGATAGGAAAGATTCGGTGAAAGCAATGGTTGCTACAGAATCCTGTATCCTCCGTCCAGAATAACCACTGGACTCTTCCATGAACTCCTGCTTATGAAGAATTATGTCCAAATTTTCAGGGAGTGAAGGTTGGCCCTTCAGATATGAGGTAACTTGGGACATTATCGGCCTATATGCTGCCACATTGTGTAAGCAAAGTAGTCCAAGCTTTAATACCAGATCAATTTGCTGCACATCAAAATCATTGCCAAGTTTGGAGTCCACCGTTTTCATGATATCCCCTTCTTTCCAACATTTGAACACCCAATCCACCAGATGCACCTCGTCAGCTGATGCTCGTGGCCTGATTGGCTTTCTACCACAAACAACCTCCAGGCAAAATGCTCCAAATGCATAAACATCAGTGCTTGTACTTGGCTTGCCAGTTTTAGCAAGCTCTGGTGCCATGTAGCCAAAGGTTCCAGCGACATGAGTTGTTTGTTGTGCATGTTTACTGTATCTTGCAAGGCCAAAATCACCTAATTTTCCATTCAGGTCGGCATCTAATAACACATTGCTGGCTTTTATATCTCTGTGAATGATGACTTCCAACCATTCTTCATGCAAATAGGCAAGTCCAGAAGCGACGTCTTTGATTATACTAAATCGTTGGTTCCAACTCATAACGACCCCTTGCTCGTTGTAGAGGAAATTATCGAGGCTGCCATTAGGCAAAAAATCATAGACCAAGAAAAGCTCATATTTACCTCGACAGTAGCCAAGAAGACGTACTAAATTGGGATGCCGCAGCCTTCCAATTGTGCCAATCTCTGCAATAAACTCTTTCATTCCTTCTTGAGATTTGCGGAAGATTTTCTTCACTGCAATTTGAGCTTTTGATACAGGTAATTCGCCTCTGTAAACCTGACCACAACCACCTTGTCCAAGAAGCTCCTTTTCATCGAATCCCTTGGTCGCTACAAACAGATCCTGGTAAGCAAACCTATGAGGCCCGAATTCAACCTCCCAATCTTCAAGTATCTCAGTGAATGTGGCTTTCTTTCTTGCCAAGAAAACAATGGCAGAACATATGACTGCCAACAAAAGCACTCCGGCTAATGACAATCCAATTGCTAGTATCATTTCTTTGTTCCTGGACTTTTTCTTTCTTGTGCTTGGTACAGATGATAATTTACCCAGATCGAGATCTTCAGCATTCCCATTCATCTGAAAGCTCCAGCCTAAAACATAAGTGGACGCTACCCGCGAACCAGCTGCAGAAGAGAAACCTATATACATATTATCTAAGATGAATGGCGACAAATCTATATCCAAAGACAAAAGTGGGATTTTTGGCTTATCCACGATTCTTGGAGATAAAGTTACATTCAATTGATGCTTTGTGCCATCGTATTCCACCCAAAGCTGTATCCCCTCTCCACAAGCAAGATCAACAGGCCTGAATTCACTGGTGCTGCTAGAAACATAACCAGCAGGAGTGGATTTGGCAGACTTTAAACCATTAACATCGATTCCAACATGATTATCGTCAATATCCTGAAATTCTTCGTTTAGGACGGTGTCAAGCTCGATAGCGACAATGTGATTGGAAGGATTCCCATTATCTGTACGGTTGAAGAGCCCCAGATGTTGGGATGGAACAACGCCGGTGAATTCCTTGGAAGGAGCAAGAGCAAAGGCGAGGCCATCGCCTCGAGAGTTCTGAGGGTCTATAGCAATCACGAAGGTGGTAGAGAAAGAAGAAGCTTGAGCGTTTGACGAATTCTTGAACTTAAACGGGACAGAATAAAAAACGCGACCAATCTGAAATGTTCCATTTGTGAGCTCGAAAAAACCATCATTTCTCAACTCTGCTGCACCACGAAGTTCTAAACTCTTTTCTTGGCCATAAACCTGATCTAAACTGAAGCCATTGAAGATGAAACCTTCATTGCTTGAGTCTGCCAGTTTGACCAAAAGAAGAAACACCAAAATTTTCTTGAAGATCAACATGGAATAGAACCGGCTTTTTTTTTTTGTAACTCCAACTACAATCGCCAACTTATATCGTTTTCTTCATAAATATATGTCTCTTACAAATGCGAAGAAGCGTGTATCGACTAATAAGTTCGTGACTGTGCCCAGAATTTTTCTTGGCTGCATAGTATTCGTTCACAAATCACAAAGTCTCCTTTACCACATCCAATTAAAAAACTGCTTTTCTTTTTTCCAATAAAAAAAAATGTAAACGTTGAAACTCAGCTTTAAATTTGTTAAACTTCCAAATAAACCGCTGTTAAATAATGACTCTAGATTAGAAAAGGAAAAGTCATCCCGAAATGAATTTTCACAAGTTAAATTTTTCAGCCTTGTTGACTAAGTTGCGAGAGAAATTTCATTGAACTCATGTCTAATGTCTTTATTAAAAAAATTAATAATAAAAAGGGGGGGGAGGGGGGGGGGGGGGGGGGGGGGGGTTGGGGTGGTGGTGTTTGGTTGTGAAGACGTGTATCAGGGATTGTAAGTGTTTGGGTTACGTCAACAAAAGTGGCAGAGTCTTGCCATGTGGGTTACAGCAAGGCCCCCAAAGTCTTTTGATAGAAACAAAATGAAAACAATGTTTTTTTGTTTTAAAGGAAAGAATTTGTTTTAAAGGAAAGAAACAAGAGGAAGGAAGACAGGAAGATTTGAAGAAAAGTGAGCTTTGTTCTTGTTAATAGTGTCAAAGTGCCAAATTCCGCGTTGAAAAATCTTGGATTTGGTCAAAACTCAATCTCAATTAAAAAAAAAGTTCTTTTTAATGGTGTCTGACAGTTTGCATAGAGATGAAAAATGGACCGATTCGGAGGGTTCGGTTCAGATCGTATTCGGATTAAGTTATTTTGTATTCAGATCATTTTGAATTTAGATGTTTTTTATTTCAAATACTTTTGATTTTGAGTATTTTTGGGTTTAGTTCGATTTTAATCGGACAAATTTAGCAAATTTAATCAAATTATTTGAAATTTTATAAGTTACAAATATTTTTATAATTTTGAATATAATTATTTTAAAATTTCTAACACAAAATTTCTATCCAATACCAGCATAATTGGGATTAACAACATAAAAATACCCAAAAACTTTAAATCTTATTATAAAGCTAATTTTCAAAATGCCCAACCAAAAATCATTCAAAAAATTCAGATTAATATCACAATACAACCACTCAAACGGCCAACAAAATCCTATTAATAAGATGCTTGGAATGATAAACCAAAATGTATTAATTACTTGTGAACAAAGTTGAAGAGCTGGTTGTTTGTTGACGATTGGAGAATAGAAAGAAAGATTAATGGTCATAATCTATCTTCCAAAAGCAAAGGGTTAGTTGAAAAAAAAAAATAAAAGAAGGCAGAGGTTGCTAGGTATTCTTATTTTGTTTTCTCTTTATTGATGGTGCCCCAATTTTAAACTCTTTAAGTTTGAAAAATGATGGGATTGTGAGAGAGGGAATGACCTTTGAAAGTAATTTAAATTTACAGGTCTGGTTGTCCTTTCCTTTTTTTTTCATGGTAAGTGTGTAAAGTAATGTTTTTCTTCCCAACAAAAAATAAAAAAGAGTAAAAATTACTACATTATTTTTTCTAAGCATATTGCATTATTTTTAAATATAATAATATATATTGGTAAACATTGAAACTCAGCTTTAAATTTGTTGAACTTCCAAATAAACCACTATTAAATGATGACTCTAGATTAGAAAAAGAAAAGTCATCCCGAATTGAATTTTTCACAAGTTTGATTTTTCAGCCTTGTTGAGTAAGTTGCGAGAGAAATTTCATTGAGCTCATGTGTAATGTTTTAAAAAAAATAAAGAAATTGGCAAGAAACGTATCAAGGATTGTAAGTGTTTGGGTTACATTAACAAAAGTGACAAAGTCCTGCCATGTGGGTTACAGCAAGGCCCCAAAAGTCTTTTGATGGTAACAGAAAAGAAAACAATGTCTTTTGATTTTAAAGGAAAGGAACAATCTGAAGGAAGGCAGGAAGATTTGAAGAAAAGTGAGCTTTGTTTTTGTTAGTGGCGTCAGAGTATCAAAATTCCGCGTTGAAAAATATCTTGGATTTGGTCAAAACTCAATCTCAATTAAAAAAACAAGTTTTTTATGGTGTTTGACAGTTTTGAGTAGTGACTATTCTTGCAGTGAGAAGGAGTACTTTTTTCTTGGTCAGTTGCCTTACTTGACTGCTATAGAGTTTTTTATCTTTGAGGTATGGCATCATAGGTAGAGGTGGCTCTCGCAACAATTTGGTTGGGAGGTTCAATCGTTCGATGATTTTAAAAATATAAAAAAATATAAAAATTATTATTAATTTTTTTATTAGGTGCAATTGATTATCTAAAAATATTTTTTTTAACAAAACTTAAAATTAATTAAATTTTATTAAAAAAATAATTTTAAAGTCTGTGAAAACAAAGTTGGGTCTAAAAGTACACTTACGCGTAAGGAAGGATTAGCACTCTCACAATGCTCATTTAAAAAAAGTATCATCTTAATCATATGTTATTATTTAGTTTCAATAAAATAGTCTTAATTTAATAGTTAAAAATAATTCTTATTTTATTATATTTTTTTTCAAAGTATTTCGTTATTTGTCAAAATCATCTTTTTCTCATTTTAAAAAGTTACTTTTTTTCAAAATTAAATGTGAATCTTTTTGTATCGAAAATTAAATCAAATATTTATATACTTTTGGTAATAATCTTACTTAGAGATTTATTAAAAATCGCTACTTACGATTTCTATAGAATTTCATTCTTGGAAGATTCACATTTTAATTTAAATTATATGAATATATATGATGCAAACATACAATGATACACATGCATTTATTGTCATTTTTATAAAAATTTATTTTTTATTGATTTTAAATAAGAATTTGTATTATTGAAAAGGCACACTAAATATTCCAATACTTTGGTAATATTTAATAGACTCCTCTCACTTAAGGATCAATTAGAATCATTACTTATAAATTTCGTAACATCCCATCATTGGACAAATTTACACAAATTTAAACATTATTATTAAATTAAAAACCTATTCATTTTAATTTTTAACAAAAACTTAAATTATTGAAAAATCATATTACATACCCCAATACACTGGTAATATTTAGTAAACTCTTCTCACCTAGGGATCGGTTAGGAATCACTACTTGTGATTTCCATAACATCCCATCATCGAACATTCATTTAATTAAATTTAAATTTCATTATTTATTTATCTTTCTTTTTTAAAAAAAATATTCATTTTTATTTTTAACAAAAGTTTAAATTATTGAGAAATCGCGCTAAATACTACAATATGCTGATAATATTTGGTGTACTCCTCTCACTTAGGGATCAGTTAAGAATCACTACTTGTGAATTCCATAACATCCCATCATCGAATAATTGTTTATTTTCAAAATTTAAATAAGTGCAAATGGTGCAAGCATACAAATTATGATACACATGAATTCTTATTTTTATATTTTTATTTATTATTATTTTTATTTAAGAAATTGTACATTGAAAAATCACACTTGTTCGCTCTACCGAGAAGGGGGTGAATTGGTTTAACTACTAAATTCAAGTTTTTAAAGACTTAGCTAACAAATTAAACAATTTATGCAACAATATAACAAATGCGGAGAAGAAGCAAACACAATATTTGTATAGGTTTGGTCAATCTCTTGCCTACGTCCTCTCTCCTTCATCCTCTTGTCAAAGGGTTGATTTCACTCTTCTTTATGAATCAGTACAAGCCACTTCAAGGTGTGGAGAGACATCTTACACTTCCTTTAGTAGGCTTAGGAAGAACCTTCTTAACCTATCCCCTTGCAAAGCTACCCACACTCTTACAAGATAGCCTCACAAGCTTACACTCCCCTTTGATTTATAGAGATTACTATGAGTGGGTTGTGTACAAGATATATGTGACGTCCCAGTCACCATACATTTTCAATTCACCTTTTTCCATTTCCATTTAACTTGATTAGATTTGCTTGTCAATGTCAATCATGCTTTTCTTTCTTAAGCTTAATATCTAGCAGCTCAATATGAATAAATCACTTTCAAAAAAACAGACTAATGATACATGTATATATGTATCATCCGTTTCCACAGGATCTCATACATCATCCTAACTTAAATCCCCGACATCTTATATACATTAATGTTAGTTGAACTGTATCATAGCTGAATTATAATTTACTTTGTATAATTACATAAGTAATTTACTTTGTATAATTACATAAGTATACCTTCTATACTACTTGGGAAGCGTCTCTCAAAGGTAAACTTTCAAGATCCACTCGTAGGCTCTTCTATCGAGAGCGAGGGATTACTTCAGATAGTCTGTATGAAAAATGTTTGTAAAAGGGTGAGTTTACGCTCAGTAAGAAAAATATGTAAAAGAGCGTACTATGCCTCTATATGCAATTTTCCTACTTGGCTCTATAATGTCATGTAAAGCATTATAAAGCATGCATCATAAACATCTTTCATGCATTGTTTGTATGCTTTGTATGCTTTGTATGCTTCTTTAAAATATAGCATACATATAAAACATGCATCGTCTTCTATCTTTAAAACATACTTTACATGCTTTTATAACATAGCATGTTTCGTATACTTCTTCAAAACATACTTCATGTACTTCTTTCAAATATCATTTACATACATACATACTTCCTTTAAAACATCTTATACTTCTTGAAATCATAAATCATATACTTCTTTTTAAAACTTCTTATACAAGTACACCAAATACTTTCGATTTCTTTATTTCTTCGAAATCGTATATACATATAGTTTTTGATAACATAAAAACTATTTGTACTTTTATGAAGTTATGCACTGCATCATCATCATCATCATCATGTGGCATACCCCGTAGGGCCAGGAATCCTCCCTTAGCCGAACATGAAATATAGACAGATTGGCCAACTGCGAGTGGCTACAGTTAACACTAGTCAGGTGTCCTTCTGTAGCGACTAAGGCCTGACTTATGGTTCCTCAGCCCATAACATACATCATTTCAGGACTTGATCAGAGCCCCTACTAGAAACATGAAAGTGCATAATCTCAAAACATATGCCATATAGCTTCTTGCCATGACATTTCATACTTTCTGAAAATAGGTTTGAAAACCTCTTTTCAAAACAAGGCAGTCGACTGGCCTCATAGGGCAGTCAGCTGCTGCTTCATACTTTCCTTTATCGAAATTATTTTCATTTAAAATTCCGATATTTTCATCTTTGAAAACATATAAGGGCAGTCGACGGGTGCATATAGCAGTTGACTGGTTTTCAAACAGAATGCTTCTTAGCAAATAGCAGTCGACTGGTACATATAGCAATCGACTGTTTTTGAAACAGAATGCTTCTGGAAAATTAGCAGTCGACTGGTTATATAGGCAGTCAGCTGGTTTTGAAACAGAATGCATTTTTAGCAAATAGCAGTCGACTGGTCCATATAACAGTCGACTAGTTTTCAAACAAAATGCATTTTAGCAAATAGCAGTCGACTGTCCCATATAGCAGTCAACTGGTTTGAAACAGAATGCTTCTGGGTAAATAGCAGTCGACTGGCTTACATAGCAGTCGACTGGTTTGAGTCGGTTTTCGAGAAAACGGCGTTTTGGTTGTCTCTAGGCAGTCGACTTCCCTTTATGGCAGTCAGCTGTCCCTAGCCTAATTGGTACTAGGAGACAAGTCCGAAAATGTCATTTTTCTGCATGAAATCAGCTGGTGTTTCTTTCAAAATCACAATTAAACATCATAAAACATGCGGACATAGCCGCCTTACGTCCGTTACATAAATTTCTTACCTCGATTTCCTCGAGAACACGAAATCACTTGGTTCACCAACCCTAATCTTTTTCTTCTTCAAATCTGAAATCATCATATCAAAGTAAACCTTTAAGAATTTGTCATAAACATGTTATAAACATGTTATACTAATTCAGTACAACACCATACCATGAACATAATTGAACAAATCATCTTCTTCTCTTACCTTTTGCTAGTGACCAAAATCTCAAACTTTGAGATCTCTTCCAATACTTGAAATCAATCCACCAAACTTTGGATATCACTTAGTCTAATGACAAGGATCATTTTTCATTCAACAAACTAGTTGAATCGATGGATGGATAAGGGGGTTTGTCAAGGTAGCTTGGAATGGAAACTTGGAAACTTGAATGGAACGAGAGGGAGAAGGCTGGAAGAGTGGCTGACGTTGGTAATGGCTGGTGAAGGTGACTCATGCACTTGCATTAAATGCACCTCTATCCCTTTAATCATCTCAGCCAACTTTATCCCTTTGACTCAAGGCCATTTGTCCATTTAATTCCTCTTCCATATGACTCATCCATTTAATCTCCAATAAAATTTTTGATTTAATTTCTTGTCTCATACTCTTAATATTTTTCTGATATCAACATAATTTATTTTACTAATTGACATTCAACTTTATTATTTCTTCTATAATCCATACATCAATCATACATTATTCATACATCCATTACACATCAACTTCACATTCATTTAATCATATTAGATTGAAATACCTTACAAACATGGAGGAATACATGGAAATTGGAGATTTCACATCCTCCCCACCTTAGAAAATTTGGTCCTCCAAATTAGCTTAGCTTATCAAGTGAATAATTCTGGATTATACTTTCAATTTACCGAGTCTCCAATCAAAACATCAATTAGTCTTTGTCAAGCATTTGTATAACCTTTTTGTTCATTCTGAGCTATCTTAAGTCTTTGACCACTCACTTAACCTCTTTAGATGCTTGCTCGACTACATCAAAAGCTAATAACTTTCACTCGCCTACTTCTTCCCACCAATTCGGAGATTGACACTTTCTATTCCTATAACATTTCATATAGTGTCATCCCGATACTAGTATTATAGATATTATCGTAATTAAACTCAGTCAATGGCAGATGGTCGTCCCATGAGCATTTAAAATACATAGCACCAGCTCTTTGCATATCCTCGAGCGTCTAAATCATGTGCTCAGACTGCTCATCAGTTTGCGGATGAAAAGCTGTGCAAAATTTTCAACTGAGATCCCATGGTTCCTTGCTAATCTCCTTAAAGTGAGAAGTGAACCTGAAATCTCTATCACATGAAATGCTCATTGGAACTCCATGTAGTCTAACGACATTCTTTCACATACATTTCTGCCAAAGCGCTAAGTGCGTCCATAGACTTCTTAAGTAGGAAGTGAGCTGACTTAGTAGATCCGTTCATCAATTTTGGCTCAATCATTATTCTAGCCATTATTCCAAATTTACTTTGAAGGCATAACATTTAGCTTAAGGCTTGTAAATTGCTCCAGCAATTCATACTTTCTTATCATAATATAAACCATTATTCTCTGATGCTTCTGACTCATAGCATTTGCCACCGCAATGGCTTTTCCTTAGGTGATATAATCTCACCTTCACAATCCTTTGAAAACTCGAGTCATCTCTTCTATCTTAATCAGAATTATAGCTATGATTTATTCACAATGGCTATCTATAATTTCTTACTTTTGTTCTCTAAATACCCATATACTGATCACATTTTAAACTATTAGCATAGTTCTTTTAACTTGTATCCAAAATGTTCTCTTCCTATAGCATCAAACATGCCTAATGAAGGAACATCTTCATTCCCCTGTGGTGTTCTAGGGATCAAATAGGAAGGATACTATAGTCGGCTAGGGATTCAGATGGAGTAAGGAAGGTACTTTAAAATACCTGTCTTGTTCCGAAACCTAGAAGCGACTATAGGGAATAATTACCGTCGTTGAGACAATCCATCTCTCATATTAATTCATATTCTTTTCAGAGTAATGCTTTCATAGAATAAAACATTTAAGTAAATCGACTAATAAAAGTCAATCATCATTCTCATTTAAACTCCTTTCACATATCACTATATATCATAAAACTTTATACCAAAGAGTACTTCAGAATTCCAACTATCATTTCTTGTCAATTATTATATTCATTAAGTTCAGGACTTTTCCTTGCTATTCTACAATGTAAGCTAGAAATCCTTTACCTAATCATATATACTTTCTACTAACTTCATTTACAATGAGTCAGATAATACCACATACTTTTACATTAGACATCTTCAACATTTACATCATAATTAATAGGTGTCTTTCCCTTCTCTTCAGTAGTGGCCTTGTGTTGTGGTTGAGGGGTCTCCTCAGATTCCTCGAGTGTCCTCAAGTCCCTCTTGGGACAATCCCTGATCATATGTCCCTGTTCACCACATCTGAAACATGCGCCACTTGCCAACCGGCATGGCTGTGCTCTGTGGAACTTTCTGCAATGTTCACACCTTTGTCTTGTATTCTTAGGTGAGCTAACGGTACTACTAGCTGAATGTCGGGATCTCTCATCATTAATCTTGATCTCGGTAGCTCTCGGGGTCCCTATACCATAATCATCATAATACTCCCAATTTAATATGTATTTCCATATAACCATTTAATTAAAACAATCATCATTTTCTTATAATTTACTTGCTTACCTATTAAAGCTCTGTCATATGGCTTACTTCTCCCAGATGGATATTTGTCACGGGAGGCTTTCCCTTTTAACTTCCGCTTCATCGGTCCTTTGCCTTTACTTTGGGCTCGAAAATCATCATGATGAAACTCATAGTACTGCTCACATAACTGAGCCTTACGGACTGTCTCATTATAAGTAGTGATACCCATAGTATACAACTTGGATTTGATAGGAGACTTCAGTCGTTCTATAAATCTGTATATCTTATATCCTTCACTCCTGATGGTCTCTCGATCGAATCCGCTTAGAGAAATAAACTTTGACTCATATTGATTAACGGACATTGTCCCTTGAGTCAATTTCAAAAATTCAATCTTCAACCTGGTCTGATCGGTGCGTGGGATGTACTTCTCAGTAAAAGCCTCTAAAAATCTATCCCACGTAACCTCAACATGTTGGGCCTCCAAATTGGCCCGAGTGGACTGCCACCAATACTCTGCATCATCCACTAACAGATACGTAGCCAAACCCACCTTTTCCTTTTCGGATACTCGAAAGATCTAGTGACCGCCTTCACCCAATTCACTACGGCCAACGTGTCCTTATCCCCCTTAAACTTAGGCGGATCCAGCTTCTTATATTCCTTAATTAAGGTCATACTGCAATAAGCTGTGAGATCCCTCCTTTCAATAACTGGGACTGGTGGGGGTAACTCTATCTGTACTGGTGGTGGCTGTACTATAGGAATAGCGAATGGTACACTTGTGACCACATTTGGAAAGTTCACCATAAACTGCGTAAACATAGTGGTCATATTCTCCACATGCTTCTCCATCTTCGCCAACCTAGTGTTCGGGCTATGCGGTGGAGATAGGAAAGGAGACTGTGTTGGGGTCTGTTCTACATAACCCCTTCCTCTTCCTTTCTTAACACCACTTCTTCCTAAGCTCATTCTGTCGATAAAATCACAAAGTTGAGCTATTTAGTATAACTTCAAACAGTTATACGTCGTATATGCATTCAGACAAGTACAGTACAATTGGGGATATACTCTACTTCTAACTCATCGATACTGACAAACCTTAATCTAATTGCTCTGATACCACTCTGTGACGTCCCAGTCACCATACATTTTCAATTCACCTTTTTCCATTTCCATTTAACTTGATTAAATTTGCTTGTCAATGTCAATCATGCTTTTCTTTCTTAAGCTTAATATCTAACAGCTCAATATGAATAAATCACTTTCAATAAAACAGACTAATGATACATGTATATATATATCATCCATTTCCACAGGATCTCATACATCATCCTAACTTAAATCCCCGACATCTTATATACATTAATGTTAGTTGTACTGTACCATAGCTGAATTACAATTTACTTTGTATAATTACATAAGTATACCTTCTATACTACTTGGGAAGCGTCTCTCAAAGGTAAACTTTCAAGATCCACTCGTAGGCTCTTCTATCGAGAGCGAGGGATTACTTCAGATAGTCTGTATGAAAAATGTTTGTAAAAGGGTGAGTTTACGCTCAGTAAGAAAAATATGTAAAAGAGCGTACTATGCCTCTATATGCATTTTTCCTACTTGGCTCTATAATGTCATGTAAAGCATTATAAAGCATGCATCATAAACATCTTTCATGCATTGTTTGTATGCTTTGTATGCTTTGTATGCTTCTTTTAAAATATAGCATACATATAAAACATGCATCGTCTTCTATCTTTAAAACATACTTTACATGCTTTTATAGCATAGCATGTTTCGTATACTTCTTCAAAACATAATTCATGTACTTCTTTCAAATATCATTTACATACATACATACTTCCTTTAAAACATCTTATACTTCTTGAAATCATAAATCATATACTTCTTTTTAAAACTTCTTATACAAGTACACCAAGTACTTTCGATTTCTTTATTTCTTTGAAATCGTATATACATATAGTTTTTGATAACATAAAAACTATTTGTACTTTTATGGAGTTATGCACTGCATCATCATCATCATCATCGTATCCCGTAGGGCCAGGAATCCTCCCTTAGCCGAACATGAAATATAGACAGATTGGCCAACTGCGGGTGGCTACAGTTAACACTAGTCAGGTGTCCTTCTGTAGCGACTGAGGCCTGACTTATGGTTCCTCAGATCATAACATACATCATTTCAGGACTTGATCAGAGCCCCTACTAGAAACATGAAAGTGCATAATCTCAAAACATATGCCATATAGCTTCTTGCCATGACATTTCATACTTTCTGAAAATAGGTTTGAAAACCTCTTTTCAAAACAGGGCAGTCGACTGGCTTCATAGGGCAGTCGGCTGCTACTTCATACTTTCCTTTATCGAAATTATTTTCATTTAAAATTCTGATATTTTCATTTTTGAAAACATATAAGGGCAGTCGACTGGTCCATATAGCAGTCGACTGGTTTTCAAACAGAATGCTTCTTAGCAAATAGCAGTCGACTAGTACATATAGCAGTCATATAGCAGTCGACTGTTTTTGAAACAGAATGCTTCTGAAAAATTAGCAGTCGACTGGTTATATAGGTAGTCGGCTGGTTTTGAAACAGAATGCATTTTTAGCAAATAGCAGTCGACTGGTTTTCAAACAGAATGCATTTTAGCAAATAGCAGTCGACTGTCCCATATAGCAGTCAATTGGTTTGAAACAGAATGCTTCTGGGTAAATAGCAGTCGATTGGCTTACATAGCAGTCGACTGGTTTGAGTCAGTTTTCGAGAAAACGACGTTTTGGTTGTCTCTAGGCAGTCGACTTCCTTTTATGGCAGTCGACTGCCCCTAGCCTAATTGGTACTAGGAGACAAGTCCGAAAATGTCATTTTTCTGCATGAAATCAGCTGGTGTTTCTTTCAAAATCACAATTAAACATCATAAAACATGCGGACATAGCCGCCTTACGTCCGTTACATAAATTTCTTACCTCGATTTCCTCGAGAACACGAAATCACTTGGTTCACCAACCCTAATCTTTTTCTTCTTCAAATCTGAAATCATCATATCAAAGTAAACCTTTAAGAATTTGCCATAAACATGTTATAAACATGTTATACTAATTCAGTACAACACCATACCATGAACATAATTGAACAAATCATCTTCTTCTCTTACCTTTTGCTAGTGACCAAAATCTCAAACTTTGAGATCTCTTCCAATACTTGAAATCAATCAACCAAACTTTGTATATCACTTAGTCTAATGACAAGGATCATTTTTCATTCAACAAACTAGTTGAATCGATGGATGGATGAGGGGGTTTGTCAAGGTAGCTTGGAATGGAAACTTGGAAACTTGAATGGAACGAGAGGGAGAAGGCTGGAAGAGTGGCTGACGTTGGTAATGGCTGGTGAAGGTGACTCATGCACTTGCATTAAATGCACCTCTATCCCTTTAATCATCTCAGCCAACTTTATCCCTTTGACTCAAGATCATTTGTCCATTTAATTCCTCTTCTATATGACTCATCCATTTAATCTCCAATAAAATTTCTGATTTAATTTCTTGTCTCATACTCTTAATATTTTTCTGATATCAACCTAATTTATTTTACTAATTAACATTCAACTTTATTATTTCTTCTATAATCCGTACATCAATCATACATTATTCATACATCCATTACACATCAACTTCACATTCATTTAATCATATTAGATTGAAATACCTTACAAACATGAAGGAATACATGGAAATTGGGGATTTCACAATATAACCTCTTGAAGGTAGGAATTACACAAATCAAGTACAAAAAATGGATTTTGAGCTTTGAAGTCTTTCTTGAGGCTTAGAGAAGATGCTGAGTGCTTGTTCAACCCTTAATCTTCATAAATGCTTTGATTTATAGTCCACTAAGAACTGAGGACGGTTGTTGGAGCACTTAATGCAATTCTTCCCATTGAAACCCTCAAAAACTAGCCGTTGGGCACTGTTCTCGTGATAGAAGATCGATCATTAGCCATAGGGGATCGATCCCATAACTCCAAAAGCACTTTGGAGGCATTCCGCCAAATGGGGATCGATCCCTTCCCTGAGGAGATCTATCCTCTGCCTTGCTTCTATTCTCTAGTGTATTCTGCCAATACAGGATCGATCCCTCAACATGGGGGATCGATCCCTCAAGCCTTTCCTGCACTTTTCTGAGTTGTTTTAGGATAAAAATGATGTATTCTTTGATTTTAATTCCATCCAAAATATTCTTTCAACTTTATAAGGATATTTCTTAACTTTCTCAATTGAAAACTTAGTCCAAAAAACTTGTCAAGTAATTGTGTTCAATATATTCTTGAGACAGCATTCAAAGCCATAGAAAGTGAAGACCAATAATGATAATCAATTAAATCATGGTCTTAATATTGATAAGCAAATTCACACTATAAAATTAAACATTTAACATCACTTAAGTTTTTGTTATTTCAAAATACACATGTCAATTTAAAGCTAACAATCTCCCCCTTTTTGATATGACAAAACTTAAGGTAAATTTACTTTGAATATGTTTTTTAAAAAAAAAAATACTCCCCCTCAAATTAAGCGAGAAAATTTACCATCACTTCTCCCCCTTTTTTGTCATAGCAAACATGAAACTCCCTCTTACTATATGCTCATTTATATAGAACATATAATAAAAGAAGTGGCATTTTAAAGCAATAATAATATTATAAAAGGAGATGTGAATATAAACACAAACATAGACAATATTATTCAGGAACACAGGTAGTAGCATTCACAAACACAAACATAGACAGCAAGAATGTCATAAGCAGAAATAGTCACATAGTCACAAACTGGCATTAGTAGGCAAAACTAGATATCTTAAGTGGTCCAGGAAGCCTAAGGATTGAGAGAGCCTAGTTGGGTCTAGCTTAAGGTTGCCTAGGAATTGTCTTGTGATATTGCACGATAAACTCTTCTTGTTGCATGCGAACGTCTTGAATTTCATCATATAAAGCCGCCTGTGTCTCTTCCACGTGATCAAAACGAACATAGACATCTTGTTGAAAGGCCTGTTGTTGCTCCTACAATGATGTGAAACGCGTGTCAAGTTGATTGAACCGCATTGTGACATCTTGTTGAAAGGCTTGCTAAGTGGTATTGAATTGTTGAAGTATCAGCATGATCTGGTCAAGTGTGGTAGGCGTGGAAGAGGAGGAAGGAGCGAAGGAGGAAGAAGCCTCATGGGCTTCCTCTACAGGAGCGTGTTCTGGAGATATGGGATGTCCATGACGCTTCTCCCATTCTTGAGCATCACTTCTCCTTCTTAGGTACCATCCAAGATTATGCATCGTTGCAAGATTTATAGTGGTACTTGGATTGGGAGGAATACTGGGTTTGCACGAGCAATCAATCCCTTTAGCTAGAAGATAAAATGCCAAGGGTTGAGGAAATACTATCGTCTTGGCACCACCCTCAACAATCTTCACCCAATCGTAGAAGATAGAGTGAATGAGATTAAGCTCTATACCATCGGGAGAATGAATTTAATGAAGCAAAAAACGATCAAGTTTCCGGACATGAGAGTACTTAGTGCCAAAAGGTCAAAGATTCCAAGAGATAATAATATGTAAGAGGCAAGCAAAAACAGGTAGATTACCAGCACGCTCGTTAACAATCTCAAACTCCAATAGAACTTCGATTTCTTCATATATGAGACCTTCATCGGGAATGCGAAAGTGATTCCTTGGAAATTTCAATAGACTTTCCCAGGATGAAGGATTTAATTCCCATGACTTTGCAATGATCATTGGGACTTGTGATGAGTTCGGCGTTGGAGAAGAAAGCCCGGATAATGTTGCATGGGACAGGAGTGTTGATTTGAAGGAATTAGTTCTATTTGAAAGCTTCAAACTTGGCAAGATACGAGAACCCAATTTCCTCAAGGAAAGCAAAATTGATAGGTCGCCAATGTTTGATTCTCATATTGGCGAACTTCTCATGGAACGGTTCTTTTTTTTCACATTTCGAAAGCTTCGATTGAAGGTAGTGGGTATAGAGGAAGTGGAAGAGGAGGAGGCTTTTCGCTTTTGTGCGGTATGTTTCACTTTAGGGGCCATTAGGAACTAGGTAGGAGTATGTAAAATGAAGAAAAGGTCTTTGAGGAATTTTAGCAAACACGTGATGGGCACAACTTTGGTAAGGTGGTGATGAGTTTATGGGAAGATTTGGAGCAACCAAGCAACACAAAACCACAGAATGCAATACAGTGAGCAAGTTTGATGAAGAAGTTGTGATGACATATGGAATAGATTGGAAGATAGGAAGGCTAGAAGTTGTGCTTAAATAATGGGTTTTTGTAAACATGAAAGCGAAAGGGAATGAAAAATTGTGCAAGAAATTGAAAAGGGTTTGAAAATTATGATGAAAATGATGAAAAATGCAAGAAATATGATGAAGTTTGGAAAAAAAAAATGAGAGAAATTTGAATGTTGGGTGAAGTGGCATTGGAACGAATGGAAAAGAGAAAAACGTGTAAAGATGGATGAAGTTTGGAAATAATGATGATGGGAAGTGAGAATGGTTGGAAAATGATGAAGAATGGTGGAAGAATGGCATGATTTGGTTGAGAAATGAGAGAGATTGAAAGTTTGGGTATGGGAGAATCGGTGTAGAAGGTGTGTGCGTGAAGAAGATGATGAGTAGTAGAAAAAGAGTGAAAATTTCGACACTTTAAAAACCCAGAAAATGGGTTATGGCCCAAGGGGATCGATCCCCTCAAGGAAGGGATCAATCCTTTTCAGGCATAACCGATTCTTTATAAAAAGCAAGGCCATGGGATCAATCCCTCATAGCTAAACCCCATAATTTTGGCACGAAATGCTCAGGGTATCGATCCTATTTCATTAGGGATCGATCCCTCATCCATGTTCCTCAATTTTTATGCAGAAAAATGGTTTCAAAACAAGTGAAATCATGCATTATTAGTCTTTTAAAATCAAAACAAGATTTGAGCATGTTAAAATCATGTTGTATGACTTATAGAAAGCAAAAACACTTGGGAAAATCATTAAAAATGCATTTTGATGTGTTTTGTGAAAGTTTTAACATGAGAGATGATTTTTTTAAGAGCTGGCATGGTGATTATGCAAGATGTATGTTCTATTTCAAGGTGAGTAAGTGGTAAATACTTAACATAGAATTTAGAACATGATCAAGCAGGTGTTGAACACATATTTCAGCAAATCATCCTAAAAACTACAGTTTGTCACAATTTCTAAGAAAAATATGGCAAGTAAAATATGTAATGATCAAGTAGTCAATATGCTAACTTCCTGACTTGCATTCATCACTACCAAATTAAACCTTTCATACATAAATGACATTCAAGTTCAAGGGGCATTCATCAGACCAAGTTCACCTCTAAGTGTGCAAAATTTCTCTTTATCCAAGGGTTTAATAAAGATATCAACCAATTAATGCAAGGTATCTATGTACTTTAGAACAATATCACATTTTTGCACATGATCTCTTATAAAATGGTGCCTTATTTCAATATGCTTAGTTATAGAGTGTTGTATGGGATTTTTGGTGAGATTGATAGCACTAGTATTATCACATTTGATAGGAATTTGATTCATCTCTATTCCATAGTCACTCATTTGTTGCTTAATCCATGATACTTGTGTAACAAATTCTGGATGCAATATATTCAGCTTCGGTTGTGGATTGAGCTACACTATTTTGTTTCTTGAAAAACCATGAAACCAGTCTATTTCCTAAGAATTGACAAGTGTCGAATGTGCTTTTTCTATCAACTTTGCAACCACCAAAATCCGCATCAGAATAAGCATGAAGAGCAAAAGTAGAATCTTTAGGATGCCATAGTCCTAAGGAAGAAGTGTCTTTAAGGTATCTAAGGATTTTTTTGACAGCTTGTAAGTGTGATTCTCTAGGAGATGATTGAAATCTAGCACACAAGTATACACTAAACATTATATCGGGTCTACAAGTAGTGAGATATAACAATGAACCAATCATAGACCTATATAGTTTAGTGTCTACACATTTCCCTCCTTCATCCTTATCAAACTTGATAGTTGTGCTCATTGGGGTGGATTGAGGTTTGGACTCATCCATCCCAAATCTTTTAAGCAAGTTTTTAGTGTATTTAGCTTGATTTATGAAAATCTCATCTTGACATTATTTAACTTGAAGTCCTAGTAAGTAAGATAGCTCTCCCATCAGCTCATTTCAAATTTACCTTGCATTAATTTGGAAAAATCTTCACAATGACTCATTCGTGGATCCAAAAATAATATCATCTTTATAAATTTGAACCATTAACAAATCACTGCCCTTAGATTGAATAAACAAGGTTGTGTCTACTTTGCCTCTTGCAAAACCTTTTTCAATAAAAAATTTGGATAATCTTTCATACCAAGCTCTAGGAGCTTGTTTTAACCCATACAAAGCTTTTGAGAGTTTGAAAACATGATTGGGAAACTTTGGATTTTCAAAACCGGGAGGTTGCTCAACATAAACCTCTTCATTTATGTAACCATTTAAGAAAGCACTTTTAACATCTATTTGGTATAGTTTAAAATCTTTGTAACATGCAAAGGCAAGTAGCATCCTAATAGCTTCTAGTCTAGCTACCGAAGCATAAGTTTCATCATAATCTATTCTTTCTTCTTGCCTATATCTTTGTGCTACTAACCTAGCATTGTTTCTAACTATCACACTATTCTCATCCATCTTATTCTTGAATATCCATTTAGTTTCAATGATTGGATGATCCTTAGGTCTTTCCATTAGAGTCCAAACTTTACTTTTTTTCAAATTGATTTAATTCCTCTTGCATAGCCATAATCCAATTTTCATCTTTTAAAGCCTCATGCATATTCTTTGGTCCAAATTGTGATACAAAAGCTACATGTTGGCAAATGTTTCTATAGGATGATCTAGTTCTTTCTAACATCAATATTTGGATCTCCAACAATGTCATTATTCTTCACATAACTAAGTTCTCTAAGACACCTTTATTCTTTCTCAATTATTTCTTGATCTAATGACTCCTCCTTATTATTTATATCAAGATCTTCTAATTGTTCTCTAACATCTTTATCTTGAGATGGATCAATTATTGGTTCATCAAATATTTCCACATCATCAAGATTGAGTCTACTAGAGGAGTTTGACTCATCAAAAATCACATGAATTGACTCTTCTACAATAAGTGTTCTTTTGTTGAAAACTCTATATGCCTTAGAATTTAAAGTGTGAGAACCGTGTATTCAGATACTGTTTCACATGTAAGGACACTCATATTATTTAATTCATGTGAATTTCGCAGATATGAGCCAGTACAATGTGGTGGGCCCCAAAGGTTATACGGTGCTTGGATGGACGTGAGACCGGACAGATAATACACAGAGGGTCTAATAAATATACGGTATGAATTTTAAGTCTAAATTTTCTCATTTAGATTAATTTTGAAGAGTATAAAAACAAATTAGGAAATGACATTTAAGTCCGTAGCCCGATGGTATTTTCGTAAATTGAGGTCAAAATAAATGGAAATTTAATCTAATGATTAAAGAATGATATTCTAAATGGAAATAAGTCCTTGGTTATGTAAATAGATAGACCGAATCGGTAGTCAAATTAAAATTCTACGTGATTTACCCGATAAGGGTATTTTTGTAATTTCACCTTTTCGAAAAGGTTAAACCCGAACCAAACCACCACCATTTATCAAAATACACTTAATATGAATTTTTGGTGTTGGAAAATAAATTTTTGGAGTTCAACTGCTTAGTTATAAAAATTTCGGAAGAAAAAGACTGAAACACCTATCATTAATGGCATTTTTGTAATTCCTAGCATTTCTAAAATATTTACAAAATATTTTTATATTGCTGCCAGCTGCTGCCGACCACTGTTTCAGCATCTTCTTCTCTTCATCTCATGGCCTCCATGGAAGAACAAAAGAAAAGAAAGTGAAGGCTTCCAAAAACACCTTATTTTCACTAAGCTATTTCTACAAAAATTGTTCTATTCACCTTCCTCTCTCTAAACATACCAATAGCCCTTTGATTAAGTGGCTAAATCAAGAGAAAACCAGCCCCTAAGGTTTCGGCCAAGGTACCCATTTATTGTGTATTTTTATTCTTTGAATTTTAATGATAGATTTTAAGAGAATTAAGCTTCCTAAGCATGTTTATGGTATTAGTTTAGGTTGAATCTAGCTAAATCATACTCAACCATTAAGAGGGGTGTTCGGCCATGAGGAGATCTTTGTGAATTACTATGGTTTGATGCATAAAAATAGGATTAGAATAATGGTTAAGCATAATTAATTAAGGTATAATGGCTAAATGGAAGAAAAACAATGAAAATGGCAAGAAGCCATTTTTTCCAAGCTAGATGGGAGGGGTTTTAATGCTTCAAATTATGATGTTAGGGTGTTAAGAGACTATAGACATTATAAGAAGACAGATGGCGAAGTCGGATTTCGATTCGGAGCTAAATTGGCGAAGTTAGGTTTTAGCACTAGTTCGAATTATACCAATTTAATATTTTGTACTGAAAATATGGTAAAATTTAATGCAAGAAAAATTATTAGAATTTTAATTATGGTGAATAATGGTCTTGGGTGAATTTTATTGCAGCCCGGGAGAGGTGATTCGTACGTGGTGCTATCGGGCGATTTTATTTCATTCTACAGGTAAAAGATGCGTGTGTGAACCGTAGGGATACTGCAAATGCATAGTTGGGTTCACACTATTTTTATAAAATAATTGGGATATAAATTGCCTTTGAAAGTGGTGAAATTTGGTGAAATTGTGGCTGCTGTTGAAATTATAAACTGTAATTTTTGTGCAGGAAGGCTAGGTTAGAAATAGCCGTCATTCTGCCGAAAATTATAGAAATATTTAGAAAATATTTCTAATATTTTTCTAAAATGGAAATAAGTGGAATTTTGGGAAATTTCCATGAAATTCATTAAATTGCATAATTTTATAGTTTACCGAAAAACTATATTTAAATATTCTTGTTAAGGAATTTTATTTATGTGAAAGTACCAACATGTGATTTATACTGTTTTATAAATATTTAGAACATTTTCTGGAACGATTACCATAGTAAGAATATTTTATAAATTGTTATTCATAAGATGAAAATATTTTCCTTACTAATATTTATGGATTGATTGAACTTATATTCAGTGAAATTGATTTCATAAATGGTATTTATATCACGTGTTTACTGTTTTGAGACTGTTAGGCCCCATATCATGCTCACGTGTCACGTGTTAGTGCTGATAGATACTGATCCTATTATCACCATCCCGGTGGACACTTGATCAATGCACACTGTGGACCCCATAGACTATGGTCATAGATCTCATGTGTTATTATTTTCCCTATTCGGGATATTATTATAGCATGATATATTTAGGGTGTTACCTAGTCTCCATGATACTGTAATGACGATTGTATCTTTCACTGAACCTTTAGCTGGTACTAAATAAATTGCAGCCACTGAGCTTTTGATATACTACATGTTGAACTAAATATTATACGGTGTTTTACAAGTGTAGAAATGAATATTTGTTGAAAGGAATATTAATTCCTTATTTATTTGCTTAAATATTTTATCATGTGAACATTTAATGTTTTACTTGGATTTGAATATCAAGAGAAAACGATTACTCTGTATAGTCACTTCTAGGAGCCGAGACACGTACGATATTCTAAAATACCTCCCATACTCTATCCGGTATTCCTAGCCGACTATAGTATCCATCCTGTTTTGAGTTAGTGAGCTATTAGGATGCAAATGTTTTTAGCATATAGATTTTATAGTATCAGTTTTACATACAATTCTCTTGTTGAGCGCGTTAGCTCGCCCCTTTATTCTCTCACTCCACAGACTATCTTCAGTGATTTCATTCCACGGATTTGGCTGCGTTCTAGTGGGCCTCGTGGCAGCATTTAGTGGATCCTGGAGGTAGCATTTCTTTTATATGTTTTCAGACATAGTTGTACAGTACTACCTTTGTGTAACTTATGTACCGGGGATGTAGAACACGTGTACAAACTGTATATGTATATTGCAGTAAATATTTTCATCGACTACTAAATTAAATTCTATATAATAGTAGTTATTGTTTTTCAAAAGTGAGTAGTAAAGGCATCGCAGACAGCCTAACCGTCACGTATGGTGTTCTAATGTGGTAAATACTGTACATTTTGGGATGTGACATAAAGAATAGTCAAGAAAAATACCTTCATCACTTTTTGCATCAAATTTTCCTAAATTATCTTTTCCATTATTCAAAATAAAGCATTTGCAACCAAACGAATGAAAATAGCTAATGTTAGGCCTTTTTCCTTTATAAAGCTCATAAGGTGTTTTCTTTAAAATGGGCCTAACCATAGCTCTATTTATAACATAACATGCAGTATTAATAGCTTCAGCCCAAAAATATTTTGGCAAATTGTTTTCACAAAGCATGGTTCCAACCATTTCTTCTAATGTTCTATTCCTCCTTTCAACTACCCTATTTTGTTGAGGAGTCTCAAGAGTTGAAAAATTATGGCTAATTCCATTTTCATTACAATAATTATCAAAACCAAGATTTTCAAATTCTTTTCCATGATCACTTCTAATGCTAGTAATTGAATAACTCTTTTCATTTTGAACAAGTTTTGAAAAAGTGATGAATTTGTCTAAGGCTTCATTTTTCACACCTAAGAAGAATACCCAAGTGAACCTAGTATGGTCATCAACTATGACAAAACCATAGGGTTTCCCTCCTAAACTAGTGGTTCTAGTTGGTTTAAAAGATCTAAGTGGAGGAGTTGGAGTGACCTAAAGGTTATAATACACCTCTTAGATTTAAATGATACTCTCTTGTGCTTTCCTCTCATACAAGCCTCACACACCTTATTATTTTCAAATTGAAGTTTAGGCAATCCTACAACTAAGTCTCTTTTAGCTAATTTAGATAAAAAATGCATGCTAGCATGACCTAGTCTCTTATGCCACAACCAAGGTTCATCTTCTTTTGTGGCCATAAAACATACATTTTTGTTATTTAGCTCATCTAAGTGTACAATGTAAATATTTCCTTGTCTATGTCCTATGAAAAGAATTTGATTAGTTTTGGCATTAAAAACATGACAACACAAAGCACCAAACACAACTTTAAAACCTTTATCACACAATTGACTAATACTAAGTAAGTTATGTTTTAATCCTATAACATACAAGACATTTTCCATAGTTAAGGAAGAGTTACCAATGGAGCCAATTCTCTCAATTTGTCCTTTGGAGTTGTCCCCAAATGTGACTTCTCCACCACTTTTAGGTTTTAGGATTTTGAATTGGCTTTTGTCACCGGTCATATGTCTTGAGCATCCACTATCAAGATATCAATGCTTCTTAGACTTAGCCTTGTAGCAATACTCTTCCTCCTACACACAAATACATCAAACTTTTATCTTATGTACCCAAATTTTCTTGGGTCATTGAGAGTTAGTACTAATAATCTTTGATCCTTTAGGGATCAATTTCATTCTCAATAATTCATCATTTGAATTCAAAACATGCTTGGGCACCCAAATCTTAATAACTATTTTTCCTCTAATGGTGGTCTTCTTAAATGTGCATGCTTGTGAAAAGTATCCTAATTTATTACATAAAGTTCACAACACAGATTTTTCATCCTTAGCAAGAAAATTTTTGAAATGGGTTTCCTTATTTAAAGCATTATAACCTACTCCTTTTTTATCAGAGAATGCTCTTTGAGTCTCTAACATGTGATCAAGTTTTTGTTGACCCATATAAAATCTAAAAAATGAGTTTTGCAAATTGATGTTCTTTTTATTTAACTCTTCTATTTCTAGATTTGCATTTTCTGATTTCTTTTCACATTCTAACTTGGCCTTCATGAGCATCTCATTTTTCTTTTTCAATTTTGAAATCATTTTCTTATATTTTATATTCATGCATTCAAATTCATTTCCTAAACCATCAAATGCATCTTGCAACTCATTAAATGTGTATTCATTAGTATCAAATGAGTTGGATTTTACCTTTTCATCTTCAATGGCTAACACCTCTGTAGACAATCACGATTAACCTTCAACACAACGATGTTTCAGCCTTGTTTAAACCCTTGAACTCAACCTTTAGGCTCAACGCCTAACCTTTCATTTCAGCACCAAATTTCAGCCTCCCAGATCATGTTTTACAGCCCTTAAATCCAACTTGTACTCTATTGTTTTACATCCTAAAAGCCATCTCCTTTCAACCACTCAAAAACTTTGCCAAACATCCCCATACAACAACCACTTACAGCCTCACCAAGAGCTTCAACGGCAGCCTTCTCAATGCGTAAAAACTAGCCTCAACCATGATCAAAATGGCTTTTAAACCCCAAGCCAAAATCAGCCCAAGAAAGCCACTCCAAACAGCCTTGAAATGCTGAGAGATTAGCCCCATTTACAGCCCTTTATTTTTGGCTGAGATCTCATTACCTTTACTCAATGTTTCCCATTTGAAAGTACCTTGTTTTAGGTGAGAAAGAAAGCTTTAGAAGATTAGGAAAATGAAGCTCTTTCCAACCTTTCTTTTCCTATTTTTCTTCTTCCAGTCACGAACCTCACCATCGCCTTCTCTCTCCATGGCTCGCCATTCTCCCTTTTTGCATGATCGCTTCTCCTCTACTTCACCATTTTCTTTTCTGTTCTCTTCTTCACCCAGTGGCTAAACTCCTATTCTTTCTCGGCTCTTTCCTTTGCTGCAGTTTTCTTGATCTTTCTCTTTTCTCCAGTGCTCTACTGCTTTCCTGTTTGCACCGAGAATGAGAGAAGGCCAGCAATTCCTTATGTTGGCCTATTTTCTAACTAAAAGAATGGAGTCAACAGCCCCTGTTGCTTTAGCTTTTTCCTTGGTTCATTTTACTGCTGTCTTGCCACACTTTCCTTCCCTTCCTCTTTTGATCCTTCATCCTTTTCAATTCTCATCTCTCTTCTGTCTTTTCTCAGAGGCCAAAAGCCTCTGTTTTATGTCTTTCAAATCTGCACGTGGGAGCAATTGCTGCCACATGGTTGGCTTCCTTAACAAGCCAACCAATAGTGATAATAATATTATATTATTTATTATATTTATTTTACAATGATATAATTATGTCTTGTATTCTCATGTACTAAATCCACATATATATATATATGATGCACTGACAGTGTATAGTTTCTATACACTGTCAATGCACCAGAGGTTGAGACCTCATCAATAGGCCCTTATGAGTAAATTAAAAAAATTAATTTATATTTGTTTTAAAGGGCTTGGCATATTTTTTAATTTGCAAATTGATGATGTGTCAAATCTGATGCATTGACAATGTATAGAAATTATACACTGTCAGTGCATCATATACAAACCTTATATATATATATATATATATATCACTATACTTTAAATATATATATTCTTGTTTGTTACTTATTTATTTATTTTATTCATTATCTATTTATTAGATAGATATATATTTTTATCTTCACATGTATATAATATTTATTTTAATATAATTATATCCCTTATTAAATTAAATATATATACATATATATTTTTGTTCTTTTAATCAGCTAGTCTCCTTCACATGTGTGTGTGTGTGCGCGCGCACTTAGATTTGTAAGTGCATTTATATAACCTTTAATTTATTTAATTAATATACAAGTTATCTACTTATTTTCTTTATTGAATTTAGATATATACATCTCAATACTTAGGTTATTTAATTCCTTCATTTACTTACAAACTAGGTACGAAAAATTTACGATCTTCGCATTCTCCCCACCTTAGAAAATTTGGTCCTCCAAATTTCTCCAAGTTATCCTTGAATAATTGAGGTTACTTCTCTTTCATTAACCTTCCAATTCCCATATAACTTCTTGCAAAGAGTAATGTTGCCAAAGTAACTTTTTTTTTACGGAAATCGCATTAGACCTCAATACCTTATCCTTTCGATCAAAAATCCAACTTGGTCTTTTAATATAGCTTAAATCCTCCCTGATCTCATAATGCTCATACTCAATCATGTGGGAGGGATCCGAATGATACTTCCTAGGCATGATAAAGGGTAGATGTTGTATAAACTCGATAGCTCTAGAGGTAGTGCTAATTGGTATGCCACGTCACCCACTTTCTCACGTATCTCGAATGGCCCAGTGTACTAACGACTTAACTTTTCTTTCTTATGCCTTTAGATGGGGAGATCTTTAAGAACACTTTATCTCCAACCTAAAATTCCAAGTGTTTACTTCGATGATTCGTATGACTCTTCTATTTGCTCCAAGCTATCCTTAACTGATCATATATCAACTTCACATTCTCAAAAGTATGTCTGCTAGGGCCTTACTGTCTAGAATACAAGCAAGCCTTAAATGCTGCAAGGTCTTAGTAAATCCGAATGGAATGATCACAACTCATAATGGTTGTACCTTATCCTAAATGTTGTCTTGATGATATATGCCCTTTCAATTTTTTTAGTGAAGGTACCTTAATCTCAAATCGATTTTTGAACTTACTTGGGCACCCATTAACTCATTCAATAAGTCATCAATCATAGGCAACGGTTATTTATTCTTATCTATCACTTAATTAAACTGCTTATAATCTATATACAGCCTCAAACCATCGTCTATCTTTTTCATTAACAATATCGAAGCCCTTGAGGTGACAGACTTGGGCGTGTAAAACCTTTGTCTAGCAACTCTCGCAATTGCTTTTTAAGCTCTTCGAACATTGTTCAACGTCATCTCAACATATGAGGGTTTTTTTTATCACTTATTCTAAAGATCATATCGTTTCCATATTATTTCCAAAGTTCAATACTTGATAAGTTCACCAAGTTGGATATATCTCATTAGTTCACACTTTGTTACCATTCATCCTCTTATAATTCAAAAAAATCAATTGGGTAAAGATCAAGTCCAAGGCAGGATGATCTTGAGTGTCTTATTTCACACAATCTTAACTTTCACATCAATTTGTTATCTTGCATAACATGCTTTAACAATCTCTAAATTTCATTCAAAGACCTCTTTTTATAATATGTTGTGTTCATTTCGACTCTACTAGTGAGAAATCTAAAGAGCCTTACAAGTTCTGAATCCACATAGTTCAAAATCATAGGGTTTAATTTATTAGACTTTCAATATTCACGTATCTCAAACAGTATATTTGCAAAGGTCAAATACTTTCCTAAGTCCATGTACATTCCAAATCATATACCTTTTCAATCATATGGTTTCTTAAATCCATACACTTTTCAAAATATACAAGATCTAGTACATCTTTTTTTTTGTAAGGACCTGAGTGGCCTTTGCTCCCGCAAGAATCAAGAGGTGGCCCCCTCGGCGACCTTAACATTCGTCAAGGCCTCGCCTGTTTATCTACCATCGGCGAGCATCCCTTAGGCGCCCTTGCCCCAGGTTTGCCTTAACCTTGTGAGGTTGGCGGTCGCCCACACTCACTACGTATTGTCCTCTTTAACGGTTGCCCACCTCACGGCTTTGTCTCAAGGGGCCTGAAGAACTCAAGATATATTCCCTCTAGCGCATTTTCTAAGGCTCGAACCCTAGTACTCTTTAAGTACCCGAGCCTTACACTCAACATACTATTGTCCAAATGGTATGATGAGTGTAAGGCTCGGGTACTTAAAGAGTATTAGGGTTCGAGCCTCAAAAACACGAGCTCGAGAGAATATATCTTGAGTTCTTTAGGCCCCTTGAGACGAAGCCGTGAGGTGGACGACCGCCAAAGCGGACAATACATAGTAAGTGTGGGCGACCGCCAACCTCACAATGTCAAGGCAAACCTGGGGCGAGGGCATCTAGGGGATGCTTGCCAACGGCAGATAAAAGGGTGAAGCCTTGACGAATGTTACGTGCTCGAGGGAATATATCTTGAGTTCTTCAGGCCCCTTAAGACAAAGCCGTGAGGTGGGCAATCGCCAAAGCGGACAATACATAGTGAGTGTAGGCGACCGCCAACCTCACAAGGTCAAGGCAAACCTGGGGCAAGGGCGTCTAGGGGATGCTCACCGACGGCAGATAAACGGGCAAGGCCTTGACGAATGTTAAAGTCACCGAAGGGGCCACCTCTTGATTCCTACGGGAGCAAAGTGTCACTCGGGTCCTTACAAAAAAAAGGTTCGAACCCAGGACCCTTAAGTACCTGACTCTTACACTCATTATACCATTTGGACAAGTTGTCCAAATGGTATAATGAATGTAAGAGTCAGGTACTTAAGGGTCCTGAGTTCGAACCTCAGTGAAAACGCACTCAAGGGAATATATCCTGAGTTCTTCAGGCCTCTTGAGGTAAAGCCGTGAGGTGGGCGACCGTCAAAGCGGATAGTACGTAAGTGAATATAGGCAACCGCCTACTTCGCGTGTCAAGATAAACCTGGGACGAAGGCACCTAGGGGATGCTCGTCGATGGCCAAGGAACGGGTGGAGTCTTGACATAAAAACGCGTGGCAGGATCTTAACATAAAAACATGTGTTTTTATGTCAAGACTCTGCCCGTTCCTTGGCCATCGGCGAGCATCCCCTAGGAGCCCTCACCCTAGGTTTATCTTGACACTTAAGGTTGGCGGTCGCCCTCGCCCACTTACATAGTGTCCGCTTTGGCGGTCACCCACCTCAAGGCTTTGTCCCAAGGGGCCTGAAGAACTCAGGACATATTCCCTTGAGCGTGTTTTCACTGAGGCTCGAACCCCAGTACCGTTACGTACCTGAGCCTTACACTCATATGACCATTTGGACAAGTGTAAGGCTTGGTTACTTAAGGGTACCAGGGTTCGAGCCTTAGTGAAAACGCGCTCAAGGGAATATGTCCTAAGTTCTTCAAGCCCCTTGGGACAAAGCCGTGAGGTGGGCGACCGTCAAAGCGGACAGTACGTAAGTGGGTATGGGCGACCGCCAAAGCAGACAGTACGTAAGTGAATATGGGCGACCACCTACTTCGTGTGTCAAGATAAACTTGAGGTGAGGGCGCCTAGGGGATGGTCATCGACGGCCAAGGAACGGGCGGGATCTTGACATAAAAACACTCATTTTTATATCAAGACTCCGCCCGTTCCTTGGCTGTCGGTGAGCATCCCCTAGGAGCCCTCGCCCCAGGTTTTTCTTGACATGTGAGGTTGGCGATCGCCCACATCCACTTACGTACTGTCCGCTTTGGTGGTCACCCACCTTAAGGCTTTGTCCCAATGGGCCTGAAGAACTCATGACATATTCCCTTGAGCGCGTTTTCACTGAGGCTCGAGCCCTGGTACCCTTAAGTACCCGAGCCTTACACTCATATTACCATTTGGACAAGTGTAAGGCTCGGGTACTTAAGGGTACTAGGGTTCAAGCCTCAGTTAAAATGCGCTCAAGGGAATATGTCCTGAGTTCTTCAGGCCTCTTGGGACAAAGCTGTGAGGTGAGCGACCACCAAAGCAGACAGTACGTAAGTGGGTGTGGGCGACCGCCAACCTCACGTGTCAAGATAAACCTAGAGTGAGGGTGCCTAGGGGATGCTCGCCAACGACCAAGGAACAGGTGGGGTCTTGACATAAATTATCAAATTCAAAGTTTCAAACAAATATTAAAATTATATAATTTTTTATATATTTGATTTATTATTTTATTAAAATTGAAATTTTATTATAATATAAAAATAATAAAATGTTAAAAATGATTTTTATAATAAAATCAAATGTTAAATTAATAATATATTTATTATTATAAATACAATAAGTATAATATTAAAAATTTTTTAATACCATATATTATAGTGTTTTAAATTAATTTTATTTAATAATTGAATTAAAAAGATTCAATATTTATTTTGCTGGTAATACATAATTGATATAATTGTATAATAAATAATAATTGTTTTCAAAATTTTAAATTTTTTAACTAAAAAAGTGTATCAATTATTTATTTATTTTTAAATAATAATCATGTAATTTTAATTCGGATTTTTTCCAATTATAAATTCGATTTTGTACGTATTTCGGATCGAATTAGTCTTAGTTTCAGATCGTATCGAGTTCAGGTTATATCGGGCTTAAGTTGTGTCAGGTTCGAGTTTTTTTGGTTTTGGGCTTTTTTCAGTTTCAAGCTTTTTTGGTTTTGGGCCTTTAACTTTTTTGGTGAATTTGAATTGGTCTGGGTTTGGTTTCAGACGAGTTTTGACGGGTTTTCAGGCTCGGGCCAGCTTTTGTCACCTTTAATGATAGGTAGATATATTATTTTATACAATTATCCAGTTTATAGACAAATATCCTATCCTTTGTATCACTCAAGATTATAATACAGCTTAACATGGACATCATATGCCAAAAAAGAGAGTTTCAATTGTATGGTTACCAGTAACTTACGTACACTAATTCATTTCTTGTGTTTTTTTTTCTTTTTTTTTTGTTACAAGAGAATATTAAATAACTGGGAATGAAGGTGCTTGGATTCGAACTCAAGATTTATAATATGCCACAACTCATCCTTAACCATTAGGTCAAGAGGTTGTTGGCTTTTTTTTCTTTGAATATATATAGGAACTTTGAATTTTTCTTTTTATAGAAAGAAAAAAAGAGAGAAAAAGGGGCATGTTGCTGCCATTTTTCAAATGGTTAAATATCGCCGAAGTAATGTCTAAAAAAAAAAGAACTTTGAATTTTTTTTTTTTTTTTGGTTACATAGGAACTTTGATTTGTGTAGTATTAGGAAAAACAATTTTGTTATTATTTATATATGCTTTTTTTTTGGCTGATTAAGGAAGTAGCCCATGATGAATTGATGAATGCCACCAGGATTGCTGAGAAACTTGGCTATTGTTTCTTTGGTTTTGGTCAATTTATTTCTCCGTATTCTCTTAAAAAAATGAAGAAAAAAATTGCTAAATTTTAAAAGGAAAAATGTAAATATTTGGGTATTCCAATTTCTATTGGTTTTAAAAAAAAAAAACTGGAGTTTAATTTAGTTGGTGTTTCAATCTATTGCTTGACATAACTGTTGTGTTGTTTGAATACTAATTATGGATGGTACTTTGCTTTATTTCAGCAATGCTCATGAGTTGTTTGATGATTTGCTTCTTGAGAAAACACAAGCTATTTTTGAGACATGAAAACTGACGAAGAAATGCAAATGATATCTCAAATGAATGAGAGCTACCTGTAGATCTTTTAGATCATTGTTTTTGTTTTGCTCAATTTGAATTGATATTTTGTGTTAAAGTATAAATTTTCATACAATAATTAATCAAAAAATGTTCATACAATAATATTAATTGAATAAAATGATTTTTGTAGATCATACCAAAAAAAAAAGATTTTTGTAGAAATAATGAAAAAGATATTCAAATTTACGAATTGAATTAGAATATAACGAACAACCAGGAAAAAAGATCTTAAAACGAACACCACTCTGAATACTGATTCTAAGTAGTATAAGTATGACATAAACAAAAGGTAGCATGGGATATGATGAAATCAAGCACCGAATGAACTCTTTTAATTTAATGTCATGCGTAGAATCAGACTAATTTATTCGCCATAAGTAAGCAGGGCTAGACAGAGGTGAAGGTAAAGCCCCCACCTGAGCCATTCAATCCCTACCTTATTCATGATCTCTCACCATGTAAGAAAGAAATTGGATACTTTAATTTCTAAGTCTAGAGCAATGGCTCCCAAACTGATGTTGTGATGTTGATTTATTGTTCTTGATTCTTGAAGTGTTTACTAATGCTATTTCTAATATGTTGTAGATTGGTGCAACAACATTGAATTCACCTGAAAAGTGGCAAGTTCCTTTGTTTGGTTTTTATTATCTCTTTCTTTACAGCTATAAATTATCACTTTGTTTTGAAATATTAGTGAACCAATTTGGTTGTTTTTTTTATTCCTTTTCTTTATAGCTATAAATTAAAATTTGGTTTTGAAACATTAATGAACCAATCACAATGCTATAAAGCTAATATTATGTTTATTCAAATCTATTTTTTTTCCTTTACAAATATGATTCTTGATTAAAAGAAATTTAACATTATAATTTGTTGGAGTGATGTTAACCCGCAGCATTGCCCGAATGCAGATCATCATCTAATATATTAAATTGGTTTATATTTAATTTACTGGTAATATATGTGTGTGTGTACATATATATATATATAAATATATATATATATATATATCTTATCTATTGTCAATCAACCACAAAAATGTAACTTCATTAATAAGCAAAATTTTAAAAAATTCAAGTTCTTAAAAATAAATATCAATAAAAGCTTATTTTTAAAAATAAATACCAATAAAGTTTTTTAATTTATTTTTAAAGATCTATATGCTTTTAAATTTTGATCATTAATGAAATGACATTTTGTGATTGATTGTATACACTATCAATGTATCAAACTTAAACTCTTAAATTAAAGATAAGTTTAAAAATGAGTGTATATTTGGTGCACTTACACTGTATAACTTTTATACACTCTCTCTCAATACACTAAAGATTGACATCTCATTAATGAGCAAACTAAAAAAATTAAGCTTTTAAAAATAAATAAAAATAAGTTTTTTTCAATTTACTCATAAAGACTTGGTATTTTTTTCAATTTACTCATTACCGAGTTATTAACCTTTGATGTATAAATATTATACATTGTCAATACATCAAATAAAAATTATTAAAATATTTAATATTTTTTTTTGTTAATAGAAAGGTAGAAGAGGAGTGAAAATGGAATTGAACAAGTCTTTCTAAAAAAGAATCACTGGACCAAACTTTAATTATTATATTTAATTTGTATTTGAATTAGAGTATAACTTAATTAATAATTAATTTGATAGTAATTAAAGATAAATTTAAAACTAATTTATCATTATCCTGTAAAAAAAATAAAGTCTTTAGAACCAGAAAAAATGAAAAAAAAAAGTATCTTTTTGAGGTTGGAGTAGATGCAACAGAAGAGGGTTGTAGAATCATGATAGAGGAAGGCGAGGAACATCCCATGCTTGGAAGGGATCGGGTTCCTCCTGACTTAAACGAAACAATGTCTTACGTTCCTGAAACACAACCAGTGAATGAAGAGAGACCCTTAGCTCCTCCTAGAGGGCAGATTCTTCTAGGAGAACAACCTGAATTTTTATCATGAATGTGCTACCATGGAATTGTAGAGGAGCGGGAAACCGGAATTTATGCGAAATATGAAGGAATTGCTGCGGGTGTATAATACTAGCATTCTAATTGTACTTGAACCAAGGATTTCATGTAGGAATGCACAGAAGGTAATCAGGAAGTTGGGGTTTGTTGATTATTATATTTCAGAACCTGAAGGGTTTTCAAGAGGTATTTGGGTGTGTTGGGATTCTGCCAGTGTTAAGTTAGAAGTAATCTCGGCAAATAAGCAAGCAATCCATGTGGTTGTACAGATTGGAGGAGTTGCGGATTGGCTATTGACAGCAGTCTATGCGAGTCCGGTGTAGGAAAATAGGAGAAGATTATGGAACCATTTGGAGGATATTGCAAACTCGGTAGCTTTGCCATGGCTAATGGTAGGTGATTTCAATGAGGTTGTTAGTGCTTCAGACAAAGAGGGTGGCAGCAGAATATCAATGAACAGAGTATCTTTGTTTCAAAGAATGATAGATGCTTGCGGGTTTATTGACATGGGTTTGCTAGGTCAAAGTTTCACATGGTGTAATAACAGGAGGGGATTATCTCGGATTCAGGAAAGATTGGATAGGGCCTTTGCAGATGAAAAATGGAGGTTATTGTTTCCGGAAGCTCTGGTTAAGCATTTACCTAAAACATATTCTGATCACCGCCCTGTTTTAGAGCAGATTGATGCTAGTGTTGAGGTAAGGAGGGAAGACAAACCTTTTAGGTTCCAAGCCATGTGGCTTAGAAGCCAGGAGGCAACTGATATAGTAGAGGGTATCTGGAATAAAGATGAAGCTGCTAGTTTGGATAAGATGTCTAATATTGCTATGGAGTTGAGAGCCTGGAACGTGGAGAACTTTGGGAATATTTTTTGAAGGAAGAAAATGCTTAGAGCTAGAATAGGGGGCGTTCAAAAAGAATTGGTGGTACGATGGTTGGATCTAGTAGAGAAGAAATTGGTAGCGGAATATAATTAAGTGTTGTTAGAGGAGGAACATTTCTGGTTTCAAAAGTCTAGAGTGCAGTGGATCTTGGAAGGAGAAAGAAATACCAAGTTTTTTCAGTTATCAACAATCAAACGGAGAAGGAGAAATAAAATTTGGTGATGAGGAATAACAATGGTGATTGGGTTCAGGATCAGGCTGCTCTGAAAAGTTTGGTTCTTGATTTTTATATAGACTTCTACAGCTTGCATGGTGAAAATGGAGTCAAACTCTGAGATTTGTGTTGTCCAACATTATCTGCAGATGATAGGGATGTTCCAGATACTTCGATTCAGTTGGAGGAAGTACAAGAAGCTCTGTTTCAAATGAAAGCCTGGAAGGCTCCGGCAGTTGACGGCTTTCATGCGGGTTTCTTTCAAAGGTATTGGGATACCACTAAGACCTCCTTGTTGAATCATGTGTGGAATGCCTTTGAGTCAGGTTGTCTTGATACAAGATTGAATAAAACTCTGGTGACGTTAATTCCTAAAGTTAATAATCCGGAGTATGTTAAGCAACTTCGACCAATAAGCTTGTGCTGTGTAGTGTATACACTCATCACTAAGATTCTGGTTAATAGATTGAGACCACGTCTAACCGAGTTAGTAGGGCCTTTACAAGCTAGTTTCATGCAGGGAAGCCAGGCTTCAGATAATTTTTTGATTGCCCAGGAATTGAACCATACCATTAAGAGGTCAAAATCAAAAGATGGTTTGTTTGGAGTTAAAATTGATTTGGAGAGAGCATATGATAGAGTTCGTTGGGATCTCCTGCAGGACACGCTTATGGAGTTTGGGTTTTGAGAGAAATGGGTTCAATTAATTATGTTCTGTCAGAAATACGTCTATGTTCATTTTATGGAATGGGAAGCAAACAGAGCCTTTTTATCCGGAAAGAGGGTTAAGACAAAGTGATCCACTTTCTCCTTATCTCTTTATTTTATGCATAGAAAGGTTGGGTCAGTTGATACAGAGGGCAGTTAATGGGGGTCGCCGGAAACCTATCACACTTAGAAGAGGAGGACCGTCAGTGACACATTTATTTTTTTACAGAAGATCTTTTTCTATTTGGATGAGGCTCGGAAAAGCAAATGTGGGTTGTGAAAGAGATTCTTACAGAATTTTGTGCAGCATCAAGAGCTAAGGTAAGTTTCGAGAAGTCAAAAATTTGTCTCTCCTCAAGCTTCGTCAACAAGTGCCAGAAGATTTAGTAGCATCCTAAAAATAGGTTTAACTAAGGACCTTGGAAAGTACTTGGGAGTTCCTATTCTTACTGAAAGGGTTACATCCTCTATTCCTTCATATCACATGTTAACCGCAATGTTGCCTAGGTCGGTTAATGAGGCTTTTGATAGACTGAATCGATCCTTCTTATGGGGAGGAAATGGTGAACGCAGAGGATTGCATTTGGTAAATTGGGGTGAGGTATGCCTTCCGAGATATAAAGGGGGGCTAGGATTAAGGAGGATGGAGCTGCATAACAGGGCCGTGTTACAAAAGATTGCTTGGAGGCTCTTAACGAAGCAACAGTTTTTGGGTAAAGTTTTTGAAAGGGAAGTATGGTATTTCGGATGATTTAGCTTGGTTTGCTTGCAATGGTGTTCATAAAAAAGCTACGTGGTCTCATTCATGGAAGGATCTGGCTAACGCTCTCAAAGATTTACACATTGGCTTGAGAAGACGAGTCGGTGATGGTGCTACTACAAAGTTCTGGTCTGATGTCTGGCTTGACAAACCGGTTGTGAAGTTATTTGAGAAAAGGCCAACTGTCATTGATTGGAATGCTACTGTACAAAAGTTCATAGGCCCGAATAATACATGGAACTCGGAGATGTTATTTGCACAATTACCCTGGGAGATTGCACTTAACATTATTAGGACCCCATTGCCTAAATTTGGTAAGATGGAAGATAGGTGGATATGGGGTCATACTGCATATGGTATTTTCACTGTTAAATCAGCATATAACTTGGCGTTAGAAGAGTATAGTGGTGAAGAGTCAACTGATATGGCATGGTTATGGAAGCTGCAAGCTCCTTTGCGCTGGTTATTTTTTCTCTGGCTAGCTCAGAAAAAGTAAACTAGCTGCGAACGGGCTAAGTTTTGATAGAGGCTTGACAAATTCGGCCGCCTGTGAAATATGCAATGTCACGACAGAAAACACAGTACATGTGCTGCGCGACTGTGTCTTTGCCAAGAAAGTTTGGGAGAGTTTCATGCATAGGGAGTCAAATGAGGAGTTCTTTTCTTTGCTTTTTGAGGAGTAGTTTGACTGGAATCTCAAATGTAGTTGTTGTTTTAAGCTTAATTCAATTGATTGGAAGAGTATTTTTATAGTAGCTTTGCGGAGACTTTGGTGCAGAAGGTGTAACGTAGTATTTAAGGATGATGAAGAGGATTTGTTAAATGAGGGATGTCTGAGAAAACAAATTCTGGAGGGAGTTAAAGAGATTCAAGAAGCATATGGTCGACAGAGTAAAAAAGAAAAAGAAGTCATGGTATCCTGGTTAGCACCGAAAGAATACACCGTAAAGCTGAATACTGATGGGGCGAGGGATGGGAATCCGGGTATCGCAGGTGCAGGTGGGTTGATCAGATCATGGACAAGAGCTTGGCTGGTGGGTTTTAAGGTGCATTTGGGGCTGTGCTCGAATGTTGCAGCTGAATTACATGCTATTTGGTATGGACTGCTATTAGCATAGGATGAGGGTTATCGAAATATTATCCGTGAAACAGATGCGAAGGTAGTGCCTGAGCTAATTAAAGGAGCAAATGCTGATGTTCATCCTCTTGGGAGAATTATTGCTGACATTCGTCATATTAGCAAAGCGAAATTCGTCTTGTAAGTTTCAACATGTCCTAAGGGAGGGTAACTTCTGTGCAGATGCTATCGCTAACATGAATGCAGATTTTGAGATTCCTACAGAGCCACCATGCGGGCTAGCTTCGAAGCTGGATGCCAATACTATGGGGTTAATGTTTCCTCGAGGTTTTTTTTTTGTTACAAGAAAAATATTAAATAACTTGAGAAAGAATGCTTGAATTCGAATTCAAGTCTTACAACATGTCACAATTCATATTTAATCACTCGATTAAGATGTTATTAGTGTATATTCGAGGCTTTAGTCATTAATTCCATTTCTTTTTTCTTTCCCTTTGTAAAAATAAAAAATAAAAAAAGACCTAAAAAAAGATCAAAAATAAATGGATAATTAAATGATTAGTAACTAACTGACTAAATAACATAGCCACACAGGTTAATGTGTATTTTACTACATCTCAAGTGGGCAAGAGGGTTGTTTTCATACTAAATGAGAGTGAGTGTATTTATCATATCAAATGGGACGTGTAATTATACTTTTCCAAAAAAGAAAAACACTTCAGAAATTTTTGAGGCAAAACCGAGGGAGATTACGAGAGAGGAAGGATGAAACGACGTCGTTTAGGGAATGCAAACGAATTATTTTGGGATGCTGTGTGTCAGTCCTGACAGTAGTAAGGCCGAAAGAGGTTGTGGACTCAAGACAGGGCCCTGAAGTGGGTGAAAGAAAACTTCCAATTTTATCAATTGGGATTTATGTTTAAGTTCCATTCTGATTTCTCAGCAGCTAAAGAATTTCAATTTTCTTTTCCCCTTCGTTCACAATGCCATTGATATGCCTCCTTTTCTTTACAATATATCCTTCCATTGTTATACCTTCCCATTCCTCCTCCTGTAATTTTTTTTTATATTATTGAAGGATAGATATCGAAATTACTTGAATTCGAATTAAAATCTTAAAACATGCCAGAATTAAAAGAGAATTCAATCCTTTTGTCGTAGAATATAATCGTAAGTCAATGCGTCGCATGCCCATTGCTGAATGGGCTGATAAATGGGAGACTTGTAGTAAAGATTGTCAGTCCAGGAAGTTTTCCATTTGCAAAGAGAATGATTTTTATTACTACAAGCTTGAAGGTGTTGATCATTTTATGAATGCTTACACTACAGGAAATGGACCCATTAAAGAGTAGGAATAAAGCAAAAAATGTAGCAAAGATTGCAAGTGTTTGTGTTACTTTTACAGCCAGCGGACATCAAGGCGTTTGATTGCTTATGATCTCAAACCCCAACAAAAGTGACAAATTCAACCCACGAGGGTTACATCACGTCCCCCAAAATACCAACAAGCCAGGCTTAATTTCCTTTGTTTACTATTTTAGCATCTTTCCTTGTTTTCCTCGAAATGAACGGAAAAGAAAAAGTTAAGTTTGGTTGTGTTGCATATAAAGCAAATATATATTATAAATTTAAAATCTCACTCTTTGCAATTATAAGGTTATATATATATATATATATATATATATATATATATATATATATATATATATATATAAGACACATACATGTAATACAAGGAAAGTCACATGGATACCTTTTTTCAATGACATGTGAGATACATTTATTATAGTTATTTCTTTAACTTTTAATAATTAAATAAATTCATTTAAAAAAATTTTATGGTAATTATTATAGTCTAAATAATTTTTCCTTATATAATGAGTTTATTATCTGTATTGTATGATAATTATTGGACTTTCAATAATTAAAAAATATATCATTTTCATAAATATATACAGTATAAAATAGTATAAATAAATAAATCATTATGTATTTTATTCTCTCTTCTTTCTAGATATTCTTAAATAACATTTATCTTATTGTTTGTCTGAACTAATTCTTTAATCCTACATTTGTGTCTTATTGTCTATCGGGTCATTGATTCTTAGTATTACATCAATGTGAATGCACTGTTTTGTGTTATAATGGATTTTTTAAACTCAACTCACCTGTACATACTGTGACCTCTTAGTGACATGATAAATTATTATTGTATAAATATATCTTTTGTTCATAAATGAAGCTATTTAGATGGAAGAATTATACCTTTTAAAGATATAATATACTATAAATATTTTCTATTTATATAATGAGTTAATGTCATGTTATTGTATGGTAATTATCAAACTGTTAATAATCTGTTCTTATATGGTAATGATAAAAGTATAAATAAATTACTATAGTATTGTTTTTTTATTTTGTTACATACTATCGTTGATATCATTGATCATTCCCATAAATATATACATTATATTTGTACTGTGAAATTATATGCAATTGCAGGCAGTTCATCCAAATATTGATATAAAATATGAAAGGAAATATAATTCCATATATGCTAGAATGAAATCATTTCCCGTGTGTGAGTATATATAATATATCACAGGATACAAGCAACCTAATAAGATCTTTAAATAACACATGTTATGCTTGTATCCTATAATAGCTAATTTATATTTAAATAAATATTTTAAGTAATCATTTTTATATCTCAACTTTCTCTTAATGTAATTTTTTTAATAAAAATAAAAATTTACTAAAATACTTAAAATCACCATTTTATTAGATGGTTGAATAATAAACTTGTCATTATATCCCGTAAATGTTTATTATTAAATAAATTAAAATTTTGAATGGCTCTTTTTTAAAAAACTATCGAATAAAATATTTTAAACAATTCACAGAAAAAACTATGAATAAAATTTGAAATAATGTAATATTATTGAAACATATTTATTTCACTTATTTTTTAATACATAATTTTTTTACATAAGTAAATATATATATATATATATAATTAATTTGTGCATCCCATGTGTCACAAATTAGTAATTTATAAAGTACTTTTTGTTACGAAGTTCCTTTCAAACTATTGGGTTAATAAATTTGCTAGCTAATTTTGTCATGATCTCTTTTTCTTTTTCTATTGATTTTGGCTTGACTACTCATAATTGGTGTGACCATATCTACCCAAATTTTCTTGAAAAGAAAAAATAATAACAATATATATTCATATATAAGAAAAAAATGAGAGATCCACTTACACTAATATAAAATTTATTTAGTTTTACACATTTTTATATATTTTTATAATTTAACCTATGATTTTGAATTTTATGTTCTATTCACGTAGGTCATGTATGTCTAATTTCAAGTTAATCAAAATTGTGTTACTATTGTTCCATAATAAAAAAATTACTATTGTTAAAATATATATTGAAAAAATTATTTTTCTCAGCTAAAATAATAAGAATATCAAACTGATTAAAATATTTACTTGCATGAGTAATATAAGTATGTTTTTAAATTTAACAGTTAGTTTGAAAAAATATTTATTTGACATGAAATTATAAAAAATGTCTCAAACAATTTATTTTACACTAGTATAAAGTGAATCCCTTTCCTTTGTATGAGTATTTAAGAGGGAGACTTGTGATTTAGAAGAAAAAGATTGCAAGTCTCAGACATGAATAAGAGACCAAGAAACATATCTACTGAATCTTAGTTTTATTTTCCAAGTCTCCCCATTAAAACTCCAAAATTCTTGGTCTCCGAAAAACTCCATAGCTGTAATTACGCATTAACACTGGAAGTTAATTTGATTTCTCAGAGTAAGAGATGGGGCAGACTTGTTTTCCAAGTCTTCTCGTCCTTCTCCTTTTCCCATCTGTGATTGACTAGAAAAACAATCGCCACTGGCTATGGAGAAGAGACTTAAGCATTTGTCAACAATTTTGTGTTCCTCCTTTCTTTGTTGTTGTTTCACCTTAGAAGCACACAAGAAGATTGTTCATCAATCAATAAATCAAATTTTCGGAATAAATCATATTAATTATTGATTTAACAGGTTTTAATCCCTCTATTACTCTTTTGTTTATTATTTTTTAAAATAAAAATCATTATTATTCGTATAAACAGAATTCACGAAAAGTTAAATCTCATTATTTTTCAACACACACGATAATCATGAATTTATTTATAAATAATTAAAAAAAGGTAAAGGATATGGACTTCAACCTCATGTTAACCTTGGCAGTTTTGTAATAGGACCTTAGAAAAGAAAATTGCATAAAAAAATAAGCCTCATATACATTTCCCTAAAGCAGCAACATTTGCTATATAATTAATTAATTAATATCGCTGCCTTGGACTGCCAAATATAATTAATTAATTAAGCACGGGTGTACCGTATAAATAATTGAGTTCGATTTCCATCAATTGACTTAATTTTAACTTTTAATAGGACAATTATTGTTTTAGATTAATTTTCAATTATGTGGATGAGAAGCTTCCCTACCATTTACAAGTTGTCTCAATGGTTAGTCGTTATTCGACACTTACAAGTGGTAAGGGGTTCGAGTAGCGGCGGACGCGAAAGAAATCCATGAGGACCTAAGTGCCACGTCAGCTGAACTGACGGGAGCCACCTCTAGAATCCGGAGCGGACAATACGGTTGAGTGCGACCGGCCTCACATGATACTGGTCGTCATATTGTTACACCAAGAGATCCGTAATTGTAATTTCTATTATCAGATGTAATAGATTTGGAATATATTCATCAAGAATTTGTCAAAGTATAGAGCTTAATTTAGGTGTCTTTTTTTGGTAGTTTTTAATTATAATTTTCTTTCAATTTTAACTTTGGTGGAGGAGAAATTGAACTCAAAATCTTCTTTTTAGACTCAGGGTATGTCTACTTTACTTGAACCATCTTTTATTAATGAACTGGTTCAAGTGATCAGTATTTGTTGAATCTTTGTCACAAGGTCACACAACAAGACGAGGTAACAAGTTGAATGGTACTATAAATATATTTACTACAATAATGAATTTATGGTATCGCCTACGAAAAATTAAAAATATTTATGATTGGTCTTACAAATGCATAAATAGTTTGGTTGACTTTGAACTTAAAATTTAATATGGTTGATTCATTCACTAGTCTTTTTGAAAGATGATCGTTAGTATATTTAAAGTTCAAATTTAATGAATCAAAAAATAAAAAAAAGTTCATATTTCAATATTTGCTGCTCTTACACTTTACTTATGGACTGCAACATCTTTTGTATAGGAAAAAATTATTGAATTTTACAATATTTATTTATTAATTAGCATGGGTATAGCCTATGAGTTAGACCTCATATTTTCTTTGAATTAGACATTTTTGTTTTATTTCTTGACGTTATGTGAATGCATGCTGATAAGCTTCCTCAATAAGCTATATATCTCAATTATTGAGTGGGCGGCTTACTAGATTATCAAAAATAGCTTATCAGCGAATTGAGAATTTATTCCCGATAAATCCGTGAGGGACGGTGGCCCGTGTGGTGCACCCCAGAACGGACAATACGGTTGAGTGAGCTCGGGCGGTGGCCTGTGGATGCACCCAAGTCGTCACAAAAAATATTTATATTTCGTAAAATTTATATTATTTCTGAACAAAAATGTAGTTTAAATCTTCTCCCTTTGTTTTGTTGTTGAATATAGAAAATGTGGTTTGTCTAAGAGAGAATGGAACGATAGAACCAAAATAAAAATAAAGGAGCAAAAAGGAAAGACCAAATTAAAATGTCGGCATATGTTATTTCTCAGAGGAATAAAACTTTTATTTTATTCACCAAAAAAAAAAAACTTTTATTTTTCCCATAGATTGTCGTAAAAAAAAAATGTGTTCGGAGAAAAAGAAAGGAATGGTCGAAGCAAGAAATTGTGGCTTTCTAGAATAATCAACCACCAACCCAAGTTGATTTTCAAAATGGTCCCCTTTTGCCAAAAAAAAAGGTGGGAAAATGTTGCATTCAATGTATTTTACCAAAATTTAGGCAATAATGTATCAATCATTGACTTTTCTTATGAACTTAGCCTCCCATTGTTAAGGAAAAAACTCAAAGAATACTACTTTTTTGAAAAAAAAAAATCAACAAAGTTGCATCATGAAAACTTATTTACCAAATAATCCAAAAATCTAAAGAAGTTTCTAGAACTTATATCTATTGAAGAACACGTGTTTGTGCTATTCAGCCCAATTTTAGGGCACCCCTCATAAATGCGATGAGCAAGTTAAAACTCTCTTTTATATTTTTTAATCCCATTCCCGTTGATAAAACAATATTTAATGCTCATTTGCCATCGACTAAGAAAAATTTAGTCCACATTACAATAGTCGATGCATCTTCCAACGAATCAAAATTATATCCTTCACGTTGCGATGAAATTAAAATTGGAATCTAAGTCAAACGTCTGGATCATCCAAAACTTCAATCCAAGACAAGATCTCCATTCCATAAAAAGATAGTCTTGGATCTTTAACTGCTGTCATTGTGGTTAAAAATTAGTACCATTTGTATAAGTTAAAATTTAGAAAAGAAATATTGAAGTGTGCTCGTTTTAATCTGAAAATTAAGTATTTTTTTTTCATAGTGAGGGATGAAGAGAAGAGAGATTTGAATATTAAACTTAATTTTTACTAATAAAAGCTAACAACGATTAGGTCAAGTATTGATTATTTTTTGTTTATAAGAGGTATAAAGAGGGAATGAATGATCAAATCTTGACTTAAGCCCTCTTAAAGAGGGGTAACAATTACTAGATTAAGTCTTGGTTATTTATGTATATAAATTTTAAATGAATTTTATATTTGATGCACTAATCGTCTATAGTCTCTACATACTATTATTTTAAAATCTTACATATTTTTAAATTTTATTCATTAATGAGGTAGAACTCTGTAATTGACAATATGTAGATTTTTATACATTGGTGTATCAGATATAAACCTTTTTTTAAATATTGAATTTATGATATGAAAGTTGTTTTAAATGTTTTATAATTTTTTAAGGGTTTAAGTTTGATGTATTGACAATGTATGTCGGTTACAGAGTATTTATCATTAATGAGCAAAGCAAAAAAAAAAAATTATGCAGATCTCTAAATATAAATATCAATAAAGTTTTTAATTTATTTTTAAGAGCATCCATATCATTTTACCTTGCTCATTAATGAAAGAGTTTAAATTTGATGTACTGGTAATTTATAATTTTTATATATGGCAATTTGTGATTGATTGACAATGTATAACTATTACACATTATTATTGCATCAAATATAATAAGCTTATTTTTTATTAATATTTTATAAAAAAGATATTACTTTATAAATATTTTTTTATTAATAAATTTTTAAAAAAAGAATATAAAAATAAAGAATATAAAATCAATATAATTAAATAACATTTCAAAATAAAATTGATTTAAATTAAGTAACTAAAAAATACCTAACAATTTAAAAAATTTTATTAAATGATTAAATTTGCATTTTATATTTGATGCACACTCAATCTATAAATCTCACACACTATCATCTAGTTATCATATGACATTTCATTAATTAGTGAATTAAATAATATTTATTTTTAATAATTTTTTATTTTAAAATTTATAAATTAATGAAATGATTTATTAATGTATAAGTTTATATACTAACAGTATGACAAATATAAATCTTATTATTATTATTATTATTATTGAGTTAAACACACTCTTCATCACAAAGGAATTTTTTTTATCCTAATAATTAAATATATTCTAAATTTTTTTACATAAAATATATATATAAATGTTCAATTTTTACTTTTACGGTAAATGTTCATAAATATTCATTTTTTATAAATAAAATCTCACATCTTTCAAAAATAATTTTTTATTAAGGGAATAATTAGTTCAGATCTTTCATTTTCTAAAATTGTACTTTTTAATTTTAAAAAAACGCGATTGGCTACGAAATGGGTGGGTCACTTTTCATTTATTTTGGTTCACAGTTGTTCAGTTTTTGCATTTGCAGCATCAGACACAGACACCGACTGACCGACCATGGGTCATGAGTCATGAGTCATGACTGATGATGTTTGTCCTCTTTCACAATTTCCTCACCTTTCGCATTTGTCATACTGCAAGCAAAAGCTTATTAGAGCCTAGAAATCTAGAATGAGAATCCCAAAGGAATCTCCCTAGTTTATTCTCCTTTTGACTACGAGAAACAACATGCCGTGCACTTCGTTTGGGAACCAAAGTTTGATAAGTTGTCAATGCCGCATTTAAAAAGCAACCGACCATATCGTCACGCTGCTTATCAATGTTCCCCCGAATCCCGGGCATATGCTTTGTGTAAATGCATGGAAATAGGGTCACAATAAATTCGAATTTAATTTATTTTTGGAGTGGATGTGAACGCAACATGAATTGGCTTTATTATATTTGTGTTTGCTGGTTTATTTTTTAAGATTTGTGTTTGTTTTATGTACATTAAATTTTATTCATAAATATTAACGAATATATCTATGAATACGTTTTTACAAATATTAAATAAATATGTTCATAAACACATTTTTGTGAACATTAAATGAATATATTCATGAATACTTAATAAAAATTATATAAATAAATTGTTTTTCTCTTAATATATATGATGCTAAATTAAAAAAAATTCTACATAAATATGTAATTTTAATGATTACATATTAATATAACTTATGAGAAAATATATAATTTAAAATTTTATTAAAATTGAACAGGAAATGAACATAAAATAATTTATTAAACAAAAAAATTTTAAATAAATTTATTCGTGAACATAAATAAATTAACCATATATTTGTTCATGATTGTGTGTTGAGAACAATAGACGAACATAACTAAACAAATTCACGAACTTTTCATTGAATTTTCTGTTTGTTTTTACTTTTAATTTAATTAACACATACAATAATTTCAAAAAATAATTTTTAATAAATATACACCTCGAATCTTAAAGCCTATGTAATTTTTCAATTCATGGATTTTTTTATATAAAAAATTTACACTCAAACGTAGTTACGTTGAATTTTTTACTCTTTTCTTAATAAGAAGGTTGTCATGAAATCTTAGATTATGTATTCGATTTGCATCATATATAAGTTTGGTTTTATATTTATTTATATTTTATTTTCTTTGAGTTATTTGATTATTGAATAAAATGCATCAATTATTTATGACATAAGAATAATATTTCATTTTCATTTGTTGTTTTTAAACCTTGATTTTGAATCCACCATATTTTAAAAATATTTAAAATCCATCTATGTCGTCAATTACAATTATAAGTTTAACAGAATATGCCACGTCAACAATTATGTGATATAAATTTTAGTTCATGAATCAAACAAACTCTTCTATTATATTTGTCATACGGACATTCGAGGGAATATCCACATGATGTTTGATAGTAAATTCCGTCATATTTTAACTACGATTGATGACAAATAAATTTTAGAATATTTCTAAATAAACATAGATTTAAAAATTAAATTTAAAAACAGACTTCTGTCGCCTTTGATTGGTCTTGCTATTGGAGGTCTCTTGCCTAACAACAGACTTTTGCCGCTCGCCTACTACAGATATCCAATAGTCATCCGCTTTGTAGCTTGTCGCCCAACGTATGTGGCCTCTGTCTATGGCCTCCCGCTTAGTGACAGGCCTCTGTCACTCCAAGATTGGTTATGTTTGTGCAGTATTAGAAACAAACTCTTCTAAAAAAAATAAATTATCCTCCAAGTAATTATTACTTGCCTATTAATAGGCCACATGTATTATTTTACTCTAAAAAAATTTTTGACTGCTGGCTTTTACGTTTCCTATTATTCAAGAATCTTGGACTGACTTGAGCATCAGAGTGCCTACACAGGAAACCACCCCCTGCGTTCTTCTGACATTTCTTGTTTTTACAGAAGCTTTTTGAAGACACGTGAAGAAAGAAACAAAGATTGACCTTAGCAATTATTTATTATTGTTTTATGCAACTACACATTCGTTTTTCTTCTATATCAAAGTTTGACATTTTGTGCAAGTTATGAAACTAAGAATTCTTACAATCAAGATGTTTTTTTAGCCTCTTAGATTTTTTGTTGATTAGAATGAAGCCATCAATAATGATTTCTCGGATTATTCATGCATGAAAAAGTTTTACAACGGTTCTAAATAATGAAAACTTATGTAACATGTTATTTTCATTTGTAAAAAAAATAGTTTTTGATGTATTTTAATTAACTAGTATTTAATATTATATATATATATTAATTTGTCCCTACGGAATATAAATCCTAGATCTGTTCCTGCTATTGAACAGATCTAAACTCTACTAACAGCAGACAAAGGAAGATGAAAAACCTTAAAGGAAATTGTCACATGGGCCATGGCAAAACCACGTGGTAACAATCATGTCAAATTTGGCTCCTAAATCACATGCATCCATGCATGAGTCGTTCTCATCAGGACCTTAATTTCAGCACATATCATGAGATATATAATATATATATATATATATATATATATATATATATATATATTTGTATGTCATATGCACACAATGTTGACTTTTCATTAATACTAGTGAAGGTTTACATTTTGTTTAATTATTTATCCAATCACTTATGAAACAACACGAATGGCACGAAGTGACAATTAACTAAATTTTTCTAGTTTTTTCTTTAAGGAATTTTTTTAATAATCGAATATACTTTTTTTTTTTTGACAAAATGGATACAAACTTAAGTTTTTATTTTATGATATAAACTTTTAACCTTTTATAGTAAAAAAAAAGGTCCAAATCTATTATAAACTTTTATAGTAAAATAAAAGGTTGAGGGCTCATAAGACCTCAATCTTTTATTTATTTTACATAACTACGTTATTTTGAAAGGTTATAAATTTATTTAAACTAAAATAAAAATTTATGAACTTTTACAGTAAAATTAAAAGTTAAAGACTTATATCCGTTTTATGTAAACGTTAAAGGTATATTTTATTACTATTTTTTTTTAAGACGAAAGGGATGCATGGTTTTGATTGATCATAATAATTGATGTGAGTTAATTTTGGGGTGAAAAAGTTGAACCAATTGCGTAGGTTTCTTTAGCCTTGTAGTTCAAGTGGCATTGAAGTGGAAGTAAATGTTGAGGTATGATGAATTTGAAAAATAAAAAAAAGATAGATCTCCATAGTCGAATATCAATTGATAAAATTTTGAATATTATTATGTCAAAGTTCCTTCAACTAAAAACAACATTAATTGTTGAAATCTACTCCCTAGCTTAATTATAATCACTATCTTGGAATCAAAGTTTGATTATTAGAACAACATTAATTGTTGAAATCTACTCCCTAGCTTAATTATAATCACTATCTTGGAATCAAAGTTTGATTATTAGTATTAATTATAACCTAAATATCATATATAAATTTGTAGATCTCAAAATATAGCATGTCATCTGCCAACAATCTTTTGATTTCCAACTCAAATAACCTCAATGTCTGCCTTCCATTGTAAAAAAATATAATATACTATCTTCCTCCAATGTGGATCATGCTTCATTGTAGCTGTTTGTTTGGATTTTGCATTAGGCGTAATAATTCCTAGAATAAGAATAACATTAGGAATAATAATAAGCATAAAAAAAATCCTTGCTCTCCGAATACATACAATTCAATTTTTTTCTATAGTTTTCTTTTTGTGCATAAATTAATAATTAAAAAACTTCTTTCAGTGAACCAAATTTGTTGCTTAATTATTACCTTCATTATTATGTTTTATCTTTGGAAAGTAAAAGTAGAAAGAATGTGTTTTACTACAAATCAACACTGATGGCTCAGCTCGCGGGAACCCAAGCTCCTGGTGCTGGGGGCTTGATCAGGACAAGCACGGGATAGTGGTTAGTTGGTTTTAGAGCTTATCTGGGGATATTAGCTGAACTACAAGCTGTGAGGCATGGCTTACAAGTGGCTTGGGAACCAGGTTATCGGTTTGTTATATGCAAAATAGATGCAAAAGTGGTATTTGACTTAATGCAGGGAGCAGATGTGAATGTCCATCCTCTTGGAGGGATAATTGAGGATATTAGAGAGTTGAGCAAAAGAAGGTAGGCTTGCAAGTTTCAACACTGTTTAGAGAAGGCAATTTTTGTGCCGCTGCCATGGCAAAGTCAGCATGTGATATCGATTTTGAGTTTGAAGTTCTGACAGAGCCTCCAAATATCTTGCACTCTTTGCTTGAGGCTGATGCTAGAGGAGTAGCTTTTCCAAGGGGTTTTTCTGTTTACTTTTCTTTATTAAATTCTCTTTGTAACAAAAAAAGAAAACGTATTAGAAGAGACAAAATTAAAATATATTATTATTTAACTTTCATGCATGAATAAAATAATATATGATTTCATTTCCATCTGAAGAAGTTATGTTTTAATTGACATTTCGTTTTAATTAAATTTAACTTTAAAAAAATAAGAAAAAAAAAACCTCTCATCGTCTCAAATTCAAATTGCTAATCTCTTTGTTTTTCATGGATTTAAAAAAAAAATTAAAAATGCTTACTGTATTTAATATTAAAATTTTAACTTTTTTAATAAAAATGATATTTATGAAAAATATAAAATTAATATATATATATATATTTATATAAGAGTAAAAGTTTTTATTGTTTTAAAAAATAGGGCAAATTACATAAAAATATCCTTTGGTTAGGGGTGGACTAAATGTAATCTCTGATGTTTAAAAGTTAACACTTAACTATCCTGAAATTTATTTTCGTTTCACTTTATTTCAAACCATTACATTTTCCATTATCTTTAAATTTTTTTAATTTTTTTTTCTTTTTCTGTCTTCTTCAACAGTTTTTTGTTTTTTCTTTCTATAAAACTAAAAAACTTCATTCTCTCTAAACTCAAAAAAAAAAATTGTACTTAGCTAAAAAATCCAAAAATTTGTTGGAAACAAGCACTATAAAGCATTAAAACATACAAAAAACTAAAAAATCCCAAAAACTTAGAAAAATGGCAAAGAAATTTTTTTAGTTTTCATTTTGGGGCTCTGTGTCACGACCCGAAAGCCGCGACTTTCACTTGATTCTTATACATTTCTTAGTCTACAAATTTATGGACTAAATTTTTCTTTTTCATTTTAAGGTTTGTATTCGGTGTCAGTGTAGTTACTATACTATCTAGGTGACCTATAGTCATTTCATTTAAATATTAAACTAACACGAAAAACGGTTCTTAATTACATCCCGACTTGTTAAACAGAAAATGTACTGTGCATCCATTTAAGTCTTACATGTAAACAAGTATTTTATAAGGAACATATACCTCAGAAGACTAGTACCAAGTCCATACACTGTCTCCGATGCCCACTTAGCAGCTCACATGGCAGATGTTAACTTCAATAGTCTGAAAGAGATAAAATTTAGTGGGGTGAGCAAAACCACGGCTCAGTAAGATACTAATATAAATACAAGAGTAGGATTACACTGTCTTAAACTGCAATGCTTAAAACTTGCAAGTTTGCAATTATAGTTAATCCTTTCTCATCGATAACATATCATTATCTCATTTCTTATCATCTGTCTATCACTTATACTTTTAAATAAATCATTATAATCACTTTTTCAGTCTTTTCGTCCTTACACTATAGTGCATCGCACGACAATCTGTCATATCCAAATTGAATGTCATATACTATTAGTCTATATTTTCCTCTATCTCGGAGTACATCATGTCCAATTGAAGCATCATATCAATTCACTTTATGTTTCATAACCGTACTCCTGTGTAATCTATCATCTCATATCACTTTCCATATAGAGAAATTATAATCACAATAGCGTAAGTTCATAATTCTCTTCATATCAATCTTATGTTCATGAATCATATCATGTCATCGTCTAGATGAAATATCATTAATGTCGAGTCATGACATTCCTCATGAAACTCTCATGTACGAAGCATATTATCATGTCAGGATTTAATATGCAATTTATGTAACTTTACTGTATAAACCGCTATCATTTCTAATCGTATCATATGTACTTTAGAACATGCTCCACGTATGAATTTTCAGTTCATTCAAGTCTACCTTTACGATATGATAAAAACATATTCAATTTCAATTCATGTATTCGTTTTTAGAGCATGTCTAAAACATATACGGTTTTAAAACATTTTCATATACTATAAGTCATATCAGGTCTAGAGTTCATATCAAATCAATCTATACTCTAGACCGCATATCATTTTAAATTCGACACAAAATCGTATATAAATCATGTAAGTGTCGAAATCATTTATCATGTACTTTTAAAACATATACTGTAAATCATACCAGGCCTAGAGTTTTATATCAAATCAAACTATACTCTAGACCGCATATCATGCCATGTTCGACACAAAATCACATATAAATCATGTAAGTGTCGAAATCATATCTCATGGACTTTTAAAACATGTTTAAAACATGTACTATTTCAAAACATATTTCATTTCAAACTTGTTTCATGTACAGTATAAATCATGTCAAATCTAGAGTTCATATCAATAAAATCATACTCTAGACTTCATATCATATCGGTTAGAGACTAGGCTAGATCCCTATCATCTCTATCAATAAAGACTTAAATCACTGTAGCTAGCAGTGAAAATCATGTCATCGTCCCCTGGAAACCAACTAGGGCGCTATCTATGGCCATAGACATCATCTCTCTCAGCCCCACTGATCAGGCGTGACTGAGACCTGTCCACGACTATTGTTGGACAAGCATCTCTCTGCCTAATGAGCAAAGCTCCAATTAGGCAGTTTCCACTATGCTTTATTGAATTTCATTCTTTTAGGGTGCCTACAGTCTCATAAAACATTTAAATCTTTAGCTTTTCTTTTTAAAATCATGTGAAGTATATGGTGAAGTTTTTTAAGAGGTTTCGTATATGAAAGTACGTATATACCATATACTTTCTTTTTAAAGCTAATCTATACTTTATAGCATTTATATAAATGCTATTATAACATCTGAAAACTGTAGCAAATTATGCTTACAAGTGATGCTATAAAATCATTTCCGTATGAAATTTTGGTAATAGTTTCAAATGTTAATATAAGTAATACCTTCATCTAATACGGTGAAACAATTCATTTAACTTTACCACCATCAATCATTTGATTTCAAACTATCCTTCTGACACATCAGTAAATCAGTGTTCAAATCAATTCGATATTCATTTCATTCAGTTTTCATATTATTCAATACCCCAATTATTCAATAATCAGATCATTTGGTTTTCAAGTCATTCAGTATTCGATATCCTTTTTCGATAACTATAAACTATAACAATAATTTCTACTTTTCACTATTAATATTAAGACCACATCACTTACATGAATCCTCTTAGTGTTCATAAATATTTAAATATCATGTCACTATATAGCCATCAAAATACTGAAATCATGCCAACGCCAATATCATCGTTCGATATCTATTCCAGAGTTGACATAGAAAATAATTAAGATCGCGAGATCAATAGCCATCTATCAATTTTATTTATGGTTTATCATGCTAGCACTCCATCAAAATTTCTGATTTGATGTTCGATTTCGTTCATTATCCTTTGTACGCCACAATATTGATACTATGATTCTTGTCACTCAAACTCAATTTGAGTTCAATAGGCCACTTTCCGAATGGTCAAATATCCATTGTATAGTTCTAAGCACTATTCTGAATTCTATCACTCAGTTGTCTCCAATCTCAACCAAGCATAATTCATATTAAATCGTCATATACACCACTTGGGCCTTTACGCCTTCGTCGGGCAATAGAATCACAAAATTTTCACATATGTATAAAATAAACAACCACAAGGATCTGTTACTTTTGACTTTCACTTCTTTGACTTCCTTTTTCATGATTCATCCTTTTACAATTTAACAATTAAATGCCTCTATTCTCGACAATTTTCATGAGACATTAAAGTCACTTATCTATTTCTCCAAGTTTAAGTGGTTGTAACTATTAATATACCACTAAGACGGTCCATTTGTTTGAATCTATCAATTCCATAATCATCACTCGATTGATAATTCCGCAATTCTATCATTTGACCATCTAAATCACAACTTCGATTTTTTTTCTCTTTTAAGTTGTATCATATAATCATCGTCACTTTTATCCATGATCAACGATCTATCTTCTCTTCGATTTCAATATCAAACTTTTCTAGTAAAAATTATAGTCCTTTCAATGTTTATTTTTTCAATAATTATTTCCAAAATTCCATTTACTTGAGAAACTTAAAATTTTTCCTTAACGTTTTCCTAGAAATTTCAGCAGCATAACGGCTTAATTTTCACTAAACCTCCTGCAAGGAAAACACAATTTATCCACAGCCGTTGATTCTCACAATTTTCCTACATCTCTACTAAGACCCCCACTACCAGTTGTGGGTCCTCTTAGCATTTTTAACATCAATTTAATTAATGCATCATATATAAAAAATCACAATTCCGAAAAAAAATCGTTCCATCAATGCATTATATAAAATCATACTCCCTCATACAATATAATACTACTGATGTTTTATAAAAGTATCTTACGTATTCGCCAAGCTTAGCGCACTTTCCGATTTTCGAGCCTTGCCGAACTCCACCATTCATCTCATCTCCTTTTTGCTACAATTGCAATATCAATGCACTACATCAATATAACCATAAATTATTAAATAAATGCCATCAATTTATTTTTTCTAAATTTTTTCCTTACCATTTTTTTCTTTCTTTTTCCTTTCCTTCTTCTTCTTCTTCCATTTTTCTTTCTCCTTTTCTTTTCCTTTCTTTTCTTCTTTCTTTTCTTTTTCTTTCCTTTTTCTTTTCTGTTCTGTTTTTTTTCTGGCCTGAACCGATTCGGACCGGTTCAGGCCTGTTCGAGCCGGTTCACCTTCGCCTGGTCGGTTCAGCCACCGACGGTCACCCTCTCCGCCGGTTCAAGCCTCCCACAGCTAGCCGACATTGTGAGGATGCCGGATCTGGCCTCCGTTTCTTGATCGGCGGTGCCGGTGGTAGCAGATCTGGGACGGGCGGCGGCGACTCCTTCTATCTTTTCTTCCTCTCTTTTCTAGTCGTTTTCTTCACCGTCGGGCGTTCCTTCCTCCAGATCTAGTTTCACCGAGGCTTGCAAGGCAGCGACGATCGGTGGATCGGCCGGCGTCGCCTCCTTTCCTTTTTCCTTTTTCTTTCGATTTTTCCTTCCTCCCGCTTCGGCCTCCACCCAGTTTTTCTTTCCCTTCCACCTCGCGCCGTCACCGTCTGCTTCTTCTTTGCCGGTGACGTCGCTTCTCCCTTCCCCTTTCTCCTTTGGCCAGCCGGCATTGGTCGGTTTTCTCTTTGGGTATCCCTCCTCTGTTTACAACAGAGGAGGAAATGGGTGGGAATCGGGTATCCCAATTCCCGCCAGTTTTTCTTCTTTTCTTTTTTTTAATTATTTATTTATTATATATAATTATATTTATATAATTATATATAATTAAAATTTAAACACATATATACAAATATATAATTTTTTTTATAAACCATTTATATTTATATATATGTATTTTAATTACACTACTATATATATATATATCTCATATATTATATATATATATATATATGAAAAATATATATTTTTTCATATAAACTATTTATATATTTATACTTAAACTTTAAAATGCTATATATATATATATATATATATATATATATATTTCATATATATCATATATGTACATAAATGTATAATAAAATACATGTATTTGTTCCATGATATAAAATAGTATATATATATATATATATATATATAAATATATATATCAATGTATAATATATATACATACATTCCATATATAAATATATATTTATCAAAATTATATTTATATAATATCATTATATAAATCTATCAAAATACATATTTTATTTCTTATTACATTTTGGATTTCTTGATTTTCAAATTTATTTTCTTCAATTTTATTCTTATTTAATTTGGATTCCAATTTGTCCAAATTAAATTTTTCGGATACCTTATATTTATTTAGAAAATTCTCAGTTATAATTATATATAATTAAAATTTAATCACATATATACAAATATACAATTTTTTTATAAACCATTTATATTTATATATATGTATTTTAATTACACTACTCTATATATATATATATATATATATATATATATATATATATATGAAAAATATATATTTTTTCATATAAACTATTTATATATTTATACTTAAACTTTAAAATGCTATATATATATATATATATATATTTCATATATATCATATATGTACATAAATGTATAATAAAATACATGTATTTGTTCCATGATATAAAATAGTGTATATATATATATATATATATATATATATATATATATATATATATAATATATATTTATATCAATGTATAATATATATACATACATTCCATATATAAATATATATTTATCAAAAGTATATTTATATAATATCATTATATAAATCTATCAAAATACATATTTTATTTATTATTACATTTTGGATTTCTTGATTTCCAAATTTATTTTCTTCAATTTTATTCTTATTTAATTTGGATTCCAATTTGTCCAAATTAAATTTTTCGGATACCTTATATTTATTTAGAAAATTCTCAGTCTTCACACTCTGCAAATGGTTGGGCTTGAAACTTGCAGGAAATATTGGCTATAAAAAATAAAACAATTAAGGGTGTAAACGAACAGAACATTTGACAAACCGTTCGTAAACTTGTTCGGTTTCTGTTCGTTTATGTTTTGTTTATTAAATTTAACGAATGAACACGAACAATATTTTAGTATTCGTTTGTTAAACTGTAAGATCTGATTCTACACTACTTTAAACTGTAAGATCTGATTCTACACTACTGCAGACCCTAAATTCATAAAATTGAAAATGGAAATTAAATAAATAATGAACATTGATTTCCACTTGGTTGAAAAGCTCCTTATCATGAGATGAGAATGGAGCAATTTCGGTGAGATATTGTATGGGCGAGAATGTTGTTCAGCTCGCCAAAGGGCGACCAAGCTAGGGAGTTTGCCAATAGGAGAACGAATCGCCAATGAATGGTGGCGAGTGTGTTGTTGGCATGATGGTTTAATGGCTTGTTGAGCAAATAATTGAGTTCGCCATGTCTATTGTTAGCATGATCACCCGAATGGGCGAGAGCTTGTGATCGCCAATATGAATGATGTAAATTAAATAGATGAATGTGATTGCCAAGCTTATATGTAATAGCCAAGGGAAGGGAATCATCTTATATTTTCCAAATATTGAGTTGGCGAACTGAATTACATTTGGCGACATGAGATTAAGTTGGCGAGTTGATGACTCAAGGTGAGGAGGCGAACTAGAATCATGCACGGACAAAACGGAAATAGATTCAAAACATGTTTGCAGCCAAAATTGACTTGTAAGTCATACGGTTGAAGACAATTAATGGAGAAGATGATGAAGTCAGTAAGGAACTTATATTTATTGGTTGAGGAACAAAAACAAAGTCAATAGTAGAAGAAAAGGTGTGTGGAATGGAGACTTTCTCGCCATTGTTAGTGCAGTTTTTCTTCATGCATTAAATGCATGATAGACGTGAAATAAATGTTGGAAATGAGATAAGACCAAGTAGTGAATTCTGATTGGATAGTGTGGCTATAAAAGGAGAAACAAATGAGGATAACAGAGTTAGCCAACTCCAGCTTCTTCACAAAAACCCTTTCACTGCAAGTTATGCTCTGTTTCTTCTATTTCTCTGCCATGTTTGATCTACTAAGCTTCACCTTAAGTTGGCCAAACAAGTAAACCAGCTTGCAAACCTTTCCTTCTTAGTTGGATGAGCTAAAGGAATAAGCTAAGTGAGGCTAACAAGAGACAGAAATAATTCTGTTCTGGAAGTGCAGTTGATTAAGGTGAGAGTTAAGGGTTATTGAGATTTAATGATATATTTCTATGATTTCAAGTGTGAGAAGCATGAGTATAGTCTTGCTTTTGATTTATTCTTGATAGATCATAAAAATAGAATAAATTCATATCTTGAAGTAGATGAAGTATAAAATGAAATTGTGTTGATATTGTAGTAGAATGATGGAAAAAAATACTGGAAAAGTGATGAGTATGGCGACTATGGTGATCGTCCATGTACAGTGTTAGTAATCGCCGATGTGGCAAGTAAGAAATTGAGAACTCGCCAAAGTTGATGTTCGAGTGGGCAAGGTCGCCCGACGCTAGTCTAATTTATGGGCAAGCTCACTTCTGAATAGAAAACAGTGTAGGGCGAGTTCAAATAGAAGTTCATTGGGCGAGTTGAGTTGTGGGCGAACTCCCACATTTAAGCCAATAAAAGCATGGCGAAGTGAATGTTGGGAGAACTACATAATAGTTGATGGTGATGAATGGCGAGTTCGGTCGGGCAAGCTAGTTAGAGCTCTGTTGGGCGAGTAGTCATTTTATTTATCGCAATTTCGCCAACTGATATGAAATGAAAATATTAATAGAATTTATAAATTAGTTGCAGCCGGGAATTATGAACTCGGTAAATGCGATTTGGAAGGCGAGAAGGAAGCAAGGCTTCGTTGGACCAGGTAAGGGAGATGTGTGTGAAGTGAATGCATGTCCTGTGGAGTAAATTTCATAGAAATTATTGAGAAATTGTTTTGTTTTATGACATGCATTATTTTGATAATTATTTTGGATTTAGGCGAGATAAAGGCCGACCCTTATATTATGATTGGCAAACTGGTACAGGGCGGGCGAGCCCTTGTATTTTTATGTTGGGCGAATTGGTATTGGCGGGCGAGCCAAGCCCTTTTATAATTTTTATAAACCCGTTTCTAATTTTTAAGGGCGGGCGAACCGTTTTGATAGAAAAACTATGGGCGAGCCGGAAGTGGCGAGCCAGTATTTTGTTCTAAATACAGAGGGTGGCGGGCGAACACTTGTTCACCCCATTTTCGAGTGACCATGGGCGAGCCATGCTGGGCAAGCTGACCATGGCGAACAGATTTCAATAGTATTTTCTTAAGGAAAAATGAGCCATTTTAATATCTTTGAAAATAGAAAATATAAACCCTTTTAGGCGAATTGACTAATGGGCGAGCCACTAAGGGCGAGCCAGTTTTTGCTTTCTGATTTTAAAAGCATAGTTGGGCGGGCGAACACAAGTTCTCCGCGCTGGGCGAACTTCCATGGGCGAGCCATGTTGGGCGAGCAGATTTTAAATGTTGAGATTTTGGAATGTTTTCAAAGTGTTTTGTAAACAGAAAGCCTAAACCTTTTTGGAAATCAAATCATTTTGAGAAAATGATAATATGGGCGTGATAATTCCATAAAGGTTATTATGAGATATAAAAGTGATTTTGAGACTTTAGGCCCCAAGTTCATGCATTTCTACTACGTGACCCGCCTGGGGCGGTGGCTCGATCGATGGACCAACGAGTGCACCTCAGGGCATCACAGGGCTGATGGACCCGCCAAGTCATCAGCGGTCTCGAGGTCACTTGGCAAGTGGACCCGAGGACCACATAGAGATTGTGGCCATAGATCTATTATATCCCTTTTTGGGATTATTATTCCGTTCTCGCAAGGGGGAGGGGGAACGATGATAGCATGAGGATGCCTAGTCTCAACTTGTTGATTTCTGTTTATTAAGAGGATTTGTTAAATCATATTTACTGTTTACTACATTTTAAAGTAAACTGATTAGCCAGTGATTTGAATGCTGTTTTGAGAGTGTTGTTTACTATATCTACTATTTTCCTATTTGATATGTTGTGGTATATAGTTTGGTTTTATAAAGCAGCATATGTTTCCTTTATTGAGCGTATGAATCGCTCACCCCTTTATTTTAACTCCACAGATAAAAGACACGGAGTTGAGAGAATTAGCTCTCAGATGGGTATAGCTATGTTTAAAAGCGCTGAGGCATGTTATGTTAAACGTGACAGGTACAGTCTCTTCTCTTTTACATTTCAGACATAAGTATACAGTACTACTTTAGTAGAAAAAATCAATAGGGGATGTTAGATGTAAGGAATAATGAAAAAAGAAAAAAGAAATTTTCATATTCAGTATTTGATAAATAAATGTTTATCATTTATTACGGTCATTATTGAATGTTAATGGCATTACAAACAGCCCAACCGGTAAAGTTGTATAGAAATACGTGCAAGAAGTGGTAACGGGATGTTATAGATGTTACATAAACGAACCGAACATGGACAGAGATATGGTTCGTTCGTTTTTGTTCGCAAACAAGCTCGTTTTTGTTCGTTTATTGTTCGTTCGTTTAAAGTGTCATTTATTGTTCATTTGTCGTTCGTTCGTTGTTCATTCGTTTATGTTCATTTATTGTTCGTTCATTTAAAATATCATTTGTTGTTCGTTCGTTTATGTTCGTTTATTGTTTGTTTGTTATTTATTAAAATACTAAAATTACTTATATTATATAAGTTATATAATATATATATATATATATATATATATACCTTATTTTTAAGACATTAACCTAAAAAATTAGTACCTAATTTTTAAATATATTTATACAAAAAATTAATAAAATTAAATTATAAAATTAAATTAGTTAATTATACTTAAAATAATTATTTTTTAAAAATTTTAAACATAATATATTGAAATAAAATTAATAAAAGTCTCCTAATAAATTGAGATTTCATTCATATAATTTTATCCATTGACCATTTACACAGACACACAGACACACACACACACACGCACGCACACATATATATATGTTACACATATTTGTGTATACACACACACATATATGATACTTTAATATATGTATATGTGTATAATATAAATTGTACTTAAAATAGTAATTATCAATTTTAATAAAACATTGTTGACTTAAGTTGTATTTAAGATTTTGTATTAGGTGATTTTAATTTGCATGTGAAATTTAATCTTTATGTAAGATTTTTAATATTTAATATTTAGTTTGTTCTTATGAATACTTGTTCATGAACATGTGTTCGCGAAAATTAACGAACAATATCTGCCAAACAAACGAAAGAACACGAACACACTCCTTAACGATCACGAACGACACTAAAAACAAACAAACGAACATAAACATCAATTCGTTCGTTCGTGTTCAGTTCGTTTACAACCCTAAAAACAACATATTGGAAGACACTCAGTTTTTAAAAGATGAAACTAGTGTTATTGGAAGTTAAATATTGCTACTTTGAGTATAAATTCATGAAATTTTGGAGTTTTTTTAAGTCAAATTAACCTAAGAAGTAGAAAGAGGAGAAAAAAACGAAAAATTTGATGTATTTTGAAAGCTAAAAGCCACTTGCAAGTAGTGACTGACAGCAGTCACGAGCGGCTGACGTGGTCGCCAGTTATCGGGTTTTGGGTTTTAAAGAGAGAAAATTCTTGAAGAAAATAAAATAAAATAAAAAATAAAAACAGAAAAAATAACAGTTTGGGGTAAAGTGAAACGGAAATAAATCTCAAGGTAGTTAAGTATCAAATTTTAAACATTAGGAGTCACATTTATTCTGCTCCTAACCACAAGGTATATTATGTAATTTAATAAGATATGCTAATAATCTTTTGATGGAATAATTAAATAATAATTATAATATACTGTAAGACTTGAATTCGAATTAAGTAGTAAATAACCTCAATCTTTACCTCCACGTATGAAAATATATATATGTATTTTTTGAGATATCCAAAAAAAATTATGAGAGGAAAAGTATATAGTAAAAGTAAGAAAAATAACAACCAATTAAAACCTTATCGAAATTATTCAACTAAGAGCTCTTACTCATTTGAGTATTATAAGTCAACAACTTTATATGACAATGTTCATAAATATTTGTCACGAACAACATAAAATTTCAATAAAAAAATTACTATTATTATTATTATCAGATTTAGACCCGTGTGATGCACGGTGATAATTTTAATTTATAATTGTCACGACCCGAAGGCCGCGACTTTCCTTTATACTCATACTTTTCTTAGTCTACAAATTTATGGACTAAATTTTTCTTTTTCATTTTAAGGTTTGTATTCGGTGTCAGTATAGTTACTATACTATCTCGGTGACCTATAGTTATTCCATTTAAATATTTAACAACCGCGGAAACGATTCTTAGTTACATCCCGACTTGTTAAACATAATATGTACTATGCTTCAATTTAAGTCTTACATGTAAACAAGTAATTTATAAGAAACATATACCTCAGAAGACTAGTACCAAGTCCATATACAGTCTCCGATGCCCACTGAGCAGCTCACATGGCAGATGTTAACTTCAATAATCTGAAAGAGATGAAATTTAGTGGGGTGAGCAAAACCACAGCTCAGTAAGATACTAATATAAATACAAGAGTAGGATTACACTGTCTTAAACTGCAATGCTTAAAACTTGTAAGGATGCAATTACAGTTAATCCTTTCTCATCGATACCTCTCATTATCACTTCTCATTTTCACTTTTCATTTCATAATCATATTTTGGTATGCCATCATCTCATATCAATTCTTATATTTACTTTTCATTTCATAATCATATTTCTGTATTCTATCATCTCTTATCAATTCTCATATCATCTCTTATCATTTCTCCTATTGTGGATCATGATCACGGTGGTACGAAGTAATAATTCTCTTCGTGTATTTCTATATTCCTGTTTCATATCATATCATTACATCATATCGATGAAATATCGTTACCACCGAGTCATGATACTCTTCATATATTCTCCATGTTTAATGTAGACATCCTATCGAATTCACTTTACATTTAACAATCATATTCCCGTATTACATCAATTCATATCACTTATCATCCGGGAATTTATGTTCACGATAGAGTGAGATCAGAATTCTCTTCATATCAATCTCATGTTCATATATCATATCATCTCATGTCATCGTATAGATGAAACATCATTAACGTCGAGTCACGACATTCCTCATGAAATTCTCATGTGTTAAGCATATTATCATGTCAGGGTTTAATATGCAATTCATGTAATTTTTCTGTATAAACCGCTATCATCTCAGATCATATCATATATACTTTAGGACATGCTCAATATATGGATTTTCAATTCATTTCAAATTTGCCTTTAAGGCATGATAGAAACATGTTCAATTTCAGTTCATGTATTCGTTTTCGGAGCATGTCTAAAACATGTGCGGTTTTAAAACATTTTTCATATGCTGTAAGTCATATCAGGTCTAGAGTTCATTTCAAATTGATTTATACTCTAGACCGCATATCATTTTAAATTCGACACGAAATCGTATATAAATCATAACAGTGTCGAAATCATTTATCATATACTTTTAAAACATATACTGTAAATCATATCAGGTCTAGAGTTCATATCAAATCAAACTATACTCTAGACCGCATATCATGCCATGTTCGACACAAAATTACATATAAATCATATAAATGTCGAAATCATATCTCATGGACTTTTAAAACATGTTTAAAACATGTACTGTTTCAAAACATATTTCATTTCAAATCTGTTTCATGTACAGTATAAATCATGTCAAGTCTAGAGTTCATATCAATAAAATCATACTCTAGACTTCATATCATATCAGTTAGAGACTAGGCTAGATCCCTATCATCTCTCTATCAATAAAGACTTAAATCACTGTAGCTAGCAGTGAAAATCATGTCATCGTCCCCTGGAAACCAACTAGGGCGCTATCTATGGCCATAGACCTCATCTCTCTCAACCCCACTGATCAAGCGTGACTGAGACCTGTCCACGACTATTGTCGGACAAGCATATCTGCCTAATGAGCAAAGCTCCAATTAGGCGGTTTCCACTATGCTTTATTGAATTTAATTCTTTTAGGGTGCCTACAGTCTCATAAAACATTTAAATCTTTAGCTTTTCGTTTTAAAAATCATGTAAAGCATATGGTGAAATTCTTTAAGAGGTTTTCGTATATAAAAATACGTATATATACCATATACTTTATTTTTAAAGCTAATCTATACTTTATAGCATTTATATAAATGCTATTATGACATCTGAAACTATAGCAAATTATGCTTAAAAGCGATGCTATGAAATCATCTCCGTATGTAATTTTAGTAATAGTTTCAAATGTCAATATAAGTAATACCTTCCTCTAATACGGTGAAACAATTCATTTAACTTTATCACTATCAATCGTTCGATTTTAAACTATCCTTCTGACACATCAGTAAATCAGTGTTCAAATCAATTCAATATTCATTTCATTCAGTTTTCAACTTATTCAGTACTCCGATTATTCAATAATCAGATCATTTGGTATTCAAGTCATTCAGTATTTGATATCCTTTTTCGATAGCTATAAACTATACCAATCATTTCTACCTTTCACTATTAATACTAAGACCACATCACTTGCATGAATCCTCTTAGTATTCATAAATATTTAAATATTATGTCACTATATAGCCATCAAAATACTGAAATTATGCAATATTAATATCCTCATTCGTTATCTATTCCAGAGTCGACATCAAGGATTATAGAACCACAAGATCAATAATCGCTTATCAAATCCATTTATGGTTTGACCTATAAGTACATATTCAGAATCCTCAACTTGCGGTTCAATTTCATTTACTATCGTAAAATCAAATCACAATCCTCAATTCACTTTTCATATGGTCTGTAGAATGTAATATCATGCTAGAATTATCTATAAGACATCTTCAATTCAATTTTTTGATTGGCAATTTACCACTTAAAAGAATTTGTCAATTTCAATTATCAACAGTGTTTCAATCATTTAAGTCGCCTTGCGACTATCCATATTATTGCCAAAAATCTCAGTTCATACCACTAAGACGGTCCATTTATTTGAATTTATCAATCCTATAATCGTCACTCGATTGATAATTCCGCAATTCTATCATTCGACCATCTAAATCACAACTTCGATTTTTTTTTCTCTTTTAAGTTGTATCATATAATTATCATCACCTTATCTGTAATTCGTCAAATAAATAATTTCACCTCAATCTCAACTTGATACCATTTATGATATTAAAATCACTTGATTTATCAATTCTATAATGTTTAGACCATATAATTCATCACATTATCGTTTTCAATAATCTATCTTCCCATCGATTTCAATATCAAACTCTTCAGTAATACCATATAATCCTTTTAATATTTATTTCCAATAATTATCTCCAAGATTCCATTTATGTGAGAAACTTAATCTTTTTCCTCAGATATTTTCCTAAAAATTTCGGCAGCATAACGGCTTAATTTTTACTAAGCCTCCTGCACGGAAAACAGTTTATAATTGCAGCCGTTGTTTCTCACATTTTCTTTATCTCTTACTAAGACCCCCACCATCAGTTGTGGGTCCTTTTAGCATTTTTAACATCAATTCAATCTATAAATCATATAAAAATTTTCACAATTCCATTTAAATTCATTCCATCTATGCATCATATAAAAATCATAAAATCCCACATACAATATGATACTACTAATGCTTTATAAAAGTATCTTACCTATTCGCCAAGCTTGGCGCACTTTCTGATTTTTTTCGAGCCTTGTCGAACTCCACCATTCGTCTCATTTCCGCTTTACTACAATTTCAATATCAATGCACTACATCAATATAACCATAATTTATTCAATGAATACCATCAATTTATTTTCTATATTTTCCTTACCACATTTTTTTTCTCTTTCTTTTTCCTTTCCTTCTTCTTCTTCCTTCTTTTCTTTCTCCTTTTCTTTTCTTTTCTTCTTTCTTTTCTTCTTTCTTTTCTGTTCTGTTTTTTTTTCTGGCCTGAATCGGTTCGGACCGGTTCAGGCCGGTTCAGCTTGGCTTGGCCGGTTCGGTCACCGGCGGCCAGCCATTCCGGCGGTTCAGCCGCTCCACAACTTGCCGAGGTTGCCACGAGGCCGGATCTGGTCTCCATTTTGCCCCATCACCGGCGACGGTGCCGGATCTGGGTTCGTGGGTTTCGCCCCTTTTCCTTCCTCTTTTCTCCTTCCTCCGCCGTTTCCTTCACCGCCGGTGGCCACCTTGTCCTTCGTGGGTCTTCCCCGGTGGCGTTGGTGTCGATGGCGGTGCCCGGATTGGCCGGCACCGCCGTTCCACTTCCTCTTTTCCTTCTCGGGTTTTGCCTCCCTTTTTGCTTCTGTTTTCCGTTTTCCTCTCTTTTCCGTTTCGTCGCCGGCCTCTCTTTCCCCTCCTCGGCCGGCGGCCACCTTCTCCTCTCTCCCCTTTTTCTTCTCTCGTCGGCCGGCCTTTCCATTTTTCTCTTCTCTGCTTTTCAACAGAGAAGAGAATAAGGGAATCGGGTTTATCCCGATTCCCATGTGTTTTTTTTTTGTTTTTTTTAAATTATATAAATATATTTACAAATTTAAATATATTTATATAAATACTTATATATCATACAAATCATTTGTATATATATACTTTAATTTAATTTACTATATCTATTTCATATATTTTATATTTATATATGTAAATACATATTTCATATAAATATATATATATACACACTTTATTTTAAAATATTATACATATATATATTTTATATATGTATATCATATATATACGTAAATGTATAATAAAATACATACGTATTCATTCTATGGTATCAAAGAGTATTTTCAACGCACGATATGTGCATATATTTCATATATATATGAATATATATATATTTATTTAAAAATATATTTATATAATAACCTTATATAAATATATAAAATTACATATTTTTATTTCTTATTAAGTTTTGGATTTCTAAATATCCAAAATTATTTTCTTCACTTTCATTCTTATTTAATTTGGATTTTAATTTGTCCAAATTAAATTTTCCGGATACCTTTATTTATTTAGAAAATTCTCGGTCTTCACAATAATAATTTTAAAAAAATAAAATAGAATTTAAAAATTTTGAAATTCATGTTGAATAATGTATTAAAAAATTTGATGCATATGCAAAATACACAAATTAAAAGATGATTTGAAATTAAATACTAATTAAAAATTATAGAAAAATTAAATATCACAAATCTTAATATAGTTAAGTAGCTATAATTTTAATGAAAATAATTTTTACTTCATTAATTATTGATAAATTATTTGGTAATATTGCATATTTTAAATTGATTTATTTTTAAAATTTGAATTTAAATGATTCAAAATTAATCTTATAAAATTAATTAGTGTTGAAAACTTTATCTTTTAGGATTTTTAAAAAATTATTTATAATAGTCTCAAACTTTAAAAGCAAAAATGTAAATAAAAATAAATTATTATTTAAAATTTTAAAATTTAAATTAATTTAAAATAATTAAATGCAATATTTAAGATGATACAAATTTCAAATTAATAGACAATCCATATGGATTTTTTTTACCAAAAAATTATTGAACAAATAAATAAATAGATGGTTGAATAAATAAATCTGAAATGGAATTAAATAAAAACTGAAAAAAGACATGAAGTTTAATTCAATAAAGCTTACTCCATTTTTTTTTGTAAAAGATTTAAAACTTTAAGATAGTTCCAATCAAAATATATGGATTTTTTTAATTTAAAAATAACATAATAAGTAATAACAAAAAATTTAAATTCTAAAATAAATTTTATTTGATTTAAATAAAGATAATACGATTAATATATATTTTGTTAAATTTCATATATTTAAAAATTAAATAATTAATGGAATAAGATTATTTATAAAAAATTAAAATTAATTTATTATTCTAAGAACTTTGGCTTTTATATATTCGTATAAGATATAAGACTATTATTAAATACTAAATCTTTTTTAAATTAGAACTGTAACTTCATCAAAGTAAAAAAATTATACCAAAATTAATTATTTCTATATATATATTTTTAATGTATATAATAACAATACATATATATTGATAAAAGATAATTAAATAAACTAATAAATGACATCAAATTTTCTTTAATTTTAATATATATAAATGTAGATGTTTATCTTTTAGAAATTGAAATAGATAATTGATTTAAAAAAATTAATTTATTTTGTAATTTTAATGTTATAGATTTCTATTTTTTAGAAAATTGAATAAAATTATTTTTTATTTTAAAATATTACACGTATCAATTTTTTAGAATATCCACATAAAATATTTTACTTTGAGTCAACTACTTTGACTTATATTTTTATATATATATATATATATATATATATATGTATATATATATATATATGTATATATATATATATATGTATATATATATATATATATATATAAAAGATAATTATTAATCTTTTTCTTATCCTTAACCAACTGCCAACAGTTTCTGCACGCCTTAAATAAAAATTAGAAGTAAAATCTCACTGAAGTATGTGTATTAATTAATTTTGTTTAGAACATAATTGAGATAAAAAATTATTCAACAAGAAGGATGATGAAAGTGATCCAAGCAACTACATTAATTATTTATTAGTTATTCAAAGCAAAATCTGACTGCTGGCAATTAGCAACAAGAAGGATGATGAAATTGATCATGCCCGTGACTGCTGACAATTAGCAACATGGTTTATTAATTCAAGGCAGCTTACCTTTACTCATGTGAAGCGATTAAATATATTAAATATAAATTAACACTATTTAAGTATGTGAACGAACTTGTATTCACATTCACTGTGTCGAGTTTAATTTTAAATCTTCAATCTATTTGATATAGTTTGAAAAGAAAACTATAGTTTAATATAAACATTGAAGGCATTTTTCTTATATGTGGTGGAGTAAAATTTTTGGCTATATGGATAATGACTCATTTATTTTTAAATCAAGTTTGAATGTAAATTAATTGAATAACGAATTGCACTAAAAAAATTCAAATACTCTATCAAGTTAAATTTGAATTTTAAAAATTAAATTCAATCTAATATTAATCGAATTTTGAATTTTCAAATTAAATTAAATTCAAATCTGATATATGACTGTTTTCACTTGCTTTGATTATAACCTACTTGATTGCAATGTAATTTGATAAGAATTTTTTCTTTAAGATAATATTGATAGAGGTTTAATGCCTAATTATTTTCATGATTCAATTTTGGATAATTTTAAAGAAAAATAATAAAATTTAAGAAGGTTTAAAAATATTCTAAATCATACAAGATGAATTTATAAATCCGATTTTTTTAAAGTATATTCTAAAACCATATTTATCCAAATAGATAGGGCTTGGTATTGTTTAATTAAATCCTTATGAACGCAAGCTTGGATTGTTAGTATTGTGATTTGGGATTCCGGTAGAGTGGTGCTAGGACTTTATTCTACTAATCTGCCATGGACAACATGCCTCATGTTGTGGAAGCAATAACATTATTTGGAGTCCTTCCATTTATTTTAGAATATGATATATGTATAGACCAAAATTTTTAAAATTTTAAAAAGAAAACTTCTCTTTTTGTGTGTGTGTGTGTGTCAATTATAATTTAATTTTTGAAAAAAAATTATTTTGAAACTAAAATTTCAAATTTATTTTTAAAATTGCTCAAAATAAAATAGTTTTAGATAAAAGTATAATCGTACCGAATCATTCAATATTAAATTCAACATCGACTCAATTCGAAAATTTGAAGCTCGAAATTAGATTTGAGCTTTATTTTTTAAGTTCGAGTTCGAATGGACAAAATACTCGAATCATTCGAACTCGAATAGATAAATTTGATTTTTTTAATCATATATTATGAAGATAAAATGATATATTAATAATCAAATTGTACATTAAAAATACTCAAATTCAACTTAATCATTATTTAAATAATTTGATATAACTCAAAAATAAATTAATCAAATTCAAATAATCAACTCATTTCTAGCCGCCTATATTACTAGTAAAGTTTGAGGAATGCGTCTTACCACATTATAACCAAAAAAAGAAAAGAAGTGAGATGGTCACACAACTTTAAAGATAATGTACAATTTAGTAAGTCGGTTGCTTTAGCTTTTGAGCTAACTTTGTGAAGAGCTTTATGCACGTTAGCTCCCTTCATATTAAACTAAAATATTTTTAATTAAAATCCTTTAATTAGCATACGTCAATCTGTTAAGATGCAGCATTCACTAGATTATCCTCTGTTAAATATTTGTTTAAAATTTTTATGTTTGTTTCAAAAGTAAGCGTCACAAGTTCTATACCGGTGGAATAAAGAAAAATAAATAATTTCCTAAAGAAGCTCCACATTCTAATTGTCTAAAATATTTGTGAGGTTTAAATGTTTCAATATTATACTTTCTTAAATTTTTTATTATATACCAAAAGCATTGTTGTAAAAATATTTGAATAATTAGAATTAGATCTAACAAATTTTGTACCTGTCAATGAAATTTTTAGACTTCAAAAAAAATAAAATGATGACGCATGTCCTTTAAAAATATTAAAAAATAAAATAAAAATATGTTTCACTATGTTAATCTTGCTTGTGAAAGCTAAAAACCTCACTGTAGTGTATTCAATAAGAATTTATACATGAGACACTAACAGTCTGACAATGTATAGTTTCTATATATTATCAATCAATTATAAGATAACATTTCATTAATAAGCAAAGTCAAAAAATGCATAAACACTTAAAAATAAATTTAAAAACTTAATTAATATTTATTTGTAAAAACTTTGCATATGAGATGTTATCTTATAGTTAATTGACAGTATATAGAAGTTATACACTGTCAATGCATCGTACATAAATTCAATCAATAATAATCTTTTTTTGTACTAAGTTTTGTGTCAAATCATGTGATACATATTATCATAGTGCAATTTGTATTAAAGAGTAAATTATTTATTTCCTTTTTTTCATATATACAATTTTTTTCTCAAATTTATCATTTCAGTGTTCACTTTGGTAACTAATTTTAAAATTATCGAGTGTAACTAAAATTAAATAATTTTGAGTTTAAATTTTTAATAAATGTAAAAACTTAAATTTTAAACTATTTTCAAATAAAGTTTTTTATAAAAATAAGAGAAACAGTTGGAACATGAAAAATGTTTTCTTTTAAATATTATGTCGATTATTATTTGGAAATAAAATCAAACCAGATTCTCATAATTAAATGATTGTTATTTAATACATTATCAGTCAATTTTTAAATTTTATAAATAGGATTAAAAGGTGATAAATATCACAAATAAATAAGTAGTTGAAAAAAGTGGAAGTGAACTATTTTCTCAAGTATTTAGATATGATTCGAATATTTGAGTCACTATTATTAAGAGAACTTTATCGTTTATAATTTTCGATGTGAATAATATTAATTTCAGATCGTAAAATATATGAAAATACACATGGTTATACCAAAAAAGTGATATATATCCTTTAATACTTAGTTTGGTTACTTGAAAAAAAATTTAGAACAAAAAGACAAAAAAATTTACCCTTCCATCCCTCATTTTATTAAAATATATATTCTTAATGGTTATTATATTTTTTTTAATTTCACCTTGATCAATCTTATTGTCTATTCACAGATATTCTCATTCATTTTACGATATAAGATTACTTTTGTTCGGATCAAGAATAGTAAATAATAAAATTCCCTCAATAGTAAAAATTGTAAAATTTAAATTATATTCAAATACTTTATAAAAAATTTACTTTCACTTTTTCCAATTTTATTTTTTTTCAATCACTTGTTGATTATCCAAATTAACCCTAAAAATATTATAAATTAAAATATAAATAAAATAAATATATTTCGTCTATCTTAAATTCATTTGTGAAAGAAAATGTGGCTTGATAGTTTTTCAACTCCGAAATAATCGCATAAAATAAATGGCGAAAGGTTAAAAACAAAAAAAAAAAAGGAAAGAATGTTCTTACAGATTCCTTATTAGAAGTAAAAGTAGAAGAATCCATGAAAGAATATTCGAACGAAAAAAGGCCGAAGTAAACACAAATTTGGAGACAACAGAACTACAGAAATATAAAGAGAGAGAAACAAAGAACCAAAAAAAAAGTTATTGACTTCTCTCTTCTTCTTCAATTTCAACACTAATTTCTGCTAATAATCTTTTTTTTGAATAATTTCTGCCAATAAATAAACCAAATAGAAAAGTTGAAAACGTCGACAGCTGATTGACAACTTTTTTCGTCTATAAATAGTTGTCTTCCTTGGTTCAGTCGTTCTCATAACTCTCTCCTTCTGTCTGTCTTTTCTTTTTATTTTTCCTTTTTTTTCTCTCTCTTTCTCTGGTACAGAGTTTGGGTTTTTATCAGGTATCCAGATTCAGTTGCTTCATTATCTACAACTCATCTTGATTATCCAAATCTGGGTTTATCTCAAAACCTTTTAACCTTTTACACTTTTTTTCTTCTTTTTCATTCTCTGTTTATTTTTTTTACCAAAGACCCAAGTTTTCTCCTGAAAGTATGCTTTTTTTTTTGAATTGTACATGGCTTTTCTCTGTAAATCTTTGATTTTCTAGACTTTTTTTCTGGGTCTTAATCAGATTTTTGTGGTTGTTGTTATATATCTAATCCTTGATTTTTTTTTGGTGTTTTGATAATTTTGTCCTGTTTTTTGATCCACAGGGAGAAAAAAAAAGCTTTGTTTTTCAGTTTTTGGAGTGAAGCAATGGCGAGTAATAATAACAGCAAGATAGAGAAATTGGCATCCATTGATGCACAGCTACGGGCTTTGGTTCCTTCTAAAGTGAGTGAAGATGATAAACTGGTGGAGTATGATGCTTTGCTTTTGGACCGGTTTCTTGATATTCTTCAAGATTTACATGGCAATGATCTTAAGGAAACGGTATGTCATTCTTCAGGTTCACTTTTAAAAAATAGTTTTTTTTAAATCGTTTGTTCAATGGCCGTGTTTTCAAACACTTAAATTTGTAATGGGAAAGGATTGGGATTTCTTTTCTGAAACTTTGTTTTCTTTTTATTGCCTGAAATCTCTCTAAATGGAGCTTGACGTTTTGATAGTTGGAGTGTTTGAATTGATGGGATGAGAAATGCTCATGGAAGTGTTACTCTTTGTAAAAAAAAAAATTCTACTTTATTATCAATTGAGTGTATATTTACTTGTGAGAGTTTCATGTCTGGATTACATTGAATTTGGAGGTATTTTTCAATTGGAAAATATTCTGGTTTCTGCATAGCTGAACGTGAACTCTTCACTGAGGAGATCTGAGATCAAATATTTATTTATTGGATTTGTTATGTAGATCCTGAGAGGTTTGATGTATAACTTCAGACTTTCACAGTTAACTCCTAAATAAGAGACTTGCTCTTGAAATTTATGCAGTGATTTACAGTGATGAAGTTGTATTTCTTATGTTTGATTTGTTTAGGTTCAAGAATGTTATGAATTTGCTGCTGAGTATGAGGGGAAGAATGATCCCAAGAAACTTGAGGAGCTGGCAAATGTGTTGACTAGTTTGGATCCGGGGGACTCTATCGTTGTAGCTAAAGCTTTCTCCCACATGCTTAACCTGGCTAACCTGGCTGAGGAAGTTCAGATTGCTTATCATCGAAGGATCAAGTTGAAGAAAGGTGATTTCATTGATGAGAACTCTGCAACAACTGAATCAGACATTGAAGAGACTCTCAAGAGACTTGTGGTTGATTTGAAGAAGTCTCCTGAGGAAGTTTTTGATGCTCTTAAGAACCAGACTGTGGATCTGGTTTTCACTGCTCATCCTACGCAGTCAGTTCGTAGATCTTTACTGCAGAAGCATGGAAGGTTTGTTCTTCAAATTTTTGCTGTTTAATATGTTTTCATTACATCTCAAGAAGTGCAATGATGCAGTAATTTCAATTCAAAACCTACTTCTATTCACTATTATGTTTATGATTCTAAAGAATTGTTTTCGGCGCTTTTCATTTGTTCAGGTTAAGGAATTGTTTAGCGCAGTTGTATGCGAAAGATATCACTCCAGATGATAAGCAGGAGCTTGATGAGGCTCTACAGCGTGAGGTATATCACCTTGTCATATTTTTTTTTAATCTGTAAACAAACTTGCAATCCCTGCCCCACAATTGGAAAAAAAATTTCCACTGATTTTGTTTTGGTTCGTTTTTCATGTAGATTCAAGCTGCATTTCGTACAGATGAGATTCGAAGGACCCCTCCAACTCCCCAAGATGAGATGAGGGCTGGAATGAGCTACTTCCATGAAACAGTATGGAAGGGTGTCCCGAAATTCTTGCGCCGAGTTGACACAGCCTTGAAGAATATTGGAATTAATGAACGTGTTCCTTATAATGCACCACTTATTCAATTTTCTTCATGGATGGGTGGTGATCGTGATGGTAAAATCCTACTTGAATAAATAAATATTAAAAAGGTGCTTAAATATCTTCTGAGGTGTTTCAACATTTTTCTCGATATATAATGCAGGCAATCCAAGGGTAACTCCTGAAGTTACAAGGGATGTTTGCTTGTTGGCTAGAATGATGGCTGCCAATTTGTATTATTCCCAAATAGAGGATCTGATGTTCGAGGTATTTAGCTTCTATCATCTAAAACATACTATTTTTTTTATCCAAATCTAAAACATACTATAGATATTTATTTAAAGGACTCATTTCAGGCTGATTCTAATTGATGTCTCTGTGCAGTTGTCCATGTGGCGTTGCAGTGATGAGCTTCGTGGTCGTGCAGACGAACTTCATAGATCCTCGAGGAGAGATGCTAAACACTATATAGGTATACTTTGGAAATATGTTGGTTTCTGTTTTGTGTCTATTTTATTTTAAATGTAGATGATGCACATTCTACATAAGGAAATACTTTGTTTTTCTGAATGAGTTTTATCTGCATTTCACATGAATAATGTAAATTAAGAACCTAAGTTCTTGTTCTGTTATGATTTTGCAAGTGCATTCAGAATCTGCTTTTAAGTATTTAGAAGACCTTTTCCCTCTATCTCGAACTTCCCATAAAGGGGCAGAATACTTCTAGAATATATGTTTTACAGCATGCTCAAAGAATGCTTTTAGACTTTAGGGAAGCAAAAACTAGATCTGCATCTCTGACAATATCTCCTATGCCATGTGATAATTATGTGACTCAGAAAGGGTGGTTCTATACTATTTGTTGAATTGATCTCTTATCATTGGTTTAGTTCTCATAGATGTTTCTGTCAATGCAGAGTTCTGGAAACAAGTGCCTCCCAACGAACCTTACCGTGTTATTCTTGGTGATGTTAGAGACAAACTGTATCAAACACGTGAAAGGTCTCGTCAGATGTTATCTCATGGTATCTCTGACATTCCAGAGGAAGCAACTTTCACCAACATTGAGCAGGTATCTGTCTGCTTATTCTGTATCGTGGTCTTATTATTTATTAGTTTGGACTCCACCTACTTTTCATGAGTGTAACCTTTCCCCCTTGATATCTAGCCTTGTTAATAATGGAGAACAGCTAGCAAATCCAATTTCATAGTTCTGCTCTATCTGTGGCTTTATGCGTTGGGATAGTAATCTTGAATATTTATTTCTTTGTTGTGAATAATGTCTTGAACCTTAAGTCCAACTCTCATTTCCCTTTTTCTGCCCTTGTTGCAACATCTTCTCTTACAAGGAGTGAATTGTTGCCATTAAGTATAAAATAGTGGGAAATAAGATTGGAAAAATCCCCTCGTTAAAAAAAAATGGTAATTATTGGATTTTGGTACTGAAGGACCATACTAGGTCACACTCAAGCAATTATTTTGGTCATGATCTTAAATAGCTTTTTATTATGTTTAGCTTTTTCATGGTAACCTCTTCTTAACTGGCCTCGGCACTAATTAAGTCTTCAATTTTATGCAGTTTCTGGAACCTCTTGAACTATGCTATAGATCGCTTTGCTCCTGCGGCGACCGACCAATTGCTGATGGAAGCCTTCTCGATTTCCTGAGGCAAGTGTCAACCTTTGGACTCTCACTTGTCAGACTTGACATTAGGCAAGAGTCTGACCGCCACACAGATGTCATAGATGCCATTACCAAGCACTTGGAACTTGGTTCCTACCGAGAGTGGTCTGAAGGAAAAAAGCAGGACTGGCTATTATCTGAACTAAGTGGCAAGCGCCCATTGTTTGGTCCTGATCTTCCTAAAACAGAAGAAATTGCAGATGTTTTGGATACGTTCAATGTCATAGCAGAGCTCCCAGCAGATAACTTTGGAGCATACATCATTTCAATGGCAACTGCACCTTCTGATGTTCTTGCTGTTGAGCTCCTGCAGCGTGAATGCCATGTGAAGCAACCATTAAGAGTTGTTCCACTATTTGAGAAGCTTGCAGATCTTGAGGCTGCACCTGCTGCTTTGGCTCGGCTCTTTTCAATAGATTGGTACAGAAACCATATCAATGGCAAGCAAGAAGTTATGATTGGGTATTCGGATTCAGGTAAAGATGCTGGGCGTCTCTCTGCTGCCTGGCAGTTATACAAAGCTCAGGAGGAGCTCATAAAGGTTGCTAAGCAATTTGGTGTCAAGCTAACAATGTTCCACGGTCGTGGTGGAACTGTTGGAAGAGGAGGTGGTCCCACCCATCTTGCTATATTATCTCAACCACCTGAAACTATTCATGGATCACTTCGTGTTACAGTTCAAGGTGAAGTTATTGAGCAATCATTTGGAGAGGAGCACTTGTGCTTTAGAACACTCCAGCGTTTTACGGCTGCTACGCTTGAGCATGGTATGCATCCACCAGTTTCACCAAAACTAGAATGGCGTACACTGATGGATGAAATGGCTGTTGTTGCTACAGAGGAGTACCGTTCCATTGTATTCAAAGAACCTCGATTTGTTGAATATTTCCGCCTTGTAAGTGAACTTTTCATTATCATGTTCTTAACACCATCTAAATTAGTTAAAAGCAGTTTTCAATTAAACATTACTGTTTCTTTTTTCTGTAGGCTACACCAGAGTTGGAGTATGGTAGGATGAATATTGGTAGTCGACCATCAAAGAGGAAGCCAAGTGGGGGTATTGAATCTCTCCGTGCCATCCCATGGATCTTTGCCTGGACGCAGACAAGATTTCATCTTCCCGTTTGGCTTGGCTTTGGAGCAGCATTTAAGCATGTCATTAAGGAAAACATTAAGAATCTCAATATGCTGCAGGAGATGTACAATGAATGGCCTTTCTTCAGGGTGACAATTGATTTGGTTGAAATGGTCTTCGCGAAAGGAGATCCTGGGATAGCAGCCTTATATGATAAGCTCCTTGTTTCTGAAGAACTATGGTCATTTGGAGAGCGGTTGAGGACCAACTATGAAGAAACAAAAAGCCTTCTCCTCCAGGTACACTCCCTGCAGAACATGATGCCTCCTATTATTTATTTCCTTCAAAAAATAATACAGTTTTTAGCACAAATCCAAGTCCAGATTCTTTAAATCATTCTCAGATTTTGTATTTGGATTTTAAAATCAAAGTCAAAATCCCTTTTCAATTACCTGTTACCAAACGGACCATTAAGATTTTTTTTCTTTGAGCAAATGGAAAAGTTTTACTATTTCACCAAAAGAAATTTGATAATTGAGCTTTGTTTAAAGTAAACTTGCTCTTTTTCTCAAACCTAAAGGTAATTTCAAGCTGATGCTAAATTCGTATCGTGCAAAGGACCCAAGTCCCGGCAGTTTGATGCAACTCTTTGACAATGGCAACGGGCCAAAAGGGAGTCTTTTAACCAATAGTAAGGAAGACTCAAGCAACTTACAATTCTTTTGTATTTCCAGATTGCTGGGCACAGGGATCTTCTTGAAGGGGACCCATACCTGAGGCAAAGACTCCGGCTGCGTGATTCATACATCACAACCCTGAATGTTTGCCAGGCCTACACACTAAAACGGATCCGTGATCCAAATTACAACGTGAAGTTACAGCCACGGCCACATATCTCCCGAGAGATTATGGAATCAAGCAAACCTGCTGATGAACTTGTGAAACTGAACCCAACAAGTGAGTATGCCCCCGGTTTGGAGGATACCCTCATCTTGACCATGAAGGGTATTGCTGCAGGCATGCAAAACACTGGTTAAACCGACTTTCTACTCAATGCTTATACATTTAGTCACGAGATGAATTCTGCATCAAGGACAGATGTGGTTTCAGTGTAAACCCTTCTTATAGTTATAGAAGAGCAGTGGATGCTATTTAAATAAGCTGCCATAAGGTCGAAGGGTTGGTGACCCTTGTAAGCTGTATGATTATGTTTCTGTGCTTAAGACTCTTTTCCCGTGGCAGCGTTTATTTCTGCCACAAACTGGATCAGAATGGAGTTCGATGAAACTGATTAATTATGCTTTAGTACAAGTAATGCCTTCGAAGCTTGAGGCTTTGGATTTCGTTTACATATATTCGGTCTTTTCTAGCTTATTGATAGCCTGCCGCTTCTCTACGCATGTCTCTTGAGCTTTGGGCATTGCTTTCTGCAGCTATGAATATCGGCTTTGCTGCTGCTTCTGTTAACACTACACTATCATCTAATGCTTTAACAAGGAACTTAACAATGGATGGCGAGGTGCAGGAGTTTTGTCATCTTGACCAAAAAAATGTGACAGATTTTTGATCTCGTCCTGCAGTTAAAAATACTCTAAGGAGCATAGGTTTGTTACTAAAAGGTTTAATAGTCTAATATTTTTCAACTTTTTATTCAAAATGGATATAAACGTTCAATATTCTATTTTATCATAAAAATTGAAGAATTTTTATTTTACTATAAATAGATTTTAGTCTTTCAAAATAACACAATTAAATTTAATTATGTTAAATGATATTAATTATCGTTTGGGCACGTTAAATGATATTAATTATCATTTGGGCAAAGCTCATTTAAATAATAAATTTGAATTTAATTACATTATTTTAAAATATTAAGATTTACATAATGAAATAAAAAGTTAAGAGTTGATATTTATTTGGTACAAAAAATTGAAAATATATTTGGTTATTAAGCCATTTATAAAAATATTGCTTGAGTTATTCAAAAGTTACAAGTTCAAATTTTATAAATGGTGTGCTCAAGTTTGAATACATTTTGAACAATTTTAAGGTTAAAGGAAAGGATAATTATTTCATACATCGTTGGTAGAATTTTTTTACTTCACAATGGAGTTAAAATCATGATATATGTCTTATTTATTTATTTTTATTTTTTTAATATTTTATAATACATGTGTCATGATCCTTTTATCGTTCGTGGAATAAAAAAATTTTATTGACAATATATGAAATAATTATCTCAAAAGAAAACTTTGAAAACAAAAATAATTAAAAATAAACAACAAACTACAAAATATTTAGAGTCAACAAACGCTTCGTAGGTGGAATGTTTTACTGACAAAACATTATATAAAAAGTTTATATATATGATGTATCGATAATGTATAGCTTCCGTTGTGAAATCCCTAATTTTCTATTTTTTGTATACCTACTTAATTCGATAAAGTTAGAATATTAAGTTTAATCGTTACAATTTATTAACATGAATTTTGTAGGTGTCGGGAAAATGGCTACGTGGGCCTCACAGCATAAGCTATAATTTGAATGAGTTCGGAAGCGCCAAAATATGAAAGTCGGATTTGAAATACTTAAAAGGTAAGAAGACTATTCCTTGAAATAGTATTGGAATAGAATTGGAATTTATGAAATTATAAATGTGTATTTAAGTCATTTTAGATGGGACCTTGGGTCAAACTTTATATTGTGTCAATAATTGACTTAATTTGACTTAAATAAATATAATTTATTAAAAATAATAAATAAAATCTGAAATTTGAAAATTGGTAAAATATCTTGGTGGCCAACTTGAGATTTGGTGAAAATTAAAAGGGAAATTGATACTTTATTAAAATGGACAGATTTTTAGGAATAAAATAACATAAAAATGGACCATAAAGTGGACATGGTTGACCGAAATTCCCATCTTTCTCCAGCAGCCTTACTCTGTTTCATTTCTTCCATTTTCACGCCAAGTTTTCTTTCATTCTTCCTTGTGAAACTACCTTCCATCTTCACCAAATCAAGAGACACCCTTAACAAGAATTGTTCTGCACCTCAAGGGCTGTTGATAGCTGGTCTTATTGAGAGCTGAAACCGAGATTTGAGGGAGAAAATTGCTACTGCAGTTTCGGTTTTCATGGGTAAGAAAATGAGATGTTGTTTTCATTAAGTTTGTTCTTGGTTTTGTTATTGATTTAAGTGTGAATGATAGATTTATGGCCTTAATTTTATATGAAACTAAGTGTGTGAAGTGAAGAGGGTTTTGGCCAAAAGAGGGTTCATGATGAACTAACGTGAATTACATATATGGTGGGTAGGAAAATGAAGCTTGTGAAGAGTTGAGCTTAGCCATGAACTAAGATTTAGCAAAACAAAGAAATTGGCCATTTGGGTGTGTTCGGCCAACATGGAAGTGGGTGATTTTAGTGCAATTTTGATATATGAAAATTATATAATTAATACTTGATGGGAATTAACATGAAATATGAAATAAAAAAATGGAGAATGGTTAAGGATAGCATGAAGGATGCTTACGGTTTGGGATGAAGGGGGACTTGGAATTTTCTTGATTTTATATGATTAATGGATATAAGAATTTTTAAAAATAATGCATGAAGCCTACAAAGGAAATTAGAATGGAAATATATATATTTATATATATGTTGGAGAATGAAGGAAGCGTTTAGCCAAGCTTCCGTTGATATGCTTCATGCTACTTTTTCTAAGGTTTATAGTTAAGCATAAAGTATAATTTAAAGGAATTAATATTATTTTTGCAGCTTTCAATCCAAAGGAATAAAGTTACAGAAGTGGTGCAATTTGAATTCCATACGGCACAGTAAATAAAGTAAGAAATATATATGGAGGTTGTTAGGAAGATACTGTGCTTGCATGGGAAATTGGTGGATTTGGAAATTATATATTGTGAATTTTATGCAGGGGGTTAGGATAGACTTAATCATCATTCCATCGTAATTATAGAAAAATTCCTTCCTTAAATTTACCACTTAAATATGTTTAAATGTTTTAATTTAAAGTTTATGGCAAATGAAATATGTTCTAAAGATTATTTTAATTATTTTAGAACATATAATTGATTTTATTGATTTTCCTTTATAAAGAATATTTACTTCTATTATTATGGATTGATTGAAAATCATTTATTAAATGATTATTTTTAGTTATTGATTTTACCGATATTTGAATTTAATTGAATTTTGAGAATGTTGCTCCGTGATGACCATGCATTTATCGATACTGAATTTCATGTTATTGACTGTGAGACATTAGGGCAAGTCTGTAGTCCCACAGTTGTCATATGCCCAATGTACACCGTGGATCATTAAGCAATGGCCATTGTTACCGATAAGAACATCTTAGGGATGGATTCCTGGCCCAACTTGGGTACGCTTGATTCCTATACCGACTACCGAAACTGTTTATGCATGAGTCTCTTGAGTGTTGACCGTCTCTACCTACTGATATGAATTACTGATTTACCGACTTACCGTTACCGATTTATTATTTGAATTAATTATTTATTTGAATTACTGAAATTAAGTATATTATATGATTTTTAAATTGCATATAGTAGCATAGTATTACACTTCTATATATATCTTCTTACTGAGCATAAACTCACCCCTTAAATTTCATCCCAGAATATTTGCAGTGACCTTCCGCTCATACTAGAGGAGCACGATTTTTGGACCCTACAGTATTTCCTTCGAGACTGGTTGTTTATCTAGTGAAGGTATATTGTATTTTCTATATATTTCTGACTTGTTTGGTACAGTACTTATTATGTTGTAAAGGCTAAGGGGATGTAAATTAACAAAAAAAAAAAGAAAATTTTGTACATGTGTGTAAAGACCTGCACTTTTATATAAGAATATATCGAATGTCCAATTTTTTGTCGACTTAATTATATGAAATTATTTGGTCTTTAAATTGCATTGAAATCATGTAAAAATTGTGGTTTTTGGCTGGTATATAAATTGTGTTTAAAGTGTAGGATGTTAGAATATTCGCAATAGTTATGCTGCTGAAATTTTCTAAAACATTATAAAATATTCTATGTACATAATTGAGTGAAACAAAATAAGGAATTGACATCGAAAAACAGCCTAACCAATCCGAAAATAAGAACAATTAATTAAATATTTTTACCAAAAATCGAATGCTACAAAATTGGTATCAGAACAAGGTTAGTCTGATGTTTGTTAGTGTCATTATGCTAAAATTGATTACATTATAGAGTATTGTACTTGTCTGAATATATATTTAGGGTGTAACTGTTGAAAGTTATACTAAATTTTGTTTGAATTGTTGTGGTATTGGTAGAATGAGTAATCACTGAAGGAGTATTGGTAGAGGACGTGGACAGAGACGAGTCGTACCGTCTCCAGAGCCTATTCCTCCTCCATCTCCAACAAGTAGCCCTAACACCCGATTGTCTAGAATTGAGCAAGGTATTGAGGCAATGACCATGATGTTTACTCAGTTTATGTCGCAAATGGCCTTAAATGCACTACCCGTACCACTAGCCCCACTAGCTCCTATTGCACCAGAACCTGCTCTTCAGATGCCTCCTATTCCTCCAGTGCAGGCCCTACCCATACAACCCGAGGTTCCACAGCCAACCCAGCCTCCCGTCAGACAGGATCCCCAGGGTTACTATAGTTTAGCTTTGTTAAAGGAGTTTCAGAAGTTTGATCTTCCCAAGTTTAAGGTGGATAAGGATCCTTTAGCTGCAGAAAATTGGGTGGAGTCAGTCACGTGGTTGTTTCAGTATATAATGTGTTTAGAACAGGAGAAAGTAGGCTTGGCAACCTATTTATTAGTGGATGATGCGAAGCATTAGTGGCTGTCCACTAAGACTATTCTAGAGGCTAGACATGCCGAGATCACGTGGGATTCATTTTTGGAGTCTTTTAATCAACAATATATTCCACGCATTGCTCAGCAGAAATTGAAGATGAAGTTAATGAACTTGGCTCAAGTTAGCATGCAATGATCAGTACGAGTCTAAGTTTATTACGCTGAGCAGATTTGATCCAGAGGTATTACAGAGTGAGCAGCACAAGTTTTTCAAGTTTATGGAGGGTTTGAGACCATCCATTCGGTCTAAGCTCTATCTGTTAGATATCAGTACTTATGCAGAGGCAGTCCGTAAGGCTCAATTATGTGAGCAAGACTATGAGTTCCATAAGACAGATTTTCGAGCTAAGGGTAAGGCTAAGGATAAGGGGAAGCGGAAATCAGATTATAGAGTCTCGAGTGATTGATTTTCAGTTAAGAAAGGGAGGAGAGATGATTGGACTCCCAGTCCTACAGGGATCAAAATTTTAGAGGACAGGTCCTGATCCTTAGTTGATGGTACCGTGGGCTTACCGAAGAGTATTATGAAGCCATGTGAGCATTGTGGAAAATTCCACAGTACCCAGCCTTGCTATTTATCAACAGGAGCTTGTTTTGGTTGTGGTGAGAAAGGGCACCTAGTAAAGGATTGTCCTAAAGCTAGACCAAAGGTGCCAGAGGGATCAGAGAAGACAACTCCTACTTAGCGTAAGGCCACAGCTGCAGAGAAAGGGAAGAAATTCGTGACACAGGGTCGGGTATTTGCTATAGATAGGTAGTCTGCCGATACCACCTCCACCAAAGTGATTAAAGGTACTATTTATCTTTTTGATAAAAGTGTCACGACATTATTTGATTCGGGTTCGACTCATTCTTTTGTATCCTCAATGATTGCTATGCATATGCTTGTTAAACCTGAACCTCTAGGACACTTATTACATATAAATACACCTTTTAGAGAATCACAAATGACGGATATTGTATATCGAAACTGTAAGCTACGAGTAGAAGAGAGAGAATTGATAGCCGATTTAATTTTGCTTAATATGTATGGGTTTGATATTATATTAGGCATGGATTGGCTACCTAAGAACCATGTTATCTTAAATTGTTATGCTAAAACTGTGACCTTCTCTTCTCCCGTTAGTTATATTGTAAATTTTGCTAGTACTTAATGTAAGAAATTATTTATTTACCGAATTACCTAAAAGCGAATTTAATGGAATTGTTTAATGTATGAAGGATTTATAGCTTATGTGGTGGACATAGAACAAACACGTCCAGAGCTTCATGAAATTCCAGTAGTCATAGAATTCCCTGATGTATTTTCGGAAGATCTTCCAAGGCTTCCACTAGATAGGGAAATTGAGTTTATGATAGATTTGGTACCAGGGACAAAACCTATTTCCAGACCACCCTATCGAATGGCAATTGTGGAGCTCTAGGAACTTAAAAAGCAGCTTCAGGAGTTACTAGATAAGGGGTTTATACGACCGAGCGTATCCTCGTGGGGTGCTCCTGTGCTATTTGTCCGAAAAAAGGATGGTAGTTTAAGGCTGTGTATTGACTACCGATAGTTGAATAGGGTGACTATTAAAAATCAGTATCCTCTTCCCAGGATCGACGATCTTTTTGATTAGCTTCAGGGAGCACAGGTCTTTTCCAAGATAGACTTGAGATCGGGATATCATCAGCTAAAGATCCGAAGTGAGGATGTCCCTAAGATGGCATTTAGGACTCAATACGGTCATTATGAATTTCTAGCTATGCCGTTCGGTCTCACTAATGCCCCTGCAGCATTTATGAATTTAATGAATGATGTATTCAAACAATATTTGGATCAGTTTGTGATTGTTTTTATTGATGATATTTTGGTGTACTCTAGATCCAGAAAAGAGCATGAGCAGCATCTGCGGATTGTTTTACAGACCTTTAGGGAACGAAATTTATATGCTAAGCTGAGTAAGTGTGATTTCTGGCTGGACCAAATTTCTTTCTTAGGGCATATTGTCAGTAAGGATGGGATTTCGGTTGACCCAACTAAGATTGAGGCTGTGATGCAATGGGAGAGGCCTAAGACAGTGACTGAGATCAGAAGTTTCCTAGGTCTAGCCAGTTACTATTGGAGGTTCGCTGAGGGTTTTTCCAGATTGGCTGCTCCATTAATGCGTTTAACGCACAAAGATGTAAGGTTTGAGTAGAATGACGCCTGTGAACACAGTTTTCAGAAGCTTAAGTGCAGGCTAACCACAGCACCCGTTCTCACCATTCCTGATGGTTCAGGGGGTTTCTCCGTATATAGTGATACCTCTGCATAGGGATTGGGCTATGTGTTGATGCTGAATGGTAAGGTTATTGCTTATGGTTCCCGCCAGTTAAAGACCATGAGAAGAACTATCCGACGCAGGATGTGGAGTTGGCTGCAGTTGTATTTGCATTAAAGATTTGGCAGCAGTATTTGTATGGACAAAAGTTTCAGGTATTTACAGATCATAAGAGCCTGAAATATCTTTTCTCATAGTGGGAACTTAATATGAGACAGCGGAGGTAGCTCGAGCTTCTGAAGGATTATGATTGCGATATCTTGCACCACCCAGGAAAGGCTAATGTGGTTGCAGATGCTATGAGCAGCAAGCATATGGGAATGATGTCTTATATGATGGTTCGAGAGTATGAGTTGCTGGAGCAATTTGTAGGCTTTAGTTTAAATGTCATGCCTTCTGAGCACTATGGTATAGTTGCTAGTTTAATGATTGAGCTAGAATTGATTAGTAGAATCAGAGTTGCTTAGGAGCAGGATTTCGGTGTATTGAAGTAGCTAGTCAAGCTCAGACAGGTGAGTTATCAGATTTTGTTATTGGCAGTGATGGTATCTTGAGGTTTGAAGGTCGAATATGTGTTCCCGATGATAAGGAGCTGAAGAAGTTGATTTTGACATAAGCTCACTCCACTAGATACACTTTGCATCTAGGTAACACTAAAATGTATAATAATCTACGCAAAGTGTATTGGTGGCCTGGCATAAAATGTCTTACATGCCAGCAGGTTAAGGTAGAGCATCACCGACCAGCCGGTTTGTTACAGCCTCTGCCTATAACTATGTGGAAATGAGAACACATCACTATGGATTTTATTGTGGGATTACCTCGGACCAGACGGAGTCATGACAGTATATGGGTGATAGTTGATCGGTTGACTAAGTCTGCCCATTTCTTGCCTATCAAGTCCACAGATTCACTCAGTGCTTTGGCAGATCTATATGTTAAGGAGATTGTAAGGTTGCAGGGTGTTCCAGTGAGCATTACATCGGATAGGGATTCTAGGTTTACTTCTCATTTTTGGGAACAATTCCAAAAAGCTCTGGGATCTCAGTTGAATTTCAGCACGGCTTTCCCTCCGCAAACTGATGGTCAATCCAAGCGTACCATCCAAACGCTCGAGGATATGTTGAGAGCCTGTGCTTTGGATTTTAAGGGCTTCTGGGACGATCATCTGCCATTAGCTGAATTTGCCTACAATAATAGTTATCAGGCAAGTATTAGGATGGCACCGTATGAAGCTTTGTATGGTAGAAGGTGTCGATCACCGATAGGCTGGGAAGAAGTGGGAGAACGAAAGTTGTTGGCTCCAGATTTAGTCGAGCAGGCTTCTGAGGATGTTAAGTTGATCTGTCAGAGACTTAAGACAACTCAGAGCCAACAGAAAAGTTATGCGGATCAGAGGCGTAGACCACTAGAATTTGCTGTGGATGATTCGATGTTCTTAAAGGTTTCCCCATCAAAAGGCATTATGAAGTTTAGTAAGAAGGGTAAATTGAGTCCTCGTTATATCGGGCCATTTGAGATTTTGGACCGTGTGGGAGACGTGGCATACAGGTTAGCTTTACCACCACAATTAGCTGGAGTGCACAATGTCTTCCATGTATCGATGCTCAGGAGATATCATCCGGATTCATCTCATGTCATTGAATATGAACCTTTGGAGATTCTGGAGGACATGAGTTATGTAGAAAAGCCTATCCAGATTCTTGATAGAAAAGAGAGAGTGTTAAGGTCCAAAACAATTCCATTGGTTAAAGTTCTTTGGCAGTACCATACTACAGAGGAAGCAACATGGGAGCTAGAGAGCTTGATGAGAGAAAGATATCAGGAGTTGTTCGAGTAATTGGCCGATTCAAATTTGGAGGACCAAATTTTTTTAAAGGTGGAGAGGATGTGAAATCCCTAATTTTCTATTTTTCGTACACTTACTTAATCCGATAAAGTTAGAATATTAAGTTTAATCATTTCAATTTATTCACATGAATTTTGTAGGTGTTGGGGAAATGGCTAAGTGGGCCCCACAGCATAAGCTATAATCTGAATGAGTTCGGAAGCGCTAAAATATGAAAGTCGGATTTGAAATACTTAAAAGGTAAGAAGACTATTCCTTGAAATAGTATTGGAATAGAATTGGAATTTATGAAATTGTAAAGATGTATTTAAGTCATTTTACATGGGACCTTGGTCAAACTTTATATTATGTCAATAATTGACTTAATTTGACTTAAATAAATATAATTTATTGAAAATAATAAATAAAATCTGAAATTTGGAAATTGGTAAAATATCTTGGTGGCAAACTTGAGATTTGGTGGAAATTAAAGGGGAAATTGATACTTTATTAAAATGGACAGATTTTTAGGAATAAAGAAGCATAAAAATGGACCATAAAGTGGACATGGTTGACCGAAATTCTCATCTTTCTCCAGCAGCCTTACTCTGTTTCATTTCTTCCATTTTCACGCCAAGTTTTCTTTCATTCTTCCTTGTGAAACTACCTTCCATCTTCACCAAATCAAGAGACACCCTTAACAAGAATTGTTCTGCACCTCAAGGGCTGTTGATAGCTGGTCTTATTGAGGGCTGAAACCGAGATTTGAGGGAGAAAATTGCTACTGCAGTTTCGGTTTTCATGGGTAAGAAAATGAGATGTTGTTTTCATTAAGTTTGTTCTTGGTTTTGTTATTGATTTAAGTGTGAATGATAGATTTATGGCCTTAATTTTATATGAAACTAAGTGTGTGAAGTGAAGAGGGTTTTGGCCAAAAGAGGGTTCATGATGAACCAACGTGAATTACATATATGGTGGGTAGGAAAATGAAGCTTGTGAAGAGTTGAGCTTAGCCATGAACTAAGATTTAGCAAAACAAAGAAATTGGCCATTTGGGTGTGTTCGGCCAACATGGAAGTGGGTGATTTTAGTGCAATTTTGATATATGAAAATTATATAATTAATACTTGATGGGAATTAACATGAAATATGGAAATAAAAAAAAATGGAGAATGGTTAAGGATAGCATGAAGGATGCTTACGGTTTGGGATGAAGGGGGACTTAGAATTGCCTTGATTTTATATGATTAATGGATATAAGAATTTTTAAAAATAATGCATGAAGCCTATAAAGGAAATTAGAATGGAAATATATATATAAATATATATATATATATATATATATATGTTGGAGAATGAAGGAAGCGTTTAGCCAAGCTTCCATTGATATGCTTCATGCTACTTTTTCTAAGGTTTATAATTAAACATAAAGTATAATTTAAAGGAATTAATATTATTTTTGCAGCTTTCAATCCAAAGGAATAAAGTTACAGAAGTAGTGCAATTGAATTCCATACGGCAGAGTAAATAAGGTAAGGAATATATATTAAGTTTGTTAGAAAGATACTGTACTTGCATGGGAAATTGGTGGATTTGGAAATTATATATTGTGAATTTTATGTAGGGGTTAGGATAGACTTAATCGTCATTCCATCGTAATTATAGAAAAATTTCTTCTTTAAATTTACCACTTAAATATGTTTAAATGTTTAAATTTAAAGTTTATGGCAAGTGAAATATGTTCTAAAGATTATTTTAATTATTTTAGAACATATATTTGATTTTATTAATTTTCCTTTATAAAGAATAATTACTTCTATTATTATGGATTGATTGAAAATCATTTATTAAATGATTATTTTTAGTTATTGATTTTACCGATATTTGAATTTAATTGAATTTTGAGATTTTTGCTCCGTCATGACCATGCATTTACCGATACCGAATTTCATGTTATTGACTGTGAAACATTAGGGCATGTCCGCAGTCCCACAGTTGTCATATGCCCAATGTACACTGTGGATCATTAAGCAATGACCATTGTTACCGATAGGAACAGCTTAGGGATGGATTCTTGGCCTAACTTGGGTACGCTTGATTCCTATACCGACTACCGAAACTGTTTATGCATGAGTCTCTTGGGTGTTGACCGTCTCTACCGACTGATATGAATTATTGATTTACCGACTTACCGTTATCGATTTATTATTTGAATTAATTATTTCTATTGAATTACTGAAATTAAGTGTATTATATGATTTTTAAATTGCATATAGTAGCATAGTATTACACTTCTATATATATCTCCTTACTGAGTGTAAACTCACCCCTTAAATTTTATCCCAGAATATTTGCAGTGACCTTCCGCTCATACGAGAAGAGCACGATTTTTAGACCCTACAGTATTTCCTTCGAGACTGGTTGTTTATCCAATGAAAGTATATTGTATTTTTTATATATTTCAGGCTTGTTTGGTACAGTACTTAGTATGTTGTAAAGGTCAAAGGGATGTAAATTAAAAAAAAAAAAGAAATTTTGTACATGTGTGTAGAGACATGCACTTTTATATAAGGATATATCGAATGTCCAAATTTTTGTGGACTTAATTATATGAAATTATTTGGTCTTTAAATTGCATTGGAATCATGTGAAAATTGTGGTTTTTGGCTGGTATATAAATTGTGTTTAAAGTGCAGGGAGTTAGGATATTCGCAGTAATTATGCTGCTAAAATTTTCTTAGAAATTTTCTAAAACATTATAAAATATTCTATGTACATAATCGAGTGAAATGAAATAAGGAATCGACATCGACAAACAGTCTAACCAATCCGAAAATAAGAACAATTAATTAAATATTTTTATCGAAAATCAGATGCTACATCCGTACATTATTAGTTAATTATAAAATGACATTTCATTAATGAGTAAAGACTAAAAGTATATAGGTCCTTAAAAATAAATTTAAAAACTTTGAATAATTATACCATACACTGTCACCATAAGCAGCGTTAGAATCATGACACATGTATCATTTTATTTATTTTTTAATATTTTTATAGAACATATGTCATGATCCTAACATCGTTTATAGAGTAAAAAAACTTTACTGATAGTGTATAAAATAATTATGAAAAAACTTTATTAACATTTATTTTTATGGACCTATATATGAGGTGTCATATTGTGATTGACTGATAATGTATAAAAATTATATACTATCAGTGCATCATATATAAATTCATATATAAATATATGTATAAATAGCCGTGTATGCTTTTAATCAAATTGAGTAACATAGTTTTAAAATAAGTACATGTTAATTATATAAATATACTTATAAAATTTTAAAAATAATTTTTTAAAAATACTTTCCTTTAGACATTAGATAAATACCACTTTGAGTTACATACAAATAATACTTCCCATATCATTAAAAAAATCATATCTTATTATTATTTTGCTTTTTTTTTTAGAAAACTCTTTTGATACTATTAATTAAATAATAGAGAATGCAAAGTATAATAATTAAAATAATAAAATAGAAAGATTATTATCTTATTTATTGTCGGTGAAATTTAACTTTACAAATAAGATTAAAACAATGATATGTAATTTTTTAAAAATATTAAAAAATAAAAAATAAACAATATAAGAAACGTATCATTATTTTAAAAAAATTTCAATAATAGTGAAAAGAATAATAATCCCACAAGGGTTATTTTAAGATAATAACTCAAAAAAAAAAATTAAAATTGACTTCAGTAAGAAGCAAAGTATCATTTCCATTTGCCACGGCTCGCTTCTCTCTTTGAAACTCCAATCTTTTTCCCTGTAAAAACACTCATTGCTCACTCTCTCCTTCAAAAGAATAATCCCAAAAATGTCCCTCTCGACGCGGCAGAGGCGAGCTACGCCGTCGGATCTTCCATCATCATCGTCATCACAACCGTCGAAACCAGAATCATACACGAAGGTGGACAAGCCAGGACGATCCTCATCATCGGGCGGCGGGGAGGAGTCCGGAAAGGACCGCGGATTGGGGTGGTTCACGGCGTTGTTTGCGTTGGGAATGCTACGGTACATGAGCGCCACATCAAATATAATACACGACTGCGATGAAGTGTTCAACTATTGGGAGCCTCTTCACTATCTTCTGTATAAATCCGGTTTCCAAACTTGGGAATATAGGTAAAACTATGTACATGCGAATTTAACAGTATATTTGTGCTTATATGTGTATAAATAAACGTATATCTATAAGTATAAGATTGTTTGATTGTTACTTTGTTCTTGGTTTTTGTTTTTTTGCTTGTACGCGGATGAAAAATGTAAATTTGGATGAAAAACAAAAAGCAAAATTTATTTTTGAAGTATAAAAGATGATCTTTTGCGAAATAATAAGATTCATTGTTTTTATTTTTATTAAGATTATTATGTGTCGATGTTGGTTATTTTTTAAGTATTTGTTCATATTTTAATTAAATAAGTATGACAAATTAAATAATTAAAAAGTAAGTAGTAAAGGTAACAATTAAAGGGTGCCTTAAATTTATGGGTCGATTGTAGAGGTTGTCAAACTTTGTTTTGTGAACGAGGAAGTAATGGAGAGTGGCAATGGAAATGGAATTCTTTGGAGGAATTTTATGCTGTTTTTGTTATTTGAATTTACTCTTTGAGGCGATAAGTGAAGCTAACTACTGCTGGCTGATGCATAAAATTCATACTTATGGCATATAGATCAATGCATATATGTCTACGAGTGTGTTAGACTTGCTCGTGTCTGTAAGGGTTGGGCTGGATTTTCTTCAAAATACATATGAATGGAGTTTATCGATAAGCTTCTTTGGGATTGTTTAGATGCTGGCGCATATGTTTTTAGAAATGGATTTTTGTTAAAATTTTGTGATAAAGCCTAAATGCATGACATGGTTGGAATTAGGATTGCAAGTCAACTGAAAAAGGTTTATTTGTTATTGTAAAGTAGTTATATATGGTCATTGTGCTTTTTTTGATTTATTTCCTTCTTCTGTTGATGCATTGTTGTATTTTTCTGGGAACATGAATCTGCATCCTATTTGAGTTATCATTTATCAAAACTTCTGTGGCTAAAGCCTATCCTTTCCAGTTGAAAGCATTCTTATCATATGTTTGTACTGCTATTTGGAAAATAGTTTGTTATGGTGATCAGATGGTTCTAAGTTGTCAATGATTGTTTTACTGAGGCAGTTATATCTTTTGTATGTCCATTACAGTTCTGAGTTTGCACTCCGTTCATATTTGTACATTATTTTCCACGAATTAGTAGGTCGACCTGCTTCGTGGCTGTTTGCTGATGAGAAAGTAAGTTTCAAGCCTTGTAAGATGTTAATTTTCTGATTTTTTTTTAGTTTTTATTTTGAACAATCTTTATATTTGCTTACAGGTGAGAGTTTTCTATGCGGTAAGACTCTTTCTTGGTGTTCTATCTGTTATTTCAGATGCCACTCTAGTGGTAGCAGTCTCCAGAAAGTATGGAAAACGTCTTGCTTCTTATGCACTTGCAATGCTCTGTTTAGCTAGTGGATGTTTCTTTGCCAGCACAAGTGAGTGGCTTTTTCCATCCATCTTTGTTAGTTCCCAAATTACAGATATAAGTTTTATTTTTATGCATTTCCTTGTTGTTTGTCATAGGCTTTCTGCTTCTTTTAACTTCATTAAATAGTTTTAAGCTTTATGAGAATGCTTAACAAATTCCATTTTTCTCTCAGATTGTTTTGCTTTTATTACTGTGAACTTTTCTCCAGGTTTCCTGCCTAGTTCATTCTCTATGTACGGTGTGAGCCTCTCATCAGGGTTATTTCTTCTAGACAAACCTGCTTGGGCTGTTGCAGTTGCAGCTGTGGGAGTAATCCTAGGTTGGCCATTTTCAATCTTGGCATTTCTTCCAGTCACATTGTACTCTTTAGCTAAACAATTCAAAAAAGCATTTCTTTCTGGTGCTGTCACCTCAATTGCTCTTCTTGTAAGTATATTTAATCACTAAATTTGGTTATTTTCTGTAAAGTTTCTGCATATATGATTTTGATACTTTATTAACATATTTGTAATTGATTTATATTTAGCTTTTCCATTTGTTGTTCAATAGTGAATAATCAAAGTTCTTTCTCCAGGCACTCTCCGTACTTGTTGATTTCTACTACTACCAAAGATGGACATCATCTGTTTTTAATCTCTTAGTGTATAATGTCTTAGGAGGTGGTGAGAGCCATTTGTATGGGACTGAGGGACCACTTTTTTATATAAGAAATGGGTTTAACAACTTCAACTTCTGTTTCATCCTTGCTTTGCTTTTCCTGGGAATTCTGCCAATTGCTAGGAAAAAGTATGCCCCAGACCTGCTTATTGTAATCTCCCCTCTTTATGTATGGCTGGCCTTTATGTCTTTGCAGCCACACAAAGAAGAAAGGTATGATTTATCATTTTAAATGTTCTTACCAAATTTTGTTTAGACTTTATCTTTCCTTTTTCTTTTACTTGACATAAAATAGATAAATGATAAAGTATATTCTAATATTCGACTTTTAGAAGTTTGATGGAGGATTCAGGAATTGCTTTGGCCCATAAGCTTTAGGCTAATCTTGCATGGTATGTTCTGCAAGGGAACAAAATGCAGCATGTTTGTTATTGCCATTTTGCATGTCCTGAACAACCTTTGATGTGTTCTTTGAATAGCTAATCCTGTTCTAGACAGAAATTTGTAGTTGGTTTGAGGTTTTTCTTGATTGCCATCTTGTCATCCATCTTGCCTGCTTTGAGATGTAACTGTCTGTTATATTTAATTGTCAATGCAGATTCCTGTACCCCATATACCCGCTTGTTTGCATTGCTGCTTCAGCTGTCATTGAGAGCTTTCCTGATCTTTTCCGAGACAAATATAATCCCTACGATAATTCTATAATAGTTATGGTGGGCATCTTCTACATTTCTTTGATTTGGTATGCGCACATCACTAAGCTCTCATTCAAGTGTTCTTGGCATGTTTATGCAGATAGCCAAAATTCTTAGACCTGTGGTCCTCAGCCTTATATTATGTGCTTCACATGCACGTACATTTTCATTGATCAACGGTTATGCTGCTCCCTTGGAGATTTACAAGATCTTAGAGCACCATGATGATGCAGGAACTGGTATGAATAATCTCTTATATGATGCACTAATATTACATATCTGAAAATTTACTGTAGCCACAAAGATAAATGGATTTCTTTTTGACAGCAATGTAGCATGGACTGTTTATGCTGAACTTTATCAAGAATACTTAACATATTTTGCCTTGCATTTAGTTTTCTTTCTTTACCAATGTCAATTACCTGTTTCTAAAATTCCCTTGAAGTTCTGGTAAAAGTTTCATAGATGAATTTTTTTGCTAGATTTTTCTGATTTATATAATTGTTTATGGCTTGGCATGTTTGCTGCAGAATGATGTTAATAACAAGATAAAAAGCTTTGTATGTGGTAGGAAATGGGAAAAGTTTGTAAAGCAGAATAATTTTAATGATTGCAGGTTCTGTACTTTGTGTTGGAAGTGAGTGGCACCGTTTCCCATCATCATTTTTTGTTCCTGATTATATTGGTGAAGTGAGATGGATTGATGATGGCTTCCGAGGTCTTCTTCCATTCCCTTTCAATGCTACTCTGGGCGGGACTTCAGCAGCACCACCATACTTTAACAATAAAAACAAGGCATCAGATGAGCAATACGTAACTAACCCTTCCTCTGAACTAGATAAAATGAATAGCCTTAGTTTTTATATTTTCCACTGTAGTAATTGGCCTACAATATGAATTGCAGCTCCAGGATCTTCAGGCTTGTACATTCCTGGTTGAGCTGCAGCTCAACCGACCTTACCCTTATCGTGGAAATGACTTATCGACGTGGGAGGTAAAAACAGTATTTTTTTTTCCTTTTTAGGTTCTTCTCATATGATTTATTGAAATTGCACCTTTTTCAGCCCATTGCAGCACTGCCTTACTTGGACAGGGAGCTCTCACCAGCCAAGTACCGATCATTTTTCATCCCATACTTGTGGCAGCAAAAGAATGTCTTTGGCATGTACAAACTTCTGAAAAGAGTATCGAAACCACATGATAAATGACATGTAGTTACTTCCTCAGTTCTAGTGTTTTTTATTTCAGGAGTGTCCTTGCTTAGAACTGTAATTTTTTTTTCTTTTTTCAATTATTCCATGTGTATGCGCACCCAGAAAAAGGCAAACAGAAACAAAAGGAAAAATTAGAACACTGACATGCATTGACCCCAGTTTTTTATGACTTTATTGTATTTCTTCATGCAGGCTTTATGTCGTGTTTGTGCTGATTATGTTTTCCTGATCCTTGGTTTGTTTAATTAATGGTTTATTACTCTTTCATTTCCATCTCCTAGTTCTTAAGTTAGAAATCAGCAGGTAAATGTTTTAATGCAGCTGAGAATCACCATATTTGCTCTGGTTTGGTTTTTTTTGCAAGCATGCATTCTTTATACCACAATTCCTCTGGTCAGTAAACTGAGGAAAGTATACAAGTTTCCAACATTTGAAGATGCATATCAAGAATTTGAGTTTCAATTAATAGCACATAACTATCTTATTACAGGGTTGGTTGTTATAATAGGCAGGGTTCGGGAATCAATCTTTCGACCTCAGCTCCTAGATATTGAAGCTTTCTATCTATATTCTCATAACCTCGGTCGATATGAGCTATGTTTTCGATTTCAGTGGTTCCTTCTGCAGCCAATCCAGCTAATACAAGCGATACCCCACCTCTCAGGTCACTTGCAACAAGACGGGAGCCCCGCAATGAACTGGCAAAAGGCACCATCCATTGGTAAATGCTTCCAAATTAAATGAACATCCAAAACCTCGTACTAAAGAGAACACCTTACCTTCCTTCTTTACCAAGAACTACTGCACTGCTTCCGCAAACCTGAATTCTGGCTCCAAGCTTCTGCAGTTCTCTTACTATCCGAATGAGAGGACAAAATGAGACAAGGGTTATGGCTGATATCATGGAAGAATGATGTAAACATATAACAGGCTTATAAGAGAAACAGTATGCTTTGGAGAGCAACAGAACATGCAACATTGTCCAAGACAAGCAAGAAAAAAGACGTTATCAGCTCCGAAAGTGCTCTTTTTTATGACACATTAAAGACCAGTTCATGCATACCATGACTCATTCGCTTGTCGAACACAGATTCCTCCACTAGGCTTGAACCAGTACATGTAGTGAGAAGCGCCACTGTTTGAGGTTGGAGATCTGTTGGAAACCCTGGAAATGGACTTGTCCTAATATCAAAACCTTTCAAATTGTCACCAATATCTGCAGGGACTGCTGAAACCTGTGCCATTAGTTTTTCTTGTCAAAAGCAACAAACTAAATGGGAAAAGGCAAAACATCCTGAAGTAATTTCATACCTGCAGTGTGAGCCGGTCAGACTGAGAAATTTTGCAGCGAGCTTTCGAGAGTTTGTCGATCAAACATGATATACGGGAAGGAATGACCGGTGACATTGAGATGCATGAATGTGTAATTGCGGCAGCAAGCATAAAGGTGCCTGCTTCAATGCGATCTGGTGTTATAACACATTCAGAACCATGGAGCCGGCTCTTTCCCCGAATAACCAGATTGTCACTGCCAGCCCCTTCAATGGATGCCCCACTGTCATTCAGAAATTGAGCAAGATCAACCACCTCTGGTTCCTGCACTGAAACGAGTTAAATTTATTCCACTAGACAACATAATTCTAGATTTCCTCCCACCATATTCACAACCATAAAATTTAAACCTAAGTGGGATTCCTCAAGTCATACTTTGGCTACATTTGAAAGCACAGTTATGCCATCAGCCAAGGATGCTGCCATCATAAGAGTTTCAGTTGCCCCAACACTTGGGTAATCAAGTCGAAATCTCCCTCCAACCAGTCCTCTGCCATTTGCAGCATGTGCCCGCACTTCCCCATTCCTATAACATTGGAAAATTTTCACTTAACTCGTAAGTAACATCAAAACAGTTGGACTATTTTATGATTTATCCAAATCAGGTAACTGACTGAAAGCCAGAACTTTCTTTCCTTTTGTCTCAGACTTCAGAATTATGCATTAAGCAGATGAACAAAGTTCTTACTTAAAAATCTTCACCGTCAAAGAATCAGGAAAGAGAAGTGAATTTATTGTTACTACTTGCCTCAGTTCAACAACAGCACCAAGAGCCCTTAACCCACGAAGATACAGATCCACAGGCCTCTTTCCAATGTCACAGCCACCAGGCAAGTCCACAATAGCTTCTCCAAATCTGGCCAGCAATGGTCCTATAACAAAAAACCCACCTCTAATCTTCTTCATCTCCTCAAAATCCACCTGCACTTTCCCAACTCCATCACTGTTGACCATCATTTTCCCATCAAAGGCCTCAATTTCAGCACCCAAGGAGCTCAAGATAGAAGCCATAGCTTCGACATCTGAGACATTGGGAACGTTGTGCAGAAGAGAGGAGCCTGAGCAGCAGAGAGTGGCAGCTAAGAGAGCCAACGAAGAGTTCTTTGAGCCACTTATGGTAGTGTGGCCTGAGAGAGTTGAAGGTCCTTTGATTTTGAAAATGGAGTTTAGTAGGGGCTTTTGGGGGGTTTTGCAGAGGTGGGTTTTGTGACAAGAGTAAGAAGAAATGAAGGGCTTTGCAGGTTTTGGTGCTGGAAAGATGGCGATGTTGAAAAAGAGTGCCATTGTGAGTGTTTTCTTTTGGAGGTTTATGAGATATCGATGGCTTGATTTTACACACTGTTTTTGTTGTTTTCTCCGGTTTTTCTTTTTTCTTGTTATCCTTCTGCTATAAAAGGACAGGGTGCTGGAACAGTAGAGGTAGGGTAGGGAAGTTTTTTAATCTTATCTATCTACCTCCTCTCTCTCCCCTTAAGTCATAACATAAGATTCTATTCTTTAATTTTTTTAAAATCATTCTCAAAAGCAAATATTCTTGCTTTAGATATATAAATCTCAAATCTGACTGCCAAGATATACACCTCAAGGAAGAATATCCAAAAAGAACAAGAATGCTGAACTCACTGAATTCGAAGAGGCAATTCCACAGGCATTGTTTGATCTGGAGAATATCAACTAAGATCTGTTTATCAACTCAGCAGTTCAAATGGATATTTCTTGAAACTCCAAGGCACTTGTCATTTACGTACCATATGCAGATCGAGGAATGTATTTCGTAAGGTTCATCTATGCCTTGTTAGAGAACTGGAGAAAAAATTCAGTGAAAAGGCACTGTTGTTCAGCGCCTCGCAGCAGCACAATAACTGTCGTTCTGATGCCATGCTTGGATATATAATGCATCGTGCCCAAACTGTTGGGAAGCGCGCCATGTACTGTTAAAATATCTATATTAATGTGAATTAATTAAGTGTAACTAACCTCATATAATATTTAATTAATATTATATTTTATATAAAGTACTATCTATTTTATAATTATATTTTGTATATATTATACGTATACTAAATCTATAATAAGATGGGTTTATATATAGTCATATGAAAAGAGGTTCTAATCTTTTATATATATATATATGAAGTTGGCCCATTGAGTTTTTCACACTTTCAGTAAAGGTATGAGAGTAGCACTCTATCTCACTACCCTTTCTCACTTTCTCATTCATTCTTCGTTTCAAGCTTGATGACAGTCAACGAAAAGCATTCGGAGCGGGTTTTAACAACACAGGAATATGGTATAGTGAGATTGAGCTTTTGCCCTCATTCATGTTAGTTTTACTACGTTTTAATTTTATGTTAGTAACTTGATAAATTTCTAATTAATTATAACAATTGGCATTAGAGCTAGATTGATTCTATAGTCCTTAACCGTTTTAGTTCTTAAGAGAGAAGCTATTAAAGCTCATATTTGAAACTTTAATTTTCGGTTAGCTTATAAAAGCCCATTGCCTTTTTTGGTGTTTCGAAGCTTAATTTGGCTAGATTGTTGTTGTAGAATGTTTGACGGTGAAAATCCCTCTTTTCCGATCCAAAAACGAGCTGAAATGAAGGGTTTTCAACTAGGCCGTACAGTCCATCTTTTACAGTCTACTTTTTGGGCCATACAATTGAGCCCCTTTTTCTTGAATTTTGGGCTTATGAGCTCCTGTTTTATTATTTTTTGGGCTACTTATTTTTTGTTTATAGCTGAATTATTAATTTTTTGTTAAGCATGGGCTTTTATGTTAATTTGTGGGGCATTTTGTTGGACCCAATTTTGTTGAAATATGGGCTAATATTGAATTATTTAATAGGTCATTTTGCATGGAATTAATTTAGGTCAAATAATTTTATTATATTATAGGCATTTATTTATTTAATTATCTTAATTAGTCAATTAATATTAAATTAATTTTAGGCAATAAAGTTAATTAATTTTTTAGGCCATTTTGCCTAATTAATTTAGGACTCATGTTGATTAATTAATTTTATTTGGCTATTAAATTTGATTAATTATTGGCCATTTTGGTTAATTAATTAATAGGCCATTTTGGGTTATGGTTTAATTAGCCATTTTGGTTAATTAATTATTGGTTCATATGGCTAATTAATCTTTGGACAATTTTGATTATAGGCCAATTCTATGTAATAGCCTTAATTATTTGTTAAACCCAAAATTAAAGTGCTATAAGTGAATTTTTGAAGGAATTAATTCTGAGGTAATTTTTGGAAATTCAATTCCCATTTAATTCATAATTCACTTAATTTTAGATTACACTTGTGCCCATAAAATGTTGTTTCTAGGCCTAATTAAATAGTTTTAAATAAATTGTTTGGGTATTCTGTTTGAGCCAGTTCTCTAAATTTAGATCTACCCATTTCGTTAATAATTTATTTAAACAAAAAAAATCTCTAAAATAACGTCGCTTTCTTATTTGAACATTCACATTTATATGGAGTTAATTAAATTAATTAATGTTGGACCTAAAATTACTACATATGCTTCGAGAATTGCATATTTCGAGTGTAATTAATTTTGGTCAATTAATTATGTGAATATTATTAAAATTATAAATCATTAATCGGATTGACTAGTACTTGCTATCGCAACAATGGTCATGAAGATTTTCTAACTATTATTTTGGTAATTTTAAAGAGATAATAATAAGGCAATGCATAGTAATAGCTGCATAATTTACTCAGATCTTTAAAAGTGGCAATTCTCTCTCTGTCGATTTACTTGTTGCTTCGAGGGCTGCTTGAGACGAAGAGGATTCTAGTTTGGATATAACATGATTTTCCTACCTTGTTAGTGGGCAATAATTCAGGTTTATATTTAACTAGTTCTGTCTTATCCTCTATAACGTATTGTGGAATAAATATAATAATGTTTGAATTATTCCACTAGCCTCCATTAAGTTTGATTGTCTATGCAACTATCACATATCAAGTCTGTAGCAAGATCAAATTAGATAGATGGTGTGAATCACTCTCTACGGTTAGGGGCATATTGAACTAGGAAATAACCCCGACAGTTGATCGATCTTTCGTACCCAATAGTGCTAGCTTTTTTGAGGACAAAACATTAATATGGAATTTCGGGAACACTCACGTGAGAATTCTTTGATCATATAGGGTATATCATGAATGAACACATTAGAGAAAGTGTTCTAATTAGTGATAATCATGAAGTATTTATAGACGCCATTTAGAAATAGTTTGCAAAGATCGATGAAGGTTGCTATAGGAGATTAATTCCATATGTAGCAGATTCAGTATTGCTTCCTTCTAGGGTTGAAAGTAGGAGATCTTTAGGTTTGCATATCTTATTTAATGTACATTGATAGACAAAAGGAAGTATGGCATTTAAATATCAAGAGTGATATTATCACCTAAGAAGAGGAGATTTTTAGAGTTAACAGATCTCATTCAGCCCTCATAATGACATATGCTAATATTATTGCCAGAAGAAATATTATAAAGAATTCTCAATCAAAGGTCATTTAGAAAAAGAAGAAATTTACTAGGCCCACTTCCCATTTTGGTTCCACCAATACCTTTGAATATTAATGTGTGCCACTTTTGCCATAAATTGGGCACAATAGGGTAAATTGTAAGAATCTTCTTGATTGAGATATGTAAGAAAAGACATTACATTAGCTTTTATTTTGGATCTACTCTAGAAGATATGCCCTCTAACTATTAGTGGCCGGATACCGATGCTATTATCAATGAAGCCACAAGCAACCGGAGACCAAATGAGGGAAAATAATTGTGAATTAGGGCTATAAGGTTAAAATCCATACCGAAAACATAAGAATCAACTAGATTGTTGTTACATTCCGCAAACAGTTTTGGAACTACTATTGGTTGATACTTTTTATTTTGATAACGAAAAAGTATTCTGCTTAGTAACAACATGTGTATTGATTCTGGCATTATATGTGATGGATATATATATATATATATATATATATAGAAGACTTGTACCCTAATATCGAGCAAATTTTCTTCAGTTGTGAATGATGTGACTGTCGATTCTGATTATGGTGGAATAGATAAGAAATCTATCATATGTTATGGTATAAGAATTAGGGACATTCTTAGGCACATGTAGAGATTGCATTAAGGGTAGTCTTGCTGCTAATGTTAAGGATATGATTAATAGATATGGAGATTATTAGGAACTAAGTTATACTGACATTTTTAAATGATCTCCACATTCAGTTTTTAGTAGATCTAAGCATTTCATCGCTCTCACTAAAGACCATTCTAGTTTAGGTCATATGGAATGAAAGATCTGATCCTATAGAGGCCTTAAGCATTCTAATTGATTCTGTTGCATAGCTTACAAAAAGTAAGCTGCTTAAGGCAATGATCAAACAGAGGTGATGAATTGTGCTCTGTATAATAAAGCTAAGCGAAATCATATACCAGTTTTTGGGTTAAGTGTATGTAAGATATGTATTGACGCTTAGTATACTGTGCTTGGAATACCGGAATAGATTGAGATTGCAATAATAATCATTCTTACATTTTGATATGGTACGATTTATGTTGATTACTCCAACTTTTCAAAATTTGGGTGGAGTGAAATTATGAAAACTGCAACTCACGTTCTAGTTGATCTTCAAGCAAAATCAGTTCTCAAATTCACCTTAAGTTGTAGTCAAACAAGAAGCTGAGTTTGTGCCACTTTCTGTGTTATGGGTTATAAAGTAAAGGTAAAAGGCCTATAATCACAGTCAAGAAAACTTGGTGAGAAAATTATCAACAGTAATTTTGTTAGTTATTAAGATTCTAGATTTTAGTTTCTCATCATGTGATACTAGAATCATTGAGTTTAACAATGCAATCTATTTAGAGGATAACTTAAAAAATGAGAGTTGCGAACTCTACAAAGTCATCACTAAAGTACATATTATTGTGCCAGTCCTATATATGTGTTACCTTTGATGAAAAAAGTCACAACCAAACGAATCGACAGTTAATCTCAATACTGTATTTCTAAATCCGCACTGACCTTACAAAAGAACATGAATGTGAGATTCATGTGTTTTCTGATTTTGATGCATGTCAGGAGGCTTTATTGATCCGAACTCCTAGAGTTGGATATTTGCCACGCAGGATGAGTCAGCATCTGTGTTGTATAAAGATGCATGAGATCTATTTGAGTTGTCACATCATTGTAGACCAAAAAAGACTTTAAAGACTAGGTAGAAGATTTAAAGCCAAATTTGGCCAAGGCTTTAAATAAAGTGAAGAAATTAGTTTTATAAAAACCTTCTTTCTTGTTTCTACCTAAGATTCTTTTAGAATCATGATGGCAATTGGTTGCTCATTTTGATTAGAAGCTACATCTTGGACAGTAAAATGTCTAAATGGAGCAACCTAAAATTTTGTAGTTCCTAAGATGGAATATACAGTTTGTGAACTCAAGGAGTTCATCTACAAACATTAAAAAGCATTCAGATTGTAATATGTAAAGTTTGATGATATTGTCACTTTAAGGAGAATATTGTTAGTTGATAATTGGATCTATTACAAGGTCAGTGGGAGTAGTTATGTGTTTATTGTGCTCTAAATTGATGATATCAAATAGCAGCCAATAGTACTGACCTATTGTATGAAACAAAGTTCATGTCATCATGTCACTTCAGGATGAAGAATCTAAGTGAGGCTTTATTTTGTTTTAGGGATTGAGATTCTTCATGACATCTTAATAGGTATGCTTTGTTGGTCTCCGGAAACCTACATTGTGTGTGTTAAGTAGGTTTACTGCATATTGTTCTCCTATTTGAGGCGCCCTTTAGTGAAAAGTGACATACTGTGAAAATCTCAAAGTCCTCAAAGTAATGATTAAAGAGCTCGTGTCAAGTGACATATATGTCTTGTTATGGGTGGGTAATTATTATATGCTGAAGTCTATACACATTCTAATGTTGAGTGTATTGTAGGTGTATTTTGAATATACTTGAGCAACCCTGTAATAATGAGCTAGAAGTTGCAAAAAGAGTATATGGATATAAGCAAATCTGATATTTAGGGTCTGGTCAGATATTTTCATGTTGATTTTGCATGTTATTCAGATGATAGAAACCAAATTTGGTTGTATATTTATGGATATAGAAGAGTTGTTTCTTGAAAAGTGTGAAACAAACACTTACAGCATCCTTGATTATGGAAGCCAAGTATGTAGCATGCTATAAAGCTACATGATGGCAATTTAGGCTGTAGAATTTCATCTCAGGGCTGGTTTCTGTGGTTGCCATTCCAAAGTCTTGGAGATGTATTGTGGTAATGCTGCAGCAATTACCTTCTCTTTTAAAATGTTAGGAGTTCCTCACACTCCAAATGTATAGATATCATCTTTCAGTTTGTTATAGAGAAAATAATAGAATTCATTATTTGATTAGATTGTAAAGCATAAAATTAAAGAGCTCATTCTAGTATCTAATAACTAAGAGTTTAGCTGCTTAAGTGTTTTAACGACATGCCACTTGTATAAGGCATATAGAGCAATTTGCTATATTGAGTTAATGGGAACTCTATATAACTAAATCAGTTGCAACTGTGTGGATGGATTCCTACTTGCCATATATGCATATTCTGTTTGCTCGCATTCTAATGAATATGGCATTCTGTTAGATGAGACATCCTGTATTAGTCTTATGTGTTTATGGTGAAGCAATGCGTCATTCAGTTTAGCTGCATGGAGCTAATGGAAGTGGATATTTGATTTTGCTTTCATATAATTTCCATTTCACATTTTTATACTACTATTTTTTGTTGAAGTCTTTATGTGTTTACAAATTTGTACGCTATTGGTATGATGCATTCTAAAGCTTGTGAATGCTTATTGTTGTTAAAGTATGTATAAAACTACACATTTATACCCCATTGGTATAATGTATCTGGAAGGGCTAATGAATACATATTGATATTATATGATGACTTTCGTTAATTAACTTAACTATCCAAGTGGGAGTGTTGAAATATCTTTATTAATATGGACTAGTTAAGTGTTATTAACATCATATAATATTTAATTAGTAGTATATTTGTATAAAGTGTGACCTATATTATAATTATATTTTATATATATTATATGTGTATTAAACCTATAATGGGATGGTCGGATGAGTTTATTCATGGTCACATGAAGGAAGGTCCTTACTCTCAACCTCTCTATATATGAGGTTGACCCATTGAGTTTCACCCCTTCGATAGAGGGATGAGAGTAGCACTCTTCTTCTCTCTCTCTCTCACTACCCTTTCTCACTCTCTCATTCTCTCTTTGTTTTAGGCCTGAGGACATTCAAGGGAAAGCATTCAAAGTGGGCTTTAACAATGCGGTAATACGATATAGTAATATTAAGCTCTCACCTGCATCCAGGTCAATTTTCACTTCATTTTAATTTTGTGTTAGTGACTTGATGAGCTACTAACCAGTTCCAACGAGTGCACCATATACCGAATTGATTGAACGAAAAAAATGATTTTTTTTTTGGATCCTAAGGAGAAAAACAATACTGAGTACAAGTTGGGAATAATGGCAGGATTATTTTGACAAAGAAATGTAGCCGTTGAAGGGAAACAAAACAAAGATTATTTTGGCTCGATTGAAGGAAGAACGCTGATATGGAATGGAATGCTGATGTGGATTACAACCAAGTCAAAACACTTTTGTTTGGGAATAAAGTTTGGATAATTATTCTATACACAGTCAGTGGAATATTTTTATTTTACAAGCAGTGTTAAGATCGTGACACGTGTCTTATTTTATTTATTTTTTATTTTTTTAATATTTATATATGACACGTGTCACGATCGTAACACCGTTTATGAAATAAAAATATTTCACTGACAATGTATGAAATAATTATCCACAATATTCTAATTAGAAAAATAAAATTGTAAAGTACCATAATTTGGGATAAAACTCTGTTGGTTTGATTGCTTTGATTTGTTTGTTTTTCTTTTTGGACCATTGGCCAGAGTTAGAAGTTAACAACTTGCGACTTGCAAGAGCAATCTCATTTGACATTTTGATCTTATTATACACACCCTATCAACATGTAAAGATTTTAATCTAAAGCCTTACTTTTTTATAATAAAAACTATATTGTTTTGAAAAAAAATTCAACATAATTCTAACTCGAGTACATATTTTTATAAAAAAATGAACACGCCTTATTCAAAATTAGTATGACATAAATTGATAAAATAATATTTATGAAAAATATTTAAAGAAAGCGAAATTATAAAATTTAATTATATGAGAAATTAATTTTAATTTATGGTTTAAATATCATGCTTTCATCTCCAAAATATGAACATTTTACAAGTTTAAAGCATTTTTTTTCCCTCAAATCACATGCTTTTATTATTTAAAAAAATTGATAAATAAACTGAGACTTAAAAATTCAAAGCCTTGATTTAAGCTTTGATGTTTTAAATTTTTTTCAATTCATTACACATTTACCATCATATAATCTCTTTTTTTCCTAAAATAACTCGATAAATTCTGTTATGCCCTCTGTTCTTCTCATTCCTGTCCAAGTCTTTCTTTCTTTTATCCCTATTTTTAGATAATTCTCTGCTTTTCTTAAAATGGTTCAACCTATTAAACAAACTAAAGAACGAGTCTCTCCCTCAACAATCCCTTCAAAATAGAAAACCTGAATAACAACAATCCTTCAGAAAAAGCCAACAGCCCCCTATAAATTTACCCTTCTTTTAAAAGCTTTCATAACCCAAACCCAATAAATAAAATAAAATAAATAAAATGGCAAAAGCTTCTGTGATCGCCCTTGTTTCATTGGCAATCTGCCTTTCGTCCCTCCTCAGCTTCTCCTACGCCGACGACACCTTGTTCGTTGAAGGCAAGGTTTACTGCGACACTTGCCGGGTAGAGTTCGAGACCAGACTCAGCCAACCCGTCAAAGGTAAAACCAATCACTACTCATCACCAATCTTCTTTCTTCTGTTATGCTACGTTTTCACTAGTTTTGCTTCATTCACGTTTACGAAAACTGGGTTTTTGCAGGCGCAGCAGTGAACTTGGAGTGCAGGAACCGCACTAGCTTCAATGACGGCATCACATACAGCCAAGAAGCAGTGACAGACGAGGCAGGCAAGTACAGCATCGCAGTGGAGGGCGATCACGAGGAAGAGATTTGCGAACTGAGGGTGACGAAGAGTTCCAGGGAAGACTGCAATGAATTCATGGAAGAATGGAACAAAGCCAGGGTGGTTCTGACCAAGAAGGGTGGGGTTATGGAGCCCGTTCGATTTGCTAACAGTCTTGGGTTCAAGAAGAAGGAAGCTCTTCCTGGCTGCGCTGAAGTTCTTAAAGAATTGGGCTTCGCTCCTCTTGAGTAAGGGAAACATTTGAACTTGTCGCAAACATCCGACTTTTGCCTATGTAAAAGTAACAATGCTTAGCATCGTGTTTTGTTCAATTATGTACAAACCTTGATGCAATAACATATTGATCTTAACTAATATACAAGAATGGTTTCATCTATAAATTGTTGGTTTTTTTTTTTTACTTAACATTCCTTTTTTTCCCATTAATAAATATTTTCAAATCTAATTTCTGAATAACTTGTTCAAATCTTTTCAGTTTGCAATTCCATTTGATTCATTAGTTCGTAGAAGTATTTATTTGATTGTAGATATTTTTAGAACACCTCTAACTAAGAATAAATAATCAATTTTGAAAGAATTTTTGTGGGCTTTTTTCGTATATGAATCCATCTAATTATTAAAAAAAAAAACCTTGCTTCAATATTTCGATTTTGATTCATACATGAATTTGATACAGATTTTATGTTTTGAGAAATATTAAACATCCAAAAACAAGAAAAAAAAAAGTCTTTACTGAGAAATTTGTTTCCTTCATTGGAAATTCAGGCAACCAAACCACTAAAAATCATCATGGTTTCCTAATCGTTTTCTATTTCTTTTTCCTTGAGAAATTCACCTGGTTTTGTTCAAAAGAGTATCAGATAATATGGGGCTTCAATTACCAACAAATGGAGAATTAGAATATACCCTTTCCATGACTCTAATTTCCTTGCATTTCAGGTCCATTCCAATGCCATGTTACTATGATTTTTAAAATTTTATTGTTGGCTGTCGTGCCATAAACCGTCATCCATCATCATACATGAATTGCATTGCAGATGAAATAAGCTCCCCCAACGTAAATTTTAAAAGGAAATTAGAGTTTCTTAGTCCTAAAAAATTAAAGTTATTTCACTTAAATTAAAAGACCTAAATAAAACGGAAGCTTTCCACCTCAACAGTCAACATTGTTTTTTTTTAATGGATTTTTTTAAATAAAAAAAACAAATGAAGCAAAGTTTGAATTACCGGATTAGAGATGACGTCGGATTAGATTGGATTTTCAATTTTTTTTATCGCTTTCACTTATAGGAAGTTTTTAACTTTTCATTATAAGATTTATATATGATGCACTGATAGTGTATAGTTTCTATACACTATCAATACATCAAAAAATAACATCTTATCAATAAGCTTTTATGAGTAAATTAAAAAATTTTATTTATATTTTTTAATTTACCAACTGATGAGATATCAACCTCTAATGCATTAATAATGTATAAAAATTATATATTGTCACTGCATCGTATGCAATCCTTTTATTATAAAGATTGTATTTAAATAGTGAGAAAAATATCATATCTAAATCGATATGCATGAATTCGGTTTAGATCAAACAAGTTATTTGAGTTTATGCAATTTTGGCATTTATTTCAATTTTAACTTGAATTTTTAATTGAAATATAGAATTTGAGTTTTTTATTAACAAAATATTCAGTTATGTTTGTGCCTAAATCGATCTAGATTTTCCGATTCTAATTGATTTTTCGGTTTCTTAACTTTTTTTCCTCTAACCCTAAAAAAATTGGGTGTTAGAAAAAAAAACTAAAATATATCTCCATAGTAATCAATATTTAATTCTTTAATATTATTTTTAAGCGTTAGTCTTTTTTAGGACATGGGAAAAAGTTCAATGAAAAAATCTAATAAAAAATAAAAAATTGGATGGATCTCAATAATTATTTTTTAAAAAAATAATAACTTTTATAATCGACTTGTTATAATTATTCTACTAACTATAATATTAAAAAATTTGTACTAATGATTAAGACCATGAAAAAAGTTTCCTCAAAAAAAAAAATTCCTTGGTGGTTGGCTCAGTTTTTCGCCAAATGAACATGCATGGATTGGACTTTTGAGGATAAAAAAGAAATAAAGAAATTGTACTAAAAGCCACCGACTTTAATAGCGTTAGAGCAACGCGAGAATAGATTGATGCTACCAACTTCCCACTTTTAGATCATCTAAATCACATGCAAATTATCCACTCTAGGAAAACAAATTGTTACATTGCCGAAAAAGGATAATTTGTTGTGTAACAAAAATAGCAAAGATTCAATTTTGATGCGCCAGAAAAGCTTTTTTTTTTCATTTTGATTTTGAGAGAAAAATGAAAATTGGGTTTAAGGACAAATTTACAACCTAATATGGATGGATATTAAAATTTATCATTGTAATTCGATTTGATTGAAATTTGCCATTATACTTTTATTTTAATGATTTTTGAATCTCACTTAATGAAAATAATTTTGAAAATAATATTCCATTAGTATATATACAAATAATTTTGAATAAAATAAAAAATATAATGTGAATATAAAAATTTGCATTTGATGTGTCAAATTAAAAAAATTTATTTTTTGAGTTTTTCTATGAAAATTATACTAAAATATATATTTCTCAAACATTAAATGTAAAATTTTTTTTAAAAAAATGAAGTATAATTTATATTAAGTAGAAAGAAGTGCAATAAGAAAAAAATAAATTAATGAATTCAGAAGAACATAAAAAGAGAAAGCAATTGGGATAGAACTAGGATGAAGATTAGAATTTTTTATCACCCAAAGTGATAATATGAAGTTGTTATGACAACGTCTAGCTACGTTGGGTCATGCCCAATATCATCAGAGATTACTACGTGGCAAAGGATCACTGGGTCATGTGGCATTTGGCAACAGAAGCCAAAACTGCAAATGATGCCTGTCGCCGGACGACAGGCATCTAGGCCTATCGCCTGTAATCATAATGCGACACGTGGCGCCATTTTCGGCTCCTGTTGGGTCAGGGTCTTGTCGCCATACCATGCCCCCGTATGCGACACGTTGCAGCATATACAGCTCCCGGGGCGCGACAGACCCCTCACACCACAACGTGCCGCAGTATGGGTCTCTCGCTGGTGTCAGGCTCTGATTTCTCCTGATTTTCGAGGAACTTGTGTTATATCAGAACACAAACTCTCAGCAAGATGATGGACTTATTCTCAAGTAATTAACCTAGAATATTGGCCTATAAATAGGCCCTCAGGTACAATCTTACTCTTTAATTTTTGACTACTAGCTTTTACGCTTCCCAATACTAAAGAACTTTCTGCTGACTTAAGCATCGGAGTGTATACGCAGGGAATCACCCCTGAGTCTCTCTAACTTTTCTTGTTTTACAGAAGCTTCTTGGAGACACGTGGAGACTAAGTACGAACATCGATGTCAGCATACCTTTATTGTTGTTTTGTGCAACAACAATTGGCGTCGTCTGTGGGAAACGTATAAAAAGCCAATCAAGATTTTCTAAGATGGTGAGAACAAGATCGACAAACGTAAGGACCGGAATTGAGGAAAACTCTGTGAGCTCCCCTGAACAGCAGATTCGCCAGACGAACCAGGTTAACAGGGAGAAAGAAAGCATTACTGTGTCGGCGGTAAAATTCAAAGCTCTGAGGCGACAGAGTGAAGAAACTACCCAGGCACTGCGAGCCATGGTGGATCTGTTCCAAGGAGTTCTCCCGACATTGGATTTGCCGTCTGCCGTGCAGAACTTGGTAGGAGGAACAGATAGAGGTGTCCCGCCACAGGTGTTTGGGTGACAGGAGGACACGACAGCGGCAAACCCCTCTCGTCGGCGAGAGTTTTCCCCTGTGGAAGAGTATGACATTCATCAGGGTGCGGCAGGACAGGAGAAAGGGAGGCCTGTCGCAGGCACCTAACGAGAGACTGAGGAAGCAGCAGGCTTAGGCCATGCGACAGGAGTCAGGTGACAGGTTCCACATGTAGGGCAGCAGATGTCTGGGCGACAGGACCTTGACCGGGCGACAGGGTCTACCGCTTACTACCACGACTTGTCAGATTTTGATGGTTCTAACTTAGACCATGGTGTTGGAGGTGCTGGAAAGAACGGTGTTGAAGATCAAAGCACTTGGGGAGCCAGGTCGGAGTTTGACCCCACTTGGTGCACGCAAATGGCACGGACAAACGCACCTCAAGCAAAGGGCAAAGAAATTGTCGAAGACCTACCTGATTCGTCTTATGCCAGAAATCATCTCGCTCTCCCTGTGGACATGAAGAAGATGATAGAACAGGTATTAGAAGAGAAAAAATTAGTGTTTGCAGAAAAGAGCCAGAGAAGAAGAATACCGTTCTGTACAACCATCACGCAAAAACCTCTGCCCCCAAAGTTCAAAATGCCGCAGATGGCCACCTACATCGGAAAGATGGACCCCTATGACCACATGCAAAACTATGAGGCCCTAATGTTGCTACATGGATGGGAAGACGAGATAATGTGCAGGGCCTTTTCCTTAACTCTATCCGAACATGCGACGAAATGGTTTAATAACCTGCTTGAAGGGTCCATTGTCTCTTTTGACCAACTACGAAGCGAGTTTCTCAAGGCGTTTGCGGTGAATAGTCAGAGAAGGAAGGAACCGACCTATTTGCTTACTATTAAGCAGGGAGCTAAGGAGTCATTGAAGAGTTATGTGGATCGGTTCAGAGATGCGACTTTAGCGGTGCAAGATCTACAAGTCGGTATAGCCATGGCAGCCATGTTACAGGGAACAAGGTTTGAGAAATTGCAAGAATCCCTGTCGCTAGACCAGCCAACTATCATCTTAGACCTGTTTTCCCGCGCACATAAGTATGTAACCTAGGAGGAAGTAATGAAGATGGTGGCAATAGGAGAATCCAAGGATGGAAGGAAACGAGGAAGAGAGGTCACTGAAGCATCTTCTAGCCAACCGAGAAAGTTTGAGAAAGCTCTCGCACTAAAATACAATTCCTATACCCCACTAACCGAATCTAAGGCTTCAGTGTTGGCAGCTATCGAAGGATTAGGGCTTATACAAACTCCAAAAAAGGCGTCAGGGAATCTGGGCCGTGATTTGAGGTCATATTGCAATTACCACTCAACGCATGGGCACACGACCGAAAAGTGTAGGGAGTTGATGAATCAGCTAGAAAAGCTAGCACGAGAGAAAAAAATAAATCGTTTCGTGTGGAGAGGTGACAGAAACAACTATCCTACGCGAAACAGAGGAAACCAATTTAGAGACAGAAGAGGTGAAAACAGGGGACCTATGAGACGAAATGAAGGTGACAGGAGAGATAATAATAGAAGAACAGAAAGAAGGAATCGAGAGGAAGATAATGAACCCACAGGGCCAGCTATTAATGTAATATCCGAAGGTGAATCATTAGCTGGTGCTTCTTCCTCATCTCGAAAATCTTACGCTCGACAGGCCCACCAAATCAACTCAATAATGGAGGAAAAGCAGGATGATGAACCCATTACTTTTACACCTGCCGATAGAGGAGATGTAGTGGTTCCTCATGGTGACCCGATGGTAATTACAACCGTGGTAGCAAAGCACCCAGTGAGTCGAATTTTGGTCGACAATGGGAGTTTGGTGAACTTAATCTACTAGAACTGCTTCGAGAGGATAAATATCACTGAGGACCGGTTGAAGCCAGTACCTACGCCCTTATACAGTTTCTCTGGAGAGAAGGTAAAGGTAGCATGCGCCATTCAGCTACCTGTTACATTGAGGGAGAGCCCAAAAGATGTCATCCGACAAGCATTGTTTATGGTGGTGAGATCAACGTTTGTGGCTTACAATATGATCTTCGGGCGGCCATTGTTAAATGACATGAGAGCGGTGGTGCATCCCTGCTATTTGTTAATGAAGTTTCCAACTCCTACGGTGTTGGACAAGTGAGGGGAGATCAAAGGAAAGCCATGACGTGTAATGTTGCATCCACCACATGTAAGGGGATTCAGAGGAAGGAAACCCTTACAATTGAAGAAAAGCCTAAGCCAAAACCTGATGAGGAGATGGAGGCCATCCGGTTAGATGAGAAAGATGAAGAAAGAATAGTGTATGTGGGGAGCCAGTTGCCTGAAGAAGTGAAAGGGGAAATAATCCGATGCCTAAAAGAGAATAGTGACGTGTTAGCATGGATCGGTTGAACGTAGTCTCAGGGGCAAGGCCAATAAAGCAAAAGAAGAGGAATTTTGCTCCAAAGAGGCAACTGGCAATAAACGAAGAAATTTCTAAGTTGTTGCAAGCGAAATTCATTAGGGAAGTTAACTATCCAGAGTGGTTGGCTAACGTTGTGATGGTGAAGAAAGCCAACGGGAAATGGAGAATGTGTGTGGACTTCACGGATCTAAACAAAGCTTGCCCTAAGGATTCGTATCCACTACCCTGAATTGACAAGCTAGTCGATGAAACTTGTGGGTATGAATTGCTTAGTTTCTTAGATGCCTTTTCGGGGTACCACCAAATCATGATGCATCCAGATCATGAGGAGAAGACTTCTTTCATTACCGATAGTGGGACATATTACTATCGAGTAATGCCATTCAGTTTGAAAAACGCGGGGGCAACCTATCAGCGCATGGTAAATAAGGTGTTCCAAGACTTGTTGGGCAACACCATGGAAGCTTATGTTGATGATATGATCATCAAAAGCCGACAGGGAGAATCACATGCTAAGAAAATGACTAAGGTATTCAATGTGCTGTGACAGTACGAAATGAAGTTGAATCCCAATAAATGCTTATTCGGGGTGAGATTTGGAAAGTTCTTGGGATTCATGATTACTAATCGAGGGATAGAGGCTAATCTCGAGAAAGTTCAAGCTATTTTGGACATGAGGCCACCCAATACTGTAAGAGAAGTTCAAAGGCTGACAGGGAGGATAGCAGCCTTGAGTTGTTTCTTATCCAAATCAGTTGAAAGAAGTCTACCATTTTTCAAGGCGATAAAAGCAGGAAAGAATTTCAAGTGGACGAAAGAGTGCAACGACGCCTTTGAAAGGTTGAAAGACTACCTGAAAGAGTTGCCTCTATTATCTCGGCCACAGCCAGGAGACCACCTCCTCATGTACCTCGGGATAAGAGAGAAAGCTGTAAGTGCAGTCCTACTAAGTAAAGAAGGGGACAGGGATTGCCCGATCTATTATGTAAGCAAAGTCTTGCTAGATGCCGAGACAAGGTACCCCTTAGTTGAAAGAATAGCTTTATCCTTGGTGATGGCAACTCGGAAGTTGCGGCCTTACTTCCAAGCTCACTCGATGACTATTTTAACGGATCAGCCCTTGAGGCAAATATTACAGAAAACAGAACACTTTGGGCGTCTAATTAAATGGGCTATCGAATTGAGTGAATATGACATTCACTTCCAGCCTTGCCAAGCAAAAAAAGGGCAGGCATTGGCAGATTTCATTGTAGAATGCACTGGCCGAGAGGTCCAAGAGGGAACAGAGTTAGTCTGGTGGAAATTATTTGTTGATGGAGCTCGTAACATGGATGGTAGTGGAGCTGGAATTGTGCTAATTTCACCTAAAGGGGAAACCTATGAGTATTCCCTACGTTTCAATTTTCCAAGTTCGAACAATACAGCCGAGTACGAAGCCTTGATAGCTGGGATGAAACTTGCTGAGAAACTAGGAGTCAGCAACTTAGCAGCCCATAGCGATTCACAATTGGTGGTAAACCAGTTCTCGGGTGAGTATGAAGCACGAGAACCCACTTTAGTCCCTTATCTGTAGAAGGTACAATTATTGGCACAGTCGTTTAAGCACTTCCAACTGACTCAGATAAATCGATCAGAGAACAACCATGCAGATGCTCTTTCAAAATTGGCTTCTTCTAGAGGGGTCAAAGGGGGTATGGTCAAAGTGGAATCCCTCGCTAAGCCAAGTATAGAAGAAGAAGGTGTCTGCGATATCGAGATCGAAGATGATTGGAGAGTCCCGATCAAAGACTATATATTGGGAAACACACTCCCAACTAATAGAAACAAAGCTCGAAAGTTGAAATTGAAAAGCTCCAGGTTTACCGTGGTAAATGGAGAGCTCTACAAGCGAGGATTCATAATGCCCTTGCTGAAGTGTCTACGGCCCCAACAAGCTGAATACACCTTAGCCGAAGTTCATGAGGGAATATGTGGTGAGCACTTGGGGGCTCGTGCCTTGGCATCGAAAATACTATGAGCGGGGTTTTATTGGCCTACACTGAGGAAGGATGCCACAGACAAGGTAAGAAGATGCGAAAAGTGTCAGAAATTCACTCCTATAACTACCGCGCCTGTCTCGGCCCTTCAGAACACTCTCCAACCAACTCCATTCGCGCAATGGGGATTAGATATCTTGGGACCTTTTTCCTTAGGCTCAGGACAAATGAAGTACTTACTTGTGGCCACGGATTACTTCACAAAATGGATAGAGGCCGAACCTTTGGCTACAATTTCTGAGAAAAAGGTGGAAGCGATGGTGTGGAAGAACATAATTTGTCGATTCGGGATCCCCCGTGTGATAAATGCAGACCATGGGAAGCAGTTTGACTATGATGCTTTCCGAGATTTCTGCAAAGGCCTGAATATCCTCCTAAGAATATCTTATGTGACTTACCCACAGGCCAATTGGCAGGCAGAGGTGAGTAATCGAACTATACTACACGGATTGAAAACCAGACTGGATAAGGCAAAAGGAGCATGGGTAGATGAGCTCTCGAGTGTCCTATGGGCCTACAGAACGACAAGCAAGGTGTCGACAGGGGCAACACCTTTCAATTTGGTGTATGGGACTGAAGCCCTCATCCCAGTAGAAGTTGGAGCTGAGTCACCCAGATTGGTCCCCTACATCGAGGAGCTTAATTCTCAGGGACTAAAGGAGAATCTAGACCTGATAGATAAGCTGAGAGACAAAGCAAAATGAGATTGGCTGCTTACCAACAGAGGGTAGCCACTTATTACAATGCACGGGAGAAGAACAAAGAATTGCAAGAAGGAGACCTGGTATTGACAAAGTCGGCAATTACAAAAGCCCATAAGGAGGATGGAAAGCTCCGGGCTAATTGGGAAGGACCATACAGAATCAGAAAGATGGTCGGACCTAGCACATGTACCTTGAAAACCTTGCAAGGAAAGAAGATCTCAAAGACTTGGAATGCCAACCATCTTAAGCTGTATTGGCAGTAAACATTGTACTTTTTTCTGATTTTTATTATTCTTGTCTTTACTTTTCCATTTATTGCTCTGTTACTATTGTTTTGCAATCATCTGATTTATGAATAAAGGCCAGCCTATCATTTTCTATAATCTCTAATGCAATGTGTGAGATAGATTATGTGTTATAGGAATTGAAATGAGGCAACATTGGCAAACTAAAGTCCCTAAGCGAAAAATGCGCGAGACAGGCACATCTAAAAGTCCCTAAGCGAAAAATGCGCGAGACAGGCACATCTAAAAGTCCCTAAATGCACGAGACGGGCACATCAAAAAAGTCCCTAAGCACAAAAAGGTGCGAGACGGGCAAATACCAGTCCTTAAACACGAAAAGTGCGTGAGAAAGGCAAAACCGCAAAACCATCAAGCAACAAACAAACGCAATATCCAGGTAACACAAAAGGTACAAACAATATGGCATATTATGAGTTACGTTGAAATTTTCAGACTAATATGTTGCAATAAGTTGCCAAGTTATGATTAACACTTTGACATTTTAGTCGTTATTCAATACAGTCCTTAAGCGAAAAAAAGCACAAGATAGGCACAATGCTCCAAAAAAGTTCATCTTTGCACAGGAATAAAAACACTGTCTCAAAGTAGAACTTGGGGAGCAACATGGTGTAAAGGCATTCCTTTTTGTGATGTAACAGGTATACGAAGTACTATACTGAATTCACATAAGCAGAAGAAAGAGCTACAGAATGAAACGGTACTTTTCATTAAAAATGAATATGTACATTGGAGTTAACAAACAAAACAAAAAACAAATACAAAATTCTAATCTACGGCAATGACCGAGTTAGCTGGCTGAGAAGGCGTTGCATCAGCACTAGCATCTTGAGAAGCTTGAGGCTGAGGAACTGGAGGAGTCGAAGAATCAGGATCCTGGGGAGCCGAAGAAGCCATCCCGAAAGAAGGAACATCACCTGAAGGCCCAACCGCAGCCGCAGAGTCTAGCACGGGATCAATGGCCACAAAATCAAAAATTTGAAACTCATCGCCGTTTAACCCCAGCAGTGCCTCGATAGACTCAGGTTGATCGCCTACCTCGATAGATTCAGAAACATCACGCACTGCTGGAGGTTCAGATCGATCAAGTGCCTCAAAGGGCTCAGGCTGACGTTGTGGCTGTTGAGGGGGCCACGGACCCTCAAGATTATCCAGTTCATCCGCGGCTCCCTTCGCTAAATAGGCCTCCGGAGTTTGCGAGTCGGGCTCATACTTGGTCCAAGAAGGAGCTTCGTAGTACTTGGCCTCCTCAGTAAAGAGCAATTCAAGGAAAGCCTCACTAGGTCGATGCTTCTCCAGCCAAGCACGAGCCAAGTAGAAGCAATGCTCAGACAAGCGATATTCCCTAACGGCCTCGATTCGAGCTTCTCTTTGACAATCCAGTACGCTGTGCAGCTCCTCAATGGCCTCATCTCGCTGCCTCTCCATACCTCTCCGATCATTTTCGGCCTTATCATAAGCTTCTCGATACCCCTGAAGGAAAGTCACCTTTGCCTGCTCTTCTTGGAGCCTTTGCTCGAGATCGGCATTCCTTTTTGTCAACTCCTCCACCCTTTTAGCGTAAGGGCGAAGCTGGCCAACCTCGTTTAAAAGCTCCATTCTCTGCTTTCGAAGCTCGTGAATATCTTTGTTAACTTGCTCCTTGAGAGCTTTGTGTCGAGCATTGACAGCCTTGATTTGTTGAGCCGACTAATAAGACAAGAAACAGAAGTAACTCAAAAAACTTGACGAAAAAGGATAAAAAGGAGGAATTTAATTACCAAACAAAAACCTCACCTTTATAGCAAGATAATCAGAAGCATCCTCCGCTTCCGGGACGTTTGTGAAAAGCCCCGCCTCGTCACGAGGAAGGATGGTGCTCCAGGCCAAACGAGATGCTATCCCGGCATCCTCGATACTGTCGTTGTCATTCACTCCGTGATAGGTCTGGAAATCTTCTCCACCAACGACGACCCCGCTATCGACCATATAGCGTCTCAAAGTAGGATCGGCTACCTTAGGCAAGATCGACCTTGTAGGCATTGAGTCTTCAATAATCAGCCTCTTCCTGTATTTACGCCTAGGTTGGCGAGGAGCTGACCTACCCTCAGCAACACGAAAGTCACCTTCTTGGAGGGCTGAATCACTTCTTTGAGACTCAGAGCTCTCGCGGCCGCCTGAACCACGATCCTAGACGAGAGGCCTCTTCCGCTGATTTCTCCTGGCCTCTTGAGTTGGACAGCTAGATTCACCAGTGGCCGGAGGAGGAGGAGTAGGAGCACAAGCCGATCTAGATAAAGGGGCTCTAGCTTGCGATTGAGAAGGAGGAGCTGCTCGAGCAACAGCACTGGCATCCCTCCTACGCAGTAAATCTCGAAAGTTCATGCCTGCACAATACAAACAGAAAGGATTAGCTAACCAAGTAAAACGCCACGCACATGCGTACAAGAAGTAAAAAAAGATTGAAAACCTAGAAAACCACTAAAGTCCTCTAGACTATCCAAATTTAAATCAAACGAAAAATCGATGAAAAGACTCCCAAAGGCATCAGCCTGAGCCCACTCAGGGTTCTCCTCTATTGGATCACTAGTACCCACAACCTCAGGGGTCTCGTCCTCCGAATTTGAAGAGGATTCATTTACAAGGCGGCCTACGGGGGTGGATGCTTCTGCTACTAGTACCAAGGAAGGCTGACTAGGACCAGCATCAGATACGAGTGGAGTTGTAGGGAGGTCAGATGAAAAAGCAGAAGCCCCAAGAACAGCTCTGCTTACCCCCCAACCGGTTGCGGCAATATTCTCCGGGGTTAAAAGGAAAAATAAATTACGCTCCCCAATAGAACAGATTCGTCGAATAGGCTCACCAAACTGGTCTATTAATATTTCTGTTTTGAATCTTATCGAGCGCTGTGAGTGGTCGGAGGTATCACGATTCCATCTAAAGCGAATCCGCAGGTCACTTGGAATCTTAACAACGACCCACTCGCTCTCAAAGCCACGCAATTTATTGGGAAGATCCGAGAAGATCTTATTGTTAGGAAACTCATCGACCTTTAACCGTTGAAGGGAGAATGTTATTAACCCTTTTAACCCACGAACTCTGAAAAAGGCGCTAAAGAGAGGAACTGTGGGAACAATACCCAAATTATGACACACTATGGGAAATGCCACCAGCTGGGCTCACGCATGAGGGAGAAGTTGACACAGGACGATATCCTTATACCTAAGAAACGTTTCGCCAAACTCCGGAAGAGGGAAGCGAAAATCGAAAGATAAAGAAGCCTTATGAACTGCTACACCATTTCTAACCAAGTCGGGTGTAACCTCCCCTTGAACTGGAAGTCTATAGCTATAACCTGAGGGAAGAGGGAAATGAGTCCTGATATCCTCTAAGTCAGTATTTGTCAAAGAACACACGAGACCACCCGTTCTAAGTGTTTTACCCGGGCGTAGCAAAGACATGGAAAAAAGGAAAAAACTACCCGGCGACAGACCTTACAGACGACAGACCCGATAGGCGACAGACCTGTGGGGCGACAGACCCGTTGGGCAACAGACCTACTGAGTAAGACACTCGCGGGAGACCTAAAAACTATACGCGAAAGACTAAGCACCTGCAAGAGAATTAAATCTAGTGCGAGAGGTGGTAAATAAGGCGATAGATGTATACTTACTGTCACCAAGGTAAGCGAGAGACTTCTGGTGTGAGAGCGAAAGATTTTTTTGGGCGACAGACTTTTTGGCGAGAGAGCTGAAAATGGGCGACAGAAGGCTGTTCAGAGGTTTTCGTACGCTCTCTCGTCGGGTCCCAGCGGTTTATATAACCGCGACAGGGAATGCCAAACGTCGCGCCTGATCGCGTCTCTCGCAAAATAGAGCTTTTTCCACTGCAAAAAATACCATAAGAAATCACAAAAAAAAAAAACAAGGAGGACTATTCACGGTGGGCTAAGGCCCAAAAACATATATACTCTCTTGGTTGGAGAAATCCAACAAGAGAGTGGGGAGCAATTGATATGACAACGTCTAGCTACGTTGGGCCACGCCCAAATGGTGCCACGTGTCGCATTATGATTACAGGCGATAGGCCTAGATGCCTGTCGTCCGGCGACAGGCGTCATTTGCAGCTTTAGCTTATGTCGCCGAATGTCACGTGACCCAGTGATCCTTTGCCACATGGTGATCTCTGACGATATTGGGCCTGGCCCAACGTAGCTAGACGTTGTCATATCAATTGCTCCCCAGTCTCTTGTTGGATTTCTCCAACCAAGAGAGTATATATGTTTTTGGGTTTTGGGCCTTAGCCCACCGTGAATAATCCTCCTTGTTTTTTTGTGATTTCTTCTGGTATTTTTTGCAGGCGGAAAAAGCTCTATTTTGCGAGAGACGCGATCAGGTGCGACGTTTGGCATTCCCTGTCACGGCTATATAAACCGCTGGGACTCGACGAGAGAACGCACGAAAACCTCTTAACAGCCTTCTGTCGCCTATTTTCAGCTCTCTCGCCAAAGAGTCTGTCGCCCAAAACAATCTTTCGCTCTCACACCAGGAGTCTCTCGCTTACCTTGGTGACAGTAAGTATACATTTGTCGCCTTATTTACCACCTCTCGCACTAGATTTAATTCTCTCGCAGGTGCTTAGTCTTTCGTGTATAGTTTTTAGGTCTCCCACGAGTGTCTTACTTAGTAGGTCTGTCGCCCAACGGGTCTGTCGCCCCACAGGTCTGTCGCTTATCGGGTCTGTCGTCTGTAGGGTCTGTCGCTGGGTAGTTTTTCCTTTTTGCCATGTCTTTGCTACGCCCGGGTAAAACACTTAGAACGGGTGGTCTCGTGTGTTCTTTGACAAATACTGACTTAGAGGATATCAGGACTCGTTTCCCTCTTCCCTCAGGTTATAGCTATAGACTTCCAGTTCAAGGGGAGGTTACACCTGAGTTGGTTAGAAATGGTGTAGCAGTTCATAAGGTTTCTTTATCTTTCGATTTTCGCTTCCCTTTTCCGAAGTTTGGCGAAGCGTTTCTTAGGTATAAAGATATCGTCTCGTGTCAACTCCACCCTCATGTGTGGGCCAAACTGGTTGCGTTTTCCATAGTGTGTCATAATTTGGGTATTGTTCCCACTGTTCCTCTCTTTAGTGCCTTTTTCAGAGTTCGTGGGTTAAAAAGGTTAATAACGTTCTCCCTTCAACGATTAAAGGTCGATGAGTTTCCCAACAATAAGATCTTCTCGGATCTTCCTAATAAATTGCGTGGCTTTGAGAGCGAGTGGGTCGTTGTTGAGATTCCAAGTGACCTGCAGATTCGCTCTAGATGGAATCGTGATACCTCCGACCACTCACAGTGCTCGATAAGATTCAAAACAGAAATATTAAGAGACCAGTTTGGTGAGCCTATTCGGCGAATCTGTTCTACTGGGGAGCGTAATTTATTTTCCCTTTTAACCCCGGAGAATATTGTCGCAGCCGGTTGGGAGGTAAGCAGAGCCGTTCTTGGGGCTTTTGCAGTTCCATTTGACCTCCCTACAACTACACGTATATCTGATGCTTGTCCTAGTCAGCCATCCTTGGTACTAGTAGCCGAAGCATCCACCCCCGTAGGCCACCTTGTAGATGAATCCTCTTCAGATTCGGAGGACGAGACCCCTGAGGTTGTGGGTACTAGTGATCCAATAGAGGAGAACCCTGAGTGGGCTCAGGATAACGCCTTTGGGAGTCCTTTCGTCAATTTTTCGTTGGATTCAAATTTGGATAGTCTAGAGGACTTTGGTGGTTTTCTAGGTTTTCAATCCTTTTTTACTTCTTGTACGCATGTGCGTGGCGTTTTACTTGGTTGGCTAATCCTTTCTGTTTGTATTGTGCAAGCATGAACTTCCGGGATTTACTGCGTAGGAGGGATGCCAGTGCTGCTGCTTGGGCAGCTCCTCCTTCTCAATCGCAAGCTAGAGCCCCCTCATCTAGACCGACTCATGCTCCTACTCCTCCTCCTCCGGCCACTGGTGAATCTAGCCGTCCAACTCAAGAGGTCGGGAGAAATAAGCGGAAGAGGCCTCTTGTCCAGAATCGTGGTTCAGGCGGCCGCGAGAGCTTTGAGTCTCAAAGGAGTGATTCAGCCCTCCAAGAAGGTGGCTCTCGTGTTGCCGAGGGTAGGTCGTCTCCTCGCCAACCTAGGCGCAAATACAGGAAGAGGCTAATTATTGAAGACTCAATGCCTACAAGGTCGATCTTGCCTAAGGTAGCCGATCCTACTTTGAGACGCTATACGGTCGATAGCGGGGTCGTCGTTGGTGGAGAAGATTTCCAAACCTATCCTGGAGTGAATGACAACGACAGCATCGAGGATGCCGGGATAGCATCTCGTCTGGCCTAGAGCACTATCCTTCCTCGTGACGAGGCGAGGCTTTTCACAAACATCCCGGAAGCGGAGGATGCTTCTGATTATCTTGCTATGAAGGTGAGGTTTTTGTTTGGTAATTAAATTCCTCCTTTTATCCTTTTCCGTCAAGTTTTTTGAGTTACTTCTGTTTCTTGTCTTATCAGTCGGCTCAACAAATCACGAGTGTCAATGCTTGACACAGGGCTCTCAGGGAGCAAGCTGACAAAGATATTCGCGAGCTTCGAGAGCAAAGAATGGAGCTTTTAAACGAGGTTGGCCAGCTTCGCCCTTACGCTAAAAGGGTGGAGGAGTTGACAAAAAGGAATGTCGATCTCGAGAAAAGGCTCCAAGAAGAGCAGGCAAAGGTGGCTTTCCTTCAGGGGTATCGAGAAGCTTATGATAAGGCCGAAAATGATCGGAGAGCTATGGAGAGGCAGCGGGATGAGGTCATTGAGGAGCTGCACAGTGTACTGGATCGTCAAAGTGAAGCTCGAATTTAGGCCGTTCGGGAATACCGCTTGTCCGAGCATTGCTTTGACAAGAAAACCGAGTTCGCGACGGGATTCATTAAGTACAGCTTCTACTTGGCTCGTGCTTGGCTGGAGAAGCATCGACCTAGTGAAGCTTTCCCTGAATTGCTCTTTACTGAGGAGGCCAAGTACTACGAAGCTCCTTCTTGGACCAAGTATGAGCCCGACTCACAAACTCCGGAGGCCTATTTAGCGGAGGGAGCCGCAGATGAACTGGATAATCTTGAGGGTCCGTGGCCCCCTCGACAGCCATAACGTCAGCCTGAGCCCTCTGAGGCACTTGATCGATTTGAGCCTCCAGCAGTGCATGATGTTTCTGAATCTATCGAGGTAAGCGATCAGCCTGAGTCTATCGAGGCACTGCTAGGGTTAGACGACGATGAGTTTCAAATTTCTGATTCTGCGACTGTTGATCCCGTGCCAGACTCTGGGGCTGTGGTTGGGCCTTTAGGTGATGTTCCTTCTTCTGGGATGGCTTCTTCGGCTCCCCAGGATCCTGATTCTTCGACTCCTCCAGTTCCTGAGCCTCAAGCTTCTCAAGATGCTAGTGCTGATGCAACGCCTTCTCAGCCAGCTAACTCGGTCATTGCCATAGATTAGAATTTTGTATTTGTTTTTTGTTTTGTTTGTTAACTCCAATGTACATATTCATTTTTAATGAAAAGTACCGTTTCATTCTGTAGCTCTTTCTTCTACTTATGTGAATTCAATATAATACTTTGTATACCTGTTACATCACAAAAAGGAATGCCTTTACACCATGTTGCTCCCCAAGTTCTACTTTGAGATAGTGTTTTTATTCCTGTGCAAAGATGAACTTTTTTGGAGCATTGTGCCTATCTTGTGCCTTTTTTCGCTTAAGGACTGTATTGAATAACGACTAAAATGTCAAAGTGTTAACCATAATTTGGCAACTTATTGCAACATATTAGTCTGAAAATTTCAATGTACCTCGTAATATGCCATATTGTTTGTACATTTTGTGTTACCTGGATATTGCGTTTGTTTGTTACTTGATGGTTTCGCGGTTTTGCCTTTCTCACGCACTTTTAGTGTTTAAGGACTGGTCTTTGCCCGACTCGCACCTTTTTGTGCTTAGAGACTTTTTAGATGTGCCCGTCTCGCGCATTTTTCGCTTAGAGACTTTTAGATGTGCCCGTCTCGCGCATTTTTCGCTTAGGGACTTTTGTTTGCCCGCTCGCACATTTTTCGCTTAGAGACTTTTAGATGTGCCCGTCTCGCATATTTTTCGCTTAGGGACTTTTAGATGTGCCCGTCTCGCGCATTTTTCACTTAATGACTTTAGTTTGCCAGCTGTTGCCTCATTTCAATTCCTGTAACACATAATCTGTCTCACACATTGCATTAGAGATTATAGAAAATGATGGGCTGGCCTTTATTCATAAATCAGATGATTGCAAAATAATAGTAACAGAGCAATAGATGGAAAAGTAAAGACAAGAATAATAACAATCAGAAAAAAGTACAATGTTTATTGCCAATACAGCTTAAGATGGTTGGCATTCCAAGTCTTTGAGATCTTCTTTCCTTGCAAGGTTTCCAAAGTACATGTGCTAGGTCCGACCATCTTTCTGATTCTGTATGGTCCTTCCCAATTAGTCCGGAGCTTTCCATCCTCCTTATGGGCATTTGTAATTGCCGACTTTCTCAATACCAGGTCTCCTTCTTGCAATTCTCTGTTCTTCACCCGTGCATTGCAATAAATGACTACCCTCTATTGGTAAGCTGCCAATCTCATTTTTGCTTTGTCTCTCAGCTCATCTATCAGGTCTAGATTCTCTTTAGTCCCTGAGAATTAAGCTCCTCGATGTAGCGCATTTTTCGCTTAGGGACTTTTGTTTGCCCGTCTCGCGCATTTTTCGCTTAGGGACTTTTGTTTGCCAGTCTCGCGCATTTTTCGCTTAGGGACTTTTGTTTGCCCACTGTCGCCACACCATGCCTGCGTATGCGACACGTGGCGGCATATACAGCTCCCGCGGTGCGACAGACCCCTCACGCCACAACGTGCCCGCAGTATGGGTCTCTCGCTGGCAACAGGCTCTGATTTCTTCCGGTTTTTCGAGGAACTTGTGTTTTATCTGGACACAAACTCTCAGCAAGATGATGGACTTATCCTCAAGTAATTAACCTAGAATATTGGCCTATAAATAGGCCCTCAGGTACAATCTTACTCTCTAATTTTTGACTACTGGCTTTTACGCTTCCCAATACTGAAGAACTTTCTGCTGACTTAAGCATCGGAGTGTATACGCAGGGAATCACCCCTGCGTCTCTCTGACTTTTCTTGTTTTACAGAAGCTTCTTGGAGACAAGTGGAGACTAAGTATGAACATCGATGTCAGCATACCTTTATTGTTGTTTTGTGCAACAACAGAAGTATAATCCTGATGGCAATTTAGGAAATAGACAACTTTTAATATTATAATCATAATAAAAAAATGTTTACTCGTATGAATTAATAGATCATAAACAATAATTTAATCTTATATATTAACACTTAAAAGTATTTTAGTATAATTTGTTAATAATTTTTTTTTCTAAAGTGACACAATATTGTAGATATTTCATATATGTACACAATATATTAAACATTTTATTTTTATTTTATTCAAAATTAATTTTAAATACATTAAAAAAAAATTAATGGAATAATTCATTTTCATCGTGATTCAAAAATCATTAAAAAAAACAACAATGATAAATTTTAATCAAATTAAAATACAATAATAAATTTTAATATCCACATAATCATCATCGTCATTATTGGAGCCTTATCCTAATAGATTGGGATAAGCTACATGAATCAATATCTGAAAACACGTTAAATTGTTCATATGAATTCTCCACATCTACATATTCCTATCCAAGGTAATGTCTTCATCTAACTCTAATATCTACATAACTTTTCGAATTACTTCCTTTCAAATCTTTTTCGATCTTCTTCTAGTCCCAACCCTTATTTCTTCATTTATAGTCTCCGCCCTTCTAATTAGAGCATTTACAGATCTACGAATATCCACACATAATATGATAACAAATTAACCTTCTGACTCATTCAAATTTGACTCTTTAAATATGAAAAATACCTATATTTATTGTTGTAATTGAACTATAAGATCTTTGATTGAATGATGATACTTACTTTTAGAGTACTGTTTCTAAAATTTATTTGGTTTTCAAACCTGCTATATTCAGTTGATGAGGCAACTTCACCTTGTTGCTCTTGCTTCCAAGAAACGTATGTATATTGTCCCAACTAATCGTAGAATGAAAGAAAAACATTGCTCAATGCTTCTAATAAGTTGGGTTAATTTGGGGTAATCGCAAGCAAATTCAAATCCAACAGTAGTTTCCCTCATCATTTTAATTATTATTAGTTTTAGATATGACGATTTGTGTTTGTCTTATAGTATAAAACATAAAAATTTTGTATTAATATGTTAAATACAACATATTCTTTTTAACTTTTACCAAATCATATATAATTTTTGTTAAATTTTAACTCGTGTCATTTTTTATTTTTTTTATCATATTATCATGTCTAAAATTGCAGGTCAGATTTATTGTGCTCTCCAATTTGAAAGCTATAAATGAAAGTAAGTAAAAAAAAAAAACTCTTAAGATCTACTAAAAACAGCTCTTTTATTATATTAGTTAGGAATTAAAGTTAAATTTGTCAATATATTATGAATTAATGTTAATTTTGTCACTATAGTTTAATTTCATTAAATTTTATTAATATATTTTTAATTTTTAAAAAAAATAATAAAATTGGCAAAATTTTGGTACTTAGATTAAGGTAATATTCTATGAAAATATTCTAATTCTATTATTTATTATTCAAAAATCAACCAAATTATTGAAAGTATACTGATAAAAATAAATAAAATTAAAATTCCATGACAAAATTTAATATTGAACCATATATAGTACCATGGCAAAATTGATATCAATATGTACTTGTCAATTTGCTTGTTACATATAGTTCTCAAAATTATGATACTTTTGCCACACGAAATGTTGAGTATAATTACTATAATTTATTTGCTTAACAAAGAATCTAGGTCTATTGACTTTTTCTTCCAGCATAAACACCAACACTAATGTTTAGTTTGGCTCAACGATCGAGAAGATGCGGCATGGTTAGAATTTTCACCATGCTGCAATTTCAAATTTGTCGTCTTCTTTTTTTTTTACGTTTTTTTATTTAATATAATATTTTTAATGATAATTTTTTCATTACACTCACTTCACTATTATTGCTGCAATTGTAAACACGAACGGTCTCATATTAATCTCATTTTCATTACTGTTTTCAATCTCATCGAAATTAATTATACCATTTGTCCAAACTAACATTAAGAATGCGATGCTAAATGGATTCCTTTGGAAGCCCTCAAACTCTCTTTTCTTTGTTTTCTGTCAATTTATTCTATGGCCAATTGATCAATGAATGGGGAATCCTTAACATGAGGAAACAAATAGGGACCACCCCATTTATCTTCTAGTGAACATTGTTCCATCACTACCATCCAACTTGATATTATTATTGAAATTGAAACCAGTAAATCAAATGGTTTTCTTTTGCAAATTTCAAATATATACAAAAATTGCATTTTATGTTATAATTTTAGATTCCATAAAAAAAATGGTATAATTAGATGAAGCTCACAATCTCTTTTATACACAAGATTTTCTCAAAAGGATTATTCCTTTTGCATAAGATTTACATAAGAAAATTATTAAATTAAAATTTCAAATTCTAACCGTTTGAATGTCTTACTGTAAATGCACACATAATAATATCAAATGAATTGTAAATTCAATAACTTTTTTATTAATTAAAAAGATTCAAAAGAAATTCTTTTTCAAGAGTAAATAATGGGATATGGTAAAAAATAAGAAAAAAAAAAGAGATAAGATCTAAAGTTACCACTCTACTTAAAATGATGATTAATTTACTATTATCTTTTAACAATTGCATGTCATTGTACAATTTTTAATTCGGTTTAAAAATAGAAGTGCAGTAATAAATTATTGCGTCCGTTTCTCACCAAAATAATAATAATAATAAATAAATAAATTCTTGCGTCCGTTAATGATGAAATTGATTCATCACATTAAATGTAATGATATATTTAAACATTATTCTAAAAATTACAAAATCTTAATCTCAAATGATATGTTCATCTCACATCCTAAATTTTGAAGATCCACAAAAATAATATACCATTAGGCTTTAAGTATTTTTTGAGCAGTATATTTTTTACTCAAAAAAATAATTATAATCAATATATTATATTTTTTAAATTAATAGTAAAAAAAATTACTTACTGAATAAATAAACTAATAAATGATTAAAACTAATTAAATTAATACTTTTTATTAAAAAAATTTTAAACTAATAAATAAATAAGCTAAATTCAAACTTACACATATTAAAACTTAAAACTTGAAAGGGATCTCATATTCTCAAAACATTATTTCTACGACTAAGCTAAGCGCTTGTTGGCACTAAGTCATAAATATTAGATGTGAACTTATGAATTAATGCCTTGCTTGATGGGTTTGGAATAGTCGATTTTTCTTGACCTTGACCCCTTCAACTTTTTTGATAGTGTTCAAATTTCCACAGTTAAAGCCGTACGTTAAAGCTGAGGGTGATAGCAAAGCCTTTAAAATATTTTTTTCATAGAATGTAAAAAAAATAAAAAAAATCGAATTTTAGATTTAAATTTTTTATAAAAAATAACGATAGTTAAATTAAATATTAATTGTTAAGCTTTTAAAATATCTGAGCTTCCATCAAATCTAACAATGAAATAATTAATAGATGGACAGATTATTAATGGCTTAGAGAGAAGCTTCTTGGGTAGTTAGAAAAAATGATAAAATTAATCTTTTAAAATTTTGTCCACAATAAGTGCATGAGTGAAAGTTATTCCAATTTGTACATATCCCTCACATGTCATAAACATGGCCATTGAATTTTGCAATATAAAGATTGAGGCTGTTCATTAATTAAATTACTGCTAATAATTATCTAAAAAAATTTTAATTTGATTTTGACACATCCTAGAATTGCTTTGAAATATTGAGTTATATGGTTATCTCTCTAATTATTTTTTATTACAATTAGAGGTGCTTTTAAACCTTGCTTAAATCAAATCTTTTTTTTTTTGAAAAATTTTAAGAATATACTTTCCTACACCGATTTGATACATACAAAATTCACTTATGAAATGTTTCTCTCAAGAATCTTTATTACTACTAAATCTTGAATTGTTTGGTAAAGAGGGAAAGGATAAAAAAATAGATAATATATATGTGTGTGTATATATATCTATATATATATATATATATATTACAAGGTAGATAACAAATTTAATAATTATGCTTATATAGATGTTTACATAAAGATTTTCTTTAAATGACACGAAAGCATTTACTAGCTTCATGTCCACTTAAACCAAAATGGACAATAAATATTAAAATTTTCCATCTTTTTACTTTTCTAAAATTTTTCTAATTTTTATCTCATTCTTAAAAAAAATATTATCTTAAAATAATTTTAAATAGTATCTAATCCATAAATATTTAAAAATATAATTTTAATATTATCTATTTAGAAAACCAAATAAAATAAAATTAATATTGATTTATACTATAAAATAAATAATTTTAATTTTAATTTATTTAAAAATAATTTTTTAACTAAGTTGAAATATATTAAAATATGCTATCAATTCATGTATTTTTTAAATATTTAAAATTATTATTTTTATATAAATAAAATTTATTTATAAAGCATATAAATTTACAAATATCTTTCCATACATATTTAAAGAGGTAAAATTAAATTGTGCATTGCACACGAGTTACAAGCTAATACATAAATATTTTACTTTTTTTGTTTTGAGTTAATTTATTACCTCTTATATTAAAAATTATTATTTAATTATGATCATAATTCTCATATAATGCCAGTAATTTCATCGAATATATTTATAATATACAATGACAATGATTTATGGGAAGAATTCAGATTTTTTTTTAATAAACTACGATGTAAGCCCATATCACATTAAGTATAAGATTAATCTTCGTTCACAATGAGCGACTGGCATTGGCCCAAGAAAATTTAACCTAATAAGAATCGAACACGGGACCTCTTGCTATAAATCCTCCTTAGTTAGAAACTCAACATGATCTTATACTACTAAGTCAATCTTTTGGGTTAAAGAATTCAATCCTTAGCATTAGTTACTATAGAACTATATATATTTTATAAATTATTGGTAAAATTTGTTAATTTTAAAAATAAAAATAGAATATTATTACTTTTAATTTTATTTATCATAATGATTTATCATTTTTTTTTGTTCATGATAGTGATTTATCATTTGAAATATATCAAAATAAAACATTTGATAATAATTTAACCCCGTCTATTAGATGGGTACAAAATAATAAGAGTTTGTATATGATGTATTGACAGTGTATAGTTTCTATACACTGTCAATGCATCAGAAGTTGACACCTCATCAATAGGCCCTTATAGGTAAATTAAAAAAATTTATTTATATTTGCATATAAGGATTTATTGATGAAGTGTTAACTTCTTGTGCATTGATAGTGTGTAGAAACTATACACTGTTAGTATATCATATATAAATCTAAATAATAATAGTAACTAACAATTAAGATTTAGGTTAATAGTTATTGTTTATCTTATAATTAGAGTGTTTTTAGATCAATTTGCACATATTTAAAAACTACCCACCCCACATTGTCCTAATACATTTAAAGAAATTAATTTTTTTTGGATATTGACCCCACTTGAACCTGAAACTTAATCTTTTAAGAAAAAATTAAATTCAAAATTCAAATCCAACTCTTCTATTTATATCTCTTTATGAAAAACTTTTTGATATCTCCTTATAAAAAAATAGTAACCAAACTCTTAAAATTTTTACTAACATTATAGAATTAATTATTTTTAATTAGTAATTTAATAACTTATATATTATAAAATAAAAATGGTATAAAAAAGAAAAAAATATAGTTATTTTTAGTTATTAAGCAATAAAAAAAAGAAAAACAGCAAGGTCAAAATCATTGCGTTTTAGAGAAAAATAATATATACTATAAAAAAAATTCACAAAAGCAAGTTAAGAGACAAAGGGACATTTTTCTTTCCTCTGTTTTTGTTCTGGGATTTTCTCTCTCCACCTCCCAATCCTCAAAACCCTAACTTTTTTTGTTTCCCCTTTTGATTCATCAATTGATCATCGCCAATGGCCAGTAGTAATCTCCCTCGAAGAATCATCAAGGTTCCTCTTTCGATCTCCCTCAGATCCTTCTCGATTTATCCGATTTGCTTGTTTCCTAAAAATCGTCTAGAAAATCTTAGTTCTTTATTTTTTCATTTTCAGTTTTCTTTTCTGGGTTTCTAGAGATTGGTTTGATAACTGAAGTTTTTAGGGTTTGATGGATCAAAATCAACGGCTAATTATTTTAAGATCGTCTTCTGAGATTGAAAGCTTTATTTTTTTCCTGTGTGAGTTTTGTTAACTTTCATGCTTTAATTTGGTTTCTTTATCTTTGATCTGAACAGGAAACCCAGCGTCTGCTCAGTGAACCAGGTAAGTACTTTGCTTTTTCTTTTCCCATTTCATTTTTTTCTTTTTATCGACATTCTTGTTTAATTTTGTTCAGTATCCGTGTTTTTATTTAGAATTTTGAACGTTATGACCCGAAATCAAATTCTTTTTTCTGTCAAAAAAGAAAGTTTATTGGTTTTTTTTAAAATTTTAAATTCCAGCACCGGGAATTAGTGCTTCACCATCAGAGGATAATATGCGATATTTCAATGTGATGATCCTTGGTCCCACACAGTCTCCATATGAAGGTAGTTGATTTTTTCATCTAATGGTTGCAAATAATTTTGCAAAGTGTTAGAAATGTAAAAATTTTACTGCTGATTGTATGATAGTTGGGTCTGAGCTGTAAGTTAAGGAGCAACATCATTGCCGATTTTCAGTCATCAAAATGATCTCTATATGCTCAAAGTAGGAAAGCTTCTGAGAATATGTTTCTCCATTGTTTATTTTACTTCATTTTCTTTTCTTTTTTTATATTGATTTTCTATCTTTTAAAAGAGAAAAAATGGGCCAGTGTTTTCGGTTTTGAAATTTAGGTCCAATTAGCAAGCTTTTCAGTCTTATGCAGTGCTTAGTCTGGTTATGGAATGTGGTCTTTGGTAATACCTAATTTCTTTTTTTTGTTTGTTGCATTTTGTAATGAATTTCGCACTTGTGTATAGGATATGATGCATTTTCTTGTTTGGGATATTTGTTTAGGAGGTGTTTTCAAGTTGGAACTATTTTTGCCTGAAGAATATCCAATGGCTGCTCCCAAGGTACTCACCTGTGATTCATATTCAAAAATTAGCATGACCTTCCTGTTTCTGTATCTGTTGTAAGTTTGATTGCTGATAATTTGATTTACAATATTACTATGCTTCATCTGAAAAGGTTACATGTAGGTCTTAACATGATTTAGGATGGTGTAGTTTGCATTGTACAGAAATCTGTTCTTACTTTGTGGGGCTGTTTTATCTGGTGTGTTTTTACTGTTAGTCATCTAGTTTTCATCACTCTCTGAGGTGTTTTTGGTGATTAAGGATTATAATTACCTTTGGCTCTCTACCCTCACTTGTTAAATTGTTTGTCTATCGGTGTTGTAGCAAACCTGCATTTTATTCTATGTTGATACTTGGTGAACTTAAAAAATGTGTTTGTGTATGTGTGCTTCTATATATATATATATATATATATATATATATATATATATATATAGAGAGAGAGAGAGAGAGAGAGAGAGAGAGAGAGAGAGAGAGAGAGAGAGAGAGAGAGTAGGCACTACATTTATGTCCTTAAGTTTACTCAATGAATTGGGATATAATACAAAGTATCCAATCACCATGCACCCCATCTATAACTCCAAATTTCTGCAGCTGTGCTCATTTCTTAACTTTTTAGCTCAGTCTAATGCGAAAATTTCGCCAAGCTCTTTAACTAGTTTGAGAAATTCATCTATAAGTAATAGGATATTCTGTAATTTGCAGTTGGTTTGTAATTTTAGTTTTGGAAATTTCAGGCTCATCAGAACTTCATTCTATGTCTAATAAGTATTATGTTGATGAACTTTACGGGCTTTAAAAGTCTTACTTTTTACCTGGGAAGAACATTATTCTAGTGGATGCGCTTCCATGTGATTAGTTGGGTGGAACCAACTCTGATTGGTGGTAATGATCTAGTTGGTGCTTATTCTACTATTTGGACTCTGAATGGCTGGTGATGGCATTTGAGAATTCATTGTCTTCTTATTATTGATACTTAATTGTCTGGTTTCCCGAGATTGGGACTTACTTTGTCTTGTTTTTGGAGATTGGACTTCATTGTTTGGTTCTCTTGCCCTAGCGGTTCATGAGTGTCGGAGTGTAGTATATTCATAGAGTTGCTAACTGACAGTAGTTGGCACTTCGGCATTAAGTCTTGGAAAATTTTCATCATACAATTAAAGTTGCCCTTTTGATGTATTTTTTATTTGTATCCACTTTAACCAATTTCGTGTAACAGGTTCGATTTCTTACAAAGATATATCACCCTAACATTGATAAGGTTGACCACCTGTTCCTTCATCTATCCCTATTTTTATGGTGTTAAAGATGTATTGTCTTGGCTCTTAAGGGTTGATCTTTCTTGCAGCTTGGAAGAATATGCCTTGATATTCTCAAAGACAAATGGAGTCCAGCTCTCCAGATCCGAACTGTACTTTTGAGGTATTACAAGTTTTTTTTGGATGTAACTCAATTGTTGTAAATCAGTATAGGTTACAAGTGTCATGAATATATCATGGCTGGCTCAAAAATACATATTGCATATTGCCATAATTTTTTCCTGGAAAATTAGGTATTATAAGTAAAGATGGAAGTTGAATATTTCTTTTCCATTACTGTCTATTTATGCAGTTTCTGTTTTGCTGGATAGATATATTAATACTTTATAAAGGGTTTCATCTGTGTCTGAGTTGAAGACATTATTATCTTTATTTATGGCTGCATCTTGAGTTTTAGGATACTACCCTGACATTATTATCTTTATTTCAGCATTCAGGCACTTTTGAGCGCACCAAATCCCGATGATCCACTCTCTGAGAATATTGCTAAGCACTGGAAAACTAACGAGGCTGAAGCTGTTGAGACAGGTAAAATCTGTGGTTGCAGTCTTAGATCATTGGGATTTGCTTAACGCTACTAAAATCAAGGAATGATATGCTTCTTATAATTGGCTGTTATTGATTTCCTTTCCTTGACTTTTTGCAGCAAAGGAATGGACCCGTTTATATGCAAGCGGTGCATGAAGACTGGTGGGAAAGTTTGGCCACTTAAAATAACATCTTATGCAATGTAAGCTATTCAATGTCAATTTGATATGGAAATTCGGAAGAATTGATGTTTGAAAGTGTTTGATATTCGCCAAGATTGGAGTTGCTACCTTTTAAATCGTATTCCTGTTGGAAACAGTCTCTGAACTTGTATGATAATATACATTGTTCTCTAAAACTCTCACATGCTCAACTCAAATATAGCTATTTAAGATTCTGGTTACTAACCCGGTAAGTTTTGGTTTAGTCCATTATTTCTATACATCATGTTCATCAATTGAGCAAAGTATACGGCATACGCTGGACAGGGTGCGAGTATTGAGTAATATCGGAAAATGAATTGAAAATTATGTCTTCATGAGAAGCAAATCAAGCTTGAGTCATTTACCAAAAAAGAAAAAAAAGGAAACTTGAATCTACTAAGAAAAATAAATCATAACAGAACTGGAAATGAGAATTAAATCATAGGAATTTAGATCAATTTCGGGGGATTTTTCTTGATAATTGGTGGGTGGGAGTTGAGCTGGCAATTGTGCAAAGTATTATGTATGAATGATGAAGTGGAACAGCATCAAAGATGAATTGAGTTTGAGTGGCAAATAGTTACCCGTCGATGGAAAAAAAAGTTAAAAATATTAATGGATGTTTAGTTGGCAAGAGGGTTTTTTTTTTCTTGGGTTTGAATATGTTGGAAGATAGTAAAAAGGTAATTTTTCATGAATTTATTAAATTTTAAAGTTGATAAATTGCTTGGAATTCAAAAAGAGCTCTATTACGTGATAAAAAATCCTTACCTTAAAATATGTTAAAAATGATCTTCGGAGACACTGTAGCAGAATAAAAACTTGAAATGGATACATTATATAATCAACTAGAAAAACTGGTATCGTTTTTGTTTTTTGTTTTTGTTTTCAGTTTTTTTGAAAATAAAAGCAGAAAACATGTTTGGCAATATGTTTCCGTTTTCAAAAAACGAAAACGAAAATAAGAATTTTCAAAATTGTTGAAAACAAAAATTTTTTGTTTCCATTGTTTTTGGAAACATGTTTTCATTTCTGTTACTGTTAATAAGTGAACAGAATTTATATATTAATATTTTTTATAATAAAAATTTAAAATAGAATTAATTAATTTTTTAAATAAACTAATATTAAATTTTAATATTAAATTTAATTAATTAATAAATAAATATTTTAAAATTAATATATTTATTTTAATATAGAAAAGTTGAAAACGAAAAAAACAATTAATTATAAATTACATTGAACTATAATATTATAATATTATAATATTATTTAATTTAAATTTTTATAATAATTTATTGAATATATTATATATTTTAAATAATATCATTTATTATAATTTCATATGTCAATAATTAATATTATTATCTAATATAATTAATTTTTATTTTACTAAACAATATTATCATTTAATATTATATTCTATCTTAAATTTAAAATATATCACTACAACTATTAAATAATTTAATATTATTAAATAAGTGAATACTTAGCATTAAATAATATTATTAATATTAAATATAAAATATTTTAATAACTATATAATTTATTATAAATTAATAAGTTAAATATTTTATTTAATAATGTAATACTATTACAATAAAATAAAAAATTATTATTAAATATAATTTATAATTATTACAATGAAATTAAATAATATTAATTTATTTAATATTATATTTAATTATAATATTATTTAAATTATATTAAATTTTTTCATGATTAAATGAAAATATTTAATATTAGTATTAAATAATATAAAATAATATTATTTAATATTATATACATATTATTATTTAATAAATATATTATTATTTATTTAATTTTTAAAATTTTATTTTGTGAGTTGAATTATTATATCTAAATCGGTTTAAATATTTGTTTTCAAAATATAACAATATTAAACAAACATGCTTTTATTTTTACAAATTGAAACAAAACAATACAAAACAAAAACAAAAATTTTCAAAACCAAAAACATAAAACATAAAACAGAAAACGATATCAAACGACTCTTAATATTTTAGGAAAACATTTGAAGAGATGCTTTTTTGTGTCACAGCAAGTGTATGATTACAAACAAATAAGACTTAATAGCCAAATAAGCCCTTAACCTTTAGCTCAAAATGGAATTCAACCCTCAATATTTTATCGTATGAAATTCAGCCCATAAACTTTTATTTCAGTGAAAATAAACCCTCAACCTTTTATAATTATGCAATTAAGTCAAAATTTGTTAAATGACACTAACTGCTGTTAGTTTTGCTTACGTGGCAGCTGACGTGAATAGCTTAGTTAGCTGCCACGTGGCATACCACGTATGCAAAACTAACGGCAGTTAGGTTATTTAACAGATTTGGCCTATTTCCACTGAAATAAAAGTTTATGGACTGAATTTCATGCGATAAAACGTTGAGGGCTTAATTCTATTTTGAGTTAAAAGTTGATGGTTTATTTGGCTATTAAGCCAACAAATAATAACTGTCGTTGAAATTTGATTTATTTACAAATCATGTTATTGTGCTCATTCAAACACAAAAACTCGCCTCTTCTTTTTTTATCGTTGTCCATTCTTTCAAGAACATCTAATCGTGATATATCGAGACAATTCCTTTTTTTTTTTTTGGAAATATCCAACACTTTGGTCCATGGGTTGAACATTTGATGACCTCTGTTATGTCACCATGTATGCAAACCAAGACAAGTCTTAAAATCCATATCTACTTTTATTATATCACTGTCACAAATTTATAGACCAAGGCCATAAATTTGTCTTGATTTCCAATTTCCCATGTTAGAAAACAGAAGGGTTTTGAATGGCCATGACTCTTCTCTACTTATAGCCTTTCTCCATGTCTAGTTTCTTCACACCAGAAAAAGAAGGGGAAAAAAGAATGAAAACAATGAAGAAACAAGTCGGTTCAAGTGTGTTTTTATTTCAGGTTTGCTTTCTCTTTCTTTTGCTGAGTATTGAAGCTCAAACTTGCAAGCCCAGTGGCAAGATCAGAGCTAAAAAGCCTCGATCAGGACAATGTACCATTGAGGATGACCCTGACTGTTGCAAAGAAGGCAAGCTTTACACAACATACAAATGTTCACCACCAGTTTCTAACCACACAAAGGCAACATTAACACTTGACAGCTTTGAAGCCGGAGATGGCAGCGCCCCATCAAAATGTGACAATCAGTGGCATTCAGATGATAAACCTGTGGTGGCACTTTCAACAGGTTGGTTCAATAACAAGAAAAGGTGTCTCAAGTACATCAATATCCATGGCAATGGAAAGATTGCCAAGGCTAAGGTTGTCGATGAGTGTGACTCAACAATGGGATGTGATGCTGACCATGATTACTATCCTCCTTGTCATAACAACATTGTAGTTGCCTCACAAGCAGTTTGGAAAGCCATGGGAGTGCCTTTAAGCCAGTGGGGTGAAATGGACATACATTGGTCTGATACTGACTGATTTTCAATATCATCTTATGCCCGTTTCTGTTTGGGGTAAAGATTTCATGTGTGCTTGTTTGGTTAGCAAGCTGTAGTGTTAAAAATGTAAGAGTTTGTGTTTAATATGTGTACTTGAAGCAATACATTACTCCCTTTACCTTGAGTCATCTTATTCTTAAAAATCCTGATAAGCAGATCAGTCAATTGAAAGCGTAGGCAGAAGTTCATGCTCCATAACTTTTTCCTTGAACTGGTAAATTTCCTTGTTACAAGAGATACTGTTAATCAAAGAAATCATTTAGTGCATGATTCATTATTCAAAAGATTATCATTAAACGGAACGAAAAAGCCATAAGTTCTAACATATATATGATTGACTAGGAAGTAATTGAAAATCTGACAGATTTGTTCTGCCGAGGGTTATCCAGGCTCTCTAGCAATAAACTGACTGAGCTTAATTTACTAACCAGAAACAAAACTTGAATTTTTCTACTAACCCCTCAGCACAGTTTGGTAACTCTAATCAAATCTGCTGATGTAATGCATAAGCTTACGAGAACAATAATCTTGCTATTTTTTCCTGCAAAAGGTTTAAGCTTTCTCTAGGAACAATTGGTATACTGGCTAGAAACACGTTGATGTGGAGTCCCACAATTTCTTAACAGTGACAATACTGAAAGACTAATGAATCAACTGGGACGATTATAACAGAAAATTAACTTCAAATCAGCAATCTGATGAGTACAGATTAACAATGGTAAATTTAAGATTCACAAATGTTATCTCATAGAGTGTATTCTAACACTGTCACAATCAAATCAGAATTCTTCTTGAAAGGATGATATCAAAAATGTCTTAGTTCTTTGGCTATCTGCTCATCTCCACAAAATTACAGATAGCACTGAGAATGATTGACAGAAACATTATGGGAAGAAATTAAACTGATAATTCATTAATCTCAGCATGAAGAAAAAATTAGCTCTTAACCAGGTAATTAAGAATACTATTTTGTCACTATGCTAGTAAGTAAAGGACTCAACCAAATCATCTAGATTGAATAAGATATTCCAAAAGAACTCTTCAAAAAAAAAAACATACAGAACTGTGGTATTTGGTTTAAACATTTTATTACCTCTATTATGTATTTATTATTAAGTCCATGACAAATTTAAACTCCACATACCTTACTTTATCACAATCAAAATACTAAAGGGTAAGGCCTCAAATTTGTCTTAATTTCATATTGAAGGACAGATATTTGTGAATAACTCAGTCCTCATCATTATATATAGCTCTGGCTTAGCAGCAAAAATTTTCACATCAGAGCATCGAAAAGAGTAGGAAAAAGAGAGTGAAGAAGAAAAAAAAATGAACAAGGAAGTTTGTTCAAAAGCTTTAGTTGTAATTTGCTTTCTTTTCCTATTTGTAAGCATTGAAGCTCAGAGTTGCAAGCCTAGTGGCAAGATAAGAGGGAAAAAGCCTCCACCAGGGCAATGCAACACAGAGAATGACTCTGACTGTTGTAAAGAAGGCAAGCTTTACACAACATACAAATGCTCTCCACCTGTTACAAGCCATACAAAGGCAACATTAACCCTCAACAGCTTTGAAGCTGGAGGCGATGGCGGCGGTCCATCAGAATGTGACAACCAATACCACTCTGATGATGAACCTGTGGTGGCGCTTTCAACAGGATGGTTCGACAATGAGAAAAGGTGTCTCAAGTACATCAATATCCATGGCAATGGAAAGAGTGTTAGAGCCAAGGTTGTGGATGAATGTGACTCCACAATGGGATGTGATTCTGACCATGATTACCAGCCTCCTTGTGATAACAACATTGTGGACGCCTCAAAAGCAGTCTGGAAAGCCTTGGGAGTGCCTGAAAGTCAGTGGGGTGGAATGGATATATATTGGTCTGATGCTGATGGTTGATTTTCAAGTTTCAACAATATTTATAGTTGTCTATTGGCATTAGAATAAGCCTCTTTTATTGTGTGTTAGGTTTGTGTGCATTAGTACCAAGCTTATGACAGATTGTATGATGATATATATATGTGTATAAATATTTGAATTAATATATAATTACTACTTATAAATGTTACTCAGAGTTAATGCTAATGGGTAGAGAATCCACTATTTGTTAAGTGCCCGTATTCTAAATGATTAATTTTTTGTATATTTTTATTTTTATTACTTGAATCTTGACCATATAATATATAGATTACTCGTTGACTATCCGAATCTGAATCCATGTAAGTGCAAAACCTGAAAAATTTTTTGAATGCAAGAGGCAGTGTTAAGAATGTGAGAGTTTGTTTTCGATATACGTACTTGAAGCAATACAATTACTCCTATCCTTAGTCATCTTTTTTTTTTTAAATCCTTATAAACATACCAGTCAATTGAAAGAGTAAATATGAGAAGTTCAGGCTACATAGCTTTTTCCTTGAACTGGTATATCTCCTTGCTACAAGAGATAACTGTTAATCAAAGAAATGATTTAGTGCATGGTTCATTATCCAGAAGATTAAACGAAACGAAAGGCCATAAGGATAAGGCCTAACATATGATTGACAAAGAAATAATTCGATGTTCTGCCAAGGATTATTTAGGCCCTTCAGCAGTGAACTGACTGAGCTTAATTGACTTAAACCAGAAGTGAAATTTGAACTTTTCTACTAACCCCTTAGCACAGTTTTGGAAACTCCAAACAAAAGTTTTTGTTATAATGGATAAGCTTACTAGAACTTTAATCTTGCTATTTCTTCCTGCAAAAGGTTTAAGCTTTGTCTGGGGAATAATTGATTTACTGGCTAGGAATACATTATTCTGCAGTCCCACAACTTCATTACAGTGACCATACGGAAAGACCGATGAATCAACTGGGAGGGTTATAACGGAGAATTAACTTCAAATTAGCAATCTGATGAGCACAGATTAACAATGGTAAATTTAAGATTCATAAATGTTATCTTATAGTGTCCATTTTAACACTGTCACAATGAAACCAGAATTCTTATTGAAAGGATAATATCACAAGTTTGTCTTGGTTATTTGGCTATCTGCTCATCTCTAAAATATTACAGCTAGCACTGAGAATGATAGACAGAAACATTATGGGAAGAAATTAAACTGATAATCCATTAATGGCAGCATGAAGAAAAGGTTATTTCTCAACCAGGTAATTAAGAATACTATTATGTCATTATGTTAGTAAGTAAAGGACTCAACCAAATCATGTAGAGTGAATGAAAAACTTGAAAGATATTCCAAAAAACTCTTCAAAAAATATAGAACTATGGTATATGTTTTAAACATTTTATTACCTCTATTTTGTCTTCAAGTATGAAGTTCATGACAAATTTAAACTCCATATACCTTACTTTATCGCAATCAAAATGCTAAAGGGTAAGGCCTCAAATTTGTCTTAATTTCATATTGAAGGAAAAATATTTGTGAATAAGTTAGACCTCAACAATATATATAGCCTTTGCTCAGCTGCAAAATTTTCACATCAGAACATCGAAAACAGAAGGAAAAGAGAGTGGAGAAGACAAAAAAGAAAAATGAAGAAGCAACTTTGCTCAAAAGCTTTACTTTTAATTTGCTTTCTTTTCCTATTTGTAAGCATTGAAGCTCTGAGTTGCAAGCCTAGCGGCAAGATAAGAGGGAAAAAGCCCCCACCAGGGCAATGCAACACAGAGAATGACTCTGATTGTTGTAAAGAAGGCAAGCTTTACACAACATACAAATGCTCCCCACCTGTTACAAGCCATACAGAGGCAACGTTAACCCTTAACAGCTTTGAAGCTGGAGGCGATGGCGGCGGTCCATCAGAATGTGACAACCAATACCACTCTGATGATGAACCTGTGGTGGCACTTTCAACGGGATGGTTCGACAATGAGAAAAGGTGTCTCAAGTACATCAATATCCATGGAAATGGAAAGAGTGTTAGGGCCAAGGTTGTGGATGAATGTGACTCCACAATGGGATGTGATTCTGACCATGATTACCAGCCTCCTTGTGATAACAACATTGTGGATGCCTCAAAAGCAGTTTGGAAAGCCTTGGGAGTGCCTGAAAATCAGTGGGGTGGAATGGATATTTACTGGTCTGATGCTGATGATTGATTTGCAAGTTTCAACAATATTTATGGTTGTCTATTGGCATTAGAATAAGGTTTTTTTTTATTGTGCATGTGTTAGGTTTGTGTGCATTAGTACCCAAATTATGACAGATTGTATGATGATATATATGTGTATAAATATTTGAATTAATATATAATTACTGCTTATACATGTTGCTCAGAGTTAATGCTAATAGATAAGAGTATCAACTATTTATGAAGGACTCTTATTCTAACTGATTAATTGTTTGTATATTTTTAATTTTATTACTCGAACTTTAACTATATAATATATAGATTAATGTAAGAGCAAAACCTGAAATTTTTGTTTGATATATATATTTTAAAATTTTAATTTTTTTACTTTTTATTAAATCTTACAAATAAAAAACGAAAGTATCAACCAAATAAATCTATTACTAATTCACCTAGGTGCATATTTATAATTTGCGTTTTAATATAATCCCTGTATTTTTTTTATCCGACCTTGTATTTGTATTATATCATTTCTCCCGGTTTTTAATCCATTGTCCAAGAAAATTACCTCAAGGCTACCAAAAAGCTTCCAACAAGCAAACATGGTTGCTAAAAAGCCTCCAGCATGCCAAGTATTGGTTCCGTGTTTTAAACAAATATTGAAGTTCTCGTATGGTTATTTATTGGCTTTAAATGTAATATTACTAATTTGTTAGTAATTTTATAATCTATTTATAAATTTAATTTTTGGAAGTTCTTAAATTATTATTTATTTATATTTGTATCTAACAAAATGAAAAATAAATTGAATTTTGTTGAGAAATGATGACTTGATGATATTGGAGGACAATGGTCATGAAATTCATATTTGTTATTATGTTATTTTTTCCTATTATTTTTTAGACTTGTTATGTTTTTTAGTTTTTATGTTTGTTAAGAATATTTATTGTATAGTTCTTACACAATGAACATGGTGTTGAAGTTATGGATTTTATATGAATTTATTTGATTTTTTTGTTTGATGTTTATTTCAAAATTTTATTTTTTTTATTTACTAAAAAAATGAGATGTTAATATAAATTATAATTTTATTTTTTAAATACATTGGAAAATGTAAGGGAAAGAATCTATTAACAGGAAATGAAAGAATGAAGATGGATTATATTTGGGGTTAGGGTTACAGTGTTAGCTCTTGCACATATGGAGAGGTATTCTTCCAATTCACACGTATCACAGTAATAGCTATATACACCTAATTTTATCCGGAACAATAAATATATTTGGATCTAATCTCATTTCAACCTTAGTAATAAATTTGATTTAATCGTATGTTTGAATTGAAAACAAACTTTGAGTAAGGTAGTGTTGAAAATTATTTTAAGGTTTAAATCAGTTGATGCATTGTAAAATTAGATTTTGCCTTTCATAATCGATTCCAAATTTATCTTAAATAACTAGGCTTTTTTCTTAATGTGTTAAAATTAATTGGGTTGAAGCCTAAAATCTAATGACCCATATTAATTGAAGTTGAGCTGTTAAAATTATAGATCAAAACCCATATGTTTTATTTTATTTTAGTTTATTAATTTGTGTTAAAATTAAAATAAAAATAAAAAATTAGTATTTTAAATATTTAATTTTTTTGGACGATTTGTTAAAAAAAAAAAAAGAGGCTGATGCCGATGCCGACACCAACCTAAAAGTTTGCCAGTCGCCCTGCCATCTCCACCAACTCCATTGATAAATGCCATTTACAATTAAAACTCATATGTAAATTGATCATAATCCCTGGATCTCATGGATTTGATCCGTTTTTCTTGACTAAAATTGTCTATTAAAGCTGCTTGAAGAAACACAGAGATGGAGGAGGAAAAACAGAGAGAAAAGAAAAGGAGCTTGAGAAAAAATCTTCTCTGTGTGCAATCAAAACTCACACCCGAGAACACACAGAGAGGGACAGTGTTTTCAACACCTCAAAAATATCAGCATTTGCACAACCACATAGATCCAAAAATCTGAGAATTAACAACCCAAGACACAAAAACTCAGATTCAATCTAAATAGACAGAACCAACGACGCAATTGCGCTCGGAGGAAGACACGCGGTGGCCAGGATCAGGAGAGGAGCGGGTGACGACGCCGCTGGTCATCGACCTGTGGTAGATCTGCGAAGAGAAGAAACCCAAAGGAAATCGTTGGGAGAGACACGAAACAGCAGAAGGAGAAGATACAACCCGATATCTGAGGTTCCTTCTTTACTTAACGCTATTATTATTATTATTATTATTATTATTATTATTATGAAAAATTATCTTATACATTGTCAGTGGAATTTTTTAACTCCACAAGTGGGGTTAAGATAATGATATGTGTCCCATTTTATTTATTTTTTATTTTCTTAATATTTTTAAAAGATACATGTCATCATCCTAATCTCGCTTGTGGAATTAAAAAACTCCACTGACAGTAAATAGGATAATAATCCTATTATTATTTCTTTCATTTGTTTTTCACCTGCAGCCCGTTATTGGTTGTAGTTCCTTGGCCTTACTGATGAACAAAAAGTTATATTCTCGCAAGTGCACGAATCAATATAGTATGGCGTGCAAGTACAAGAGTCGATCCCACAGAGATTTGCTAAATTTATTCAATTAAAATTCAACTACTTATGCTCTAAAAAAATTATAAAAAGCTAATAAAAAAGAATTATCTAAGTATCTAATTAACTAATGAAATTAATTAACCTAATAAAACAAATAAATTCACCAATAGAGAAAAGCCTAGGAATTTGATTTCACCAATACTTTGCAATTTTATGTCTTCAATCCTAAAAATCTTAATTCAATTCTAGGGTTCATTCTTCCTAATATATGATTACTCTGTTTGATGGCAGCTATAATCAAGTATTTTTAATCATTAAATTATCTATGATGTGTCGCATAATCAATAACTAAAAACCCATTAAGAATAGAAGAATATATAACAAGAACCAAATAAATATTCTAGCTTGATGTATGCATCAAATATTTATTCAATCATTCAAGAGAGCTATACATGGCTTAGCATATGATGTGTACCCTTACCATGTCTCAAACAATTAATTAATTTATATTAAAGGTGGCCAATCAATAACACAAATCAAGAGATTGGATTAATCATAATGAATGATACTAGAATTTAAGAATTAAGCAATTAATCATAAAGACATAAAATATGCAAGTAGGCTTGATCAAATTCCTAGTAAAAAATTAGTTCATGTTTAATCTAGCACAAAACACCAAAGTAATTTGAGAATTCATACTTCAATTAAACAATAACTAATTAGAAATATATATAATCTAATAAACTATTAAAAGAAAGTCTAAACCCCTTTGTTTGACCAAATCAAGCATGTACACGTGAAACCAAAAGCAACAGGAGGTTGTTTGGCACATGGACAGCAGCTACAAGTCACGTATACACAAGCCTGCAGCAATTCGGCAACTCCTTCCAAGGCTCGGGTTCAGCTACTGCAACTATAGCCTCGGTTCAAGGTTCAACGGCAGCTACACGTGTTCTACCTTCCTTCACAACACCTCTGCTCCAGCCTTTCGCTACAGCCACGTACTCTAACAATTCTCTTCAACTCAATTCACACAGCAGCACAAGGTTCCAACTACTTCACCGATTGGCAGCTTCAAAGTTTTCCGTTCGGCATAGTGGCTTTGCTCTGCTTTCCTCCACAGCAGTTCACGTTTGTTTCACAAAAACTTGCGATCAACAGCAGCGGTAGCAGCTCACGATTTGGACTCCATCCCCTTTTACTGCCGCCTCTTGTCCCCTTTTATAATTTGTCCTTTAAGATTTTTAGGGTTTCTTTTTAATCAAGAATAAATCTCAACCCTCTATTTTATTTAAATCCTATGGTCCAAAAGTCTTTAAAACAAATCAGAATTTAATTACAACTTTAGAAAGTCAAACAATATATATATCAAGAATTTATTCCAATTACAAGATTTATTGTTTGATTTCATGCCATAATTTCCAAAATTAATTCTAAAATCACTTTCTCTAAATTAATTCACAAGATACATTAAACAATTAATTTTACACAAGAATATAGCAATAAATGTGGTAATAAATAATAAAATAATATAACAAATATATTATTATCAAATACCCCCAAACCTACATTTTTGCTAGTCCTCGAGCAAAATTAAAAGAAAATGCACTTGTTTGTGACCTTTAAGAAAAAAAAGTGAAAACTCAAGGACACTCAAAATGTTTCACTCAAATTCATGTAAATTCAATTCCACTTGATTTCCACATATTGCCTCAAGTATTCCTCACATCTATGATTAAAGTAATTGTTCAAAACACAACTCAATAATCTCATAATTCAAATGTTAATTAACTCAAATCATGATATCATATGTGTGTGTGTTTAGCCAAACTCAAATTCCTTGTCAATACTCAATTAAAATTATGCAACTCATGACTAAATGATGTGATCTCAAATTTTTTTTTTTACTACTGACACTCCATAAGCTTGCTCTTCTTACATCTCTCCACTAATGTAGACAATAAAATTAACTTAGATCAAAAGGTCTTTATTAGCTTATAATGTTGGGCCAAGGTATTGGTTAACAAAGAAAGGGAAGGTAAAAATCAAAACAAGAGAGCTAAAAATGATAAAACACATATTATTTCTCTCCTTTTTTTTTACTTCATTTTTTTTTCACATGCTAATCTCCACAACCCCCAAACCTATCTTTTTCATGCATTTTTTTGTGGATGACAATTTCCATGCCACATTTTAAACTCCTTATTCTTTCCTTTTTTTTTCTTCATCACAATGGAGTCAAGGCATGATCACACAACTTTTTTTTTGAAGCCTCTTCCTTTATTAGCTTGAAAATATTTCTTAAATCACATCCCCTCAATGACAGATATGTGCATTAAAGCTCTCTTTAAGGGTACATTCATTGTTTTTCAAGCTAATTTGGGTAAAGGCAATGAGGTTACAAGAGAATTCGAATGGTGGCTATTCATATGCTTTTGCATATGCCATTCTTTCAATAAGGCTCAATGGGGTATACTAGTGAATAATTTGTAACATGGTAGGCTTGAAAGGCTCAAACGTTCCAAGGAATGCCTAAATCATCTCTAAGTCAATCAATTGCCTATGATTTCACCTCAAGTGTAATAAATCAAGTTCTAGAGTGTCATGCATGATCACTAATTTCACAAGTTCACATAATCATTCACTAAGTATCAACAATTCATAAGAGTATGACTTATGTGCTCAATTATTTATCAATCATGAAGTGATTAAAATTAACATCAAATTATTTAATTACCTAAGTATGCATTTCTCACAATCACTTAACCATACTAAAATTCTCTCATATTCATCATAGGCTAGTGAAAAATCATAGTGAAAAAGAAGAACATAAATCCAAGTAAAAAAATTTTTTAAATTTTTTTTAAAAAAATTTTTTGTTTTTTTTTCACTTTTTTTTATTTTTTTAAAATAATAAACTAAATAGACACAACTAAACCATACCCCCAAACCTAAATCAAACTTTGTCCTCAAAGTTGGAAAAACAAAGATTAATAAAAGAGTAGGAATGTGCACACTAAAAAAAATAATAAAAAATAAAAAGAATGAAAAATCATACCTAGTTGGGTTGCCTCCCAACAAGCGCTTTATTTAACGTCTAGGCAAGACGGAATGCTAGGTCTAAAGCTTCTCCAAATCAACAAAATCCACCATCTGGCTCTTTGGAGTGCCTTCTAAGTATGGCCTCAATCTATGCCCATTCACCTTGAAACTAGCTCTTGTTCTCATGTTCTCAATCTCAACTGCACCATAAGGAAACACTTTCCGCACCAAAAATGGTCCACACCACCTTGACTGCAACTTTCCTGGAAAGAGACGCAAACGTGAATCATAAAGTAAAACTTTCATACCTTGTTTGAACTCTTTCCGGATAATTGATTGGTCATGGTATAGCTTTCTTCTCTCCTTGTAAATCTTTGCATTCTCATAAGCTTCATTTCGAATCTCATCCAACTCATTCAATAAGAGCTTCCTAGTTCCACCAGCCAAGTCATCTGTTTTATCCTGCACAAGATTAGAGTCAACAATTGAGTCCAAAACATCAACTGAGAAACAATCATTAGAATCTGTAGGTAATTTTAAAGAACTGAAAACAGAAAATTCCACAGTCTCATCTAAGACTGTCATGGTTAGTTTCCCGTTTTGAACATCAATGATTGTCTTTGCTGTAGCCATGAATGGACGTCCAAGCAAAATGGGTAGCTCATGCTCATTCTTTGACTGTATCTCCATGTCCAAAACTACAAAATCAACAGGAATGATTAGTCTATCAATTTGAACTAAAATATCTTCCACAATGCCTCTAGGATATCTAATGGAACGATCAGTAAGTTGAAGAGACATTGTGGTAGGTTTTAGCTCTCCTAAACCTAATTGCAAGTAAACAGAATAAGGCATTAAATTTATGCTTACACCCAAATCCAACATAGCCCTTTCTTTCTTTGAACCTCCTATAGTAATGTCGATATTAAAACTCCCTGGTTCTTTCAATTTGGGTGGCAAGTTCTTTTGAAGCACAGCACTTACCGTTTCCGAAACCATTACCTTTTCATTTGGCTCATACTTACGCTTGTGAGTATTCAATACCTTTAAGAACTTTGCATAAGATGGTATGTTCCTGATCATATCAAGCAAAGGTAAGTTCACATTAACCTTAGATAAAATGTCATAAATTTCAGAAAATGACTTATCCAATTTGCTTTTCTTGAGTCGGCTTGAAAACGGAATAGGAGGAACATAAGGGTGTTGAGCCTTGTGTAACTTAGGAGTTTCACAAGATGGATTGGACTCCTCACTTTGACTCGGCTCCTCAATATCCTTTTTTTTGCCACCACTTGGGCTTTTCTCTTGTTGCTTCTCCTTTGCAACCTCATCACCTGCAAGTAAGGTTAAACTTTCATCAGAATCATCATTCATTTTATTGTCAAATATCTTACCGTTTCTCAGAATAGTAATAGATTTGGCTTGCTCAGGCTAGCTTGGAAATTTTCCAGGAACATGGCCTTGCAATCCCTCGGCAGTTTGTCCAACTTGGACCTCTAATTTTCGCTGAGAAGCCTCTAGTTGCTGGAATCTCTGTTCATTACTTTGTTGATTACTCTGACAAACTTCTATGAAGTTTTGCAAAGTATCCTCTAAAGCTGGCCTCCGCGGTTGGAAAGAAGAGCTTGCTTGATTCTGGTTCTGGTTGCTACTCCATGAAAAATTAAGATGACTTCTCCAACCCAGGTTGTAAGTATTTGAAAAAGGATCATTCCTCACCCGTGGATTATGAGAGTTCATCATATTGGATTGCTCAACAAAATCTGAAAAATTTTCACTAAAAGGACAAGCATTAGTAACATGACCATGAATCCCACAAATTCCACATACCTCATTGACGCTGGCATTCTTTGACCCATAATCATCGAGCACATAGACTTCATTTGCTTGGTTAATTCTGAAACCTGCATTGCCAACTCAGTGTTAGTGTTAATATCATAAAGACCTCTAGGCTTACCTCTAACACTCTTTTGTTGCGATTTAGCTCCAAGCATCTCATAGAGCACGTAGGTCTCTTGTGCAGTCTTTTCTCCCATGGCACCTCCAGCAGCATTATCAACCATAGCTTGACAAGCTTGGGTTAATCCATCATAAAAAAATTGATTTTGCAATTCTAATGGGTACCGATGATGTAGACATTGAATTAAAAGCAATTTAAAGCGTTCCCAAGCTTCATGGAATGCCTCACCGTCTGCTTGTGTGAATGTTGCAATCTTACCCCTCAATTCAATGGTTTTGGCATGTGAGTAAAACTTACCTATGAACTTATTGTACACTGCATCCCATGTGGTAAGTGAAGCTGGTGTTATAGACATGAACCACGACTTTGCCGCATCCTTCAAGGTGTAGGGAAAACATCTTATTCGTAATTGGTCCTCAGTTAATCCCTGCAAAGGAAAAGTTTGAACAGTTGCATAAAAATCACGAATGAATGTCAAAGGATCTTCAATAGCAGCACCATGAAAAGAAGGAAGCATATTAAAATGAATATTCTTAAGCTCATAGTTTCTGGCTGCATCATTGAGAACAATGCATGATGGTGATGTCCCCACAGTAGGACGTGCAAACTCCTTCATAGGACGATTTTGAACACGATTTTGAACTTGATTTTGAACTTGATTCCCAACTTGTAACTCCATGTTGGTTTCAACTAGTTCCTCTTCTTGTGCCCTTGTTTTCCTACCGATTCTGTCAATTTGATCGTTGATGGGCACTATCTCTTGACCAAGTGATCGTCGACCTTGCATCTACTACCTAAAGAAAGAGAAAAAAAATTAAATAAATTTAGTAAGCTAAAAAGAAAAATAATAAAAGAAAAACACTCGTAGTCAAATAAAATTGAATAAACTTAAGACAAATCCCCGGCAACGGCGCCAAAAACTTGATGAACAAAAAGTTATATTCTCGCAAGTGCACGAATCAAGATAGTATGGCGTGCAAGTACAAGAGTCGATCCCACAGAGATTTGCTAAATTTATTCAATTAAAATTCAACTACTTATGCTCTAAAAAAATTATAAAAAGCTAATAAAAAAGAATTATCTAAGTATCTAATTAACTAATGAAATTAATTAACCTAATAAAACAAATAAATTCACCAATAGAGAAAAGCCTAGGAATTTGATTTCACCAATACTTTGCAATTTTATGTCTTCAATCCTAAAAATCTTAATTCAATTCTAGGGTTCATTCTTCCTAATATATGATTACTCTGTTTGATGGCAGCTATAATCAAGTATTTTTAATCATTAAATTATCTATGATGTGTAGCATAATCAATGACTAAAAACCCATTAAGAATAGAAGAATGTATAACAAGAACCAAATAAATATTCTAGCTTGATGTATACATCAAATATTTATTCAATCATTCAAGAGAGCTATACATGGCTTAGCATATGATGTGTACCCTTACCATGTCTCAAACAATTAATTAATTTATATTAAAGGTGGCCAATCAATAACACAAATCAAGAGATTGGATTAATCATAATGAATGATACTAGAATTTAAGAATTAAGCAATTAATCATAAAGACATAAAATATGCAAGTAGGCTTGATCAAATTCCTAGTAAAAAATTAATTCATGTTTAATCTAGCACAAAACACCAAAGTAATTTGAGAATTCATACTTCAATTAAACAATAACTAATTAGAAATATATATAATCTAATAAACTATTAAAAGAAAGTCTAAACCCTTTGTTTGACCAAATCAAGCATGTACACGTGAAACCAAAAGCAACAGGAGGTTGTTTGGCACATGGACAGCAGCTACAAGTCACGTATACACAAGCCTGCAGCAATTCGGCAACTCCTTCCAAGGCTCGGGTTCAGCTACTGCAACTATAGCCTCGGTTCAAGGTTCAACGGCAGCTACACGTGTTCTACCTTCCTTCACAACACCTCTGCTCCAGCCTTTCGCTACAGCCACGTACTCTAACAATTCTCTTCAACTCAATTCACACAGCAGCACAAGGTTCCAACTACTTCACCGATTGGCAGCTTTAAAGTTTTCCGTTCGGCTTAGTGGCTTTGCTCTGCTTTCCTCCACAGCAGTTCACGTTTGTTTCACAAAAACTTGCGATCAATAGCAGCGGTAGCAGCTCACGATTTGGACTCCATCCCCTTTTACTGCCGCCTCTTGTCCCCTTTTATAATTTGTCCTTTAAGATTTTTAGGGTTTCTTTTTAATCAAGAATAAATCTCAACCCTTTATTTTATTTAAATCCTATGGTCCAAAAGTCTTTAAAATAAATCAGAATTTAATTACAACTTTAGAAAGTCAAACAATATATATATCAAGAATTTATTCCAATTACAAGATTTATTGTTTGATTTCATGCCATAATTTCCAAAATTAATTCTAAAATTACTTTCTCTAAATTAATTCACAAGATACCTTAAACAATTAATTTTACACAAGAATATAGCAATAAATGTGGTAATAAATAATAAAATAATATAACAAATATATTATTATCACTCACCTAAGTCATGTGAAATGAAAAGTAAAACATAATGGGCATGTGTTTGGACTGGATACATTGGTTTTCTGACTTTAAATAAAAATAAAACAAAACATGATGGATATGTGTTTGTGCTGGATACAAAAGATTTATTTGGATTGTTTGCATGTGTATCTACTTGGGTAGGGATTTAGGCTTGGATTTTATTTGTATCACGTTTTAGATCTCTTGTTATTATGGGCTTATAGTTTGTTGAATATCAATATTGAATAAATAAAGTGAACTTAAGTTCTAATAATAATACTAATAATAATAGTGATATTTGAAAATGATAAATGAAAAAAACTTTTAAAAAAATAAATTCCAAAAATGGATTTTTCATAAAGCTCCTAAGTTGGGGGTTTTCTTCAAATCTTATCAAAGTGTAGTAGGATGTTAAAATATTCAAAAACATATAATTTTATATAAAGGTAAATAATTATACGAGATCGAAAAATATGTTGGGTTATAATAAAATGTTCAACAATTATAAGTAATGAATTTCAAAGAGTTCCTAAGTGAGGAATTTTTAATTTAAAGTTTTCCAAAAGTGTTGGATGGTTGTTTCAAAATAAGATTTATGAGAAGGTAGCTAAAAATAAAACTTGTAAATGTGAAATAATGAAATAAAATAATTTCTATGGACTTTTAATAAAATTTATTAAAATTATATTAAGAGAAATATAATAATTTTCTTAAAAATAAATTTCCTCCATGAAGAATCACACTTCAATCTTACCCAAAGTGTGGAAAGATGTTGGATTAAATTTATAAAAGTGAAATTTTTTACGAGAAAATAGGTGAGATTTGTTATAAATCTTTGTAAATGATTGATAAACTATAAATTGAAGGAAAATATGAATGTTGATTTTTTTCAAAGGTTCCTAAGTGAGGGACTTTCTCTAAATACTTACCAAGAGTGTTGGTAAGGCTTATTTTTTAATTAAAAAAAATGTGTAAAGGCAATTTTAAAATATTTTCAAAACAATACTATAGGGTCTTCCATTAAATATAACTAGAGCTAATACTAATTTTTTAAAACAAACAAGAAATGATTGTCAAAAAAAAATTTCCTAAGTGAGAAATCATGTTTAAATCTTTCCAAAGTGTGGAAAAATTTTAAAATACTTTAATAAAAAAATTAATAAATAAATGAATAAAAATATAAATATTGATTTTCCTAAAAGTCCCTAAGTGAGGGATTGTTTCTATAACTTTCCCAAAGATGTTGGGAAATGCAAATAAAAATTTAGAAGATTATAAATACAGAATTTTCCTTAAGTAATAAAATTAACCATAAAATCTTATTTTTAATAATCAACTTGAAAAGAATTTTCATATAATGATTTTCTAAAAAAGGTTCCTAAGTGAGGAACTTTATCTCACCAAAAGTGTTGGACAAATTTTAAAATATTACAATAAAATTTAAAAATAAAATATTTAAAAAAAGGGTAAAATATTTAAAGTTAAGGTTCAAGATGAAGTAAAAGTCTTTTATCTAAAAATATTGAAATTAAAACCGACGACGGAGCCTCTTCAAGAGAATAAGTGATTTTCTTAAATACTCTTGAGGCAAGAGAATTTTTTAAATTATACCGAAAGTGTCAAAAAATGTTTAAGAAAATTCTCAATACTTTAATAATAATTGAAAGAAATTAAATAAAATAATAAATATTAATAGCCCACTTTGGTAAGAGCTTTTAGAATAACATGTCATGAATTGGTACTGTCCATCAGACAGGTGTTGTGGGGGTGTTAATCCCTTCCCCACACATAACCGTACTCCCAAATCTAATTTTAAGAATGTAGACTAGGCTTTATCTATAGAGTCAAATAGGTAGCCAATCACACCTAAGTAAAAAAGATTGGTGACGACTTCATATTTTTTAAACGTCTAACAATTAGGTCTCCAGACAAAAATCGTTATGACAGTTACTTATTAATTCCTAATTGCAAAATGAAAGCACGAGGAATGTCGAAAAATGAAAAGTTATGTTTTTATTTGAAAAAGAGCCCAACTTGCATCTACCAATAAAAAATAAATTTTACAAGAATTTAGCTTAATTACCTAAGGTGTGTGTGTATATATATTATATTTATAATCAGAGATTAGGGATTGAGGTTGTTTGGGATTTGAACACATTCTTACAACATGTCACTATTTTTCATCAATCATTTGACCAAAAATTTGTTATCAATTGTGCAAAATATGTGGCAAAAGAAAAGAAATAGCACCAAAGACAAATTGAGTGGCAAAAAATAGTTACCTATTGATGGTAAAAAAAAAAGTTACAAACACTAATAGATGTTTTGTTCAATTTACAAATACCAAATATAAAAAACTTGTAAAATATTCCCAAAGAACTTTTCAAAAATATACAAAACTATGGTATACGGTTTAAAAATTTTATTACCTCTATTATGTCTTCAAGCTCGCAGTCCATGACAAATTTAAACTCCATATACCTTATTTTATCACAATCAAAACACTAAAGGGTAAGGCCTCAAATTTGTCTTACTTACCTACCGAGGGACAAACATTTGTGCATAGCTCACTCCTCATCATTATATATAGCTTTTGCTTAGCTACAAAATTTTCACACCAGAACATACAACAAAGAAGGAAAAGAGAGTGAAGAAGAGAAAGAAAAATGAAGAAGCAAGTTTGTTCAAGAGCTTTGGTTGTAGTTTGCTTTCTTTTCCTATTTGTAAGTATTGGAGCTCAGAGTTGCAAGCCTAGTGGCAAGATAAGAGGGAAAAAGCCTCCACCAGGGCAATGTAACACAGAGAATGACTCTGACTGTTGTAAAGAAGGCAAGCTTTACACAACATACAAATGCTCCCCACCTGTTACAAGCCATACAAAGGCAACGTTAACCCTTAACAGCTTTGAAGCCGGAGGCGATGGCGGTGGTCCATCAGAATGTGACAACCAGTATCACTCTGATGATGAGCCTGTGGTGGCGCTTTCAACAGGATGGTTCGACAATGAGAAAAGGTGTCTCAAGTACATCAATATCCATGGCAATGGAAAGAGTGTGAGAGCCAAGGTTGTGGATGAATGTGACTCCACAATGGGGTGTGATTCTGTCCATGATTACCAGCCTCCTTGTGATAACAACATTGTGGATGCCTCCAAAGCAGTTTGGAAAGCCTTGGGAGTGCCTGAAAGTCAGTGGGGTGGAATGGATATTTACTGGTCTGATGCTGGCAATTGATCTTTAAGTTTCAACAATACTTATAATTGTCTGTTTGTATTAATACCAAAATTATAACCTTTAGTGTGTATGCGTTAAATTTGTGTGCATTAGTACCAATATTACAACCGTTTATATCATCATATATATGTGTATAAATATTTAAAGCAATATATATAATTACTGCTTATATCTATGTCATTCGGAGTCAAGATAAGTGTCGAATACAGATATAGAAATAGCAACGGGTAAAGTATTCATATTTGAACCTGATTAACTATTCGCATATTTTTATTTTTACTGCTTGAACTCTACTCATATGATATATAAAATAATTTAACTAATTGAATTCATAAAAGTGCAAAACATGATATTTTCTAGTTTTTAATTTTTTATTTATTTTTTACATTTTACTTTACAAATAAATAATAAAAGTATTAACCAAATAAACATTTTACTAATTCACTTAATACAATCCTTATATTAATTTGCGTTTTAATATAATCCCCGTACCATTTCTCCTGGTTTTTAATCTAATGTCCAAGAAAAAAGGCCTTTGCAACAACCCTGTCCAATTCTTGGCCCAAAAAAAATAATTTTAATAAAAAATTGAACAATTAAAAGTATTTTAAAAAAGAATAAAAAATTAAAAGGGGTTTTAGGAGGTTTTAAGCGGGCGAGAAATGTTCTCTTCAACCAAGACCGCAACACCAAAAAAACCTTGACTGGTTCTCTGACTCGGCGATTCCAACTCACCGAATCTCAAAAAAAATGTCCTCTCAAAACCCAGAAACCAAAAAATCCCCTGATCCCGAAACCCTGGAAGACCCAGGACCCAAACAACCCCCGGAAGAATCCCCAAATGAAGAATCAGAAGAAGCAGAGGAAGAAGAAGGAGAGTGTGGGTTTTGCTTGTTCATGAAAGCAGGAGGATGCAAGGAGAGCTTTGTTCGGTGGGAAAATTGCATCCGAGAAGCTGAAGAAAAAAATGAAGATATTGTGGAAAAATGCTTCGAAGCAACCTCGGCTTTGAAGAAGTGTATGGAAGCTCATGCTGATTACTATGAGCCGATTCTACGAGCCGAGAAGAAGGCTGAGGAAGAAGTTGTTAAGGGATTGGAAAAAGAGAAGGAGAAGGAGGATTTGGGTTCTCAGGAGGATTCCAAGGATTTGGAGAAGAAACGAGATGGTTAGTGAATTTTGGAATTTTATGATTTAACTTGGTATATTTAGGAATTGAATGAAATTAGATGATCGAAATTCGAATAAATTTTTTATACATATTGGAACTAATTGAGTTTGAGTGTTGGACTACACAATTTGGATAGCATTCTATTACAAAGATTCGAACTGAAAACCTTTTAAATTGGAGTTTCAAGTTCTAACTGTCTGGTTTATTTGATAAATATTTTTCCTTTCATTATAATGAATGGATGGGGAAGTTTTTTCTATGGTAATTTTTTTTATATATGGGTATAATTGCATTTGCTTCGTTTATTTCTTTGGATTATTTCGGTATGTTGATCACTAATGTTGGTAGATGTCATTCAATTAAAGTAGTGACTTGAATCTATGATTATTGATCGTTGAATGATACTTAGCATTGCTGATACTCGTTGGTTTAATCGAGTTCACTTTCTAGTGTCCACTTGTATCTTTAATTGTTTGAATGATTTGTGAAATCAGTTGAGGAGGACAGGCACAAGGAAAATGTTTTAATCTAATGGTTGAGCTACAAAATAGAACACGTTGTTATGTAACTCAACCATTAGATTAAAATATTTTCTTTCCTTTGCTCTTTCTTTTCTTTCTACCAAATGGAGCGTAAAATTTTGGATGATTTAACATTAATAATATCGGTTCATGTAGCCTACCCCAATCTATTGGATAGAGGCTTTGATGATGATGATGATGAAATGGAACGTAAATTTTCTTTTTAACTATTTACCTTGGCTCAGCTCAGACTTCGGAAATGAGGGGTTTTAGAATAGGCTACCCTGAGGGTACAAAACCTATGGTTTGAATGTGTTTTGTTAATCCATAGCCAATTACCAAGTTATTCCCTTCTTGCCGAAAAAATTATTACAAGAAGTTGAACTCTTATAGTGTAGTGATCAGTTTAATATTCTTGAAAAAAACTAAATCATAAATGAATCAATGGAAAAACGGAATCTTGATAGAACAGGTAGTGTGTTCTTGCATGGTATTCTTGGAAAAGGCCATAAATGATTGGAATCTCCTTGTTATCATTGCTTGTTTATGACTTCTGATTGTTTTTAGAAGCTCCTTAATATTGTTGGATATCATTTAAGAAGTGACTTGAATCCACAATTATAGAATGATATTTTGGATTTGTTTATATGGACATTTGGTTGTTTAAGGTTCACTTATTGGTTCTTTTATCCTTAATTGTTTGAATGAGTATGAAATCACATAACTTACGTTTTTCTGGGGGGGATTTTCTGGTCATAATCTCTTTGGCTAATCTCATTACTTTAACCATGCCATCCTAGCATAATGACCGGACAATATCTATATCCATCCTTGACACATGCAAGTTGCAACCTTTCTGGATGTGACCTTTTTGGTTTACTTTGTTCTTTCAAACCGAGATGAGGGAATTGTTAATGTCATGATTGCAAAGAGACTTAGGAGTTTTATTCACCGTATCAATGAAGTAGGAAAGGTAGTTTTCTGGTTTCAAAGACTAAGGCTCCATTTGGTTGGTGCTTTTGCTTTTACTATATTTCCTGTCTTTTCAGTTCATTTTATATCTTTTGCTTTTGACTCTTTATTGAAAGAAGCAAATATCAAAAGCATCAAACAAATGGAGCCTGAGTGTAAATAATCTTGCTGGCTAATCAAGTGATAGGTGATAGAAGATCCAGATGAGGAAATCAAGAGACAATTGGCCATGACTATGTTTACGAATAGTATTCTTAGCACCTGATTTCTTGTCACAAAGCATAAGTATTTGCTGACAGTGAAGATTGTGAACAGAACAGAGATGAGATCTTTTATCACAAGGTCACACCTCAGAACTTCTTTTTCTGTGCTTCAAAGAACACAGAGAGAACTTTTCTTTGATGGATCATTACAAACCCTTCTAGTCTCTTATATCTCTTATGCTGGGTTAGATTACTCTGTATTTTCTCCATTAGCTCCTGTTATGTGAGCTTTTACATGCGCTCATCTCAATTCTTTGGTTTGTTCTTGCAAGCTAAGTGCATATATTTTTTTGCCAATACAAAAGCGAACTCTTGATGTATATCGAACTATTTTTGTATTCATTCGAATGTGAAAATGGGGCTCTATTTTTGTATTTATTTGAATGTGAAAATAGGGCTCGGGTATTGAATGGGAAACCATTTTGTCGTTGTTGAGTTTACATGTAAAAACATGATTGATTCATTTAGAAGTACATCATTCTAGAATTGGTATGGTAAAATATGGTGTCTTAGTAGTTCTTTTCTTTGTTGGTCTTTCATTCTATTTTTCAAATTTAGGATACAATGTTTGTTGAGTATTTTATTTCACGTACCTATACAAGGCGTAAGAACAAATGCTACTTGGGTATTGGCCATGGTTGATAATTCAACAAGAACTTTTGACAATTTTACATTTGGGGTTTCTACTCTGATAAGATGTAATGAGAAAAAGGCCTTTGACAATCTTACAATGCCTCTGCGTTCCCCAATTTCAAGCAAAAAGTTTGCTTGTATGCATCTATAATTTGTTTTTCTATTAATATTATTATTAAAAATAAAAAATGTCAGAAGTGGGATTTGAACCCACGCCCTCTTTCGAAGACCAGAACTTGAGTCTGGCGCCTTAGACCACTCGGCCATCCTGACTTTTGTACTTCAATGATTTCTTCATTGTGAATCATTCATCAAAGCAGGCGTTCTTGTTTGCAATCTGCAAAGGGCTAAAGATTTCACCTTTTTTGCACTGCAACTCCCCATATTATTATCCTCTTTTGCAATCAAGGCCTCATTCTTGAGTGCTGATTTTACATTTTTAGTCTTAGAAGAATTGAAATTTTAAAACAACCCCAAGGTATGGCCAAAATTCCTCCATATATTGAACTAAAATTGATTTGCTACTCTGTTGAATTACATTATTGTAGCAATATTCCTAGGGCACCCTTCATTTCCTCTGTGGATATTAATCTTTAGAAACAGTCACAATGAAGGATTTGTTATGATTTCCCCCTACACTTTTGTTAAACCAAAAATGCATCAATTAATGTTATCAAGCTCAACATTCAAAGATGTCAGATTTTGTTGGTGCGAACTGCAAATTGAAAACAATTTTTGTTACCCTCATTTAACAAATAATTTATTTTTGGTTAAACAAAATTTTGATAAAAATAGATTCTTCAGATGGATCATGTATACATGATTAATATCAATAAGACAACAAAAAATTATCGATACGATTTAAATCCAAAATTATTTACCTTAAAAACAACCAATTTATTAATTGAATCAATTTCTTGTTAATTTTGATAAGATAAATTAAATAGATAATTATCTTTTATTATCGGTGAAGTATTTATTTTATAAATAAATTTAAAGGATTGTTGTATCATAACATGTAATGGGTGATAAACTATGCTACTTTATTTAGCAAAAAATTATTCAACAGTTTCATTCAGATTAATTATGAAAAGCAGTGATACAAAGTCAACAATCCAAAACTTTATAAAAACGAAAGCATTTTTATGGTCAAATAAATCAATTTCCTACAACGGTTATATTCCCGGCCATAATTCATTCAATCAAAAAATAATAATAATAATTCAAAATTTCAACATACTTACGTAGACAGTAGAAACGGTAATTTACAGAACCTTTTTACGTACTTTTTTGGATTTTTCCCTTTCTATTTGTGTATTCAAAAAAGGCTGTCCATGTTGTGTTCATTAAAGTAGATTTAAGAATTTATATACTTGTCCTTATTCAAAAAAAAAATTATATATACCGTAAGTGTCGAGTTTATTTCGTGTTAAATACATATAAAACAAAAATATTATCAGGTCTCAATTCATATTGATATGTTAAATATGCAATAAAATTTCTAATTTTTATTAAAATTTTAACCCGTATTATTTATATTTATTTACTTATGGTGTCATTGCATCATGAAATTTCACACCTGCTAACATCATAATGCCTATTTTTTGGGAATGTGATTTTTTTTAACTTAATTTATTCTAGAAACAAAATAATATTGTCGAAATATTAAAAATTTGTCGATGAGATTTTTAAACAAGATTGGTTTAGGAGTCGAAATCCATATTTCACATCAATTGTATTTGATAGCTTTGGTTTTTAGCATTGCCAATTGCCATTGTCAAATTATTATTCTCCTTTCCTTCCAAACAACATGATGTTAGCTGATTTGAACACTTCTGTTATTTTACACCGCAAATTCTATAATGTTGACAGCATGCTAAGATACACACAAACGTAATTAAAGTTAAAAGTACAATTAATTATAAATGCATATATTCGTGCGTGCTTGAAAATGATGTATAAATTTGCTCGAAAAAAAAGAAAATGAGATATAACTTTGCTGAAAAAATCATAAAATAATATTTTGATTAAGAAGTAATAAATCAAATAAATTAACAACTAAAGCGTTTGTTAATTCTTTTTAAAAGGAATTAAGTTCAATTTTGGATTTCCTTTTTTTATTGTACTTATCTATGAAAAAATTTGACTTATAGATAGCTACCCAACTCCTTGTTCTTTGAAAAAACCTTCCATTTCAATTGGTAGTTTTTTTACATAAAGCAATCATAGCTGAACAAAGTCAGAAAATTATGTTTTTGAACGGTTATACTTATAATTGAAGAGTATGCCAATAAAATATTAATTCATAATTCAAAACTCAAATCAATATCTCTTTTAGAAGACTTGACTTAATATTATTATCTTAATTTAAACCCCTAAGCCCAAGGCGGACCAAACCCTAACCTGACTTAATTATTATCTGAATTTAAGATTAAAAAAACCTTAATTGACCCCAACTCAAACTTAACTAACCAATAAGGTTTCAACACGTAGGAATACTCTTTAGAAAAAGATAAAAGATGAATATGGCAATGAAATATTGATCCAAAACCCGACTGAAGTCCAAGAAAAATAGAGAATGGCTTGAATAATGGCTTCGGGTGCTTGTTGAAGTTGATCAGATAGAAGAGAAAACGACAATGGTTGGCAAAACTCTAGAAACCAAACACATCAAACTTTTGTCTATTTATTTGTTTTTCTAAAAGCTGAGACTGCAGAGGTTTTGAATGGGAATCTTGAACAACCTGTAAATTTGGAAGTAGCTACTAGGCTTCGCTTTTCATAGCTTCTTCCTCACTGAAAATGATAAATATACCCACCAGAAATATAAACAAATAAATAAAAAAGAAAGAGAGAGATAGCGACAATATTGTCATGTAGCCAATCAAAAGAATTTTCCTTTTCTCTTCCGACTATGTATTTGTCCCTAAGACAGCATTGATTGCCACAGCACAACACGTGGCCCAAGGGACCTACTCCAAACCAAGGGCTGTGCTGCTTTGTCACACTCATGGACAAGAGTACCCGGCGCACGTTAGAACCGACCAGTTTGCACTTTTGGACCTTTTTGGTTAGGTGTTTGAGGACCAAAACTTACCAAAACAGCACTTAAATGCCCACATGTGAATGCACAACCACAAAAAAAAAACAAAAACCAACTCTCTCTCTCTCTCTCTCTCTCTTTCTAGTCCACACATGACAAAAGGTAAACAACTTCACTTGTAAACAAATAATAACATCAAGTCTGGTTATAATGGGAATATAAAACATACATTAATTGCACTTAAACTAAAAATATTAGTTATCAATGACTTGAGAAACAGACAGTGGGAAGCGGGTTGAGGTTTTAGTTCTTAGGCCAATCTGGTTGGCTCTCTCCTATCCCCAGAGGGCAACAGTTAAGCGTTTTCAGAGGAAATGGCAATGAATTATTATGTCAACCACCCACCCAACCCTCTCCTTGATAAGAAAAACCCACATTTAAAAACATGTACTTTTTATATCTACCCTATCCCAAGAACAGGTAATGAGTTTCCTAACAAATCAGAGAAATGGCCCCTGTGAAATTGAAATAAATTAAATAGTAATACAGTTCCACGCAGATTGCAGAGAGAAAGAGAAGAAAAAAATGGGAATTTTTTTTATTTATGGAATGGTTGAGGAAAGAAAAAAAGAAACAGCAATATTAATGACAACATATTTCATCCTTCTTTCACTAACCCAGTAACTAAGTACCCACCAGACATCCAATCCAATCTCCCTCATGGCTTCCAATGTTTTGTATATATCATCACATATATACATGTACAGATCCTCTACTGCCAGCCAGCCTGCCTGCCAGTCCTCTCACTGTATCTCTAAAATGTAAACTAAGTATCCACTTTAATTAAATTGTACACATATTTCTCAATTCTTTCTTTTGTTTTTCCACAGAATGAAAGTAGTGATACAAGAGCCCAGGCTGGCCTACTTGAAAATATAAAAGGGAGAAAAAATTAACAAAAAGGTGAAGGGAGGAAGAGCAGTGAACCCTAGAGCAATGAGGAATGAATGAATAAATAAACACTGCAAAAGGGAACTAAAGCTAATTTCTCAGGGTTCTCTGGCATTGGCTGCTGATGGGATTATTATGTAGCTCTCATTTATGTCACAGGTATCTGGTAATCCTTATGTGGTGGGACGAAAGATTGGGAGGGTAGTGGAAGAGTTCCAACAAAATGGACATTTTGGGCAGCAAGTAAACACAAAAAAGGGTGGAGCAGAAGTGTACAGTACACTGATGAGTTCTAAAAGCTGTAATGCCTCACCGAGTGTTCCAGCATTTCTTGACTTGGGCACACAATTTCCTTCACTCGGCTACCATTTTTGTATATCTTGAATGTTGGTACAATCCTCACATTCTCAGCATTTGCAACCGCTGGATTCTCATTGATGTCCACCTTTAATACAAAGAACCCACAAAAGATAGAGAAGAAACACTTATGTTATTTTTACCGCTTCACATGAAGTTATCTTTATCTAAATGGGCATGGAACAAACAAATATGCCTGTGGGCCATTTACCTTAAGAAAATTTATGGAGGGGTAGCGGCCACATAGTGCATCTACAAATGGAGATATCTGCTTGCATTGCATGTTGGAAGCCATCTTAAAATGGACTACAGATATGCCTGTGGTTCAAAATTAACTCTCAAGAGGATTGCCAGACAGTAAAAAGGGGAAAGAAAGAGAGAGAGAGCCGTTGAAATTAGTTTAAAATGTTGGGAATGTAAGGACAACACTTACCTGGCAGAGATATTGCAGCTCTGAACTGCTCAAGACTGGCTACTTCCTCTACTTCACCACCAAACTTCATATTATAAACTTCTTCACCACGGGATTTCTTCAATGAAACTTGTGCATGAAATAGAGATTCAGCAACTTCATTATCATTTGGAAGTTCCCTTCTCAAAACTTCATAATCTCGCACGGCATCTGCCCATCTCTCAAGCTATAGTTCACAATAACTTATCATTAGTATGAAACAACCAAATCCTTACAAATACATACACAAGATTATTTTCTTATGATAAAGGAGAGCTTTAAAGAATTCTTTACCTTGCTATTAGATGCTGCCCTTCGAAGAAGGGCTTTTATGTAATTCGGTTGGATGCTTAAAGCTTGATCGCAGTCTTCAACAGATCGCTCCCACCGCCCAAGCTTAAACCAACAAGCTGCTCTGTTACAATAAAGAACAGAGTTCGATGGATCAAGCCTGAGACCATCCCCATATGCTGTGCAGGCCTCACTGAACCTTTCAGATTTGAAAAGATCATTCCCACGTGATCGTGCTCTTGCAACCAACCTCACATTGTTAAGCAGTACAGCAACTTCAACATTTCGGGGATCATTCTGTCCAGCCTTCTCAGCAGCTGTAACTGCATTCTCAAACCTGCAAGATATCCATCAGCAATTTTCTTACTCCGCTCTCAAAGTCTTTGGCATATTATATCTGGTGAATCTTAGCATTATTTTTTTCTAACCTTCCAAGTGCCATCTCAATTTGTGCTTGGACAAAGAAAAGATACGCTTCAGAAAGCATCCCAAAGAACTTAGTCTGTGCGGAAGAATTGGTGCATGGTTCTAATTTAGGAACAACTGAAAGGCTTGATTCAGCATCCTCAAGTTGCTGAAGTTTCAAAAGGGCTTCCACTCTACACATAAAAAGCTGTAAATTCAATTTGAACCAGTTCAGCCATTTTCAATGTCTGTTAACTGCACAAATTCTTCATAATTTAATGATGGAAAGTTTTGAACAAGTTTTTTACCTGCGGACAAAAGTCTGCTCCAGCAGCAATGGCAGCATCAGTTTCCCTTAATGCACTTTTCCAGTCTCTAATTCTCCGGGCATCTGTGCACTTGCTAAGATGCTTCTCCACTGCCTGCAGCTTCTGCAACTCAGTTGGATCTTGTGGCTGCCCAGGAAAACATAGGTGCTTCCTAGCGTTCTCAACCTGCCCGACCCTGAAATGCAGAGAAGTTAATTGAAGCAACCTAAATAATGCATGCACATTCAATTGGAGCAACTAAACATATATGCAGTTGACTACTGTTGGAGAATAAAAGTAATTTCAAGAACCGTTCATTATTATAGAAGATAAAAACATCGCATAAACAGCCAAAAGACTGAAACAGATGGATATCTGATTTTAATAGAAGATAGAAACATTGCGGACAAGTTTATGGCCACCCGATATCCATAGGGAACAGATCCTTCTAAAATAACTTACAATAACCCATCATTGGTGGACACTATTAAACACAAAGTCCTTAAACATCTCAAGGGATTGCTCTGAGAAAACCCAAAATCTAAAATTAACAAAGATTTCAAGAAATATTTAAAAGAAAAAGAGTAAACCTAGACAAGATAATCTTAGAAATACAAACAACCATCAAAATGAGAACCATATAATTAATAGTCAATATCAAACAGGCATGAAAATGGAAGAAATCTAGATCAGAAAGGAAGATATGGAGAGCAGAAAATGGTGTTGATAAAAAAAACTAATCAAAACATATGGATCCAGCAATCCAAAAAACCAGTAACTATTCTCATCAATGCAGATGAAAACATTAGCATTACTCACATTCGTTCACCAGATCAAAACTTCTGCAACCATAATCAAGACAAGTCAATAGAAGAAAAAGGAAAATAGAAAAAAAAAATCCATACTCCCATCTGAAAGAGAGAACCCACCAAAGCCTATTCATAACACTAACAAACCAACATCAAAAACCAAAATTCTTTGTTACAAAACTAGATCCAAAACATCAAACAAAACTATCATAACACACCCAAATACCAGAACTGTACAAAAAGAAATTCCCACCGACACTCTTTCCTTCGCCAATGTAGATTAAAAAACCAGTAAAAGAATATATATGAAATCTGTTTTCACCTTAACAATAGTGAAGCCAATCTCTGATGAGCCCTACAAAAATTAGGATCCAATCTAACCGCTTCCTCACACTCTTTCACCGCCTCTCCTACTCTCCGTAACGCCATTAATGCAGCCGCCCTGTTACTCCGGTAAGCTGCATTCCCCGGAGACAAAGCTATAGCCTTATCATACAAACTCAAAGCCTGTACAAAATGTCCCTTTCTATACATATCATTCCCAACTTTCTTTACTTCCTCAGATTCGGAACTCCCCATTGCTTTCCTCAATAAATCACTTCCAGTTCCCCGGCTTCCCAGGGTGTTACTGTGTTCAAAGACACCGCCTTTGGAGGCTGTAACGTGTCCAGTTCCCACTCCACCGCCCCGCATTATGCTGCCGTGGCCATAATTACCCGACCCTGAACCTAAAACGTCGGACCTGGAGCTCCGGTTCACTGCCATGCCGCCTTTTAGGATTTTCCCTGAAGGGCATATGTTTCCCGTCGGAAGGACGTTGAGTGGCGGCGAGTTGACGGAGCTTTGACCCGAATAGATCAAAGGGTAGGTCGTGGCGGTGTTGGATTCGGATCTTGTCTGACCCGGTTTCATATTACGGGTCGAAGCAGTCGGGCTTGTTTCACTTGACCCGGAAAGTTCCCCTGAGTGGTTATTCGGACCCAATTCGGATCTTCTAGCACTCGCGTTGGATCCGTTTCGACCCGAACCGGATCCAGATGAGCTGGAACTAGAACTCGTCGTTGTCATCGTGAGGCCTTGTTGCCGAGTTCGGAGCGGCGACACGGGTGAACCCAGATCGATTTCACGGAAATCGGGCTTGTTAACATCGTAACTCAGTGAATCCCGGAGTTGATCGGCGAGTTTCTCTAAACCCCCTAACTCCGTTACTTCCTTTCCAGGATGCGACATTTCACTTCCTTTTCCTTTCACCAGAAATGGGTTTACTCCAATTCTCGTCTCCCTTCCCACCACTCTCTCTCTCTCTCTCTCTCTCTCTCTCTCTCTCTCTCTCTCTCTCTCCTTTGAGTCTTTGGGTTTTCTATTGGTAATGTGAGTAAAAGGAAGAGCTTGAAGTGAATATAGAGAGGACACAGCTCGGAGAAGAAAGGAAAAACTCTGAAGAAGACATCTAAGAGAACGAGAGACGGAAGGAAAGGAAAGGAAAGGAAAGGAAAGGAAGGGAAAGGAAAGAAAGAGATGGGGATCTCGTGATATAAAAGGCAGAAGCAAAGAATGAATGTGAATTAAGAGAGAGAGAAAGCAAGGGTTTTACAGAGAGAAACGAAGGAAGGGAGGAAGGAAAGAAGAAGAAATGGAAGCGAAAGAGTTTATTTTATATATAAATTTTTTATTTTTTTTCGTTTTTTTTTCTTCCCCCTGCCGCTTCACGAGACAGGTTTCATTCATCTCTCTTCCATGAGAATTTCTATCTATACCCCTATTTTTACTCTCCATACCCCATTTCTCTTCATTAGTCACTGTTCATTGCTGAGACAGATGGGGTACAAAGAGCAAAAATGAGAGTATATTTAGCAGTTCTCCTCTTCCATCTCTCCTCTCTCTCCATTCACTTCTTTATTTTATTTATTATCTTTTTTTATTATTATTTTATTTTGGGTTTTCTTGTGTTCTCTTTATGCCTCTATAATTTGCCTATTGTTTCTCTGCCATGGCCTGTGTCTTATCCCACTCTCGGAATAAATTTTTAGATTTTAGATTTTTGATTTGGATAATAATTTTACTTTCTATTTTAATTGTATATCAAATGATTTAATTAGTGAGTTTAAAAAAAGTAATTCTTACCTCTTTTTCATCAATCAATGCTGATTTTTTATTTCAAAAAAAATAACTTGATATGTTCAAAATCCATGTTAGCTTTAATTTTTTTTAATTATCCTCAGAAATAGATTTAATTCTTTCATTATCCAAAAATGGATATAATTTGTTTTTAGTTTTAGGAATTGGGATTGGATATCATTTTTTAGTTTTTTTTATTAAAATTAAAATAAAATTATTTTTTATACTTAAAAAGAGAACAAATGTAATTAAGCAAAAAATTATACGATAACTTTTTAGATTTGATAGATATTTTTTAATAATATATTTTCATTCAAATTTATAATCATAATTACATATTACATTTATCGATACACGAATACTCTAATAAATTAGTAAATATAATTAACAATAACAAATTAATTCAATCTCACATTTAATGATACTCGAACTGAAACATCAAAACCGTAAGACTTGCCTTTTACCATTGAGACAAAACGTCACTAGCTAGATTCAATCAATATTATTAGTATGATATATACCTTTAAAATATATTTAAAAAACTAATTCAAAATTAAATATGTAATATTTTTTAATTTTGCTTATAAAATTAAATAATTCTATTGTCCAAATATAAGAAGGAACTTCAATTAAACAAAACATATTCTATACCCTTAAAAGTTGAATTACAAATTTAAATTAAATTAACTTTATTTTAATTATTCTAGCGCGTGAAGATATTCAAATAAAGAGCAAGTGAGAAAGCAAAACTAAAAATGCATGAAAATAATTAAGACGGAAGAGGTGAGCAGGTCCATCATCTTCTACTCTGTCTCAGTGTTATTTTTTTTGTTTGTGTATTAAAATATTCGAATCAAATTCAAACTATTATTTAAATAATTCAAAATTAAATTAAAATCGAAAATAACTTTAAGCTGTAATAATTATCAAATTAAATTATAATAATTCATGAATATTTTAATTTATTCTCAGCCGTAATGTTGATTTCACAGTTTTGTTTTTCACCGTCGGTAAATTTAGTAATAATTTACCGAACTCAAGTGTTGTCCTTCCAAAATAAGTCCAAGCAAAGCCGTACCTCAGCCACGTGGCACATATAAAGAGGCTTGTGGCCCCACTTTATGACACAGCAAACGTCAATATCAAACCAGCATCCAATATTTGGACATTTACTGCTTTTACTGTAATTACCACATTTACCTTACCAGTAATCTCCACTGGGCGAATCTTTTATGGCAAGCTTTTAACTAGCTAGGAGCAACATTAACCTAAAAAAGTAAGTTTAATGATATAAAGTTTTGTTGAATTTTTGAATAAAGATAATTTATAACGAAAAGTTTTGTATTTAAATTTTCATCGGATCGAATTCTCTTGAGTTAATGTAATCTCATATTTGATATGATATGAGAAACACCTCATGATAATAAAAAAAGAAAGACTAATGTTTTTTTTATGTAGATCACAGGTTTTTTCATCATTTTTAACGGTCTGAGACTAATCCTGTTCGAGGTTTAGTGACAGTTAAGGCTCTTCACCCCTCTCCAAAGATGTGTTTAGTGAGAGTTGAACCCGAGAGCTATTCTTACAAACTCAACCTGCGTTGCCAACTGAGCCACAATCTTTGGGTAAGACTAATGTTATTTTTTCCAAGTCACAAACTCACAACTAAAATAAATCCAATAAGTAATAATTTTATAGATATTTATTTTTTATGAGCAGTTGGATTGTCTAATATTTAAAATTTTCTTCTATAAATAACTTCTTGTTAGATAGAGAATAAAATTATGGTTTAAGTAAAATATACATAAAAGTGATTTGTGATACAAGTTTCCAAAAAAATGATTTTTTAAAAAATAATATATATGTGAAATTCTCATAAATATGTCATAATATATTGATATTTGCAAGTATGTTGTTAATGTTAATAATGTTAATGATGTTCAAAGTATGAGAATAGAATGATATTTTTTTTATAAAGTTATTAGTATAAAATATTATATTATAGTCAAATATTATATTTTGTATAAAAATTAATATTTATTTTATTATACAAATTAATAATCGAGAAATTAATAAAAATATTATGTGCAAGCATCTATAATCCATTCTCAATCTATTATATTAATCAATAATAATTTTGATAATTTGCGCATTTATACTTATATTGTATTAAAAATATGTAAAAAAAAAATTATCATATCACAATTAATGTTAACACTTCAAATACGAATAGATTTTTCAATTTTTACCGCAAATCATACACAATATTTTTAAAAGTATTTGGTTCAAAATTATCAAATTTAATTGAGAATTGCAATAACCAAATTACTTTGGATTTTTTTTAGGAAGAAAAAAATGTAAAAATAAATTAATAATGAGGAAATGACAAGTCATCACAAAGAAAATGTAGGAGTATTTTACATGCAATGTTGAATCTTTCTATTTTTATTCTTTGTTCATTATGTTGAATCTTTTTATGGTATTTTAAAAGTAAAATGTTTATGATATTTCACTAAATTCCTAACTCCTAATTCATCCCTACTTCCCTAGACTAGATTCCTCTACTTTCTAGTTTCCACTATTACATCTTTTAACTCTCTTACGCAAGCCAGAAGCTAACATAGATTTATAAATGCCCTCCAAGTACCCAAATTACCCTCACCACTCGCCATTAATTACGACATTGCTTTGAAGCCATGCAAAGTCCCCAGCTGTTCACTTCGATAGGCTCGAGAAACGGAGAGAAAATGTCAACCTCACAAGAAAGAAGAAGGGCCCCAAAAGCCAGAAATGGTAGCAATGGCATTATAGTAAAAAGGTAGCCTAAGTAGGGGTAATATGGGAATTGGGCGTGAGTCCCATGGGACAGGAGTAGCTGGCCATGTGCAGAGGAGAGTCGCGTGCCAGCTGGCCCATTGAGGGGAAAAACCTTAACGCGGCAAAAGTGGCATCCAGCTAAGCAAATAACGGAGTGTAGTAACGACGTTAAGTTGCCAGCAAGCTATATTAGTTAATTTGGTTTGCTGTGTCAAGGATGGGGATTAAACGGACGTTAAAAAGAGATGGTGACAGCTGCGCAGAAGACCATGTTTATCAGAGGTGTCAGGGAAGGGGAATGATGACCGGGAAATCTTAGTCATGCCAGGTAAGCAAATTGCCGATTGCCCTCTTTGTTAGGTTTGAATTTGATCCAATGCTTAAGAATTCGGAACAAATCGATACCATATAAAAATGATATATATTAAAATTTAATAAAAATTATATATAAATATAAAAGAAGTAAAAAAAATTGTGTTTAATATATCGATATGAAATTTTTATATTTTACATGATATAAACATAATTTTATATGATACAAATATAAATTTTATACATGAATTATCAAATCTGATCAAGACAATAAGAATGAAATTTACTTCAATTTTTAAAACATTTATAACTAAGCAAAATCCAATACTTATAATCTTAGGAAAATTATCCTATATACTGTCAGTGGAGTTTTTTAATTCCACAAGCGGAGTTAGGATAATGACATATGTCCCATTTTATTTATTTTTTATTTTTTTAATATTTTTAAAGGACATATGTCATCATCCTAACTCCGCTTGTGGAGTTAAAAAACTCCATTGACAGTGGATAGGATAATAATTCATAATCTTAATGGTCAATGCATATTTTTTTATTCAAATAATTAAGTTTGATTTTACTTTAAAAAAATAAATAATAAAGAAACAAAATCTAATTTGTTTACATGCATTATTGATATGAAATTTGGCAATGGACAACTTGTTCGATTTTCATATTAGGATAAGATGTATCGTACTTTACATACAAAATTTATACGTGAAATTTGCACAAACAAAATATCATGATGCATAATTCCAACTTGTGATCATTATCATCGAAATTGGATAAAACTTAAGTACTTATCGATTAGGTTAATATCTAATTTGTTTGCATGCATTATTGATATGAAAAATTAGAAATAGACAAGTTATTCGATATCATAATAGGGTAAGATATGTCGAGGTTGTTGAAAAGGATTTTTTTCATATTTTAGTTAGTAATATATTAAAAATAAAATAAAGTTAGAGTTAAGCAAATTTAACCATCAAAACTCAAATTATGATAATATATGTCATATAAAAAAGTTATACATGAAATTGTTGCAGACAAGAAGATCTCATATGATAGTTCAAACTTGTGATCATTAATGTCCGGGTTGAATAAAATTTAAATACGTATAAATGATTAACTTAAATCATCATTGATTCTACTATTTTATTATTTTGAATATATACAAGAGACACAACAATGTAATTATTTTTTAAAATTATGTATAATTATATATATTTTCCATATATGGATAAAATATATTAAATATGTCATATTTGTACGAAAATTATACATAAAATTAGTGCAAACAAGGAATACTCATGATAGTTTGAACTTGCGATCACTATTGGAGATTGAATAAAAATCAAGTATATATGGATTAGGTTAACTTGTCATTGATTTTATGATTGCATTTTTTAATTAAGCATATATATACACACACAAGTAGAGGTGCTTATTGGGCCGGGTTGGCCTGACTTGGTTCGCAACTGGATCGGGTCAATCCGACCCAATATCCGAACCGGTACTGTACCGGTTCGGAACCGGCCCGGCCCAGCATGGTACCGGGCTGGGCCGGTTTTAAAATTTTAGGATCGGGCCCGTTAAGGGCTCGACTCATAACCGGACCGGTTTGAACCGGTCCGGTTAAAAAAAATAAAAATAAAATCCTTTTTTATTGCAGTTGCACTGCAGTGCAACTGCAGTCTGCAGCAGAGGCAAGTCACAGACTTGCCTCTGCGTTTTTGATGGCCGTTGCCCATCAATCCTTTTTTCTTTTTAATTTTTTTTATTTTTTAATTATAATTAAATTAAAAAAAATTTTGGCTTGGCTGCCACTGCGCAGTCTAGCATTGCAGTTGCACTGCAATGCAACTGCAAATATGCAGAGGCAAGTCTGCAAGTCACAGACTTGCCTCTGCTCTGTGTTTGATGGGCAACGGCCCCATTAATCCTTTTTTTTTATTTTTTTATTCTAATTTTTTTCCTATAAATACCTCTATTCTATCTTCTATTTTCATTTACATTTCTTCTATATTTTCTCTCAAATCTACTATCTATATTCATCTACTCTTATTCTCTTCACTCACATACTCTCTCAATATTCACTCAAACTCTCTCAAATTCACTTAAATTCCCTTATTCCAAATTTATAATATCATCATTTCCTTTCTAAATTTCATTTTTCTTTTTATTTTATAATTTTACAAATTTTACTTTTAATTTTCAAATTCTAATATATTATATATATTCCTTATTCCAAATTTATAATATCATCATTTTCTTTGTAACTTTCATTTTTCTTTTTATTTTATAGTTTTGCAAATTTTACTTTTAATTTTCAAGTTTCAATTTCAAATTCCAATATATTATATATATCATAAATCTATTTTTTTTTAATTTTGAACATATATTTATTTTCAAAAAAATATAAAAATGTCAAATTTCTTTCGTCGTTCATGCTCTGTTTCTCGACCTTTTGGTTCCACTGAAATTCCTAATTTGGGTGACGAATCATTTAATGAAATCGAGCCTGATATTCATCCGGAGGAGGAGCTTCCTTTGGGTGCACCATCGGTTGGTCGTGGTCGACGTGGAGGAAGTCATGCTCAAACACAATCATCAGCTGCCACCACTGCTGCTACATCATCAAGGCCGAAGTTTAGTTGAAAAAAAATGAGCAGGGTATGAGAGTATTTCGATATTGTAGCAAAAGAAGGTGAGACGAATAAATATTGTGCTATCTGTAAATTGTGCCAATGCGTTTACTCTTATAACTCCGGTGGAGGTGGTGACGGTACAGGTACGTATAAAAGACATTTAATTACTGCACATAAAGTTAATCCTGATGCCGAAGAAAATGAAATTTTAGAAGGTAAACAATTTTAAATTAATACACGTGATGGTGGAAAAAATTTTATTTTTAATAATGTTCAAGCTAGACGTGGTTTAGTTAGATTTGTAGTTAGGACTGAACAACTATTCACAATTTGTGAAAAAACAGGATATTTAGAATTTGTTTGTAACTATTTACAACCCGCATATAAATCTATTTCTAGACATACATTAAAAAGAGATTGCATGGATATGTTTAAAGAATATAGACAAGCTTTAATTGATAAACTTAGTAATATTTCATCTAGGGTTAGTTTAACTAGTGATATATGGACTAGTACTAATAGTATAAGTTATCTTGTTATAACTTGTCATTGGATAGATGAAGATTGGTCCATGCAAAAATGAATTTTATCTTTAGATGTAATAGAAGAAGCACATAATTCATATACTATTCATAAATATATTACTAAAGTTTGTAAATTATATGGACTAGAAAATAATAAAGTTTTTGCTATTACTTTTGATAATGCTTCGAGTAATACTGCAGCTATTCCTCATTTAATTAAAAGTTTAAACCCTGTTATGCAAGGCATATTTTTTCATGCAAGATGTGCATGTCATATTATAAATTTATGTGTTCAAAGTGGTTTTAGTTCTAGTGGTACTGGTATTGGCATAAGTTCAATTGATAAAATTAAAATTTTAGCAAAATGGATTCGCATACCAAGTAATAAACGTGAATGGAAGCAAATTTATATAACAAATAATATACCTGTTAAAGCGTTTCCACTTCCCGTGGAAACAAGATGGAATTCACTTCATCGTTTACTTTCTTCTATTTTACCTTAAAAAGAACTTGTTACTCCTTTTTATAACAATTATACAAGTAGCACATATTTAGTACTTTTTGAAGAAAATTGGACTTTTATTGAATATTGTATTGATTTATTATCTACTTTTAAAGATGCAACCGAAAGATTTTCAACTCAATTTTATCCAACTACACAGTATTTTGTTTCTATTATCTACACAATGTTTGACAAATTTGTAAAATTTAGGAATCATGAAACTTTAAGTTCTTTTGTATATGATATGGAGGAAAAATTTTAAAAATATTGGGAAATAATTCCTCCTATTTATTGTATTGCAACTTTACTAGATCCTAGTCAAGATGAGGTAAATATAGAAATTTTTTTTGATTGTTATAAAGAATTTCTTGGCATTGATTCTATTGAGGATCAAAAGTCCTCAATTAACAATCTTTTTCGAGAATTGTTTAATGTTTATGAAACAGAAAGGGAGCAATTCAACTTTAATCGAGAAGAAGAAGATTCATACGAAGAAACCAAAAGTAGCAAAAAAGGAAAAGGAATTTTAAACACAATTCAGGAAGCAACAAAGAAGAGAATGGAGCTAAAAGGAAAAGTGAGCGGATCAAGATCGGGATCAACAACTCGGCGAAGTTCTAGCTTCAATGAGCTAGGATTTTTCTTAAGTCAAGATTTTTATGTAGATGATAACTTTGATCTTCTCCAATGGTGGAAAGAAAACCAAAAACAATTTCCAGTTTTAGCTTCCATGGCCCGAGATGTTTTTGCGGTGCAAGTTTCTTCTGTTGCTTCGGCATCCGCATTCTCGACGTGTGAAAGAATTATTGGAGACCATCGAACCACTCTTAATCCGGATTCATTGTGCATGTTAACATGCCTTAAAGATTGGTTTGATGCAGAATGACGCAATGTCGAACTTGGAATGACCAATGAATTTGCTGAAGAAATTTCCAAGGCAATCCGTATAAATTATGAAGAGTAGAAAATAATCTTTTTTTTAAATTGTATGTAAAATTGTAAATAAGTTTAGTCATAGTGAATATTTTTATGGACTACGGTCCCGTGATTTTTACCCTTCTAACTTTTGAAGGGGTTTTCCACGTAAAAAATCTTTGGTCTCCTACTCTCTCCTTTTTCTCCTTTGTTGTTGTTGTTGTTGTGTTGTTGTTGTTGTTGTTGTTGTTATTATTATTATTATTATTATTATTATTATTATTACTACTACTACTACATACCAAATTAATTACTGTTATACTTATCTGTGTTTAAAATAAATAAATATTTAAAATACAAAATGAATTAATATTTTAAAAATATATTAAATAAATGAATAAATAAATAAATGAATAAATATTAAGTAAATGATATTTCAAATATAATAAATTATTTTAAATGCAAAATGAATATAATAAATGAATATAAATAAAGATATGCAAAATGAATATAATAATAATGTTCATAATATCATTATTTGTATTTTGAATCAAATATCATTTTATCATAATATTATATTCATAATATAACTTTAATTTATTATAACAATAATTTTATTAGATAATTTTATAATAGTTTATTTTTATATTATTGTTACATTAATTAAATAAATTATAATATAACTTTATAATAAATTATTGTTAAATTAAACTATTAACATTATTTATTATAAAAATAAATTTATTAGATTAAATTATTAAAATATATTAATAGATATCAAAATAAATTAATATAAATTTTGAAAAATAAAAAATTTAAAAAGCAAAAAAAAATGGACCGAACCGGTTTAAACCGGTTCGGTCTGGTTTTGAGACGAACCGGTCAAACGAACCGGGCCGATTCGCCTCTTATAACAGATAGAACTGGTCCGAACCAGACCGATTTACTACTGGTTCGGACCGGTTCTCTTTTGGTTAGGGCCGGAACCGGTGAAAACCAGCCCGAAACCGGCCCGGTCCGGCCCGTAACTAGCTCTACACACAAGTGCTACAAAATTTATTTCTTGTTTCAATTGTGTACAAATTATAGCTTGTTTCGTACTACTTATTTCTTGTCAAGCTTAATATTCAAAAAGTTAATGTCATACAAATTTATTATCTTAATCATGTTTTATGTAACTTTATTCAATGAATAAATTATATAATTTTTTTTCATTATCGTTCCATATAACTCGTCCCATTGAGTTTTATTTTTTTTCTCTTTATAATGAAATATTAGAAGGAAAATAATAATTTCATTTTTAAAATTTTACTTGAATTTAATTTTTAATATTTAATTAATTTAAAATATATTTTTATACGGGTTTAATACAATTAAAATAAAATGATACTTATATACCTAACGCAACACGCACGATTACGTCAAGTTTGGTTCGCATTGCGTAGCTATAAACACCGTGCCAAATTTGACGTTTGCCATACAAAATATTTGACATTTGGAAAGCAAGTGGGAATTGTATTAAATTAGGTCGTCATTTTTGTTTTGTTTTTTCTTTTTGGAATTTTCTTTTCTTCCCAAGTTCCTCAGTTGTAACGGCTAGCCGCTATTTGACCCATTTTCTCCCTTTTTTCTCACCTTATCCTTCCCTTCCCACAGCCACAGACAGGCATTTCGGCAGAGCCACTGCAACTGTCCTACATCAACGAGTTTCGCCGGTACAACATAAAGGCTTTTCTTAATCATTTTTACCACTGCAATTTTTACTTCTACGATGAATATATGTTTCTCTTTTGGATGCATGGGGTTTCTTGGCTTGATCTTGACTTGTACTTAAAAGTTATTTATTTATTTCATTATTAGAAGTAGTACAGAGCTAATAATTTTTGTATTTGTTTGAAGATAAGACTTATCATGTCACAATTTGTATCATATGTCAATACAAATTTATTTTTTTAATTTTGTCAAATATAAAGTTTTATTAATGATATCTAATTGATGTATCCAAAATTTAAAAGGTTAAAATATTAAAAAAAATCTTTAAACTTTGTTATCTTATTTAAATAAGTTATTATATTTTTATTGTATCTAAATAAACTCTTAACCTTTTTATTTGAGTTCGAATAAGTCCTTAAACTTTAATTTGTACCTAGATAAGCTCTTAACCTTTAATTTATATCTAAATGAATTATTAATATAAATCAATCTTTTATATGAGTGAGTAATCGATTTTTTCGGTTGGGTTTAAAAACTTTCTTTCTACATAATAATGGCTAATTAGATAGAATATATTATATAATATTTAATTATGTATATTATATATTTTGTATTATATATTAAAAAATGTCAAATTAATTCAATCAATTTAATTCGTGATTTTAGATTCCTATTTAATCAAATAAACTAACTTATAAAAATTAACTTAAATTCGAAAGCGACTTAATCGAATCGAATATAATCAATTGAATTTTGATTTGTAAAATCAGTTTAAAACAATTTTTATACATATGAAATCTTTTTATTTGAAATAACTGTTTGTTTGAGTAAAAATCATAGTACAAGGGTTTATTTGAATGCAATAATAATATGAGGACTTATTTAAATAAAATAATAAAGTTCAGGGATTTTTTTAATATTTTAACCAATTTAAAATGTACAACAGCAGTTTTTTTTTTCTTAATGTAAGATGATCGTATACAATATTCTAATCAAGTGGTAAAAAATATTTAAGTGATGCATCCTTTGAATTTGATTTATAAACCACAAATTGTTGGGGAACTCATTCTACAATTGGGCTTATATGCAATAATATAACAAGATTACCTCCCTAAAGTCTTCTTTAATAAATTCTTCATTAATGCGAATCTTCGAACACAACATGGACTTGATATGAAAGCATGTGGTAATAATTAAAAAAGCAATCAACCCCACAAAAAAAAAAATGAAGGCTGCAAAAAATGGTGCATCTCAACTAGAAGAAATGAGTAGGGTTTTTCATAGGGATTGGTGCCATAAATGCTTCAAAACCATATTCGGTGGATCAACTAGCATATATATATATATATATATATATATATATATAGTTTATTTAAGGAAATTTATGGTCATTATTTTCTTCTTTGCTTGCTTTGTGGTTTACATTTGGTATCATTTTAATTTTATTGTTTCTTTTGAATAATTTTGTTGTATGTATGCATGCTTGTAGCTTATTTCAAGATGACCAATGTCATGATTCTTATTGACCTCAAAAACATGGCCTTTATCTTCTTATCTAATATTTCTTACTTTATCTAACATATTTGTACTCTCCTATGCTATGTTATAATATAAGGTGCATGCCCGTTATTCATATTCTTGTTCTTTCCTATGCAAAAATAACAGGAAAGAAAATTAAAGAGAGTTTGTCTTTTGCATGAAAATAGATACATTTTCAACAAAAATATTGGAGTTTTCCAAGAGAGAGTAAAGAATATGAAATTTTCTTTATCATTACAGCTTCTAGGGAAGGTTCACAACATTTTCCTAGCTTCTTCCTCCTAGGGTATTGCAATGGACATAGTTTAATGGTGGCCAAGCCAAGCAAAGCATCTCTTCAACATTTACATACTATTTATAGTAAGTCATACAATGCAAAAGGTTAATTTAAGCGACCTCTCCCTCTTTCTTTTGTTAGTACAATGAAAGCTTTGTTTTGAAGAAAGAGAAGATACAAGTATTAATATTTGAAATTTAAATCTAACATAACTTTTATATCTTAAAAATAAAAATATAATTATTTGAATCAATATTTAACCATTTCTTTCTTGTGTTAACTTTCATCTGCATTAATTTAAAAAATAATTCGCTGATGATGACTATTTAACCTCAACATTAAAAAAATAAAAAAAGTCGAAATTCGTGTTATTACTCTTAACCTCGATGACTTCATTAGAATTAACCTTTTATGAGAGTGGTCAAAAAGGTAAAATTATTTTATGTATTGAATTTCACCGACCAAAGTGACTCTTAACACTATTTGGGTTGAGCCCACCTCGCCTTGACTTGGTCAATATGGGCCAAAAATTCCTTAACCTATTGGGATTAGGTATTATCTGGGGCCCTTGAAACCTACCATTTTTTTTTGGTTACATTAAAACCTACCATTTACAAGCATATATTATAATCCTCTTGTTGATTTTAGGGTTACTTTTTGGGTGAAAATTTGGAAATTATTATTTTTTGGCTCTTTGATTTAGGAGTTACCCTCGCCCACCAAATCAAGTGGAATAATATACTTTCTTCGTTGTTGTCTAATGGTTTCTTTTACAGGCGATTGATTGAGAAGAAAAAAAAGGCAAAATCTTGCTCTAAAAGTTTTCATAATTCTTATTGCTTAAGCCTCTCTTTAAGGCCTCCAGTTTAACAAGGTAGTTAGGGGTTTGAAATTTGTTCCTTGATGTGAGTTAAATGTCCATGCTAGCTTTTGTGACAAGTAATGGAAAATTTTTTTTGACTTTGAAGCATTCCAATTGTGCATTGATTGACAGCATAATTAGTTAACGTTGTTAGCTTTATTAGTTTTTGGAAATTAATTGATACATTCATTTCTCCCATTTCAGGTCTTGTTATGTACGATGCCAACATTTCCTAGCAATAAAAGACTATTAAACTTCAAAAAAAAAAATACATGTATATATGTATTGGTAATGGTAATGGAGAGTATGTTATTATTAAATTTTATCTGAATCTATTTTTTTGGATGATTTTAAAATTCTCTCCCACGTTTGTTTAATGCATCAACATTTTAACCTTTCAGTATTATTTACAAAGATTGAACCTTTGTTAATAAGGAAAATAATAAATTCATCCTCTTACTAATTGGATTAACCCACTTGAGTTTTTTTTCTTTTTTTTTAATTTTTATGCCTTCTTTAAATCTATTTGGTTGATTTAAATATGGAAATTAAAAACAACTGATGGAAGTTTTTTTTCAAACAAGTTGTTATTTTCTCTTACAAGTTTATATTTTATGAGTCACATGACTGGATTGGCTTTAATTGCGTCTCACCTATACAAAGCTATGAGATAATAAAATTGCATACAATCTGTGAATAACTAATAATATAGTTCATGTGTTTTCTAAAAAAAAAAAAAAATAGTTCATGTGCAAACAGTGCAATCGGTCCAATGTACAAAAGGCAAAACTTTAGATAACATATTTTAGATCAAGTTCGGTTGTAGAAGTTCTTTACAGTGGAAATTAAAAGTAATATTGAGAATCAAATTGGACTGTTTATATGCTTCTTTCGTTGATTGAAAAGGCAAATTGGTGTAATTAACTTTCCTGTGACTAGATTTTTGGATATTCTAGAGTAGACTCCTTATATCTTGACTAAAATTTTCTTTTAATTTTCTAAAAGAATAACTTATTCTAATTTTCTTATATGGAAGACATCACTCGAAATAGAGTAAAGAGATATCAATAAGTGGTTGGAAGAAATGAAAATGAATTTTTTTTTTAGGTATTTTGACAAAGTTCGAGTCCTAAAGTCCTCATCGTTGAGAAGATTTTATCATTGAGCACTTTCGACCTGAACAAGATTAATCTTAAATAGTAAAACAGAAAAAGATATTTGTACTTACATTAAAAAAAAGAAATAGAGGAAAGAGGTTGCACTGTAATGATTTAAATCTCACAGTTGCGTGTAATGATTTAAATCTCGCATTTGCTAAAAATTTTCTGTTAAAAATATTGCAATTCGACTAAATTTCATATTTTACTTGGTTCTTTTTTTTAAATAAAAAATTGAAATTAACGAAAATTATCTCTTATTGAAAAAATTATATGAATTAACTGTGCTAAATTTCAGATTCTAATTGATTTTCAATTTGTTACTTGGTAAATTATAATGGGTTAGACTTTAAAATCCCATCGAATTTTTGCTTTTAGAAAAATAAATCCCATATGAATCGATATCAAAGGTTTTGTGGAATATCGGCATCATGCTTGTTGAAAATGTGCGTTGGCCATCACTTTATTTTGGCTTGATTTGACTGAAAAGTCAATGCTCGTTTAAACGCATGAAAAACCGACCCTCAATTCTTGGACGGTTTGTCTACCTTCAGCACTGTTATTTTGGCTACAGGTTTACCTCATTCTTTTACTTTCGCAGCATCCATGTCTTACTAATATTCTTTCTTATTTTTTTATTTTCTGAGGAAATTAATATTCTATCTTTATTTATGAAGACATCACCCTTTTTCACATTTGAATTAATTAATTCAAATAATAATATCATGAAATAAAATCGGTTTTAAATAACAATATTAAATTCAAGCTGGAAATGCCCTTTCTAATATAAAAGAAAATTTCACCTTTGGATACTTTTTTTCCCTCTAATCTTTATCATAATTACTGAGTAAAAGGAAGCTTAGATGATTCAATAACTAGGTAAATTTGAGATTCCTATAGAATTTAATTTATTTAAATGGATAAAGGCTTATACTTTGAGTATTGTTTTGAATAATTAAGGACAATAATCATTAAAATTTCATCCGTTGCTAGATAGTCTTTGCTCTTTGGTTAATGGCTCTTAAATTTTCGGACGTTTAAGTCAAGGTTTTCAAAATTGAATTATATATAGTAAGGATGCATAATCATGATAAAATAAGTAGGTCAAACACAAGTTTTTTTCTTTTCTTGTAGTATAGTTAAATTTTCACTATACACCGACAAATAGTCGAGAAAAATGAAAATATTGGACTTTTTTTTACAGATGTTTAAATATAGTTTGAATTTTGAAATTGCAATAATTGAAAAGATTTATTATTTTCGGTCTAAACATGATTAATTTCATAATGTAAAATAAATGAGGATATATGTGATTACATAAAATTTTTTTTCCCTATTCACTATTGTAAGCACTGTTAATGTCTTATTTACATAAAAGTATAGACAAACCAATATTGAACAAATTTGTTATATTCGTTTATTTTAGAAATGCTTAGAATTTTTTCGTTTAATTTAATAAATGAGTCTTTTGAAACGTTATTTAAAATATTTTTGTAAAGCTTAATAACTGAATGGAAATCAAACCTATTCATAAACTCTTCATTTTCAATCAACTTTGTGATTAATTCTTTTATAATTTTGTTTGTATATAATGTCAATTTGTTTGCAATAAAAAACTACAGATAACTTGACATTTCCCTTTTAATCTTTCAAAACTCTGGCTCTCATAAATTTGTGAACTGACAAACATGAGAAACTCATTTGTACAATTAAAACTTGTGCATGTATCCTTCATCATTGTTCTCAAAACTTGTGCATGTATCCTTCAACCCATTGTTTCTTGTACTACAAATCTAGTGCTAAATATTCCAAATCTAAAAACATAAGAGTTTCTGACAATTTCTGCATTTTGAAATCATTTTGCTGCCAAAGTAGTTACCAAGAATGTATAATATTTAACCTAGACAATAGAGCATCATAAAATATAGCCTGACAGCTTCCTCAAGCCCTTGCTCATCAACTTAGGCTTAGTTTGGATGCTCGGGTCGGTGCGTTTAGCATCGGTGCGATGACATCTTTAATTAAAAGATAAAAAAAATCATAAAAAAATAAAATAAAAATGTGTAAAAGTATTCTTTGAATTTATTTTATTTTTATTATTTTATTAAAAAACATATACTCACGATGGTCATTTCACGTTTTTTAATTTTACCGGAGTCAATCGCACCGCTTATCCAAACTAGCCTTTAAATGATGGGGTTTAAGAATATTTAATTTTCTGAAAAATGCTATATATAGTTTTTATAAGATGATGTAATTTTATGAAACACAAACTTGAAGTAGGTGCAATAAACTTAGATTAAAAATGATAAACATTTACAAAATTAACTTGTAAATTATAGTATTAATCTATGTTTTATGAAAAAAATTTAAAAAAATAATGTATTTGTACATATGATTGTATCCAAACACCTTATCTGGAATCCATGTAGCATATATAGGCATTAATCAAGCTTTGTGAACAAATTAAAACCTTTAATCTGACCTTAGCCCACAGACTAAGACCCCCACTAAAATCCAAGAGAAAATATTGCAAGCAATAGTATGATTTTTATAGGTTTTTTTTTTTGGCTGCACTTTTCAATGATCTGACCTTCCATGTGAAGGACATGAAGAAATGCAGCTGCAAAACTTAGAATGTCTTGAACTTAGCAATCTCATCAGAGATGTAAGAGTACGGACACTAAAATTTTAAGGATTAAAATTGCAGAGAGACCCAATAATCATGGGGTCAGCACCGCCATGTTCATGATCACATGAGAGAGAGAGAAAACAAAAATAGAAATAATTAAAAAAAGTATTGAAATTTGGAGATGGGAAAGGGGAGATGAATTTTCCTCAAGCTCCTGCTTTTGCCTGTTGATATTTTGTCCTCAGCAAAATCTTGAGTTGAATTTAGTGCTGATAACTTAATATACTGTTTTTGTTGTTGTTATTATTCATTCTTGTCATTACTGCATGTTGCATTACATTCAACCCTCTGGAATGTTCAACTTTGCAATGCAAATAAACTGAGTTATCATTTCAAAAGTGTAGAAAATTAGTAGATTGTTGCAGAAGCTGGCAAATGCAGTGCCAAAAGGGAGGTTTCAGTGCAGCTGCTGAGGCAAGGAATCATGGATTGATGACCCAAGTTTTGGTGGATAAGGTATCACGTGATTGCCACATAGTCATGCAAGAGAAACCATGATTTTAGGGGGGCTTTGCCATTCTCCATTTGCCAATTTCCATAACTGTGGAATCGTTTTCTAAAGCTTTGCTATCTTCTGTCTTTTTCAACATATTTACAGTCATTTCCTTTTCTATCTCGAACCCTATCTCTCAGAACATGCATGAATTCTAATCCCTCTTCTCCCTATTGCTTTGTGATTTCTGTGATTCTGTCATTGCCCTTTGTTTTGTTTTTGATCTCTTGCAGGTTTGAACAATGGTTGTAACTTGTGCTTGTATTAAATTGTCACAGTTGCAAGATTCATAACAATTATGGTTTCATTGTTGAAAGAGGAAGTAGAGGATATGATTGTCTCAGGGAGTACTTTAATCAAACCCCAGTGGGGAAAAAGAGGAACACTGGTATTGAATCATTTATCTATCTACCATACAAATTCAAAAAAAAATCCCAATAATTGAGATTTCAATTTAATGTTCATTATTGCATTTGTCAAGGTACTTCAAATAAAAAAAATGTGATTAATTATGTTTTAGTCTTAAGTAAGAAAAATGATTGTTTAATTTTATGCATTCAGAATTTTATTTTTTTAAATTCTCTTCATAGAAATTGAATCCTGATTGACAAAAAAAAGAGACTCATTTCTATGCTACTCCAAAATAATCTTATAATATTTGAGAAAAATTCAACAATCATTATAAAAATTAACTTAAGCATGATTTTCTCATATTCTCTCAAGAATGTGAACCCCAAAATCATAAAATAATAATATAGGATTAGAAATTTCAAATTATACCAAGTCAGAATGTTTTGGTTTAAGAAGTTGCCTTAATCTTTACATTAAAAAAAAGTACGGATAGGGGGAAAGTCATTGATGTCGGACCAATTTTGTAAGAATGAAGGTCAGTTTGATTTGCAATGTCTAACAAAGAAAGCAAGACACCACCCCTTAAGGACTTCATGTCTTGTTATAAAACATGTCACAAAAATATTAGAAGTATTAGTTCCACACATTTAAACTATAGGGCCCCATAAATCAGATTGCTCTATAAGAAAAATAGGATTCATGCACTCATGCATCTGTAAATTCAAAGGTAAAATAAAAAAGCTCTTTTGAAATTCTCTTATCTCACAATAATTCAAAAAAGCATCAAAGTTAATTCTTTATAAAATGAAACTTTGACTGCACCAAATCAATATGAAAAAAATAAGTTCATAGGATTGCTCAGATACAATAATAATTTCCACTAAATTCAAAATTCATATGATTTTATGGGAAAATGTCTTTGGATGACCTAAAAAACCCAAGTAGATAGTTATTTTAAGGGATAGTGGCATCCTTATTTTTGGGGTAAGGGGGTGGGGGTAGGAATGTAAACGGGTCGGGTACTCGTTAATTTTGGGATATCTTAATCTGAACTCGATTAGAATATATAAAACCCGAACTCGATTAACTACCCGTTTATTTTGATTTGCGTTACCCTAACCCTATAAAATAAAAAATACCCGTTTAACTATCCGAACCCGTTTATTAAGTCAAAGTATGACATTCAAATTTAAATTTAAAATCAATTTTGAAATAATTTATTTAAAAAAATTAAGTTAATAAATTTAATTTAACTAATAAATATAAATTAAAGTTAAGAGTCATAATTATGATATTTGATGAATTAATTTAATTAAATACAATATTAATAATAAATAATTTATACATAAAAAATATAAATATCATATTAATTAATTATTATTCTAATCGGGTTCGGATAGCGGGTACCCTAAGGTAATTATCCGAACCCTACCCTAACCCGTGACGGGTAGTAATTTTATTATCCGAATTCTACCCGAACCCGATTATATACTACCATAATCCTATTTAATCGGGACGGATAGTGTCGGGTACCCGTTTATAGGGTACCCATTGCCATCTCTAGGTGGGGGGTGCATTTATAGAAACTGTCTGAAAACAACATGCAGCTGAAGCATATAAAGGTGAGTGAAAGAATGACAGCTGATCTTGGCTTCAATGTCTGCTAAAAAAGGCTTCAATGTCTCCTTGGATTCCTCACTCAGAGAGAGAAAGAGGAGGTGATGGGTGAGAGCTTCCTTCATGGCTAGGCTGGTCTCTTCTGTCCTCATCTGCCTAAATTTGTTGTTATTGATCAGATTTCTGTTGCTTCTTTCTTCTTACGGTTGTCTCTAATTGAGATCCTCCCAAGAAAGTTTGGATGTTTTTGAAGTAAATTAACTTTTGAGTCAGCCTAAAGCTTATAAATATACTTAATTAAACCTTGTAGAAAATGGAAAATCAGTGTTCAATGTTTGCCATCTATGATCTATTTATCCTTTCTAGTGAATGTTGCAAGATTTCTAGTTTATTGAGGTATTTGAGGAGGTGGAATGGCATGTGACACCCATTTATAAACTTACTAGATTAGAAACAATTCTATTTTATGGTCCTAATCCATAGTTATTATTTTGAATTTGCATTTTGGATTCTGATTTTTTCAACTTTTAAATATTTCTTTTCCTTTTTTATAGTATATATGTGCATCCACACGTGCATTCACGCGCACATATAAAAATATTTTAATTTATTTTATTTAATTCATCTTAGACTTTGTATATACTTATGACTAACTTTTAATTATTTCTCGAACTACTTAATTGACTTAATTAAGGAATAGATTACTTATGTTTTAAACACTTTTAAAAAAAAAATAAAGTGTTTAGACAAATTTTTGTTGTTTCAATCGGTTCTTGTTTAAAAAGATCACTAAATTGAAGATTTTAATCATAAAACAATCACCTTTTGTTTTTTACTTTCTTTGAAAAATATAGCAAAAAGGTTTGTGGCTTAGAATTGTCTATATGCTACAATGTTTGTTTGTTCAACTAAATAAGAAATCTTTTGTGAAGTAAAGAAGAAGCTTCAGATGTTGCTTTCACAAAATAAAAAAACTTTGGTCACTTTAGGACCTAGGAATTGGTTTTAAGTCCTAGGTGCATCAATTGTCAAAATGTAAGTCCTCATAATTTGCTAAAAAAAATATATGCCTTTTTAGTTCGAGTTCGATTGAATCTTTAAAAAAAAATTGTGAGAAGATAAATTTTTATTGAATTTGTTAGATTCACCGTAAATAAATCTATTTATACATCTAGAAAACCTTTAAACCTCTTTATGCTAAAAAAATGAAAATTCACATTTTAGTTTGGGCCCAGTTTCGTAAATGCCATTTATTTCCCACTTTTCCAAGTGACTCAAGGGGCCATCTCCATGGGCCACATGTATCTTCCCCCGCACATGATTGGTTGATAAAAAGTTTCAAGAACTAGAATATGGGCCTATATGATTATTTCTAGGATGGCCCAATCAAAATAACAATGATTTTTCTTGGCCCATGCCACCAATTAATTGTCTTGAATAGCACTCCTTATCCCACTATTGGTACGTATGATTTCCTTATCACTTTGATTATCATTTGCTATTTGGTAGAGAAGAAAGAAAAACTTCACTTCAACTACACTCTTTTACATTTTTTAATTAAGCTTTGAGGCCAATCAATGTTAATGAATCCAATGTTTTTGGGTCCAAAACCCACTGATTGATATTAACAATTTTCAATCATGAGATTATGACTTTTTTTTATGTTTCTCTACTCTTTCAAGTTTCTATTTTCTCCATAAAATATTCAATTAGTTTACATTGGTTTGACATACCATCTTGGCAATACTATTGTTATGATTATGGTTAGACTATTTTTTACAACTCTATCATTTCATCTTATGCATCTGTGATTATATATTATTTAATATTTTATTAGAGGGTATTTTCAAGTCTAATGCATTAATAAAATCAGTGTTTCTCACAAGGATCAAACTCTAATATTGATGAGAAAATAAAATTTGTTTTCTAATCCAATGAATTAATTTTTGTCGACTCATTTAATATTTTATCATAAAACAAATGCATCAGAAACCAAATTTACATAAAATTTTTATATTCATTGTAATCAAATGCTAGATGACCATATTTTTGTACTAGTATGTAATTCATGCATACTTCAACAAATATCAAAGAGAAATTTCTCCCAATTTGTTGGGAGGATTTTAGATTTTAATGGGAAAATATGGGGAAATCTTTTCTAGATAAGCTCTCCCAAGATTTTTGGCATACTCTAAGAAAATACCATATGTCTTTTAAAGATGAAAATGGAGATCCAATCTACGTGAGACAATCTGATATAACAATGTAATAGTATTGATTTCAATTTGGGAGATGTTGTCTTGAGTGGGACCATCTTGGTGGATGCCATTGAGGCAGTATAGCTGGCTAGGCTAGCTCTTCCTGCATGCCAACCACAATACACAGACAGATATAGACATTGCAGAGGCAGTGGGAAACACTCCACGGATAGGGAGAAACATGGGCAACCATAACATGAACTTGAATAGGATTTAAACAGAAAGTCACATGATTTGTAAAGAAACCAAAATCATTGATGGCATTGGCTGTTTGATTTGTCAAGGTGCAACAGTCTGTTCCTGTGAGAAGATTTGATATTCAATCCAATGGAAATTAAGCCATGGAGTTTGGGTTTGATTTGTGCCAAATGCAGGGAACAGAAGGTGCAAAATGTAGCATCCTCACATGTCAATCACAGCTAAAATTATTGGGGGTTGGATAAGCTTAAAAGCACATGGCAAACACGGTCCAATAAAAAAAACCCATTGAAGAGAAAATTATAATGAAAACACATGGTACGATTCTCTGATGATGGGTCCATTGCTGCATAATAACATGTTAAAAGCCATGGCATAAGTAACATCTCAATGTCCTTATAGATAACATCGCTTTCATATCCAGATCGATTTTTTTTTGTTGGTGTTATTCCATTTGTGATTTGACATTGTTTGATAAGAGCATTATTACATATTCTGTCACGATATACTTTCTCCAAATGATCACCACAGAAATATCCAAGCCTAAATGTACTAATACTTTCTTCTTATTCATCAATATTTCTAGAATTATTTTCTTTTTCTTTTCGAATATGCGTAGTGGGAAACTAGGAAAGTAATTTTCATCCAATTTAAAAAAAAGGAAAAAAAATTCTAAACACGTGTAAGAGAATTTGATTCAATAATAAATGTAGGTAATTAATTTCGAATTTTTTTCATCCAAGTAAACAAATAGTTCCATATTTTATAAATTAAGGCTAATCAACTACATACACTACACAAAGAGAGTTAGTTCTTTTATACTTCATCTATTCCACTCAAATTTTTAATACGAAATTTAAACTAAAAGCCATACTCATATTAGTAAAATTCTTGAAAAATTTAATTCATAATTATGGACGGAAAATTCCATCAAGGATGCCTTTTATTTTAATTTATGGACATGTGTCCTAATGAAAGAGTAGCTTTTTTTTTTATTAATTTTAGATAACAATTTGTTCTTTGGTATCAAACATGTATAATTACATCTTCCAAAAAATTTGTGTTTGTATAAAGTAGATGCCTAATCTTGCCTGAATTTTGTCGAAAATTTTAAACCAAAACCCAACTTTAAAGCCCTATGGTAGACCCAAATCCAATCTTTAGAGCCCACTTTTGAGCTGTTTGGACGTTTTGGCCCAATTGGTTTTTTTTTTTAAAGGAAGGCACAAATTGCTTTTAAAAAAATGAATTGCAAGTAATATCAATTTCAATATACTTTATTTGGTTCTAAACAAAATCTTAGTTTTTCTTTTAATGGATGCCATGTTACTAGAGGTGGCCAATAGGGCGGGTCAGATCAGGTTTGAGTTGAGTTATTCTGGGTCGGATTGTTTTGGGTTCAGATCATTTTGGGTTCGAGTCAGGTCAAGTTTGGGTCAAGGAAAAATCAATTTATTTTGGGTTTGGATCATTTCAAGTTCAGATAAAGTCGGGTTGGGGTCAATTTGAATTAGGATCAATTCAGATTCAGATTAGGTTCGATTTGGGTCGTTGACTTTTTTTAGTTAATTCGGGTTAGTCGGATTTGGATTTGGATTGAGCAAATAGGTTTTTCAAGTTAAGCATTAGTCATCTTGATGTGCTTTGTGTGGTATGAAAATGAATTGAAACTATATTTTTAAGAATCACAAAAGTCATGAGATTAAAATTTTCTTCTTACATGACCTGCAATAAAATTAAGATTGAAATAATCAAAATATTTAATAATTTGTATGATAATTTTCTTTATAATATATTTACCAATATTTATAAATTAATTACATTTTTTTCATTTTATTTCTATTATCTATAATAATTAATAACCTTATGAATCAAAGTGATTTAAAAATCCCTACTAAATATCATAATACACTACTATACATCTCTTTAGTTTCTTTTGATTTCTTATAAAATAATTGGATACATTAAGTATAGGTGATATAACTTTTATTCTATTATAGATTAGCCATTAAATAATTATAAGGGTAAATTACACCCACCTCCTTAATGTTTGGTTATAATTCAACTTCAATCTACTAGTTTTAAAAATGGACATTTCGCCCCAAATTTTTTTATGTCACAAAATAATTAAGTCCTCCCGTTAGTTAACCGTTTGGTCAATTGTTAAAAGCTTAATTTTGTGACTATTTTACTCTTGAGACTATTTGAAAAGCTTTAAATAGTACCACAACCAGAAATGAAGTCAGATTAACTAAAAGGTACTACTAGAAAGGTATTTATTTTTTACTTTTAATTTATTTTTATTTATTTATTTGTTTATTGTTTATTATTTATGTGTTTTATGTTATGCACTAAGTTTGTGGATTTATTTGTTTATTATTTATTTTTTTTGTTTTATGTTCTGCGCTAAATTTGTAGATTTATTTGTTTATTATTTATTAATTTATTATTTAGTATAAACCCCATAACTAACCATTGGCAAAATTTACTATCTAGGAGTTTAGGGTAAAATTCAAAGATTATTTTTTGTTTTAATTTTACTTTAAACTCCTGGATAATAAATTGTGTCAATGGTTAGTTATGGGGTTTATACTAAATAATAAATTAATAAATAATAAACAATAAATAATAAGCAAATAATAAATAATAAACAAATAAATCCAAAAACTTAGTGCAAAACATAAAACACAAAAATAATAAATAATAAATTAATAATTAATAAATAATACGTAAATAAATCTACAAACTTAGTGGAGAACATAAAACACAAAAATAATAAATAATAAATTAATAATTAATAATTAATAAGCAAATAAATCCACAAATTTAGTACATAACATAAAACACAAAAATAACAAATAACAAATAATAAACAATAAACAAATAAATAAACAAAAAATAAATTGAAAGTAAAAAATAAATACCTTTTTAGTTATACCTCTTAGTTAATCTAAGTTCATTTCTAGTTACGGTAGTATTTAAAGTTTTTCAAGTAGTCTCAAGAGTAAAATAGTTACAAAATTAAGAGATCGTTTGGTATCGTTTTTGTTTCCTGTTTTTGTTTACAGTTTTTTTGGAAACAGAAACAGAAAACATGTTTGGCAACATGTTTCATTTTTCAAAAAACGAAAACGAAAACAAAAATTTCCAAAATTGTTGGAAACATGTTTTCATTTCTGTTACTATTCATAAGGAAGTGAACAGAGTTTATATATTAATATAATATTAATATTTTTATAATAAAAATATAAATAAAATTAATTATTTTTTAAATAAAATAATATTAAATTTTAATATAAAATATTAATTAATTAATATTTTGAAATTAATATATTTATTTTAATATAAAAAAGTTGAAAACGTAAAATGCAATTAAATATAAATTACATTGAACTATAATATTATAATATTATTTAATTTAAATTTTTATAATAATTTACTGAATATATTATATATTTTAAATAATTTCATTTATTATAATTTTTATATGTTAATAATTAATATTATTATCTAATATAATTAATTTTTATTTTACTAAACAATATTATTATTTAATATTATATTCTATCTTAAATTTAAATATATCACTACTACTATTAAATAATTTAATATTATTAAATAAGTAAATACTTAACATTAAATAATATTATTATATTAAATATAATATATTTTAATAACTATATAATTTATTATAAATTAATTAGTTAAATATTTTATTTAATAATGTAATATTATTATTACAATTAAATAAAAAATTATAATTAAATATAATTTATGATTATTTCAATTAAATTAAATAATATTATTTTATTTAATATTATATTTAATTATAATATTATTTAAATTATATTAAATTTTTATATGATTAAATGAAAATATTTAATATTAGTATTAAATAATATAAAATAATATTATTTAATATTATCTACATATTATTATTTAATAAATATATTATTTTTATTTAATTTTTAAAATTTTATTTTGTGAATTGAATTATTATATCTGAATCAGTTTAAATATTTGTTTTCAAAACATAATAGTATTAAACAAACATATTTTCTGTTTCAAAAATTAAAAACAAAACAAAAATAGAATTTTCAAAAACAAAAAATATAAAACAAAAAACAGGAAACGATACGAAATGACCCCTAAGCTTTTAATAGTTAACCTAATAGTTGACTAACGGAAGGACTTAGTTGTTTTGTAATATAAAAATGTTTGGGTGGAGTGTCCATTTTTGAAACTAGTAGATTGAAGTTGGATTATGGTTAAACATTAAGGAGGTAGATGTAATTTACCCTAATTATAAATTAGGTTCAATGAATATAATATAAAAGTGAATATTTAAGTTTAACTAGGTTCAAAAAAATATAACACTTATATTTTAAAGAGAAATTATATTTTTACTATAGTAAAATACTTTGATAATTAACTTTAACATTTAAATATTTATTGATAATATTAAATTTAAGTTTGAATCATTTCGGGTTTGGGTTAATTTGGGTTCAGGTCAATTCGGGTTCGGATCAGGTCGGGTTTGAGTTAATCTAAATTTGGATGAATTTGGGTTTGGATTAATGTGAATTCGTATCAATTCGGATTTGGATCGGATTAGATTTAAGTTGTTGACTTTTTTAGTCAAATCAGATCAATCGAGTTTGGTTTTCGATTGGTTGGGTTAGTTTTTTAGGTTGGGTCAATTTTTGCCAACTCTATACATTAATGTATGTGTAGTACTATCTTGAACTCCAATTAATCTTTTATATCTTTCTTTGTTATTCCTACTCAAAGTTAACCTACGACATAAGTTGAGGTCTAGTTTTTTTAGTTTTTCATAATTTGAGAAGTTCGACTTGTTTCATATATTATAGATAATAATGTTTTCCAAAATAGTTTTTATTTTTTTTATCAAAACAAAGTTTGAGAATTCATTTAATATATGTATAAATGTTAAAAGTAATGATAAATTTCATTGATATCCTCAAAATTTTACCATAATTCAACTCCAATCCATTAGTTTTAAAAATGAATAATTCAGTTCAAAATCATATATGATTTTAACATATATCAATCAAATATTAAACTTGAATTAATAATATTACATTATTAGTATCAACAATGAATTTTATTACTATTAATTTTTTTTTAAAAATTATTTTCTGTAATATTTTTATTTTTTAATACAAAAGGGTATTATGGATATTTCATAAGTAATAAATGTTTAGATTAATAGATTTTTTAATAATAATTTAATTGAACGATTTTTTTATATTGTCGAATTAATAATTTTGGATCAAAATATCAATTTCTCAAACTAATAAACTAGTCTTGAATTAAGGTTAAAACTAAGTGTTATTATCCTATCTACTGCTAGTGGAGTTTTTTAACTTCACAAGTGGGGTTAGGATGATAACATGTGTTTCATTTTATTTATTTTTTATTTCATTAATAATTCTAAAAGACACATGTCATCATCCTAACCCCGCTTGTGGAGTTAAAAAACTCTACTGACAATTGACAGGATAATAATCCTAAAACTAAAGTATCTAAATAGAAATAACTTAAGAAGAAAAGTTTGTTTCCACATGTTTGTAGTTGTTTTATGGCACTGATTCTTTATCATACAAACTCATTTGTAATTCTTTCATTGTTATCACAAGTAAATAAAGAAATTATTTATTCGCAACATTAAATTAATAAATTATTAGCTTGCTTTTGATATTATCGGAACCTCTAAGTAGTTGAGCAAATATTGAGTAAATCCCATCATGGGTTGGACTGGGTCGAGTTCAAGTTAGGTTTAAGGTACATAATAGTGCTTTATGGGCAAGTCCAAGCTCATGCGGCTCGCAAATTTGGACCTTGCTTTTTAATTCAGGTCCCCTTTCTTATTTTATTATACTAGCTTGGCCCGGTCCACTCAAATATTATTTTATTTTTTTGTTTAAAATTTAATTTTATTTGTTAAATTTTACATATTAATTTTTATATTAAATATATAATTATGTTTATTAATTAATAATATTTTATATACATATAATTATACCATACTTTGTAAATATATTTAAAATAACTTAATTAATAATTATTATCAGGTCGGACTGGGCTCTAGATTTGGAAGGTCAAGCTTGGGCTTGATCCGATTTTTGATTGGGCCTAAAAATTTTTCTCAAACTCGATAAAATGTATCAATTATTTTTGTTTAAATCCAATCAAATATTGGACAGGTCTTCTAGTTTGGGTTGGTAATCCGGTCCATTCAAGGATTGTGTTTTTATTATAATATATGCGAAAACTTTAAAACTCTCTTTGTAGTTGATTCTGCCACTAGAAAGAAAAAACTGTTTTTACTTAAATCTACCCGGTTTGAAAATACGTAACATTTGTGCATTACATGTATTTCGCTAATAGAATTTAGATGTCTGATTCTTTCGTAATATTTCTTTTTTATTATACTTCATGCTAATAAATTTTGAGTCGTTATTATAAATTTTTACTTATATTTCAGTGTTTAAGGCCATTCAAAAATCTGTTTTTTCTTGCTTTTGATGTTATACGAAACTCTGGGTAATTAAGCAAATACTTGAGTACTGTAATTTTTTTTCTTCATCAACTTCAAAACTATCATTGTAGTTTTTGTAGTCCACATCCAATAAATAAGCTAGATTAAGAATTGTAGTCCATACCTAATAAATAAGCTAGATTAAGAATAGCGAAAGAGCCACATCCCACCAAATGACAGTAAGCCATATAAAGAAGAACCAAAGATTCACATTCCACCAAATGACAATAAGAGCCATATTAAGAATAATCAATGATCCACATTCGACCAAATGGCAAAAAATGACAATAAGGACCATATCAATCAAATTATCAAAAAAACATTATTCATTTACTTCCAAATGACCTCTTTAATACTTCCACATTAAATGCTCCACTGTTAATTCTCTTTTCGTAGAACGAATTGAGTATGCAAAGTTAGATTCACCATAATTGACATCTTTAGAAATGAAAGCAATTAGAAAGATTGATTATGAAGCAGCAAACAGTATGATTCCCAAACTATTAAGTTGCAAAACGCAACAATAGCTAAAACCTCAGCCAAGAAAATGATGACCTCCATAGTACCAGTAAGCAAAAACTGAAATGCAATCATAGGCATTGAGACAAAGCCAAGCATCCATTACTAACAACGTCACCCCGAATAAAACTGTTAAAACACTTGCAAATAACATAAAAATCTTTTACGTTATTTCTCCCACCTCATCATTTCTCTTTTCATTATTCAAATTGACTTTCTCAAGGACACTACCATGCATTAAGACTTTCACTATTCTCTAATTCCATACACGTCACATTTGTATCTACAACAAACTGTTCATCTTCATTGCCATCCTGATTGTATATGTGTAATGCTAATTAAATGAATGACATTTTTGAACTCTATGTATGTAATTTTTTTTATGAAAACAACGTTTTACAATTCATTTAAAAGAAGAAACTTGTTTAGACATCTTGTTTTATGACATTAATTTTTCAAAAGGCAACAAACTAATTTGTGATTTTTGCATAAGATCTAATAAGTAAAACTAAAACTATGAGCTTGCTTGAGATTACATATCAAATAAGCATAAATATAATTATTCAATTAAAGTAAAATACAAATAAAGAATAATAGATAAAAATCATAATCATTAAAAACGTACTAATACTTTGTCTCTAACTATACAGAATGCCGAAGCACAAAATGTAAAAATCTCTAAGCATTTAAGACGCCAAGATAAGATTTGGTTACAGAACCAATGTACAATTTTTCATTAAACTCTTGAACATCACTAATGGAGTTGAACGTGATTCCTCCGTTCCCATCCAATTGTTTCAAAACGTTTCCTTCCTCGTCATATTTTATCCCAATAGGATCTGGGGCATTATCCTGAGTACTTCCTAATCTTCCAGTGTTCAAGGCTACCCAAAATTCACCTTTTTCATTTCTCTCGATGTTATCCGGAACTCTGGGTAGTTGAGCAAATACTTGAGGATGGTGGTTTTTATCTTCAAGAGAAAACTTTAAAACTCTTTTCTTAGTTGATTCGGCCATTAAGAGAAAAGAACCATTTTTACTTACAGCCACCCCGTTTGGATATACCAAACCTTTGTGCATTACATGGACTTTGTTGGTGTGGGGATCATACTTAAGGAGTCTCCCAGTTCCGTAGGGTGATAGTATTAAGAAATCAGCATACCTACACAATCACAAAAGCAAATAGTTCTTTTTTATAATAAAAAATAAATCCAAACTCTAATAATCTTAATTCATCCAAATTTATTTATCTTATACGATATGCACGCCTCGATTTACTAAGAGGAATTTTTTTGGTGCATGATTTTGCCTATATCTCTCAATTTTTTAAAAGGCAACAATGCTTATATTATTAAGCACAGTTTAAAATAGATATATAAGCAAAAATAAAAATGATGTACATAATTCAAAAGTAAGCAGAAAGATTATAAGATTGTTGAGCTCCAGATTTTGCAAATCTGTCAGCAATGGAGTTTTGTTCTCTTAAAAATGAGAGATACCAGCGAACTTGATTTTTGATGTTGAGATATAATGTAAGTAAAACCCTTGTATTATCTACATTTATTATGATAGTAACTTACCATAATTTCTTCTAAATATAGAGAACTTCAGACTGAAAAAAATATAACCTAAAATATTTATTGTAATTGAACTCGAATTGGCCTCCTAACTAGCCTCTCTCCTATTCTTTTTATTTTCTTTTTGTAAATTTTCACTTAAAAAAATTGAAAAGGGCAAAAGTGAGGTACCTTCTCTGGTAGTACATGCTACTATCTGTAAAATAGATCACCCCGGTGTTGCTATCAATGTCTAGACCATTTGTAAATTTGAATGGGATTCCTTCAGCTTCTGTAGCAATGGGTTTGGCCAGGCCACCATCGGGTCCGACCACAAGAAGACCGAAGTAAGCATCTGCAATGTAGAGATGACATGTTGCAGTGTTGAATTTCAGACCCAATGGCCTTCCACATTGGGGTTCAAGGTTGGGATTTGTTGACCCATCGCACAACTCCCTTCTCCTAATCCAACAACAAAATTCACTAGCTATTAGTTTTTCAATTGGTTTATTATTAATTCAACAACTAATAAAACTTCATGGATGAAACAATTTATCCCATCTCCTAAATCAAAGCATATCATCCACGAAAAATAAATTTGAACTTAAGTGCAAATTATGCCAATCCGTTGCCAATTGAATAGAATTTTTTACATTGTAGATATAAAAATAAAATTGTAGGGAAAAATCACAAACTAAATATGAAATTTATTTATGCATATATACCTATTTTTGGTTGGAGACGATATGGCGAATTCTTTCCAACCAAGATTTGGTCCTTGCCACTTGAGTATTCTACCATCAGACACACCAACATATGGCCCTTCGCCTTTGCAATCAAAGGCGATGCTTTCAGGTCCTGTGACTTGAGTGAGATTGATTTGATAATAATTCTTCGGGGTAATTTCATGCTCACGATGAAGAGGCCATTCATAAGACTGTTTGAAGTTTGTAGATAAAAAAAGTACAATAAACAAAAGCATAAAAGAATGAAAGTTTTTCATGGTTGTAGGTCAAGAGCTAACGATATAACCAATTCTATGAGAAAACTATTTGGATGTATGGGAGTTTGCTTGAATAAATATATATATATATATAAAAATATATATATTAAGATGATACAAATAAAAAGATTAATTTTAAAATATATAGAGTTATAATTTGTGCACAATTAGTTTTATTAAATACATCTTTTGATCAACGGTATCACATAATTTTATGAATACCTTACTGAAATAAGATTTTTATTTAAACTCAAATACCTTTCATGTATCCACAAGAAATTAACACAGGTTTGTCTTATACTTTTATTTAAGGTTAGTTTGCTTGAGTAATGCACTTGATTTCAATGAGATTAAAACAAATTATTAAAGATATATATTTTTAATAAATTAATAAAAAAAATTGAAAGGATTTTTTTTGGGTACAGGAATGAAAGTATTTTATCCTTCACCCTCTAGTATTTGGGGAATGTGAGAAGTAATTTAACTTGAACCGGAAGTCTCTATTTAGTTAAGCAAATTGATTGCCAGCTTCCTGACTTGATATAAAGTAAGCCCAACAATTGGGAAAAGGCACAAATGCTTTGAAAAATTTAAGCTCTTTAAGTTAGCATAGAGATTTATTGTCGTTGGTATTAATTTATATATAACGTTATCACTTCATTATTTATAAATTTAAAAGTCCTCCAAATAAATTTAATAGTTGCTAATTGGAGTTAGTATAAGTGATTAAAGTTGGACTTTTAATGTAACCAAAAAAGCAAAGTTGGACTTTTGAACACTAAATTTGAATTTTCACAATTTTTCGTTGATAAAAAATTTGTAAATTTTGAAAAATTTGTAAATAAAAATTTAATGAATTAATGATATATTCTTGACTTTAAAAATGAGAAACCTTCTGTTCTTAAACTTTATGAAACAAAAAAAAAGTTATAAATTTTAATTTAATAAAAAATTGGTTAAAAGAAATATCGAATTATGTTGGGTGAAGATCCAGATTTTGGTAGCTGAAGATGGACATCTGGACATGTTCAAAGTTGGGGCTGGGCATGATATCAACGCTAAACAATTTGCCCAAATCTGGCCCGATAATTTATACATCAAATTTAGCCCAAGTCCATCTAGATTAACAAAGGTTAAATTGGATATGAGTTTTTGAGATGGATTTATATATCATCCACTGACAGTGTATAGTTTCTATACACTATCAATACAGCAGAGATTGACACTCATCAATAGACCTTTGTATGCAAATATAAATAAATTTTTTTAATTTGCCCATAAAAACCCATTGATGACGTGTCAACCTCTGATGCATTGACAATGTATAGAAACTATACACTATCAGTGTATCATATACAAACTCTTTTGAGATTTGGATCTAATTCAATTTTAGTATATCAGTATAAAAAGGGTACTCTGTCCTAAAGTTTTCTATTTCGCAAGACAGGTAAATCCTTCCATTAGTCAACCGTTAAGTAAATTGTTAAAAATTTAAATTTGAGACTCCTAAATCATTTGAAATATTTTAAATACTCAAAATCAAACAAAAATAATAGAAAGAAATGCTGAATAAAAATTAGGCTTTGAAAATTTGTTTTCTTATTTACTTCTAATTTATTTTTACTTCTAATTTATTTTTTATTTATTTACTTCTAAAAAATATAAATAACTTAATTTAAATAACATAACATAAAATGGTTATATTTAAAATTATTCCAAATCAAAATAATTTAAAATTTTAAAAATTTGAAACATTTATTGAAATTATTAAAATTTACATTAATTATATTTTTTTAATAATTAATAAAATTAAATCTAATACATTTGAGAAAAAAGCATGAAATTAACAATACTCATGAAAAATAGTGAAAAAAATTGCGAAAAGAGTAAAGAATGGTGAAAGATATATGAAAAAAAGAATAATGAAAAATTATTTATATTGAAAAGTTTAAGGTAAGGTAATTTTGTAATTTCTCACATTTTATTTACTTTTATTAACAATGTTAAGTTATTTGGTGTGAAGTGTCTATTTTTAATATTAATGAACTAAAATTGAATTAGGTTTAAACCTCAAGAACTTGGATAGAATTTATCCATTAATAAATGATAAAGCCAACTAACCAAAATTATTTGGATGTATGGGAGTTTGCTTGAATATATATTATTATTTAAGATGATAAAAGTAAAATGATTAATTTTAAAATTTATAGAGTTATAATTTGTGCACAATTAGTATTATTAAATACGTCTTTCGATCAACGGTATCACATAATTTTATAAATACCTTACTGAAATAAGATTTTTATTTAAACTCAAATACCTTTCATGTATACACAAGTTTGTTTTATACTTTTATTTAAGGTTTGTTTGTTTAAGTAGTGCAATTGATTTCGATGAGATTAAAAAAAATTATTAAAGATATATTTTTTTAATAAAATAATAAAAAATAAAAATCAGGAAGGAGAGGATTTTATTTTTGGGTACAGGAATGAAAGTATTTTATCCTTCACTTCTAAGTCAGTCAAATAACCTCCTAGTATTTGTCCTATGTGAGAAGTAATTTAACTTGAACCGGAAGTCTGTACTTGACATAAAGCAAACCCCACAATTGGGAAAAGGCAAAAATGCTTTGAAAAATTGCACTAAATATTTTAATACTTTTGGTGACATTTAGTAGACTCTTCTCACCTAGGGATCAACTAGGAATCACTACTTGTGACTTCTATAACATCCCATCATCGGACTTATTATTTTAATTAAATTTAAATTTCATTATTAATTTTCTTTGTTTTGATTAAAAAAAAACATTCATTTTTATTTTTAACGAAAAATTAAATTATTGAAAAATCACACTAAATATTCCAATACTTTTGGTAACATTTAGCAGACTCTTCTCACCTAGGGATCAGCTAGGAATCACTACTTGTGACTTCTGTAACATCCCATCATCGGACTTATTATTTTAATTAAATTTAATTTTTAATTAATCCAATTTAAATTTTTTTACTTTTTACTTTCTACATATTTTGAAGCCTAGCAATTTGTCTTAAAAATTTTATTATTATTATTATTATTATTATTATTATTATTATTATTATTATTTTGAAAGAAGTATATAACTTTGTTATTAAAACTAATCTCATGTAACTAAATAAATTATGCTTACAATTATAATAAATAAATAAATAAATAAATAAACAAACAAACAAATAATTAAATAAATGTGAGGAAAAAGGTATACCCAAATTGGCTTGGCTCATGACCCAAGAGAATGCTTACAAACAGCCCAACCAGGTTGGCCCAAGGCGTGCGGGCCCAGCAGAGATCAAGGCTAGTTTAGGCTGATTGGGCCAAGGTTGAAACGGGTCCAAAGTTGGATGGTGGAGCGGGTTTGGATCCGGATCGAGTCGGTCGGCTGGCACGCGGATCTTCCCCCTCTGCTGCGGGTCGAGCGCGTGAATCCTAGACCCGGGTCGGGTCCAGGCGCGGATCCTTCACCCAGTTTTTTTTCAACTATAAAAGACCATCCTTTTTTTTTCAATTCATTTTCTTAAGTTCCTAAAAAAAAATTTCAAAGCCTTGTAAGGCTCTCTCTCGTGCGATTTCCGGTCGCCGCCGTCGGTGGCCAAATCCCAAAAAGCTTTCTACTTTTCGAAAGCTTTCGATCTCCTCTTTCTGTTTTCAACCTCTTTTTCCTTCGAAAACGTTCCTAACCCAACAGATCTAAGTTCACCGAAATCATTTTCGCTTTCCTTTTTTTTTTTCGATTGCTGAGACTTGATTGTGGCTTTATGGTTGTTGCTATTGTTGTTGTTTGTTTCTTTTTTGCAGGTGATAGGGATTTAGATATGGTTTTGGGGCTTTCGGGTTTGGGATGAAAAGATGATGGTGGTTTGGACGGTGGCTTAGTTTGGGGTTTAGGAAACTGAGTTAGGCTTTGGTTTATGGGGTTGTGCTTCGGCATTGGGGGCTCGAGTCTTATGGTAGTTTAGGGGTAGTTCGTGCTGTGTATAGGGGTTCCGGTATTGGTGGTGAGGATGCTGATTAGGGCTTTTGGTTTCGGATTTAGGTGGTTGAAGAGGGGTTTTGATGGATAGGGTGTTAGTGGTTGTGTTAAGTGGTGGTTCCCAGTGGTTTGTGGTAAGGTTTCGAAGATGACGAGAATGATGATGAATGGTGGCCGATGGCGTTTGTGGTGGTGGTTTCAGGAATAGGGCTTGGGTGGGGTTTTGGTTTGGTGATGATGATACTGTGGGGGTGAAAAAGTTAGAGAATGGTGACCGAAAATGGCCATAAGCACCTGTGAGTGGTTCGGCCATGGACAGTGGTGCTGGTCATGGTGATTAGTGGCCAAGACCCTGATAATCGGAGCTATGTGGGTTTTTTGTAGAAGGGACTTGCATGGTTTCTGCTGTGATGGGATGGAGTAGGTAGGGTTGATGGACAGCCTCGGGAAAGGGGCTGGCAGAGTTGGTGACAAGAACTGGTGCCATGCACGACACCAGTTCTTTCCCCTTTTTTGTTACAGCTTCTTTCCCTTTTTTTGTTTTTTAATTAATATTAATTAAATTCATTAAAGTATAAAAATAAAACTAACTTAGAAAATGAAAATAAAAATAAAAATAAAAATAAAAATAATACAATGACAAATATTAAATAAAAGGATTTGGGCCTTCAAGCCCATGAACATAAGCTAAATTGGGCTTTTAAGTTCTTAAGCCCAACAAGACCTACATCATTCCAAATTGACTCGAATTCATTTAAAATTTTAAATTACAAAAATACACTTTAATTAAATTTGTGTCAATTTCATCTCACAAAATTTGATCTTTAAATTTTCAAAATTGTTGAGTCCGAACAAAATTATGTGTCTACAAATAATATTATAAGATTAATTTTACAATATTTTGAAAGTTAATTGAACTCCAATTAAAAAAAAAAGAGGATAAGAAAATAATTTATCAAAAAAATGCTCATAAAAGGAAACAATATTGATATACATAGTTTAAGGGTTTCTTTTTTTACATAAAATAGTCAAAACTTATTGAGTTCGGGTTTGCGTCAATTAATAGGTTTTTATCAAATTTTGGTGAATAATTAGGTAATTAAATGGGTTTGGATAATGAACAAGTATTGTTAAAATTATTAGAGTATGGTCCAAATAGTCTACACTGATAGTTTATAGTCTCTATATATTGTCAATACATCAGAGGTTAACAGCTCATTGATAAGTAAATTGAAAATATACCAAGCACTTATGAACAAATTGAAAAAAAATATTTTTATTTATTTACAAAGTTTATATATGATGTAGGAATAATATATAACTTCTATACACTGTTAGTAAAAGTGGCAAATGGGCGGATCGAATCAGGTTTGGGTTGGATTTGGATCTGATCATTTTGTATTAAGAAAAAATCGGATCATTTCAGGTTTGGGTAGATCATGTTCGAATTAAGGAAAAATCGGTCAATTTTGGGTTCGAATCATTTCAAGTTCGAATAAAGTCAGATTCAGGTCAATTCAAATTCAGGTCAATTCGGATTCGAGTTAGGTCAAGTTCGGGTTGTTGACTTTTTTAGTCAAATTGAATAGGTTAGTTTGGTGTTCAGATCAAGCAAGTAGGTTTTTCGGGTTAGGCCTTTGTTACACCTGGTGTAATGTGTCTGGTATGAAAATAAGTTTGAACCATATTTCTAAGAATCACATATTTCAATAGAAATAATTTATTTTTCTTGCATGACTTATAATAAAATTGGAATTGAAATATTTAAAATATTTAGCAATCAATATGATAGTTTTTTTTATAGTATCTTTTTTTATATTAATAAATTAATTATGTCTTTTTCATTTTGTTTCTATTATCTGTAATAATTGTTAACTTTAGGCATCTGAAGTGATTTAATAACTCATACTAAATACTATATTAGATTACTATACATCTCTTTAATTTCTAATAATTTTTTATAGAATAAATAGATACATTGATGGTAGGTTACGTAGCTTCTGTACTCTGTGATAAATTAGCTATCACTATAGGTGATGGACCTGATTTCGAGTTGGACAGCTCAACCACATAGTACCACCTCATTAATAAGTAAAATTTTAAAACACATAGATCATTAAAAATAAATTAAAAACTTTATTAATATTTATTTTTATATTTTTAAAGATTTACATATTTTTAAATTTTGCTTATTAATGATGTGACACTTTGCTTATTAATGAAATGACACTTTGTGATTATCTAAAAGTATATAGAGGTTACACACTATCAATGTATCATAATATAAATTTTGGATAATTATCCAATGCATTGCCAATGAAATTTTTTGATTTTATAAACGGAGTTAGTGAGAGTATGGCTAGTTCTTTCCAACCAAGATTTGGTCCTTGCTATTTGAGTGTTCTACCATCAGACACTGCAACATGTGGCCCTTCGCCACTGCGATTAAGAGTGATACTTTCAAGTCTTGTGACTTGAGTGAGGTTGATATAATAATTCTTCGGGATAATCTCACCCTCATGATCAAGAGGATAAGATAGTTGATGTTTTCAGCTAGAAAAGGTACAATAAACAATATTTCAAAAAAAAAAAAGGTACAATAAACAAAAGCATGAACGAATTAAAATTCTTCATGATTATAGGCCAGGAGATACGCGTATAATTAAAAGTCAATTAATTCTATTAAACTTGAAAACTATTTGGGTGTATGGGAATTTGCTTGAACATCTAATTATTATTTAAGAAGATAAAAAAAAAAACAAAGATTAACTTTAAAATATGTAGAGTTGTAAGATTAACTTTAAAATATGTAGAGTTGTAATTTGTGCACAATTAGTATTATTCGATAGAACTTTCGATCATCGGTATCACACAATTAATACAGGTTTGTTTTATATTTTTAGTTAGCAGTACAATTGATAAATTAAAATCAAGAGTAAAATGATAAATTTTTCATTCACCTAGCAATCGTTTCAGAGCAAGCCAAATAGCCTCTTTGTATATGTCATACGTGAGAAATAATTTGACTTGAATTCTAAATCTGTATTCAATTAAGCAAATTGATTGCCAGGTTCCTGCCTTGAACCCAACAATTGGGATTTAAACGATGAATCCTTAAGTTAGCGTAGAGATCTAAATATTTGACTTATTGGTATTAATGTTATACATACAGTTATCACATCACTGTCGTAACGGTTTCGCGCTCGACGATTTTGAAAAAAACGTTTAAAAACAAAAAGGGAGTGGAGTCGCCACCAATCTTTTTTGACTAAGTGTGATTGGCCACCTAAAAATATTTATCTTTTTAATAAAATCTCAAAATTAATTAAGTTTTATTAAAAAGACAAATTTTTGGTCTACGAAAACAAAAATCGGGTTCGGGAGTACGGTTATGCGTGGGGAAGGATTAGCACTCCCACGACGCCCGTTAAAAAATGGTACCATAATAATCATGTGTTATCCTTTAGTTTTAATAAAATGATCTTGAATTAATATTTAAAATTAATTCCTTTTTATTCCATTCTTTTTATTTAAAATCATTTTTTATTTGTAAATTTATTTTGTTTTATTTTAAAAAGTTAAATTTTATTTTTCAAAAGTGAATGTGAACCTTTTTGTATTGAAAAATTAAATCAAATATCCCAATACTCTGGTAACATTTGGAATAATTTTCCTCACCTAGAGATTTCTTAAGAATCACTACTTGTAAGTTCTATAGAATTTCATCATCGGAAGATTCACACTCGCTTAGAAAATTATTATGAATGCAAATGATGTAAACAGATAATGAATGATGCAAATGAAATTTTTTTAATTATTATTTTTTTATTTATTTTAAATAAAAATTCTTATTATTGAAAAATTGCACTAAGTATCCCAATACTCTGGTAACACTTAGTGAACTTCTCTCACCTAGGGATCAGTCAAGAAATCACTACTTGTGAGTTTCATGACATCCCATCATCAGACAAATATTTAATTAAATTTAATTTTTATTATTAATTTCCTTTTTCAATTTTCTTTTTTTTTAAAACTTATTTATTTTTAATAAAAAAATTAATTTATTGAAAAATCATACTAAATATCCCAATACTCTGGTAACATTTAGTACGACTCTTCTCACCTAGGGATCAGTTAAGAAATCACTACTTGTGAGTTTCATAACATCCCATCATCGGGCGATTTGTTTCCTTAAATTTAAATTTTATTATTTATTTCCTTTTCTTATTTTCTTTAAAAAAACTTATTTATTTTTATTTTTTAATAAAAATTTAAATTATTGAAAAATCATACTAAATATCCCAATACTCTGGTAACATTTAGCACGACTCTTCTCACCTAGGGATCAGTCAAGAAATCACTACTTGTGAGTTTCATGACATCCCATCATCGGGAAAATATTTAATTAAATTTAATTTTTATTGTTAATTTCTTTTTTTAATTTTCTTTTTAAAAACTTATTTATTTTTATTTTTTAATAAAAAATAAATTATTGAAAAATCATACTAAGTATCCCAATACTCTGGTAACATTTAGTACGACTCTTCTCACCTAGGGATCAGTTAAGAAATCACTACTTGTGAGTTTCATAACATCCCATCATCGGAATTTTATTTAATTAAAATTTATAATTTATCATTTACTCAAATTTAAATTTCATTATTTTTTTTAAAAAACATTTTCTAATCAATAATAATAATTAAGGAAAGTACAAATAAAAGAAAATTTTTTTCAAAAAAACTTTCATTTTACAACATGCAATAATAATAATAATAATAATAATAATAATAATAATAATAGTAATAAAGATAATAAAACAATAATAAAAGCACAATAATAATAATAATAATAATAATAATAATAATAATAATAATAATAATAAAACAAAAGGTTGAAAGAAAGAAAGAAATTATACCCCAAATGGTTGGGTTTTAAAACCAAAAGAAGCCCTTTGAACTTGGCCCAAAAGTCAAAGCCCAATGGCACTTGGAATGGGCTGGAATTGCTGGGTCGAGCGGGTCACGGACGGGCCGGACGCGGGTCGGATCGGGTCAGCAAACGGGTCGTCAGCAGCTGTGGAGTCGGGTCGGGCACACGGATCCCCGGGTCGGGTCAGTTCTACACGCGGACCTTGCTCCGCTGGCGGGTCGGGCGCGCGGATCCCGAGTCGAATCCGGGTCCGCGCGCGGGTCGGCCTATCTTTATAAAACCTTCTCCCTTTTTTTTCTTTCACTTTTCCCCTTTTTTACAAAAAAAATTTCAGAGCTTTCCAAAGCTCTACCGGCCAGGCGATTTCCGGCTGCCGCCTGGGCCGCCGTCCGCCGCCTCTGGTGGCGGAAATCAAAAAGCTTCCCACTTTCCGATGCCTTTCTACCCCCTGAACCCGATTCCGACCTCCGTTTCTCCTAAAAAGCCCTCTAACCCCACGGATCTGAGGACGAAATTTTCGGCCTCTCGGTTTTTGTTTTTTTGTTTTTTTTTTGCTTTTGGATCTGGTGGTGGTTTTTGTTTTGTGGTTGCTGTTGTGGGTTTGTTTTCTTTTTTTTTTTGCAGGTACTAGAGGGTCAAATCTCAGATCTGAGATCCGGGGTCCTCGGATTTGGTTTTGGTAGCGATTTTGTTGGTGTGTGGGTGTTTGGGTTGCTATTGGGGTTGTGTGTTGTTTGTGTTTTTTGTGCAGGTGAGGGATGGTGATGGTCGGATGGGGCTGTGGTAGGGGTTCGGAGTTGAGGTTCCGCTGGCAAGGGTTCTCTTTGGTTCCGGGTTATGTTGTGTTTGTGGGGGAAAGGGGGCCTTCGTAGTTTAGGGTTTGGGTGGTGAGGATGGTGTTTCTGATTTCGGGGTATTGGACAGAGGCAGAGGTGGTGAGGGTCACGGTGGCTAGGGCTAGAGGGTTTTCTGTTCGAGGTCCTCTGGGTGGTGAAGATGAGTCTGGCTTTTAGAGGAAGTAAGCTGGGCATAGATGGGATGGGTAGACATGAGCTAACCGGCGGGGATGGGACGGTCTGGGGAAGGTGGCCGGCTGATGGACAGGGTGATGGACTGATTGGACCATAAGCAATAGTAATAATAATATTAATAAAAATAATAATAGTAAAAATAATAATAGTAATAATAAATAAATAAATAAAAATAAAGAAAATAATAATAATAATAATAATAATAAAGAAAATAATAATGAAAATAAAATGAAAGTAATAATAAAAAGATAATAATAAATAAAATATATAATAATAATAATAATAATAATAATAATAATAATAATAATAATAATAATAATAATAACAAAAATAGGACAAAATTAGGTGTCAACAGCTGCACCTCTTTGCTCATTGCTGAGAATTAGGAATAGAGCAAAGACAATAGACACTAATTTTGTCCGACTTATGACCGGATCTTTTTTTTTCTTTCTTCTTGTTCTTTTCTTTCTTCTCTTTTTTTTCTTCTTCTCTCTTTTTTTTAAAAAAAGGTGTTCCTCTTACAACAGAGGCGATGAAACTTTAAATTTAAATCATCCATTTTTTTAAAATGTGCTCCTCTTGCAGCAGAGGCGATGAAACTTTAAAATCTTTTTTTCTGAAATGTGCTCCTCTTGCAGCAGAGGCAATGAAACTTTAAATTCTTTTTCTGAAAATGTGCTCCTTTTGCAGCAGAGGCGATGAAACTTTAAATTTTTTTTTCTGGAAAATGTGCTCCTCTTGCAGCAGAGGCGATGAAACTTTAAATTCTTCCTAGAAATGTGCTCCTCTTGCAGCAGAGGCGATGAAACTTTAAAATCTTTTTTTCTGAAATGTGCTCCTCTTGCAGCAGAGGCGATGAAACTTTAAATTCTTCCTGGAAATGTGCTCCTCTTGCAGCAGAGGCGATGAAACTTTAAAATCTTTTTTTCTGAAATGTGCTCCTCTTGCAGCAAAGACAATGAAACTTTAAAAATTCTTTTTCTGAAAATGTGTTCCTCTTGCAGCAAAGGCAATGAAACTTTAAATTCTTTTTTCTGAAAATGTGCTCCTCTTGCAGTAGAGGCAATGAAACTTTAAAATCTTTTTTTGAAAGTGCTCCTCTTGTAGCAAAGGCAATGAAACTTTAAAAAATTTTGCCCGGAAGACTTATGATTTGTGCCCGGAGGACTTAAATGCTTTTTCTGAAAAGTGCTCCTCTTGCAACAGAGGCGATGAAACTTTAAAATTTTGCCCGGAGGACTTAGAATTTGTGCCCGGAGGTCTTTGATTTGTGCCCGGAGGTCTTAGAATTTGTGCCTGGAGGACTTAAAATTGGTGCCCGGAGGACTTATGATTTGTGCCCGGAGGACTTAAATGCTTTTCTGAAAAGTGCTCCTCTTGCAACAGAGGCATTGAAACTTTAAATTTTGTGCTCGGAGGACTTATGATTTGTGCCCGGAGGACTTAAGATTTGTGCCCGGAGGACTTATGATTTATGCTCGGAGGACTTAAATGCTTTTTCTGAAAAGTGCTCCTCTTGTAACAGAGGCGATGAAACTTTAAAATTTTGCCCGAAGGACTTAGAATTTGTGCCCGGAGGTCTTTGATTTGTGCCCGGAGGTCTTAGAATTTGTGCCCGGAGGACTTAAAATTGGTGCCCGGAGGACTTAAAATTGGTGCCCGGAGGACTTAAATGCTTTTCTGAAAAGTGGTCCTCTTGCAGCAGAGGCATTGAAACTTTAAATTTTGTGCTCGGAGGACTTATGATTTGTGCCCGGAGGACTTAAGATTTGTGCCCGGAGGACTTATGATTTGTGCTCGGAGGACTTAAATGCTTTTTCTGAAAAGTGCTCCTCTTGCAGCAGAGGCGATGAAACTTTAAAATTTTGCCCGGAGGACTTAGAATTTGTGCCCGGAGGTCTTTGATTTGTGCCCGGAGGTCTTAGAATTTGTGCCTGGAGGACTTAAAATTGGTGCCCGGAGGACTTATGATTTGTGCCCGGAGGACTTAAATGCTTTTCTGAAAAGTGCTCCTCTTGCAGCAAAGGCATTGAAACTTTAAATTTTGCACGGAGGACTTAGATGCTTTTTCTGGAAAGTGCTCCTCTTACGGCAGAGGCATTGAAACTTTAAAATTTTTGCCCAGAGGACTTAGAATTTGCTTATCTTCTGAAAATCAATCTTTAATCTTGACTAAACATAGCACTGGTAAAACTGGATTTGAAATTTTCTTTATCATGAGCAAACTTGCCCCTCTTTTTTCCCTTTTTTTTTCTTTCTTCTCTTTTCTCTCTCTCTTTTTCTCTTCTCTTTTCTTTCTCTCTTTTCTTTTTTTCTTTCTTTTTTTTTCTTTCTTTCTCTTTTCTTTTCTCTTCTTTTTTTCTCTTCTCTTTTCTCTTCTCCTTCTCTCTTTTTTCTTCTCTTCTCTCTTCTTTCTCTCTTCTTTCTTTCTCTTCTCTTTTCTCTTTCTTTTTTTTCTTTTTTTCTTGGAAAAGGTTGCATAACCTTTGAAAACTTGGTTGAATGGTGTTGAGTCTTCAACTTGAGAAACATGTTTTAATCTCAAAATTTTTCCCGAAAACTTTCAATGTTGATGCTGTATGATATTGTGTATGTATGCATGAATGCATGACACTCAATCCTGTACATTTTCTAACTTCAAAACTCTTTCCTATCTTGCCAAAGAGGCACATCATTTGCCTTTTTTGTCTCCTTTGCCCCCAACATGACCATGAAAGCTCCTTCCTATTTTCCATTTTTGTAGAGTTCTTACATTCTCATCATAGCCTTTTGACTAATAGCACTAAATTTTCCTCATAACTATTTTCCAGGAGAAATGAATCTAAATTTCACAAGTGATACCTGATCCTTTCGAAAGATTAGTGATTACTTTTCAAGATGAATGACATAAACCCTATTCAGATCTCTTCAACTGGATAATTGAAAGTTTGATGCACCAGGTGTTTTGTTTGGGGGATACTTTGCCACTTATCTAAAAACAATGGTTCCTTTCTTGGCTCAAAATGGTTTTCTTAAAATACCATCGCTTTTCTTCCCTTCTTTTTTGAACAAAATTTTGAATGAGAAAAGAAACAAAATATTTTCAATTTGGTTTGACAATCTCTCAAATTCTCAAATAATGACGTTCTACAAATGCCAAGATCGGGCATGAATGACTGAAGGCTTTTCTATTTTGGAAGGGTATTTACAAGAAGGAAGGTTCAAACTTTTTCAAAAAATGTCGATCAATCAAATGACATCAAAATCTTTGGATATCTCGAGGATTTCTCAAGGCTTGTTAATTCTTTTTCCACATTTTCAATTCATGTCATTGCTTGATTTGTCGCTCTGAGAGTTCATTGTTTGCTCTAGACTGCCCTTTTCGGGTTTTCACCCTAGAGCTTCATTCTTTCTTTTGTTTTCTCTTTTTTTTTTTTGCATTTTTTTTATTGATTGTTCCACCATGCATTCAAGAACTCAAATTTCATTCAGACCAAATAATGGAGAGAATCTTCCAAAGAAGAGCTCTTCGATACAAGCATCCATATTTGATCAAAATGGACTTTTAAGTACGTAATGTAGGCCATGGTTTAGGGTTCTGAAAGAATGGATAAATAAGCCCAAAATGCGTTTAAAGGTGATCAATCCAAGGATCATTTATTCTCTTATGGTTGTCCATCATTTTCACTCTTCGAAGCACCTTTCTTTTTCCAATTTTCCATGTATCTCTTCTCCTTCTTCTTCTCCTTTTCTTTCTTTCTTTTTCTTCCTTTTTTTTCTTTTTTTTTTCAACTCTTTTTTCTTTTTCAACATCCTATCCATCCTTTGAAGCATCTTTTTTTGTGTACTTTCACATGTATCCCTCCTCTTTTCTATTTCTTTTTCTTCTTTTTTTTCTTTCTTCATTGATTCATGTCTAAGATTTCAAAAACGATTTGCCCCAAACTGTCCCACAACAATAGTTAATCTTATTTGATCAAAAACAAAAGTTGAATCATTCATTTTCTTTGAACAGATATTTTCTGCACATGCCCCCCAGTGTGGAGGGTGATCCTTGGAGGAGGTTTATTATGAAAGAAATTATCAGGCTCAAAAAGGGTAGCAACAGGATAATATTTATATTTGTGAATGGAATATGAAAGACGGCCATTCATCATCTCAAATTAAGATGCTTCCATTGAAAAGCAATCCTTAGGATAAGTTTTTCCCTTGGCATTTGAAATCCTCTGAATATCATGTTTGCATGACGTCATGATCAATTTCATTTTTCTTTTTTCTTTTTTTCTTTTCTCTTTTTTTTGTTGTTTTTTTTTGTAATACAACACTTTAATATGACAGAGCTTGACCTCACAGACCACATCGTCATTTAAGGAAACAAGTGATGCACAGCTCGAGGTATTACGCAGATGGACATTGATGGGAAAATCCTCGACTTTGGTTCTCTTTTTTCTTTCTCTCTCTCTTCCTTTTTTATCTTGCCCTAAAACATGGGCAAAAGGCATCTAGGGAATACAGGATTGAAGAATTTGAGATTTGTACAAGAATCTAGGTGGAAAGGTGTTTCAAAATGATCTTGCCACATATTTGACCGCCATTATCCAAAATCTTCGAGATTGTCATTGATTTCCAAAAAAATTTCAAAAAGTTTTGCAAATCGGTTATTTCTTGAAAATCATTAACAGTAAAGCCCTATCATGGTCAAAGTGAAAAAAAATAGAACTTTCAAAATTTTATGCCCCAATTTAGCTTTTTAGCTCTTAACTGACTTAGGTTTCGCTGAGATATGATCCGAGAATGATTTACGACATTCATCTTTGACAGTAATCACCAATTTTCTTGGAATCATTTTATCATTATTGTGAAGAAAAGAAGCATTCTTGTCATGCCACTGGAAAATAAATTATGCAAAAAGTTATGCTGATACGATTATCACTTAGGCCAATGAGAACGACAAGCATTTTTCCGACAAAATACAGACTTCAAAATCTCAAAATCTCCGTTTTCCTCCAAATTGATCTGCCAAAGTGCCATGATTTTACACCAAAGTGGACTTCCACTGTTCCATGAGTTCTTGAGTCAAGATTCCACCATTGATGAGCTCTTCAATCCTTTCCTTCAACTGTCTGCATTTTTCTGTTGCATGCCCAATTGCCCCCATGTGATAGTCACATTTGCTGTTCGGATCATAGCTCTTGGCCAGCGGGTTTGGTGCTGTTCTCAAAGGTATAGGGGCCAAATATTGGTTTTTTATCAAAAAAGGCAAAAGATCGGAGATTGGAATTGGGATTTTTCCTTGATTGCTTCTCGATCTTTTTCTGTTGTTTGTTGATTGTTGAGGAGGTTGAGCTACTGGCCTAGGCATGAAGATAGGCGCATGAAAAATCGTTGGAGGACAAGAGTTTGTTGGAAGTCCTGGCTGTGGGACTGGTGAATAAAGATAAGGATCATAGGAGGCATTGTTCAGGGTTGGATCGTATGATGGGCGAGACAAAAAAGGATTATGTGGAATGGAATTTCTGGGAAATTGTCCCTCAAATGTCGCAGCTTGCACTTCTTCTTCCATTCTTTCGAGCCTATTATCGGCTATGTCACCTGTCTTGATCTTGCCTCTCTTGATTGCATTCTCAATCATCTCTCCGGAGTCTACCATGTCGGCAAAATTCTTCGTAACATTCCCAATCATTCTATCATAATATGGTGCATGGAGTGTACTAAGAAACAGAGTTGCAGTCTCTTTTTCTGTGAGGGGAGGCTGGACCTGGGTGGCAACATTCTTCTATCTCTGGGCATATTCTCTAAAGCCTTCAGTAGCTTTCTTCTCCATAGTTTGCAAAAATAAACGATCTGGGGCTGAATCCACAATATGCTTATATTGGGCGACAAATGCCCTTGCCAAATCTTCCCATGAATGAATATCGCCCTTGCCCAGTTGTGTATACCACCTAGCAGCAGATCCTTTAAGGCTGTCTTGGAAAACATGGATCAATAGCTTGTCATCATACACATGCGCTACCATCTTTCTACAGTACATAGTGATATAGGCCTTTGGACAAGTGGTGCCATCATATTTCTCAAATTTTGGAGCTTTAAACTTTGAAGGAATGACCACACCAGGTACTAAGCATAATCCGACAGCATCTAAAGATCCATGAAAATCCATTCCTTCAACAATTCGAAGCCTTTCTTCTATAAGCTCTATCTTTTGCCGAGAATTTGGGCCTCCTTCCACTTGTGGCATCCTTTGCTCTTTATGACTGGCCAAATTAGCAACATGAAATGGTTCGAGGGGGTTCATGGTGAGAGTTGCGTGCCCTTGAAACTGATTAGGGTCGACTGCAGACGACATATTAGGGCACACATAACCCTTGGTGTGCATTGCTTGTGGCTCTTGAGATGATTGGGTTTCTCGTGAGCCGTTGTTAATTGGACAAAAAGAATTCTCGGCATTTCGTAATCGATGCCCCTCTTGAGTAGCTAATTGTCCCATATTTCCATTGTTCAGCTTCTCCAACAAACCTGCCATCTGTGACAATTGCTCTCTCATCTCTTGTTGAGCTTTTTCCATTCTTTCCATTCGACTCATTTCTGTCTCTTCCATGGTCCAAAACTATCTTCAAAGTTTTCCAATGATCAAGCTATCTTTCCACCAAATCTGTCACAAACTAAAATTAGATGTCATGCTTGCCATGCTAGTATGATGCTTTTATTGTATGGAAATTGTGAAATAAAAAGAAAATTCAACCTTGTTGTTATTTCAGAGTATCACAAGCTGTATACTAAAAAAGAAAAGCAAAAAAGGGAATTATAAACTGAAAATTGCCATTTGTCCATTCCTTTGTTTTAATCCACTATTTTCTTTCTCTCTTTTTTTTATATATTTTTTTTCGTTTTTTTCTTTAAGGAAACAGTTATTGTTAGCCTTATTATTTTCTGTCAAAATCATGTTATGCACATATGAATGAAGTGAATGCAAACCTATCAAAAGTTTTGTAGCCACCTCCCTTATATTGAGGACTTTGCATCAATCAGTCCTTTCTCCTTATATGACAAGTCAATTGGTCTCCATTTGTTAATGATTCGTTCTGGGAACAACAACGATCCTTGAGAATGAACCAATTTAGCCTCTCCAAAACTTTCAAGCATCTGCATTATCCTAGCTAGCTTTCCCTTCATCTCTCGTATATCACGTCCAAACTCCTCTCGATTATTCTCCAAAATAGTCTAGCTTTCTTAATTAATCTCCCATATCTTTGACCTATTTTACTCCAAAAAGACAAATATCTTCCTTATTATGTGATGTGAATGCATTAATGTAATGAAATATGCCATGCTAAAATTTAAGAATAAAAGAACCAAAATTTTCTCTTATTTAAATTTAATGAATGAATTCTCTCCTTTTTCTTTATTTTAAATTCTGATGATTTCTCCTTTTTTTAGAATAAAATTTTTCTTTTTTCCTATCTTTTCTTTCAAAATTATCTTATTTTCACACCACAATTTATTTTCTTTAATTTCCTTTTTTATTTAATTTATTTTTAAAGGAATGTGACAATGCACTTACCTTTTATTTTCTCATCAAAATTCCTCTTTCTTTTTAATGTCTATGCATTAGTTTAAAAGAAATAAAAAACATTATTGTTATTTTCCAAATATTATTAAAAAATGAATGGATGTTTTCATGTTATTTTTGACAAAGGATAGAAACCGAATAAGTCTTTGTTTTATTCTATAAAATTGTAAAAATGTGAAATTTTATTTGAAAACAAATATCTTTTGATTTTATGAGAGCATGAATTTGAAAAATCGTTAGGGTTATGATATGAAGAGAAAAGTAGTAAAATGTTCCCTCATATGTCCTAATTTCAGGATAATTTCTACAAAAATTGGACATGGCTCTAGTTAGGATTGGCTTCTTAGGGCCTTTTACATGCTGGGTTGGGATATGAAGATCTAAAGGTTCTCAAATTATACCTCACTGTCGTCCACACTGGACTAGTAAGATTTAATTTGAGTGGGAGTATTTCGATTGCCATTGCGGAGGTGATTACCTCACGAGAGCAAAGGTACTCTACTCCCTCCTAAGAAGGACAGAACTCGGGTATAGAGCTCATGTGATGCAAATGCAAGTGCAAGTATGTGTATGAGGGAACTTTTATCAAACCATAACCCTTATTCTACCCCAACAATTTATTAGCAATAATATATACAAATAAAAAATGCTATAAAATAATAAACAATGCAACTAATTATTTTAAAATTAAAGAAATTAAATTTAAATATTAGTTAAGACCTTTAAATTAAAACTTAGGATAACACGTGATTAATGAATGGCTTGACCCTCAAAAAAAGTCCCCAGTGGAGTCGCCAAGCTGTCGTAACGGCTTCGCGCTCGACGATTTTGAAAAAAACGTTTAAAAACAAAAAGGTAGTGGAGTCGCCACCAATCTTTTTTGACTAGGTGTGATTGGCCACTTAAAAATATTTATCTTTCTAATAAAATCTCAAAATTAATTAAGTTTTATTAAAAAGACAAATTTTTGGTCTACGAAAACAAAAATCGGGTTCGGGAGTACGGTTACGCGTGGGGAAGGATTAGCATCCCCACGACGCCCGTTAAAAAACGGTACCATAATAATTATGTGTTATCCTTTAGTTTTAATAAAATGATCTTGAATTAATATTTAAAATTAATTCCTTTTTATTCCATTCTTTTTATTCAAAATCATTTTTTATTTGTAAATTTATTTTGTTTTATTTTAAAAAGTTAAATTTTATTTTTCAAAAGTGAATGTGAACCTTTTTGTATTGAAAAATTAAATCAAATATCCCAATACTCTGGTAACATTTGGAATAATTTTCCTCACCTAGAGATTTCTTAAGAATCACTACTTGTGAGTTCTATAGAATCTCATCATCGGAAGATTCACACTCGCTTAGAAAATTATTATGAATGCAAATGATGCAAACAGATAATGAATGATGCAAATGAAATTTTTTTAATTATTATTTTTTTATTTTTTTATTTATTTTAAATAAAAATTCTTATTATTGAAAAATTGCACTAAGTATCCCAATACTCTGGTAACACTTAGTGAACTTCTCTCACCTAGGGATCAGTCAAGAAATCACTACTTGTGAGTTTCATGACATCCCATCATCGGACAAATATTTAATTAAATTTAATTTTTATTATTAATTTCCTTTTTCAATTTTCTTTTTTTTAAAAAACATATTTATTTTTAATAAAAAAATTAATTTATTGAAAAATCATACTAAATATCCCAATACTCTGGTAACATTTAGTACGACTCTTCTCACCTAGGGATCAGTTAAGAAATCACTACTTGTGAGTTTCATAACATCCCATCATCGGGCGATTTGTTTCCTTAAATTTAAATTTTATTATTTATTTCCTTTTCTTATTTTCTTTAAAAAAACTTATTTATTTTTATTTTTTAATAAAAATTTAAATTATTGAAAAATCATACTAAATATCCCAATACTCTGGTAACATTTAGCACGACTCTTCTCACCTAGGGATCAGTCAAGAAATCACTACTTGTGAGTTTCATGACATCCCATCATCGGGAAAATATTTAATTAAATTTAATTTTTATTGTTAATTTCTTTTTTTAATTTTCTTTTTAAAAACTTATTTATTTTTATTTTTTAATAAAAAATAAATTATTGAAAAATCATACTAAGTATCCCAATACTCTGGTAACATTTAGTACGACTCTTCTCACCTAGGGATCAGTTAAGAAATCACTACTTGTGAGTTTCATAACATCCCATCATCGGAATTTTATTTAATTAAAATTTATAATTTATCATTTACTCAAATTTAAATTTCATTATTATTTTTTTAAAAAACATTTTCTAATCAATAATAATAATTAAGGAAAGTACAAATAAAAGAAAATTTTTTTCAAAAAAACTTTCATTTTACAACATGCAATAATAATAATAATAATAGTAATAATAATAATAATAATAATAAAACAAAAGGTTGAAAGAAAAAAAGAAATTATACCCCAAATGGTTGGGTTTTAAAACCCAAAGAAGCCCTTTGAACTTGGCCCAAAAGTCAAAGCCCAATGGCACTTGGAATGGGCTGGAATTGCTGGGCCGAGCGGGTCACGGACGGGTCGGATCGGGTCAGCAAACGGGTCGTCAGCAGCTGTGGAGTCGGGTCGGGCACACGGATCCCCGGGTCGGGTCGGTTCTACACGTGGACCTTGCTCCGCTGGCGGGTCGAGCGCGCGGATCCTGGGTCGAATCCGAGTCCGCGCACGGGTCGGCCTATCTCTATAAAACCTTCTCCCTTTTTTTTTCTTTCACTTTTCCCCTTTTTTACAAAAAAAATTTCAGAGCTTTCCAAAGCTCTACCGGCCAGGCGATTTTCGGCCGCCGCCTGGGCCGCCGTCCGCCGCCGCCGCTGGCCGCCGCCTCTGGTGGCGGAAATCAAAAAGCTTCCCACTTTCCGATGCCTTTCTACCCCCTGAACCAGATTCCGACCTCCGTTTCTCCTAAAAAGCCCTCTAACCCCACGGATCTGAGGACGAAATTTTCGGCCTCTCGGTTTTTGTTTTTTTGTTTTTTTTTTGCTTTTGGATCTGGTAGTGGTTTTTGTTTTGTGGTTGCTGTTGTGGGTTTGTTTTCTTTTTTTTTTTTGCAGGTACTAGAGGGTCAAATCTCAGATCTGAGATCCGGGGTCCTCGGATTTGGTTTTGGTAGCGATTTTGTTGGTGTGTGGGTGTTTGGGTTGCTGTTGGGGTTGTGTGTTGTTTGTGTTTTTTGTGCAGGTGAGGGATGGTGATGGTCGGATGGGGCTGTGGTAGGGGTTCGGAGTTGAGGTTCGCTGGCAAGGGTTCTCTTTGGTTCCGGGTGATGTTGTGTTTGTGGGGGAAAGGGGGCCTTCGTAGTTTAGGGTTTGGGTGGTGAGGATGGTGTTTCTGATTTCGGGGTATTGGACAGAGGCAAAGGTGGTGAGGTTCACGGTGGCTAGGGCTAGAGGGTTTTCTGTTCGAGGTCCTCTGGGTGGTGAAGATGAGTCTGGCTTTTAGAGGAAGTAAGCTGGGCATAGATGGGATGGGTATACAGGAGCTAACCGGCGGGGATGGGACGGTCTGGGGAAGGTGGCCGGCTGATGGACAAGGTGATGGACTGATTGGACCATAAGCAATAGTAATAATAATATTAATAAAAATAATAATAGTAAAAATAATAAATAAATAAATAATAATAAAGAAAATAATAATAATAATAATAATAAAGAAAATAATAATGAAAATAAAATGAAAGTAATAATAAAAAGATAATAATAAATAAAATATATAATAATAATAATAATGATAACAAAAATAGGACAAAATTAGGTGTCAACAATCACTATATAAATTTAAAAGCCCTTTTAAATAAAATAAATAGTTGCTAATTAAAATTGGCACAACTGATTAAAGTTGGACTTTTGAGCATTCAAATTCATATTTTCATAATCATTGGTTGGTAGAAAATTTATAAACTTTGAAAAATTTACAAGTAAAACTTGATATATCCGTAAATTTTAATAACAAATTAACGATATATTCTAACTTTGAAGATAAAAAACTTATTGTTCTTAAACTTTATGTAACAAAAAAAAAATTAAAGTTATAAATTTTAATTTAATCAAAAATAGTTATAAGAGATATGGAATTATGTTGGATGAATATCCAAATTTTGGTAGGTGGAGACAGAGATATCTATGGAGATGTTCAAAGTTGGGACTAGACATGATATCAACACCAGACGCATATTTGCTCAAATCTGGCCCGATAGTTTGGGCTCAAATTGGGCCCAAGTCCATCTAGATAAACAAAGGATAAAACCAACCAACCCAAATATTGTTTGATACATTATCAATAAAATTTTTAGATTTTATAAGCAAAATAAATAAAGTAATATATATCAAATAAGAAATATTAGAAATTAAGAAATAAAATGTTTGATAATTTTTTAATTATATTTATGAAATAAAAAATTCTTCTAGGATAATAATCCATATTAAAAAAAAGCATTTTTTTTCGTTATTAAGGTATAGAACATGTAAACTGAAATGTAAGGCGAGCTCTTTCCAACCAAGATTTTATCCTTGCCATTTGATTATTCTGCCTTAGATGCACCAACATATGGCCCTTGTTGTTGGAGTTTGTCTTAAAATTGTTGGTGCTAGAAGCTACAATAACAAAAAAATTGTTAGTAATAAAAATAATATATAAAGTAAAAATAAAATTAAGTTTATTGATTGACGAAAAGTTGGATTGAAGTATTGATATCTTGCTCTTTTTAAGACGATTAATGCCTTTATGGGATTATATCACCAGTGTAGTAGGAACTTTAAGTGTGCCGTCTCCAGGATGCAACAATTGAACTTATTTTCATTATACACTTTATAATTCTATACTAACTTGTAGAGTAAGAGTTCTAAAATCAAATACCTTCTTCCTATCCAATAATATGTTCGGGGATTGCCAAAGTAGTATTGGTGTCTAGAACGTGACATAGGTTTCCTATATATAGAGTTCAATAATTTGTAACTCATAGAAAATAACAATTATGAATTATTGCCTTAATTCATAATTGTCAATCCATATAGTAATCTACTATTATTTGAAAGCATTTGTAAGTGATTATCATCATGAAACGGTTAATATATGGCATTCACACTGGCTTAATGTTGTAACATTAATGCTTTCAAATTAGCAATTAAGTAAAATATAAACCATAGAGTATTTAAATTTTCAAACGTTTTAGCATTAGGATTTTATATAATAGCATAACATTAAGGATTTATTTTATTATTAAAATAACAGTTACAACACACTTGCCCCTTGGCCTCTACAATCAAAGGTGATGCTTTCAAGTCTTGCGACTTAGATTTAGGATGTCAATGGGTGGTTTAATCGGGAATTTGAAACTTTCCACTCGATTAAGTCTAGTTCAATTATCTTATAATTGAGTAATTATTGAGTTAGGATTCCAATTTTACCATTTATGTTTGGTTTGAGGAGCTTTCAGGTAGTATCCTTAGGGAACCTAAAACCCGATACACATTTAGTTTTTTTTTTGAAAATTAAATTTTATTGAAGTCAAAGAAAATTACATTCAAACGATCAAACTGGAATTACAATGAACCCCCGATTTGGAAAGAAAGTCAGCAAGTGTGTTTGCTTCCATAAAACCATATAGAAAAGTAATTTTCCCAATACAAGAGTAAAGGTTAAATAATTTGTTAAACAGGTTACTGTATTTCCATGGACACTCTCCAACTTTCTTTAGCCATGAGATAACCACTGTTGAATCACTTTCGATGATAAGTTTCGGAATTGGGTTCATGTTTGCTTTGATAATGATAGTAAGAGCTTCCACCACTGCCAATAGCTCTACCAGATTTGATTCTGCAGTTCCTATATTTTTTGAGAAGATGAGAACAAAAATGACCTTTATAATTACGAATAACACCTCCGATACCTGCTGGACCAGGTTTGCCCAAGGAGGAGCCATCAACATTTATTTTCCAAAAACCCTTAAGAGGTGGTGACCAAAACGATTTGATGCGATCTAATGTCCTGTGAGAAGACAAAGTAGCATCCTGAATATTCAGAGCCAAAATGGAACAGTCAAAATCTGGAAATTTAGCTTGAAGCCACCAACTAAGTCTTGTTTTAATCAAAAAGCAGATTTGATCCTTTGAGATGTCTTTATTGCTGTAGATCTTTCATTCCTGGAAAGCCAAATTGACCATAAGACAACATAGAAAAGAGTGATCTAGATACTTTTTTGGTTAGCTTTTGTATTAAGATCCATCCACATTTGAAAGAGATTTTTCAAGTCACTTGGCGACATCTATGTTAAATTCCACCATTTAATGCACTAATACCACACCTTCCATGTAAAATCACAAAAAAGGAGAAGATGATTCATTGTTTCCTGATTGTTAAAGAAGGCACATTTATTTTCCACATTTCTTAGGCATCCTCTACAATGAAGAGTATCAAGAGTTGGTATTGATCCCTGAAGAGCATTCCAACAAAAAAGCTCTACCTTTGGAGGGGCAAAACCTTTCCAAATGAAGCTTTTGATGGGGTTGACAGTCTGAACATCCTTGTTAGTTTCAAGCCTGAAGGATTTAGAACTAAAGATGTCGTTTGAGGTATGACGCCAAATTAGTCTATCAGCAAAATGAGGAGAGATAGTGATGGAATTAAGAAGATTATTAAGGCTATTCCAGGCATCAATTTCCCAGTCAAAAATTTGGCGCCTAAGATTGATTGTCTAGACCCAAGAAGAGCCATTCCATCTACCAAAATCTTTGATAAGTCCATCCTTATTTACTGACAAAGCAAAAAGTCTTGGGAAGGAATTGAATAAAGTAATGTTTTAGATCCACTTGTCTTTCCAAAATTTGATTCTTGAACCATTACCTGCACAAAAAACAAAACTAGAATTTATATGGTTAGTATGATCTCCCTTTGCCCAATTGTTTTGTATGTCACTCTGATACACATTAAGTTAAAGCTCAATCTTGGCAAATTATTAGATTGTAGGGGTTTGAACTAGGCCATCAACCTTTGATACAAAGTTTTACTAAATGTGTCAAAAATTGTAATTAATATAAACCTAAAAATATATAGAAAATTGCTCATTTGTACAAAAAATATGTATGTGTATGTATATGTCAATGAGTACGTATATGTGTATGTGTAATTCTTCATAATAACTTGAAAAAGGCTTTTTTTTTTACTTAAAAAAAGATTTAAGGTCAATATCTATTTAATCATCTAATATTATGATCATTGATCAAGTTAATTTATATTACATAAATACATCCTAAGAAATTAAAGTTCGAAATTAGAAATACAATATTATATGATAATATATAGACTGAAATGGAAAACATTTTATATTAAGACAAAAGTTGAGTAGTATTATGCATCTTTAAATCAAATGATCTATGTGAAATGATAAATGGATCATGGATATGGCATTGCGATCTAACAAATTTGTCAATTATACTTGAGAGCTCAAACTCTTTTAGAAAATGATTAATGAAACATAATAAATTAATTATGAAATCAAATTAGTTAATTATACTTATGATAATAAGATTTTTAAATTTTAAACACAAAGTACTAAAAGTAAATTAATAAAAGTTTCATGATAAATTAAGATACAGTTTTTGCACATTGACCATTTAAATACATATAATACTTTAGTATAACGTGTATGCATATGCATATGAAACAAATTCAACTTAAAATTGTAATTGTAAGTTTAATAAAACATTATCTACTCTAAAAAATCAATGAAATATAATAATAAAATTAATTATGAAATTATATTAGTTAATTATGGTTAAGATAATAAAGTTTTTAAATTTTAAATATAAGATACTGAAATTAAAATTTTATAATAAGTTAATATACAATTCTTACACATTGACATTTTACATACACACACATACACGCGCACACACACACACACATATAATATGATACTTTAATGTAATGTGTACGTACGTATGTGTGTATGTATCTATGCATGTAACATTGACAATTTTGTTTAGCTTAAGTAAGAAATTACTTGTTTGTATCATGTATGTATATGTGTATTAGTACATGTGTAAGCGCAACTCTTTATAATAAATTGAAAAGAAAAGTTTTTTCTGACTTGAAAAAACAAATTGAGGTCAATATCTATTTGATCGTCTAATATTATAATTGCTCATCTAGACATCAAGTCAATATAAATTATTTGAATATTTGATAAGAAATTAAAATCTTAAAATTAAAAACAACTTATCTCTTAACTTTACAATCTAATCTAATTATATTAAAATTTGATACCAACATATTATGATTAATTCATCCTCAAATTAAAAATAATTAATGTAGATAATTCATTGCATATTATAATAATAAAAAATTAAAAATACATCATAAAACATAAAACATAAAACAACCAAATTAAGAAAGCAATAATATTATAAGAATAATTTTAGAATATTTTGAATGGTAATTGAACTCCAATAAAAAAAATAGAGAATATGAAAATAATTTATTAAAAAAGACATGCACCTCATAGAAAATGATATTGATGTGCATAGTTTAAGGGGTTTTTTTTTGCATAAAATAGTCAAAAGTCACTCTGTTCAAGTTTGGGTCAATTAACAAGTTTTTATTAGGTGAATAATCGGATAAATAAGCGGGTTCAGGCAATAAACAAGTATTTTTAAAATTATTACGATAGGATTTGGTAGAAACTTAAAAAAATCATCAAGTAATTATCGAGTTAGGGTATCTAAATGTATAATCGAGTTTGGGGTTGAGTACATCAAAATTAGCAAGTTCCCCTCCCTTTGACATTTGAAGGTTGAGTTGATAATAATTCTTTTGGATAATCTCAGCCTCATGACCAAAAATAAACCTGTTCATGGGTCTAGCTAGGCCGAATTCGAACCAAAGTTAGATGGGGTAATAAGAAAATAAAAATGAGCTCAAGCCCAACTAGGCTCATTTTTCTAGTCTAATTTTTTGCCCAAGCCCATTTTTACATATAATATATAAGCTTAAGCTCGTCCAAATATTATTAATATTTTAAAAAAATTATAATAAAATATAGAAATATTAAAACATATAATAGTTTATAAGTATAACACAATAAGTTTGAATAAATTTTTATAAAAATATTACAAGAAATAAGAAAATTTAAATTAATGTATAACAAAATACAAACTCAAAATAAATTGCACAAATAATAATAATAATAATAATAATAATAATAATAATAATAATAATAATAATTATTATTATTATTATGATTATTATTATTATTATTATTATTATTATTATTATTATTATTATTATAGTAGCAAAATGGGTCGGATTGAGTTAGACTTGGACTTGACACGGTAAACCTAAGCCCATCTTATTTTTTATCGGACCTATAATTTTAAGCCTAAATCCATTTAATGGACTTAATATTTTTATCCAAATATGCTTAAAAAAGGGACGGACCTTTGGGTTAAGGGAGCTAGCTCGATCCTTGAACAAGTCTAACTAAGATGTTGTTGATAGAATAGCCTAATGTTTTTAGCCAAAAAAATACACTAATTAAAGAATTTAAAGAGTTTATATTTGATATGCGCGTGTACTAACAGTATATATAGCTTCTATTCAGTTTATATTGATATTTATTTTTAGGATTTACATATGATGCACTAATAGTGTATAATTTCTACACGCTATCAATCAATCACATTAATGAGTAAAATATAAAAATACAAAAATCATTAAGAATAAATTAACAATTTATTAATATTTATTTTTAAGGATCTACATATTTTTAGATTTTGCTTATTAATGAAGTAACATTTTGTGTTTATTTGACTATCTATAAAAATTATATACTATCAATGCATTATGTGTAAACTTTTACTTTTAAAGGCATATATAATTTTGAACTTTACTCATTAATAAGATGGCAATTTATGATTAAATGATAGTCAAAATTATATATTATCAATGCATTAAATAAACCCATAAATAAAAGCATTAAGGAAGGAGAGTTTTTATGATTGGAGGCTAGTAGCTACAACTAATTCTATGGAACTTGAAAATTGATAATAAAAGTCACAAAACCAGTACTTGAAAATAAAGTGAGACATGAACATTAGATACATATTTTCTAGATAGCTGGTAACTACATGGAGAGAAATAAAGTCCATTTTTTTTTTGACTCATAGGAAGTACAAGGAAGAGTGAAGAATCAAACTTTAGACCTAATCTTCTTAAGGAAAGATAACAACTACTAGGTCAAGGCTTAGTTGTTGAATAAAAGCTAATTTTAACACAAGCACAACTAGGAAAAAAGAAGCAAACATTAATTTTAATTGTGAATCTATTCTAAATTGGGTCTAGACATGATATCAACACTACACATATTTGCTCAAATTTGATCAGATAATTTTAATCTTCAAATTTTGTCTAAGTTCATCGAGATTAATAAATGATAAACCCTAAACTATTTCAGTTTTTTTTCCTTAAAGAAAACACAATATTGTTATTTAATTTTTAGTGTTTTTATCTTTTTTTATTAGGTTTTAGAACATGTAAATTTAATATTTTTTTAATGTTTACATTACAATTGATTTGCCTACTTGATCATAGCACGAGTTTAAAATTAGTTTTTCTTAATTATTAGACACTTTGCTTTTTATATCTTATATATTAGATTAGATTATTTTTAACTAGTTTATTTTAATTAAATATATATATGTATGTATGTATGTATGTATGTATGTATAAACACTACCTTTAATAATTTTATTTCGATGTCTAGACTCTAGATCTAATATTCTAGAACTGTCCCAAAAAAAAAGGTTATGAAGACTTTGATAAATTTATTATTTTTAATAAAAAATAAATTAAAAATTAGAGATAAATAACAAAAATTAAAAATAAAAACACCAACCAAACGAAAGTCGATTGGCACTTGAAAATGTAGTTGAACTTTGAATTTGTGTCGTGATTCTGATTGAATCATCCATTTACTGGTTCGCCTCTTTCTTCCAATTCCGTTCATTTCCATGAATTTCAACTCACAAAAGTTTCAACTTTTTTCCACACAAAATGCCAGGAGTGTTTGAAATTGAAAAAGCAAAAGAAATAATTTTTTTCAAAAGAAATCACGATACAAAGATAGAGAAAAAAATAGATTTTAGGTATTGAGGTCTGAATTTTAAACTTATTAAAAGTCATTTTTAAAGATATTACATGAATCAATTTGACCAAACTTGAAATAAAATAAAAAATTGTTTTGAAGAAACATTGTAATGTTAAAATTTAAGAATTTTTCTGCTTTGAATTTTGGGATAAGCAATGTGAAATTTATAACATCACTATCTCCGCAATTTTAAAATACAAAAGAAAAATAAAATAAAATGTGCTACCTCGTAAACATTTGACGTTTATTCAATTATTATTTAGCAAAGAGGTGACGTCGGCTTAAATAATTTCTCCAGACAATGTTAGGTCAACCTCATAAAACGATAAAACTATGTTGATTATATTGGGCTAGGAATAAAATAAAAGCAAGTTGACTTTGGGATTTGTTTTAAAAATTAGGTGCTGAAATGAAAAGTGAAAACCACAACAAATGTCGAAGGTCAAATGTGACATGACCCAATAACTCGGACATGGAGAGAGGCAAAGGTGGACTGAACTGAGACATCAGACTGAGAAGCTGTCTTAGAGAACACCATTTTTGATGTCTCAACAAATTAAAATACAACAACGTAAACTCAAAGAAATTTGTGAAAAGCTAAAGCTGTTGACGTTGTGTGGCGATGGAGTCATTGAGAGGCAAATGGTCAAAAGCCTTTATTGGACGTATTACTATTAGTCTTTATATCGCTATCTGATGCACTTTGCTTTGTGCTATACACTAATACGAGCAATTTATATTCTAATTTGCATGCATATGGTCAAAATCCTTTATTGGAGGTATTCTAGCAGTGCAACAACACTTTCCTTTGTGGCATATATAATTAATTCTAGCAAGTAGCAGTTGTTATATATTAAGATCAGAATGACACTTCCCAATTATCGGCAGTTTGAATATATGAAAGCACAATAATCGTGCGATCGTATAACGATTTTGATCTCATAAATAGAGGGGCTGGGGGTGTGGGTGCAGTGTTAGTATCTTCATATTCAGCTATGGCATACTTTGAGAAATACCTGACGGAGGCTGATGTCAAGAAGCAAATTGCAATTCCTACTGACTTCATTGGGTTTTTGCCACGTTACGAAGGCGGACGGACGATATCCTTTTCCGTCCTTGATGCATCTGGTAAAGTTTGGGAGAGCTTCGGATATTATATTAGAAGAGAGGGCAGAGATCATCCTAAACCTGTTTTCCAAAAAGATTGGCGTAAATTTGTTCGTGCCAAAGGTCTCACCTCTGGCGATAAAATTATCTTTCGAGTCCAAAAAAATGCTGCCAATGGTGCCCCAAGATACACAATTGCAGCACAAAGAAAGGTAGTAGTTTTTGGTAAGATCATTGGTTGGTCTGATGAGTTCTAATCACTTTGGATATGCTTTTATTTATGTTGTTGTTGTGATCATTTGTTTGTAATCGTTTTTCTTCTTTAGGTTACTAGTATTGTATTTGATTTTTGATAAATTTCACGTAGTCTTTATGTAACTCTTATTTCTATCACTTAAGTTTATGCCTATTAATAGTATTTTTCTTATTATTTTAAGTATATGTTTATTTAATTTTCATAATTCATTATTGTTTTTAATGTCTATTTTTAGTTTCAAATCTCTTCCACTAATTTTTTTTATCAACACTTTTCAATACACTTATCATCATCACCTTTCATAATTCTTTATTTAAGATATCAAATCATAATTATTTTTTTTGTTACACTTCCTTGTTTGTCTGTCCTGTGAATTATCATCTTAATTTGGATGATGATTGGATATGCAATTTACAATGGAGAAGGCAGAAAAAACATAGATACATAACTTGCAAAGCACACATACCAATGGCAGAATTTGAGGTCCAATATTTGTTGTCAAGGGAAATTTCAAGATCTCAATTTGGAGCAGAATACATTTTAAAATGGGTAATGGAACCAAGTAAAATGAGTTTTCTTTTTAGTCTTTAATAATGGTAAAAAGAATGGTAAATGTAAGAATCTCTTCACAACAATGGAGGTTTTTGGTCTGGAAAAATTTTTTAAAAAAAGAAAAAAAGCAAGTGTTGAGGCTTAAACTTTAAACTCACAAAACTTTTACTTTTTACAAGGCGAGATATGATCAGTTAAACTAATAGTCATATCTTTGATTAATTTTACCTTAAAAGAATAATAAAAGAACTGTTGATTTTGTTAGATATTTCTAATCATGGTTTGGGATAATAAAGCAAAAGAAAGCAAATTGAAGCTTTTATTGAAATAATCTTTGCTTCTAGAATTAATTTGGTAACCATAGTCGTAGAGTTTAGCGATTAGAAAACATTGAAAATTTGACGGTATAATTAAATATATGTATATATCCTTAATATTTTTAATGTGATTACGTATCACATGCTTTAAAAACTGCTGTATTTTTATGAAAAGAAAGTGGTAAGCTGTCAAATCCATTAGACTATTTGTTCGTCTTCTTAGATTTTTCATCTCACCCAAATTCAAACATTTTTCCACACAAAACATTCCTAGGGTTTAAAATTGAAAAAGCAATAGAGATTTATAACATTTTTAATTAATATTTACCAATAAAATTAAAAAATTATCCTCGAAAAGATTCTAATGATTAAAACTTGAGAATTTAGAAATTTCATGTTTTTAATTTTGAGATGAACAATGTAAAATTTCTGTTAACAACATTTTGATTGCATGATTAAAAAATAATTGTGATATATTGAAAGGCTTTAATTTGAGTACAAGTAATTTCACTTCCACTCCCAATTGTGAAAAAACGATGTGAAATTATTAACATTTTTAATTGATTATTATTTAGCAAGGAGGTGAGTTTGACTATTTTGGATTAGAATTAAATAAGATAAAAGCAAGTTGACTCTGGGATTTGTTTTAAAAAATTAGGTCAAATGAAATCCAAAAACATATGTCGAAGGTCACGTGTGTTGTGACATGACCAATTAACCAAGCATACCAATTGGTCAAAAATGGGGACTTCTATGTTCTACCATACTAAAAGTCACTAAAATGTCAAAATCTAGTGGGTTTAAAAATAGAAGCATTACCGTGCACTCATTTTCTTTCATTTATTTTTTAATTTTTAAATTTTCTGTGTTTAGTTTTCACTATTTTACGTCCTAAAACCCTAATATAATTAGATGGAAATAAATAGTTATTGTAAAAGATTGATTTGATTATATATCGAATATTAAAATAGAAATAAAAAATGTAAAATATTTTTAATTATATTCGCACTAGGGGAGAACTCCCACTTTGCCACGGGTCAATTTTATTCAAAATGTCGATATCAAAGTGTAACTCTATAGTGTGAGTATTTTGCTCTTAAAAATGTGTATGCGTGTAAAAAAATCAAATTTTTTAAAAAATAGAAGCAGAATCGAAAATAACTAGAGCTTATTAAACTAAGTTTTGCACGCATAATATATTGAAATTAATCAAAATAAAGATTTAAGTTTAACTTAAAGAGTTAAAGTCAGACCCCGCTGTTCAAAAGTAGTTCATAACTAAAGTGACTTAGCTTACAGTATATACATCTAATTTTATTGGAACCTTTCAACATTAGACGAAATAAATCAAATTTCATTCTCGATTGTGTCATTTAATTTTGGTTCATTCAGTATTTAACTTAATTTCTACTGGAACAATTTTTTTGTATTTGAGACGTCTAAAATCGAACAATTGGATCATGCAAGCTGAAAAGCCCACAGCGGCCAAATTTTAATTATAACAACGCACAATCCAATCACCTAAATAATATTTTGTTAGGACCCAATTTGACCCATTGACTGGATGACCCAAACATGCTCTCTCTTCTACAAAGTGCAGCAAGCATCTCTGCCCAAGAAATGCGAGAGGCCCAATATCAAGTTCCTAGAAAATCTTTGCAGAGTTTTCTGCCAATGAGAATTCTATAATAAAGGGAAAAACACAGGTAGGTCGGAGGTGAGGCCCAACAACTCTGCCCTCCACCACCATCCTCAACCTCCTATCCCAAACCCAGAAAGCAGTGTGAAACCCATCCCGAGCTAAAAACCCCAACGCCACTGTCGGCGATAGACGAGACCATCGAGACAGCCCTCGTTTCTTCCAAGATCGACTTAACCCAAACACCTCCTAGCCCAAAAATCACTCAACAACCCAAACAAACTGTTACAGACCAGAAGCAGTGGCTGATATTATTCCGTGTCCGTGAATCCATGTCACAATAAACAGTTCTTTTAACTTAAACAAGATTTTAACCCGCAGTGTTATTATTATTAAATGAAAAACAAAATATTGTTTGATTAATATTGTGAAATTTTGGAATTACCGTTGTAAAATAGTTAGATGTCACATTTAATTTATTTTTCTAATAGCCATATTTAAACATATCACCATATCTAGAGCTTTTATTCTAGTATTGAAATAGGTTGTATATATGAATTAATATATGAATTAATGTTGTTATAAAAAAATATTAATTAATGTTAAATAAATATAAATAAAAATGTAAAATAACAAAATTACAGGGTTTAACCTTAAAATTAATTGAAAAGTTGAAAATAAATTAAAAGGAATAAATGAAAAAATTAAATAAAAACAAATTAAATGAACTAAAAAAGTTGAAAAGTTAAAATTAAATGAACCAAAAAAGTTGAAAAGTTAAAAACAAATTAGAGGTATAACTACAAATAAATAAAATAAAATTTTTAATGAAAAAAACTTAAAATATATTAAAACAACATTGTCGAGGAAAAAATTTAAAAATAAAAGTAGATTAAGGGTTTAATTAAAAATTTGAAGAACTAAAATATAGATTAGAAAGTATAACTAAAAAAAAGGATAAAAGGGCTTAATTAAAAAGAAAAAAATAGAAAAACTAAAAATAAAGTTGGGGGTTTAATTTAAAAAAATAAAAAAATCAAAGGTCTTAATTAAAAAAATAAAAGTTAAAAGGAAAGAAAAAAATTGAAAAATTAAACTGAAAAAAAAAAAGACAGACCAATCAACACCTTACAAATGGTTCAAAATTGGAAGCTCGATTTGCATAGTACCATTTGTAGACTACTTTTTTTTTTTGTGAATAAACGGAATATTATAAATTAACTTAGTTGTCAGCAAGGTTACAACAAGCTGTTCTAGGTTGACCAAAACCTTTGGCATCAAACATCAAAGAAAGTTTAATACAATCTGGTGGCGATCAAACAAAATAAAATTTGGGTTCAGCGAACCACCAAGTCTAGCCAAGCCATCAGCGCAAGTATTTGCTTTCAGGAAAACATGTTGCATCCTAGCATTCCTGATCTACTGGAGTAGGTGCTTGCAATCATAGATTAAGGAGCCATTGTAAGAAGTTATAGGGGTTCTTTGAATACCTTTGAGCCTTGCACGAATTCTTTCTTTTTTAAGAAGACATTTCTAAAAGTGATTTTGTTCCATATTGTTACATTACTCTTGAAATTATCCATAGTCTCTAACATCGAGTGATTTGCCTGGTTCCAAGAATTCCTTACAACTTCTTTAAAGTCCAAATGGGAAAACCAAATTGATTCAAATCGAAAGGGCTTGGCCAAAATAAGGGATAGATGGAGAGGTGCCAAGGAAGAGAGGATTATGATCCAAATGGATTTTTTTCAAGATGGAACACCACTAAATTAGGAAATTTAAGTTTCCACTTACCATTTGCAAGAGCTCTATCCAGCCTCTCGTGGATGATTTGGCCATGGTGATTTTTATTAGTCCATGTAAAGTGATTTCCAACACAACCAAGATAAAATAAGCTACAATTGTCTATACATTCTTGAAAGCGATTTGCCCTAGAGCGGTTTATAGAATTGCCTCCAAATTTTTCTATCTCGTTAGTGATCATTAAAATGCCCCATCAACAACCATGGAAATTTATAAGCTTTAGCAAATTCTTTAAGTTCAGACCAAAGGATACCTTTCATAACATTGTTTGGCCTAGCGTAAATTGCTGAAATAATCCAAGGATCTGAAGGAGAATTTGAGACAGCTAAAGAATGCGAAGAAGAAGGTACCTAGATGGTAGCATGAATAGCTTGAGAAGAGTAATGGAGAATCTGAACATTCACTTTTGAAGTGTGCTAGAGAATCCAAATTCCACCTGAGAAACCATCCGCATCAACACAACAAGAGTTAGAGAAACCAAGAGAGTTGCACACCTATTTAGCACTTTCTCTTGAGATCCTCGTCTCCGTAATAATGGCCAAACAAGGTTGTTGATTCTTATGAGCTCCATAAAGGCACGTCTAAAGTTTGGGCTACTAGCCCCTCTAGCATTCCAACATAAAAATCTTATAGGAAACAATGAAGATTAGTTTGGTTCAACAACCAACTCGCTAAGTTTGGCTTCAACTCTATTTCCCCCATTTGTGTCCTCCATAGTAAGTTCAGCATATGGTGGTATTGAGGGATCAACTTCACTAAGCATTCTTTGTCGATCTTCCACGAACTCCTTATTACTAGTATAATTTGATGTTTCACAGGTCAAGTTGTGAATAATTTGGCTGTGTTGTTGTCCTCCTTCTAGCTCAGCAGTCTCATCGTGTCTAGAGTAGCTTGCTTCAGTGATATGTTGAGTAAAGGAGAAAGTACTACCTCCATTCGGGGTATTAGCTTCGGGTAGTTCTCCTTGAGAAATAAAGAAACTTAGCGTTCCTTGATTCCACAATTCTAGTGCTATGAGATGGACAATAGAATTTGTAGCCTTTGAACTGTTCGGCATATCCGATGAAATACCCGCTTATGGTCTTAGGATTTAGTTTCTTTTCCTATGGGTTGTAAACTCTTATCTCAGAAGGGCATCCCCAAACGCGCATATGATGCCAACTCGGTTTCCAACCTTTGAATAATTCAAAAGGCATCTTTGGAACAACCTTGGCTGGAACCCGGTTCAATATATACGCTACCGTTTTAATAGCTTCAATCCACAAAGACTTAGGCAACTTCGAGCTGCTAAGTATACTACGCACCATTTCCATCAAAGTTCGGTTCCTTCTTTCTGCTACACCATTCTGATTTGGTGAACTAGGCATGGTATATTGGGCAACAATCCCATTTTCTTAAAGGAACTTCGCAGATGGTCCAGGTGCTTGTCCACCTTAGTGTATCTATTGTAATACTCCCCACCTCTATTAGTTCTTACTATCTTTATGGATTTTCCACATTGTTTCTCTACTTCAGCCTTCAAAATTTTAAAGGCGTCTAATGCTTTGTTCTTGTTATGAAGTATGTAGAGATATATAAACCTCGAGTAACTATCAATAAAGGTGATGAAGTACTTTTGACCATATGCATCAATGTCTAGACATCATATGTCAGAATGTATGATTTCTAATATGGTTGAACTCCTATTAGCACCTTTCTTAGACTTGTTGGTTTGCTTACCCTTAATGCAATCCACACAAGTGTAATCAGTAAAATCAAGAGTACTAAGTATTCCGTCATTTACCAATCTCTTAATTCTATTTATGGAGATATGACCTAATCTCCGTTGCCATAATGTGTAGGAATCCTCATTCATAACACATCTTTTAGTGCCAGTTTGGACATGCAAGGCATTATGAGCAGTTTTATTTTGCAAATCAATAGAGAAAAGACCATCACATAAAGTACCATTCCCAACAATATCAGACTTAAAATATATCAATACTGATTTATTTGAAAATTGAAAGGAATATCCATAAGGTACCAACCTAGAAATAGAGATTAAATTTCTTGAGAAACTAGGAATATAAAAGGTCTTTTCCAATTGTAAAACAAAACCACTCCTAAGAACTAAAGTGCATGTTCCAACGCCTTCAACACGTGAGTGTATCTTGTTTCCTTAATAAATGCTCTCCTCATTTCCCACTGGCTTCCTTAGGTTTGTCATACCCTGTAAGGAAGTCGAAATGTGAATTATAGATTCAGAATTAATCCACCATGTGTTATGATTAACCTCAACCATATTTGATTCAAAACAAACATATGAGAGTGGATTACCTTTCTTAACGAGCCACTGCTGAAGCTTGACACAGTCCTTCTTCATGTGTCCCTTCTTTTTACAGAAGAAACACTTGGATTCTTTCTTAATGTCAGCTTGGGCAGGGATTTTCCTTTTTCCCTTATTCTTGGCTCGATCCTTTGTCTTTCCTTGGCTTGCAAAAAATGCACTCTCACTCGATTCCATAAGCAATCTTCCCTCCTCTTGAACACATATGGTCATCAATTCATTGACGGTCCACTTATCCTCATGTGTGTTATAGGATATCTTGAATGGTCCGTACTGCTTTGGTAAAGTGTTTAGTATATAGTGCACAGGAAAGATTTAGACATCTCCACCTCTAGATTCTTGAGTTGGGCCGCTATATCTCTTATGGCAATTATGTGCTCACACACTCCTTTAACACTGGTGAGCCTCATTGATGAGAACTTCATTATCAGGGTGCTAGCCAACGCTTTGTCTGAAGTGACAAACTGATCATCGATGGCCTTAAATAAGGTCCTAACATTGGTATGTTGTTCGACAGAACCACGTATCCCAGTAGATATCTTTGTCTTAATATACATGACACTAAGGCGATTGGATCGCTCTCAACTTTCATGTAAAGCTACTTGAGCAGGAGTGCTGGTCTCAATCAATACGGGCTGGTCTTTCCTTATAGCATAGTCTATATCCATGCACCCTAATTGAAGGAGAACTCTCTCCTTCCAAACCTTGTAGTTCTCTCCATCCAGCTCGGGAACTTCCAAGTTAATACTAACTTAAGGAGACACTGCATATAGAAAAACAACATGCTTATGTATCTAGAATTTTTTAGGCAAACTTAATTATGTCTACAAATGTAAACATATTTTATTAATGAATCTCAGACATAAAACTTGCCTGTGGGCTAAAGTTCTAATTCTAATAGATTCATATCATAATGATAAAACTATCAAATTATATCATTTCCTAATTCCTGTGGGTAAATTAAGAAACTAATTTAATATTTTATCCTAATCAGTTATAAAATTATAATAAAAATTCCTGTGGGATAAAATTTATTATAACTTTATAACCAATCACAATTTATGTCTAATACCATTATGTGATTTTTACAAATATAATTTTACTTAATTAAGGTTGCTGTGGCTAAGCCCTAATTAAATAAATTATAAATCACTTAGACATATTGGTAAAATTCTAAGTTTATTCATATTTTAAAAATTGCAATTATCACAAGGCAACTTTAATTCCAAATAATATGAATAACTTAGCTACAGGTGCTTTTAGTATAAAAATAACAAAATTATACATATTCAAAATGAGCACATATACACATTCAAATCAAATTTTCATAATTTAATCATAATTTTATGATAATTTTCACAAAATTATTCAATTTAAAATTATAGCATTTATAAAAATTCCAAATTTATGAAAAATCCTCATAAAATCCAAAATAATGAGAAGTTTTCATAATTATATTAATTTTGTGAAAATGATCTAATTATTCATAAAATTATGAAAATTATAGAACTGAAAATTTGATATAAAACTATCAAAAATATAATTATTTGGCCTAAATTAAATAATTTTAATTACTTAAATTAAATAAATCCTTAATGCCTAAAATAAACCAAATGACCCTTTTATTTAATCCATTAACCAAAATAGCCCAAAATAAATGACCCAAAACAAACTAAAAACAACCTAAGTCAACTAAAATGAAAGCCTAAAACAGTGGCCCAAAACCCTTTTTCTTTTCTTTTTTTTTTAATTTGAACAGTGTGACTGCACTCACAGTTAGGCGCGTGCGTCTCATGCGCTTGTTTCCACCATCGGGCACATGGATCTCATGCACCCGTTTCCACTATCGGGCGCGTCCTTCGTTGCCCGAACGGACATTTTGCAAAAATTTTGGGTCTTTTGACTCGACCCGGCATAATCTCCTTCAAACAATCCCGTTTTTCATGTATTTTTCATCCCTAGAGCTTTACAACAATAGATCTAAAATATTTGAGCTAAAATCGCATGAAAACGGAATGGGTTTCAAGGAACTCGAGACTTAAAGTTTCAAATATGGGTTTTATTTATGGCTTCTTCCATGACTTATTAATTTTGTTTTTAACTGCTAAATGGCTCAAAAATCAATTTAAAATCGTTCCCTAACCTCATTATAACCGAAAACGTACAAAAATTCAAGTAACCAGTTTTGGCAGTATGACAAAATTACTGAATATTTTCTTCATGCAAGGCAGAGATTATTTGCATGCTCTGACACCAAATGTAAGTATATCATACAGATTATACATGCTTCTACACAATATGAAACATGTTAAAACAATCAAAAGCGGAAGCAACAAGATCTAACCTCCAGCCATTGCACTTTGTAACTTTGCTGTTGAAGCGATTCCTGAATCTGACAATCTTCTCTGTGTCGATCACAGGCCTTCCAAGCACTTGAATGCTCACTAGATGGTGTATAACAAAGCAAGTGATGCTTGGGGACCGAATTCCTGCTCTTTGTTTGTGAACTCAGAGCCTCTCAAATTCTAATCAACTCAAAAAACGATCGTTCAAACCGTCACAGAATATCTTTTTATGATCAGAGACTAGTGAAATAATGGATCATTTATTTGGCATTGATTGTCACAGGTTATATATGACAATAGCCAGGTTTTGTCAACCTGTGATCAAGAAATATGCCAACATAAGGAACCAAATTATGCTATTTGCTAGCAAGAATGGTCGCAAGAGATTATTAAGAAACCATAAACTATGTTGCTTAGAAAACTACAACAATGACAAGTACTACATGAAATTTATTACAACAATATATAATTTTAATTTTTTATATATTTGGTTATAATTTGAATCCTGAAATCGTTACAATTGAGAGGACTTTATCATTTACCACTCTCGGCTTAAACATAATTAATTTTAGATTGTAAATTGGAAGAAGATACGAGCGATTACACAAAAAATATATATAATTTTAATTTACATTAAAAATATAGAAAAAAAATTTAAAAAAAATTATCACGTGCACGTGATGACATGATAAAACAGTCACTGTGAATATATGTCATTAATCGTGACACGGTGACGTAAAATGTCATGTTGAAAGGCCGCTATCTCTTACGATTAAATGATAAAAATAATAATACTTAGAAACATCAGTGATCAAAATTCCATATTTCAATCAAAACAAAATAAAATTAAAATATTAAATAACCAAAAAGATAATCGATTTTATAAATATTAGCTATGAGGGTCGCAGCCAATAATTTCCCTCATAAAGAGGATCGATATATGTTTTTTTATTGGAATTGTCAAACTTTTATGGTTCTTTTTGTGAAGTTTTTTCTTTTTCAAGGAATCATTGCAACTGTCTTCCAATCACAATTCACAAACTAGTACACATAAAGCATTATGCTTTAATCGCCTCATACAAAAAAAAGTCTAATGCTTTGCAAAGTCCAAACGGGCGGTCGCTTGGCTGATTTGCTCGGGCAATTGGCATCAACAAAAGGGACGCGGCTCAGATTGAACGACCCATCGCCCATTTCTGCCAATTGCTCGAGCAAATCAGCAAAGCAACCACACGTTTTGGACTTTGCAAAGCTTGAGATTTTTTTTTTGTATGAGGTAATTAAAGAATAATACCTTATGTCTGCTAGTTTGTTAATTGTGATTAGCAGACAGGTGAAATGATTTCCCGAAAAATATATATTCTAACAAATTATGTGTCACATTCTTAATCTTGTCGTAAAATCTAAAAATATTATTGATAATGTATTAAATAATATTTTTTAAAATAAAAAAATTCATGAGAGAATTACTCACCGCGACCCTTATAGCGGATCTAATATTTATAAAATATATATTTAATTATTTAATATTTTAATTTCATTAGACAATTGAAAGATGATGTTTTGATCACTAATACTTATAAGTACTATTGTTTTTTATCATTTAAGCATTTAAAAATAACTGATTTTTAAAGTGAGATTTTATGTCACCGAATTTTAATTAGTGGCATATTCATGATATAATGTATATCTTTTATTAATGTTAACCTAAAAGAACCATAAAAGTAGTTGTTATTGTTAAAATTTTCTCATCATAGTTTTTAGTTTCTTATTCTCTTGCGACCATTATCTTGCTAGCAAGCAACATACTTTAGCTGGTTATAGTTTGCTTGAGACTGGAGTGCGGAGTGGGACCTAATCACTAAAGCATGTTTGGGATAACAAAGCAAAGAAAATAGGAGGATTCATTGAAATAATGAATAATCTTTGCTTTAACTGTCATAACGGTTTCGCGCTTGACGATTTTAAAAAACATTTAAAAAACAAAGGGAGTCGTCACTAATCTTTTTTGACTAGGTGTGATTGGTCATCTAAAATATTTATCTTTTTAACAAATCTCAAAATTAATTAATTTTTATTAAAAAGACAATTTTTTTGGTCTGCGGAAACAAAATCGGGTCCGGGAGTACGGTTACGCATGGGGAAGGATTAGTACTCCCACGACGCCTGTTAAAAAACGATACCATAATAATAATCATGTGTTATCCTTTGGTTTTAATAAAATGATCTTAATTTAATATTTATAAGCATTAGTGATTAGAAAACTATCTTTCAATAAAAAATAAGAATAATTATTCTATGTATCGTTAGTATAATTTTTAGATTCTATAAATGGGATTAAGATGATGACATATGTATTTATTATTTTTTAATATTTTTAAAAGGTATGTGTCATCATCTTAATTTTATTTATAGAATATAAAAATTTCATTAACAGTTTATAAAATAATTATCTAAAGAATAAACTAAAATTAAAATATTAAGGGGTCGTTTGGTATCGTTTCATGTTTTTTGTTTTATGTTTTCTGTTTTTGAAAATTTTATTTTTGTTTTATTTTCAATTTTTGAAAACAGAAAACATGTTTGTTTAATACTGTTACGTTTTAAAAACAAATATTTAAATTGATTCAGATATAATAATTCAATTCACAAAACAAAATTTTAAAAATTAAATAACAAATAATATATTTATTAAATAATATATAGATAATATTAAATAATATTATTTTATATTATCTAATACTAATATTAAATATTTTTATTTAATCATATAAAAATTTAATATAATTTAAATAATGTTATAATTAAATAAAATATCAAATAAAATAATATTATTGAATTTAATTGTAATAATCATAAATTATATTTAATAATAATTTTTATTTAATTGTAATAATAATAATAATAATAATATTATTATTATTATTATTATTATTACATTATTAAATAAAATATTTAACTAATTAATTTATAATAATTATATAGTTATTAAAATATATTATATTTAATATAAATAATATTATTTAATGTTAAGTATTTACTTATTTAATAATATTAACTTATTTAATAGTAGTAGTGATATATTATAAATTTAAGATAGAATATAATATTAAATAATAATATTGTTTAGTAAAATAAAAATTAATTATATTAGATAATAATATTAATTATTAACATATCAAAATTATAATAAATGATATTATTTAAAATATTTAATATATTCAATAAATTATTATAAAAATTTAAATTAAATAATATTATAATATTATAGTTCAATATAATATTTATTTAATTACTTTTTATGTTTTCAACTTTTCTATATTAAAATAAATATATTAATTTTAAAATATTAAATAATATTTTATATTAAAATTTAATATTATTTTATTTTAAAAAATTAATTAATTTTATTTATATTTTTATTATAAAATATTAATATTATATTAATATATAAACTCTGTTCACTTACTTATGAACAGTAACAGAAATGAAAACATGTTTTCGAAAACAATGAAAACAAGAAATTCTTGTTTCCAACAATTTTGAAAATTCTTGTTTTCGTTTTTGTTTTTTAAAAACGGAAACATGTTGCCAAACGCGTTTTCTGTTTCTGTTTCTAAAAAAACTGAAAACAAAAATAGAAAACAAAAATAAAAGACCCCTAAATAATCAAAAATATAATTTATTGGATAAAGGCTTAATACCCAAATATGTCTTCCACGTTTGCCATAAAATAAAATTAAGTCCTTAATGTTTAATTGCATAAAAATCAATCCTAAATGTTTCAAAATAACAGAATTAAGGACATTTTCGTTGATTTCCTCTAATACCGTTAAGTTTTTATTACTGTGAAAGGGTAACAGAAATTAAAGAATTTAATGAAAATATCTTTAATTCTGTTTTTTTGAAACGTTTAGGACTAATTTTTATACAATTAAATGTTGATGACTTAATTCTATTTTATAATAAACGTGAAAGATATATTTGAGTATTAAGTTTTTGATAAATATTAGCTCCAATAGAAGGCTTGCAGCGAATAATTCCTCAACTCAGAGAATCAATATATGTTTTCTTATTGCAATTGTCAAACTTTTAGGGCTCTTTTTGCGAACTTTTAGGGCTCTTTTTGCGAGAAATCATTGCAACTGTGTCTGCTGCTAGTCACAATTCACAAACTAGTATACATAAAGTCTTATGTTTGTCAAAGTCCCAACCGGCGGTCGCTTGGCTGATTTGCTCGAGCAATTGGCATCAACAAAACGGAAGTGGTTCTGATCGAACGACCCATCGCCCATTTCTGCCAGTTGCTCGGGCAGATCTGCAAAGCAACCACAGGTTTTGGACTTTGCGAAGCATAAGACTTTTTTTTCCTTAAAAAAATAATACTTTATTACGTATTCTAGTTTGTGAATTGTGATTAGCAGACATTGGCAATGATTTTCTGAAAAAGAAAAAAACATCAGCGAAAGAACCTTGGAGGAGAGATTTTTAAAAAAGAATTTCATTTCAATAAAAATATTAATTTAAAATCGAAATTCTTTGTTCGACATAAGATTTTAAAGAATTTTAAAATTAAAAAAAAGTTTAGAAAAATTTGAGATACTTAAATTTTTTTCTTAAAAATTTACATTTAAAAATCCACCTAAAGTGGTAATTTTTTTTAAATTCCTTAAACATATAACTCACTAAAAAATATATTATTTTTTAATATAATATATATTTTTGGTTTTTTATATTATTAATAATATTAACACATTTTTACAAATCTAATAATACCTATATTATATTTTTTATAATTTTCTTTTTCTTATATATTATATCATTATTTTGCTTTTATAATTATTTTTTTTATTTCATCAAATTCTAGTTTTTAAAAATTCTTTCTAAAAAATATTTATCCAAACAAGAAATTATAAATGTTAGTATTTTAAATTAATGAATTTTGAAATATCTTTATTTTGAAATGCTTCAAAATTTTAAAATTTCACGTCCAAACATACTATTAATGGAATAACAAGTAATAACATGTGCATCAATGGGATAATATAACACTATGTCCAACTTTGAAGAGTACAATATTTATATATATAATTTTTATTTTTTTAATATTTTCTAAAGGATTATGTGTTACTATTTTAACTTCAATTATGGAGTTTGAAAATTCACTAATAATATATTGAATAGAGGTGTCCATGCATCGAGCGGAGTTTAAGCCATATAATAATGACTTATATACAAGTTTGAGCTCGGCTAGTAAATCTAGACCTAACTTTTAGTCCAGGCCTATTTTTATTTTTAACATCAAGCCTAGTCGGGCTTGAATATAATTTTATTTATTTTTTTGTATTTTAATTTATTTTTTATTATTTTATGCCCTTTAAAGTTTAATTTGATTTATCAAATTTTACATATCAATTTTCATATTAAATATATATAATCATGTTAATTTATCAATAATGTTTTATATATAATTATATTATACTTATTAAATATATTAGAAAAAATTTTAATTTTATTTATGTTTAGATCAAGCCGGGCTTAGGCTTCAAAGGATAAAGCCTGGGTTTGGTTTGATTTTTGATTGGATCTAAAAATTTTGTCTAAACTCGTTAATTGCATCCAGTATTTTTACCCAAACCCTCTTAAAAATCAGATCAACGTTTGCATTTTGAGGGATTACCCTACCCTTGGACAGATTTAGTATTGAATAATAACTCTTAAAAAAACCCAAAAATGGTTCATGGGGGAATAATTCACCACGACCCTTATATAGAAGCTAATATTTATAAAATAAATTCTTTTTTAATTATTTAATATTTTAATTTCATTAAACAATTGAGAGATGATGTTTTGAAGACTAATACTTATAGGATAATTATTCCATGCACTGTTAATAGAATATTTTTATTTCATAAGTGGTGTTAGGATCATGACACTGCCTTATTTTATTTATTTATTATTTTTTAAATATTTTTATAGGATGCGTGTCATGATCTTAACACCTCTTATAGAATAAAAATATTCTACTGATAGTATATAGAATAATTATACAAACTTATAAGTGTTATTGTATTTTATAATTTAAACATTAAAAAATAACAGATTTTTTTTTTGTTTTACTGAATTTTAACTAGTGACACATTTATGATAATTGTTTTATCAAGTGATCAAGTGGATACGATAATTAAAAAATTAATTTTTTTAGTCTTTTAAAATTTTTTAATATGTATATTGCAATTGTATTTGGTTGTAATAAATTTCATGTACCATAAAAGAACCATAAAAGCACTTGTCTTAAAATTTTCTCATAATAGTTAGATTCTTATTCTCTTGCGACCATTATCTTGCTAGCAAGCAACTTATCTTAGCTCGTTATAGTTGGCTTGAAACTTCGAGTGCGGAGTGGGACATAATCACCGAAACATGTTTGTGGGATAACCAAAAAAAAAGCAAAAAATTAGGAGTATTCATTGAAATAATGAATAATCTTTGCTTTAACAATTTTGGCACCATATCCATATTGTTTAGCAAATAAAAAACGTTGATTCTTTGAGGGTATATTTTGCATTTTTTTAGGAGAAATGATTCATTTGTATTGGTGTAAAACAAATTTTATTTTACATATTTTATATTTTTTAAAGATTATTATCTAATATGCCAATAATAGAGTTTTTCGACTTTTAAAGCAAGATTAAGATGGTGATATATACTTTTTAAAAATATGAAGAAATAAAAATTAATAAAATGATATTTGTGTCACTATTTTAACCTTACTTTTAAAATCTAAAAACTTCACTTGCAATGTATTGAATAATAAAATATTTTTCTAATTTGAGCGATGAATTTTAATTTATATTCTATTCATGTAGATCATAAACGTCAAATTTTAAGTTGATCAAAAATATCTATTTGTTTGATGATAACAATAAAATTTTGGTTCTCAATATATACTAAAAAAATAGCATTTCAATAAAATAATAAAGATTTCATATTAATTTGAAATTTTACGTGTATGATGGATATAAGTAGATTGTAATTTTTTTTTTGTTACAAAAAGTTTAGGGGTAAACAAGATTATTTCATCTTCAAAGTCAAGACATACCGACAACTTATTACTGGGATTTACGAATCCATTGAATTTTCATACGCAAATTTTTTGTAATTTACATGTCGTTTATTAACGAGGGATCATGAAGATTCGAATTTGAATGCTTTGCAATCAATATTCAAATTTTAACAACTTGTGTCAACTTCAAAAATAATTTATTTTATGTTGATGTAATTTGATTTTTTATTTAAATGTTTCATGTAATAGCATCCCACGAGCTTTAAAAAGTACTATCAAATCCATCGGTTTCCGAAGCAGTTGGGTTTTGCATCTCACCCTAATTGGAACTTTTTCGAGACAAAAGGTGGCGAGTGTTAGAAATTGACTAAAGCAAAAGATATAATCTTGACCTAAAGAAACCTTGTAATGATTAACATTTGAGAATTTAGAAATTTGATAACCATTTGGCGTTCATAATATGAAAGGTAATTATGTTGATTATTGGACTAGAAATTAAATAAAAGCAAGTTGGCTTGGGATTTGTTTTAAAAATTAGGTGAAAATGAACCGATTATATCAATTGGTCAAAATGGGGAATTTCTACCATCTCTGTGTCTCTCCAATATTATGTCAATATTTGGGATCAAATTAATTAAGTTTAAGAAGTATTTATGGTATAAGTGATATATTATATTAATTTGCATCCTAATTTTCAAATCAATTAATATGTTATAGCACTGGCATCGGTCATGAACTTGAACCGCGACAAAATGTCTCATTTCAACGACTTTTTCATCTATTCAACAGTGTCAAAAGCTCACCTCTACTTAGTGGTATATATCGAATTTTTTATACTGGAAGAACACTTTGCTTCGTGCTATATACTAATACTAGCGAGTTATTGCACGATGAAAATGACACTTCCTAACTGTAGAAGTTCGATAGTACAAAAGCATAATCATCGATAAGATATCTCGCGATCGCATATAACGATTTTGATGTTATAAATAGAGGGTTTGAGGAGTGTTAGTATCTTAACATTCAGCTAATTACAAAACTGAGTTCATTCTATTTCTACCTTCTGGTCTTAATTTTCAGCTATGGCAAGCTTTGAGAAATACCTGACCAAGGTTGATGTTGAGAAGCAAATGGCAATTCCAACTGATTTCATCGAGTATCTGCCATATCATCAAGGAGGATGGACGATATTCTTTCCGGTCCAAGATGTGTCTGGTAATGTTTGGGAGAATTTCGGATACTATATTAGAAGAGAATATGAAGATTATCCTAAACCTGTTTTCCAAGGGGGTTGGCGAAAGTATGTTCGTGCTAAAGGTCTCACCCCTGGTGATAAAATTATCTTTCGAGTCCAGGGAAATGCTGCCGATGGCGGACCAATATACACAATTGCAGCACAAAGAAAGCTACAACTTCTTGGTCAGACCATTTGGTCTGCCGAGTTCTAGTCATTTGGATATGCTTTTATATCTGTTGTTGTAGTGATCATATGTTTGTAATCCTATCTTCTTTAGGTTACTAGTATTGTATTTGGATTTTGATAAATTTTATGTACTCTTGATGTAACTTTTATTTGTATCACTTAAGTTTATGCCTATTAATCATATTTTCTTCTACGTATTTGCATTTAATTTCAATGCTTCTCAATACAATTATCACCACCGTTCGTTGTTTTTTTTTTATTTCGGAAAAACAATCGAATATATTTTCAATCTTGTATACAAAATAAATATAAACTTAAAATCCTAAACGTTTTAAGCTTTAAAAGTCTCATAATAAAATTCATATATGTTAAATAACATTAACAGTTGTTGAACTTATGCAAGACGGGGTCTAGCCCCATTACTTGTTTCATTAGAAGTCGCGTGAAACACTTGTGACATTGAATGGCCAGAATCAAGTCATTAGATAAATGGATGGCTAGGATTTGTTTGAAACCAAAAAGCAAGTGTTTTCTTATTTTTCATCACGGTGCGCATCTCAATTAGAGTAGGAGAGAAGCATTTGACGCGCGATGTAGTGGCAGCCAAGAAGCTTCGAGTTTTGTGAGTGTTTTCTTTGTTCCATTGAGAGAACAAAGAAAGAAAAACAATTAGAGTATTTCTGAGTAGATTTTCTTGATAAATCCAAGAAGGTAAATTTGATTTAGGTCAATTGTTGAAATTATGAACTTTGAGCAAAAAGATTTAGGGTATTAAACTTTGTAAGTTGTTTAATTCTCTTAACGGATTTCTATCCGATTTGTCCTGTAATTTTTTGGAATTGTTTTTAAATTTGCACTTTATATCTTGCGTAGTTTTACTTGTTGATTTATTTTGAAGCTTGATAGTTTGACACATCTTTATTGATTTGGTTATTGACTTGAAATATTGTTGTGTTGTCTATTGTTTTGGATGTTCATATAGCAATATTTACTTCCATGTGTTTGTCGTTTGAAGCCCACATGAACATCCTACGTGCAAATTGAAATGAATAACTTAGTGAATTGTCACATGACATATCACATATGCAATAAAATTAAAGTTAATATCATTTAATAAATTTAGATTTAATTGTATGATTTTAAAAAGCTAAGAGTTTATTTATGATAAAATAAAAATTTGAAACTAATTTGTATGAAATAAAATGTTGAGACATTGTATTTATTTTATGCAAAAAATTTAAGTTATGCTTAACTATAAAGACTTTTATTTATAATATTGAACCATAAACCGAAACCCTTTTTTTTGTACAATTTCCTTAATTTTTTTTGTCTCGTGAACCATTAGCAAAAAATTGAGGACTAATGTTTTATGTCTAGGGTAATTTCAAGATCACATTCAGAGCAGAATACATTTTACAATGGGTAATGGAACCAAGTAAAACGAGCATTCATTTTAATCTTTGATAATGGTAAAAAGAATGTTAATGTAAAAAATCTCTTGGCAACTTACATAGTAAAAAAAAAAAAGGTTTATATGTTGCGCACAAAGAAATTGTGAAAGACAAAAATAGCTCGTGATGATTGAAGGAGGGAAGTTTAGATGTGTCTGATGGATGGATGGCAGCAATATCTACTTAGCAGAGCAAAACAATTCTCCTAAATTTTATATGGTTTTGGGGATTTCTCCATAGGGTCCATATCACCTGCAATCTTGTACATTCATGAATCCATTGGTGTACCCCTGATTTATGATTGATGGAAATGTACTAAGAAAATTATGGGAAATATAAACATTTGATATCTTAGTATGGAAATGTACCAATTCTACTTTTGTTAAAGAGAACTTCTACACCAACTCTCTTTTTCTAGTTTGTTCAACAAGAGTCCATAGAAATAAATGACTGCTGATATCAGTTTGTAAGCTTTATATGGACACCAAACCTTAACATTTGGGGATATCCCAGACAGCAACAGATGTCGGAGTACACTCTGCCTCACACACTGCTCGATTATCCTCTTGGTTGACATTCATTGCAAGCATCCATGTACCTATTGAAACATCCGAGAACTGCAATTCATACAAAGTGGAAAAACATCAGAATAAATCAGAGATCTAAAAAAGTAGTGGATAGCATCATTAGTACATTAATTCATCTAATGTTATGAAATGAGCTGTCAAAGAGAAAGAACATGTAGCAAAATTTAATATCGGAGTAAGTTTTCCTACTATTATCTCAGTTTTCTTTATGAACATTTAAAATCTCCATTAAAATCAACCCCCCAACCTCCTCAATCACAACAATGGAGGAGGGGAAGATAAAAAGCTTGACCAGCATACATAATTTTCAATTATATCAAATGTCTTGAGAGAACAATACTAGCCATGACCAGATAGTTCAAAACAAGAGTTCAACATTTGAGTAACATTCAAGGCTCAGCATCAGAGTTCAAAAAAAGGTTGAAATTGGGAAAACTTAGGAAAACAAACCTAAAAATGAAAAACCATTGTTGACACCTAATTTTGTCCCATTTTTGTTAATTATTTTTATATATTTGTATTTGTTTTTATTTTTATTATTTGTTTTATTATTATTAGCATTATTATTTTTTCTTCTTTTATTATTATTATTATTATTATTATTACTTATATATATTTTATTTTATTTTATTTTATTTTTATTGTTATTTCTATTACTTTGTTATTATTATTATTATTATTTTTATTATTATTTATATTTATATTTATATTTTTATATTTATATTCTTTGTTTTTTTTTTGTCCAATCTGTCTCCCATCAACCATCCAATCCGCCTCCCATCAACCATCCAATCCGCCGGCTAGCTCACCAGCTACTCCTGCCACCACCGGCTACTCTACCCGATCCCATCTATACCAGTCCCCTTTCTACAAAAATCCCTCCTTGAACCAGCAACGGGGAGAGGGGAAGCTTGAAGCTCTCCCCATTTTACCCGAAAACCCAGAAACCACCCGAGAGGAAGGAGGGCCTCAACCAAAAATCGGGACCCTAAGCTTCATCATCCTCACGACCCGAAGCACCTTCCACTCACCCGAACACTCAGCCCTCACCAGCAACCACTCAGCATCTCCAACCACTACCAGAAGACCCCCTTTCCCCCAAAAACACAACATCACCCGGAACCAAAAAGGAACCCAGCTCCCCCTCACCACCGAGAACAAAAAACGGACCCTTAGCCTCATTCCTCACGATCACGATCGAGCTTTTCAACCACCCTCAACCACATCACCGTGAGGCCCTGCCAACCCAAGCAGTCACCATTCCCGGCCTTCACTCACCAAACCCACCACCATCATCACAGTCACCATTCACCACCATCATCATCGTCATCACCACCGTGCACCCAACCGACACCTCTTCTGCCCTGTCAAGGTCACCATCACCGAACCAACAACCCCACAAACCACAACCACCCGAAAAACCCCAGATCTGAGAACCCCAAATCTCAGATCTGAAACCTAAACCCATATTGAAACCTGCAAACACAAAACCAAAACCAAAATCACAAACCAAAAACCATCCGAAACCATAAAAAAAAAAACAAAACACAAAAAAAAAGAGGGAAAGGTTCTCGGAGAGAGCCAGATCTGGGTAGCTAGGGTGATTTTTTGGTGAATCGGAGGCCGGAATCGAGCTCAGGGGGTGGAGAGCTTCCAGAAAGTGGTTTCCTTTTTGATTTTCGGTCACCGGAGACGGCGGCCGGCGGTGGCGGACGGCGGCCGAGGTGGCGGCCGGAAATCGCCTGGCCGGGAAGCCTATGAAGCTCTGACTTTTTTTTTTCTTTTGTGGGTTGAAAATGAGTTTAAAAAAAAAAGATTGAATTTTATAGGAAAAGAAGGGGTCGACCCGCGCGTCCGACCCAGAAAGGGAGGATCCGCGCACCGCTCCGATCGCGTCCGACCCGACCCGGATCCAGCCCGCTCACGACCCGCGCGCCCTGGCCTGACCGACCCGATCCGACCCGTATCCGGCCCAGCAGCTTGGGCCAGGCCGTTTGGGCCTGTCTTTGGGCTCTTTTGAAGGTTTTTTTGGGCTCCTAGCCCAAATCTTTTTAGGTATATATTTTTTATTTGTTTATTTATTTATTTAGTATTTATTTGTTAAAAAAAACTAAAAACTAAAAAATTGAAAAATTAAAAAAAGAAAACTTAAGTAAAAATTTTTTTTATTATTATTATGTTTTATTATTGTTGTTGTTGTTATTATTATTATGTTATTGTTATTACTATTAGTATGCTTTTATTATTGTTTTTATTAGTGCATGTTGTAAAAATAAGGAATTGAAAATTTTCTTCTTTTACTTATATTTACATCAATTATTATTATCAATTAGGAAGTGTATTAAAAAATTAATTAAAAATTAAAAATAAAAATAAACACATTAAAAAAAAGAAAAAATAAAAATAATTAAGTTCTTTTAAAAGAAAATAAAAAAAAGGAAAATAATAATAAGATTTAAATTCCGTTAAATAAAAATCCCGATGATGGGACGTCATGAAACTCACAAGTAGTGATTTCTTGACTGATCCCTAGGTGAGAAGAGTCGTACTAAATGTTACCAGAGTATTGGGATATTTAGTATGATTTTTTTTAATAATTTAATTTTTTATTAAAAATAAAAATAAATAAGTTTTTAAAAGAAAATCCAAAAAGGAAATTTATAATGAAAATTAAATTTAATTAAATATCGTTCGATGATGGGATGTCATGAAACTCACAAGTAGTGATTTCTTGACTGATCCCTAGGTGAGAAGAGTCATACTAAATGTTACCAGAGTATTGGGATATTTAGTATGATTTTTTTTAATAATTTAATTTTTTACTAAAAATAAATAAGTTTTTAAAAGAAAATCCAAAAAGGAAATTTATAATAAAAATTAAATTTAATTAAATATTTGTCCGAGGATGGGATGTCATGAGACTCACAAGTAGTGATTTCTTGACTGATCCCTAGGTGAGAGGAATTAGCTAAATGTTACCAGAGTATTGGGATATTTAGTTAAATTTTTCAATATTAAGAGTTTCAATATAAAGTTTTTTTTTTTATAAATTCCACACGCATAAATATTAATTAAAAATAAATGAAATTCTTCCGAGGATGGGATGTCATGAGACTCACAAGTAGTGATTTCTTGACTGATCCCTAGGTGAGAAGAGTTCACTAAGTGTTACCAGAGTATTGGGATACTTAGTGCAATTTTTCAATAATAAGAATTTTTATTTAAAATAAATAAGGAAATATTTATATAAAAAAATCAAAAAATTCATTTGCATCATTTATTAACTATTTGCATCATATGCATTCATAATAATTTTTGAAACGAGTGTGAATCTTCTGATGATGAGATTCTATAGAACTCACAAGTAGTAATTCTTAAGAAATCTCTAGGTGAGGAAATTATCCGAAATGCTACTAGAGTATTGGGGTACTTCGGAATAATTTTCAATACAAAAGATTTTCACTTATTTCAAATAAAAAATAAAACTTAAATGTTTCAAAATTAAAAAAATAAAATTGATTGGAATAAAATAGGAATTAATTTTAAATATTAATTCAAGACCATTTCACTAAAATCAAGGGATAACACATGATTATTATGGTACCGTTTTTCAACGGGCATCGTGGGGGTGCTAATCCTTCCCCACGCGTAACCGTACCACCGAACCCGATTTTTGTTTTCGCAGACCAAAAATTTGTCTTTTTAATAAAACTTAATTGATTTTGAGATTTTGTTGAAAAGATAAAAATTTTTAGGTGGCCAATCACACCTAGTCAAAAAGGATTGGTGGCGACTCCCTTTGTTTTTTTAAATGTTTTTCAAAAAAGTCGAGCGCGAAGCCGTTACGACAGCTTGGCGACTCCACTGGGGATGCTTTTTTGAGGGTCAAGCCATTTATTAATCATGTGTTATCCTAAGTTTTAATTTAAAGGTCTTAATTAATATTTAAATTTAATTTCTTTAATTTTAAATAATTTGTTGCATTTGTGTGAATAAGTTATTATGTTTATTTTATAGCATTCTTTATTTGTATATATTATTCTTAATAAATTGTTGGGGTAGAATAAGGGTTATGGTTTGATAAAAGTTCCCTCATACACACTTGCACTTGCATTTGGATGACATGAGCTCTATACCCGGGTTCCATCCTTCTTAGGAGGGAGTAGAGTACCTTTGCTCTCGTGAGGTAATCACCTCCGCAATGGCAAGCGAAATACTCTCACTCAAATTAAATCTTACTAGTCCAGTGTGGACGACAGTGAGGTATAATTTGAGAACCTTTAGATTTTGAAAACCTAACCTAGCATATAGAAAAACCTAAGAGGCCAGCCTTAGGTAGAGCCATGTCCAATTTTTGTAGAAATTATCCCAAAATTAGGACACGAGGGAACACAATTCGACCCATTTTCTCATGTCAATAATAAAGGTACAATCGATTTTAATTTGAATTGTATATAATTTAAGTCTTTGATTTTTTTCTAAAAAAGGGAATTTTGTAAAATAAAAATGAAAAATATATTTTCTTTATGAAAGATCTTTTCAAAAAAAAAATCCACTTATATTTTAAAAAATAAAGGTGTGTGATAGAAGTAATAAAACAAATATGTAACTTTTCTTTTAAAAAATGCGAATAATTCTTCATTCCTTTTTTAAAATGAGAATTTTGTTTTGAAAATAGGTGCATTAAAATAGGAACTAATAAAAATACATTCTCCAAGGCAAGAGGAAGAAAAAGAAGTTTTGTGGTTACAAGATGTTTTTATATATAAAAATAAATAAAGTTTTACTTTTCTTTCTTTAAAATAAAAATATGAAATGATAAAATGTGGATAAACTTTTCTTTTTACAATAAAAAATGAAAAATTTAAAAAACAAATGCCTCTCTCACTAAAAATAATAAGAAGAAATTCAATTAAGTTTTTTAATTAAAAAAAAATTCTTTATTCTTTATTATTCTTGGAAAAATTTCTTAAGATAAAGGCATAGGAAAGAAAAGTAAAAGAGATTGAGTGGGAAATAAATTAATTTTTCTTCAAAAAAAAAAAGAGAGTTAGAAAAAATGAGAGAATAAATGAGAAATAATTCTTCCTTTCTTTTTAAAGTCAAAATATTGAAGCAAAAAGATGAATAAATTTTTTATAGAATTTTCGAAGAATAGTTTGACATGTAAAATATTATTGGCTATCTAGGAAGTTTAATGAAAATGGTAAAATGCTTGTAAAAAATAATTGAAAAATGGTTTGAAAATAAAAACAAAATTTTTTTTTAATCTTCTCATTGTAAGAAATTTTTTGAATAAAGTTAAACAAAAGTCAACAAAAGTTTTCTTTGGGTTTGTTTGATGTATAATTTCAAGAATAATTTGATATTGAAAAAAAAGAATGCAACAGAAATAAATTTTTGGGTACAATAAAAGTCTCGTAGAAATTGTGAAAATGGTTATGTGCAAATGGTAAAGTAAGAGGAAAATTAAGAAAAATGTCTGGTGAAAAATAAAAAAAATGTTTTAATAAAAAATAAGAAGAAGAATTTTTGGGTTTAGTTAGGAGTTATATTTGTCATTTTTTTCTCTTGGCATGTACATTCATAAAAAATGTGTTATTGTTTAGGTGTTGTTTATATAGAAACCCAGTTTCTTAAACATTTTTGCATTTCACGTCATTTTTACTTCATGTCATCTAGTTCATTTGTCATCATCGCATATATAATGTCCATACATTCATTAACATGTTGTGTTTATTTTGTCATCATGCAAGTCAAGTTAAAAAAAAAAGGTCAGATCTTCATCATATTTGCAATAGGGCATACGTTACATTTCGTGTAAACATTCGTTGTATTACATCTCATTATATCATATCTTATGCATTTCACATCGCATTTCAAAGTGAAAGAAATTCTTTCTGTTTTTTTTATGAAAAAAGAAACTTTTTAGAACATTTTGTGGGGCATAAAATGATTCTTTGATTTTTTAACTTGTCAATTTCTACGTGTTTCAGATTTGATTTTCCAAGTTGATATGAAAAGTTGTCAGACAGGAGAGATTTTCAACAAAAATTTGTGTATTTTACTCTGCTATGACATTAATTATTGTAAATAGATTTCTTTTTGAAAATATAGTAGAAAATTTTTCATGTACATTTTTTATTTTGATTTGTCATTGTATTGGATATATATAAATGACATTGATTGATTCTTTTGGTAAAGAAATCACATTTTTTTAATATATATAATGATTCAAATAAAGCCTCACATGACTAAACCGAATGATCAAAGAAGTTGAACAAAATGACAAAATAAAGAAAGATTGAAGAGAGTTTTGAAAAATTGGTGATCATTAAAAATTCATCCACTACCTTTTCCAATTGTTTCCATGCCCTAAAATTCTTAAAAGGCCTTCAGGCATTTGAGGGGCAAAAAAACTTGAACTCAAATGATCCATTTTCATCCGATCACAATATGCCATTACAGTGTAATGACTTTCACCTGGGCAATGAACAATGAAATAATCAATTTGATAAAATTCATTTTTGGATTCCTTGAATAATCAAGCATGACACTCTTTTAAATTTGAATTTTGATAATTTGATATGTGTCAAAACTATGCTAGAAACCACTCCTTTCTATCAATGGCCACAGGAGCGTCATACTTGTCAGAATTGCCTAATTTTGTTTGAAAAACCACAAACCATGAGATTCCTTAGGCCATTTCTGAATCTTTGATTCATTTATGTGACTGAAACCCAGATTGAGGAGGACAAAGTATCGTACCGTTAACTTGCCCAAATAATGCAATACCTTTTTCCTTTCTCGATAAAAATACCATGAGCAACCCAAAGTTAAATATGCCAATTCAAATAGTTTTCACTAGCTTGTGGGCATTTTGTACCAATGATTTGTTGCCGCTTGAGTTGTAAAAAAAGAAAAAAAAGAGAAAAAAAGAAAAAAAAAAGAAAAAATGAAACAAAAAACAAAAAAAGAAAAATTGATTGTGACATCATGCACCTGAGATATTCAAATGATTCCAAACAACCCAAAAAAAAAAGTGAGTGAGAGAGGGAAAGAGAGGGAGAAGAAGAAGAATAAGGAACAAAAATTCGAAAATATCCAAGAAATTCCATCTTGAAAAGCAAAAAAAAAAAAAGAGAGAAGAAAGACAAAATGTTTGACTCTTTTGACTCAAGGAAATTTTCGACTATTTAAGTAACCATGTTTGAAATGACAAATGGCCATTTTTCATCATCCTTTTCACTAATCTGAAATTCATCCATTTGCTAACCTCTTTGAGCCTTATAAATTCTTTATAAATAAACTTTAACCAAGGATCACCCTCCACATTGGGGGGCACATATACAAAAACCTTCTCAAAGAGTATGAATGACTAGCCCCAATCCTAAGTCAAAATGGTTTATCATGTTAAGGGGCAGATGTGAGGTGAATTTGCTTTACAAGATTTTGATTTCACTTCATAAACAAAAAAAAGGAGGAAAAAATGAAGAAAAATAAAGAAATTGCAAGAAAGAAAAAGAAAAAAAAGAAAGAGAGAGAAAATGAAATGAAGGAGTGGCAGAATAAGAAAGTGACTTGAATAAGTCTTCCTATTATACTAAATGATCCTTGGTTGATCACCCTTAAACATGTTTTGGGGCCTTATTATCCATTCTTTCAGAACCCCGAAACCTGGCCTATATTACGTACTTTGAAAAGTCCATTTCGATCAAACGTGGATACTTAAACTGAAGAGATTTTTCCTTGATGAATTATTATAACCAATGAGGCACTTAACTCATTCTCAACCAAGATTATCCTTCAAGAATCTTCACAGTCAATTTTGGATGAATTTTGAATTCTTAAGTGCATGATGGAACAATCACAAAAAAAAGAGCAAAAAAAAGAAAAAGAAAAAAAAATTAAGCTTTAGGGTGAAAACCCCAAAAGGGGCAGTCTAAAGCCAAAACGAAAATATTTGTGAGGTCATTTATGGTGCTGGCAAGGTCAAACAAGAAGCGACATTGCGAAATAATTTTGAGACCCATGAACATCTAAGGCCCTTAAGAGAATGTCCATTTTGATGATCCACTGATCCACTGAAGGGATTGACATAGAACATTGAACCTACTCTCCATTCCCAAATAACTCATCAAAAGTTTTGGCCCATTACGGCTAGTTTTGACAACTATCAAAATGCCTAATTTGAAAATTAAAAGAGTGTCAAACTTTGTCTACATTTCAAGATAAACCTTTTGCAAAACCTTGATTTGCAAGGAATCCATTTTTTGAAAAACTTGTGTTTTATTTGTGAGCCTAGATGAGGGATCATTCATCTCATTTTCCATCAGGTTGTAAGCCTTTCGTGCTAAACCAAAACATTGATGTGTGAAACCACCTGATTCATTTGATGAGAACAAATTTCCTTCCCCCCACACCCACCTAAATAGTGATCACCAATCTTTAAGAAACTCAAATGATAATTCTTTGTTGCATTTGTGTTTAACTTTCTTTGATCATTGTTGTGTGGGGCAATCTTGTGAAATTAAAAAAATTTTGAATAGATAAACATTTTCAAAAATAAAAAAAAACGTTTATCTTTTGAATATGAAAATGGAAAGGATGCTTGAGGCAATTTTGTTTGAAAATTTTTCGATTGCTAATCAAAATTTTGATAGCATTTCAAGCAGAAATGAGAGAGAATTCAATAATTATTGTGGCGCAAAGAATTTCTTGTACCATTTTGGAGGAAAATTTTGTTAGAAAAAATTTTTGTTTGTAAAATGAACTCTTAAGGTGTTTTAAAAAAATAAGGGTAAATAAAAATATGATGATTGTCATGAGGCAACCCTTGTTGCACAATAAAAAATGCCTTCAAGTGGTGAGACAAATACTTTAAAGTAATATAGATGAAAAAGTGGAAATGAAAAGGTTTTGGTCAACAAGAAGAGAAAATCGAAAGAAAATTTTGGATAATTGCATTTGCATCTTTACAATGCACATTTGCATGAAACATTTGCATTTGCATCTTGATGGAATTCATTTGCATTTGCATTATGATAAAAATCGTATGTATTTGCATTATAATAGTTGGTTATTCATTGATAAAGAAATTTGCATTCGTATTGTTGATATTGCATTTACATTAGTGATCATTGCATCAGCAAACATTGAAAAAAGGAGAATATAGGAGATTTTGTATTGAAAAAAATTGATTAAAAAAAAGAGAGGGAAATTTGTTCAAAAAAAAGTAGAAAAAAAAAGGGAAAAAGAAAGAAAGAAAAGAAAAAAAGAAAAAAAAAGAAAAAGAAAAAAGAGTGGAAGAAGTAAAAGGAAATTCTTGCTGAAAATAATAAGGTGATGAAAATACAGTTTGAAAAAAAAAGAGAGATTTATTTCAAACACATAAAAGAAAAGGTAATATAAAAATTAAAATAAAAAGTTTTTGGAAAGTGGAAAAGTCAAATGAAGAAGAAGGAAAGAATGAGAAGATAAGTAGAATATTTGAGAAGATGAAAAATAATTAAGAGAGTTTCCACATTTGGAACATTTGAAAAAATACCTGAAATTGAGAGCTTTTGAGATGAATGAACAAGTCAATGATTCTTGAGTTTGAGTTTTAAGGAAAAGAAATATCAAATACAAAGGAACAATATTCTTAAAAAAGGAAAAAAAAAAGGTTTTGTGAGCATGAGATGAATTTAAGCCCAACGTAGCTGGCACCTAGATGATGTCTAAGCCCGATGTAGTTGGCACCGTTGTGTGGTATTAAGCCCAGCGAAATCGGCACATAATTAGAGGAGATTGTTAAGCCCAGTAAAGTTGGCACCCAAGATGAGTTTAAGCCCAACGTAGCTGGCACCTAGATGATGTCTAAGCCCGATGTAGTTGGCACTGTTGTATGGTATTAAGCCCAATGAAATCGGCATATAATTAGAGATGAAAGATTTAAGCCCGATGTAGTTGGCACCGTTGTGTGGTATTAAGCCCAGCGAAATCGGCACATAATTAGAGGAGATTGTTAAGCCCAGTAAAGTTGGCACCCAAGATGAATTTAAGCCCAACGTAGCTGGCACCTAGATGATGTCTAAGCCCAATGTAGTTGGCACCGTTGTGTGGTATTAAGCCCAGCGAAATCGGCACATAATTAGAGGAGATTGTTAAGCCCAGTAAAGTTGGCACCAAAAATGAAAATTTAAGCCCAACGTAGCTGGCACCTAAATGATGTCTAAGCCCGATGTAGTTGGCACCGTTGTGTGGTATTAAGCCCAGCGAAATCGGCACATAATTAGAGGAGATTGTTAAGCCCAGTAAAGTTGGCACCCAAGGTGAATTTAAGCCCAACGTCGCTGGCACCTAGATGATGTCTAAGCCCGATGTAGTTGGCACCGTTGTGTGGTATTAAGCCCAGCGAAATCGGCACATAATTAGAGGAGATTGTTAAGCCCAGTAAAGTTGGCACCCAAGATGAATTTAAGCCCAACGTAGCTGGCACCTAGATGATGTCTAAGCCCGATGTAGTTGGCATCGTTGTGTGGTATTAAGCCCAGCGAAATCGGCACATAATTAGAGGAGATTGTTAAGCCCAGTAAAGTTGGCACCCAAAATGAAAATTTAAGCCCAACGTAGCTGGCACCTAGATGATGTCTAAGCCCGATGTAGTTGGCACCGTTGTGTGGTATTAAGCCCAATGAAATCGGAACACTATGAGATGAAATTTTAAGCCCAATTCAACTGGCACCAAAATTTTGAACCTAATTAAGTGGATGCATGATTTTCAAGGTAGGAAATGATTTCCAAGTCCTCCGAGCACAATCAGAATTTTTAAGTTTCATTGCCTCTGCTGCAAGAGGAGCACATTTCTAGCAAAAATTCAAAGTTTCACCGCCTCTGCTGCAAGAGGAGCACTTTTCAGAAAAAGCATTAAGTCCTCCAGGCATAATTCTAAGACCTCCGGGCACAAATTCTAAGTCCTCCGGGCAAAATTTTTAAAGTTTCATTGCCTCTACTGCAAGAAGAGCACATTTTCAGAAAGGAATTTAAAGTTTCATTGCCTCTGCTGCAAGAGGAGCCCATTTCAGAAAAAGAAATTTTAAAGTTTCATTGTCTCTGCTGCAAGAGGAGCACATTTCAGAAAAAGGATTTTTAAAGTTTCATTGCCTCTGCTGCAAGGAGAGCACATTTCTAGGAAAAGAATTTAAAGTTTCATTGCCTCTGCTGCAAGAGGAGATTTCTCGAAAAAAAAGAAAAAAAGAAAGGAAGTTTAAAGTTTCGTTGCCTCTGCTGCAAGAGGAGCACATTTCAGAAAAAGAATTTAAAGTTCCATCGCCTCTGCTGCAAGAGGAGCACATTTCAAGAAGAATTGTAAAGTTTCATCGCCTCTGTTGCAAGAGGAGCACATTCTCAGGAAAAAATTTAAATTTAAAGTTTCATCGCCTCTGCTGCAAGAGGAGCATATTTCCAGAAAAAGAATTTTTAAAGTCTCATCGCCTCTGCTGCAAGAGGAGCATATTTCCAGAAAAAGAATTTTTAAAGTCTCATCGCCTCTGCTGCAAGAGGAGCACATTTCCAGAAAAAGAATTTTTAAAGTCTCATCGCCTCTGCTGCAAGAGGAGCACATTTCAGAAAACGAATTTTTAAAGTTTCATTGCCTCTGCTGCAAGAGGAGCACATTTCAGAAAAGGAATTTAAAGTTTCATTGCCTCTGCTGCAAGAGGAGCACATTTCAGAAAAAGAATTTAAAGTTCCATCGCCTCTACTGCAAGAGGAGCACATTTCAGAAAAAGAATTTAAAGTTCCATCGCCTCTGCTGCAAGAGGAGCACATTCCAGAAATTTAAAGTTCCATCGCCTCTGCTGCAAGAGGAGCACATTTTAAAAAAAAAGACAACAAAAAACAAAAAATGGATGATTTAAATTTAAAGTTTCATTGCCTCTGCTGCAAAAGGAGCACATTCCAGGAATTTAAAGTTTCATCGTCTCTGCTGCAAGAGGTGCATATTTCAAAAAGAAAAAAGAAAAGAAAGAATGTTAAAGTTTCATCACCTCTGCTGCAAGAGGTGCATACTTCAAAAAAAAAGAAAAGAAAAGAAAAGAAAGAATGTTAAAATTTCATTGCCTCTGCTGCAAGAGGAGCTTTCTCGAAAAAGGAAAAAACAAACAAAACAAAAAGAAATTTAAAGTTTCATCGCCTTTGCTGCAAGAGGAGAACATTTAAAAAAAAGACAACAAAAAAACAAAAAATGGATGATTTAAATTTAAAGTTTCATTGCCTCTGCTGCAAGAGGAGCACATTCCAGGAATTTAAAGTTTCATCGCCTCTGCTGCAAGAGGTGCATATTTCAAAAAGAAAAAAAGAAAAGAAAGAATGTTAAAGTTTCATCACCTCTACTGCAAGAGGTGCATATTTCAAAAAAGAAAAGAAGAAGAAGAAAGAAAAAAAAAAGATCAGGTCATAAGTCGAACAAAATTAGTGTCTATTGGCTTTGCTCTATTCCTGATTCTCAGCAATGAGCAAAGAGGGGCAACTGTTGACACCTAATTTTGTCCCATTTTTGTTAATTATTTTTATATATTTGTATTTGTTTTTATTTTTATTATTTGTTTTATTATTATTAGCATTATTATTTTTTCTTCTTTTATTATTATTATTATTATTACTTATATATTTTTTATTTTATTTTATTTTTATTGTTATTTCTATTACTTTGTTATTATTATTATTATTATTTTTATTATTATTTATATTTATATTTTTATATTTATATTCTTTGTTTTTTTTTGTCCAATCTGTCTCCCATCAACCATCCAATCCGCCTCCCATCAACCATCCAATCCGCCGGCTAGCTCACCAGCTACTCCTGCCACCACCGGCTACTCTACCCGATCCCATCTATACCAATCCCCTTTCTACAAAAATCCCTCCTTGAACCAGCAACGGGGAGAGGGGAAGCTTGAAGCTCTCCCCATTTTACCCGAAAACCCAGAAACCACCCGAGAGGAAGGAGGGCCTCAACCAAAAATCGGGACCCTAAGCTTCATCATCCTCACGACCCGAAGCACCTTCCACTCACCCGAACACTCAGCCCTCACCAGCAACCACTCAGCATCTCCAACCACTACCAGAAGACCCCCTTTCCCCCAAAAACACAACATCACCCGGAACCAAAAAGGAACCCAGCTCCCCCTCACCACCGAGAACAAAAAACGGACCCTTAGCCTCATTCCTCACGATCACGATCGAGCTTTTCAACCACCCTCAACCACATCACCGTGAGGCCCTGCCAACCCAAGCAGTCACCATTCCCGGCCTTCACTCACCAAACCCACCACCATCATCACAGTCACCATTCACCACCATCATCATCGTCATCACCACCGTGCACCCAACCGACACCTCCTCTGCCCTGTCAAGGTCACCATCACCGAACCAACAACCCCACAAACCACAACCACCCGAAAAACCCCAGATCTGAGAACCCCAAATCTCAGATCTGAAACCTAAACCCATATTGAAACCTGCAAACACAAAACCAAAACCAAAATCACAAACCAAAAACCATCCGAAACCATAAAAAAAAAAAACAAAACACAAAAAAAAAGAGGGAAAGGTTCTCGGAGAGAGCCAGATCTGAGTAGCTACGGTGATTTTTTGGTGAATCGGAGGCCGGAATCGAGCTCAAGGGGTGGAGAGCTTCCAGAAAGTGGTTTCCTTTTTGATTTTCGATCACCGGAGACGGCGGCCGGCGGTGGCGGTGGCGGACGGCGACCGAAGTGGCGGCCGAAAATCGCCTGGCCAGGAAGCCTATGAAGCTCTGACTTTTTTTTTTCTTTTGTGGGTTGAAAATGAGTTTAAAAAAAAAGATTGAATTTTATAGGAAAAGAAGGGGTCGACCCGCGCGTCGACCCGGGACCCGACCCGGGATCCGCGCGTCCGACCCGGAAAGGGAGGATCCGCGCACCGCTCCGATCACGTCCGACCCGACCCGGATCCAGCCCGCTCGCGACCCGCGCGCCCTGGCCTGACCGACCCGATCCGACCCGTATCCGGCCCAACAGCTTGGGCCAGGCCGTTTGGGCCTGTCTTTAGGCTCTTTTGAAGGTTTTTTTTGGGCTCCTAGCCCAAATCTTTTTAGGTATATATTTTTTATTTGTTTATTTATTTATTTAGTATTTATTTGTTAAAAAAAACTAAAAACTAAAAAATTGAAAAATTAAAAAAAGAAAACTTAAGTAAAAATTTTTTTTATTATTATTATGTTTTATTATTGTTGTTGTTGTTATTATTATTATGTTATTGTTATTACTATTAGTATGCTTTTATTATTGTTTTTATTAGTGCATGTTGTAAAAATAAGGAATTGAAAATTTTCTTCTTTTACTTATATTTACATCAATTATTATTATCAATTAGGAAGTGTATTAAAAAATTAATTAAAAATTAAAAATAAAAATAAGCACATTAAAAAAAAGAAAAAATAAAAATAATTAAGTTCTTTTAAAAGAAAATAAAAAAAAGGAAAATAATAATAAGATTTAAATTCCGTTAAATAAAAGTCCCGATGATGGGATGTCATGAAACTCACAAGTAGTGATTTCTTGACTGATCCCTATGTGAGAAGAGTCGTACTAAATGTTACCAGAGTATTGGGATATTTAGTATGATTTTTTTTAATAATTTAAGTTTTTATTAAAAATAAAAATAAATAAGTTTTTAAAAGAAAATCCAAAAAGGAAATTTATAATGAAAATTAAATTTAATTAAATATCGTCCGATGATGGGATGTCATGAAACTCACAAGTAGTGATTTCTTGACTGATCCCTAGGTGAGAAGAGTCATACTAAATGTTACCAGAGTATTGAGATATTTAGTATGATTTTTTTTAATAATTTAATTTTTTATTAAAAATAAAAATAAATAAGTTTTTAAAAGAAAATCCAAAAAGGAAATTTATAATAAAAATTAAATTTAATTAAATATTTGTCCGAGGATGGGATGTCATGAGACTCACAAGTAGTGATTTCTTGACTGATCCTTAGGTGAGAGGAATTAGCTAAATGTTACCAGAGTATTGGGATATTTAGTTAAATTTTTCAATATTAAGAGTTTCAATATAAAGTTTTTTTTTATAAATTCCACACGCATAAATATTAATTAAAAATAAATGGAATTCTTCCGAGGATGGAATGTCATGAGACTCACAAGTAGTGATTTCTTGACTGATCCCTAGGTGAGTAGAGTTCACTAAGTGTTACCAGAGTATTGGGATACTTAGTGCAATTTTTCAATAATAAGAATTTTTATTTAAAATAAATAAGGAAATATTTATATAAAAAAAAATCAAAAAATTCATTTGCATCATTTATTAACTATTTGCATCATATGCATTCATAATAATTTTTGAAACAAGTGTGAATCTTCTGATGATGAGATTCTATAGAACTCACAAGTAGTGATTCTTAAGAAATCTCTAGATGAGGAAATTATCCGAAATGCTACCAGAGTATTGGGGTACTTCGGAATAATTTTCAATACAAAAGATTTTCACTTATTTCAAATAAAAAATAAAACTTAAATGTTTCAAAATTAAAAAAATAAAATTGATTGGAATAAAATAGGAATTAATTTTAAATATTAATTCAAGACCATTTCACTAAAATCAAGGGATAACACATGATTATTATGGTACCGTTTTTCAACGGGCGTCGTGGGGGTGCTAATCCTTCCCCACGCGTAACCGTACCCCCGAACCCGATTTTTGTTTTCGCAGACCAAAAATTTGTCTTTTTAATAAAACTTAATTGATTTTGAGATTTTGTTGAAAAGATAAAAATTTTTAGGTAGCCAATCACACCTAGTCAAAAAGGATTGGTGGCGACTCCCTTTGTTTTTTTAAATGTTTTTCAAAAAAGTCGAGCGCGAAGCCGTTACGACAACCATGATCCACAAGGGAAAAGTAACAAAAATAATAGAGAAAAATGGTTTAGCAGATAATTACAGGGTTCGATCTGAAATCGTAGCAGTTTTTTCTTAAGAGCAACCAAGCTTGCAACATCAGCTGGAAGAGAATATAGGACCCTAGGCATGAAGAACGTACTTCTTGCCTAGTAGATAGGATAGTGGCTCATACCTGCATAAATTCAGTAAAATCTGATCACTCCACAACTATATCAATATCAATGTTGATACAAAGCCAACCTTTTGGTGCCATATGCTCTAACACTAAATCTTGTCAAACATTATTCACAACAAAAAGTTATAATATACTTATCTTTTCAGAAATCTTCAAATCTTATCCCTATTATCCTTAAAGTACAAGTAGGTGGATGCAGTAGCAAAATGTAAATTGAATGGGTAAATTACAACATTCTATGCTACACATTTAATCACCAACAAAGGAGAGTACACAGAAAGAACAGGAAGCATATTGTGATTAAGATGCATGTGGTGAAACTATGAGCATATCTTAACATTAAAGAGGTAACATCAAAATGAATTATTTACAGTGGAAACAAGTGTCATGCATCTCAACTCTTGCAATGCCTAAAGGATTTTAAAGCTTTTTATCCATATATTCATGCATGGATGCATACATATATACACCCCATACATCAGAAGGTATAGGGCACCATAGAGCTTACAATACAAAATTATCAATCCAGAAATTCATCCTTTCTCATGGATAATTCAAGATCAAGGGCACCTTAATAGCTTGGGTAATTATTTCCAAACTATTATTCTAGCAGTAGATGCCACAGATTATTATGCATAAACAAAAATTATGCCCCTCTTGTAATAAAGATCTATATGTGATTGTAACTGAAGAAGTAGAAACAAATACAACCGGCAAGGTTTTTGGAAGCTTACTGATATTGAGAATAAATTTGTCACTCAGTTCAACTGATCTGGTTTTTCACTCTTTATGGACACATATGGTCATTTCCTACTATCATAGCCTTAAAACCAAAAAGAATTTAGCCTAGTTTGATGGTGAGAACAAATTTGTAGCCAGTTTGATGATCCAATATAGAATTCTTAATAGTTATAAATGGTCTTTTTCTACTATCATGGCCTTAAAACAAACACAAGTTGCTGCTTTCCAGACTTTTCCTTAAAAATTGTGATGTTAGTAGATGCCATTGAACCAGTCAATTAGAAAGAAACATTCACACAAAACATGAAGCCAAAAAGCAGTTAATATAGATATCTAAACCTTAGATTAAAATAATAAATAAGAATACTAAATATATCAGCTTAGGATTTTTTTTTTGGGCCAAAATTCAGCTTAGGATCAGTAAATACTTTTTCATGCATCCAAGGTAAGTCTAAGCGTGAGACCATTCTTTTGCTAATAGAAGTGAATGTTGATCTGCAAATCAATAGTATAACATTGTTAACTACCCACATAAAAGTGCACTATGAAGGTAAGGAATACAACCCAACAAATGCATAAAAGAGTTAATAAATTAGGTCGTCTGGCCTCAAATATATATCATCATCTGCTTTAACATAAAACTCAGAATCAAAGAGTGCATTCGCAGCTTTAAGAAAATGCTAACTTGAAGCAGAAATTTTAAAAGGATCTTCTTTCAATTAAATAACATGCTGAACCATAACTAAAAAAATGAAAAAGAACTAACGTTTTGTATGGGAGCTTACTGTACTATTTGATATTTAACAAAATGAAACCATCTTATTTTGCAACTTCCTTTTCCAGCTCTGCCATCTTTGACATATCATTTGTTCTACCAATTATAAACCTAGAAGCTAATCCCGTTGCCTCTACCAACCTGAAAAAAAAATAAGAAAAACAAATAATCAACCAATTACAGAGAGAATAGTCAATTTGAGTACCCATAAAAGATAGCTGTAGAAAAGGCGAGATACAATAAACTAAATTTAACAAGAATCTTATTCTTACTAGTAACCACGGTTAGAAGCTAAGGCTAAAGAAGAGATTCAAAACTTTACAAGATCAAATTCCTCAATAATTGAAATAAAAAGAAAAGAAAAACTCCCCAAACAGAACTAATGCAACCAATTGCCTGATGCAGGCCAAAATCCAAGGGTTGAATCACGAGCTAAGTGGTATCTCAAAGATGAAGAGATGATAATAGATTCTGGTATTTCGAGAAAATGAATAACAGAATAGTCAAAGAAACAAGGAAGAAAAAATAGACAGAGGAAGAATAGGGAGAGAGAATTTGTTGATTTGTTATGTGAATATATTTTCTGTATTCTATTCCATTACATTTCTGGATAAATAACACTCATCAGTACACATTTTTATCTTGTTAACAAACTAACCTGCTAATTAAGACTAGCTAACTAACATTTGGATTTTATTTAAAATTTGGCTAAACTACTGCGTTTCCAACTTCTTTACATTTCTGGATATATAACACTCATCAGTACACATTTTTATCTTATTAACAAACTAACCAACCTGCTAATTAAGACTAACTAACTAACGTTTAAATTTTATTTAAAATTTGGCTAAACAACTGCATTTCCAACTTCTTTACATTTGGACCCTTAACATACCCCGCCCCTTAAAACATCTTGTCCTCAAGGATGAAATGTTTGGCAGCATTCACAACCATAGGCAGAAAGGTTACATTGAGAAATGCTACAGGAATTTTCAAGACAGTAGATGCTTCCATGCTTCCAGGCCTTGCACCAATCAGCACCTCAATAATGAAAAGACCTACAAAAGTTATGGGGAGGACATGTGTAGTGCAAAGAAGCTTAGGTTTCGATTGATCAAGGTCCTCTGGTATTGAAGCAAGATGCACTAAAGCTTCATGAGCTAACCCAAGATATGAAAACCCCATGATCATTGAATTCCATGAAACCATATCCCAAAAGACCATAGTTGAGAATATGCCATATGCATCATCTATTCATTCACAAGACCTGACTTGCAGTCCAACATGCAACTAATTTGTTCTTCTACTAAAGAAGCATGAATATTGATTGCATTTAGACCTGAACTGGTTAAATCCTCGTCATCACTTGTAAGAACACATAGAGTGCAGGTAACAAGAGAAGCAGCTACCACTATCGCTGAAGAGTTTATATTTGTTGAATCATCAAGATGACTATGGTAGAATTTGTTGACCAAAATGGTATCAAAATCCTTGAAAACAATCCCAGAAGTTGAGTTCTTTTTCTAGATTGTCATCAAGGATGATGGAGGAATTCCTGGATCTAAAGAACTGGCAGTTGAAATTGAAACACCTTCAGATTTAAGGGACTCTTGAGCAAGTTTTAAGGCATTCAAGATTTCATTTGGAGTTGATGAAACCTCTATGTAAGCAAGGAGGGTCTCGTTTCCTCAACTGAATCCTCTTCCTGTCGACCCAATTTCCAAGACCATATGAATCAATGTGCTATTTAGGTCATGAACAACAATTGACTGCTGATTAAATTCAAGTAAAAATCTCCTGCTACCAAGGTCACCCCAGGCCTCCCCATCGAAAAAAAAAAGGACAAGCTGTTTATTAAAATTGTCTAAACCATCTACATGAGACAGAGCATCAATTGCTACCAGCAATGATATCACACCCGATAGAAGAGAATTTGCACTAAGGCTTTTGTCCCAAAAATTTAATGCAACGTCCATAGAAGCCACTGTTAGTATAATGGGCTTGGACTGAATTACGGATGAGCTGTTAATTGGTGGAAGTGTTGACCAAACACTGTATCCACCTAATGGAAGGCAAGTCTCTTCTTTCAAACAAGATTCTACATCATAAGCGTAAACCTTAGTTGTCTGCATCACCACATCAATTTCTACCACATTTGTAGTATAAGCTTTCTCTGCTTTCTTGTTCTTCATAGGAATCTCTTGAATGGTTAATATGCTACTTTCAAGAAGTAAAATACAAGGAAAATTACAAGATCTCCACATGATTCCAGATCCAACAGGGTTCCACTCGTAAGTATTGTTAAGATATGGTGCAATTTCGGCTTGTGGAAACTTCTAAGCCGAAGAAAATCCTTTTAGTTCATGTTGGATTTCAATCCTGAATTCAACTAAAACAGCACAAGCATATCTAGCAAGGCTTGAATCACCTGGTATTCTACTATAGAAGCCTTGCACATCCTCTATTGACAACAAAATCGCAAATGTCCGAGCCAAACAGCACCTTCACTCCTTCCCATCGTCAAAAACTCAGCACTATTACTCTTCCAGGCCATTACCAAAAGCCTAAATCTATAGGCATCTCAGATTGCAATTGGCCTATTCGTAGACACAAGCAACATTGAATAAGCCCCTTCAATTTCTCCCTCGCATCAATAGCTCTAAAAAAGGAAGGTCTAGCTAAGCTACCATTGTTCGCAACCCAATCATAAACAAACTTGCATATCACAACAAAATATCTAATAAGAGAATGAAGGACATTTCTGTTTACTGCTTCCATACCTGTATTTTTTTGTCCATGACATTGAAACACTTGGAAGGTTGAATAAAAGGGGTGAAGAACAGAAGCTTGTGATGGTATTTCCAGAAGTGCCAGAAGTATGAACATAATGAATAAGGGAACGTGAAACTTCAGGACTAACAAGGTCAGTATTGTAGGTGACTCTGGTTTCTATGTTTTCTTCTTTTTCATTTTCAGCAGCATTGGAGTTAGAAACTTTCGTTGAACCATCGAACTCACCTCCATTTTCAAGCTTCTTGGATCTGAATGCAACCAAAATAATCATCAAAGATCTTATCCATTCTTACCATCATCTGGTCAAATATCTTGGTCAATTCGGAAGACAACTCCTAAGGCCACTGATCTAGCAGGATTTGATTATCTCCATTCGACAATCCCATCATCACACCGTTAGCCATAGCTGAGGATCATCAGCTCTGACACCACATGATACAGGCCAAAATCTAAGGTTGAATCAGGAGCTAAGTGGTAGCTCAAAGATGAACAGATGATAATAAATTCTGGTATTTCCAGAAATGTAGAACAGAATAGCGGTAAGAGAAAGGAAGAAACAATAGAGGAAGGAAAAATAGAGAGAGTTTGTTAAATTTGATAGGTTAATAAACTTCTGTTCTAATCTATTCCATTACATTTCTGGGTATTTAGCACTCATCAATACACGTTTTTCATCCTCTGTTATCAAACTAACCTATTAATTAAGACTAATTAACTAACATCTGCATTTTATTTAAAATTTGGCTAAACGACTGCGGTTCCAATTTCTTTACTTTTGGACTCGTGACAATGCCCTAATTTAGGCATTTTTTTTACCTCTTTTTTTCATTTCCCTACAATATTCTACCCGAACTTCAGCTATGGTAAATAACGGACAAAATGTGTTCCTAACACAAATGATTTCCTGCTTTAAAAGTTTCACTTTTATTGATTTAATAAAATTGAAACGAAGTGAATTTACCGGAGAAGAAAAGTTTCCAAGAAATTGATCCTCGATAAGAATAACCTTCCAAAAACCCTTTTAGGACTCCCAGATCATAACCACAACAAAGCACGTTTCTTCCAAAGTTCTAAAAAAAGGAACTCCATGAATACAAATGAAACTTTTGAAAAGTTCATAATCTTTAGAAAATAAAATAGCAAGAATCATACCTTTGAGAAACAAGACAACGGAGGGGCTCGCTCAAAAGCAGAAAGATTGGGCGGATGAAGGAAAAGAACTCCAATAGATACGCTTGAAAGAAAGCAAGCTGGCCTTCATTCTTCAATTGGATTAAACCAACTGCCCATGGCCGAAGTTGAAGCTTTGGAAGAGGGGAACTCCCAAAAGAAAGACTGAATCTTGGGTGCAAAAAATTCAGACAATATTTTTTAAAATGATTTACTGTTTTAAAAAATAAAAAATATATTTTAAAGTTATTATAAATAAATAAGTAAAAACTAATTTTAAACATGTAAAATGCATTGAGATACGTTAATCAAACAATAAAATCATTGATAATTTATATTTTTGAAATTTTATAATAGAGACATCTCAATCTCTGTATAAAATTATAAAATGTTTATATTATAATCATGAAATAATTTCTATTTAATGTTTTAAATATAGTAAATATAATTATTATTTATCTTGGAGTTGGATTAGAAACATCAACATTACATGAGGAATAATTAGAGGTGGCAAATGGGCGGGTCGGATCGGGTTTATCATTTTGGATCGGATCATTTCGGGTTAAGAAAAAATCGGATCATTTTGGATTCGGATCATTTCGGGTTCGGATAAGGTCGGGTTTGGGTCAAGGAAAAATCGGTCTATTTCGGGTTTGGATCATTTCGGGTTCGGATAAGGTCGGGTTTGGGTCAATGAAAAATCGGTCTATTTCGGATTTGGATCATTTCGGGTTCGGATAAGGTCGGGTTTGGGTCGTTGACTTTTTTAGTCAATTCGGGTTGGTCGGATTTGGATTCGGGTCGATTTGACAGATTTATTGGATTAAACTTTGGTCATCTTGATGTAATTTATTTGATATAAAAATCAACTGAAACCATATTTCTAAGAACTACAAAACTCATGAATATAAAATTGTCTTCTTACATGACCTATAGTACAATTGGGATTGAAATAATCAAAATATTTAATAATCTGTATGATAGTTTTCTTTATAATATATTTACCAATATTCATAAATTAATTACGTTTTTTTCATTTTATTTTTATTATCTACAATAATTAATAACTTTTGAATCAAAGTGATTTAATAATCCATACTAAATATTATAAAACAATACTATATATCTCTTTAATTTAGTTTGATTTTTTATAGAATAATTAGAGACATTAGTGTAGATGATATAGCTTCTGTACTCTATTATAGATTAACCATTAAATAATTATACATTATGTTCAAATGAATGCAATATAAAAGCGAATATTTAAATTAAACTATATTAAAAAAATATATAACACTCATATTATTGAAAAAAATTATATTTTTACTATATTAAAATACTTTGATATTTAATTTTAACATTTAAATATTTATTAATAATATTAAATTTAAATTTGAATATTTTCAGGTTTGGGTAATTTTGGATTCGAATCAATTTGGATTCGGGTCAATTTGGGTTCGGGTCAATTCGGGTCGGATCAATTCGGGTTCGGGTTAATCTAAATTCGGATGAATTTGGGTTCGGATAAATTCGGGTTCGGATCCGGTCGGGTTTGGATCAATGTAAATTCGGATAAATTTGGTTTCGGATCAATACGGATTCGGATCGGGTTGGATTTGGATTGTTGACTTTTTTAGTCAAATCGAATCGGTCGGGTTTGGATTCTGGTTATTCGGGCGAATTTTTCGGGTCGGGTCAACTTTTGCCACCTCTAGGAATAATGAAATTTTTCATAAACTTCTGACAACTTTTTTGTTACACCCACATGACATATAATACTAACCTAAAGTTGTATCAACTTTCATGATAATTACTGGTAAAATTTTTTCCATATATACACACACACATAACACAAATTTTAAATTAGTCAATTAAAATATACGTGCTAAATCAATTATATTTTAAAATTATGTTGGTTATATTTTATCATTGAAAAAATATATGTTAATTTCATACTTTAAACAATAATTTTGTGACTTATACTTTAATATCGACAAAGATATCCTATTTATAAACATTGAAATCTCATCCGTTGCTAGTCTTTTTATGTGGTATACAATAAAATTCTATACTAGAATTACCTTTAGATAAACTAAATACAAAAGTAATAGAAATTTCAAATTTTAAATTTTAAGATCCATGAATAATAAGCATTGATCAAAAAAAGATGAATGATTAAGAAAATTAAAAATTTTAATATAGATATATATATATATGTAACCTTTTAGACAATTAAAAAATTTTAATTGATAAAAGCGATAAATATAAATGTTGTATTTTGTAATATTAATATGAAAAAAAAGAATGATTACATGTTACGTACTAATTTAGAAAATTAAAAAAATCATTTTATCGCTTAGAAAATTAAAAAAAAATTAATTAGTAGTCATTAAAAATAAGATGTTATATTATTGCATGTTATATATATATATATATATATATATATATATATATATATATATATATATATATATTACATTATCCATATTGATTTATATATATAGATATTATTTTTTAGAAAATAAAAAAAATAATTGATAAAATCTATAGATATAGATGTTATATTTAGATGTTATTTTCTAGAAAATAAAAAACTTAATTGATAAATGCTATAGATATATATGTTATATTTTGTAATCTTAATGTAGGTGTAAATAAATGATATGCGATTTTTATTTATTTTTAATCTATATATATATATATATTTTTATTTTTTTAAATTGAAATAGATAATTAATTTAAAAAGATAATTAATTTATTTGTATTTTTATTATATATATTTATCTCTTTGAAACTTGAAAATAGATAATTATTTTTTTTATTTTAATATATTACATGTATCAAATATTTAGACGATTCACATAAAATGTTCTACTTATTGTCAAATGCTTTGACATATATATATATATATATATATATATATATAAAAGATTAATAAAAAATAAAAAAAATTTGTTTGAGAAAAGCAATGGAGGAACCCTTCTCCTCCAAGGGAATTGAATAAAATCACACCTCACAGCTGCAATCTAAATGTACTTGTGGTGTGAATTATTTTTGTTTTTTTGTGAAAGATTTTTAAAAAACAATGTAAAATAACATTGTCTATTATATATATGAAATTTTAAATGCAACTTTATTTTTATTTTTGACCATTTGTGAAAATATGAAAGAAGCTTCTATTCACACAAAAAAAAATTCTCACATCCTACTTTAAAATTTTTTAATACCCAAAATACTCTTATAAAATTACATAATTATTCTTAATAATAATTTTTAATTTCTAATTTTTGTATTCCGAAAAGTGGATTTCCGGAAGCACAAGAGGACTCTCAAAGATCCATTTCCAAAAGCCCAACCATAAATTTTTGCTACTGTTGCCTATAGCATCCAATGCTACTAGCGACAGCATTTGTGTGCTACCCAGGTAACATTCAACTACGACTTGGGCAGCACTTGAATGCAACAAGGCAACAAGCAAATTCCAATGAGTTGGGTCACCGGAAAAAATTTTGAAAAGAAAAGTATAATGTTTTTTTGGTAACAAGGACAATATTGAAAATTATTAAATTTTTTAGGGTGTGAAGAGTGATTTTGAAAATGAGATTTTAGGATTTAGAGTTTTCTAGTAATTAGGGTGTGTCTAGCTACTCTTAGTGTCTTGATTTCATAAATGCTAGGTGATTTTAAACGGTGGCTTTATTATATCCTAAAACCATTTGACAAATCGTTGTTGCACATCAAAATTGTTAGGTGCGAAATAAGCCTTAAAGAAAATGACATTAGTAGCACATGTTGAAATCATTTCTACATTATTTTGATATATTGAAGTCTGTCAAAAAGAAGGTTGGAATACTCAAAGAGGAACAAGAAGTGTTACGCTCCGATTACTAAAAATCGAAATTATTTTTCTTTCTTTTCACTCAATTGGTTGGGTTATCTATAGTGTCTACACTTACACTTTATATCAATTATTTATTTATATTCGTACTTAACCCAAGAACTACATTCAATATAAAACGTATACTGATGTGTTCAACCTCAAATTTACATGACAGTATCTTATATTTAGTTTACATCCCAAGTATAATTTACATATAAAGTAGTACTATACATACAAAATCCAAACATATAAGGAAACTGTATACCTCCGCAAAACTTAGCAATCCACTTGAGGGATACTACAAATGAAAATCCTTCTAAACAGAACATTGACTACTGCAAATAATCTGACAGGAAAAGAAAAGGGGGTGAGCTTATGTCCAGTAAGAAATATATATAAAAGAGCTGATACTATGCGTATTTATATGCAGGTATTATAAAAACATGCTCTTTCACAATAAAACAGAAATCACATGATTTGGGGCACGATGTCAGAAAGGATACTATAATCAGTTAGATAATCAAGTTGAGTACAGAAGGATGCTTTAAAGCACCTCACTTGTCCGGACATCTAATTCTGACTATAGGGAGTTCATTAAAGCATATTCAATCATAAAGTTCTGTAGATATTCAGAAATAACTTTCATTATGCAATTTACAAATCTTTCGAAAATCTAGTTCTGTAAGACTCCACAAACAATACCAAAATCAATTTCAGTAAACAGTATGAAAATCAAAAACATGTTCAGTAACAATACCTTACAGTAAAACAGTAATATCAAAACATAAACCAATTCAAGAAAACAATCTGTAAGCTGTTCAACCAAGATAGCATAGTAGGCAATTCTATATAATTCAATTCAGTAAACAGTTTGGTAAACTGTATAGAAATCAATTTGATAAAACATATTCAATAAACATTTAGAAATCAGTATAGTAAATAGTATCAGCAAAAACCTAGCAACACCCAATAGAGTCATGCACTAAAAGAATCAGAAGACATATGACCATAGTCTAAAGGGTCCATAGTACACTAATCAAGTCACCACTGTGGCTGCTAGTATCACTGATGATGTGACCTGGTCAAACAGTGAAGTCCACTCACATCAGAATAGCATGATATACTTGAAGGCTATTATGGGGCCAACAGTCTCAAAACATTACTAAATATAGATTTTATTGTAAGGACTGATGTACCCACTTTGAGCCAAGGATCCACCTCTAGTAGCCAATCACTTACTTCAAATCAAAACATTTACAGAAATCAAGTCCTAAACAACTTGATCTTTAGTCAATTCATAAAGCATTAAAATTCGAAATCATGATAGTTGAATCATAAAAAATTACCAAATATTCTTAGTTTAATAAAATCAATGTTCAAAATATTTTATTTACGTAAGACAGTAGGTCTAGAACATATGTGTATCACAACAAGCATGCAAATCAATGAAAACCACTTTGAAAATTGAATTACAAAATTTATGCACGTTTGCGAATCCATTGAATTCTAACCCTCCATGTGAGCACTATATATTCAGGTACTGTTGTACATGTAGGGATACTTACCACTGTCTATTCTTGTGTTTTTTGTAGGTACGAGCTAATATAGTAAGATGGGCCCCACAGCTCTACAATGCTCGGATGGACATGAGACTGAACAAATAATATTCAGAGAGCCCAATAAGCCTACGATAAGAATTTCAAACTTAAAATCCCTCATTTAGATTGTTTTTGAGAAGTATGAAAACAAATTTGAAAATGATGAATTAGTCCATAGCTCAGTGGCATTTTCGTAAATTGTGCCTAAACTAAAAGGAATTTGGACTAAGGGAAAATAGCATGATATTCTAAATGAAAATAAGTCCTAAGCTATGACAACAGATGGATTGAATTAGTGGTAGAATTAAAAATTTACGCAATTTACCCAATTGGGGTAATTTCGTAATTTCACATTCTCGGTAGGTGAAACTCAAACCAAACCACCATGATTCATCAAAATACATCCAATAAGAATTTTTGGATATGAAATCTGAATTTTTGGAGTGCAATTACATGGTTATAAAAATTACGGAAGCTTAAAGATATTTTTATCCAAAAATCTCATAATCAAGAGCAAAATGATCATTTTTCCATAAGAGGAAGCTTCCATAATTTCTCCCCTAAGTCAGCTGGCCACTATTCACGCTTCTACCTCATCTCTTTCACGTCACCCATAGCCAAATAAGGGGAAAAGAAAAGAAAGAAAAAGGAAACTTGAAAAATCACTACCAAAATCACCTTATTTCATTAAACTTCCTTCTACAAAATTTTTGTGTAGTTTTAAATTTCTCTTTGTAACAAAAAAAAATCCCTAATCTCTTAGGATTAAATGATAAAAATTAACAATTATAAACATTAGTGATCAAAACGCTATCTTTCAATCAAAATAAAATTAAAATGTTAGTCATAAAAAGGATAATTTATTATATAAATATTAGCTCCCATATAAAGGTCGCAGTATTCTCTCATGAACTCAGAGAATCGATATGTGCTCTTATTGCAATTGTCAAACTTCTACAGTTCTTTTTGTGAAGTTTTTGCCTTTTCAAAAAATCATTGCAACTGTCTGCTAATCACAATTCACAAACTAGTATACATGAAGCATTATTCTTTAATCGCCTCCTTAAAAAAAAAAATTCTTATGCTTTGCAAAGCCCAAACGGTCATTTGCTTTGCTATTCGCTCGACCAATTATTAGATTCAACAAAACAGAAGTGGCTCAGATTGAACGACCCATCGCCCATGCCTGCCAATCGCATAATTAAGACTAATATATAAATTTGGTTTTATAGTCAAAATGACCCAAAAATTAATTAATCAGATGATTTAATGATTAATTAATCAAAATGACCAATGTACTTATGACCCAATATGAATTATTAATTTAGTAAAATGACCAATAATTAATCTAAGGATAATAGACAAATTAAATTAATTAATCCATATGACCCCCTAAGATGATTAGACAAAATGACTTAAAATTAATTAATTTTAATAGCTCAAAATTAATTTAATATTAAATGATCAATTAAATAAATAAATAAATAAATGCCCCTACAATAATAAAATATTTTGGCACGTACCATACGAAAGGACTTAACGAAATAGCCTACCAGATTCCATATTGGCCCAAAAATACAAATAACACATTTGCCCAAACATCATTAAGTGCCCAAAAATTGGCATGCCCAAAATGCTAAAACGAAACCCGAACTGAATGACCCAATAAAATTGGAAAATTTTATCCTGCCTATAATTTTCAAGGAATGCTTTGGCATTTGCATTGCATGAGCCACAAATGGATCTAAGTAGATTTACTAAAAGGTTAAGCTATCCGTTCAAGTTCAAAAGTAGGGTTCGATATTTGATTAGAATTGAATAAAAATATCTGATGCAATAATCAAACTTGAGCAAAATTTTTAGACTCGTTTAAAAATTGGGTCGAGCCTAATCTTTCAAAGCCTAGGCTCAGCCTAGTCTTGTCCGAATTTATATTTTTTTATTTTTATATTTCTTTTTTAATATTAATTAAAATTTTTTATATACTTAATAAGTATAATATAATTATATGTATATAAAAAATTATTAATTAATAAACATGATTATAAATATTTAATATGAAAATTGATATACAAATTTTGACAAATTAAATTAAATTTTAAATGATATAAAATAATAAAAAATAAAATATAAAAAAATTATTTTCAAACTTAACCTGACCAAGCTCTAGTTTATTGTATAAAAATAAAAACGAATTTAAATAAAAAATCAGATTTAAATTTTTGAATCAAACTAAACTTGAACACATAAATTACATATTAATATATGTCATAAGTTCAACCCAACCTGATCCATGACCAATTCTTGATCTAAGTGAAGGAATGCGCAAATACAAGTAGTATATGCACTGGCGCGTGCAGCGTGTGCGCAGTTGGCTGCATGCACCAGACGCTGCAATAGGAGCTTGCAAGCACGCGCAAATCTTCGTCAAACTCAGCATGAACTGTCTTACAGAAAACAAGACCTCGAACTTATCCTACGAAAATGGTTATTTCGATTTCATTTATGGCCTGAAAATAAGAGATTTTTCACTTTAAAGCCCTCTACAACAAAAAAAGAAACGACTTTTTTAAGCTCAAAAAACACTGAAAACGAAATAAGTTTCAAGAAACTCGAACAAATCTCAAATACAAAATATTATTTAACCAATAAATTCAATATAAAATTATATTAAACTCAAGTACGAGTAAAATCTCAAATAAATCTTTAATATGATTCAAAATAAAATATAATAAAATATTTGCTGACTTATGATAGGGGATTTGCAGTCAAGATGATTAAAAAAATTATTTCATGATCAAGAAAATAAAAACGTGATATATTATTGTTAGTGTCAACTCAGCCGTGTTGAAAAGGCCAACTATCATTTTCACAAAAAAAAAGAGGACAACTGTCATGTGGAGGGTTTGCCTAGTTCCTCTATGCTTTTTGTGCTCTTCCATTTCAATTCTTAGCCAACATATAAAGACTGACCCACACTTTTTTGCCCCATTGATTTATCGTCCCCTTTTATCAAATCATATCTCAAGAATAGTACTGGCACTCTTCAGCGTTGGTCGGTTTCATGGAGCTGACTTTAGGTTGATGAGGTGGTTATTGGGTCGGATTGGCCCGACCTGACTCACAATCGGATCGAATTAATCCGGTCTAAAAGTTAAAACGGTACAATATCTTATCGGATTGGGCCGGTTCAATTAATTTTGAACCGGATCCATTAAGGGCCCGGTTCGTTAAGGGCTCGGAACATCCGGGCCCGATTACAAACCGGACTGGTTCAGGTTGAATCGGTCCGATTCAGGTTGAACCGGTCCGGTTCAACAAAAATTAAAAAAAAAAACAACCTGCCACTGCATGCACAGTGGCAGGCAAAACGAAGGCAGTAGCCTGCAAAGGCTACTGCCTATGTTGATGGGCAACAGCCTGTCGTTGCCCATCAACAATTCTATAAGGGAAGGAGCGTTTCCCTCCTTTTTTTTTTAAATTTATTTTTTAAAATTTTTAAAATTATTTTAAATTTTCATTTTTTCTCTATAAATATCAATTTATTTTCTTTCATTTTTTAAAAATTTTCTTTCATATTTTCTCTCAAATCTAAATACTCATCCACTCTTATTCTTTTAATACTCACTTATTCTCTCTCAATAATCACTCAAACTCTTTCAAATTCACTTAAATTCTCTTATTCCAAATTTATAATATTATCATTTTATTCTTTAAATTTTATTTTTTTTATCATAATAATTTTATTATAATATCATATTCATAATATAACTTTATTTTATTATAACAATAGTTTTATTATATAATTTTATAGCAATTTATTTTTACATTATTGTTACATTAATTAAATAAATTATAATAACTTTATAATAAATTGTTGTTAAATTAAACTATTAACATTATTTATTATAAAAATAAATTTGTTAGATTAAATTATAAAAATATATTAATATATATTTATTTTTATTAAAATAAATTAATATAAATTTTAAAAAATAAAAATTTTAAATGTAAAAAAAAAAAATTGGACCGAACCGGTTCAACGAACCGGGCCGGTTCGCCTCTTAAATAATATAGAACCGGTCCGAACCGGACCGATTCCCTACCAGTTTAGACCGGTTCTTGTTTGGTTAAGGCCGGAACCGGTGAAAATCAGTCCGGAACCGGCTCGGTCCGACCCGTAACCACCTCTGGGATAGAGTCCTCTTCAAGCCCACTTCTTTTGTCCTGTAGTATGTTAGATTGCGGTGACCCATGATAGTTACGAAAAAACATAGTATCATTCCCACTTTGATACATGATGCTATGGGGTATAATAACCGGATTTATATATAATGTATTGATAGTGTATAATTTTTATATACTGTTGTTGTTGCCAAAAACAACAATAACTATTTGCTGACGTCAAATCCTCGATCTTCGCGTTAGTTTGTCTTCAAGAATTCTGCAAGAGAGAAAACCATCAGGGGGCGCAGGGGTTTTCCCCTACGTGCGCACTCCGATGCTTAAGTCAGATAGGGTTTCAGTAGGCAAATAGAGCTTAGGGTTTAAGAATGATACCTGTGACTTATTTATAGGAGTTATTTTGCGCGTAATTACCTTTAAGCCCCACAGCTTAAATAATAACCTAGTGGATCATTTATGGGCCTTTTAAGTCCTCTTTCCTCTTGGGCTTAGATTATTATTTGGCTCAGTGGTCTTCAGTTTGACTTATAGAAAAGCCCTAGTGGATCATTTATGAGCCTTTTGAGTTCTCTTTCCTCTTGGGCTTAGATTATTATTTGGCTCAGTGGTCTTCAACTTGACTTATAGAAAAGCCCAGTAATAAATGACCTAGTCCACATCAATTGCTCCCCACTCTTTTACAAGGTTTACCTTGTGAAAGAGTATATAAAGAATGAGCTTTTCAAATTCTTGTGCTACCCTCTTCCTAGGATTATCACAAGAGTCTTTTCATCTTCACTTAAGGGCTCAACTAATGAACTTCATTATTATTTGTAGCAGAAACGACATCGTGTCATCATTTCTTTTGTCAAGTGCCTTCTATTAGCCAAGAGGAAGAAAACCGAATCTGGGTTAAGGCCATGAGAGCACATCGTCCAGAAGTGCCATAAGCGGATGCATATGTTCTTATCTGGTTTTATCATATGTGATTTGTACTTGGCATGCTCTTGATTGGTTGAAGCCCGATCCAGATGCTGAGAATTCGGAACTTTTTCTAAGGATAGACACTTATAAAGATTTATTTGTTCTTTACCAACTCTTAGAAGCCTTTTTGTCGATTCGAGATGGTCGAGGTTCTCACAAGCTTAGACAAAGATTTTTTAGATGATCCAGAGACTAATTTTCTTAAGGGTCAAGCTCTTGACACTATAGCACCTCGAAACGCACATGCATGAGTGCCTATTAGTTTCGATACTCCTTTTAATGCAGAAGTTAATCTAGAATGCTCCCCAGCTTTTTGTGAAAGAGCTTAGTCTTAAACTGATCAGCCCCTTTTTAAACTTATCTACAGAAGCAACTACACATTTACCTTGTATTAGTCTCACGTAATAATCAGGCTTTCCTCATGCACTTTTTTGCTTCAAGTTCTTTTACATATGGGGCTTATGTCGCTCAATTACTGCTTCAAGCACGTCATGCATGACTTACATCGCACACTTTTTTGCTTCAAGTAAATGTGTAGCCTGCATCGCACATTTTTCGTTTCAGGCTTTTGGTTTGCCCATCTCACATGCTTTTGTGCTTAGGGACTTTTCATTTGTCCATCTCGCACACTTTTCGCTTAGGGATTTTCGAATTTGCCTGTCTCGCACCGTTTTGTGCTTAGGGACTTTTCATTTGCTCATCTCGCACACTTTTCGCTTCAGGATTTTTGAATTTGCCCGTCTTGCACCATTTTGTGCTTAAGGACTTTTCATTTGCCCATCTCGCACTTAGGGACTTCAGTTTGCCCGTCTCGCGCATTTTTCGCTTTGGGACTTTGGTTTGCCCGTCTGGGGTCTTATTTTGCCCTTCTAGCGTCTTCGTCATGCTTAGGGTCTTATTTTGCTCGCTTGGGGTCTTATTTTGCCCTTCTAGCGTCTTCGTCGTGCTTAAGGTCTTATTTTGCCCGCTTGGGGTATTATTTTGCCCTTCTAGCGTCTTCGTCGTGCTTAGGGTCTTATTTTGCCCGCTTGGGGTCTTATGTTGCCTTTCTAGCATCTTCGTCGTGCTTAGGGTCTTATTTTGCCCGCTTGGGGTCTTATTTTGCCCTTCTAGCGTCTTCGTCCTGCTTGGGGTCTTATTTTGCCCGCTTGGGGTCTTATTTTGCCCGCTTGGGGTCTTATTTTGCCCTTCTAGCGTCTTCGTCATGCTTAGGCCAGCTTCCATTTTTTCTTCTTCTATTCCTGCAACATGTCTATCAAACATGGAGGATTATAATAACTGACCTTTCGTTTCATAGTGTAGTATTTTCAATTAAATGGAATAAGTAACAATATAATTGCAGCAAATGTTAAAACAATAATAGCAAATGTTTCCCACCAGTACAATTTCAAGTCTTTGTCTTTGAAAAATCTGTAAAGTACGAGTGCTGAGATGTTCTGCTATCGACCATGGATTGTGCACTAAGTCGTGCCTCGGTACCAGCAATTTACCTTTACGAGCGAGGACTATATCGAACCAAGCTCTCCCTGGCTTGCTATCTTACATGACAATGGCTAGTGCCTGCCTCAGACACCTGTCTAATTCAATGACAACTGTTAGAGTGGTCAAGAAAATAGAAAACATTGTATGAGAGTACTTCAAATCTGGTTACCACCCGTATGTCCCTGCTTGAGTGTGTTTGCAATTTTCGTTGTGCCAAGCACTCACTTGTATTGATACTCAAGAATGCTATGTATAGGGGCTTACAAGGGAAACGCAGCCTTGATCTCGACACCCTAAACTGACACATCCTTGTCTTGCTTAAAGGACTCACGAAGCTGACACACTCTTTATATAGACAAACCCTCTTTCACATGTGTGGTTATCAATAGGCCGAGTATGTGGCTCTTAAGCCACTTCTAGATGGTTGCTAGAACAATTCTTGAAAGCTTCTGTGTCAGACGATCAACATATGGGCCGAAGGAAGCTTTTAGACATTCTGTCGGATTAGTGCGCACACTAGGTCTAGAAGATTCTAGATCATTCCGCTCAGATCCCGCAGGCAGATCCTGCACTTGGGCATGCGCTTGGATCGTCAAATTTAAATGTGCTTGCCAAAGTTTTTTTTTCTAATGGGTGGACCAATAGTTTGGATTCCGTGCTTGCCAGCGTTGCTAGACATTGTGGAAAGGCATGACTCGGGTGTTCTTTGCTCGCCTGCATTGTGCTCCTGGCGCGTGGTAACGTAACAATCCTTTGCTCGCTATCGCCAAACAAGCATTTCTAGTTAGGCTTTGTTTGCACGCATCAGTTGTTCTACCGGGGCACCTGTTGCGCATATTTTAAAATTTCACCCACACCAAAGTGGGGTTGGATAAAAACATCATAGCAAAAGCTTTTTTTAGTAATTCTTGGTTCGAGCTTTGCCTCTAGAGTTTTTAGGCCCCGTTACTCAAGTTGGTTAGGAGTGCGGGCCCATCGGCCTAAGGTGATAAAAAATACAACCTTATCGACCCAAGATGGCGGGGATTATAAGCCTCGTCGGCTTGAGATGGCCGAAAGTGTGAGCCACGTCATTTAAGGTAGCTAGAGGTGCAAACCCTGTCAGCCTGAGGTGGTCGAAAGCATGGGCCCTTATCGGCCCATGGTATTCGGGAGTGTGGAGCCCATCGGCCCATGGTATTCGGGAGTGTGGAGCCCATCGACCCATGGTATTTGAATGCATGAGCCTTATCGACCCGAGGTAGTCCGGAGAGCGGTTCGAAGTGTAAGAGCCATAATGTTGTAACGTTCTGTAAGAATACTTCAAATATAATTGAAGCCAATTAGCATCACAACAAATCTGTGTTGCTTGATGGCTGGTTGCTTGGCAGCTGTGTTGGACAGCCCATGTTCGAGTCGTATGTCCCGCAAAAATTTTTGCATTATTTGCTCTTAATCACAAAATTACCTGCTCACAAGAGGAATCGAACACGCAACGAGCTGGAGTCAAACGCGCTACCACTACGCCAATGATCCTCTTTGGTAGTAAGTTGGTATCGACTATATTTTAGTAATCGCTCTGCCACACACGCAAGAATAGATGATGCACCGACAGGCTTATGCGACAGGCAATCCACCCCTCTCGCCCAATGCTATCTCATGCGAACTTGCAAAGGAGTCTTGACACCAGGATAGCCTGTCAGAGGGTGATAAGTAATCTGCTTAAGGTTGTAGAAAAGGACGGTTTCGATATAGAGTACTTGCTGCATAGAGCGTGCATCGAGCTAGCCCTTTTACTTCACTGCTCACGTACACATGAAAAGCCCAGCCTCTCTAATCTTCTCCATCACTCGTCAGCGCTAGGAGTAGTAGACAGAGGCCAGCAATGTCGCACACACCGGCTACCAGGGGACTTACGGCACAGGTGACCTAGAAAAGTCAGCAACAACAGCGATAGCAAACAATTTTTTGCAGCAATGGCGATGGCTTTAGATAGATGGTAACTGCAGCAAGAAAGAGTGGTGGCGATGGCAGCCTTGAGCAACAGCAGGTGAGAAGTTTGGTTCGGTGATAAGGCTTGATGATGATGAATGCAGAATCTGAACCAAGCGATGTAGCACTGAAACGTTAGGTTGGAGCGGTGGTACTGCAGTAAGATCGTGCCTAGAATAATATGCAGGTTGGATGGTGATCGGCACAGGTGCAGTGATAGTAGAAACAGAGCAGCAGTAGTGCTTGGCGAATGGTAGCAGTAAGTGCTGGAAACGGTGGCTACAGGTGCAGGGAATGGTGGCAATGCAGTGAAGATGATGAGGATGGTGAAGGACTGGTTTGGTTGTAGCCGGGACGATAGTTTAAGTGATGGACAGGGCCCTTTCCAGAACGAGACTTGGAGTCTGAGTCTGACAAAGCACTTTCTCTTCATATGTAGCTGCAGCACCAGGTAGCTGACGAACTTGTGGAATTTCTCATGCGAATTACTGGAACATGTGATGCTTGAAAAATCTTGGACCAGATTTTATACAAAAGCAGAGATTCTCTAAGTAAATCTCTACCTAGTAAACCTTAAAAAATTTTAAGGGCCAATCTCGTGTGAAAGGAGTTTGCCGACTTTGATTGTTGCTCGAGTTGTTGTACCAGCAAGCTGATTGCAGTAGGGATCTAGTGTCACGTGGTATTTTCCTTTTTCGATTTATTGTAATAATCTGGTACATGATTATGGATTTTCTTTATTCATTGTGCTTTTGTTTTGCGCCTTGTTATATCAAGTCAAGCCAAGTTATGTGGCTGTCTTGTTGTCTCTCTTAGCAATTCTGTTGTATTTTCTTTTTACTGAAGCTGAGAGATTGATGAAGGAGAAGCCATAGTGTTGTCAAAGTAGCTTGGAATACTACAATCAGAGGCTCCATAGCTTTCCGTTTCTATCATGGAATATGTCGTGAATCATCATCATCGTTAACCATCATCATCATTAACCTCGCTGCATAGCTTCTATCGTGAATCATCATCATCATTAACCTTGCTGCTGCAAACCACAAAAGGAAAACAAAGAAAGAAGGTCAAAGCAGCTTCTAAGCGAGAGGGCTCTCTCGCTCAACTTGTCGGCAGACTTTTAACTCCCTCATCGCGGGAGCCTTTAACGTGGCAAATTAAGTATATTTTTCATGCGAGAGACCCTCTCTCTTCAAAGTTTATTCACTCTCGCCCAAGGCGTAGCTGTAGGGTTGTGCTCTATATCGCCTAAGGCTGTCGCATGCGGGAGCTATCTAAAGGCGAGAGACACTCTCTCACCCAAAAGGCATCTCGCGTGCAGGATCTATCTCTGCAAGGTCTGTCGCATGTGTCTGTGATCGCGTGAATTACTCTGTCGCGTGAGCCTCGTGCTAGCTTGCGACAGACTATCTGTCGCATGCCTGTAGGCTAGTGATTTGCCCTGTCGCATGCACCTCGCAGCGACAGACTGTTCTGTCGCGTGAAACTGTCATAGATTGTTCTGTCGCATATATATTTATTTTATTTTATTATTTTTTTAACAGGTCTTTCACAAGTAATAGGTCTCCCGCAGGTGTTAGGTCTCCATGCTCTATCGCAGACTTCTATACATGGCTTTTTGTTTGTTTCCCACAGACGACGCCAATTGTTGTTGCCAAAAACAACAATAACTATTTGCTGACGTCAAATCCTCGATCTTCGCGTTAGTTTGTCTTCAAGAATTCTGCAAGAGAGTAAACCATCAGGGGGCGCAGGGGTTTTCCCCTGCGCGCGCACTCCGATGCTTAAGTCAGACAGGTTTTCAGTAGGCAAATAGAGCTTAGGGTTTAAGAATGATACCTGTGACCTATTTATAGGAGTTATTTTGCGCGTAATTACCTTTAAGCCCCACAGCTTAAATAATAACATAGTGGATCATTTATGGGCCTTTTGAGTCCTCTTTCCTCTTGGGCTTAGATTATTATTTGGCTCAGTGGTCTTCAGCTTGACTTATAAAAAAGCCCTAGTGGATCATTTATGGGCCTTTTGAGTCCTTTTGAGTCTTGGGCTTAGATTATTATTTGGCTCAGTGGTCTTTAGCTTGACTTATAGAAAAGCCCTGTAATAAATGACCTAGTCCACATCAACTGTTAATATATCAAAAGTTAACACCTCATTAATAGATTCTTATGAGTAAATTAAAAAAATTAATTTATATTTACTTTTAAGGACTTGGTATATTTTCTAATTTACAAATTGATGAGGTATCAACTTCTGATACATTGACAGTGTATAAAAATTATACATTGTCAGTGCATTATATACAAAACCATAATAATCTTTGACTTTTGAGATGTATACCCGTTGGGAATGATTTTAGTTTTATGAAGCTCTTATTTTCATAAAAAAAAAAACGAACATAGTACAAAAAAAGTAACAGTTCAAGTTTGGTTTCACAAATGTTATCTTCTCGACGGAGGTTCAAAATTAATTTTTACTTTTTATATTAAAAAAATGATGACGGCTTCGTTTTTTAATAACAATAAATGACTAATAGCTAAATAAGCCCTCAACCTTTACCCCAAAATGGAATTTAGCCCTCAACGTTTTATCGCATGAAATTCAATCCATAAACTTTTATTTTAGTAGAAATAAACCCTCAACTTTTTATAATTATGCAATTAAGTCAAAATCTATTAAATGACACTAACTGCCGTTAGTTTTGCATACGTGGCAGCTGACATGGATAACTTAGTTAGCTGCCACGTGGCATGCCACGTATGAAAAACTAACGGCAGTTAGTTTATTTAACAGATTTGGTCTATTTCCACTAAAATAAAAGTTTATGGATTGAATTTAATGCGATAAAACGTTGAGGGCTGAATTCCATTTTTTGGTAAAGGTTGAGGGCTTATTTGGCTATTAAGCCTAACAATAAATAAATTTAATTTATAATTTTGTTGAGAGAGTCAAAACCTATTCTTTGAATTATGGTTAGACCAAGTTTAATTTAGAAAATAATTAGTTTTGAACAAATATATATTGGTGATTGTGTCTTCTTTTTTTTCCTTGCTTGACAACTAACAGAACCTACAAATACATGGGGCCTACCCTCGGTGGTGGGTTGGTAGTCTAAAACAGTAGAATGCACATACTACCATTCCCACATTTGAATCCCATTAAAATAATCATGAAATGAATCTTGATATTCCAATTACAAAATATTCTTATATGATATCAATATTAAGCAGATATTGGTTAATATTATACCTTTGAAAGTACCAATTTATAACTTACAATTAAAATTTCTATTGCGGTAATATTACATTAAAATTCATAATCATGTCCATTTACTATGTGCGAGTTATATATATATATATATATATATGTGTGTGTGTGTGTGTGTGTGTGTGTGTGTGCGCGCGCGCGCGCATGCGTAAGTAAAAGATAAAATATAAAAGAATGAATATCACTATTTGTGATAAAAAAAATAAATTGAGCAATGTACCATAACACTAACTACGACATTCTTCTAAGAGGAGGACGACTGATGCAAGAAAAATTATGATTTGATCTATTTTGCTGATGTGTACACAAAAGCCTCCCGCTTTAACATCACTTCACTGCAAACCCAATTTCAGAAAAGGTGGTGTTGTAACGACTTTTGGCCCTAGACCTAACCGCTAGACATGAATTCAATGGAGTCGCCACCAATCATTTTTTAGCCTAGGTGTGATTGGTCACCTATTCTCATTTAAGGATAAGGATTGATCTTCATTTCAGTTTTAGGGTTCGAGGGTCGGTTACATGTGAGGAAAGTGTTAGCACCCTCACGATGCCCATCCTAGAATGGTACCTAATTAATCTTGTGCTATTTTAAGATGGTTTTGTTTGAATGATCTTAATTTGTCATATTTTCTATTATATTCCAAATAATTAAGTATTGGTAAATTTTCTAAGAAATTCTCCATCATTCTGGTGGAACTTCTTAAAAATTTATCCTCACCTCAGGAGTATTCAAGTAGTACCATTTGACTTGCTTGAAGAGGCTCCGTCGTCGGATGGTGTCTTTTGTAATTTATTTATTTTTTAACCTAATCTTTATTTAATTTATCTTTCTCTATTTTTCTTTCTCTAATTTTATTTATTCATTTTATTGTTTTATTTATTTATAAATTTAGATTATTAATATCGAAAATTCTCTTAGTCTTCCATCATTCTGGTGAGACTTCGAGAAAAATTCTTACCTAAAGAATTCAAAATGCCAACCATTTGTGACTCTTTGGACTCTTATCATTGGAATAATCTTTTATTAATTATTATTATACATTATTAATCCTATATCCATCTATTATTATTTATTTTTATTTTTATTTTTATAAACGTTTTATAATTTACCTTTTATTATTACTATTTTAAAATATTGAGAACATTTCTTAAATCTTCCAACATACCGGCAAAATTTAAGAAAAATTCTCTCACCTAGAAATTTCCAAATGTCAACCATTTGTGACTCTTTGGAATTTCATCATAGGAGTTATTTTTATGTATTCCTCATTCTCTTTTATTATTTAAATTATTATTATCATTATTATTATTTCGAAAAAATAAATATCTATTATTGAAAATTTTACCTAAATCTTCCATCATTCTGGCAAGATTTAAGAAAATTTTCTCACCTAGAGATTTCCAAATGTCAACCATTTGTGACTCTTTAGAATCTCATCAACGGAAATTTAAATTTATTAATTTGCATTTATCATTTATTTATTTGTATGTTTTTATCTTTTATGATTTTTTTTATCGTTCGTTTATTTATTTCTAAATAACTTATTATTTATTTATTTGTTTGTTTAAAAAAAATGTTTGACAACCCAAAAAAAAAATAATAATATACATATGTATACATATATACTTGTACATCTCCTAATAAATAAGCATACAAGAGTGAAATCCCTTATTATTATCATATATTTTTTGAAATAAATAAACCAAAGAAAACAGAATTGAAAAAGGATAAAATAAAGAATATATGCATACCTTAAGAACCAAAACCTTGTCTTCTTCAAACAAGCTCCACGTCCCTTCACAACAGTGTGGCACGCAGCAGAGGAAGTGATGCAGATGGGGACAGTGCAGCGAGAAGCAATGGTGCGACTTAGCAAGGCAGCAGGGACGACTCTAAGTAAGGAAGAGATGCCAGAAAAATTGCCAGAAATGCAGCAGCAGCTAGGCAATGTAGGGGAGAACCGTCAACAGTCTGCAACAACAAGCAGCAAGGTAGTCGCAGCAAGGAGAGAAACGGTTGAATGGTGGTTGCAAGGGAGATGGGTTCTGCAGTAGAAGGGAAGGAAATATGGAGCAGCAGCGTGTGGCGTTGATGGATGCAGAAGGCGACGGTGCTGGATGAGCAGGGAAGATGGTGCGAGAAAAATGGTGCAGTAAAGGGGGCAGCGATGGAGCCACAAGCAGCAAAAGTAAGAGATGTCCGGACCGTGGTGTAGCAGTGCAGCAGGCTCGGGACGCAGAAGGCTTCAAGGGGCGACGATGACAACAGGGCCAGACATAAGGAAGCACTGAGGTGGCTTAAACAGAAGCCAGCAGCGAGAGGAAGATGCACAGTGCAGTGATGAAGATGATGCAACACGGTATGGAGCGGCGCAGTGGAGAGGGGTGCAAGTAGACCAGGACTAGCAGAGGCTGGTACACACAACAGAATAGGGGGCGGTGGCAGACGTGGGCAGTGGCTTTGATGATGATGAAAGCAAGGCAGGGGAGGTTTGATGATGAATACTGAAAGAGGCTGCCGGATCAAAAGTGAAAGACTCTGTTCTTTCTTTTTTGCTGTGTAAAAATCGTCTTTCTCCATGTGTCTCTTGTGCTTTTATAGTCATAGGGGAAAGAGACAAAGTTCCACCGTTTATGCTCTTAAAATATGGCTGTCATTATGCAAATTTTATTATTTGATTTTTTTTTTGCAGTCTTGATTTCTTTTCCGGTTTCACACTTTTAATTTATTTCTTTCCTTCTCTTTTATTTGATTTTGATCTTTTAAGGAAAGGAAAAAAAATATTAATTCTTTTCCCCTCAATTCCGATCCATGATCATGGCTGTGGGATTTTTTTTTATTCAATCATTTTTGTTTGACCTTTTTTATTTATTATTACAAGCATTTGTATCTTCTATTTATTTGTTTCTTTTTAATATTTATTTCTTTCCAAATCTTTCAAGTCAACTCTTTTAATAGGCTTGGTATAAGGTTTGGCTGAAAGGTTGACTTACTTTTAAAAAATGTTTTTTTGTTTTTTTTATTTTATATTTACTCGGACAAAATTAAGTGTCTACAGGTGGACATCAAAACTCGCAGTTATCATCCACCAAAAGATCAGAACCAAAACAAAGACAAGAATACGAACACACTGAACAAAAGAATTTGACTCCCCTGCAATATTGGGAGTGGACCGTTCTGGGTTTTTTTTTTATGTATTATGGTGAATGGGTGGGTTTATGTGACGTTAACGTGTTTCCTTGTAATGGGATGTTTGTAAAAGTTTCGGTGTTCTTAATGAGTCAGACTCTTTTTCGAGGGGTTTAACGGTTGCATTTGCTTTTTCATGAACGAATTCACAAATTGGCTGAGAAAAAAAAATAATGAGAAATTTGTCAACAAATCCCTCTCTTAATTTGTTGAAAATGAATAATTATTGTAAAAGGTTGATTAGATTATATATAGAATAATAAAACGGAAATAGAAAATGTTAAATAATTGACTTTTACATATTTTGAAATTAAGGTCATCAGTTTTTTCATTTTTTGAGAAATTGAATTTAATTTTAAAGTTAACTTCAGCCCATCTAATTAATAAAGAAGCAATTGAATTTCAATCTAATTAACTTTTTTTTTTTGAGACATGGCTTTCTAACCCTTTTTTTTTTCTTGGAAAAAGACAGCCAAATTTGTGTAACGAATTGTTTAAAAAAAACATCATGCAAACTGCAAAGACAGATGCTCACAATTTGAGGATCATAACATTATTTGCAATGATAGGCAGCAACCCATTACTGTTGTGTTCGTTGCCATGAGAGCTTTCCCAACCGTGCTTTCCATCTAAGATGCTAAACTCTGTTGTCATTACTTAAAGTCTGTTTAGCCCACCTGAAGTTTTTATAAAAAATATTGTTTGAATAAAACTTTTATAAAAGTATTGTTAAGAGAAATTAACTTATTATTTAGTAAATTTATTATAAAAGTACTTTTGAATATTGAAAACTATTTTTGCGTTAAAACAAATAAATAAAACAAAATAAAAATTTTGCTAATTAAAATAAAAAATTAAATAAAAATAAAAAATGACACAAAATAAATAAATTAATAAATAATTTTGAAATAATATGAATCCTCTTTTATAATTTTGTAAATTATTGAAAAATAAAGTGAAAATGTAAAAAAAGTTCACTAAATACATGTTATTAAAATTAACATCTTTTGAAAAAACTTCAATTTATAAGTTCATCAAAAAACTCAAATTTGCTTCTTGCATAAACTAAAATTTTTTAAATTTTGAAGGCCAAACACTTGGCTTCTATTTCTAAAAGAGGTAAACTCTTCCATAAGTTTAACCAAACATACACTTACTTTTCCCAAGATATTCCTTTGTTCTTCGAAAGCTAAAGCTTTACTTCAACTTGGTCCTCATAAAAAATATAGGCGCTAATATTATTTTGCATGATTGTGCTCAAGCAATATTTGTCAACTTAACCCTTGTCGTTTTGGAAGACTACTTTATTTCAACTACGTTTTCAGTTATTCAACTATGTGAATGGCTCAATTCTAAAAACTGGTATCTGAAATTTTTTTATTGGGAATAAGCTTTGGATATTTGCTTGCATGCATGTATGTTGTGAATAGCTTTTTCTCCAAATATTACATTAAATTGTAGATTAATCGTTACTTTGATAAAGCTAAGGATTATGTGATCCAAAAACAAAAGAGAAAATCTAAAAGGTACCTCTAATTAATTTGGAAAATGGAAACGCACCTACTTCTTATTTATAAGTTTTATGCTTAATTATATATAAATGCAGATCAGGATGTAAGGGTGTGGAGGGCAGGGTTTTCATATTCATCTAATTACAGCATTGACTTCATTCTATTTCTACCTTTTGGTCTTAATTTCCAACTATGGCAAGCTTCGATCAAAGGTTGATGTTAAGAGGCAAATGGCAACTCCTACGGACTTCACATGGTATTTGCCATATTACGAAGGAGGACGGGCAATGTCCTTTCCGGTCCATGATGTATCTATAGGAAATTCATACAGACAAACATATATAGGATCTCATGCTCAATCATCAAGAAAAGAGTAATACAAAAGTATACCTGATTCCATTGGAATTGATTTCTGGAGGTTAGAGTCTTCTACATCTAAACCTTTTAAGAGAATATATATCTCACTCAATGATGTGATTTGAGAATGAGAATTACGTTATGTTTAGACCGGAGACCATAACTCATTTATACTTGAAGTATATTTTATTTTATTTTGGCCTAGCATGAAAATAAAATAAAATATTGGGTCTCTACACATTGCAAAACCCATACTAATTGAAACACCCTAAAGTCCAATAACTTAAACTTTATTTGATCACTTTTAAATGGACTAAACAAATTAGATAGCCTGTAATGTACAATTAATTGATATTTGTAGGCCCACTTAAAGAATTTTCCAACAATCTCTCACTTGGGCCACATATGTCACCCGATAATTGTACATTTTAAAATAACTTTAAGAGCTCTAAACTTGCTATCATCACAAGGTAACATTTCTAAACAATCTGATCCATTAATTATACTAATATAGGATCAAAGCGATTTTCGTTACATATATTCCATAACTAGCCCCATAAATGTAGAGCTGCTTAATGGGCCGGATTAGCCCTACCTGATTCGCAATAGGATCGGACTAATCCGGCCCATAATCCGAATCGGTACAGTACCGGTTCGGAACCGGCCCAGCCTGGTATGTTACTGGGCTGGGCCGGTTTTAGATTATTAGGACCGGAACCGTTTGGTTCCGGTCCAGACCGAACCGGTTCTGGTTGAACCGGTTCGGTTCAAAAAAAAAAAGAAAATGGCTGCCACTGCGCAGCCTTGTTTCAATTCATTCACTGTGACTTGCCTCTTTGATGGGCAACGGCCAAAGTTGCCCATCAATCTTTTTTTTTAAAATTTTTTTTTAAAATTTTTTTATTCTAATTTTTTTCTATAAAATACTTCTTCTATCTTCCATTTTTCTTTACATTTCTTCTATATTTTCTCTCAAATCTACCTACTATCTATATTCATCTACTCTTATTCTCTTCACTCACATACTCTCTCAATATTCACTCAAACTCTCTCAAATTCACTTAAATTCCCTTATTCCAAATTTATAATCTCATCATTTTCTTTCTAAATTTCATTTTTCTTTTTATTTTATAATTTTGCAAATTTTACTTTTAATTTTCAAATTCTAATATATTATATATATCTTTTATTCCAAATTTATAATCTCATCATTTTCTTTCTAAATTTCATTTTTCTTTTTATTTTATAATTTTGCAAATTTACTTTTAATTTTCAAGTTTCAATTTCCAAATTCCAATATATTATATATATCATACATCTATTTTTTTAATTCTTAACATATATTTATTTTCAAAAAAAATATAAAAATGTCAAATTTCTTTCGTAGTTCATGCTCTGTTTCTCGACCTTTTGGTTTTACTGAAATTCCTAATTTGGGTGATGAATCATTTAATGAAATCGAACCCGATATTCATCCGGAGGAGGAGCTTCCTTTGGCGGCGCCATCGGTTGGTCGTGGTCGACGTGGAGGTCATGCTCAAACACAATCATCAACTGCCACCACTGCTGCTATATCATCAAGGCCGAAGTTTAGTAAAAAAAAAACAAGCAGGGTATGGGAGTATTTCGATATTGTAGCAAAAGAAGGTGAGACGAATAAATATTGTGCTATCTGTAAATTGTGCCAAGGCGTTTACTCTTATAAGTTCGGTGAAGGTGCTGGCGGTACAGGTACGTATAAAAGACATTTAATTACTACACATAAAATTAATCCTGATGCTGAAGAAAATGAAATTTTAGAAGGTAAACAATCTCAAACTAATACACGTGATGGTGGAAAAAATTTTATTTTTGATAATGTTCAAGTTAGACGTGGTTTAGTTAGATTTGTAATTAGGACTGAACAACCATTCACAATTTGTGAAAAAACAGGATATTTAGAATTTGTTTGTAACTATTTACAACCCGCATATAAATCTATTTCTAGACATTCATTAAAAAGAGATTGCATGGATATATTTAAAGAATATAGACAAGCTTTAATTGATAAACTTAGTAATATTTCATCTAGGGTTAGTTTAACTAGTGATATATGGAATAGTACTAATGGTATAAGTTATCTTATTATAACTTGTCATTGGATAGATGAAGATTGGTCCATGCAAAAACAAATTTTATCTTTAGATGTAATAGAAGAAGCACATAATTTATATACTATTCATAAATATATTACTAAAGTTTGTAAATTATATGGACTAGAAAATAATAAAGTTTTTGCTATTACTTTTGATAATGCTTCGAGTAATACTGCAGCTATTCCTCATAATTAAAAGTTTAAACCCTGTTATGCAAGGCATATTTTTTCATGCAAGACATATTTTTTCATGCAAGATGTGCATGTCATATTATAAATTTATGTGTTCAAAGTGGTTTTAGTTCTAATGGTACTGGTACTGGCATAGGTCCAATTGATAAAATTAAAATTTTAGCAAAATGGATTCGCACACCAAGTAATAAACGTGAATGGAAGCAAATTTGTATAACAAATAATATACCTGTTAAAGCGTTTCCACTTCCCGTGGAAACAAGATGGAATTCACTTCATCGTTTGCTTTCTTCTATTTTACCTTATAAAGAATTTGTTACTCCTTTTTATAACAATTATACAAGTAGCACACATTTAGTACTTTCTGAAGAAGATTGGACTTTTATTGAATGTTGTGTTGATTTATTATCTACTTTTAAAGATGCAACCGAAAGATTTTCAACTCAATTTTATCCAACTACACCATATTTTGTTCCTATTATCTACACAATGTTTGACAAATTTGTAAAATTTAGGAATCATGAAACTTTAAGTTCTTTTGTATATGATATGGAGGAAAAATTTAAAAAATATTGGGAAATAATTCCTCCTATTTATTGTATTGCAACTTTACTAGATCCTAGTCAAGGTGAGGTAAATATAGAAATTTTTTTTGATTGTTATAAAGAATTTCTTGGTCTTGATTCTATTGAGGATCAAAAGTCCTCAATTAACAATCTTTTTCGAGAATTGTTTAATGTTTATGAAACAGAAATGGAGCAATTCAACTTTAATCGAGGAGAAGAAGATTCATACGAAGAAACCGAAAGTAGCAAAAAAGGAGAAGGTTTTTTTAAACGCAATTAAGGAAGCAGCAAAGAAGAGAATGAAGCTAAAAGGAAAAGCGAGCGGATCGGGATCGAGATCGGGATCAAGATCGGGATCAACAACTCGAAGAAGTTCTAGCTTCAATGAGCTAGGATTTTTCTTAAGTCAAGATTTTTCTGTAGATGAAAACTTTGATCTTCTCCAATGGTGGAAAGAAAACCAAAAACAATTTCCAGTTTTAGCTTCCATGGCTCGAGATATTTTTGCGGTGCAAGTTTCTTCTGCTGCTTCGGAATCTGCATTCTCGACGTGTGGAAGAATTATTGGAGACCATCGAACCACTCTTAATCCGGATTCATTGTGCATGTTAACATGCCTTAAAGATTGGTTTGATGCGGAATCGCGCAATGTCGAACTTGGAATAGTCAATGAATTCGCTGATAGTAATTCAGAAGAGGAGGAAGAAATTTCCAAGGCAATCCGTATAAATTATGAAGAATAGAGAATAATCTTTTTTTTGTAAATTGTATGTAAAATTGTAAAAAAGTTTAGTCATAGTGAATATTTTTATGGACTACGGTCCCGTGGTTTTTACCCTTCTAACTTTTGAAGGGGTTTTCCACGTAAAAAATCTTTGGTCTCCTACTCTCTCCTTTTTCTCCTTTGTTGTTGTTGTTGTTGTTGTTATTATTATTATTATTATTATTACATATCAAATTAATTAATGTTATACTTATCTATGTTTAAAATAAATAAATATTTAAAATACAAAATGAATTAATATTTTAAAAACATATTAAATAAATGAATAAAAATTAAGTAAATGATATTTCAAATATAATAAATTATTTTAAATGCAAAATGAATATAATAAATGAACATAAATAAAGATATGCAAAATGATATTGCAAAATGAATATAATAATAATATTCATAATATCATTATTTGTATTTTGAATCAAATATCATTTTATCATAATAACTTTATTATAATATTATATTCATAATATAACTTTATTTTATTATAACAATAATTTTATTAGATAATTTTATAGTAGTTTATTTTTACATTATTATTACATTAATTAAATAAATTATAATATAACTTTATAATAAATTATTGTTAAATTAAATTATTAACATTATTTAGTATAAAAATAGATTTATTAGATTAAATTATTAAAATATATTAATATATATTAAAATAAGTTAATATAAATGTTAAAAAATAAAAATTTTAAATGAAAAAATGGACAGAACCTGTTTAAACCTGTTCGGTCCGGTTTTTGGGTGAACCAGTCCAACAAACCGGGCCGGTTCACCTCTTTAATAATATAGAACCGATCCGAACCAGACCGGTTTCCTATCGGTTCAGACCGGTTCTTCTCTGGTTAGGGCCGGAACCGGTGAAAATCGGTCCGAAACTGGCTCGATCCGGCCCGTAACTAGCTCTACATAAATGGTGATGTATTTTAATATAATCAACAACATAGATCGAGTATGGATGTGTAGCATGGAAATTATATGCAACATGATCCTTTAAACATGTCTATTTCCAACTGGTCCTACTTTCAAAAACTTTATGCTCAACTGCAATTTGAAAGAATAATACTTTATTTCAGAATTTCAGTAATAACAACAATACTTTATTCTGATCAAAAAAATGTCTCAATAACAAATAAATATAAATAAAACAAACTCCCACTACACAAGCATATCATCAAAGTGAACCATACCCATACGAGCTACATGCTCATGAAACACTTTAAGTAGTACACCCTTAGTAAGTGGATCCGCAATCATGTAGTTTGTATTGATATATTTAATAGATATCTGAAGACTCTGAACTCTCTTCTTAGCAACTAGAAACTTGATGTCAATATGCTTTGACTTTGACGAGCTTCTGTTGTTCTTAGAGTATAATTCTACGGCTTTATTATCACAATAAATCTTCAATGGCCTCTCAATACCATTAACAACATATAGCCCAATGATAAAATTTCGCAGCCATATTGCCTAGTTCAATGCCTCATAGCAAGCTATAAACTCTGTTTTCATAATGGAAGAAGTTATGAATGACTGTTTTACACTTTTCCAAGATACAGTTCCTCCAGCTAACATGAAAACATAACCAGAAGTGGATCTTCTGCTATCAAGGCAACTAACAAAATCGGAGTCCGAATTCCCAACAATCTCTAAATAATCTGACCTCTGATATGTTAGCATGTAATATTTAGTTCTGTGTAGATATCGCACAACCCTCTTTACTACTTTCCAATAATCCATTCCTGGGTTACTTAAATATCTGCTAAGCATACCAACTATGTACACAATATTTGGATGTGTAGAAACTTGAGCATACATGAGACTCCCAATTGCTGATGCATAAGAAATCTTCTGCGTCTCTTCTTTTTCAATATTATTTCTTGGGCATTGAAGCAAATTGAATTTATCAACCTTAGCAATGGGCGTATCTCCTGATGCACAATTTTTCATGCCAAATATGCTAAACACCTTATCAATATATGCCTTTTGTGATAAGTCAAGCATACCATGAGAACTATCTCGATGGATCTATATGCCCAATACAAAATATGCATTCCCAAGATCTTTCATCTTAAATTTATTCGAAAGAAATCTCTTGGTCTCATACAATAGGCCTATATTGTTGCTTGCCAGTAGAATGTCATCGACATATAACGCTAGAAGAATAAACTTACTCCCATTGATCATGTGATAAATACATTGATCAATAGTGTTCTCTTTAAAACCAAAAGAGGTGATCACTTGGTCAAATTTTCGATACCATTGATAGGATGCTTGCTTTAAATCATAGATAGATTTCTTTAATTTGCATACCAGATGTTTTGATTCATCCAACACGAAATTTTCTGGTTGCACTATATAAATTGTTTCTTCAATGTCACCATTGAGAAATGCTATCTTTACATCTATCTGATGTAGCTCTAAATTATAATGAGCTATAAGTGCCATAATGATTCTAAAAGAGTCTTTCGATGAAATGGAAGAAAAAGTCTCTTTATAATCAATGCCTTCCTTTGAGTGAAATCTTTGGTAACTAGACGTACTTTACATCTTTCGATATTGCTTTTCAAATCCTGCTTGGTTTTGAAAATCCATTTACAACCAATTGGTTTCGCTCCTTTAGGCAATTCGAAAATATCCCAAACGTCATTGTCCTCCATTGATTTCATCTCATCTTTCATGGTCTCAATCCTTTTATGAGAGCAAAAATGTTGTTTGGCTTCACTATACAATTTTGGATCATCTTCTAGTCCTATATTAAACTCATGTTCTTAGAGATATATGATATAATCATCTGGAATCACCAATCTCCTCTCTCTTAAGGATCTCCTTAATAGCACTTCCAATTGAGGTTGTTATTGCTCTTTAATATGAGTAGGAGGTAACCTAGGAGTGTCTTGATAACTTGGATTTGCATCTTAAACAATGTCAGACATAATTGTCTGATCATTTCTAATTGCAACTGTAGGAACTATAACATGTTCTTCCTCAAAGACAAAGTTCCTAAGTTTGGCACCCTCATCATATTCAACATCCTCAATAAACTTAGCATTCCCTGTTTTGAAATAGGATCCATTTGAGGATCATAAATTTGAAACCCCTCGATCTTTTTGAGTATCCAACAAAGTAACAACTTATTGTTCTTGAGTCCAATTTCCTTTCATTAGGCTTGTATGGCCTAGCCTCAACTGGACAACCCCAAATATGTAAATGCCTAATACTAGGCTTCTTTTCTGTCCATAACTCATAGGGGTTTTAGCTACTGTTTTGCTTGGAACTCGATTAAGAATGTACACTACAGTCTTTAAGGCTTCTCCCCAAAGTGACTCTGGTAGAGAAGATGACTAATTATACTTCTAACCATATCCTTTTGGGTCCGATTTTGTCTCTCAGATACACCATTTTGACTTGGAGTCCTTGACATGGTGTGTTGAGGACCGATGCCACATTTTGTTAAATACTTTGCAAAAGGGCCTGGATGTCGTTCACCTGATCCGTCGTATTTACCATAATATTCACCATCATGGTCAGATTTAATGTAACACCCAGCCCGTTCACTGGGTCATTACTCATCCGTACTGTCCTCTTTGACAATCCCACTGGCCCCCTCAAGGTTTTATCATGAGTGCCTGTCTATGGCCAGCCCTACCACTGGCTCACTTACAATTCGCATCCCGCATGTCTCAACATCTTGAGGAAGTCAAGGGTTCGAGACATGCGGGACGCGAATTGTGAGTGAGCCAGTAGTAGGGCTGGCCAGAGACAGGCACTCACGATAAAACCTTGAGAGGGCCAGTGGGCTCGCCAAAGAGGACAGTACGGATGAGTAATGACCCAGTGAATGGGCTAGGTGTTACAAAAAAATGTGCGTTTTATTGTAAAGCCCCAGTTTACCAAGTAGGGTCACCTTACTCACCCGTACTGTCCGCTTTGGGTCCAGACCACAAAGCAGGACCCTCACGGTTTTCTCGCTTCCCGCATGTCTCGAACCCTTGACTTCCTCAAGATGTTGAGACATGCTAACCAATTGTCCTAGGACAATTGGTTAGCATGTCTCAACATCTTGAGGAAGTCAAGGGTTCGAGACATGCGGGACACGAATTGTGAGTGAGCCAGTGGTAGGGTTAGCCATAGACAGGCACTCACAATAAAACCTTGAGGGAACCAGTGGGCTTGCCAATGAAGACAGTACGGATGAGTAATGACCCAGTGAACAGGTTGGGCGTTACAAAAAAATGCGCGTTTTTTTGTAAGGCCCTAGGACAATTGGTTAGCATGTCTCAACAACTTAAGGAAGTCAAGGGTTCGAGACATGCGGGACACGAATTGAGAAATGATTTCCCGAGAAATCCGTGAGGGTCCTACTTCGTGGTCTGGACCCAAAGCGAACAGTACAAATGAGTAAGGTGACCCTGCTTTGTGGTCTGGGGCCTTACATTTAGTGGCTTTAATTTTCCTACCAAGTTGATTTTGAACTTCAACTTTATAAGTTTTGAAAACGTCCAATGCTTGTGACTTCTCATGAATCAAGTACAGGTACCCACACAAAGAATTATCGTTTATGAAAGTAATAAAATATTGTTGACCATTCCAAGTGACTATAGGGAATGGACCACAAATATCAGTATGAATTAAATCTAAGACGCTTAAACTCTTGTTAGTACCAGTTTTCTTGATATTTGTTTGTTTTCCTTTAATACACTCAACACAAATATTGAAATCTAAAAAATCGAGGGAATCGAGAATTCCTTTTAACACAAGCTTCTTTATTCTTTGTTCAGAAATATATGATAAACGCCTATGCCATAACATGGAAGAATTTTCATTAATTAATTTGTGCTTTGTACCACAATTACTTATCTGCAAGGATTCACTCATGTGTGAGGCATAAAGGTGTAATTTATATAGATTATCATGTGTGAGCCATAAAGGTGTAATTTATATAGATTATCAACTAAAGAACATGTACCAATAAGATTTGAATGCTGAAAAAGACTAAATTTTCCATTTCCAAATAAACAAGAATATCTTAATTTGTCCAAACAAGAATATCTTAATTTGTCCAAATAAGAAATAGAAATCAAATTTCATACATAAAAAGTCTCTTTCAAATCTAAATAGCAATCAGATTCTAACTTTAATCTAAATAGACAAATAGCCTTAACTGGAGCTCTTTTGCCATTTCCTACATAGATGAATCTTTTAGCATCAGTTAGCTTTATGCTCCTTAGACAATCCTGCATAGTTACACCTATGTGAGTAGTTGCACCCGTATCTATCCACCAAGTGTGATTGGGTACTAAAGCCAAATTAAGTTTAGAACAAACAAAATTGAGAAGTTTACCCTTTTTGGCAAACCATTTAGCATATTGGAACAATCTTTTTTTACATGACCACCTTTATGGCAAAAGAAACAAGTGATCACCTTATCTTGTTTCTATTGCCCCTTAGGCTGTGTAGTTCCACTATTTGTAGTGCCTTTTCTTGTGTTTCTTTTTCTCTTTCTATTGGCAGCATTGTCATTAAAAGAAGGTGCTAAGTGAGCACTTTCTGTCTTCCCTTGTTTCAACCTCTTCCTTTTACACACACTGAGCAATGAGCTCATTAAGAGTCCATTTCTCCTTTGGAATGTTATAACTTATTTTAAAAGGACTAAATTGTGCAGGAAGAGATATTAAGACCAAGTGCACGAGAATGTCTTCAGACAACTCTAACTTTAGTGCCTTTAGTCTTGTAACAAGATTAGACATTTCCATAATGTTCTCCCTTATGTTCCCTTTGCCATTATACCACATTGAAACAAGCTTGGATAGGATGGTGCTTGTTTCGAACTTTTCATTTGCAACGAATCTATCTACAATTTGCTGTAAGAAACTCTTAGCGTTTTTTTCTTCAAGCATTGCGCCCCTGATGCTATCTGGAATTGAGTGTTTCATGATCATCAAACTCATGCTATTTGAATGCTCCTATTTTTCATAAAGTGCCCTTTCCGTAGCTGTACTATTATCAGTAAGGGCAGAAGGTTTGTCAAACCTAATCACATAGTCTAAATCCATACACCCAAGCACAATAATAACATGCTCCTTTCATTTCTCGAAGTTAGTGCCGTTAAGTACCGGGATATTGTTCAAATTGGAAGATATAGAAAAAACATTTACTGTAAACAGAAAAATAACAATAATAAGCTCACAATTAATAAACACTAATTTTGGGCCATAAAAGATACTAAGCACAACATTGAAATTTAGTCTTTGGACAGAAATTTCAATTTGTAAGCGTTACTCTTAAACTTTATTAGTAAATATTGATAATCAAATCCTGCCAACAACATTCCTTCCTTTGGGCCGACATATTGCTTGCATGATAAAAAATAATTTTATCACATATTTACTACCTTATTGTGTTTGGAATCCGATCAAAATATAACCTTCCTTTAGGCTGATTATTTTTAGCAAGGATTAAAAACACAGTCTCTTAAATGACAACTTTAATTTTTAAAATAAATAAATTAACATAAAAGAGGTCACTTTGGTGGCATTTTATATTAATTTAATTTATTTTAAACTTTACTTTCAACAATTATGCACATACACAAAAAATTAAGAGTATACAAATTTATTCACATCAATAGGGAGAGTGACTATTGTCAATCATCTCAAAATATCATGAAATAAAATGCTAGAAAATATACGCATAATATATTAAAACACTGAAATTCTCAAGAATATTAAATAATAAATATTTAACAATGTCAAAAAATTTCATAAAAATCATCAAAAATTTTAAAATAAAATTTCATGTTGATCTAGAAAAACGATGGCCGAATGGCCACCAGAAAGTGTCTCACGCGCCACACGAGCCAATCTTGGCTTGTGGGGGAGGATCCCAATTGGATCCTCTTCTTCTTCCTCCAGTTGGGTCGATCCAACCCAACTAGAGCTTGGAATAGACCCGTTTGGTCTCTTCCTAATTTCTCTTGATTTTAAACCCTTTAACCGGTCCTTTTGTTAAAATTGAACTTATAATCATGTGATTAATACCTTATTCTACAAAACCCATGAAAAAACCAATCCAAAACAACAAAGATTGGTGATTAATCGAATTAAGAAAGATTTAAGAAGACTCCATGAAAACCCCAATCTATATTCTTGATTTCTTTCAACTAAAACTAAAAATTTACCAAAATTGTGACTTTAATTCAACCATATAAGTCACAAGAGGCAATTATCATTCATCAATTTAAATAAAAACTTGTAAAATATAATTGTTTTAGTTGAAATTTAAATTCGAGATTTAAAAATTTAAAGATAAAATTCATGAAACATGAAACAAAATTCCAAAAAATTGTTTACATGATTTTAATCCTTATTTTGTAGGGAATAAAAGCCCTAAGATCTGAAAGAAAAATTTTTAATTCTCAATAAACAAACATGAACACGCTCTTGATACCATTTATAGGAAATTCATATAGACAAACATACACAGGATCTCATGTTCAATCATTAAGAAAAGAGTAATACGGAAGCATACCTGAGTCCACTAGAATTGATTTATTAGGATTAGAATCTTTCACGTTTAACCTTTTGAGAGAATCTGTACTTCACTCAATAATGAGATTTGAGAATGAGAATTACTTTATGTTTAGACTAGGAATCATAACATATTTATACTTGAAGTATATTTTATTTTATTTTATTTTAGCCCATCATGAAAATAAAATAAAATATTAGGTCTCTACATATTGCAAAGCTCATACTAATTGAGATGCCCTAAAATCCAATAACTTAAACTTTATTTGATCACTTTTAAATGGACTAAACAAATACGATAGCCTGTAATGTATAATTAATTGATATATATAAACTCACTTAAAAAATTTTCCAACAATATTCGATAATGTTTGGAAGAACTTCGGATACTATATTAGAAGAGAAGATGAAGATTATCCTAAACCTGTTTTAGTATTGAATGATGACTCAAAAAAAAAACCAAAAAAATGGTTCATGAGGGAAGTATTCACCGCGACCCTTATATAGAAACTAATATTTATAAAATAAATTCTTTTTTAATTATTTAATTAATTATATAATATTTTAATTTCATTAAACAATTGAGAGATGATGTTTTGATCGCTAATACTCATAAGTGTTATTGTATCTTATCATTTAAACATAAAAAAAATAACAGATTTTTTTACTTCACCAAATATTAACCACTGACATATTCATGGTAATCGTTTTATCAAGTGATCATGTGGACGCGATAATTAAATAATCAATTTTTTTTAGTCTTTTAAAATTTTTTAATATGTGGACTGCAATTTTATTTGGTTGTTGATATGACAAAGTTTATCTATATTGGGCCAAGCCCAATGTTGTCAGAGACCTCCACGTGGCAGAAAACCACCGGGCCACGTGGCCTTCGGCGACAGAAGGCAAAGCCGCGAGACACCTGTCGCTGGCGACAGACGTAAAAGTCTATCGCCTATAGTCGAATGTCGACACGTGGCACGAACCTGTCGTTGCGACAGGTTCCATAGCCTATCGCTTCTAGTCGGCACGTGCCACGAACCTGTCGCGGGCGACAGACCCTTGAACCTGTCGCCACCGTTGTGAAAGCGACACGTGGCACGAACACTAACCTGTCGCGGGCGACAGACTCCTTAGCCTGTCGCCACAGTTGTGAACGCGACACGTGACTCGGCGACAGACCCCTGGCGCCACAAACGTGCCGGATGGTTTAATCTATCGCTGACGGTAGACCTCGGACTCTTCTGGATCCTAAAGAGCTTGTGTTGTATTGGGACACAAATTCTTAACAGAATACAGACTTATCCTCCTGTAATATTGGCCTATAAATAGGCCCCAGGTATGATTTTACTCTCTAATTTTTGACGACTGGCTTTTACGCTTCTCAAGATTGAAGAATTTTCTACTGACTTAAGCATCGGAGTGTCTACGCAGGGAACCACCCCTGCGTCTCTTTGACTTTTATTGTTTTTACAGAAGCTTCTTGGAGACACGTGGAGACTTAGTACGAAGATCGACGTCAGTATACTTTTATTGTTGTTTTGTGCAACAATAATTGGCGCCGTCTGTGGGAAGCGTGTAAAAAGCCAACCAAGATTTTCTAAGATGGTGAGAACGAGATCAACAAATGCTAGGACTGGGAGTGAGGAAAACTCCGTGAGTTCCCCTGAACAACAGATCCGTCAGAGGAACCAGGTGAACAGGGATGAAGAAAGAATTACAGTGTCGGCGGCAGAATTCGAAGCTCTGAGGCGACAGAGCGAAGAGACTTCCCAGGCGCTGAGAGCCATGGTGGATTTGTTCCAAGGGATTCTCCCGACATTGAATCTGCCGCCTGCCGTACAGAACTTGGTAGGAGGAGCAAATCAAGGGGTCCGGCCGCAGGCGTTTGGGCGACAGGAGGATGATGCAGTGATAGGACCCTATCGCCGGGAAGAGGCTCCCCCCGAGGAAGAGAATGATATTCAAAGGGCTGCGACAGGCGGACAGGGGAATATGAGGCCCGTCGCCGGAACCCAGAGAGAAACGGAAGTTGCGACAGGCCTAGACCCTGCGACAGGCGTTAGGCGACAGGCCCCACATGTAGGGCGGCAGGTGTCTGGGCGACAGGAGGGCGACAGGGCGACAGGGTCTACCACCCACTATCATGACTTGTCGAATTTGGATGCTACTAATGTAGACCATGGTATTGGAGGTGCTGGAAAGAACGGTGCTAGAGATCAAAGCACTTGGGTTGCCGATTCGGAGTTTGACCCCACTTGGTGCACACAGATGGTACGAACAAACACACCTCAAGCAAAGGGCAAGGAAGTAGTTGAAGACATACCGGACTCGTCTCATGCTAGAAGTCATCTCGCTCCTCCGATGGACATGAAAAAAATGATAGAACAAGTGCTGGAAGAAAAGAAGTTAGTGTCTGCAGAAGAGAGCCAGAGGAGAAGAGTACCATTCTGCACGGCCATCATGCAAAAACCTCTGCCCCCAAAGTTCAAAATGCCGCAGATGGTCGCATACACCGGAAAGATGGACCCCTACGACCATATGCAAAACTACGAGGCCTTAATGTTGCTGCATGGATGGGAAGACGAAATAATGTGCAGGGCCTTCTCCCTAACTCTGTCCGGACATGCGATGAAGTGGTTTAATAACCTGACTGAAGGGTCCATAATCTCTTTTGACCAGCTCAGAAGTGAGTTTCTCAAAGCATTTGCGGTGAACAGTCAGAGAAGGAAGGAACCGACCTACTTGCTCACTATTAAGCAAGGCGCTAAGGAGTCATTGAAAAGTTATGTAGATCGGTTTAGAGATGCTACTTTAGAGGTGCGAGATCTGCAAGTTGGTATAGCCGTAGCAGCCATGCTACAAGGAACAAGGTCTGAGAAGTTGCAAGAATCCCTGTCCCTAGACCAGCCAACTACAATTTCAGATCTGCTTTCCCGTGCACATAAGTATGTAACCCAGGAGGAAGTAATGAAAATGGTAGCAACAGGAGAACCCAAAGAGGGAAGGAAACGAGGAAGAGAGGTCACTGAAGCATCTTCCAGCCAACCGAGAAAGTTTGAGAAACCCCCTGCACTGAAATACACTTCCTACACCCCACTCACTGAATCTCGGGCTTCAGTGTTAGCAGCCATTGAAGGAACAGGTCTTATACAGACTCTGAAGAAGGCGTCAGGTAATCTGGGCCGTGATTTGAGATCGTATTGCGATTACCACTCAACGCATGGGCACACGACCGAAAAATGTAGGGAGTTGATGAATCAGCTAGAAAAACTAGCACGGGAAGGAAAAATAAACCGTTTCGTATGGAGGAGTGATAGAAACAACCAACCCGCGCAGAACCGAGGAAACAACTTCAGAGATAGAAGGGGTGAGAACAGGGGACCTGTGAGACGTAATGAAGGAGAAAGGAGAGGTAATGATGGAAGGATTGAAAGAAGAAATCGAGAGGAAGATAATGAGCCCACAGGACCAGCTATTAACGTGATATCCGGGGGTGAATCATTAGCTGGTGCATCTTCCTCGTCTCGGAAAACTTATGCCCGACAGGCCCACCAAATTAACTCTGTGATGGAGGAGAAACAAGATGAGGAGCCCATCATTTTTACACCAACCGATAGGGGGGACATAGTGGTTCCTCATGATGACCCGATGGTGATCTCAGCAGTGGTGGCAAAGCATCCGGTGGGTCGAATCTTGGTCGATAATGGGAGTTCGGTGAACTTAATATACTGGAACTGCTTTGAGAAGATGAACATATCGGAGGACAGGTTAAAACCAGTGCCCGCACCCTTATACGGTTTTTCCAGTGAAAAGGTAAAGGTAGCAGGTGCCATTCAGCTACCTGTTACATTGGGGGAGAGCCCAAAAGATGTCATCAGACAAGCATTGTTCATGGTTGTGAGATCAACCTCTACAGCCTACAATATGATCCTCGGACGACCATTATTAAATGACATGAGGGCAGTGGTCCATCCCTGCTATTTGCTGATGAAGTTTCCTACTCCCCGCGGTGTTGGACAAGTAAGGGGAGATCAAAGGAAAGCCAGAACGTGCAATGTCGCGTCTACTACATGTAAGGGAATTCAGAGAAAGGAAACCCTTACGATCGAAGAACCGCCTAAACCAAAACCTGACGAGGAGATGGAGGCGATCCGATTAGATGCAGAAGATGAGAATAAGGTAGTATATGTGGGGAGTCAGTTGCCTGAAAAAATGAAAGAAGAAATCGTCCGATGCTTGAAAGAGAATTGCGACGTGTTCGCATGGACTACAGCCGATATGCCCGGAATTGATCCCGGAATTGTCTGCCATCGGTTGAACGTAATCTCAGGAGCGAGGCCGATAAAACAAAAGAAGAGGAATTTTGCTCCAGAAAGACAACTTGCAATAAATGAAGAAATTTCGAAGTTATTGCAAGCAGGGTTCATCAGAGAAGTCAATTACCCGGAATGGTTGGCTAATGTTGTAATGGTAAAGAAAGCCAACGGGAAATGGAGGATGTGTGTGGACTTCACAGATCTGAATAAAGCTTGCCCAAAGGATTCGTATCCACTACCTCGGATTGACAGGTTGGTAGATGAAACCTGTGGGTACGAATTTCTTAGCTTCTTGGATGCTTTTTCGGGATACCACCAAATTATGATGCATCCCGATGATGAGGAGAAAACTTCATTCATTACCGATAGTGGAACATATTGCTATCGAGTAATGCCATTCGGCCTGAAAAATGCAGGAGCGACCTACCAGCGCATGGTAAATAAGGTGTTCCAAGACTTGTTGGGCAACACCATGGAAGCTTATGTTGACGATATGATCATCAAAAGCCGACAGGGAGAATCTCATGCTGAGAAAATGACAAAAGTGTTCAGGGTGTTGCGGGAATACAAGATGAAGTTGAATCCCAATAAATGCTCATTCGGGGTGAGATCTGGGAAATTCTTAGGATTCATGATTACAAATCGAGGGATAGAGGCTAATCCCGAGAAAGTTCAAGCCATTTTGGACATGAGGCCACCCAACACTGTGCGAGAAGTTCAAAGGCTGACAGGGAGGATAGCGGCCTTGAATCGCTTCTTGTCCAAATCAGCAGAAAGGAGTCTACCATTCTTTAAAGCAATAAAGGCCGGAAAAGACTTCAAGTGGATAGAAGAATGTAATGACACCTTTGAAAGACTGAAAGACTACTTGAAAGAATTGCCTCTACTATCTCGGCCACAGCCCGGTGATCATCTCCTCATGTACCTTGGTGTAGGAGAGAAAGCCGTAAGTGCAGTCCTGTTGAGAAAGGAAGGAGACAAGGACTGCCCAATCTATTATGTAAGCAAAGTCCTGCTAGATGCCGAAACAAGATACCCCTTAGTGGAAAGAATAGTTTTGTCCTTGGTGATGGCCACTCGGAAATTACGACCTTACTTTCAAGCTCACTTGGTGACCATCTTAACGGATCAGCCGTTGAGACAAATATTGCAGAAACCAGATCACTCCGGACGTCTGATTAAATGGGCTGTTGAATTAAGTGAGTATGACATACACTTTCAGCCTCGCCAAGCTATAAAAGGGCAGGCGTTGGCAGATTTTATTGTAGAATGTACTGGCCGGGAAGTCCGCGATGAAACAGACTTAGTCTGGTGGAAATTGTTTGTGGATGGAGCTCGTAACATGGATGGCAGTGGGGCGGGAATTGTGCTAACTTCACCCGAAGGGGAAACCTATGAGTATTCCCTACGTTTCGACTTTCCGAGTTCGAATAATACAGCCGAGTACGAGGCCTTAATAGCTGGGATGAAACTTGCTGAAAAATTAGGAGTCAGCAACTTAATGGCCCATAGTGACTCACAGTTGGTGGTGAACCAGTTCTCGGGTGAATATGAGGCACGAGAACCCGCTTTGATCCCTTATCTACAAAAGGTGCAATTATTGGCACGATCATTTGAACACTTCAAATTAACTCAGATAAATCGATCAGAAAACATACATGCAGATGCTCTTTCGAAGTTGGCTTCTTCTAGAGGAGTTAAGGGAGGTCTGGTCAAAGTGGAATCTCTCGCTAAGCCTAGTATCGAAGAAGAAGGTGTGTACGATATCGAGAACGGGGATGATTGGAGAGTCCCGATCAAAGACTACATATTGAAGAACACACTTCCAACTAATAGAGACGAAGCTCGAAGGTTGAAATTAAAAAGTGCCAGGTTCACAGTAGTAAATGGGGAACTCTATAAACGAGGGTTCACAATGCCTTTACTGAAATGTCTAGGACCCCAACAAGCTGATTACACCCTAGCTGAGGTCCATGAGGAAATATGCGGAGAACACTTAGGGGCTCGTGCATTGGCTTCAAAAGTATTGCGTGCGGGGTTTTATTGGCCTACATTGAGGAAGGATGCCGTCGAAAAAGTGAAAAAATGCGACAAGTGTCAGAAATTCGCTCCCATAACGACTGCGCCGGTTTCGGCCCTCCAGAGCACTCTCCAACCAACTCCATTTGCACAGTGGGGACTGGATATTCTGGGACCTTTTCCCATAGGCTCAGGACAAAGGAAGTACTTACTTGTGGCCACGGATTACTTCACGAAGTGGATAGAGGCTGAGCCTTTGGCCACAATTTCTGAAAAGAAGGTGGAAGCAATGGTGTGGAAAGACATAATTTGTCGATTCGGAATCCCTCGTGTAATAAATGCAGACCATGGGAAGCAGTTCGACTGTGATGCTTTCCGGGATTTCTGTAAAGGCCTGAATATTATCTTGAGAATATCTTCTGTGTCTTACCCACAGGCCAATGGGCAGGCAGAGGTGAGTAATCGAACTATACTGCACGGGTTGAAGACCAGACTAGATAAGGCAAAAGGAGCATGGGTAGATGAGCTCCCAAGTGTCCTATGGGCCTACAGGACGACAAGTAAAGTATCGACAGGGGAAACACCGTTCAATTTGGTGTACGGAACTGAGGCCCTCATTCCGGTGGAAGTTGGAGCTGAGTCACCCAGATTGGTCCCTTACATTGAGGAACTTAATTCCCAGGGACTAAGGGAGAATCTAGATCTGATAAACGAACTAAGAGACAAGGCAAACATGAGGCTGGCTGCTTACCAACAAAGGGTAGCCACTTACTACAATGCACGGGTAAAGAACAGAGAATTACAAGAGGGAGACCTGGTATTAAGAAAGTCGGCAATTACAAACGTCCACAAGGAGGATGGAAAGCTACGCGCCAATTGGGAAGGACCATACAGAATCAGAAGGATGGTCGGACCTAGCACATGCGCCTTGGAGACCTTGCAAGGAAAGAAAATCTCGAAGACTTGGAATGCTAACCATCTTAAGCTGTACTGGCAGTGAACATTGTACTATTTTTCTCTCTTCTCTGGTTATCCATTATTTATATCTTTACTTTTCCATCTGTTGCTTAGTTACTTTACAGATATTATTGTCTTGATTCATAAATAAAAGCCAACTATTCATTTTCTACATATATCCTCTAATGCAATGTTCGAGAACAGATTGTGTATGGCAGGAATTGAAATGAAGCAGAAGCTGGCAAATCAAAAGTCCCTAAGCGAAAAGTGCGCGAGATGGGCAAACCAAAAGTCCCTAAGCGAAAAATGCGCGAGACGGGCAAAACAAAAGTCCCTAAGCGAAAAATGCGCGAGACGGGCAAATCAAAAGTCCCTAAGCGAAAAGTTCGCGAGATGGGCAAACCAAAAGTCCCTAAGCGAAAAGTGCGCGAGATGGGCAAACCAAAAGTCCCTAAGCGAAAAATGCGCGAGACGGGCAAAACAAAAGTCCCTAAGCGAAAAATGCGCGAGATGGGCAAATCAAAAGTCCCTAAGCGAAAAGTGCGCGAGATGGGCAAACCAAAAGTCCTTAAGCGAAAAATGCGCGAGACGGGCAAATCAAAAGTCCCTAAGCGAAAAGTGCGCGAGATGGGCAAACCAAAAGTCCCTAAGCGAAAAATGCGCGAGACAGGCAAAAATAACAATAAAAAAAAAATCCCTAAGCGAAAAAGGCGCAAGACGGGTACAACGCTCGAGGAAAGTTCAACTTTGAACAAAAATAAGCGCTATTTCAAAGTTGAACTCGGGGAGCAACATGATATAAAGGTACGCCTTATGTCGAGAATCCACAATTGATCGATATCTATAATGCTTTAATGGTGTTCTTTAGATTTTGTGATCGATTGATATCTCTAAACGCTTTTACTGTCGCTCTTTGTATGATTATTGAATTCGCGGTGGATTGATATATATATAATGCTTTAAATAAGGATTTTATTATTGACGATTTTATTATTTACGCTTTAATGCTGCTCCATATAGCTTACGATTGCTCAATATATAATCCTGCTCGTTAGAATCTCACGATATAACGACACAACAAGTCACGAAATAAAAGCATTCATAGAAAAAGAGAAAGAGTTACAAAATGAAAACGTTACTTTTCATTCAAAATGAACCTATACATCGGAATTAACAAACAAAACAAAAACTATAAAACTCTAATCTACGGCGATGACCGGATCAGCCGACTGGGAAGGCGCTGCATCGGCGCTAGCATCTCGAGAAGCTTGAGGCTCAAGAACTGGAGGAGTCAAAGAACCAGGATCCCGGGAAGACGAGGGAGCCACCCCGGAAACAGGAATATCACTTGAAAGCCCACTTGAAGGCTCAACCACGGCCGCAGAGTCTGGCACGGGGTCAGCGGTAGCAGAATCTGAAATCTGGAGCTCGTCGCTGTCCAGCCCATCAGTGCCTCTATAGGCTTGGGCTGATCGCCTGTCTCAATAGGCTCAGAGACGTCACACACTGCCAGAGGCTCAGATCGACCAAGTGTCTCGGAAGACTCAGGCATGTGTAGTGGCTGTCGAGGGGGCCACGGACCCTCAAGGTTGTCTAGATTATCTACAGCCCCTTCCGCTAAATAGGCCTCTGGACTTTGTGCGTCGGGCTCATACTTGGTCCAAGAAGGAGCATCGTAGTACTTAGCCTCCTCGGTGAATAGCAATTCAGGAAAAGCCTCATTGGGTCGATTCCTCTCCAACCAAGAGCGAGCCAAATAGAAACCATATTTAATAAACCTCGTCGAGAAAGCCGCTTTCTTGTCAAAACAATGCTGGGACAAGCGGTATTCACGAACGGCCTCAATTCGAGCTTCTCTTTGACGATCTAGCACATTGTGCATCTCCTCAATAGCCTCATCTCGTTGTCTCTCCATGGCTCCCCGGTCATCAACGGCCTTATTATAAGCCTCTTGGTATCCTTGAAGGGAAGACACCTTCGCCTGCTCTTCTCGGAGCTTTCGCTCGAGATCCGCATTTTTTCTTTCAAGATCAGCGCTCCTTTTGTTTAGCTCCTCCACCCTGTTGACATAAGGACGAAGCTGGTTAACCTCGTTTGAAAGCTCCATCCTCTGATCCCGAAGCTCGCGAATCTCTTTATCAGCTTGCTCCCTGAGAGCCCTATGCCGAGCATTGACGGCCGCAATTTGTTGAGCTGACTGATAAGACAAAAAACACAAGTAACTCAACATATCTTTTAACGAAAAAGTTTAGACGGGGAAATTAGTTACCAAACTCTTACCTTCATAGCAAGATAATCAGAATTATCCTCCGCCTCCGGGATGTTTGTAAACAGCTCAGCCTCGTCACGAGGAAGAATGGTGCTCCAAGCCAAACGAGATGCTATCCCGGCTTCCTCGATGCTGTCGTTATCATTCACTCCGGGATAGGTCTGAAAATCGTCCCCACTAACGACGACCCCGCTATCAATCACATAACGCCTCACAGTAGGGTCTACCACCTTGGGTAAGACTGGTCTTGTAGGCATCGAGGCTTCAACAATCAGCCTCTTCCTGTATTTTCGCCTTGGCTGGCGGGGAGCCGGCCTACCCTCAGCAATACGAGAGCCACCTTCTTGAGGGACTGGATCACTCCTTTGGGACTCGGAGCTCTCGCGATCGCCTGAACCCCGATCAGGGACAGGAGGCCTCTTCCGTTTGTTTCTCCCGGCCTCTTGTGTAGGGCGGCTGGATTCGCCAGTAGAAGGTGGAGGAGGAGTAGGAGCACGCGCTGACCCAGATGGGGGTCTAACCTGCGACTGAGAAGGAGGTGCCGCTCGAGCGGCAGCATCACTGGCTTCCCTCCTATGCATCAAATCTCAGAAGTTCATGCCTACACAAAATATAAAGAAAGGATTAGCCGACTGAGCTAAACACCACACCAGAAATAAAAAAAAAAAGATGGAAAACCTAGAAAACCACCAAAATCCTCTAAGATATCCAGATTCGAATCCAACGGAAAATCAACGAAAGGACTCCCAAAGGCGTTAGCCTGAGCCCACTCAGGGCCATCCCCTGAATAACCACTAGTACCCGCAGCCTCAATGGTCCCGTCCTCCGAATCTGAAGAGGACTCATCTACAAGGCGGCCCATAGGGGTAGGTGCTTCGGCTACTAAGACTGGGGATGACTGACTAGGGCCAGCATCGGATAAACGAGGAGTTGTGGACAGGTTAGACGGGGCAGCAGAAGCTCCAAGAACGGTCCTGCTTACGCCCCAGCCGGCAGCGGCAATGTTCTCCGGGGTTAGAAGAGAGAATAAATTGCGTTCCCCAGTAGAACAGATTCGCTGAATAGACTCGCCAAATTGTTCTCTTAAAATTTCTACTTTGAACCTGTCCGAGCGCTGGGAGTGGTCAGAGGTATCACAGTTCCATCTACAGCGAATCCGTAGGTTACTAGGAATCTCAACAACGATCCACTCGCTCTCAAAACCGCGCAGTTTATTGGGGAGATCCGAAAAAATCTTGTTATTAGGAAACTCGTTGACCGTTAACCGTTGAAAGGAAAACGTTATCAACCCTTTCAACCTACGAACTCTAAAAAAGGCGCTTAAGAGAGGAACCGATGGGATAATACCTAGTTGGTGACACACTATGGAAAACGCTACCAATTGAGCCCACGCATGGGGGTGGAGTTGACACGGGACGATGTCTTTATATCTAAGAAACGCTTCGCCAAACTCCGGAAGAGGGAAGCGAAAACCAAAAGACAAAGAAGCTTTATGGACGGCCACACCATTTCTAACCGAGTTGGGCGTTACCTCCCCTTGCACTGGAAGTCTATAGCCATAACCCGAGGGAAGAGGGAAACGCACCCTAATATCCTCTAAGTCGGCACTTGTCAAAGAGCACAGAACGCCACCTTTCACAAGCGTTTTGCCTTGACGTTGTGAAGACATGGTGAAAGGAATAACTCAAGGCGACAGACCTAAAGGCGACAGACCTAAAGGCGACAGACCTAAAGGCGACAGACCTAACGGCGGCAGACCTAAAGGCGACAGACCTAACGGCGACAGACCTAAAGGGCGACAGACGTACCAAGCGGGAGACCTGCGGGAGACCAAAAACTATTAAATAAATTCGGCGACAGATGTACTTACTGTCAAGATGTAAGCGAAAGACTCCGGGTGAGAGCTAAAAGACTATTCGGCGACAGACTCTTTTCGCGAGAGAGTAGAAAAATGGGCGACAGGTGGCTGCTCAGAGGTTTCTCATGCACCCTCTCGTCCGGTTCCAGGGGTTTATATAGCCGCGACAGGGAATGCCAAAAGCCGCGACAGAGAAGGCTAAACGTCGCGCCAGATCACACCTGTCGCAGAACAGAGCTCTTGTCACCTGCAAAAAATACAAGAAATTACAAACAACAAAGAGAACTATTCAGGGTGGGCTAAGGCCCAAAGACACATATTTATACTCTCTTGATGGCATAAATGCAACAAGAGAGTGGGGAGCACTTGATATGACAAAGTTTATCTATATTGGGCCAAGCCCAATGTTGTCAGAGACCTCCACGTGGCAGAAAACCACCGGGCCACGTGGCCTTCGGCGACAGAAGGCAAAGCCGCGAGACACCTGTCGCTGGCGACAGACGTAAAAGTCTATCGCCTATAGTCGAATGTCGACACGTGGCACGAACCTGTCGTTGCGACAGGTTCCATAGCCTATCGCTTCTAGTCGGCACGTGCCACGAACCTGTCGCGGGCGACAGACCCTTGAACCTGTCGCCACCGTTGTGAAAGCGACACGTGGCACGAACACTAACCTGTCGCGGGCGACAGACTCCTTAGCCTGTCGCCACAGTTGTGAACGCGACACGTGACTCGGCGACAGACCCCTGGCGCCACAAACGTGCCGGATGGTTTAATCTATCGCTGACGGTAGACCTCGGACTCTTCTGGATCCTAAAGAGCTTGTGTTGTATTGGGACACAAATTCTTAACAGAATACAGACTTATCCTCCTGTAATATTGGCCTATAAATAGGCCCCAGGTATGATTTTACTCTCTAATTTTTGACGACTGGCTTTTACGCTTCTCAAGATTGAAGAATTTTCTACTGACTTAAGCATCGGAGTGTCTACGCAGGGAACCACCCCTGCGTCTCTCTGACTTTTATTGTTTTTACAGAAGCTTCTTGGAGACACGTGGAGACTTAGTACGAAGATCGACGTCAGTATACTTTTATTGTTGTTTTGTGCAACAACAGTTGTAATAAACTTCATGTACTGATATATATCTTTTATTAATGTTAACCTAAAAGAGCCATAAAAGCACTTGTCATTGTCAAAACTTTCCCATCACAATTTGGATTCTTATTTTCTTGCAAGTTGGCTAGAAAACTGCGCGTGCGGAGTGGGACCTAATCACCAAAACATGTTTGGGATAATAAAGCAAAAGAAGAGCAACAAAACAATAGGATTCATTGAAATAATGAAAATTCTTTGCTTTAACAATTTTGTCACCATATCCGTATTGTTTAGCAAATCTTTAACAATTTTGTCACCATATCCATATTGTTTAGCAAATACAAAAAATTAACTCTTTGAGGGTATATTTTCATATTCTTTTAAGAGAAATGATTCATTTGTATTGATGTAAGCTTAATTTTATTTTACATTTTTTATAGTTTTCTAAGAATTATTATCTAATATACTTTCAATAAAGTTTTTTTTACTTCAAAAGTGAGATTAAGATGGTAATCCATACTCTATAAAAATATTAAAAAATTAAAAATTAATAAAATGAGATATGTGTCACTATCTTATCCTCACTTTTAGGATCTAAAAATTTCACTTGCAATGTATTGGATAATAACCTTTTTTCTTATTTGATCAATGAATTTTAATTTATGTTCTATTCACGTAGATAATAAAACGTCAATTTTTAAATTAATCGAAAATAACTATTTATTTGATAATAATAAAATTTCGTTTGTCAATATATTTTGAAATAAAAAAGCATTTTCAATTGAAATAATAAAAATACTATATTGATTTGAAACTTTACGTGTATGAGGGATATTATTAGATTGCAATTTTTTTTTTGTTACAAAAAGTTTAGGAGTAAGGGAGATTATCTCATCTTGAAAGCCAAGGCATATCAACAACCTATTATTAGGATATATGAATCAATTGGATTTTCACTTGTGAAATTTTGGGAATTTACAAATCGCTTACTAACGGGATTATGAAAATTCAAATAGGAGTAAGGGAGATTATCTCATCTTGAAAGCCAAGGCATATCAACAACCTATTATTAGGATATATGAATCAATTGGATTTTCACTTGTGAAATTTTGGGAATTTACAAATCGCTTACTAACGGGATTATGAAAATTCAAATTTAAATGCTTTACGATCAACACCTTACCTACTTGTGTTAATTCCAAAAATAATTTATTTTATGTTGATGTAATTTGATTTTTTATTTAAATATGTTTCATGTAATAGCACATCACAAACCTTAAAAAAGTACTATCAAATCCATCAGTGTCCGAAGCAGTTGGGTTTTGCATCTTACCTCAATTGTCGTGACAAAAAGCCGCGAGTGTTTCAAATTGACAAGTAAAAGATATATTCTTGCCCTAAAGAAACGTTGTAATGACTAAATTTGAAAACTTAGAAACTTTATAATCATTTGGCGTTCATAATTTGGAAAATAACGCTTTAATTTATATTTAGCCAAGAGGTGAGATTAAATGTTTAAATTAGTTATGTTGAATATTGTACTAGGAATTAAATTAAAGCAAGTTGGCTTGGGATTTGTCTTAAACATTAGGTGAAATAAACCAATTATATCAATTAGTCAAAACGGGGGACTTCTTTGATCTCTATGTCTCTCCAATATTATGTCAATATTTGGGACCAAATTAATTAAGTTTAAGCAGTATTTATGGTTTAAGTGATATATCATATTAATTTGCATCCCAATTTTTAAATCAATTAATATGTTAATATTTTAAATTATTCTTTTTATTGAAAAATTAAATTTATTTATTTTTAAGTCTTGTTGTAATCACAGTCACACTTTCTCTTAAGATAGAAGGTATTTTTATCAAATTATAGTGAAAAAGTCCAGTAGGTTTTAAACATAGAAGCATTATTTACCACACTCTCTTTCTCATTTTTTTAATTTATTTTGTGTTCTTAATTTTCACTGTTTTACATCCTAAACCCTAAAACAAATTAATATAATGAGAACCTTAAAGCTTTGCCTGACATGTCTTCATTTTTTTAGATGTGAGAGTTATGCATATCTGAACACTCAAATTTTTTATTTTTTTCAAGTTAAAGATTTTCATTGTACCAAAAAAGTTAATATACAATGAGAAATTTGTCACATGGTTGAGCAGGAATAAGTTGGTTTTTTATGAAAGCAATAATGATGAGGAAATTTTATTCTGGGTGAAACTGTTGGATAGCTTGTAATAAATACAAGGGAACAAGTCCCACATTGCTTGTAAAAGTGAAAAGTGATATATTTATAAAGGAAAATCAACTCTTAAAAGTAATTTGGAGCCATAGAGAGAGTGGGCTTTGACCATTTGGCTTGGGCTAGAGCTTGGAAAGTCAAAGATGGGCACTTGGCTCTTTGATTTAATCCGAATTTTTTATTTTTGCCAGAAATATTTTAAATTCTTTTTTGAATTTAAAATTGTTTTAAACTATTTCAACAGACATATTTCAGTTATATGTCTGGAACAGTTATGTCTGAAAAATGAATGGTTGTTGTTTAACAGACAATCACAACCATTCATTTAAGTTTCTTCACATTCTATATAAGTGTTGATTTCCAGAAACTCTTTACTTTACATTTTCTGACTTTTCACAACATTCAGAAGGTTTTGTTGTATCCTGGGGTAACTTGCTTCTGTGTGAAGCAATATTACACTCAAGAAAGTGTAATTCTACACGTCTCAAAACCATATACTTTGTTATTTTCCCAACAGAAACTCAAGTCTTTGCTGTGGATTAAAGCTTTTGAAGATGAAAGTGTAGTGAGGTGGAAGAAAATACTTGGTGGAATAATACAATGGATGCAGTGGAACTGGCACATATCTTTGGTATAGCTAACTCATTTTTTGGTCCCCCTGCATTTTTGGAAGTGGATCGGTCAGGGTTTTGTTTATGTAAATATTTGGAACTTTTTGGACTATTCTCACGTCGCTTTCCAACTGAAACCAAAAAATAAACACTCTAATTTGTCTTTATTTTCCATGCAACTGGTCAAAAGGCAATATTCCTCAAATAGAAAGAAATAAATTAGAAGAGAAAAATGAAGAAATGAAAAATATTAATTTTTTTTAAGTATACTTCGTAGAAAAGATAAAAAAATATGGAAGAAAATATAATTTTTTTTCTTACCTTGTTTGGTAGAGTTGAAAAATAGAATGAAATAAAATGAAATTATATTAATTTACCATTATACCATTAAAGAACTATAATAGCAAAATAACATTAAAAGAACAAAAGATAATTTTGTAATTACACATAATTGACTTACACTTCTCTCATTTTCTCTCCACTATTTTTTTTAATTTGGAGTGATTTGATTTTGTTAATTAGAAATGAAAATTATTTTCATCTTCATAACAACCCCAAAAATGACTTTCATTTTGTACAAAAAATCTTTGGACCCCGACATAATGAAAATGATCTTTCAGATGGTTTAGAATCTTTTTTTTCATCTGAACATGGTTTAGAGATCTGAGTTCAGTTTGTTTGTCGGAGTGGCTCGTGGCTTTTGGGCTTTCCACTATCTGGCAATGAAAATATCACTTTCTTCAAATAAAAAGAACAATCATCGATAAGATTTCTCGCTGTCGCATATAGCGATTTTAATTATATGAATAGAGGGGCTGCGGCTGAGGCTGAGGGTGTGGACTGTGGAGTGCAGTGTTAGTATCTCTATATTCAGCTAACACTGAGTTCATTCTATTTCTACCTTCTGGTCTTAATTTTCAGCTATGGTAAGCTTTTCGAAATACCTGACCGAGTCTGATGTTCAGATGCAAATGGCAATTCCTACCAAATTCATCGGGTATCTGCCACATTATGAAGGAGGATGGACAATACGCTTTCCGGTCCATGATGTATCTGGTAATGTTTGGGAGAACTTTGGATACTATATTAGAAGAGAAGGCTATCCTAAACCTGTTTTCAAAGGAGATTGGCGTAAGTATGTTCATGCTAAAGGTCTAACCCCTGGCGATAAAATTATCTTTCGAGTTGAGGAAAATGCTGCCAATGGTGCACCAATATACAAAATTGCAGCACAAAGAAAGTTAGTACTTCTTGGTAATACAATATGGACTGTGGAGTTCTAGTCATTTTATGGTTAAGTTAATTGGATATGCTTTTATTTCTGTTGTTGTGATCGCGTGTTTGTTATCCTTTTTCTTCTTTAGGTGGATTTTAATAAATTTTATGTACTCTTAATGTAACTTTCATTTGTATCACTTAAGCTTATGCCTATTAATCATATTTTCTTCGACGTATTTTGATTTCATTTTCTTTTGCATATCTTTTTCTACGTATTTTCATTATTTCATGGTTCATTGATGTTTGTACCATTTGTCAGTTACAAGAAAATTGTCATATACTGACGCTCAAAAAACCGTCACTAAAACCCAAAAAATTGTTGCTATAGTTCATTCGACCCTACACCAACGGTCAAAATATTTATTCCGACAGTTTTTTAGCCGTTGGTACATATCTTGTCGGTATAGACCTATTCTGACAAATTTTTAATCGTCGGAATAGGTATGAGACTTATACCAACGGTTTAAGTCTGTTAGTAAATCCATGCCCATCGGCATAGCTCCTTTTTATATACCGACAATCTAAATCGTTGGAATAAGTAGTATGAATATACCAACGGTTTTGATTCTATTAGTAAATCCAAAATCGTTGGTATAGCTTCCTTACCTATACCAACAGTCTAAACTGTCAGAATTAGTCGTAAGAATATACCAATGATCCGGTTCTGTCAGTAAAACTAAAACTGTTGGTATAGCTTCCTTACTTATACCGACGATCAATTTGATGCAGTATTTATAGTGACGAATGATGCCTGTTGGTATAGCCCTGTGTTTTTAATCTATACTAACGGTCAATATCATATTTATCTAACAATCTATTATAGTTGGTATAGCCTCGAATATTGCAACAACATCGTTGGTATAAATATTAAAGCGTTAATAAAAATAAATTATATTTTAATTATTAATATTTATTTATAATACTAATTCAGTATATATTCATGTAAAATGAAAGTACCAAAATAAAAGTTCAAAATATTTAATAACATTTAAAATAAAACTACAATAAAATGTTTTATAATCTTAAAAATTAAGATCAAGATAAGAACTAAAAATATCGTACTAAGTCTAGATGAAAACAAATATAATTGAATGTCTATAAACATAATACTTTAAGTAAATAAACAATTGTCCCAAGGTAAATCATCTCGTCATATGCTTTCATGGAACATCTGCATAAAAAAAAGATATTTAAGTTAAGAACATAAAAAATTCAAATAAATCTAAAAAGGATTTGTACATCAGTATTGTAAATACCAAAATATTACAATGTTCATAACAACACAAGGTTTACCATGTTCATCTTGATTAAGTTGATGACTTGAATTTGAAGACAGATTGTTTTCACCTTGTGAGGTTCCAGGCGCACTACTAGCATTAGGTACCTAAAAATAATTGAAAAAAAAATAAAAAGTCTAATATTCATAATCCTAAACAAAAATTACACACACATATATGTATAATAGTAAAATAGCTGTAACATTGTGAAATCCCTAATTTTCTGTAATTTTTACATACTTGTACAGTTTTTCAACTTGGATTAATAAAATAAATATGAATTTTCTGATATATATATATATGATGTATGGGACATAAGAGGAATTAAGGCAATTGAATGGTCAAAGAATAAATGGTCAAAAAGGGTCAATGGATGGTCAATGGCTGAGATAGGATGATGAGGGGATTAGAATGCATTTATGGGCAATTAATGAGAGCCATGACTCATCATCATCATCCCTTTCACCCCACGGTACCAACCCATCTCCCTCTCCCTCTCGTTGCTTCCATATTTTCCTCTAAGTGTTCAAATTCTCACCTTGACAAACCACCATTTCAGGCCATCGATTCATTAAGCTCCTCTAAAGAAAAACGATCCTTATCGATAGCTTAACATATGCCTTTAATATGACAGGCTAGATCCAAGTGATTGAAGAGATCTTAAAATCTTAAAAGTTGGTAAATAGCAAAGGTAAGAGAAGATATGGTTTATGTTGATAATTTTGATGGTTTGGGATTATATGAAGTTGATATAATAGGTTTTTTGAGTTTTTAATTGTTATGATGTTTACAGCTTGAAGAGTAAAGAAAAAGGACAAGTGTTGGTGCAACCAACTTGTGGATTAATTGCTAATTGAGGTAAGGAATTTATGTAACGGACGTAGGGTGACTATGTCCGCATGTTTTATCATGTTTTGATGTGATTTGGAGAGAAGTACCAGCTGTTTCTTTGCAGGAAAATGACATTTTCGGACTTGTTTCCTAGTACCAATTAGGTTAGGAGCAGCCGACTGCCTTAAGTAGCAGCCAACTGCCTAGAGACATCCAAAGCGCCGTTTTTCGAAAACCGACTCAAACCAGTCGACTGCCAAGGGAGCCAGTCGACTGCTATTTTCTAGAAACCATTCTATTTCAAACCAGTCGACTGTCAGGGGGAGCTAGTTGACTGCTATTTGTCCAGAAGCATTCTGTTTCAAAACCAGCCGACTGCCAAGGGGGCCAGTCGACTGCTAATTCTCGGGAAACATTCTGTTTTAAAACCAGTCGACTGCCCTATTTGTATTTTGAAAAATATAATAATTGAATTTCAAAAAGGGAAAGAAATTCAATAAGGCAAAACATGGGGTAGCAGTCGACTGCTATATATGACCAGTCGACTGCCTATTTGAAAGAAAGTTTTTGAGAACCTGTTTTAAGAAAGGATATTCATACTTGTTTAAAACCTATATGAATAAGGTTTTTGGAGACTATGAATCTCTCAAAAGAGCATGCACATTAATTGTTACTTGTACTTGACTGAGGAGCTCTAGTCCAGCCCTTAGCCCTCAGACCCGCAGTACGGCACCTGACTAGTGAAACTGTGGGCTATAGACAATGGCCATGAGTCTTTTATTTGATTCGGCTTTGGGGAGGATCCCTGGCCCATACGTGGGTACGCCATTTATTTGATATCTCTCAGGATTATCCCTTATGGGATATATTTGCGGTATCCTCATGAGATCCTCATATTGGATTATCCCTTATGGGATATATTTGCTGTATCCATTATCTCTCTGGATTATACCTTACGGGATATATTTGCGGTATCCATGATGAGAAATTACTTGGTGCATGAATCTGTTGGATATAAATTGTCTCCCATCTATTTGAAAATATTTGTACTTGCCTACTTGATTTCACGTGATTTGAGATCCGTGGAAATATTTGAAAGCATGATTTACTTGTATTTGGTATTTGCAAAAGAAACATACGAAATATGCTTTATAATGATTTTACATGACATTATAGAGCCAAGCAGGAAAACTGCATATAGTGATATAGTACGCTCTTTTACATAAGTTTCTTACTGAGCGTAAACTCACTCCTTTACAACTATTTTTCATACAGATTACTTGAAGTAATTCCGCTCCGGATAGAGGAGCTCATTTTGGGATTTTGAGATACCTTCGAGGCACGCTTCCTACTTATCCTTTGAAGGTATATTTAGTCGGCCGTTACTTCGGCTAATGTACAGTACAATACTACAGTTTTGTATATGTTGGGGATTAGGGTGTATGAATATTTGAGATCCTGATGTATATGGCACATGTTTATAAATGAAAAATTTTATGCATGTGAAAATGATTATTATACTCTGAAAAAAAAAATGCCTAAAGCATAAGAGTAAGGAAGATTGACATCGGATAAACTAGTCGATTTAATTGTTATTTGAGATAAAAGTTAGTTGTTATTTGGTTAGTAACCAGGACGTCACAGATTGGTATCAGAGCAGATTCGACTGAAGTTTGTCGATGTCAATAAGCTAGAATTAGAGTAATTCCCCAATGTACTGTACTAGCTTACTTGATTTTAAGTAGTATAACGGCTTAAGGTTATACTAAATGATGTTATTTGATCATGATCTTAACAGAATTAGTACTCGAAGGAGGGGTACTAGACGAGGACGAGGACGGGGTCGTGATGAACCGCCCCCAACACAGTCTTCTCCTCCATCTCCACCGCATAGCCCGAATACGAGGCTAGCTAAAATGGAGAAACATATGGAAAACATGACCGCAATGTTCACCCAGTTTATGGCTAAATTTCTGGACGTGGCCGCTAATGCACCGGCAGTTACCCCTACAGTACCTCCTACTTCGGTGGTACAACCTCCACCAGTCCTAGCTAATGAGAGGCGAGATCCTACAGCTTATTGCAGTGTGGCACTGATAAAAGAATTTAAGAAGCTGGATCCGCCAAAGTTCAAGGGGGACAGTGACCCATTGGCCGCGAAAAATTGAATGAAAGCGGTTACCAAGGCATTTGGGTACTTGGCTTGCATAGAGAAAGAAAAAGTAGGATTGGCCGCCTACTTGCTAGTGGATGAGGCCGAACCATGGTGGTAGGCTACTCAGACAGTATTAGAGGCTAAGCATATTGAAGTGACGTGGGATAAATTTGTGGAAGCTTTTAATGAACAATATGTCCCACGTACTGCTCAGAGGAGGTTACAGGTTGAGTTTTTGAACTTGACTCAGGGAAGTATGACGGTTAGCCAATATGAGTCGAAGTTCATTACACTGAGCAGATTTGATCCTGAAGTACTGAGAAGAGAGGATCATAAGACCTACAGATTCATGGAGGGATTGAGACCTTCCATTAGGTCTAAGCTATATCCATTGGACATCACTACCTATGGAGAGGCAGTCCGTAAGGCTCAACTATGTGAGCAGGACTATGAGTTTCATCAGGCAGACTTCCGAGCAAGGAATAAGGGTAAAGGACCTATGAAGCGGAAGTCAGATGAGAAGGCCTCGAGGGATAGATATCCATCTAGGAGGAATTGGCCTTATGATAAAGCCTCGACAGGTAAGCAAGTCCATTATACGAAAATAAAGTGTCTTAATTGAATAATTATATGGAATTATGTTAAATAGGAGTTATGATGATTATGATACAGGAACTCCTAGATGCACCGGGATCAAAATAGGTGATGAAAGATCACAACATCCAGTTGGTAGTACCGCTAGCTCACCGAGGAGTATGATACCGAGGTGTGTGCTATGCGGGAAATTTCATGGAGCACAGCCTTGCCGATTGGCGAGTGGGGCGTGCTATTGGTGTGGTGAACAGGGACATAGAATTAAAGATTGTCCCAAGATAAATCAGAGGGCACCTGAAGAGTCAGAAAAGACCCCTCAACCACAATCTAAGACCACACAACCCAGCGTAAAGCCACAGCGGCAGAGAAAGGAAAGGCGCCAGTGACTCAGGGAAGGGTATTTGCCATTGACAAGGAGTCCGCTGATGCTTCATTGAAGATGATTCAGGGTAAGATTTACCTTAATGATACATATGTCCTTGCTTTATTTGATCCAGGCTCTACGCACTCTTTTATTTCCCCTATGGCTATTAGGAGATTAAATATTGAGCCTAAGCAGTTAGGAGGATTGCTACAAATAATTACTCCATTTAGGGAATCCCAAATAACGGACATAGTGTATCGTAATTGTAAGCTACGGGTAGGAGAAAGAGAGTCGATAGCTGACCTAATCCTATTAAATATGTATGGATTTGATGTTATATTAGGAATGGATTGGTTAGCTGAAAATCATGTGATGATAGATTGTCATGCTAAGAGTGTGATTTTCTCCTCTCCCGTTAGCTATGTTGTAAATTTTGCAAATATGTAATGCAAAAGCATAATTACTTGTTTGGTTTAATTGAGATTTAATTGATAGAACATATTTGTGATGTGAAGGGTTTGTAGCACACGTGGTGGACGTAGATCAGAAACGTCCCACACTTCACGAAATTCCAGTAGTTAAGGAATTTTTCGAAGTATTTCCGGATGATCTTCCAGGACTTCCTCCGGATAGGGAAGTAGAGTTCACGATCGAATTGGTGCCGGGGACTGAGCCTATATCAAGAGCTCCCTACCGGATGGCTTTGGTAGAATTGGAAGAACTTAAGAAGCAGCTTCAGGAGTTGCTACACAAGGGATTCATACGACCCAGCGTATCCCCTTGGGGTGCTCCTGTGCTTTTTGTCAAGAAAAAGGACGGTAGTATGAGGTTGTGCATCGACTACTGGTGGTTGAATAAAGTGACAATCAAGAATAAGTATCCTCTTCCCAGGATAGATGACCTCTTTGATCAGCTAAAGGGTGCACAAGTCTTCTCCAAGATAGACTTGAGATCGGGATATCATCAGTTGAAGATCCGAGATGAAGATATCCCCAAGACTGCGTTCAGGACACGGTATGGCCATTATGAATTCTTGGTGATGCCGTTTGGATTAACCAATGCACCTGCAGCCTTCATGAATTTGATGAATGATGTATTTAAGCAGTACATGGACCAGTTTGTCATTGTCTTCATCGATGACATCTTGGTGTACTCGAGGTCACGGGAAGAGCATGAGCAGCATTTGAGGATTGTTTTGGAGACCCTCAGAGATAGAGGATTGTATGCCAAGCTAAATAAGTATGAATTCTGGTTAAACCAAATCTCCTTTTTAGGTCATGTGATCAGTAAAGATGGAGTCTCAGTTGATCCGTCGAAGATTGAAGCGGTGGTTCAATGGGAAAGACCTAAGACTGTGACGGAGATTAGGAGTTTCTTGGGTTTAGCTGGCTACTATAAAAGATTTGTAGAGGGTTTCTCGAAGCTAGCTGCTCCACTGACACGCTTGACGCGCAAAGAGGTGAAGTATGAGTGGAATGAAGCCTATGAGAGTAGCTTCCAAGAGTTGAAGCACAGGTTAACGACTGCACCTATCCTCACCATTCCTAGTGGTTCAGGAGGATTTGCAGTATATAGTGATGCCTCAGGACAAGGTTTGGGATGTGTGTTAATGCAGCATGGTAAGGTAGTGGCATATGGTTCTAGACAGTTAAAGGACCATGAGAAGAACTACCCGACTCATGACTTGGAGTTAGCTGCAGTAGTATTTGCTCTGAAGATATGGAGGCTTTACCTATATGGTGAGAAATTTTAGATTTTTACGGATCATAAAAGTCTGAAATACTTGTTCTCCCAGAAAGAGTTGAACATGAGGCAAAGAAGGTGGCTAGAGCTTCTGAAGGATTATGATTGTGAGATCATATACCACCCAGGGAAGGCCAATGTGGTGGCGGATGCTCTGAGCCGGAAGCATGTAAGTATGATAGCATATATGATGATAAAAGAACACGAACTGATTGAGCAGTTTGCAAGCCTCAGTTTAAGTGTTACATCTCTTGAGCAATGTGGTATGATGGCTAGTTTGAGAATTGAGCCAGAATTGATGGACAGAATTCGGGCTGTTCAGAGAGAGGATGTCCAGTGTATGAAGGCTATAGAGAAAATTCAATCGGGTATGACCTCAGAATTCCATATGGGTGAGGATGAAATTTTAAGGTTTAATAACCGTATATGTGTTCCTAAGGACAATGAATTGAGGAAGCTAATCTTGACGGAAGCACATTCTACTAAGTACACATTACACCCGGGAAACACGGAGATGTACCATAATCTTCGCAAGGTGTATTGGTGGAAGGGCATGAAGAGAGACATAGCTGAGTTTGTAGCGAAATGTCTAACATGCCAACGAGTTAAGGTAGAGCACCAAAGACCAGCAGGTTTGTTGCACCCTCTACCTATACCTATGTGGAAATGGGAGCACATTACGATGGATTTCATTATGGGATTGCCCAGAACCAAGAGGAATCATGATGGTATTTGGGTGATAGTGGATAGATTGACGAAGTCAGCTCACTTCCTACCTATGAAGTCTACAGATACACTTAGCGTTTTGGCAGACTTATACGTGAGAGAAGTCGTTAGATTACACGGTGTTCCAGTGAGCATCACATCGGATAGAGATTCCAGGTTTACTTCTCACTTTTGGGAACATTTTCAGGAAGCCATGGGATCTCAGCTAATTTTAGCACAGCCTTTCATCCACAGACTGATGGACAGTCCGAGCGCACTATTCAGACGCTCGAGGATATGTTGAGAGCTTATGCTCTGGACTTTAAAGGCTCATGGCACGACCATCTGCCATTGGCTGAGTTTGCTTATAATAATAGCTATCATGCAAGCATCGGGATGGCACCATACGAGGCTTTGTATGGAAGACGGTGTCGATCACCGATTGGGTGGGAAGAAGTGGGCGAGCGTAGGTTATTGACTCCAGAATTAGTCGAGCAAGCGTCTGAGGATGTTAAACTGATTTGTCAAAGACTTAAGACAGCTCAGAGTCGACAAAAGAGCTATGCAGATGTTCGACGAAGGCCACTTGAGTTTTTGGTTGGAGACTATGTGTTTTTGAAAGTCTCTCCATCCAAAGGGATCATAAGATTTGGCCGACGAGGTAAGCTAAGTCCTCGCTACATCGGACCATTTGAGATCCTAGATCGTGTTGGAGATGCGGCCTATAGGTTGGCACTACCTCCGGAGTTATCGGGAGTGCATAATGTCTTTCATGTATCAATGCTTTGGAAGTATAATCCAGATCCATCTCATGTCATTGAATATGAAACCTTGGAGATTCGAGAAGACATGAGTTATGTGGAGAAACCGATTCGGATTTTGGATAGGAAAGATAAGGTGTTGAGATCAAAGACGATCCCTTTAGTGAAAGTTCTTTGGCAACACCATACTACAGAAGAAGCTACTTGCGAACTAGAGAACTTGATGAGAGAGAAATATCCGGAATTGTTTAAGACATAACCTTACTTGAATTTGGAGGACCAAATTCTCTAAGGTGGGGAGAATGTGAAATCCCTAATTTTCTGTAATTTTTACATACTTGTACAGTTTTTCAACTTGGATTAATAAAATAAATATGAATTTTCTGATATATATATATATATATATATATATATGGTGTATGGGACATAAGAGGAATTAAGGCAATTGAATGGTCAAAGAATCAATGGTCAAAAAGGGTCAATGGATGGTCAATGGCTGAGATAGGATGATGAGGGGATTAGAATGCATTTATGGGCAATTAATGAGAGCCATGACTCATCATCATCATCCCTTTCACCCCACGGTACCAGCCCATCTCCCTCTGCCTCTCGTTGCTTCCATATTTTCCTCTAAGTGTTCAAATTCTCACCTTGACAAACCACCATTTCAGGCCATCGATTTGTTAAGCTCCTCTAAAGAAAAACGATCCTTATCGATAGCTTAACCTATGCCTTTAATATGAAAGGCTAGATCCAAGTGATTGAAGAGATCTTAAAATCTTAAAAGTTGGTAAATAGCAAAGGTAAGAGAAGATATGGTTTATGTTGATAATTTTGATGGTTTGTGATTATATGAAGTTGATATAATAGGTTTATTGAGTTTTTAATTGTTATGATGTTTACAGCTTGAAGAGTAAAGAAAAAGGACAAGTGTTGGTGCAACCAACTTGTGGATTAATTGCTAATTGAGGTAAGGAATTTATGTAACGGACGTAGGGTGACTATGTCCGCATGTTTTATCATGTTTTGATGTGATTTGGAGAGAAGTACCAGCTGTTTCTTTGCAGGAAAATGACATTTTTGGACTTGTTTCCTAGTACCAATTAGGTTAGGAGCAGCCGACTGCCTAGAGACATCCACAGCGCCGTTTTTCGAAAACCGACTCAAACCAGTCGACTGCCAAAGGAGCCAGTCGACTGCTATTTTCTAGAAACCATTCTGTTTCAAACCAGTCGACTGCCAGGGGGAGCCAGTCGACTGCTATTTGTCCAGAAGCATTCTGTTTCAAAACCAGCCGACTGCCAAGGGGGCCAGTCGACTACTAATTCTCGGGAAACATTCTGTTTTAAAACCAGTCGACTGCCATTTGGGACCAGTCGACTGCCCTATTTGTATTTTGAAAAATATAATAATTGAATTTCAAAAAGGGAAAGAAATTCAATAAGGCAAAACATGGGGTAGCAGTCGACTGCTATATATGACCAGTCGACTGCCTATTTGAAAGAAAGTTTTTGAGAACCTGTTTTAAGAAAGGATATTCATACTTGTTTAAAACCTATATGAATAAGGTTTTTGGAGACTATGAATCTCTCAAAAGAGCATGCACATTAATTGTTACTTGTACTTGACTGAGGAGCTCTAGTCCAGCCCTCAGACCCGCAGTACGGCACCTGACTAGTGAAACTGTGGGCTATAGACAATGGCCATGAGTCTTTTATTTGATTCGGCTTTGGGGAGGATCCCTGGCCCATACGTGGGTACGTCATTTATTTGATATCTCTCAGGATTATCCCTTATGGGATATATTTGCGGTATCCTCATGAGATCCTCATATTGGATTATCCCTTATGGGATATATTTGCTGTATCCATTATCTCTCTGGATTATCCCTTACGGGATATATTTGTGGTATCCATGATGAGAAATTACTTGGTGCATGAATCTGTTGGATATAAATTGTCTCCCATCTATTTGAAAATATTTGTACTTGCCTACTTGATTTCACGTGATTTGAGATCCGTGGAAATATTTGAAAGCATGATTTACTTGTATTTGGTATTTGTAAAAGAAACATACGAAATATGCTTTATAATGATTTTACATGACATTATAGAGCCAAGCAGGAAAACTGCATATAGTGATATAGTACGCTCTTTTACATAAGTTTCTTACTGAGCGTAAACTCACTCCTTTACAACTATTTTTCATCAGATTACTTGAAGTAATTCCGCTCCGGATAGAGGAGCTCATTTTGGGATTTTGAGATACCTTCGAGGCACGCTTCCTACTTATCCTTTGAAGGTATATTTAGTCGGCCGTTACTTCGGCTAATGTACAGTACAATACTACAGTTTTGTATATGTTGGGGATTAGGGTGTATGAATATTTGAGATCCTGATGTATATGGTACATGTTTATAAATGAAAAATTTTATGCATGTGAAAATGATTATTATACTCTGAAAAAAAATGCCTAAAGCATAAGAGTAAGGAAGATTGACATCGGATAAACTAGTCGATTTAATTGTTATTTGAGATAAAAGTTAGTTGTTATTTGGTTAGTGACGAGGACGTCAAAAACATATACCTCTTTGTTCACCAAGCGACTAATAGTGTTCAAGATATCTACATTCCCATCATGACGTTGGCTTTGAAGTAATTCCAAGACGTTACTCAAAGTTTGTTTTAATTCTTGAACTTCAGCTTTCAATCCTTGTACCTCATCTTTAGGCTGCACGGATTGAGAACATTGACAAGATTTATTAGATGAAATAGATATCATCCCCATAAAGTGAATACGCCCTTTTCTCTCTGGCCCTTTAACTTTTGAATAGACATCATCTTTCCATGAAATCCCTTGAGAATTCTGAGAACTAGTTTCACTCAAGCCTTTTTTCATGAGTTCCTAAAATGTAAATATAAATTTAGTGCAATATGCAATAAACTAGACATAAGCACAAACAAGTATAAAATAAAATAAATACCACAATTTTAGCTGCCTTGTCATTTACAACAGTTCCATCCTTCCTTGTACGAGAATGAATATACATCTCAGCACGTGATAGTGGAATTCCATTAGCTTCTTTAGTCTACAAAAGTTTAACATCAAATATTTAGATGACAAAACTACATGTGTAGGAAATATATTTCATATAATATTAGTCCAAGAAAGAAAGTTAATATATGTACCATAGTTTGGATGATCCTTGAGAATGTTTTTGTTCCTGTGCAATGAGGCTCAACTAATTTTGAGCGATTAGTTCTGTTTGTTTCACTTTGTTCCTTTAAAAATAAATAAAAACGTAAAATATTCATTGTCATTTCCTAATATTAAAACAAAGTTAATATCATATTTTGTAAACATGTACCTTCGCTTCATCAGTTGACTAATGTCTAGCAAGAAACAAAAATTGATTTTTGTCTACTCGAGAATCATCAACCTTTGCAGCCATTTCCTCAGGTGTCTTGTGTTCATCATAAAATTTAGACTTTAATTCATTCTTCCATTGCCTCCACTTACCACTCATGTTTGTTATTGCCCAAGACTTAATTCTTTTCATTGTTTCTTCATCAACAGGCTCATCAGAATCAAGTTTGTGGAATTCAAACTTCAACTACAATTTGATAAAGTAAAATGAAAATAAAATGTCAATGTATATAAATAACACTTTAGAAACAATTAACTAACAAGTAAATATGTTTGATACCTCTAATGTTTTCCACATTTCTTCCTTCTTATCATCTAACATGTCATGCCAATTTTTATAATCAATGGGAGCAAAGCTAGGCATTCTCACCATATTACCAATGAATCGTGTTAGAGAGCAAGATTCATCGCCAATTGGCACAGCATCTTCATTCACTTTAACAACAACATGCTCTCCTTCCAAAACCCAAATATCAGCCATACGTGTGGGACCTCGAGTTCTTTTACAAGAAGCATTAGCTACATAGAAAAATTACATGCAAATATATATTAAATTCATAAATAATTTAAATGTGCAACATTATAAAGCTTGAAGATTTATACTAACAAATTATTATGTTTTAATACCCGAATTATGTTCCACTTGTTCAACTTGATTTTCGTCACGTCGCAAAGGCTCTAGTTCAAGTGATACCTGTTGTTCTTCAGATTGTGCTTGCAATTGAGAGCTAGAGGGTCGATTTACTCTGCTGATATTCAATCTTTTACGCTTTGCCATTTCAAGTCTAATAACACACAATAATAATAAGCACAATATAAGATGTAACATCTATTAATTAATGAACGAATATTAATGCAGCAATCAAAATATTCAACATCAAAATGAAATTTCATTGAAATTAAGGGACTTATGAAAAATTTTACTCGAAAGTAAGATGGCTTAAAGAATATGAATCAACTAGTGTTTTACAATGCAAATTCATTATATAAAGTTACTCTATTACATAGAACTAAAAAATGTCCTCCCCGTTATGTTCATCCATTGGATCATCTTCTATATGCTCATTTTTCATCTCCGATGTGACCTCCACTCCATCATCAACTTCACTTCTAACCCAATTTGAAGCATTATAAGTTTCATCAGATTCAACATGAATTTCTTTATTTCCTTGATCTCTACTTGAGGAGGATTCATCACCCATATCAAAAACATCTCTAAGTTTTGCATGCTTGGCAAGAACCCAACCTTTATGTCTTTCATCCTTAATATAAAAGACTTTCTTAGCTTGTGCTGCCAAGACAAAAGGATCATGAACCAAATTAGTTCCACTATGAGCTAGATGTGAAAAATTGACAAGAGTGAAACCAAGCTTATCTTTCTTACAACCTCTATTTATATCAACCCAATCACATTTAAATAACACAACCTTATATCTACCAGAATAATTCAATTGAATGATATCTGTCAAAACCCCATAATAGTTAATTTCCCCTTCAGTAGGTTGTGTATCTCTTGCACTTGCATAACTCATCATCTTACTTGTTACAACAACCCCACTGTTTTGAGTTTTCAAGTATCTCTCACGTGCCTTGGTATGAAATCTAAAACCATTAACAATATAACCAGTGTATTTCCTAATTGTATTTGTTTGGCCACGAGCAAGCAATTTGAGTTTATCTGTGATGTTTGCACTTCCTTGTTGATCCAAATGTGCAACCTAAGTAATTTCGTAATTGGTTAAAATAACTATAACAATAAAAACTATAAATACATATTCTAAGCCATGATGCAACACTTACATGATCACGAAACCAATCATGAAAAGTTTCACTTTGCAACTTTTGTATCTCAAATGGACTGAGACGACGAGAACGATTACGCCTCTTAATAAGTTGCTCATGTTTCCTACATAAAAATATTCTTAGAAGAGTCTAAAACATAATAAAGAAGACAATTATCAAATAGAAACTTATAAAGATATATTTTCTTACTTTAGAAAAGGTGCAACCTCATCCGAATTAAATAGCACATATCGATGTCCTTGTACCAAAGTTTGCTTATCAAGTGTAAAGCGTGAGACCCTTTTACGCTTGTTGAAATTAAAATCTTTATGTTTTTTCCTCCCTAATGGCCTTCCTACAGCAGAAAGAATAGACTCTTCCTCTTCAACAAGGGGATTCTTGTCATCATTTCGAATAGGCCGACTAAAAATAGTCTCTATCCCATCAAAGTATCTTGAACAAAATGTTATGCATTCATTTGCTAAGTATCCTTCTGCAATTGAACCCTCTGGAAGAGCTCTATTGTGCACATAAGATTTAAGCGTAAGAAGAAACCTATTTAGATGAAGTTTAAAAACAAAAGATAATCAGCAAAAATATTATTTGAAATTAAGATACTAAAACATATAACACTTGAATATATACCTCTCAATAGGATACATCCATCGATATATGACTGGACCAGCAATTTTTGCTTCATTTTCCAAATGGATAACTAAATGTACCATTATTGTGAAAAAAGATAAAGGAAAAATCTTTTCCATTTCACATAGAATCGATGCAACCTGAGACTCAAGTAATTCAAGCTCATGTTCTTGAAGAACTTTAGAACAAAGATCCTTGAAAAAATTACACAATTGAATAAGAACCAAGCACACCTTTTCAGGTAAAGACCCTCGTAATGCTATAGGAAGAAATTCTTGCATTAAGAGATGACAATCATAACTTTTGAGCCCTATCAGCTTTCGCTGTTTAAGTTGTACACAACGTGAGATATTGCAAGAGTATTCATCTGGAGTTCTCATTTCCTTAAGAATCTTCAAAAAAGTATTTTTTTCATTCAAACTCATTTGATATGATGCTTGAGGCAAGTATTGAGTATTAGTGCCGGGACGAGTCTTTGGATGAAGAACATTTCGAATACCCATTTCTACAAGGTCAAGTCGCGACTTGTAGTTATCCTTTGACTTCCCCTCCTGCCCAATCAATGTGCCAAGAATGTTATCACAAACATTCTTTTCTATAAGATTGTGACGCAATACAAGATGCTCCCAATAAGGTAATGCAAAAAAAATGCTTTTTTCTTCCACGGTCCATTTTCATTACCAGTCCATTCTTCCAATTGTCTCAACACTACACTCCCAGATGGTGGTGAAGGAGCACTTCTAAATTCTTGAGTTTCATCAAAAGAATGTTTATCATTTCGAAACCTATGATTAGGTTCTAACCACCTACGATGACACATGTAACAGTACTTTCTACCATGCTGTAACCACTTAGATGAAGTGTAAAATCCACAACAAGGACATGCATACTCTCCCCTAGTACTCCACCCAGACAAATTGGCATATGCAGGAAAGTCATTAATAGTCCAAATTAATGCTGCATGTAGTTGAAAGTTCTGATTTTTTGAGGCATCAAAAGTCTCAACACCAATTTCCCAAAGTACTTTCAATTCATCTACCAAAGGCTGCAGGTATATATCTAGATTGTTTCCAGGACCTTTGGGACCAGGAATAAGTAGGGAAAGTATAAAGTTTGGTTGTTTCATGCACATCCATGGAGGCAAGTTATAAGGTATCAGTATAACAGGCCAAGTGCTATGTATCACACTCATAGTTTTGAAAGGGTTAAAACCATCAGAAGCCAATCCCAAACGAACATTACGAAGGTCGGAAGAAAATTGAGGATATTGAAAATCTAATTCTTTCCAAGCTGGAGAATCTGCAGGATGTCTAAGATGTCCATCCTTAGTACGCTCATCTTCATGCCAAGTCATCAAATGAGCAGTCTTAGAAGACATAAATAACCTTTGTAGTCTTGGAATTAGAGGAAACCAACGTAAAATCTTTGCAACTTTCTTCTTTTTTTTATACAAGTATCTCCACAATCACTTTCTACATCAATCAAGCTCTCTTTCCACTTAGAAGCGCCACATTTTAGACAAAATTCCAGATTTTCATCATCCTTCCAAAACAACATGCAATCATTGGGACAAGCATGGATTTTTTCATAACCCAAACTTAATACAGTAATTATCTTTTTGAATTCTTGATAAGATCCAGGTAATGTATTGTCCTCTGGTAGAGCAAGCTTCAGCAACTCCAATAATGTATTGAAAGGTTTATTTGTCCACCCATTAAAACACTTAATGTGGAACAAATAGATTACAAAGGAGAACTTTGTGAAGTTCTTGCAATTTGGATATAGTTTCTCCTCCGCATCTTTAAGTAAACCATAAAACTTGTCACTATCAATTCTATGACCATAATATTGCTCACCAGTAGTATCTCTTGAGTGTATGTTACCCATATCAACATTCATAGCTCTTTCAGCCATCATATCATGTAGTAAATCATGAACGTCAAGACTTGACTCTCTTTCTTCCTCATTAGTTCTACTACTAGATGAACATCCATCCAAGACTTCCCCGTGGAATATCCATCGAACATATCCTTTAAGAAACCCATCACATATTATGTGATCAAATGCATCTCTTCTAGACACTCTATATGTGTTGACACATTTAACACAAGGACACCAAATTTTTCCATCTTCAGATGATCTTGAAAAGGCAAAATCTAAAAAACTAGTGACTCCTTTTATGTATTCTTCGTTGGCTCTTGACGTGAGATTTATCCACGTCTTATCCATAGATTGTGAAATGGTTAACACTGTGATAATAATATAATTAATTACCAAAAATTATAATAAGGAAATTTAGACATTATTTAATAAATTCTAAAAAAAATTCAAAATAAGAAATTCTAACTTTTTTTCTATTATAAAATCATTAGAAACTAGGCTTATGTTTGAGGAAAGTTAGGCATTTGAAAGCTTCAAGTTTAAGATGCATTTGAGTTACAAACCAAGCATGTCCTGTTGCTAGCTCAATGATTTGGCTAATTGAGATTTCAATTCTGTTTTAGATTGAATAGGTCTAATTAGTTCATTGAGGATGAAACTTGAGGTCATTTGCTGTCATGGTGTCTAGATGGCAAAACTTTTCGGTTTTAGTTCCAATCACATTTAAAAATTCCAGATTTAATTTCCAGTCTTCTATCTCTTATTTCAATAAGATTTTTGGTTAATTTCGACTTAGTAGGGTAGGGTTTAAAGGGAGCATTAAGTTTTGATTTAGTTTAGGTCAATTCCTTAGCTAATTAAGTGTAGTTCATGGAGCTTAAAGTTAAAATAATTTTCTATTTTAGAACCTTTAGTTCAAGTAAATTTTGCATTTTAAAATTAGTTAATTAAGTGTCTTAAGGTAGTAAATTAGGTATTATTTTACTTGGTTAAAGTTTACATGTAGGTTTTACACTTGAATACCATTAATTTAGGTGCATATAGAGTCAACATTTTTCTTTGCTTCACTGCCTAGATTCTAGTTGCTGTTTACTCATGTTTTACTTGTTAATTGAAGCGGAAAATTTCCAGATTTTATGTTTATCAAGTTAACTTAAGGTCTCAAATAGTTAATAGGTCTAATTAGTTCATTAAGGATGAGGCTTGAAGTCATTTGCTGTCATGGTGTCTAGATGGCAAAACTTTTCGGTTTTAGTTCCAATCACATTTAAAAATTCCAGATTTAATTTTCAGTCTTCTATCTCTTATTTCAATAAGATTTTTGGTTAATTTCAACTTAGTAGGGTAAGGTTTAAAGATAGCATTAAGTTTTGAATTAGTTTAGGTCAATTCCTTAGCTAAGTAAGTGTAGTTCATGTAGTTTAAAGTTAAAATAATTTTCTGTTTTGGAACCTTTAGTTTAAGTAAATTTTGCATTTTAAAATTAGTTAATTAAGTGTCTTAAGGTAGTAAATTATGTATTATTTTACTTGGTTAAAGTTTACATGTAGGTTTTACACTTGAATACCATTAATTTAGGTGCATATAGAGTCACCATTTTTCTTTGCTTCGCTGCCTAGATTCTAGTTGCTGTTTACTCATGTTTTACTTGTTAATTGAAGTGGAAAATTTCCAGATTTTATGTTTATCAAGTTAACTTAAGGTCTCACACAATTGAATAGGTCTAATTAGTTCATTGAGGATGAAGCTTGAGGTCATTTGCTGTCATGGTGTCTAGATGGCAAAACTTTTCGGTTTAAGTCCCAATCACATTTAAAAATTTCAGATTTAATTTCCAGTCTTCTATCTCTTATTTCAATAAGATTTTTGGTTAATTTTGACTTAGTAGGGTAGGGTTTAAAGGTAGCATTAAGTTTTGAATTAGTTTAGATCAATTCCTTAGCTAATTAAGTGTAGTTCATGGAGTTTAAAGTTAAAATAATTTTATGTTTTGGAACTGTTGGCTCTTATAGGCAATACCGAGAGGGGGGGTGAATTGATTTTTAACTAACTATAAGCTCGTTTTGCGATTCTTCTAAATTTTCTAGCCTATATTAATAATTTCTAAGTTCTCTAGGCTAGGCAAGCATGCAATCCAAGTTCAATGCAATAAACACAATATAATTGCAAGTAATTAAAGAGAGTAAGGAAAGAGAGATTTACACAATCGATTTATAGAGGTTCGGCAACCTTGCCTACGTCCTCTACCTTAAGACGCTCCCAAGGATTTTCTCCAAATCCACTATCTTGAATTTGTGATTACAATCCCTCTTTTCAAGGCTTAAGAGTAACCTCCCTCTTTTTCTTAGGCTAAAGAGTAACCTCCCTCTTTTTCAAGGCTTAAGAGAAACCTCCCCTTTTACAAGGAATGGTGGGTTACAAATAATGTAATCAAGAGAGGCCTCTAGGTAGGCAAATGATTACAGAAATTAAGCACAAAGAAAACCTATACAAGATTTGTGCTAAGCAATACAAGAGATAAGATGAATGATAGATGATGAAGACTTTGGAGCTCTTGATTTGTTGTTTGAGGCTTGAGGATTTGAGGAATATGTGTTATGGAGTTGCTGAGTAGTTCCTCTTACTTTCTTTAGCTTTTAAGCCTCTATTTATAGTCCCTTGGATGTATTCTAGCCGTTGGGTGGAGCCAAATCTCGGATATTACCGTTGTCTCACAAAAACTAGCTGTTATAGGCTATTTTCGGGCAAAGGGATCGATCCCTTTCCATAGGGGATCGATCCCTTTTGTCCAGAATCTTGATTCTGGGCTTCAGGGACCTTGGGAAGACTTTCTACCAAAAAGGGATCGATCCTGCTACAGTGGAGATCGATCCTTTTCTTCCAGAGGGCATTTTTCCTGCACTTTTGGGTTAGAAATGATATGACCTTTGATCCTAATTCAACCCAAAACATTTATAAGCTTTAAGAGAGTTTTTCTTGACTTTCTCAGATAAAAACATGGTCTAAACATTCATCAAGTGATTTTCTAAAATATTCAAAACATTTATAAAGAATTAAGACCAATAGGGATGTATCATTAAATCATGGTCTTAATGTTTGATATGATCACTTGAAAATGGATTGAGAAAATCATATGTGATAAGGCAAATTTACAATATGAATTAAAACATTAAAGCTTACTTAAGTTTTTGTCATTTCAAAATATATATGTCAATTTAAAGCTAACAATCTCCCCCTTTTTGATATGACAAAACTTAATGTAAATTTTCTTTGAAAATTCTTTAATAAAATACCCCCCTCAAATAAAGCAGGATTTTGTAAAGCTCCCCCTTAATATAAGCATGGGTTTTTAATATAAGCATGGGTTTTGAAAATGAATTTTCCCTCATTATCTCTCCCCCTTAATATCCTTCCCTTTTAATATCTATCTCTCCCCCTTTTTGTCATAGCAAAAAGAAGGAAGGCTAAGAAAAAATATGCTCCCCCTAAAATTATGGCTATGTGAGAAGCGATAAAAGAATATGCTGCATCCAACAAGAAATATGTTAGTACATGGGACTCATAGCACAAATAAATAAATCAATATTCACAAAGAGTATGAAATATTCATGCAATGAATATGACTTATGATCCTATACCAATTTTTTATAAATAATTTTGATACAAATTGTTGATAAGTAATTTTGCAAGAAGGTTCCAATTGGTAAGAAGTTAAGCAAGCACCTAAGTATATCAATTGTTCTCTAAGGTCCAACTAAGGTGCATGGTAATACATCATGATTATGAGCTAAAATTAGATAACATATCATATGCATGTGCTCATAAATCATTTTCAAGAAATATTGTGCCTAGAATTAAGATATATAACAATTAACTACAAATTCTAGCACACAAGAGTTTCATGCAAAAATATCCTAAGAGAATTCTTCTCTATTTGTCATTTCAATCTAAGGAGCATGAGAAGAGTTGTCAATTTAAAGCTCATACCAATTGGCAATTTAGATTTGGCTTACCAATTATTGAAAATATGGTTCCCAATGATACTAATTTGTTATTTCAATCTAAATACCAATTGTTACTAATGGTTGACTTAGGCATTTTGCATGAATTCAATATCTATGTGTAGTGTGTTCATGTCAAGAAAATAATCATTCCAAATATTCAAGAACACAACACATATCATCAAATATGCATATGGATCACTTAATCATTAGCACACTATCATAAAGTATTAATCCATATTCATATTCACAAATTTATACCATATGGAAGATTCACAAAATCAAGGTATTCAAGCAAACATATTTTCTTCCATGAAACTAAAGAATCCTATGCTCAATTTTCCATTCAAGATCTTAACCAATTAAAAGCAAGGAAAGATTCAATATTACCATTTTAATCAATTAATAGCCATATCCTTAGTTGTTATCATCATTTAAAGTTCTAGAGGGTATATGCTATTTTAACTAATATGGCTTCACCTAAGTGAATCAATATTATCAAGCTAAAATATATTTTATCATTAAAATCCATAAACTATGAGTGAGGTTAAGCACTTAATATCATGAAATAACTATTCTCATCTCATAGGCATGATTATTGATTCAACTTAAGCAAACATGCATGTTCATCATCAAAACAATCAAGAGTCTATGCATGTATATCAATTGTTTATGTTGTCATTAATGCTCAAGTTCCACAATAATTTGGCTATAAAGAATTAATTTCATGGATGATAAATTTTCATGTAACTCAACATTTATGATTCATTTATCATCACTAATTATAAGCCAAGGAAAAGTATGACCTTATACCAATTGTTGAATTTACATTTGAAGTCAATCCTCAAGGTCAAGTTTTAATTATTCTTCCACTAGATGTATAATTATCATGAAACCTAGTGTGGAATTGATAAGTTAAGCCAAGAGACATAATCCTATAAGCATGCTTAACTAAGATGAACAAAAGGAATGAAAAATATTCATTATGCATAAGTTCATCAAATTCTCAAATATACACAAATCATTGAAATAAATCTCAAAAATTATGTTTAAGCATTCATTGAAAATATATTTTAAGATTATTTCAAGATTTATGCAATTCATGAATGTTTTCAATGAGAAAACTGATTTTGCACTTGTGAGCTCAAGAAAAGTGATATTGATTGTTGAAAGTGATACCATTTGTTGGAAATGATATTAATTGATGGAGTTGAGGCATGATATCAATGAAAAATGAATTTTCATATATTAAAGATCATAAAAAAGAAGTTCAAACAATAAATTTTATGCTTATACAAAAGATAGTGTGAAACTAACAAAAGATCCTCCCAATTTTCAGTTTAAACATGCAGGAGAGCCTTTTCTGGCTTGGGGGGATCGATCCCTTTAGGAGGGGGATCGATCCCTCATATGCTTCCTGCAAATTCTGTAGTTGTTTTGACAGAAAATCCAACCTTTGAGGTGCCAAAACTTCGTTTTTGAGTATTTTAAGTCCAAGTAAAGGTTTAAACATTTGTAAAACATGATTTTGGACTTGTATGAATGAAAAACATGAATCAAAAACCATTTTACAAAAGATTTTGCAATTTTGGAAGAATTTTCACAATAAAATGCATTTTTGGCCTCAAGGAAGGTCATTTTGAGGTTTATGCATATTTTCACCAAACCAAAGCATTAGAAACCACAAATATGTCAAAACAAACTTGTTCACATAGATTTTAAGCACATATAACATCAAATCATCATACTTGTGAACATTATGTCATGATTTTCAATATACAAGTTCTTTATTACTGTTCATGACATAGCATTTTGCATAAATGACACATTTGGTAATTTGAGGCAAGTAAATACATTATCAACACATAGAGAACATGCTCAAATTCCAGAAATCATTTCAAAAATCATTTAAACATATTTTTCATTCAATCCCTCAAGGACTACCCATCAAACAATCAAAAACATTTATCATGCCTATTATTGATTCTACTCACAAAGCATCATGAATCATCAACAAACCATATCATCAAGGCATAAACAATAAAAAGTTTAAGGAGTAAGGAATTAAGCTTACAATACTCCTTTGCTAGAGAGTGCTTTGCCTTGAATAGTTGAATCCACCTTGTGCCATTTTTTGAAGAATTGTTATGACCTTGCTAAGGATAGATCCTCAAGCTCTTCCTCTTTCTCATTGGCACAAGCAACTCCATGAGGTGTGTAGAGCATTCAATCCCCATTGTTTCTTTGTAATTCCATGCTCTAACACTCCTACAACAAATAAGTTCAAGCATGCTTTGGTACCCAAATTTTCTTGGGTCCATGATAGTTAGTGTTCACAATTTTAGATCCCTTAGGGATCCATTTTAAGCACAATTCATCATTATTTATTGCATGCTTTGGCATCCACATTTTTCTAACAACTCTTCCTCTAAATGTGGTTTTTCTATATGTGCATGCTTGTGATGAGTGTCCTATTCTATTACATAATGAGCATGTGAGAGATGTATCATGCATAGTATTTTTGCTCACAAGGAAATTCTTTAGATGAGTTTCTTTTTGTATTGCATTATATCCTAACCCATCTTTGTCAAAGAAAGCTCTTTGGGTCTCAAGCATGTGATCTAATTTTTGTTGACCCATATAGAACCTAGTAAATGAGTTATGCAAATTTGTATTCTTTTCATTTAACTCATTTATCTCTAAGTTAGCCTTTTCTAATTTCTTTTCAAATTCTAGCTTAGCATTTATCAAGGCTTCATTTTCTATTTTTAATTTAGCAATGATTTTCTTATATTTGGAGTTCATGCATTGATATTCATTTGCTAAATCATCAAAGGTATTTTGTAGTTCACTAAAGGTATAATCATTATCTTCACTAGAACTACTACTAGCCTCATCATCACTAATAGCTATAAAGCATGAGTAGGCTACCTCTTCATCTACATTTTCCTCATCGGAGCTATCACTATCACTCCATGCAGCCACAAATGCTTTCTTCCTAAGCTTCTTATGCTTTTCCTTCCTAAGTAAGGGGCAATCTAACTTATTATGACCCGGTTCATTGCACTCATAACATACTAAGGGGTCCTTTTCTCTTCTACTTGACTCTCCCCTTTGATATCTCCTATTACTCTCTCTCTCTTTCATTCTCATAAATCTATTAAATCTTTTGGCAAACATTGCCATTTCTTTTTCTTCCTCATTTCCACTCTCATCACTATCATCTTTAATGACCTCATGAGTGGAAGACTTAAGTGCTACCCCTACTTTCTTTGAAGGCACTTCATTTCTTTTCATTTTTATTTCATATGTAAGTAGGGAGCCCATAAGCTCATCTAGAGACAAGGTGTTTGGATCCTTAGACTCTTCTATTGCGGTTACCTTTGCCTCCCATGATTTAGGCAAGCTATTCAAAATTTTCTTTACCATTTCAACATTAGAATAAGCCTTGCCTAGAGCCTTAAGTCCATCAATTATATCATTAAACCTAGTGAACATTTCACTAATGGACTCATTTTCTTTCATCCTAAATAGCTCATAATCATGTGTGAGCATTCCTACTTTGGTCTCTTTCACTTGATTGGTCCCTTCATGTGTGATGGCTAATTTGTCCCATATTTGCTTGGCATTCTCACATAGGGAGACTCTATTATATTCATTAGGACCTAATGCACAAAAGAGAGTGTGCATAGCCTTGGCATTCAATTGTGCCACTCTCATGTCATTTGTGTCCCACTCATCCTCTAGCTTAGGGACATCTTTTCCATCTACTTTCTTCATGAGAATTCTAGGACCATTCACTATAATTCTCCACACTTCATAATCATTTGATTGTACAAATAACATCATTCTAGTTTTCCAATATGAATAATTCTCACCATTGAAGAGTGGAGGTTTAACTAATGATTGTCCCTCTTCTCCTAGGGGTGTGTTTATATTTAAGTGAGCCATTTAAGATCGTTTAGCTCGATAGACGTTAGTCTAATTCAATCTCGAGCCCAAGCTCTGATACCGATTGTTTGCTCTTATAGGCAATACCGAGAGGGGGGTGAATCAGTTTTTAACTAACTATAAGCTCATTTTGCAATTCTTCTAAATTCTCTAGCCTATATTAATAATTTCTAAGTTCTCTAGGCTAGGCAAGTATGCAATCCAAGTTCAATGCAATAAACACAATATAATTGCAAGTAATTAAAGAGAGTAGGGAAAGAGAGATTTACACAATCGATTTATAGAGGTTCGGCAACCTTGCCTACGTCCTCTACCTTGAGACGCTCCCAAGGATTTTCTCCAAATCCACTATCTTGAATTTGTTATTACAATCCCTCTTTTCAAGGCTCCAGAGGAACCTCCCTCTTTTTCTAGGCTCAAGAGAAACCTCCCTCTTTTTCTAGGCTCAAGAGAAACCTCCTTCTTTTTCTAGGCTGAAGAGAAACCTCCCTCTTTTTCTTAGGCTAAAGAGTAACCTCCCTCTTTTTCAAAGCTTAAGAGAAACCTTCCCTTTTACAAGGAATGGTGGGTTACAAATAATGTAATCAAGAGAGGCCTCTAGGTAGGCAAATGATTACAGAAATTAAGCACAAAGAAAACCTATACAAGATTTGTGCTAAGCAATACAAGAGATAAGATGAATGATAGATGATGAAGACTTTGGAGCTCTTGATTTGTTGTTTGAGGCTTGAGGATTTGAGGAATATGTGTTATGGAGTTGCTGAGTAGTTCCTCTTACTTTCTTTAGCTTCTAAGCCTCTATTTATAGTCCCTTGGATGTATTCTAGCCGTTGGGTGGAGCCAAATCTCGGATATTACCGTTGTCTCACAAAAACTAGCCGTTATAGGCTATTTTCGGGCAAAGGGTTTGATCCCTTTCCACAGGGGATCGATCCCTTTTGTCCAGAATCTTGATTCTGGGCTTCAGGGACCTTGGGAAGACTTTCTACCAAAAAGGGATCGATCCTGCTACAGTGGGGATCGATCCTTTTCTTCCAGAGGGCATTTTTCCTGCACTTTTGGGTTAGAAATGATATGACCTTTGATCCTAATTCAACCCAAAACATTTATAAGCTTTAAAGGAGTTTTTCTTGACTTTCTCAGATAAAAACATGGTCTAAACATTCATCAAGTGATTTTCTAAAATATTCAAAACATTTATAAAGAATTAAGACCAATAGGGATGTATCATTAAATCATGGTCTTAATGTTTGATATGATCACTTGAAAATGGATTGAGAAAATCATGTGTGATAAGGCAAATTTACAATATGAATTAAAACATTAAAGCTTACTTAAGTTTTTGTCATTTCAAAATATATATGTCAATTTAAAGCTAACAGGAACCTTTAGTTCAAGTAAATTTTGCATTTTAAAATTAGTTAATTAAGTGTCTTAAGGTAGTAAATTAGGTATTATTTTACTTGGTTAAAGTTTACATGTAGGTTTTACACTTGAATACCATTAATTTAGGTGCATATAGAGTTACCATTTTTCTTTGCTTCACTGCCTAGATTCTAGTTGTTGTTTAGTCATGTTTTACTTGTCAATTGAAGTGGAAAATTTCCAGATTTTATGTTTATCAAGTTAACTTAGGGTCTCAATCAATTCCAAGTCTAGTTGATAGAATTTAAAGTTAAAATAATTTTCTGTTTTGGTAGATTTAGTTCAAGTAAATTTTGCATTTTAAAATTAGTTAATTAAGTGCTTTAAGGTAGTTAATTAGGTGTCGTTTTACTTAATTAAAGTTTAAGTCTTACACTTAAATTCCCTTAGGTAAGGTCTTTGGTTTAGTAGAGTAGTTTTGAGTTTTAGGTCCAATTAAAAACTTATATGCAGTGGGTAGTTGGGTTTTTTCTAAAGAAAGTGACAAGAAAATTACAGGCTTTAAACAAGTTAAATGTCGATGCAAAGAGCTCTCTTAACAAACAATGATTTAGGGGCATAGTACATTATGACACTAATAACTACTATATTTTCCTCACATTCTAAAAGGATGCTAATAAATTATATACACATTCTATTAAATCAAGAATTAATTAAACAATGACATTCGAAATATAAAATGAATAAGCATAATCTAGCATTACATTATAGCTACATGAAACAGAAGTCAGTAAAATCATATTAGTAAAATGTAACATGGGCATAACGATTACTAGAAGAATATTGCAGTTGAAAAATAAGAAATAAGAATAGTACTCACAAGTTTTTCGGAGTAATTAACCAAAAACGATATGAGACGTTCAAACAGAAATTTGTTCACAGCATTTGAGAAAGAAAGCACACCTAATTTGCTAACAACAACAACACAAAAAGAAAAGAAAGTGAGCAATTTGTTTATGATGTGTTATAATTAAAGAAAATGAGAGGAGAAACGTACCCATAGATGCATCCATTGCAAATTTGAAAAGAAGAATAAATGATTTGGAAAATTGGGATTTGGGTATAGTATCGTTGGGCTGAGAGTATTGAGAGAATTAAATTTTTTGGTGTTAGATGTGAGAATTTGTAGAAAAGGCAACGGTCACAATCTATATATCTTGAGATAACACTTTGAGATAGAAGTTTAATAGGACTTAATTTCTTCTCTCTACTGGCTCTTCCCAAGAGTTTCAATTGCTCTATAACTGTAAGATAGCAGGGGTGAATGAAATGCATAGTGGATTTGGCTTTCCCGAAAAAGTCGTCTCGTTGCTTTTTGTTTTGGGTTGAACTCCTTTGCTCGCTTCAAAGCCGCGCGAGTCTTATTCTTTTCATCGCTTTATACATGTTTAGCGGCTGTTCAGTAATACCCTTATAAAACAAAACATTGTCAACGTTGTTAACAAAAGTTGTTTTTTATTTCATCTTTCTTAAAAGCATCCGTAAAAGCATAGCTTGAGCCATTAAGACAAACAGACACCCAAATTTTTTATTTTTATTTGATTAATGTTCCGAAGACAGCTTTCGTCTGTGACTTGATTTGATTTCTCCAATAAACATCCAATTGGCTTTTTTATTTCTCATGCATATTTTATTTTGGCCACCAATTTCTAGTGTAAACTTCAATTGCTTCATTTTTTTTCTATTTTATTGGATTGATTTCAATTTTTAGATTTGCTTAGGGAAGACAACAAAAGCAATAAAGGATTTGTAATTCAACTTGCAAATACTCACTCTCGTTACTATAAATCAAGTTGTTAAATATTTTGAATAAAATTTTAAATTTGAAAATTATTAAAATACATGGTTATTAAATAAGTGCTTCTCCATTTCATCTCTCTTTTTTGAATATAAATCTTCTAAATACAATACATGGTTACGTGCGTAGCTTAATATAATATATTCTTTTAATATTTTCATTATATAAGTATTGATATTTTTTTAGAAGAGAAATTATTTCAAATATGGATCAAATTTTGGGATATAATTAATTAAGAAAATGAATTTCAATAAAGTAAATAAAAAAGTCATCCATAAAAAATTAAGTTTATAAATATTTTTTATTTTGATCAACCATGTATATTTATATATATGGTAATTCTGCATACAACAAGGTAACATGCGCGATACATAACAATCATGATTTGACATAACAAAAACACAAATTATATACATAAATTATCAAATCTACATATATAGTAACGAAAATTGAATCAATTAAAGATGATGTTAAACATCAAATTGGATATAAGAATAACCCCTTGATTGATTGACTACACAATTAAGAAAATATTGAAAAGTCAACTTACAGTTGTGTCGCCTTGTAAGAAAAAATTTATGGAAAAAATAGTTAATCAGATGCCTTTTTGTAACTAATAGCAAACATTTTTATGAGCAAGCCAACACTACAACAAGTTTGCTTGTTCAAGACAAAAATAGACTTGGAAATAACAAATATTTTATGAAGTGGATTTAGTAAATTAACTAATAATGCATTGAAAATTTTAAATGCATAAAAAATTAGTTTTTTTTCTAATTCATACTCGTCATTTTAGTTTTTGCAATTTTTTTAGTATTTTCCTAAATTTAAAGAACATAAATAAATTATTTAATTATTTATTCTATTTTTTATATAAATTTAAATTTAATATATTTTATAGTTAATAAATGATGAAGCTGCATTGAATTTTTGAAAATTTTTACTTGCACATATATATTATAGTTTTTAATCTACAAGTGACTCTTTCAAAATAAATAAAAATGTGATGATGATGATAATAATAATAATGATGATGATGATGATGATGATGATGATGATCAAAGTTTATTGAATTCTCATTATCGTTTTACATTGCTCTAAACAGAACACAAAAAATTGGTTATCATGATCTATAACTTTATGTTAAAATCTAGAATATGCATAAAAAGATTTTGTGTGTATATATGTATAAATATATATATATATATATGTATAAATATATATATATATATATTATATTGGATATTCAATTTTGATATCAATACTGACAATTACAATACTATTCATCGATATATGTCATATGTTTACTGACGAATATTCATAGACTGTCAGAAAATAATTCATTTATATCAAACAGTTAAATAATATGTCAGTATAGGTACAATATATTCTAACGGTATTAAACATTTGTCACTATATACCATACTTATACTAACAAATATACGTAGACTGTCAGAAAAGAGTTAATATATATCGATAGTTAAATAAATTGTTGGTATAGGTATTGTATGTTCTGACGGTATCAAAAGTTCGTTAGTATATATCATATTTATACCGATGGATATTCATAAATTGTCAGAAAAGGATTAATCTATACTAACGGCTAACGAAAGTGTTAGTATAGATACTATATATTCTAATGGTATTAAGAGCCCGTCAGTATATAACATATTTATACTGACGGGTATTCAGACATTGTTAGAAAAGGGTTAATCTAGAGCAACGGTGAAATAAAATGTCAGTATAGATACTGTATATTCTGACATTATTTAAAGTCTGTCAGTATATATCATACTTATACTGATGGATATTCATAGATTGTCAGAAAAGAGTTAATCTATACTTATAGCTGAAGAAAGTGTTGGTATAGGTGCAATATGTTCTGACGATAATAAAAATTCGTCAGTATAATTTCTTTTTACTGACAAAAAATGATCGTCAATATAGTCAAGCGTCACTATATGGAAAATTTCTTGTAGTTGATACTCTTTAACACAATTATCACCATTATTCATTTTTTTGTTTACAGAAAACAATTAAATATTCTTTCAATTTTTGTTTAAAATAAAGATAAGTTTAAAATCATCAACATATTAATTTATGCGAATCAATTTATTAAGTTTTATTTTATTATAAATTAAATTATAAATTTTAAAAATCGCATAATTAAATTTAAATCTGACTTGTAATATTAACTGCTGCTTAAACTGTTGAACGTACATGCAAGTTGGGTCCGGCCCCATTACTCGTTTCATTCGAAGTCACGTGAAACACTTTTAATGGCGAAGAACGGGCCATTAGATAAATGGATGGCTAGCTAGGATTTATTTGAAACTAACAGGGTTTACTTATAGGATAAGCATTAGATAGATGGGTGGCTAGGATTTGCTCAAAAGTCAAGGTTTTCTTATTTTTCATCACGGTAGCCGCGAGTATCAATTGAAGGAGATAGTCTTCTGACACACTAGGCAACGGCAGCGAGAAAGATTGAGTTGTGTGTCTTATTGTTTCATTGAGAGCAGAGGGAGAGATAAAAATTAGAGTATTTTTTTTAGTAGATTATCTCGGTGAATCCTATCTTCAAAAGGATAAATTTTATTGTTTTAGGTTAATTGTTGAAATCCTAAGTTTTGGTAAAAAAAAAAAAATTGAAGGTTTTACACTTTGTAAGTTATTGGCTTATTTCTCTTAACGCATTTTTATCTGATCATTAAAGAGATTTCCACGTTATATTTGATGTTGCTTTTACTTTGCACTTTATATCTTGCGTAATTTTCATTTGAATAACAGAGGAGGGGAAGATAAAAAGCTTGACCAGCATACATAATTTTCATTTATATCAAACGTCTTGAGAGGACAAGGCTGGCCATGACCCGATAACTCCAAACAAGAGTTCAACATTTGAGTAACATTCAAGGCTAAGCATGCAAAATTCAATAAAAAGGTTGAAATTGGGAAAATTTAGGAAACAAACCTAAAGTGAAACCGTGATCCAAAATATAGACAAGGGAAAAAGTAACAATAGAGAGAAATGGTTTAGCAGATAATTACAGGGTTAGATCTGAAATCGTTAGGCATTCCTGTTATTTCTCAGAGCAACAACATCAACTGAAACAGCATATATAGGACTATAGGCGTGAAGTACTCCTTGCCTAGTTGATAGGATAGTGGCTCATACCTGAATGCATTTAGTCAAATGTGATCACTCCACAATTATATCAATACTAATATTAGACTGATAAGTCTGTTTACACATTGTTCTGGTTAGCTAAGTGTGTTAAGGGTTGGTTAAAAGCTAGTTAGTTGAGTTAGTTAGTTGAGTTAGTTATCTTTCTATATAAACAATGTATGTTCTCTGTTTTTAGTCAATATTATCAATACACTCATATTCATCTTCTTGGATCTTCATTCAACTGTTGTAATATGGTATCTGTTGTTGCACAAAACAACAATAAAGATATGCTGACGTCGATGTTCGCACTAAGTCTCTACGTGTGTCCAAAAAGCTTCTGTAAAACAAGAAAAATAAGAGGGACGCAGGGGTGGTTCCCTGCGTAAACACTCCGATGCTTAAGTCAGAAGAAGATTCTTCAATATTGGGAAACGTAAAAGCCAGTCGTCAAAAATTAGAGAATAAAATTGTACTTGGGGCCTATTTATAGGCCAGCATTCTAGGTTAACTGCTTCAGGATAACCATCTTATCTTGCTGAGAGTTTGTATTCGGGTATAACACAAATTCCTCAAATGCGGAGAGAAATTAGAGCCTGTCGCCTGCGGGAGACGGATGGAGCCATGTGTCGCCTTGTGACTGCAAGCGGCAGACTATGAGTCTGTCGCCACAGCGACAAGTGTTGACACGACACGTGATATAGCCACGTGTCGCCTTGTGACTGCAGGCGACAGACTATAAGTCTGTCGCCAGAGCGACGGGTGTTGACACGACACTGATGGAGCCACGTGTCGCCTTGTGACTGCAGACGACAGACTATGAGTCTGTTGCCACAGCGACAGGTGTTGACACGACACGGATGGAGCCACGTGTCGCCTTGTGACTGCAGGCGACAGACTTGTAATCTGTCGCCGTAGCGACAGATGTTGAACATGCCACGTGTCGATCGGTTACAATAAGCGGGAGGTCTGTCGCAGAGCGACAGGTGAGATATGCCCTTACCTCTGTCGCCAAGACCACGTGGCCCAGTGATTCTTTGCCACGTGGTGAACTCGGGTGCATATTGTGCTGGGCCCACCTTAGGTAGATTTTGTTATATCAATTGCTCCCCACTCTCTTGTTGGATTTCTCCAACCAAGAGAGTATAAATATGTGTACTTGGGCCTTAGCCCACCATGAATAGTCTTCTTTGTCTCTTTGTGGTTTATCTGTTATTTTTTGCAGGTGAAAAAAGGTCTACTCTGCGAGAGACGTGATCAGGCGCGACGTTTGGTATTCCCTGTCGCGGCTATATAAACCGCTGGGACCCGGCGAGAGATCCTACGAAAACCTCTGAGCAGCCGTTTGTCGCCCATTTGCAGCCCCCTCACCAAAAAGAGTCTGTCGTCAAAAGAACCTGTCGCTCTCCCCAGCAGTTTCTCGCTTACCTTAGAGACAGTAAGTATACCTCTACCGCATATTTATTGCCTTTCGCAACATAGGTTTAGGTCTCCCGCTGGTGTCGTGGTCTTCCGCGTAGAGTTTTAGGACTTTCGCAAGTATATTGCAAATTAGGTCTGTCGCCAAAAGGGTCTGTCGCTTCAGCAGGTCTGTCGCCTATTGAGTCTGTCGCTCAAAGGGTCTGTCGCTTTAGCAGGTCTGTCGCCTATTGAGTCTGTCGCTCAAAGGGTCTGTCGCTTTAGCAGGTCTGTCGCCTATTGAGTCTGTCGCTCAAAGGGTCTGTCGCCATTACTCTGTCGCCGGGTAGTTTTTTTGCCATGTCTTCGCTACGTCCGGGTAAAACACTTAAAACGGGTGGTCTTGTGTGCACTTTGACAAGTGCTGACTTAGAGGACATTAGGACGCGTTTCCCTCTTCCTTCGGGTTATGGCTATAGGCTTCCAGTGCAAGGGGAGGTCACGCCTGACTTGGTTAGAAGTGGCGTAGCCGTCCATAAGGCTTCTTTGTCTTTCGGTTTTCGCTTCCCTCTTCCGGAGTTTGGCGAAGCATTTCTTAGGTACAAAGACATTGTCCCGTGTCAGCTTCACCCACATGCGTGGGCTCAACTGGTAGCATTTTCCATAGTATGTCATCACCTAGGTATTATTCCAACGATTCCTCTCTTAAGCGCCTTCTTCAGAGTTCGTAGGCTGAAAGGGTTGATAACGTTCTCTCTTCAACGTTTAACAGTCGGCGAGTTCTCTAATAATAAAATCTTCTGTGACCTCCCCAATAAACTGCGTGGTTTTGAGAGCGAGTGGGTCGTCGTTGAGATTCCAAGCAATCTACGGATTCGCTCTAGATGGAATCGTGATACCTCTGACCCCTCACCTCGTTCGGACAGGTTTAGAACAGACATCTTAAGAGACCAATTTGGCGGGTCTATTCGGCGAATCTGTTCTACTGGGGAGCGTAATTTATTTTCTCTTCTAACCCCGGAGAACATTGCCGCTGCCGGCTGGGGTGTAAGCAGGACTGTTCTCGAAGCTTCTGCTGCCCCCTCTAACCTGTCTACGACTCATCGTTTATCTGATGCTGGTCCTAGTCAGCCATCCCTGGTACTAGTAGCCGAAGCATCTACCCCTGTAGGCCGCCTTGTAGATGAGTCCTCTTCGGACACGGAGGACGAGACTTCTGAGGCTACAGGCACTAGTGATCATTCAGAGGAGAACCCTGAGTGGGCTCAGGCTGGTGCCTTTGGGAGTCCTTTCACCGATTTTCCTTTGGATTCAAATTTGAATAGTTTAGAGGACTTTGGTGGCTTTTTAGGTTTCTTATCTTTTCACTCCTCGTATGCTTATGTTTGGTGTTTTTTACTTAGTCAGCTAATATTTTATTTTTGCGTTGTGCAGATATGAACTTCAATGTTGCTGCTGGTGCGGCTCCTATTCCTCCGCCGCGAGTTGAAGTCCCATCTGGACCAGCTCGTGCTCCTACTCCCCCTTCTGCTGGCGAATTCAGCCGTCCTACTCAAGAGGCCGGGAGAAATAAACGGAAGAGGCCTCCTGCCCACGATCAAGGTTCGGGCGATCGTGAGAGCTCCGAGTCTCAAAGGAGTGATCCAGCTCTTCAAGAAGGTGGCTCTCGTGCTGCTGAGGGTAGGTCAGTTCCTCGCCAGCCTAGGCGCAAATATAGGAAGAGGCTGATTATTAAAGCCTCAATGCCTACACGACCAGTCTTACCCAAGGTGGTAGACCCTACTTTGAGGCGCTATACGGTTGATAGTGGGGTCGTCGTCAGTGGGGAGGATTTCCAGACCTATCCCGGGGTGAACGACAACGACAGCATCGAGGATGTCGGGATAGCGTCTCGTCTGGCTTGGAGCACCATTCTCTCTCGTGACGAGGCGGAGCTTTTTACAAACCTCCCGGAGGCTGAGGACAATTCCGATTATCTTGCTATGAAGGTAAGAGTGTTTGTGCTTGTTTGGTGATCCATTTCTCCGTTTTAACTTTTATTTTGTCAACTTTTTAAGTTGTTTCTGTTTTTGATCTTATCAGTCGGCTCAACAAATTGCGGCTGTCAACGCTCGGCACAGGGCTCTTAGGGAGCAAGCTGACAAAGATATTCGCAAGCTTCGAGATCAGAAGATGGAGCTTTCGAATGCGGTTAGCCAGCTTCGTCCTTACGTCACTAGCCAGCTTCGTCCTTACGTCACTAGGGTGGAGGAGTTGGGTAAGAAGAATGCTGATCTCGAGCAAAGGCTCCGAGAATCTAAGGCGAAGGTGGCTTCTCTTCAAGGGTTTCAAGAAGCTTACAACAAGGCTGTCGAAGATCGAGGAGCTATGGAGAGGCAACGAGATGAGGCTGTTGAGGAGCTGCACAACGTACTAGATCGTCAAAGAGAAGTTCGAATCGAGGCCGTTCGGGAATACTGTTTGTCCCAGCATTGTTTTGACCAGAAAGCGGAGTTCTCGACGGGATTTATTAAGTACGGTTTTTACTTGGCTCGTTCTTGGTTGGAGAAGCATCGACCTAGTGAGGCTTTTCCTGAATTGCTCTTTACCGAAGAGGCCCAGTTTTATGATGCTCCTTCTTGGACCAAGTATGAGCCTGATTCGCAAAGTCCGGAGGCATATTTAGCGGAGGAGGCCGTAGATAAACTGGACAATCTCGAAGGTCCGTGGCCTCCTAGGCAACCACATCATCGGCCTGAGTCTTCTGAGGCACCTGGTCGATCTGAGCCTCTAGCAGTCCATGACCTTCTTGAGTCTGTTGAGGCGGGCGATCGGCCTGAGTCTGTTGAGGCGGGCGATCGGCCTGAGTCTGTTGAGGCGGGCGATCAGCCCGAGTCTATCGAGGCACTACTGGGGTTGGACAGCGATGATTTCCAAATTTCTGAATCTGCTACCGTTGATCCCGTGCTAGACTCTGCGGCCGTAGTTGGGCCTTCAAGTGATGTTCCTGCTTCCGGGGTGGCTTCCTTGGCTCCCCAGGGCCCTGATTCTTTGACTACTCCGGCTCCCGGGCCTCAAGCTTCTCAAGATGTTGGTGCTGATGTAGTGCCTTCTCAGCCGGCTGACTTGGTTATTGCCGTAGATTAGTGTTTTTGTTTTGTTTGTTAATTCCAATGTACTTTTGGTTTGTTTATTAATCTCCAATGTATAGATTCACTTTCAATGAAAAGTATTGTTTCATTCTGTAGCTCTTTAGAGTACCTTGTATTGTTTGACTTTATCACGTTGCTCCCCAAGTTCTTTTTTGAAATCGTGTTGACTATTCGTTCAAAAATGAACTTTTCTCGAGCGTTGATCCTATCTTGCGTTATTTTCGCTTAAGGATAATCAAGACTAATACAGCCAAAGTGTTAACCATAATTTGTCGACTTAACATATGAATTCGGAGATTTTGTAACGTACCTCGTAACTTGCTATGTAGTTTGTACTTTTACCTTTCGCACGCACTTTTCGTGTTTAAGGACTGATATTTTGCTCGTCTCGCGCATTTTCCGCGTAGGGACTTATTTGTGCCCGTCTCGCGTCTTCTTTACGCTTAAGGTCTTATTTGTGCCCATCTCGCGCATTTTTCGCTTAGGGACTTATTTGTGCCCATCTCGCGCATTTTTCGCTTAGGGACTTATTTGTGCCCGTCTCGCGTCTTCTTCACGCTTAAGGTCTTATTTGTGCGCATCTCGCGCATTTTTCGCTTAGGGACTTATTTGTGCCCGTCTCGCGTCTTCTTCACGCTTAAGGTCTTATTTGTGCCCATCTCGCGCATTTTTCGCTTGGGGACTTATTTGTGCCCGTCTCGCGTCTTCTTCACGCTTAAGGTCTTATTTGTGCCCATCTCGCGCATTTTCCGCGTAGGGACTTATTTGTACCCGTCTCGCGTCTTCTTCATGCTTAAGGTCTTATTTGTGCCCATCTCGCGCATTAACAATAAAGATATGCTGACGTCGATGTTCGCACTAAGTCTCCACGTGTGTCCAAGAAGCTTCTGTAAAACAAGAAAAATAAGAGGGACGCAGGGGTGGTTCCCTACGTAAACACTCCGATGCTTAAGTCAAAAGAAGATTCTTCAATATTGGGAAACGTAAAAGCCAGTTGTCAAAAATTAGAGAATAAAATTGTACCTGGGGCCTATTTATAGGCCAGCATTCTAGGTTAACTGCTTTAGGATAACCATCTTATCTTGCTGAGAGTTTGTATTCGGGTATAACACAAATTCCTCAAATGCGGAGAGAAATTAGAGCCTGTCGCCGACGGGAGACAGATGGAGCCATGTGTCGCCTTGTGACTACAGGCGGCAGACTATGAGTCTGTCGCCACAGCGACAGGTGTTGACACGACACGTGATATAGCCACGTGTCACCTTGTGACTGCAGGCGACAGACTATAAGTCTGTCGCCAGAGCGACGGGTGTTGACACGACACTGATGGAGCCACATGTCGCCTTGTGACTGCAGGCGACAGACTATGAGTCTGTCGCCACAGCGACAGGTGTTGACACGACACGGATGGAGCCACGTGTCGCCTTGTGACTGTAGGCGACAGACTTGTAGTCTATCGCCGCAACGACAAATGTTGAACATGCCACGTGTCGATCGGTTACAATAAGCAGGAGGTCTGTTGCAGAGTGACGGGTGAGATATGCCACGTGGCCCAGTGATTCTTTGCCACGTGGTGAACTCGGGTGCGTATTGTGCTGGGCCCACCTTAGGTAGATTTTGTTATATCAGTATCAGAAGTGATTTCTTTCTTAGTTTCTTGAAGTTTTTCTTCTCCTTTTCTTTTTCCTCTTCAATGGCTCGGGGTAATAGCCATAATCCAACCAACAATCAGGCTGTTGTTGGTTCTGCATCTTTTGAAGATTCAACTGCATCTGATATTTAGATAGATCTCAAGGATCGTTTTCAACAAAGCAATGGTCCAAGGATTTTTCAAATCAAGAAAAGTTTGGTAGCATTACAGCAAGGCTACTTAGATGTCAGTAGCTACTATACTAAACTCAAGATTCTTTGGGATGAACTCAAAGAATATAAACCTATTCCTGTATGCACTTGTGGTGGAATGAAGTCATGGACAGATTATCAACAGAAAGAGTACACTATGCAGTTCTTGATGGGATTAAATGAGTCTTTTGCCCAGATTAAAGCCCAAATCTTGATGATGGATCCCCTTCCTCCAGTCACAAAGATTTTTTCTTTAGTGATTCAAGAAGAAAGGCAAAGAAACATTAGTTCTCATACCTTACCTATTTCGGATTCATCAGTTCAAAGTGATATGGCTGCTGCTGCTACCTCTGGAAATTCAAGATTCAAGTTCAAGAAAGATAGGCCATTTTGCACTCATTGCAATATGCCTGGACACACCATTGAAAAATGTTATAAGTTGAATGGATATCCACCTGGATATAAAATGAAGGGCAAGACTGCAGCACCTAAAGTCCATGTCAATCAAACCAGTTTTGACTTGGATAATGTTCCAATACATTCCTCTACAGGATTAGACAATGATCAGTGCAGAAAACTCATTGCTCTCCTAAGCTCACAACTTCAGCATGATTCCAGCATCATTCCAGAACCAAAGCAGCAAGTCGAACCTATAGTTTCATGCCTCAGTGGTATTTCCTCTCATACCCTATCTGTTCTAATTCTTTTCTTCATAACTCTAGTTGGATCTTAGATACTGGTGCCACTCACCATATCTGTTGTTCTTTAAAGTTCTTTACATTCACTACTCCAGTCACAAACTCATTTGTCACATTGCCAAATGGTTTCTCCATTGCTATAACTAAAATTGGACATGTTCAAGTTTTAGATAACTTGGTTTTAGAAAATGTTCTCTTTGTACCAGATTTTAAATTCACTTGATTTCAGTAAGTTCATTACTTCAAAAACATAACTATCATGTTAATTTTTCTTCTCAATCTTGTGTAATTCAGGACCCTATACAGGGCAAGATGATTGGGATGGGTAAACGTGTAAGAAATCTCTATGTCTTGAGCTCAGCCTATAACCTTCAGCATACTACTTCATCCAACTGTAACAATTTTTGTACTTCTATTTCACAATCAAGTTGTAATACTGTTCATATGACAGAAAAAGAATTATGGCATTTCAGACTAGGCCATCCTTCCTTTGTAAGAATTCAGACTTTGAAACATGATTTGAATATCTCATCTAATTCAACTTCATTAGATTCTTTACCTTGTAATATCTGTCCACTAGCTAAGCAAAAAAGACTACCTTTTATATCTCATAATTCTGTTGCAGAACTCCCTTTTCAATTAATTCACATTGACATTTGGGGCCCCTTTCCCACCTTATCTGTTGAAGGTTATAAGTACTTCTTGACAATAGTTGATGATTCTACACGTTTTACTTGGATTTATTTTTTAAAAACCAAAGCTGATGTATCTACTGTTTTTCCCGAGTTTTACAACTTAATTCTCAATCAGTTTGGTTGTTCTATAAAATCAGTTAGATCAGACAATGCTCCAGAACTTATCTTTACTGATTTTTATAAAGAAAAAGGCATAGTTCCATTCCATTCTTGTGTTGATACTCCACAACAGAATTCTTTTGTGGAAAGAAAGCATCAGCAGATACTTAATGTAGCCAGATCTCTGCTATTTCAATCTAATATCCCTATATCCTACTGGAGTGATTGTGTTCTAACTGCAATCTACTTAATTAACAGGATTCCATCACCTCTTTTGAACAATAAATGTCCTTTTGAATTGTTATGGCATAAGAAACCATCCTATATGCATCTCAAAATATTTGGTTGTCTATGTTATTCTTCTACTTTGAACAGAAACAGATCCAAATTCTCTCCAAGATCAAATCCAGCTGTCTTCCTAGGGTACCCTCCTGGATACAAAGGTTATAAACTATTAGATCTCACTACAAATACCGTTTATATTTCTAGAGATGTTGTGTTTCATGAACATATCTTTCCTTTTAAAAGTTCCTCAACCACTGATGACACTTCCACAATATTCTCCCACTCACTCTTACCACACCAGCCTATTGTTTCTTCTCAATCTGTTTCATCTAAAGTAAGACATCCACCTTCTTATCTCAAAGATTTTCATTGTTATTCTGTTAGTAATTCACAGTCCTCTACTACATATCCCTTATCTTCTGTCATTGGTTATACTCAACTCTCTCCTTCATATAATGCTTTTGTTCATGCTCTTTCTTCTCTTTCTGAACCTATAACATACAAACAAGCTGCTATGGTTCCAGAATGGCAAAGAGCCATGACTGAAGAATTAACAGCTTTAGAAAGCAATGGTACCTGGACTGTCACTGTTTTACCACCTGGGAAGAAAACTATTGGATGTTGATGGGTTTACAAAGTCAAACTGAAAGCTGATGGCAGTTTAGAACGGTACAAGGCTAGACTTGTAGCTAAGGGCTACACACAACAAGAAGGAGTAGACTACTTTGACACATTTGCTCCTGTTGCTAAGTTAGTCACTGTCAAAGTTTTGCTTGCCTTAGCCTCTATCAATGGTTGGCATTTAACTCAATTAGATGTCAACAATGCCTTTTTGCATGGAGTTTTAACAGAAGATGTCTACATGACATTACCTCCAGGTTATACTAGATAGGGGGAGCCTTGGCCATCTAATTCAGTTTGCAAGCTTCACAAATCTTTGTATGGTTTAAAGCAGGCCTCCAAGCAATGGTTTTCGAAATTTTCAGCTGCATTGCTTCAATATGGATTCCTTCAGTCAGCTGCTGATAATTCCTTGTTTATCAGACTTCATGGTGATACTTTTATGGCTTTACTGGTATATGTTGATGACATTATCATTGCTAGCAACAACATTGAGGAGGTCAATATCCTAAAACACCATCTAAATGAGTGTTTTAAACTTAAAGATCTAGGAGACTTGAGATATTCCTTGGGGCTTGAAGTTGCCAGATCAAAATCGGGCATTTTCATATCTCAGAGACAGTATGCACTTCAGTTACTCTCTGACATTGGTTACTTAGGCTGCAAACCAAGATCTTCCCCCATGGACTCACATACTAAATTGTCCAGAGAAGAAGGAGAGTTGCTTGAAGATCCTTCTTCCTATCGAAGACTTATAGGCAGATTGCTTTATTTGACTGTTACCAGACCTGATCTTTCATTCTCTGTGAATTATCTCAGTCAGTTTTTGTCCCAACCAAGACTTCCGCATATGTAGGCAGCTCTAAGAATAGTCCAATACCTTAAAGGCACTGTTGGACAAGGTCTATTTTTTAGTTCCAGCTCTGTTCCAGAATTAAAAGCTTTTGCTGATGCTGATTGGGCTGCTTGTCCTGATAGTAGGAGATCAATCACTGGTTTTTGCATCTTCATTGGAGATTCCTTGGTTTCATGGAAGTCCAAAAAGCAACATACCATTTCTAGATCATCTGCAGAAGCTGAATACAGATCCATGGCCAATGCAACATGTGAACTCATTTGGTTACTTAATCTCTTCAAGGATTTACATGTTCCCCATTCCAGACCAGCTCTTCTCTATTGTGACAATCAAGCAGCACTCCACATTGCATCTAATTCTGTCTATCATGAACGAACCAAACACACCGAGGTTGATTGCCATTTGGTTCAAGAGAAGCTTCAAGCAGGATTGTTGAAGACCATGTTTGTCTCATCCCAACACCAGCTAGCAGATATTCTCACAAAGCCCCTTCTGCCAACTCAGTTTTCTCATTTACTCAATAAGATGAGTGTTCACAACATTCACACTCCATCTTGAAGGGGAGTATTAGACTGATAAGTCTGTTTACACATTGTTCTGGTTAGCTAAGTGTGTTAAGGGTTGGTTAAAAGCTAGTTAGTTGAGTTAGTTATCTTTCTATATAAACAATGTATGTTCTCTGTTTTTAGTCAATATTATCAATACGCTCATATTCATCTTCTTGGATCTTCATTCAACTGTTGTAATAACTAATGTTAATATAAAGCCAACCTTTCGGTGCCATGTGCTCTAACACTGAATCTTGTCAAACATAATTCACAATAGAAAGCTTCGATACACTTATCTTTTCAGAAATCTTCAAATCTTATCCTCATTATCCTAGAAGTACATGTAAGCAGATGCAGTAACAAAATATAAACGTGAATAGGTAATTTACAACATTCTATAGTACACATTTAATCACCAATAAAGGAGAGTACATAGAAAGAAAAGGACACATATTGTGATTAAGGTGCATGTGGCGAAACTATGATCATATCTTAACATTAAAGTGGTAACATCAAAATGAATTATTACAGTGAAACCAGTGTCATGCATCTCAACTCTTGCAATGTCTAAAGGATCTTAAAGCTTTTTACCCATATATGCATGCATGCATGCATGCATACATGTATGTATACTCCATACATTTGAAGGTATAGGGGCACCATAGATCTTAAAATACAAAATTATCAAGACAGGAATTCATCTTTTCTCATGGGTAATTCAAGATCAAGGGCACCTTAATAGCTTGGGTAATTATTTCTATATGATTATTCTAATAGTAGATGCTAAGACAGATTATTACACATAAATAAAAAATTCTTTTTCCCGTGTGGTAAAGATTTATATGTGGACCAAGTGTCCAGGGTTTGATTCCTGGTCTTGGGAATGGAGCAAACTATGCTGGGAGGGGACTACTCACCTCGTGTGCGCTCAAGATCCCCGACGGAGATTAGTCACTGTTGCCGACGGTGGATACTTCGTACCAATATCATGGTTAACAAAAAAAAAATTTATATGTGGTTATAACCCATGTTTTTGGGCCATTCTGGACTTGATTTTTAAGCCCATCTTTAGACCTTAATCCTAGATGGTGACAAAAGTCAGTGCGCCTGCTGTTTTTTTATTTGGCTGAGTAAAAAGTCTGCAATACAGAAACGGGAGAGAGGAAAAGGGGAGAAGCGCAGAAATTTTTAGTAGTGTCCAGTTTTTATAAAAGCAACGATCGATGGTACCACCAAAAAACAAAAAGCAACGACCGAAGGATCATTTGTAGTCAGATTGAGCTGATTTTTTAACTGCAAGGAGAGGATTGGTGAAATTCTCAATTTTTCTTTTTATTTTTAGTGATTTTGTTGATAACTGAAAGTGGAGTCGTGTATTCATTGTTAGAGCTAAGAACTTTGTCTTTTAAGAATGTTGTTTAGATGGAATTTTTTATTGTGAAAACGTGGAAGTCTTGGGCTAACTTTTCATTTTTTTAATCTTAATTTTTTGCTTAGGTTGCATTCCTGCCAGTGTAAGTTACTTATATTTTTTTTTATAGAAATTTCGATAGCATAACAGTTGTAATTATCCTAACCCCCTGCATGAAAACGCAGTTTATATTTCCTAATATAGTTCATTTCAAAGTACATATTTATAATTCCACAGCAATTGATTTTATTTATGCTTTCTTAACCGTAACCATAAGATTCCACAAAACTTATACAACATTCATAATATCCCAATTTTCATAAATATCGATCACATCATATTGACCTATTCCTCGGAATAACGTTTACGTTCATACGATATCAACTACATCCCAAAAGTATCGTTTATATACAAATATCTGTGCTGTACAAGATGTCTGGTATAAAAAATAAGAGTGTACCTTACGTGTGTACAAAAAGTAGCCTGAGGAGAGACGTGTCCCTCAGCTTACGTCGTATACGCAGCAGGCAAAGGGATGATCACTGCAAATAATCTGGAAGGATATAGGGGGTGAGCTTTTGCAAAGCTCCGTAAGAAATGCATTTAAAATAGTCACAGTATCGACATATGCAGAAAAACAAGATGGCATAATAATGTGTTTCATACTTTAAATCATCGTATGAAATCTTTAATACATATATCTAAAATTCATACTTGTTTCAAACATACATCATACTTTAGAAACTTAACATCATAATTAATAAAACTTATCATAGAGTTCATGGAGATTAGGCGGGATCATATAGCCGGTATGCGGGTCATGGCTAATCATCTTCTGAAGAGGGAACTGAGTACCTATGGCTATGGTAGGGGGCCGTAGACCTGATCAGGGTCGTACAGCGAACATGCACCACGAAGGACCAACATACCCATAAGGGACAGAAGCATGCATAATGTGGGTGAGAACATGCACGACGTGGGCTAAATATATGCCACAAGGGACGGGAACATGCATAATGTGGCAAGCATAACAGGCAATAGCATAAACTATAGGAGGGCCTTAGTCTCAAATTTTACTTACTTTTACAACTTCTTAATCATAAATTGGGTACAAAATATTAAGGACCGGGAGTGCCTGGGTTGTGTTAGCCAAAGATTTACCACCCCAATCGCGGTTTCGGAACACATACTTATTTCCTTTCATACTTAAAACATTATTGAAAAATCATGCATAGAAATCCTAAGGTTCGTTTTCTTAGGCATCTTTAATTAACATAAAATATGAACATCGGTTTTAAAGCGATAAACTCTTCTTTTAGAAATCGGTTGGTACGTCTAGCTAGTTTTCGAAAGACTTTGGAAATTAACTTCGGAACGTAATTCACGCTTCAAACATTTCTTTATAAATTGAGATGAAAGTAAGGGACACCATCACAACTTTAAATTACATCCCTTGCCTATCAAATCTCGGGACAGCAACTATCCTCAAGTCTCAGACGTGCTTCGATTTGCATGCCTACACTACTTGCTGCCCAAAACAATTTTGAAACCATCAATATATACTCATACTTATCTTAACATACCTTAATATATCTTAAGTAACCATAAACATCATTAGAGTTAGCCTTATTCACTAACTTTTCTACTTGCTCGGTTTTTACCGATAAATGTGCCATTTCGATATATTTATATTCCTTAGACTTAAACTCACCAAAATAATGTTTTACATGTTCTTTTAACACTTTACATAATACTTCAAGACTTGTTAAATTGCCAAATCCCACCATTTCATCGTTTTCGATTAAATTGAATCTTAAACCGAACTTTTCGATATTAAACTAATACCACACAATCATCAACCAAACAAACTTCACCATTTTTATAAAGAACCTAGGCTGTCCAAAACATAGCCTAACCCTAGAAAATCCATTTCAAAATTCTACTTTAGCCAAAATCATGCAAATTCAACATACATCAATCATATTTCAACTTCATCTTCTTCCAACAATTTTACCTTATGTTGACCAACTTTGACCAAAGATTCATCCACCAACAATCACCCTCAGCTATAGATCAACATGTATACAACTTAGAAACACCATAAATAAGCTCAAAAATCCATCAAAGAAGTAAGGAATTAATTTCTCTCACCTTGCAAAATAGGGCAGCTCTATCCAGATTTCTTCTCTCTAACTTTTCACTAACCAAATGATCTTTGTTTTGGCTGAGTTATTTTTTTTTTTGTGTAGGAGACTTATGGATGAACAATCGGTCCTTCTTGGCCAAACTCCAATTCAGCTTGGAAGGTGGTCGAAAAAATCCCACAAGATGAAGCAGATGAGGACGCTTACGGCAGATTGACAGGGGGATTTCTTTCTGGTCCCGTCGACTTACAGAGGCTATAATACCATTCTGGAGACTGAATTAAGTCTACTATCATGGGCTAAAATTGCAGGCCCAAAATCCACTCGTATCTCGTTCAATTTGGCCCAAAACCAAAGCCTAGCAGTGAGCAGAAAATCTGGCTGCTGGCTGGCCTGCACTAATAAATCCATAAAATTATTTTCCAGCCCATTTTTGTGATTTAGCCATTTCTCAAGTGTTCTACTATGTGTCTAGTATATTTTTATTTTGGCCCTACATAAATACCAAATTCATACATTGAACTTCTTTCTAGTTTTCAATTTAATAATAATATGAAAATTTTGGGTTTCACATTCTCCCCACCTTTTAGAAATTTGGTCCTCCAAATTCAAGCTGGTCCATTAAAAAAGTGCGGGTACTTTTCTCTCATGAGGCTCTCTAGCTCCCACGTAGCTTCCTCCGTTGTGTGGTGCTGCCAGAGAATCTTAACCAGTGGAACAGTTTTAGATCGAAGCACCCTTTCCTTTCTGTCAAGGATCCGGACTTTGCTCAACATAGCTCATATCTCCCTGAATATCCAATGGTTTGTACTCGATAACATGGGAGGGATCCGGATGATACTTCCTCAACATAGAGACATGGAAGACGTTATGTATCCCAGAAAGCTGTGGTGGCAAAGCTAACCGGTAAGCAACATCCCCAACTCTCTCCAATATCTCAAATGGACCAATGAAACAAGGACTAAACTTTCCTTTCTTTCTGAAGCGTATGATACCCTTGCTAGAAGATACTTTCACAAATACAGAGTCCCCAACCTGAAACTCAAGTGGCCGTCTACGTACATCGGCATAACTCTTCTGTCTACTTTGGGAAACCTTGAGTCTATCACAAATAATCCGAACACCCTTAGCTGCCTCTTCAACAAGATCAGGGGCCAAAATCTTACGGTCACCCACTTCTTCCCAAGCCACCGGGGATCTACATCTCCTGCCATATAGAGTCTCATATGGTGCCATTCCGATGCTGGTATGATAACTATTATTATAGGCAAACTCCGTGAGGGGCAAGTGGTCATCCCATGAACCCTTAAAGTCTAGTGCACACGCCTTCAACATGTCCTTTATGGTTTTTAACATGTCAAGAACACCCAACAGCAGCCTCCTATACCTCTGTACGCAGCCTTTGAATAATTGATCCTTCCAAACCCAAAATGACAACTTGAGCTTAATCTTTTTTTTTTTGGTTCTTGGCTCTTGGATCCAAACCTCTTCTTTCCCTCACGTTGTCCTTCCTTTAACCGTGACAATCGACCTAAATGGATGGCCAAATGATGATGTAATGGTGAAAGAGTGAAGGTCTCGATTCAGCAGAGGAATGAAAGAAAGAATTAAAATGGGTTCTTTTGCTAGAATGATGAAGATGATGGACACTGATGATGGCAAATCTAAGTGGCCGGTAAACTCTCAATAGTGGGATTGGTATTGATGAGGTTTCTTTAAGAAGTCATTCTCCATGTATTATATTTTATTTCCACTACTATTATTATATATATTTATTCATTTATTATTAACTCTATTTTAATATTTAGCAAAATATATTTCTAAATAGTTTAATTTATTTCATATATATTTATCCCACCAATATTTCATACTTTCTATTTTTATTAATTTATATTGTCTATTATTACTTTAAATCCTAAAGTCTTTCATATAATTTAATTTCTTTCATGGTCTTCATATTCAATCCTCTAATTATATCTTCCCACAATTTTAATTCTCTTTAATTTCTCATAGTCCAAATCAATAAGTCTATACATTGCTCATTCTCAATTTACCTTCTTAATTCTCTTAGCTTCAAGCTAAATTCTCAATACATTAATTTATCTCCAAAATTACATTGTTTAATTCACCAAGAATAAATAATTTGTAGTTATTACAAATTAAGAGTTTATATATGATGCATTAATAGTATTAGCTTCTATATACTGTCAATTAATCATAAAATGACATCTCATTAATGGACAAAGTCTAAAAGTGTATAGACCCTTAAAAATAAATTTAAAAACTTAATTAATCTTTATTTGTAAAGATTTTTAAAATTATAAACAATATTAGTGTACCAAACACAATTTATGTTTTAAATTGTAATATAAAACATAAAATAAAATTGATCTCAAATAACTCTTTAATAATCACATAAGTAAATTTATAGTTAGCACTTGCGGAAGTTTTTTTTAATAGGAAGACACAATCTTTTTTTTTTGGTTAATTAAGAATTGAAATTGAGATTATTTGAATTCATATCCAAACTTTTATAGTATGTCATAATTATTTTTTAACTATTTTATTAAAACTTTTTTTATTAAAAGAACTATTTTTTTAAGTTGGATTAAAAGCTTCTTTTTTTAAAACCCACATGTAATGTAATCAAGTGCTTCAAAATATTTTAGTTACAAAGCTGCTTAATTACCTCAACGGCGAAAGTGTTCAATTAGCTAATCAAAAAGTGCTTTGGCCGAGCAATGTTTGACCACGAAAGAAAATGCAAGTAAAATTATGAGTGATTATATTAGAGCTAGAGATTCTTTTATCAGCTTTTACTGCCATTTTTTTTTCTTTGAGTAAATTTTTCTAAGATTTTCATGGTTTTATCGTAATTCAGCTTTAATTTATTAGTTTTGAAAATACACACTTTAATCCAAAATCACAAATGATTTTAACATATATCAGTCAATTACTAAATTTGAATAATAATATCATATTTTCAAGTAGCAACAATGAATTTTATTAATATTTATTATTTTTAAGTAATTTTTTAAAAAAATTCTGTGTAAGATTTTTATTTTTTAATATAAAAAAGGTATTATAAATATTTATTGAATAACAAATGTTTAGGTTAATAAATTTTTAATAGTAAATTATTAGAACAATTTTTTTATACCATCAAATTTATAATTTTGAATTAAAATATCTATTTTTTAAATTAACAAATTAAAATTAAATTATAATAAAATATTGATGATCTTAATAAAATTTAATTTTTTTGCTTTGATAATTTAAATGTCAGCAATAACACAAAGATTCGTCGCCTCAAAGCCCGCCTTACGTGTGTATTGTGTAGCAGTATTGATTCTTCTGTCGGACAACGTGGGTCCAGCTCATTGACTTTTAAATAGGCATATAAGTTTTGTTACAGAAGACCATGTCTCTTCTACTTGAGTCAGTATTGTTTTGTTTTTTCGCAGTAGCTGTATATTCAAGATTAGATAGTCTTGTGTGCAAATGAAAATTTGATAGTCTTGAGAGCTCATCCAGAGGCGACTTCAAAGGGTGAAAATAAAAGGCGTTCGCTTGACGCGAAAGCGGATTTTTTTAATTGAGAGAGCAAGAGAAGAGATAAGTTGTACGATGTTGAGACGATGTTGTAGAGGTGACGACAAATGGTGAAAATAGGAAGCGTTCGCTCGACGCGAATGTGGATTTTTCTTGTTTCGTTGAAAGAGCAGTGGAAGAGATGAGTTAAATAATTTTGAGAGCTCTTCTAGAGGCAGCAACAATGAGTGATAATAGAAGGCGTTCGCTCGACGCAAAAGCAGATTTTTTTGGTTTAATTGAAAGAGCAAAGAGACAGATAAACTATATAAAAATTTAGTATTTTTAGGTAAAGTATTTTGTTTTTTTCAAAAAAAAGGGTAAATTATTTTGATAAATCTAAAGGAAATGAACTTATTATTTTAGGTCAATTTTTGGAACCTAAGATTTGGACAAAATAACCTTAGGATATTAAAATTGTATAAGTTGCTTATTTTTTACAATTAATTTTTATTTGATTTGTCTCGTGATTTTTTCTCTCCATATTAAAGAGTTTTTCATGTTATATTTAGTTTCATTTTACTTTATGTATTATTAGTTTATTTATCGTGTAGCTTGGTAGATTGATAAATCTTCATTGATTTGATTATTAATATTGGAATAAATTATTGGATTTATATACACTGTCAATACATCAAAGGTTAATACATCATCGATAAATTCTCATGAGCAAATTAAAAAAAATATTTGTATTTATTTTTAAGAGTTTGACATTGTTTTAGTTTACTTATAATAAGATATCAACCTTTGGTACATTAATTGTGTATAAAAATTGCACATTATTGGTGCATCATATACAAATCTTAAATTATTATGATATGTTATTGTGGATGTTTATATGGGTTTATTTATAGGATTTATATGATGCATTGACATTGTATAGTTTTTATACACAGTCAATGCATCAGAGGTTAACACCTTATCAATAAGCCATTATGAGCAAATTAAAAAATTTTATTTATATTTACTTTTAAGGGTTTGACATATTTTTTTAATTTGCTAATTAATGAGATGTCAACCTCTGATGCATTGATAGTGTATAGAAACTATACATTACCAGTGTATCATATACAAACATTTATTTATAATGCACTGATAGTGTATAATTTTTATACACTATCAATATATCATAAATTGACACATCATCAATATGCAAATCAAAAACATGCTAAGCCCTTAAAAATAAATACAAATAAATATTTTTTAATTTACTGATAAAAACTACCTCAACTTTTTTATGAACCGATAATATATAAAAATTATGCACTCTCAATTCATCAAATATAAAGCTTACTTTTATTTGCTTTCGTTTTATAATTTGAGACCCCATGCTTTCAACTGTAATTAATCCTACGTCCCTTACCATTATACTTAAAGTGAGTGTGAATGCACGGCATGATTGAGACGTCTACATTTTTTTTAAGTTTTTTTCATAAATTTAAGAGGTTGGACTGCTTGTATATGTTACCAAAATTCTAAGATGCCTTTAATTCTTTTGTGGAAACAAAATTTTAGAGTTTATATACTGTTGTTGCACAAGACAACAATGAAGATATGCTGACGTAAATGGTCGTAATCTGTCTCCACGTGTCCTCCAGAAGCTTCTGTAAAATAGTAAAAAGTCAGAGGGACGCAGGGGTGATTCCCTGCGTAGACACTCCGATGCTTAAGTCAGCCCTCAGTTCTTAGGTATTGGGAAACGTAAAAGCCAGTCGTCAGAAAAAAGTTAAGAATAGAATTATACCTGGGGCCTATTTATAGGCGAATATTCAAGATTTGATACCAAGAGTTTGTTTCCCAATAGGATGCATCTTCCGTGGATCTCGGAGTCAACACGAGCCTGTCGCCGGCGAGAGACCCTTTGGCGCGACACCTTTTAGGGCGGCAGAGGCCTATCGCAGGCGAGAGGCGAGTGGCCACGTACCGCCTTCGCGATAGAATTAGTCTGTCGCCTGCGACAGATGGTCTGTCGCAGGCTAGCTTCTCTCGCCGTAGGCCGCGTGTCCCAATGACCGTGTGCCGCGTGGGGCCTCCAATGATCTTTGGGCTTGGCCCAGTGTAGATGGATTATTACCATATCAATTGCTCCCCAGTCTCTTGTTGGATTATTCCAATCAAGAGAGTATAAATATGTGTCCTTGGGCTTTTATCCACTGTGAATAGTTTTTCTGGTTTTTGTGATTTTTCTTTGGTATATACTTTTTTCTTTTCTTGTAGGTGAAAAGCTCTATTCTGCGGGAGGCGTGGTCTACCGAGACGTTTGGTCTTCTCTGTCGCAACTATATAAAGCCGCTGGGGGCCATCGAAAAAGGGCTAAGAGAAAACCTCTGAAACAGCAGTCTGTCGCCGATTTCCGACTCTCTCGCTAAAACAGTCTGTCGCCAGCAGAAGTCTTTCGCTCCTCGAAGTGTTAGTAAGTATTCATCTGTCGTTTACCTTGTCTCCCGCGCGATCTTTATGTCTTCCGCAGGTGTTTCACCTATAGGTCTGTCGTATTTGGTCTGTCGCCAATAAGTCTGCCGCAGGTCCCTGTTAGTAGGTCTGCCGCAGGTCCCTGTTAGTATGTCTGCCGCAGGTCCCTGTTAGTAGGTCTGCCGTAGGTCCCTGTTAGTAGGTCTGCCGCCCTTCTTCATTATTTATCCTTTCTTTTACTATGTCTTCACAGCGTCCGGGTAAATTTCTTAGGAAAGGTGGTGTTGAATGCACACTGACGAATGCGGACTTAGAGGATTTCAATACTCGTTTTCCTCTTCCCTCTGGTTACAGTTATAGACTTCCAGCTAGTGGGGAATTTTCACCCGATCTAGTTAGGGATCGAGTTGCGGTGCATAAAGCGTCTTTACTTTTCGGTTTCCGTTTTCCGTTGCCCGAGTTTGGTATAGCGTTCCTTAGATACAAAGATATAGTTCCTTGCCAACTTCATCCTCATGCATGGGCTCAGATAGTAGGATTTTCGGTGGTTTGCCATAGCTTAGGTATTATTCCTACTGTCCCCCTTTTGAGTGCTTTTTTCAGAGTTCGTGGTTTGCAAGGACTAATAACTTTTTCCCTCCAACGGTTAACGGTTGACGATTTTCCTGATAACAAGATCTTTTCTGACCTTCCAAATAAGTTGCGAAATTTTGAGAGTGAGTGGGTCGTCGTCCAAATTCCAAACGATCTGCGAATCCGCACTGCATGGAACCGTGATACTAGCGACCACTTGAGGCGCTCAGAGAGGTTTAAAGTAGAGATCCTAAGAGACCAGTTTAGTGAACCTATACGACGAATTTGTTCTATCGGGGAACGTAATCTATTTTCCCTTTTGACCTCGGAGAACATTACAGCGGCTGGTTGGGGAGTAAGCCGAGCTGTTCCCGGGACTTCGACTGTCCCCTCTAGCCTTCCAATTGGGTTGTGTGTGCCCGATGCCGGTCCTAGTCAACCGACCAGTATTCCTACAGCTGAGACCTCTAACCCTTTAGGTCGCCTTGTGGATGAGTCTTCTCCGGATTCGAGAGACGAAACACCCGAGGTTGAGGGTACCAGTGGTCCATTAGAAGAGGATCTTGAATGGGCTCAGGGCAACGTTTTTGGGAGCCCTTTTGTTGATTTCCCGACGGATCCTAATTTGGATAACTTAGAGGATTTTGGTGATCTTATAGGTTTCCTTTTTTCTATACTTTATATATCCATGTGTATGGTATTTTAGGTTTTAGGTTCGTTAATTGTTTCTCCTGGTATTATGCAGGTATGGACTTTCGTGGTGCTATGCGCAGAAGGGAAGCCAATGCTTCTGCCGGAATGGCTCCTCCTTCTCAGCAACAGCCACAGGTCGGGTCTTCAGCTTCCAGACATCCTCGTATGTCTACCCCTCCTCCTCCTACTAGCGGACCTAGCCACACTGTGCAAGAGGCTGGGAGGAACAAGCGAAAGAGGCCCCTTGTCCGCGACCGTAGCTCAGACGATCAAGTGAGCTCTGGGTCACAGAGGAGCGAGTCGGCCCGACGAGAAGGTGCTTCTCATGCCAGCGAGGATCAGCCGGCCCCTCGTCAGCCTAGGCGCAAATTTAGGAAGAAGTTGATTATTGAGGCCTCGATGCCCTCAAGACCGATATTGCCCAAGGTAGCTAATCCCACTTTGAAGCGCTACGTGGTCGATAGTGGAGTGGTCGTAGATGGCGAGGATTTCCAGACCTATCCCGGGGTAAATGATAATGACAGCATTGAGGAGCCTGGGATAGCGTCTCGTCTGGCATGGAGCACCATTCTTCCTCGTGACGAGGCAGCGCTGTTTCCTAATTTGACGGAAGCCGAGAACAACTCTGACTATCTTGCGATGAAGGTGATAGCATCGTATTTATATGTTAGTTATATTTTTCTTTTTCCTTTGTCGGGTTTTTAAGTTATTTTTGTTCTCCTGTTTTTTCAGTCGGCTCAGCAAACCGCGGCTGTTAATGCTCGTCATAGGGCTCTCAGGGAGAAGGCTGAAAAAGAAATTGGTGAGCTCCGAGAGACGAAGATGATGCTTCAAAACGAGGTCATTCAATTGCGTCCCTATGTTGGTAAGGTTGAGGGATTGGAGAGGAAGAATGCGGAACTTGAGCTCAGGTTGAAGGAGGAACAGGCTAAGGTGGCCTCCTTTCAGGGATTTCAAGACGCCTACGACAAGGCGATGGAGGATCGGGACGCCATGAGGAGGGAACGGGATGAGACCGCCGATGAGCTGCACGATTTGTTGGACCGACAAAAAGAGGTTCGAGCCGAGGCTGTTCGTGAATACCGCCTGTCTCAGCACTGCTATGAAAAGAAAGAAATGCTTGCGGCGGGGTTCATCAAGTATGGCTTCTACTTAGCCCGTTCTTGGTTAGAGAAAAGCCGTCCCAATGAGTCTTTTCCCGAACTTCTTTTTACTGAAGAGGCCCAGTATTATGAAGCTCCCTCCTGGATAAAATACGAACCCGACTCATTAAGTCCGGAGGACTATATAGAGATGGGAGCTACAGATAACCTGGATAATCTCGAGGGTCCATGGCCTCCTCGACGGCCACGTAGCCATCCTGAGCCTACTGGGCTATGCGACCAATCCGGGCCGTCAGGGACGCATGATGAGCCCGAACCGACCGAGGCGGGTGACCAACCTGAGTCTATCGAAGCGTTGGTAGGGCTGGACGGCGACGACTTCCAAATTTCAGACTCTGCAGCTGCTGATCCTGTGTCAGATAGTATGGCTGTGATTGATCCCTTAAGTGGTGCCCACTCCCTCGGGATGGCCTCTTCAGTTCCTCAAGAGCTCGATTCCTCGATTCTTCACACTTCTGATCCTCCGGTTGTTGGAGACTCTTAGCTGGACGACCTTGTCTTTAACCTAGATTAGGGTGTTTTGTATTTCCTTTTGTTTTTTTTTACTCAATGTAAAGATTCGTTCTTGAATAAGAAGTACAGTTGCTTTCTGTGGTTTTTTTTTTTTATATATATATCACAAAACTTAACAGAACAACATTAAGGTGTCAGTAATTAGTAACAAAACCTGTCAGTAAGCGTTCACAAAACTTAACAGAACAACATATATCACAAAACTTAACAGAACAACATTAAGGTGTCAGTAATTAGTAACAAAACCTGTCAGTAAGCGTTCACAAAACTTAACAGAACAACATTAAGGTGTCAGTAATTAGTAACAAAACCTGTTAGTAAGCGTTATTTTACACCATACTGCTCCCCAAGTTTTGTTTTGAGACGGTGTTATAGTCCAAGATTGAACTTTGTACGGTCTTATTTATGCCCATTTCACGTATTCTTCTCGCTCAGGGACTTATTTCTGCCGTGTTTACGGTCTTATTTATGCCCATTTCGCGTATTCTTCTCGCTCAGGGACTTATTTCTGCCGGGTTTACGGTCTTATTTATGCCCATTTCGCGTATTCTTTTTGCTCAGGGACTTATTTCTGCCGGGTTTACGGTCTTATTTATGCCCATTTCGCGTATTCTTCTAGCTCAGGGACTTATTTCTGCTGGGTTTACGGTCTTATTTATGCCCATTTCGCGTATTCTTCTCGCTCAGGGACTTATTTCTGCCGGGTTTACGGTCTTATTTATGCCCATTTCGCGTATTCTTTTTGCTCAGGGACTTATTTCTGCCGGGTTTACGGTCTTATTTATGCCCATTTCGCGTATTCTTCTCGCTCAGGGACTTATTTCTGCCGGGTTTACGGTCTTATTTATGCCCATTTCGCGTATTCTTCTCGCTCAGGGACTTATTTCTGCCGGGTTTACGGTCTTATTTATGCCCATTTCGCGTATTCTTCTCGCTCAGGGACTTATTTCTGCCGGGTTTACGGTCTTATTTATGCCCATTTCGCGTATTCTTCTCATTTCAATTCCTGTTACTACATAGACTGTCTAACAAGTTGAATTAGAAGATATAGGAAGCAAATAATTGACTTTATTCAGGAATCATATGATCTTAAAACAAGAATACTTTGCGAAGTAATAAAGTAATAAATGGGAAATAAATATAAATCTTATGGAAAGTGTACAACTTTTTACTGCCAGTATGGCTTAAGGTGGTTGGCATTCCAAGTTTTCGATATCTTCTTTCCCTGCAAGGTTTCCAAGATGCTTGTGCTAGGCCCGATCATATTCCTGATTCTGTAAGGTCCTTCCCAATTAGCTCGAAGTTTCCCGTCTTCCCTATGGGCGTTTGTAATCGCTGACTTTCTCAGTACCAGGTCTCCTTCTTGCAGTTCTCTGTTCTTAACTCGTGCGTTGTAATAGGCGGCTATTCTTTGCTGGTATGCAGCCAATCTCATTTTTGCCGTGTCTCGCAACTCATTGATTAGGTCTAGATTCTCCTTTAGTCCCTGGGAGTTAACCTCCTCGATGTAAGGGACCAATCTAGGTGACTCGGCTCCAATCTCAACCGGGATGAGGGCTTCAGTCCCATATACCAAATTAAATGGCGTTTCCCCTGTTGATACTTTGCTTGTCGTTCTGTAGGCCCATAGGACACTAGGGAGTTCATCTACCCATGCTCCCTTCGCCTTATCCAGTCTGGTCTTCAGACCATGCAGTATGGTTCGGTTACTCACTTCGGCTTGTCCATTAGCTTGAGGATAAGATACAGAGGAGATTCTCAACTGGATGCCCAGTCCTTCACAAAATGTTCGAAATGCGTCACAATCGAACTGTTTCCCATGGTCCGCGTTAAGCACTCGGGGGATCCCAAAACGGCAAATAATCTCCCTCCAAACCATTGCTTCCACCTTTTTTTCAGAAATTGTAGCCAAAGGTTCCGCCTCTATCCACTTGGTGAAGTAGTCTGTGGCTACTAACAAATATTTCCTTTGTCCTGTGCCCAAGGGAAAAGGTCCCAGGATGTCTAACCCCCACTGTGCGAATGGTGTCGGCTGAAGAGTACTTCGGAGGGTCGAGACTGGTGCGGTAACTATAGGGGCGAACTTTTGGCATTTTTCGCACTTTCGCACCTTATCAGTGGCGTCCTTCTTAAGGGTAGGCCAATAAAATCCTGCACGCAATATTTTCGTGGCCAAAGCTCGGGCCCCTAGGTGCTCACCGCATATCCCCTCATGAACTTCAGCTAGGGTGTACTCAGCCTGTTGCGGTCCTAGACACTTTAGCAAAGGCATGGTAAATCCACGTTTGTAGAGTTCTCCATTTACCACAGTAAATCTTGCACTTCGCAATTTCAACCGTCGTCTTTCATCTTTGTCAGTTGGGAGTGTGCCCCCCATTATGTAGTCTTTGATTGGGCTCCTCCAATCACCTCCGACCTCGACGTTGCAGACATCCTTTTCTTCGATACTTGGCCTAGCGAGTGATTCCACTTTGACCATACCGCCTTTTAGTCCCCTTGAGGAAGCCAACTTTGAGAGGGCATCCGCATGACTGTTTTCGGATCGGTTTATCTGGGTCAGTTGAAAGTTCTGAAACGATTGTGCTAATAATCGCACTTTCTGCAGATAGGGGACCAAAGCCGGCTCTCGTGCTTCGTACTCTCCCGAGAACTGGTTGACCACTAATTGTGAATCGCTATGGGCCATCAGATTACTAGCTTCTAGTTTCTCCGCCAGTTTCATTCCAGCTATTAAGGCTTCATATTCAGCTATATTGTTCGAGCTTGAGAAATTGAAACGCAGGGAATACTCATAGGTCTCCCCTTCGGGTGAAGTTAGCACGATTCCAGCTCCACTACCATCCATGTTGCGAGCTCCGTCCACATATAACTTCCACCAAGCTAATCCAGTATCTGCTTGAGTTTCCCGACCAGTGCATTCTACGATAAAGTCGGCTAGCGCCTGCCCTTTTATTGCTTGGCGAGGTTGGAAGTGTATGTCATATTCGCTTAATTCAATGGCCCATTTCGTTAAGCGTCCAGAATGTTCTGGTTTCTGTAGTATTTGTCGTAGGGGCTGATCTGTCAAGACATCCACTGAGTGGGCTTGGAAGTAAGGTCGTAACTTCCGAGTCGCCATCACCAAGGATAGAACTACTCTTTCGACTAAGGGGTATCTTGCTTCGGTATCTAGCAGAACTTTGCTCACATAATAGATGGGACAGTCCTTATCTCCTTCTCTTCTCAGTAAGACTGCACTTACGGCCTTCTCTCCTACGCCGAGATACATGAAGAGATGGTCTCAATTTTGTGGCCGAGACAATAGTGGCAACTCTTTCAAGTAATCCTTCAACTGCTCAAAAGCACTATTGCACTCTTCTGTCCATTTGAAATCTTTTCCGGCTCTTATTGCTTTGAAGAATGGCAAGCTTCTTTCAGCTGATTTAGACAAGAAGCGATTCAAAGCAGCTATCCTCCCTGTCAACCTTTGAATCTCTTTAACAGTACTGGGTGGTCTCATATCCAGGATGGCTTGGACCTTCTCGGGATTAGCTTCTATCCCTCGATTAGTGATCATAAATCCCAGGAATTTTCCGGATCTCACCCCAAATGAGCATTTATTGGGGTTCAATTTCATTTCGTACTGCCGCAACACGTTAAACACCTTCGTCATTTTCTTGGCGTGAGACTCTTCCCTTTGGCTTTTTATAATCATGTCATCAACATAAGCCTCCATGGTGTTGCCCAGAAGGTCTTTGAATACCTTGTTCACCATGCGTTGATAGGTTGCCCCTGCGTTTTTCAGACCGAACGGCATTACCCGATAGCAATATGTTCCACTATCGGTAATGAATGAGGTTTTCTCCTCATCTTCTGGATGCATCATGATCTGGTGGTATCCTGAAAAGGCATCTAAGAAGCTAAGCAATTCATATCCACAAGTTTCATCTACCATCTTGTCGATTCGAGGTAGCGGATATGAATCCTTGGGGCAAGCCTTGTTCAAATCTGTGAAGTCTACGCACATCCTCCATTTTCCGTTGGCTTTCCTCACCATTACAACATTAGCCAACCATTCGGGATAATTCACTTCTCTGATAAATCCTGCCTGCAATAGCTTTGAGATTTCTTCATTTATGATCCGCTGTCTTTCCGGAGCAAAATTCCTCTTCTTTTGCTTGATTGGTTTTGCTCCTGAGACTATGTTTAACCGGTGACAAGCAACATTAGGATTGATTCCGGGCATATCCGCGGGGGTCCATGCGAAAACATCAGCATTTTCCTTCAGGCACTGAATTATTTCTTCTCTTGCTTTTTCAGACAGATGACTCCCCACATACACCACCTTAGTTTCATCTTCTCTATCTACTTGAACTGGTTCCATCTTTTCATCAGGTTCTGGTTTAGGCGGTTTTTCAATCGTAAGGGTTTCCTTCCTTTGAATCCCTTTACATGTGGTGGACGCGATATTACATGTCCTAGCCTTCTTTTGATCTCCTCTCACTTGTCCGACACCCCGGGGGGTTGGGAATTTCATTAACAGATAGCATGGATGTACGACCGCTCTCATATCATTCAACAATGGTCGTCCGAATATCATGTTATATGCTACCGACGTTGCCTTTACCACCATAAATAACACCTGTCGAGTGACACATTTCGGGTTTTCCCCCAATGTCACAGGCAGCTGAACTGCGCCTTCGACCTTCACTTTTTCTCCTGAGAAGCCGTACAATGGTGTAGGAACTGGCTTCAGTCTATCCTTTGAGATGTTCATTTTCTCAAAGCAACTCCAGTATATCAAATTCACCGAACTTCCATTATCAACCAGGATACGACTTACTGGATGCTTTGCTATCACTGCCGAAATCACCATTGGGTCATCATGGGGGATCATTACATCTTCTCTATCGGCTGGCGTAAAAGTGATGGGCTCCTCATCATGCTTTTCTTCCATTACCGAGTTAACTTGATAAGCTTGCCGAGCGTAAAACTTTCGAGAAGAGGAAGATGAACCAGCCAACGATTCACCCCCGGATATCACATTAATAGCAGGCCCTGTGGGTTCATTGTCCTCTTCTCTATCCCTTCTATCTGTTCTCCTGTCATTTTCTCTCCTGTTACCATCATCCCGCCTTGCAGTTCTCCTATTTCCACCTCTTCCGTCTCTAGAGTTATCTCTAAAGTAATTTCCTCTGCCTCGTGTAGGATAAGTGTTCCTGTTGCTTTTCCACACAAACTGATTTATCTTTCCATCACGTGCTAGCTGCTCCAGCTGATTCATTAAATCCCTACATTTTTCCGTCTGATGCCCATGTGTGGAATGGTAGTTACAGTAAGAGTCTGTGTCACGGCCCAGAACCCCGGACGCTTTCCTTGGGAACCGTATAAGACCTGATCCCTCAATAGCAGCTAATACGGAAGTTCGAGACTCAGTAAGCGGGGTATAAGCGGTATACTTCATTGTAGATGTTTTGTTAACCCTCCTCGACTGACTAGAGGATGCTTCGGAGACTTCTCTTCCTCGTTTCCTTCCTTCCTTAGATTCTCCATTACCCACCATTTTCATTACTTCTTCTTGGGTGACATATTTATTGGCTCGGGAAAGTAGGTCTGAAATTGTAATGGGCTGGTCTAATGACAGGGACTCTTGCAGTTTTTCAGACCTTGTCCCTTGTAACATGGCTGCCACAGCTATACCAACTTGTAAGTCTCGCACTTCCAGAGTAGCGTCTCTGAATCGATCGACGTAACTCTTCAATGATTCCTTAACTCCCTGCTTGAGAGTAAGCAAATAGGTTGGTTCTTTCCTTCTCTGACTATTCACTGCGAACGCCTTAAGAAACTCATTTCGGAGTTGGTCAAAAGAGACAATAGACCCCTCAGTCAGGTTATTAAACCACTTCATTGCATGCCCGGTTAAAGTTAGAGAAAAGGCCCTGCACATTATTTCATCTTCCCATCCATGTAATAACATCAATGCTTCATAATTCTGCATATGATCATAGGGGTCTGTCTTTCCTGTGTAGGTAGCCATCTGTGGCATCTTGAATTTTGGTGGTAAAGGTTTCTGCAAGATGGTCGTGCAAAACGGTACTCTTCGCCTCTGGCTCTCCTCTGCGGACACCAATTTTTTCTCTTCGAGCACCTGTTCTATCATTTTCTTCATATCAATCGGGGGAGTGATTTGATTTCTGGCGTGAGATGAATCGGGCAGGTCCTCGGCAACTATTTCCTTTCCCTTTCCTTGAGGCGCGTCAGTTCGAGCCATTTGTGTACACCAGGTGGGATCAAATTCTGATCCGGCTCCCCAAATGCTTAGGTCATCATCACCGTTCCTTCCGGCACCTCCGATACCAGCAGTATTTGTCAAATCATGGTGGTGGGCGGGAGACCCTACCGCCCGGTCGAAACCCTGTCGCCATGGTGCCTGCCGCGGAACACCAGACTCCTGTCGCCTGACATCTGATACCTGCCGCCCGACGCCAGATGCCTGTCGCCTGACCCCTTCCGCGGGTTCGAGATTTACGGCCTCATCAGCCTCCCGCTGGGTCCCTGCGACAGGCACTCCGCTCCCCAGTCCTGCCGCATCCTGGTGTATGTCATTCTCGAGAAGGTCCTCCTGTCGCAGCGGAGGATTCACCGCTGTCGCATCCTCCTGTCGCCCATCAGCACGAGGCGGAGCCCCTTGACTTGTTTCTCCCACTAAATTCTGTACAGCCGGCGGCAGACCCAATGTCGGGAGGACCCCTTTGAACAAGTCTACCATGGCTTTCAATGCATGGGTCGTTTCTTCACTCTGCCGCCTTAAGGCCTCGAATTCAGCCATAGATACAGTCATCCTCTCATCTTCTCTGTTCACCGGATTTCTATGGCGCACTGGCTGTTCAGGGGAACTCACGGAATTCTCATCACTGCCTGTTCTCACGTTAGTAGATCTAGTTCTCACCATCTTAAGAAGTTTGATTGGCTTTTATACGATTCCCACAGACGGCGCCAATTGTTGTTGCACAAGACAACAATGAAGATATGCTGACGTAAATGGTCGTAATCTGTCTCCACGTGTCCTCCAGAAGCTTCTGTAAAATAGTAAAAAGTCAGAGGGACGCAGGGGTGATTCCCTGCGTAGACACTCCGATGCTTAAGTCAGCCCTCAGTTCTTAGGTATTGGGAAACGTAAAAGCCAGTCGTCAGAAAAAAGTTAAGAATAGAATTATACCTGGGGCCTATTTATAGGCGAATATTCAAGATTTGATACCAAGAGTTTGTTTCCCAATAGGATGCATCTTCCGTGGATCTCGGAGTCAACACGAGCCTGTCGCCGGCGAGAGACCCTTTGGCGTGACACCTTTTAGGGCGGTAGAGGCCTATCGCAGGCGAGAGGCGAGTGGCCACGTACCGCCTTCGCGATAGAATTAGTCTGTCGCCTGCGACAGATGGTCTGTCGCAGGCTAGCTTCTCTCGCCGTAGGCCGCGTGTCCCAATGACCGTGTGCTGCGTGGGGCCCCCAATGATCTTTGGGCTTGGCCCAGTGTAGATGGATTATTACCATATCATATACATATATATATATATATATATATTAAAATAAAAGGTTTGGAGATTGAGCATAAGCTCAAAGTGCTCATGTGTTTAAAATATTTCATGCTTATATTTTGATATTAAATTTACGTTTATTATCACATATTTATATTAATTTTATAATAAAAGAAAAAAATTTTGCCTTATTATAAAATTTCTTCATATTTATGTCTCTAAACGCAGCAATATCATTTGTTCACATTCAGAGCACTTAAAAAAAAGACTAGAAATGCACATACTACCATTCCCACATTTGAATCCCATGAAAATAATCATGAAATGAATCTTGATATTCCAATTACAAAATATTCTTATATGATATCAATATTAAGCACATATTGGTTAATATTATACCTTTGAAAGTACTAATTTATAACTTACAATTAAAATTTCTATTGTGGTAATATTACATTAAAATTCATAATCATGTATATTTGTCGTGTGCGAGTGTGTCCTTTATGAGTCAGACTCTTTTTTGAGGGGTTTAACGGTTGCATTTGCCTTTTCATGAACGAATTCACAATTTGGCTGAGAAAAAAAAATAATGAGAAATTTGTCAACAAATCCCTATCTTATTTGTTGAAAATAAATAATTATTGTAAAAGGTTGATTAGATTATACATAGAATAATAAAATGGAAATAGAAAATGTAAAATAATTAACTTTTACATATTTTGAAATTACGGTCGTAAGTTTTTTTTTTTGAGAAATTGAATTTAATTTTAAAGTTAACTTCAGCCCATCTAATTAATAAAGAAGCAATTGAATTTCAACAAGAATTTAATATATATGTAATATTTGTAACATTTTGGAACGTTTATCGACATGGCTTTCTAACCCTATTTTTTTCTGGAAAAAGACAGCCAAATCTGTGTAATGAATTGTTTTAAAAAAACATCATGCAAACTGCAAAGATAGATGCTCACAATTTGAGGATCATAACATTATCTGCAATGATGGGCACAACCCATTACTGTTGTGTTCGTTGCCATGAGAGCTTTGCCAACCATGCTTTCCATCTAGGATGCTAAATACTGTTGTCATTACTTAAGGTCTGTTTGATCCCGTTGAAGTTTTTATAAAAAATTGCTGTTCAAATAAAACTTTTATAAAAGTATTATTAAAAAAAGTTAAATTACTATTTGGTAAATCTAAAATAAAATTACTATCGAATATTGAAAACTATTTTATAAAATTTTATATATTTTTAATATATGAAAAAAATAAAACAATAAACTTTATAAAATTAAATAACAAGTTTTTAAGTTAAAACAAATAAATAAAATAAAATAAAAAATTTGCTAATTAAAATAAAAATTAAATAAAAATATAAAAAATGACACAAAATAAATAAATAATTTTGAAATAATATGAATCCTCTTTTATAATTTTGTAAATTATTGAAAAACATAGTAAAAATGTAAAAAAAAAAGTTCACTAAATACATGTTATTAAAATTAGCATCTCTTTGAAAAGCTTCAATTTATAGCTTCATCAAAAAATTCAAATTTGCTTCTTACATAATGTAAATAAAATTAAATGTTTGTAAAACTAAGAAAATTAATCTAAAAGTGATGAGAATAAGCATAAAAACACAAGAATAAGCATTAATTATAAAAATATGATAACTAATCATAAAAGTTAGGAAACTCATCGTAAAATTTATGATATTCATCGTAAAATTTATGACATTCATCGTAAAATTTATTAGATTTATCATAAAATTTATTTGATTCATTGTAATTTTTATGAGATTTATTCTAGAAATTATGAGATTTATCGTAAAATTTATGAGATTTATCGTAAAGATTTATTTATAGTAAAGTTTATTAGATTCGTAAAATTTATGACATTTATCGTAAAATTTATTAGATCCATCATAAAATTTATTAGATTCATCGTAAAATTTATGACATTAATCGTAAAATTTATTAGAGCCATCGTAAAATTTATTAGATTCATCGTAAATTTTATGACATTCATCGTAAATTTTATGACATTAATCGTAAATTAGATTCATCATAAAATTATTGAGTATAACCATTCAAACAATGGAAAAGCATAACTATATAATAATTAACCGTAAAATTAATGTGATTCATAGTAAAATTGATGAGTATAAGCATAAATCACTAGAAAAAGCATAAATTTATAATAGTTAACCGTAAAATTAAAGTGATTCATTGTGAAATTAATTAGATTCATCGTAAAATTTATGACATTCATCATAAAATTTAAGACATTCATCGTACTGTTATAACTGAAGTTCCCAAATAAAAAAAATAAAACTGTTCACTATCAGACAACTGTAACAAAATTGAAATCAACAGTTACCCGAACAAAACATGAATTATTACCAAAAAAAAAAAAGAAGGGAAAACATGAATGACCGCAACTAGCCCGCCTCATCTATGGTTAAGAAAAAATTCTTCTTCATTGTAGAGTAGAGTAGTCCAACATTCTAAAAGACTAAAGATTCAATAATTTTTTTTTTCATATTATCATTTAATGCTCTAACGATACTTTATTTGAAGATGGATATGGTTCATGTACTTGTTTCATTTTTATACTAAAAGGTAAAAACAATAAAATTTAATGTTAATGTCACGTATTTTTAAAAAAAAAAAACTTAATATTTATATTGTTTTTCTTTTCAATGGATAAAAATGTTAATTGTAATATCTCATTTTTAATAGATAAAAATATAATCTATTATATTTTGTTGATTTTAAAATGGATAAAAATGTAATTTAAATTATAAAATTTACTTATTGACTTGTGGAATGAATAAAAATATAATTTAATTTTTATATCATTAAAATAAAATTTATCTATTAACTTGTTAAATCATTGCTTAAATATTTTTTAAATTTTATTATTAATTTAATTTTTCATAAGATATTGAATATCTCATGATCTTACAATTAAATTAGTAGTTTGTGACTTCACTATAGATAAACTCGTTTTCGTGGAATACAAATAACCTCTCTGGTTTTTTATCAGATTTGGCGAGCATCTGAAATAACTAGTGAATTACAACTCTATTGCACCACATTTGGTGCATTGGTCTTTGCGACCTTAACGCTTTTTGCCGGTTGGTTCCATTATCACAAAGCGGCCCCAAAAGTGGCTTGGTTCCAAGACGTAGAATCTATGTCGAATCACCATTTGGCAGAGCTACTAGGGCTTGGGTCCGTTTCTTGCGCGGAGCATCCAGTACGTGTATCTTTACTGATTAATCAATTTCTAACCACTGACTAAAAAACCTAAAAAAAAAAGGAGATTTTTTTTGGCTGCATATTTTTCATAGAAAAAAAGTTTAATAATCAAATATATTTTTTATGTTTATTATAAAATAAAATAAAATTTTAAATATTTGAATATATAAAAATCAATTTTCAATATTACAAAATAATTAAATTAAAAATATTTTCGTTAAATCTTTTAATTTTCGTTAAATTTTATTACTGATAAGGATAACAAAAATTAAAAAAATTAACGAAAATATCTTTAATTTAATTATTTTGTAATATTGAAGATTAATTTTTATGTATTTAATATTAAAAATTTAATTTAATTTTATGATAAATGTGAAAGATATTTTTAACTATTAAACCTAAAAAAAATAAAGATGAGTCTTTAATAAATCCAACCGATGAGCTACAGTGTCGATCGAGAAACTCCCTAGGTCCCAGCTTTTGGCCAGAGATAAAGGTAAGGTAGGGATAACATTAACACTCACCTTTTTTGGATTTTCTTGTTTTTGTAGTGCGGGACCCAAAGTTTTGAACCTAACCCTCTCTCTGTCTCTCTCTTTCTCCCGTGTCTTGTGTTCATTTCTTTATGCATCCATGTGCTAAACAATATACCATCGAAAGACCTCGTCAACATTGTTAAAGCACTGAAACCTAAAAAAAAAACATTGTTAAAATACAAAAAATAACATCGAAGATGTCCACAAAAAAATAAACAATTTTATATAAAAGTAACATAATTCAATTTGTTTCAGAATAATTCACTCAAATTAACTCATTCACAACTTTGATTAAAAAACACAATAAACCCATTTCATAAAGTTGCTCAAATCCCCTTAAAACCCAGTAAATAAATCAAAAATGAAGGAAAAGTGGAAAAAGAGGAGGGACGACCTTAAGTTCTGAATCAAAGGTTTTTGGATGATTTTTTTAGGCATCAAAGGTTGTGCCCATTTCTTCACTATCAGGAATAAAGCATAAAAAAATTACGAGAAAAATATTAGAGAGAAGTTTGTGAGAAACACAGAATTTTTACAAACCTACAACATAAAAAATAGAATTAGTTAGCATGTGCGTGAAAAGGAGAAAGAGAGACAAGTTAAATTACAAAGAACAACAAAACAAAAAAAAAACATTTTTTTCATATCCCCAAAGCAAAGGAAAGCTTTTCAATGCTCTAAGAAAAGCTGAGCAGGTGTGAGTCCCATTTTCTTAAAAAGAAACTCTTCTTTCTCTCTGCGGCTGTGAAAAGTGTGCCTTTGCTCTTTCTTCATTGTTACACCAGCTTCTGTCAGCTGCCGCCCTTTTTTTCATCTGCAATTTCATCATAAAAATCAAATCAAAACTCGATTCATATAATGAACAAAAAAAACTCAATTCATAAAAAAAAGAAGCTCAAAACATCACAGGAAAGAGGACATAAGAAAGAGATGAAACGCGTTTGTCAGAGAAAAATAAAAACGTGGCTCAACCAAGATGCAAGCTTGGACGTAAAATTTGTCGTATAGATAGACTTGGCGTTCATAATTTGGAAAATAACACTTTAATTTTTATTTAGCAAAGAGGAGAGATTAAATGTTCAAATTAGTTATGTTGATTATTGGATTATTCGAGTTTGGATTGGTCAGGGTTTTGCTTAAGTAATATTTGGAACTTATTTTTATTATGAAAAATGGAGTCTCTTTTTGTTATTTATAATTCTCCGGCAAGCTGTATTATGAACAATCTTTTGTTAGATCCGAAAAAGCGTGTTGTCAACAGACGGAAGTTTATAAATCGCTTTTTTCCACCAAAAAACAGTATTTGGAAACGACTTCGCTTTCTAACCCTGAAACCAAAAAGTCATGGCTCAATTTGTCATTAATTTGCATGCATGTGGTCCTAAAAGGCAATATTCCTTAACTTGAGCCCTTCATCTCTTTCAAGCAAATGATTCATTTCAATGACTTTTTTCCGTTGTAACCATCCATAGGATATCTCGCCATCATCTAATGATTTTGATTTTATAAATAATTAAGATTCCCCAAAGGGAAAGGGAAAAAGGACTCCTTGGTCTCAACAAAATGTGAGCCCGAAGAGATTAAGGGGTCCAGATGCCTAGTTTTGTCCCCAAATGTGAGCCCGAGATTAAGGGGTCCGGATAGATAAAAATCTTTCTGGAAATTGTAGGAAATGGGAAGGAATTTAAGGTTAGGGAGAAAAATGGAAGATGGTAGATTTGCTAGATGGAAAATAGTAAGTATAGGGTATAGGTTTAAGATAGTAAATGTGGTTACTAATATGAAGAAAGTGAAATGGTTTTTTGGGTTAGGCTTAGGTGAAAATAAAAGAATTCTGGTTTCAGGGAAACTTATGGTAAAGGCACAGCCAGCAGCTTTTGTTCATTTGGTTGTGCTGGGTGAAAACAGCAAGTTCAGGGGAAATATACAAGGGTTTACTCTCTTGTAATCTGAGTTTCGGTCTAGTAAGTTTTGAATCTTGTTAAATGAAATGAAATAGGGTTAAAATTTCCCCATCTTTCGCAGAACTTGACTCCTCAGGCACATGGGTGTGTGAAATCTTTCTTATTGCATTCCCTTGACTTTAGCTTTATCATTCTGCTCCTGTAGAATCCCCCCTTTTTCCAACCTTTACTCCATCCACTATGCAATTGCCGTGAAGAGAACGCATGTGTTCCTCTCTCGTGCTCTATCACTTTTAAGATTTGTTTTGTGGTTAAAAATAGCAGTTCTTCAATCTTTCTTTTTTGTTCGTGTTCTTCAGTCTTGCTTTCGGGAGTAACATGCACTGTTTGAGCATTAGGTTAAGGTCTTGCTCAGTGCATTGCTTAGTGCATTGTCTTCGGAAGCTGGATTTCTCTTTTTTGGAAGCTGGAATTTTATCTACTATTAGAAGGATCTTTTGCATTCCCCAAGGCCTGGCAGCTGGATTTTCACTTTCTTGCTAGCTAGACATGCTCAAGGCCGAACTATTCGTTCAAACTCGAAGGTCCGTTTGATATTTGATCAGATTTGAACAAAAATTTTTGATATAATAATTGAGCTTGGACAAAATTTTAGACCCATTTTAAAAATGAGCTCTGGCCCAGGCTTAGCCTTTCAAAGTCTGAGCCCGACCCGACCCGATATTAATATATTATATTATATTATTATATATATTTATTTATTTAGCATAATATAATTTTTTATATATAAAAAACATTATTGATTAATAAACATGATTATAAATATTTAATATGAAAATTAACATATAAATTTTGACAAATTAAATTAAAATTTAAAGAAAATAAATAATAAAAAATAAATATTTAAAAATAAATAAATTATATTTCGACGGGTCAGGCTTGGGCTCATTGTAAAAATTAAAAACGAACTTGGACAAAAAAATCAAGTCCAAATTACGAGCCAAGCTTAAGCATCAATTAAATTTCTTATTACCTATCAAGAGCCTGACTCGAACCCGGCTTAGCCCATATCAGGTAGTAGCCAACCAAAGTTTTTTAATTTAATTAAAAAAATGTAATTTAAGAAGATATTTTCGTTTTCATTTAAAATTGAAACAAAAGGTGTGGAAATGAAACTGAAAAGGAATTGTGAATATACTGAGAAAACAAAGAATTTTCCTTAGGAGGGAAGCTTACCAATGAAATTGGCAGTGTTTGACGGGTTAGCTGTTGCCTGGCAGTGAGTGGATGGTAGTGGACCAAGGTTAAGGTTCCTGTTACACGTGTCAGACATTAAGGTTGCCTTCTCTCTTTTGCAATCATTCCCAATCCTTTCTCTTTATTAAGAGAGACAAGCAGAGCAGAGATCTTTTCTTTGCTTTTAGTTTTACTTTACCCCTCCAGCCCTCCCTCATTCAGCCATGCACGACAGAGCAGTAAAAAATTCGTTGTTGTATTCAATTTTCGGCTCGGGACGTGGTCGAGCAGATTCGCCAGCGGCTGGCGCACGCTGGTTATGCGGTGGCTAAACGAGAAAAGAACGGAGAAAAAGCTGGGAATTAATATAAATTATTTAAAATTTATTTTAATAAAAATATATTTATATGACACTGTCATGTTTTGAAATTTAATCATATTAATAAAAACATAAAAGTTAAAGAATAATGTATCTATGTTTTGAAATTTATTTTAATTATTTAAATTCAACATTCTTTTTATAATTTTTTAACTATATTGTTTATTTATTAAAAAATTATTATGTTCTATTTCCTAAATAATTATATTTAATTAATTAATTCAGTCAATTATTTTAACCTTATCATTTTTTAATTAATAATTTGATAAATTTAATATATGCACAAAATTAAGAAAGAAATAAATAGAAAACAAGTTTAACAAATATTTTAGTTTTTATTATTATAATATTTTTTGGTTACATTATAATATATTATATAATGTATAATTTAGTATTTTATTTTTTGTTCTTTCTATTTTTTTATTTTAATAGATAAAAAATTAATGAATAAAAAAACAAAATTTATAATATTACTTTTGTACCCTTGACTTTTGTCAAGTAAAGCATCCTTGCGGGTAGACCTGACAATTCGTGTCAAAAATTCGTTTTCGTGTCATGTAAAACCGTGTTCGTGTCGTGTTCGTATCGTGTATTCGTGTCAAAAATTCGTATCGACACAGAAAACTCAAAATGTTATTTTTAGCTTTTACCACATTCATATATTAATTTTACTTAATTTTAATCCTGCGTCATCTCCTGTCATCTCGTATCATTTATTCGTGTCGTGTTTGTGTCGTGTCTAAGATTGTCAGGTCTACTTGCGAGTTCCCTTTAATATCATGTTATAGCTTTGACGAATCATCCTTGTCCGTGAATCTTCTCTTCGAGTATGCTTTTTGGCTTCAAATCCAGAATTTTCACCTTAATTCTCTTCGTGAATCTTATACATGCCTTAAAAGCCTCTACTCATTTTAAAGAATCAACTTTTTTTCACTATCAGAATTTTTTTAAATAATATATGTATATTGCAGTTTAAGGTAAAAGAGAAAGTAGGTAGATTGAAGAAAGAAGACTTTTCAGATAAAACAAGCAACATTGGAAAAAAACTCCAAGCCCGACAATCATGTTATCTACAATCTTGGGGTAATGCGTCGGCATACTTGTGGAAAAATACTCCTTGCGTCTACCCTACATCAACATTACCATGTCTGTTGGAGATCTCGTAGTTGCTGTTCGTACTGCAACTAAAGACTCAGAGTCAAGAATTGTCTCCAAAAAGACACTCGGCGCTAGTTGTAGAGGTAGAATTTGGATTGAAACTTTTTGGAACATTTATCTACATGATTTTATAACATGCACACAGCTTATGGTAAAGCCTTTTTGTGGACGGTATTTTAGCACTAGGATATACAAAAACTTGGTCTTTGCACAGCGATGTTCCCTGTTCTTTGCATTTTCGTTTTGGTCAAAACGAGCGCCCCTCTGCTTTTTGCTTTACACAGTGGGACAGCCCGTTCACGACAGAACCGAGGGAATAAAACTATTCCATCTTCCGAGCTTCAACACTAAAATGCACAGTGGGACCATCCGTTCCCGACACAACCGAGGGAATGAAACTATTCCATCTTCCGAGCTTCAACACTAAAATGCACAGTGGGACCGCCCGTTCCCGACACAACCGAGGGAATGAAACTATTCCATCTTCCGAGCTTCAACACTAAAATGCACAACTTTTCCATTTCCGAGCTTCAGCACTAAAATGCACAATCATTGACTGTGGTCTCTTACAGCGATTTTCACGTTATAAATAGAGGGGCTGAGGGTGTTAGAGTTCAGTAGAATCTCCATATTTAGCAAACACTGAGTTCATTCTATTTCTACATGCTGTTCTTAATTTTCAGCTATGGCAAGCTTTGAGAAATACCTGACCGAGGTTGATGTTAAGAAGCAAATGGCAATTCCTACCAGCTTCATCAGGTATCTGCCACATTTTGAAGGAGGACGAACGATATGCTTTCCGGTCAATGATGTATCCGGTAATATTTGGGAGAACTTTGGATACTATATTAGAAGAGAAGGCTATCCTAAACCTGTTTTTCAAGGAGATTGGCGTAGGTATGTTCATACTAAAGGTCTAACCCCAGGTGACAAAATTATCTTTCGAGTTGGGGAAAATGCCGCCAATGGTGCTCCAATATACACAATTGCTGCACAAAGAAAGTTAGTACTTCTTGGTAATACCATATGGACTGTGGAGTTCTAGTCATTTTATGGTTAAGTTAATTTGGATATGCTTTTATTTCTATTGTGATCGTGTGTTTGTAATCCTTTTTCTTCCTTAGGTGGATTTTAATAAATTTTATGTACTCTTAATGTAACTTTCATTTGTATCACTTAAGTTTATGCCTATTAATCATATTTTCTTCTACGTATTTTCATTTAATTTTCTTCCGCATATCTTTTTCTACGTTTTTTCATTATTTCATGGTTCATTGATGTTTGTACCATTTGTTAGTTTACAATCTCTTAGTTTTATTGATACCCTCTTATACAATTGTCACCATTATTCATTTTTTTTCTTTACAAAAAACAATTAAATAACCTTTCAATTTTTTGTTTAAATAAAGATAAGTTTAAAGTCATCAACATATTAACTTATGCAAATCAATTCATAAAGTTTTATTTTATTACAAATTAAATCATAAATTTTAAAAATAGCATAATTAAATTTAAATCTGATTTGTAATATTAACTGCTGCTTAAACCGTTGAACGCACATGCAAGTTGGGGTCCGGCCCCATTGCTCGTTCGTTTCATTCAAAGTCAAGTGAAACACTTTTAATGGCGAAGAACGGGCCATTAGATAAATGGATGGCTAGCTAGGATTTATTTGAAACTAACAAGGTTTTCTTATAGGATAAGCATTAGATAGATGGATGGCTAGGATTTGCTCAAAAGGCTAGGTTTCCTTATTTTTCATCACGGTGGCCTCGGGTATCAATTGAGTTTTGTGTGTCTTATTGTTTCATTGAGAGCAGAAGGAGAGATAAAAATTAGAGTACTTTTTTTAGTAAATTATATTGGTGAATCCAATCTCTAAAAGGATAAATTTTATTGTTTTAGGTTAATTGTTGACATCCTAAGTTTTGGACAGAAAAAAAAATTGAAGGTATTACACTTTGCAAGTTGCTGGCTTATTTCTCTTAACGAATTTTTATCTGATTTGTTCTGCAGTCTTTCTCCCTGGTTAAAGAGATTTCCACGTTATATTTGATGTTGCTTTTACTTTGCACTTTATATCTTGCGTAATTTTCATTTGATTAACCGAGGAGGGGAAGATAGAAAGCTTGACCAGCATACATAATTTTCATTTATATAAAAGTCTTGAGAGGACAAGGCTGGCCATGACCCGATAATTCCAAACAAGAGTTCAACATTTGAGTAACATTGGCTAAGCATGCAGAGTTAAAAAAAAAGGTTGAAATTTAGGAAACAAACCTAAAGTGAAACCGTGATCCAAAATATAGACAAGGGAAAAAGTAACAAAAATAATAGAGAGAAATGGTTTAGCAGATAATTACAGAGTATCATTAAGCATACCTGTTGTTTCTCAGAGCAACTAAACTTGCAACAACATCCGCTGAAACAGCATATATGGTACGACTGGCGTGAAGAAAGTACTCCCTGCCTAGTAGTTAGGATAGTGGCTCATACCTGCATGCATTTAGTCAAATCTGATCACTCCACAAATATATCAATATTAATGTTAATATAAAGTCAACCTTTAGGTGCCATGTGCTCTAACACTTGAATCTTGTCAGACATAATTCACAACAGAAAGCTTCGATCTACTCATCTTTTCAGAAATCTTCAAATCTTATCCTCATTATCCTAAAAGTACATGTAAGCAGATGCAGTAACAAAATATAAACGTGAATAGGTAATTTACAACATTCTATAGTACTCATTTCATCACCTATAAAGGAAAATACATAGAAAGAACGGGACGCATATTGTGATTAAGGTGCATGTGGCGAAACTATGATAATATCTTAACATTAAAGTGGTAACATCAAAATGAATTATTTACAATGAAACCAGTGTCATGCATCTCAACTCTTGCAAACGTCTAAAGGATCTTAAAGCTTTTTATCCATATATGTATGCATGCATGCATGTATACTCCATATATTTGAAGGTATAGGGGCACCATAGATCTTAAAATACAAAAAGACAGAAATTCATCTTTTCTCATGGGTAATTCATCTTTTCTCATGAGCACCTTAATAGCTTGGGTAATTATTTCTATATGATTATTCTAATAGTAGATGCTAAGACAGATTATCATGCATAAATAAAAATTTATTTTTCATGTGTAGTAAATGTCTATATTTGGTTGATTTAGGTTGTAGTTTAGTTGGTAACGCAGGTTGAGTTTATGAGAAGAGTTCTCAGGTTTGATTTTTATTAAACACATCTTTGGAAATGAGTGAAAAGTTTTAACTGTGACTAAACCTTAGACAGGATCAGTCTCAAACTATTAAAATAGATAAAAATACTTGTAATCTACGCCAAAAAGAAATATCTATATCTGGTTATAACCCATGTTTTTGTGCCGTTCTGGGCTTGATTTTTAAGCCCATCTTTAGACCTTAATCCTGGTGATAAAAGTGAGAGAACTTCTAAATAAACTCATGTTTTTACTCTTCATACTCCACTTTCTTCATGAAATTACTGTTCATTACAAAGGATTTGGGGTATAAAGAGTAAAAAGTGGAGTATATTTAGAAATTCTCTAAAAGTGAGTGGCGCCCGCTGTTTTTTGTTTGGCTGAGTAAAAAAGTCTGCAAGACAGAAACGGGAGAGAGGAAAAGGGAAGAAGCGCAGAAATTTTTCAATCGTCCAGTTTTTATGAAAGCAACGATTGATGGTATCACCAAAAAACAAAAAGCAACGGATCGAAGGATCATTTGTGGTCAGATTGAGCTGATTTTTTAACAGCAAGTAGAGGATTGGTGAAATTCTCAATTTTTTCTTTTTGCTTTTAGTGATTTTGTTGATAATTGAAAGTGGAGTCGTGTATTCATTGTGAGAGCTAAGAACTTTGTCTTTTAAGAATATTGTTTAGATGAAATTTTTGATTGTACTCCTAAAGTCCCGTGATTTTTACCTTTTAGATTGTCTCTTGTAATTGTTGTTGTGGCTGATTGTTGGCTGAATTTTACTTGTTGAAAATTATATTGTTTATGTGATAATATAGTCACATTTTGATTAATTGGGTGAGAAAAAACTTCCTCTTGTATTTTTGCCATTTTTCAATAGATTTGGTTTCTGCCCAACGGATCGATGTCACATCACGATTTTGATGCTAGAAATAAAGCGGGTGAGGGTGGGGAGTTTAGTGTCAGTATTTTCATATTCATCGAATTACAGCACTGAGTTCATTCTATTTCTACCTACTGGTCTTAATTTTCAACTATGGCACACTTTAAGAAATACCTGACCGAGGTTGATGTTAAGAGCCAAATTGCAATTCCTACTGACTTCATCCAGTATCTACTACATTACGGAGGACAGACGATATTGTTTCCTGTGCATGATGTATCTGGCAACGTTTGGGAGAACTTCGGATACTACATTAGAAGAGAAGATGAAGATTATCCTAAACCTGTTTTCGTTGGGGATTGACGAAAGTATGTTCGTGTTAAAGGTCTCACCCCTAGTGATAAAATTATCTTTCGAGTCCAACAAAATGCTGCCAATGGTACTCCAATATACACAATTGCAGCACAAAGAAAGGTAGAACTTCTTGGTGAGACCATTGGTTGGTCTGACAAGTGCTAGTCATTTGGCTATGCTATTATTCTGTGATCATGTGTTTGTAATCCTTTTTCTTCTCTAGGTTACTCGTATTGTGTTTGGATTTTGATAAAATTTATGTACTCCTATTGTAACTTTCATTCGTATCACTTGAGTCTATGCCCATTAATCATATTTTCTTATACTTTACGTATTTTCATTTAATTTTCATGGTTAATTGATGTTCGTAATATTTGTTAGTTTCGATTCACTTTGCCTTATCGATACTTTCCATACAATTATCATCAATGTTCATTTTTTTTTTATGTAAGATATCCGATCATAAGCCCGAACTGTCTTTTTTTTTCTGCTACAATTCCCTAGTTGTTTCTTTGTCCTGTGAATCATCATCTTCATATGATAATTGGATTTGTGATTTACAATGCAGAAGGTAGAAAAACATGGATACATAGCTTGCAAATTTTGAGGACCAATATTTGATGTCAAGGGTAACTTCAAGATCACAATTTGGAGCAGAATACATTTTACAATGGGCAATGGAACCAATAAGTTTTCATTTTAATTTTTTATAATGGTAAAAAGAATGTTAATGTGAAAATCTCTTTGCAAGTTACATGGTAAAATAGAGGCTTATATGGCGCGCACAAAAATTATGGAAGACAAAAATGGCATGGGCTTTGGATCAAAGGTCGGAACAGTAAGTCCTATTTTGGTGATATTCTCACCTTTTCTTTTTAAATTATTTGTTGATAGCTTAAAATAGAGTTACGTATTCATTGTGAAAGCGGAGAACGCTGTTTTTTAAAAACGCTTTACTGAAAATGAAAGATTTTGTGTGGACTTAAGTTCAAAATTGTCATATAAAATCGGTTATCTCTTATAATTGTTGTTTGTTGTTGATTGTTGGTTGATTAATACCTGAAATTATATTATTTTATGACATTGTAATATTATCATTACATGTTTGATTAATTGGAGAACAAGGACGGTCAGTTGTGTTTTCGTGAGTTTTGTTTCCGCCCAATAGCAAGTTATTTCAGTACACTTTCTAAGTGTCAAAAGTTCGTGTTGCGCATTTTTGGGTTCCCTCTTCGCTGGAAAACCCATGTTTTTGGGCCGTTCCAGGCTTGATTTGTAAGCCCTTTTTAGAATTTAACGCTATCGTATTAAGTGATAAAAGTAAGCAGCTGCTGTTTTTTTATTGGTTTAATAACCAAATAAACCCTCAACCTTTAGTTTAAAATGGAATTCAGCTCTCAACGTTTTATTACATGAAATTCAGTCCATAAACTTTTATTTCAATAGAAATAAACCCTTAAAATTTTACAATTATACAATTAAGTCAAAATCTGTTAAATTACACTAATTACAGTTAGTTTTGCATACGTGGCAGTTGACGTGAATAACTTAGTTAGCTGTCACGTGGCATGCCACGTATGCAAAACTAACGGCAGTTAGTTCATTTAACAGATTTGGTCTATTTCCACTTAAATAAAAGTTTATGAACTAAATTTCATACAATAAAATGTTGATGGTTGAATTCTATTTTTGATTAAAGGTTAAGGACTTATTTGACTATTAAACTTTTTTTTATTTGCCTGAGCAAAAAGTGTGCGAAACAGAAACAGGAGAGGAAAGGTGGAGAACTGCAGAAAATTTCCAATCCTGTCTAGTTTTCGTCAAATCAACGATCGGAGGGCTATCTGTAATCCGATTGAGCTGGTTATTTTACAGCAAGTAAGGAGCTTATAGACGCCAATAATGGAAGGTCTGATTGTTCATACAATTACTATAGCTTTTGAAATCTGAGTTCAGAACAATACCCTGTTGTGGTGGAATTCTCAATTTCCTCTTTTTCTTTTTAGTGATTTTTGTTGATGGTTGAAAGTGGAACCGTGTATTCATTGTGGGAGCTAAAAACTTGTTTTTCAAGAACATCGTTTATAGTGAAGTTTTGGGTGGACTCTTTAAATCTCGTGGTTTTTACCCTTTTCCACGGAAAAATTGGTTGTCTCTTATAATTGTTGTTGTTTTTGATTATCGGCCAAATTTTACTTGTTGGAAATTATATTGTTTGTGTGCCATTGTTTACATGATTGATTAATTGGATGAGAAAAACTTCTTCTTGTGTTTCTGCGATTTTTTGATAGATTAACGGCTCGATTGTATAAAATATAATAATTGATAAGATTTCTCACAATGACATCACGATTTTGATGTTATAAATAGAAAGGGTGAAAAGAGGGGGGGGGGGGGGGGGGGGGGGGGGGGGGGGGCGGGGGTGATGTGTAGTGTTAGAATCTTCATATTCATCTAATTGCATCACTGAGTTCATTCTATTTCTACATACTAGTCTTAATTTTCAGCTATGGCAGGCTTTGAGAAGTACCTGAGCAAGGGTGATGTTAAGAGGCAAATGGGAATTCCTATTGACTTCACAATTGAAAAACCTAAAAGTGAAAAATATAGACAAGGGAAAAGTGACAAAAAAAATAGAGAGAGGGTTTTGGCAGATAATTACAGATCTGAAATCATTAACCATAGTTGTTGTTTCTTAGAGCAACCAAAACTTGCAACAGCAGCTGAAAGAGAACATATAGGACCATAGGCATGAAGAAAGTACTCCTTGCCTAGTAGATAGGATAGTGGCTCATATCTGCATGAATTTAGTCATATCTGATCATTCCACAGTCAACAAGTACATCAATATCAATGTTAATATAAAGCCAACCTTTTGGTGCCATCTGCTCCAACACTGAATCTTGTCAAATATTCCTCACAACAAAGAGTTAGAATATAGTTATCTTTTCAGAAATATTCAAATCTTATCCTCATTTTCCTAAAAGTACAAGTAGATGGAGCAGCAAAATATAAATTGAATTGGTAAACTACGACATTCTATACTACACATTTAATCACCAATAAAGGAGAGTACATATGAAGAACAGGGTGCATATTGCAATTCAGATGCATGTGGTGAAACTATGATCACATCTTAACATTAAAGAGGTAAAATCAAAATCAATTATTTACAGTGGAGACCAGTGTCATGCAGCTTAACTCTTGCAATGTCTAAAAGATTTTAAAGCTTTTTATCCATATATTCATGCATGCATGCATACATGTATATATACTCCATACATTTGAAGCCATAGGGCACCATAGATCTTAAAATACAAAATTATCAAGACAAAAATTCATCTTTTCTCATGGGTAATTCAAGATCAAGGGCACCTTAATAGCTTGGGTAATTATTTCTATATGATTATTCCAATAGTAGATGCTAAGATATATTATTATGCATAAATAAAAAAAATTCTCTGCTTCCCATGCAGTAAAGATCCATGTGTGATTATAACTGAAGAAGTTGAAAAAAATATAACTGGTATGGTTTTTGGAAGCTTACTGATAGTGAGAATAAATTTCTCACCCAGTTTAACTAATCTGGTTTTCATTCTTTATGGATCCATATGGTCATTCCCTACAATCATGGCCTTGAAACCAAAAAGAATTTAGCCCAGTTTGATGGTGAGAATAAATTTGTAGCCAGTTTGATGATCCAGTATTAAATTCTAAATAGTTATAAATGGTCTTTTCCTACTATCATGGCCTTAAAACAAACACAAAGTTGCTGCTTTCCTGACGTTTCTTTAAAAATTGTGATGTTAGCAGACGCCATTGGACCAGTCCTTTACTTTTGTTCTCCTTCTCGATTGAATTGCTAATATCAATCAAATATAGCAAACTATCATCTCTTATACTATTATACAAAAAAAGGCAGTCCCATCAACTAAAGAAAAACATTCACCCAAAACATGAAGCCAGAATGCAGTTGATATAGATATCCAAACGTTAGATTAAAATAATAAACAACAATACTAAACATTTCAGCTTAGGATCAGTAAATACTTTTTCATGCATCCTAGGTAAGTCTAAGAGTGAGAACGTTCTTTTGCTAATATAAGTGATAGTTGATCTGCAAATCAATAGTACAACATTGTTAACTAGCCACATACAAGTGCACTATGAAGGAAAGGAATACAACCTAACACATGCATAAAAGAGTTAATAAATTAGGTCACTTGGCCTCAATAGTGGATCTTGAGAATTGATTTTTGGGGGGCCAATTAATATTATATTTATCTTATTCTTTTATAAGACATAGTCTATCAACACATCACATAGATTAACCCAATGATGTTCGAGTATGCACACCCCCCTCATATTTATTTATATGAAAATATATACTAATAATAAAAAAAATAAAGTCATAAAATTAGAAAATAAAAGTATTATAATGGCAACATTAAAATTTTAAAAATGTCAAAACTTTTAATATAATAGTAAATTTACCAATTATACAATCTTTCAATGAATTATGAAAACTTTTTCGAACAATTTAATAAATAAATCAAATTTTAAATTATATTTTTTATTTGAACAAGAAAAATAGATATATATTTTTTTTATAAAACTAAAGTTGAAACTTTGAAATTAAAATTTACGACTTTTTTAAACTTTTTATAAAGTGCTTTCAATCTAACTTTTTATTGAAAGAAGATTGCAAAATAACATGAAATAAAGATATGGAATAAGATGAAAAATTATATAGAGAGGAGAAATTATAATAAGTTACAAAGAAAATAAAAAAAATTAGTCTCTCCTATTTCTCATGGGATTTGAGCTCCTTTTTACTAAAAATAAAAGAAAAGAACAAAAAAAAACATTTAGAACTTGATAAGAAATTTAAAATCTTATAAGAATGATAAAAAGTTAGTGCGATTTTTGTCAAAATTACTGTAATTTAAATATTGTGACATTTTTAATTTTTAAAAATTTATAAATAGTTATTGGTAGGCATAATATATAGACAAATAATAATATGACTTTAACTTCTCATAAATTGCAATATATAAAATTTAATTTTGGATCAAAATATAAATAAGCAAAATTAAGCTTGTCCAAACTTTGAAGGGGCCAAACCTCTATTAGAGCATAAACTTTTTATGTTTACACATAAAAGTTATACAAATTTTGAGGGGGCCATAGCCCCCTCAAGGGCAATGACGAGCCGCCCCCTGCCTGGCCTCAAATATATATTATTGTCAGCTTTGACGTAAAACTCATAATCAAAGAGTGCATTTGCAGCTCTAAAAATTGCTAACTTGAAGCAGAAGTTTGAAAAGGATCTTCTTTCAATTAATTAACATGATGAACCAAAACTAAAATAAATGAAAAAGACCTAACGTTTTGTATGGGTGCTCACTTTACTCCTCCTTGATCTTTAACAAAATGAAATCATCGTATTCCGCAACTTCTTTTTCCAGCTCAGCCATCTTTGGCTTATCATTTGTTCTACCAATTATAAACCTAGAAGCTAATCCTGTTGCCTCTTCCAACCTGAAAAAAATATTCAATCAATTACAAAGAGAATAGTCAACTTTAATACCCATAAAAGATAGCAGGAGAAAAGGTGAAATACAATAAACTAACTTTAACAAGAATCTCATTCTTATCAAAAACCACAGTTAAAAACTGAGGCTAGAGAAGAGATTCAAAACTGTGCAAGGTCAAAGTCCTCAATAATTGAAATAAAAAGAAAAAACTCCCTAAACGGAGACTATTACAACCAATTGCCTGATACAGGCCAAAATCCAAAGGTTGCATCACGAGCTAAGTGGTAGCTCAAAGATGAAGAGATGATTCTGGTATTTCCGGAAAATGTAGAACAGAATAGTAGAAGGAGAAAGGAAGAATACGGAGAGAGAAAGCTTGTTGAATTTGTTATGTGTATATTCTTCTGTGTTCATTTCATTACATTTCTGTGTATATAGCACTCATCTCTACACGTTTTTCATCCTCTGTTAACAAACTATCTAACCTGCTAATCAAGACTAACTGACAAACATTTGGATTTTATTTAATATTTGGCTAAACGACCGCGTTTCCAGCTTCTTTACTTTTGGACCTGTAACGATACTCTGCCCTTTAGAACATCTTGTCATCAAGGATGAAATGATTGGCAGCATTTCCAACCATAGGCAGCAAGGGTTACACTGAGAAATGCTACAAGAATTTTCATGGCAGTAGATGTTTTGTTGACCAAAATGGTTCAAGATCCTCAAACACAATCCCAGAAGTTGAAGAGTTCATTTTCCAGAGTGCCATCAAGGATGATGGAGGAATACGTGGATCTAAAGAATTGGCAGCAGTTGAAATTGTAACACCTTCAGATTTTAGGGACACTTGAGCAAGTTTTATGGCATTCAAGGTTTCATTTGGAGTTGATGAAACCTCTATGTAAGCAGGGGGGTCATGTTTCCTCAACTGAATCCTCTTCCAATCAACCCAATTTCCAAGACCATATGAATCAATGTGCTATTTAGGCCATGAACAGCAGCTGACTGTTGATTAAATTCAAGTAAAATTCTCCTGCTACCAAGGTCTCCCCATTGAAAACAGAAAGGACAAGCTGTCAATTAAAGTTGTCTAAACCATCTACATGAGACAGAGCATCTTGCTACCAGCAATGATATCACACCGGATAGAGGGAAATTTGCACCAAGGCTTTTGTCCCAAAAAATTAATGCAACATCCATAGAAGCCACTGTCAGTATAATGGGATTGAACTGAATTGAGGATGAACTGTTAATTGGTGGAAGTGTTGACCAAACACTGTATCCACCTAACGTACGGCAAGTCTCTTCTTTCAAACAAGATTCTACATCAAGAGCCTAGACCTTAGTTGTCTGCATCACCACATTAATTTCAACCACATCTGTAGTATACGCTTTCTCTGCTTTCTCGTTCTTCATATTCCAGATTATTCCAAATCCAATTGAGGCCAAACACTGTATCACCTAACGGAAGGCAAGTCTCTTCTTTCAAACAAGATTCTACATCAAGAGCCTAAACCCTAGTTGTCTGCATCAGCGCATCAATTTCAACCACCGCTGTAGTATAAGCTTTCTCTGCTTTCTCGTTCTTCATATTCCAGATCATTCCAAATCCAATTGGGTTCCCTCATAAGTGGTGTTATGATTGGTGCGATTTCCCCTCATAAGTGGTGTTGTCATTATTAGCCCTACTTTTTATCTAAGCTCATCTTTTTACTCTTTTCCATGGACCAGTACCATCTACGTTGCTTTGTCTTACTCTTTCACTATTGTTTTTTATTTGACAATTCATTTTTTTTTTTTGAAATTACACACAATATTAGCTTAGGAAGCTACCAAAAGATACATCATTTATGAATTTTTTATTTCTATTTAAATACATTAATTTTATATTATGTTGCAAGTCATTATTCCTTTGTTATTTTTATTTGATTTAAAGATAAAAAAAATCAAGTCTTATTATAGATTTTATTATTATTTACTGATTTTTTTATATTTTATTAGTGAATTAATTTTTATGTAATTTTTTATAATTTTTAATTCTTTTAACATGTTTCTTTGGATCAAGTCGTAGTTAGAATTTATTACATGCATGCATATCCTATAATACCCATTGCCATCCTTATTATTGGAATATTATAGTCGAGCAATAATCGATCGAGCGATTTGTAGATACTCGACAGTCAGAAACGTGCAAAACCGCGCGATCCACCTATTTTCTTTTTTTGGCCAAACGCGAGCCACCTTTTTGTATGATTTAACCGAACCTCCTTTTCCGACATCATTAATTATAAATAAGAGGGGGTGAGGGTGGGGTGTAAGTTGCTAGTATCTTTGTACCCAGCTAATTAAAGCAAAGAGTACTCATTGATCTTAATATTCATTCATGGCAATATACTTTGAGAAATATCTGACCAAGGTTGATGTTAAGAAGCAAATGGCAATTCCGATCGACTTCTTTCAGCATCTGCCACATAGCGAAGGGGGAGGGACGATGTTCTTTCCTGTCCATGATGCATTCGGCAACGTTTGGGAGAGATTTGCATGTTATGTCAGAAAACGAAGCAAAAATCATCTTAAGCTCACCAAAAGAAAATATCATCCTAAGCCTGTCTTTCAAGGGGATTGGCGTAGGTATGTTCGTGATAAATGTCTCATCCCTGGTGATAAAATTGTCTTTCAAGCTACACAAGATGATGCCATTGCCAATGGTGGTCGGAGGTACACAATTGCAGCACAGAAGAGGGTGCTACTTTTTGGTGCCACCATTGGTTGGTCAACCGAATTCTAGTTAATTTTATAGATAAATTATACTCAACTGTGCTTTTGTTGTTGTCGTTGTTATCCTGTGTTTGTATTTTGATTTCTTCTTTAGATTACTCGTCTTGTGTTTCATTTTTAATAAATTTCATGTACTCTTTATGTAATTTTTATTTGTATCACTTACTTTGAAGTTTTTATTTGTATCACTTACTTTGAAGTTTATAAAATTAAGCATCTTATATTTAATTTTGGAAAAAAGACAGCACGTGGGCAGCCACATCGGCACATTACTGTTCTCAACAGTTGTTTTGTACGCTGCATACCGTGCAGGCATGTCGGCGTTTAGTGTTCCCAAGAGTTCCTTGTCTTTCTTCTGCTGCTCCATGTTTTCCTCTACAACTCATTACAAACCCAAATCAGTCTTGAAGAAGATCCACGAGACACCCCCAATTTATTGCTCTCTCGATTGCCACCGTCACTTGCTAGAAACAGTTCCCTTTCCCTCTCCGATTCATCCGCCGATAATCTTGGAATCCTTAACGTAACCGCCGCAGTCTTACCCGTCGACAGCGTCGCACCTCCTCCCGTCAAGCCTAAGTGGAAGACATTACTTCGATTTCTCCTCCGCAGAAATAAACGTAGCCGTACTCCCGGTCGTACAAAACCCGACCCCAACCGCCGGTTGTTTTCCTGTTGAGAGCCACGCGGCCATCTGTGTTCTTCATCAAGTGCTTTTTGTTGGGATTTTCCTCTTTCGCTTGACTTCGTCTCCTGATATCTTTGGCTTTGGCTTTGGCTCTGGCTCATCCTTGCCTTCTCGCAGTCTCCTTTCGGTGCCCCAGTTCCTAAATCATAAGAAAAGGGTTTTTGGAAGGAAAAACCAACGGAGCTTGAGAATTGGCATACTTAAGTTTACGCCATAGGCCTTTGGTTTTGGGGGTCCATTTCTTTTTTCAGTTTTGCTAGATCTGCTATGTTTTAAATGTTTCAACGTCAAGGGTTAACTCTGTTTTTGATCTACTGTTTTTATTTTGCAATTATCGACTGAATTATTCTTGAAAAAGATTTTACTGTGCTTCAAATCTGAATCAAACTTCGGCTACGCTCATTATGATTTTTATATAGCTAAAAGGAAACAATTTGTTTTCAGCTGTTTCTCATTTTAGGTCATATGATCCTTTTGTGTTACAGGATTGTAGCTAGTAAGTTTGAAGTTGGTAGGGTTATGTCTGTCTATGAGGATGGTAACAAATTGATCTACTCAAATGAAACATAAGAAATAACTTTAGGATTAACGTTACTTTTACTAATAATTTTTTGCTGCTAACATGATGATAAGTGCAATCAAGATATATATGCTTTTTTGATAACTAATAGAAAAGATGATCTTGAAATTGGTTGACAAGCTGATATTTTATGTTATGTATTCTCAAAAAGATTGTCATATGCTTGCAATGAATGCATGGGAAACATTAACATTGCCAGGGAGGTAAGTTATAGCAGCATTTTATTTAAACCTTAGCTTACATTTTATATTTATCCATGGATTTCCTTTGTATAAGCCAGCTAGGGGGGTGTGTGTATGTACGTATATGCATAGTCATTCTGGATTTCTTTAAACTTAAATTCTGTTTCTATTTGAGTTTCAATATTGTCATACACACGCGCATGCACACACCAATTGTGTTTTACCAAAATTTCATTTCTTCTCTTAATTTGGGTTTTCTTTGTTATGTTTTCTTAATTTCAATTATTATGTTTTGACCCATAGAGACCTAGAAATCAAATGATTCGGCTTGCCATGATAGGTTTGGATTCATAGCAAGAACGGTGCCTGTTGTAAGCTTAGCTCTTTTGCATCAGATATGTTAAAAAATCTGTATGTTTAACATCAGATATGTTAATTTTGTAATGAATTTAAATCTGGCTCAAGTTGCTAAATTTGTCAGAGCATGCATTGGCATTTAAGTTGGCAGTGAATTCTGCGGTTTATCCTTTGAGTTTAACTACCCACGCGGCCACACCAACAGGCGGGTTACCTAATATTCTCTTATTATATGTATGTTCATTTAATTTTCATGGTTCATTGTTGTTTTTTACTATATATTTTTTTAGTTTGCAATAACTTACACTAATTTTTTTATCAAAACTTTTTAATATATTTTATTGCACTTATAATCACCAATTTTATATATATAATTTCAGATATTCAATCATAAACCCGAACTGAACCCTCCTTTTTTGTTACAATTACCTTAGAGCGCTTTTGGTTGAGCTGAATTACTTTTCCTTTCCTTCTTCATTCCTCCATCCCCATAATTTCTCATGTTTGGTTCAAAATTATTCTCGGAATCCCACTTCTTTGTAATCACTAAATCTGCACGCTGGCAGAATCACAAATCTGAGGAGGAGAAAACGATTATGTTTTCAGCAAAGCAAAGAATTGGTTAATGTAATATCCAAGCGTATCCTTGGTAATTTTGTGAAATTACAACCCCAAATCATGATGTTCATGGATTCTTCTTTCTTTTTCCTGTTGACATTTCTTCTTGATTAACCTTTCTTAATGCTTAAATCTGTAGAATTTTTATCTATTCTCATTCGGAAAAGTTCAAGAACTGCAACTACCCAAAATCTACTTTACTCTTGAGGTTACAGTAAATTAAAGCTTTACAAATTTGGCGATTAGGGTTTTGTGTATCAACTCAAGGTCTAGTCTGTTTTGTGGTGATTATAAATTTGTTTAGTAATTTTTTAGCTTGATTATATGTTTGTTGAGTAATTTGTTTTAGTTGAATCTGAAGCAAAATTAAAATAATTCTCTGGCTTTGAGATTTCTGGAACTAGTGCAAGTTTCAAAGTTAAATGAATGTGTTGAAAAGGTTGGCCAGCTAGATTTTAGCCATTTGATCATTGTTTGGTTGACTGGTCATCATTTTCAGTGTATTGTTTGAGGATTGCATGTGGATTGCAAGAGCTTCTCTTGTCATGGGTTTTTTTTAGCATATAGAATTCATCTTTTTAATTATTAATTTTCATGTTGTAATCTACTCTAATTTCGTGCTGCAATTCTGCTTTGCATTCTGTCAAGTCCCCAAGTGTTGTTAAATATGAATGAGTACTAAGATATCTGATTGTGATCAGCATTACATTGGTGACCTGAATCTGATTATTCTGAGCAAGTATGGAATCAAATCCAGAGTTGCCTTCCCTAAAGCTAATGAATTTTTTCATATTGTAATTAATTAGTTGAAAATGAAAAGAGTCCTCTCATTCCTATGCTACTAAGCCCCTGGGTGGGATCTAGCAGCAAACTTAAGCATCTCTTATCTAAAAGGAACTATGCTGGGAGTTTTTTTTTTTTCTTTTTCCTTTCATTGGCCACTTTGTCATCACCACCAAAGCACCGCCTTATTAACAAAACAGAGAAACTGTGGTCCCATGCAGAACAGAGAAAAGGATTTCCCTTTCCATTGAACCAAACGTGCCGTTATAGAAAGCAAGACGCCATAAGAGTTGAACTTGACCGAAAGAAAAGAAAGTGTAGAGTTAGAAGAGAGCTACCCACTTCTGTTCTAGACTTGAAAGCAAGACGATTTGCAAAAATAAACTTTTGCGCCATGAAAGTGGATAAAATTAAAAAAGTTTTAAAAATTCGTTGCTTGGAAAGATAAAAAAACGCGATTGAATTTTGTCCATAGGAAGGTCGATTTTATTATAACATTGATTTAGTTTATATTTATTTTTATATTAAAAATATTGTAAATACATAAAAATAAGTGTAAAATTAATGTTAATAATAGTAATAACATGATTATAATGATAAATATATGTAAAAACTTAAATTTAATGTCAAAAAAATAAACATATGATAATAAGAGTAAACATATAAAAATAAATATAAATTTAGTATCAACAGACATAAAATAAACTAATATTATAAATTTATATATGATGCATGTACAAGATATTGACACATTATAAATAGAGTTTTATGAGCAAATTAAAAAATATATTTGTATTTATTTTTAAGAGTTTGACATTTTTTTAATTTATATATTGATAAAATATCAATTTTTAATGTATTAATAATATATAAAAATTATACATGGTTAATATATCATATATAAACCCTAATATTATTATCCATAAACATAAAAACATAAAAACAAATAACAATAAACATGAAATTAATGAAATCGGCTTACTAATAGAAATTCCAACCGTATTCCAGAATTTCAAAATTTAAAGTTTATGATGTAAGTCGAAAGCGCGTAAGCAAAGTAAATCGCACGATACCGACCGGTTAAGTGGCGAATCGCGCGATCTCTTGCGATTGAGAATTGACATTGGTTGTATAAATAGAGGTAAATTGTACCTTTGTGCCCAGCTAACTAAAGCACCGTGTATCCACTGATCTTAACCTTCATTCATGGCAAAAAGCTTTGAGAAAAAACTGACCAAGGTCGATTTTAAGAAGCAAATGGCAATTCGGACTGACTTTATTCAGCATCTGCCACATCATGAAGGGGGAAGAACGATATTTTTTCCTGTTCACGATGCATTTGGGAACGTTTGGAAGAAATTTGGATATTACGTCAGAAAAAAATATCATCCTAAGCCTGTTTTTCAAGGGAATTGGCGAAAATATGTTCGTGATAAACGTCTCACTCCTGGTGATAAAATCATCTTTCGAGTGGAACAAGATGATGCCATTGCCAATGGTGCTCCGAGGTACACAATTGCAGCAAAAAAAAAGGTGTTACTTTTTGGTGCCACCATTGGTTGGTCTGCCGAATTTTAGTTCTAGTTAATTTTATAGATAAATTATACTTAGCCGTGTTTTTATTGTTGTTGTCGCTTTTGTGTAGTGTGCCTGTCATTGTAATCCATTGTCTACCTAACCTGGTTTACTAGTCTTGTGCTCGGTTTTTGACTGAATTCATGTACTCTTCATGTAACTTTTATTTTTATCATCAATTAATTAATTATTAATATAATAAAAGTTGTAAAAAAAATGAACACCACGGTGCCACGTCGCTGCCTTTTTTTTTTCCTTTCATGTCTTTTTTTATTGCTTCTTTGTCTTATCTGTTCAAATTAGACAATTTGACTTCTACAGTCACTCTGTCCAGCGCTCGCCCACCTACACTCTTTTCGCTGCTCCTTTTCAACCTCTCTCTCTCTCTCTCTCTCTCAGATCCCACCTAAACCCATTCCATCATTTTTCTTCCCAATCTTTTCTTCTCCTTCCCTAGACGACTAACTTTGGAAGCCTTAAAATTGTCGTCATCATCAAACATACCATCACCGTCTTCGTCATCAAAGTCATTACCTTAAAACTCATCACCATCATCGAACTCATCATCGTTCACATCTTTCACCATTCGCTTCCCACACGCCTCGATGATGAGATCACGTATCCATGGTCATTTCCCTTCGCCACCAGGCCTGGCACTCCAGAAGACCCGAGAAGAGAACCCATTTCTCTAAAATCAAATATGGGTATTTGGCCATTCTGTCTTTTGGTTAGAAACAAACAAAGATGCACGAAGAATCTGAGGCAAGGACTTGCTGTTGTTGAGCAGATTCCTTGCATCATCGCCATTGGCACAAAGAAGTTTGATTTGGAGGATTTGGGAGATGCAAATTGGGGACGATTTGAGCTTGGTTTTGGCTGTGGTGAACAACTTTTTGACAGAAGGTTTTTGGGTCTTTAATTCTAAATCTAGCCATTTCACGATGTTTTGGGAAAATTTAGTTTCAAAAATGGGTTGAGAAGGTTCTGCGAATTTGTATGGCGATTTTTGTGCTCACCAGCGACGGCCTATGGCGGTTGTGTGGGCAGCGACGAGGATTTATATGCTCCCTCAGACAGGTATAGTTTAGTTAACTTTTTTTTCTTTGCTAAAAATCAATTTTCCAGCTTAATTTAAAGCTTATATTAAACTACATTCACATGGTAAAGTTTGTCATTCTTTATTTTTGGAATCTTTTGTACCCAAGCATTGTACGTATTTGAGACGATGATTATTGCTTCAGTGATTTCAGATGTTAAACAATTCATGGCGCTTATTGATTTCTGTCATGTTGTAATATAAATAGAAAATAGTAGGATAGCTGCCTTTGGTATTCCCATGTTGAATTTTGAAACCAAAGGATATTCTTTATAGAAATGCCAACAATGCAAGATTCCATTTATAAAAGTTATCTCGATAGTCAATCACATCTTGATTAACCAGTAACATTTTTAGTCAGCAAGACTCGGAAGTCAAGAAAATCTACAGTCTATAATCTCAATTTCAATGTATTTAACTTAATAATTTCGGGAGATTTTTAGAGCATTAAGAAAATGCAAGGAGCTTGATAACAACGGAGTTAACCTTGCTGTTCTTTTAGATGGAAAAGATCTAGAACAGCTTGAAGATGCATATTTACTTCACGATATAAGGCTCTTCACTGGTAAAAAGGGTTATCATAAGCAGTCATATTGCAATATCATCGTGAGTTTGCTTTTCTATTTGCATTATATTAAATAATTATGCATCAATGTTACATTCCTTCTTCATTAGCCTTTCTTAATGCTTAAATCTGTAGAATTTTTGTCTATTCTCATTCAGAAAAGTTCAAGAACTACAACTACCCAAAATCTACTTTACTCTCGGGGTTACAGTAAATTAAAGCTTTACAAATTTGGGATTAGGGTTTTGGGTATCAACTGAAGGTCTAGTCTGTTTTTGTGGTGATTATAAATTTGTTTAGTAATTTTTTAGCTTGATTATATGTTTGTTGAGTAATTTTTTTTAATTGAATCTGAAGCAAAATTAAAATAATTGTCTGGCTTTGAGACTTCTGGAACTAGTGCAATTTTCAAAGTTAAATGAATGCATTGAAAAGGTAGGCTAGCTAGATGTTAGCCATTTGATCATTGTTTGGTTGATTGGTCACATTTTCGGTGGATTGTTTGAGGATTGCATGTGGATTGCCAGAGCTTCTCTTGTCATGGATTTTTTTTAGCATATAGAATTCATCTTTTAATTATTAATTTTCATGTTGTAATCTACTCTAATTTTGTGCTGTAATTCTGCTTTGCATTCTATCAAGTCCCCAATGAATGAGTACTAAGATATCTGATTTTGATCAGCATTACATTGGTGACCTGAATCTGATTATTCTGAGCAAGTATGGAATGCAATGCAGAGTTGCCTTCGCTAAAGCTAATGAACTTTTTCATAGTTTAATTAATTAGTTGAAAATGTGAATAAAAAAAAATTAGTTGAAAATGAAAAGAGTCCTCTCATTCCTATGCTACTAATCCCTTGGGATCTAGTAGGAAACGTAAGCATCTCTTATCTGGTTTTTCATTCTTTATGGATCCGTATGGTCATTGCCTACAATCATAGCCTTGAAACCAAAAAGAATTTAGCCCAGTTTGATGGTGAGAATAAATTTGTAGCCAATTTGATAATCCAGTATTAAATTCTAGATAGTTATAAATGGTCTTTTCCTACGATCATGGCCTTAAAACAAACACAAGTTGCTGCTTTCCTGACTTTTCTTTAAAAATTGTGATGTCTTGAACCAGTCCTTTACTTCTGTTCTCCTTCTCGACTAAATTGCAATATCAATCAAAGATAGCAAACTATCATCTCTTATACTAATATACAGAAAAAGGCAATCCCATCAACTAAAGAGAAACATTCACCCGAAACATGAAGCCAAAATTGAGTTGATATAGATATCCAAACCTTAGATTAAAATAATAAAAGAACAATACTAAACATTTCAGCTTAGGATCAGTAAATACTTTTTCATGCATCCTAGGTAAGTCTAAGAGTGAGAACGTTCTTTTGCTAATATAAGTGATTGTTGATCTGCAAATCAATAGTACAACATTGTTAACTAGCCATATAAAAGTGCACTATGAAGGAAAGGAATACAACCCAACACATGCATAAAAGAGTTAATAAATTAGGTCACCTGGCCTCAAATATATATCATTGCTAGCTTTGACATAAAACTCAGAATCAAAGAGTGCATTCGCAGCTCTAAAAATTGCTAACTTGAAGCAGAAGTTTCAAAAGAATCTTTTTTCAATTAAGTAACATGATGAACCATAACTAAAATAAATGAAAGAGAACTAACGTTTTGTATGGGTGCTTACTTTACTCCTCGATATTTAACAAAATGAAAACATCATGTTCTGCAACTTCTTTTTCTAGCTCAGCCATCATTGGCTTATCATTTGTTCTACCAATTATAAACCTAGAAGATAATCCTGTTACCTCTTCCAACCTGAAAAAAAATATTCAACCAATTACAAAGAGAATAGTCAACTTTAATACCCATAAAAGTTAGCAGCAGAAAAGGTGAAATACAATAAACTAACTTTAACAAGAATCACATTCTTATCAGAAACCATAGTTAAAAACTAAGGCTAGAGAAGAGATTCAAAACTTTGCAAGGTCAAAATTCTCCTTTGTTCTGAACATTAAAACCATCCTTTCATGATCTAACACCCTTTTCTATCCTTGAGTATTCCCACATACTCAAGCTTTCAAGTTGCTACGGTTCAGACTGTCCGGAGGCAAACTTTAATCAAAATACTGACCTCTCGAAAGGATAGATGTTATGTCTGTAGTGTTAGTAGTGATTAAACCCTAACAACTTTACACAAAAATCCTTAATCAACCAAGTCACACCTCCCTTGCACTGTACAAATAATGTTTTATAATACCGAAGTGTCCTACCTTGATGATCATAAAAGTGAACAGAAAAAAATAGTGGCCAGCATAATTGTAGAAGCAACTCAGGACTGAATAACTTAACAGTATTTGGACCAACAAAGATATAAAAAGGGCATTTTATATTTTAAAAAGGCATTTTATGTTCTAAGAATCTATTATCACAAATTAAAGACATACATCTTCTAAAAATAGTATGAAAAAAACTGAAATGAAGACATTTTGCACAAGCTTGCATCATTAGCCATAAATGTGTCGGCATATTGAAGAATTTGCAAATTTGACAATGACACAAAATAAAAGATATAAAAATGATAGACTCAGATTTAATAAAAATTGTCTATGCTTATGGCAACAATTTTAAGCAATAGTTTTTGGTATATTAAAAATGATTTTTGACACAAATTTTTTTGTATTTTGCATGTTACAAATTCAAGTTTATCTATCATAGGCATGAATTTTATGCAAAAATTATCAAATCTAAAATTTGACAAACATGCAACAAAACAAACAAGTAAATACCATGATGTTCCAGAAATTTAAAACAAAAAACGACAAAAAGAGGATTTTTTTTTAAATCTTCAAACTGAAATGAATAGCGGAACAATTGATCTTTCTGACTCTTAATACTCAATCTTTTTCCTTCCTTCTTGGTTCAAGGTTATTAATGTGACAATATTCATTTTGGCCCGTATCTATTAGCAAGACAGAGATATTTTGGCTTTTACTTTTACTCAACAAAGAGACCACATTTCCAAATTTTTCGGAATCATTGCCCCAGCAGCAAAATCATTAGTAAAAAAATAAATTAAGCAATGAAGAAACATTAATACTAATCTGCCATTGTTAAGGAGCAAGGAAAATAAAGCTGTTAGTTGCCTATTTCTTGACTGATGGACTCTGTAGGCTTATATCTAATGCCTAGACCCCTATATTTCTCATGTCTATAACACCTAGACTCCCACTTGAGTGGTAGCAAAACAGGGGATTTGTTAGACAACATATATTTTAACTTTATAATTTAGAAACTTGAACTTTAAATAACACAAACTCGAACGATCACTATTAACAAAGTGTTGGCACTTTTTTATCATCATGCATTGGTACTTTAATTATAAATTTTTTATAAGATTTAAAGTCAGTCTTGAACCACATTGTAAGTAAGGTCAATAATTACCATATAATATAAAGGATCCCCATAATCTTAATTTGTTTCAAAAGAAGTGTTGAAAACTCTTAAACCAGTTATCTAAGATTGGTCTAAGACAACATTGATGATGCTATCAATTGAATTCCAATGATCAGCAGTTCAGTTTGTAAAACATATATAAAATCACATTCTTGCTTTACATGTGATACTTCATATGTTTCTATCTTGATACAACTACTGAGTACAAAACGTTATTATTCCAACAATACTTTTTTTTAAGCATTGATTCAATTGATGATAAAAGATTCCAGGAACAGACAATATCCTTGGTACAACAGGACAACAAAAGATGAAAAACAAGTTACAAACTGACGCTAAACTTTACAAAGAACAAAGAAATCAGCTCTCATTAAAACAGAAACTGCCATGGCAAAAGCATTGTCAACCATGTTGTCCTCCTTTCAAAGACATTCCAACCAAACATTACCAAAGCTCTAACCAAATTAGCGCAATAAAAAAATAAAGGTTTAATAGTCAAATATGACCTTAACGTTTGTCACAAAATGGAATTAAGTCTCAACATTTAAATGCATGAAAATTAGTACTCAACGTTATAAAATAATTGAATTAAGGACATTTTCATTAAATTCTTTAATTTCCGTTATCCCTACTAGTAATAAAATTTAATAGAAATTAAAAGATTTAACGAAAATGTCCTTAATTCAATTATTTTGTAACGTTGATGACTGATTTTCATGCATTTAAACGTTGAAGACTTAATTTTATTTTGTGATAAATATTAAGGTCATATTTGGTTATTAAGCCAAAAATAAATAATAAAACCCAAACAAAAATTTACCACTTACTGCACTTTTGCCACTACCCAGAAAGCAAAAAAAATATTGACAGATAATAGACTAAAATCTAGAATTAGATAAAGCTCATATAGTAAGAAAAAGGCCCATTTTGTTTGAATCTTCAATAGTAACTGCAATAAACATTTTAAAAAAAACCCCTAAAAAAGCTGGAAATTTTGCATACCTTTTCTTTATTTGCTGAGACAGCCAAAGAAAGGAAAAAGAATTTCTTGTGTGAATCAGTGTACGTTGAACTACTTCTCAGAAGGTGTAAATAAAGAGAGATCCATTTTCAAGATTCAAATCTTAAATTGTGATAGATCAGAACATACCTGACATAATTGGAATGAAAAGAAAAAAAAAAAACGAAGGAGCTCCAGAGTCTAGGCCCAAGCTCTAATCACCAACCCATGACTAATGGCGGCTGAAATGGCCGTGGAGAGAGAATATCGGCGACGGAAAAGAGAGATTGGAAAAGAGTGTGGTAAGATTACAAGAGTCCCAAAAGAAATGATAAAAACAAAATTAATAATTTTAAATTTTGTTGGAGATAATTTTGTACTTTCATTTAATTCACCCACTTGCCAACATTTTCTTTCTCTTTTTCTGTCCAATTTGGACAGACTAGTTTTCTTTAGTAAGACAAAAAACCCTTTTTTTGCCTTTTTCTTTCTTTCTCATTATCTGTTGTACCAAACAATTCTATAATTTATTCTCCTTTCATTTTTTCCTCCATTTTCTTTGTTTCCATTTTTTAATTGTACCAAGCAAAGTCTAAATACCCACTTGTAAGTTATCTACAAAGTTTATCAACGCATTCCAAGAAGTTTCATTTCATTTTTAATATAATCGAGCTTAAGCAAAAATAAATCTAATATTTATCAAACCCTATCTTTTAAATTTATTTCCGGGAGGAAATTTATTTAAATCCGGTAATGTTATAAAAAGTCAGTTTTTAACGGTATCTTAAAGGTATGGACCAAATAACATAGAAAAGGCAATATAAAAAGAACGGTAGAACAGCAGAGATTTTTGTATGAGCATGATCTTTTGCTTGCCATCAAAGGGTAGCTAGCTATTGATTAATTCAGCATACCAAAATTAACACCGTCAAAATCTTAACTTGGAATCCTAGATTCATAATTATCTAACAATCATAATACTTTCCTAAGGATACAATTCATTGTCGAAGTAAAAAATTTATGATAAACTAACCTAAGGGAAATTTCATGACAGGAATTCATCAATGAGGTGCAAGTTTCAAGAAAGATTCATTTGATCCATGATATTCAAAAGTGATGAGATGCCAATAAGCAGAAACTGAAGATTCCACGAGATAATAAATTTCTCTATATTTCCATTCCAACTCTCAGGTTAAAAAAAAAACATGGAGTTAAATGCCAATAATACCTTTTTCATTCAGTTTGCATCTATTATCTTCCTACATATATTGATTCAGGTTCATAATCCCTACCTCTCTGCTTTTATCCCAAAGTTCACAAATCTTAAAGCAACAAAATTAACTAATGTATTAATCATGCATCAAAAGCAGGTACTTATTATTCCAAAGTCCAGATTTTCTTGCCACGTCCATTTCTTTCTTTATCTCTTTCTGTCTTATGTATGTATTTTCTCTGTAGATAAGATATCAATAACATAAACAAATGGATATAGTGAATAAACAACACCAAAAAAAAAAAAAGTAAAGAAACAACCAACATAAAACCACCACCTCTTTTTTCTTTTAAGTTCATGAACCGAATTCCTTCTCCTATATAAACCTCTTTCCCTCGCCTTTCTTCATCCCCTGTTAACTACCCTGTTTCTCTACTGAACAGATAGATATAACAAAAGGGAAAGAGAATCAAGAAAAAACCTTCAAAAATCAGCATACCTTTCAGGAAAAAGGTGTAAAAGTGACATGGCTGGCCAAGGGCTCAAGCTTTTTTTTAAGATTTATCTAATTGTTGCTATTATGGAATAAACAAAAGGAGATAATGTGTTTTAGTCTTATCCTATTCAGAATTCCCATATATTAGTGCTCTCCAACAAATATTATTTCAATGCACAAAGTTGAGTAATTTAATACAAAAATACATTAAGATTCTCAAGCTAAGTACCTAGAAATCAATGCTATCCTAGAAATAACATTTTTTTTCAACTATTTGATCAAAAAAAACAAAAGGAATCTAGTTTAGTTAATAAAAAAAGGATTAAGCAGTCCATTGCAAATTATCAAAAAGAGAGAGTGGTTTTAACTTAGAATTAGACAATCAACATGCAAGCTTCATATAAAGTAATAAAACTAATCTAAAAGCTCAAAGGGGAAAAAGAAAAAGAAAGAATACTTAATGCTAAAGTCGGCAGCTAAAGGGGTTGCAAAGAAAAATTTCAGGAAATAATGAAATCAATCAGAAATATAATCAGGCAAAAGTGAAATTGGAAGGCTCAGTGCTAGGTTAAGATCAAAATTTTGACAGGCTTTTAATTAAAATATCAAACTTCTCTATTTAATTCAAACGAGGATACACTTTACCCTAAACCCTATTCAAGATAAACAAACACAATCGATCGTCAAGGCAAGCCAAAAAGGCAGAAAGAAGAAACAAACTGAGTAGAACACGGAGAAGCTTCAAAGGCTGAGAGAGGCAATAGGAAGTTGGATTCAATGCTGATGAGCTAGCCGCACCTGTTGGCTTGCTTTCAGTTTTAGCTCATTGTGCTGTCTGTGCCTCCATTGTGTTGAACAAAAGTACTTTTAAAACATTTAGGTAGCATAAAATCAGCCTGCACAAATGCAGGAATAAAATTTAAAATGAAATGAGGTTGCATAGTTTTCATTATATCTTATTGCAACATCAATTCAGTACTTATTATTTGAAGATTTAACATATACACGAGTCATAAGTCATACCAGAGTGTGAAGCTGCCAATGTTACTTCAGAATTCTCAAGTTTGTTTATTTCTTGTGTGACTTCCAGTATTGCAAACTATTCATCTTGAATCCCTAACATCATCATCCAAAGACATGAGCATTCGCATAAATTGACGAACTAAGAAATTGATCTTCTCAAAGAGGCAAACAAAGTAAGGAACCAAAAGAATAAGACAACAATGAGATCCCAAAATTTGACCCCAAAAATGACAGGAGACATTCAATGCAACTCCAACCCAACCCAAACCCAAACACAAATCCATGGCTAGGTTAAGAGGACACCAAACAATAACAAAAGGTCATTAAATTAATTGGTATCACAGAAGTTGATCCCTGAACTTTTTGAACAGATGTCAACATTATCAAAAGTGATAAAGCCCTCCAGAAACAAATAATTTAATAAGAAAAAGTTGATGCTTCAAGATCACTATAATTTCTAACTCCTACTTAATCTAGTACCTCAAGTAGCATAGTTTCCTAACCATCATCATCATCATCATCATCAGAGCCTTTATCCCAATAGATTGGGGTAGGCTATATGAACCAATATCTAAAATCACGTTAGATCGTCCATATGTATTCTTTGCCTCCATAGATTCCTATTCAAGGCCATTTGCTCATCTAATTCTAAAACCTCAATGTCTTTCCAAACTACTTCCTTCCAAGTCTTTTTCGGTCTTCCTCTAGTCTTAACTCTTCTCTCAACATCCATAGCCTCTATTCTCCTAACTGGAGCATCTACAGGTCTACGTCTTACATGTCCAAACCAACGTAAACGATTTTCACACATTTTGTCTTCGATAGGTACCACTCCAATCATCTTACGAATATCATCATTTCTCATTCTATCCTTTCTTGTATATCCACATATCCACCGTAACATTCTCATTTCTGTTACACTCATCTTTTGTGTATGTAGCCTCTTAGTCGCCCAACATTCACTACCATATAACAATGTTGGTCTAACAACTGTCTTATAAAACTTGCCTTTCAACCATGTAGGAATTCCTTTATCGCACAACACACCTGTAGCACTTCTCCACTTACTCCATCCAGCCTGGATCCTATAGGTCACATCACCATCAATCTCTCCATCCATCTGTATTATTGATCCCAAGTATCGAAAATGATCCCGCTTAGGTATCGCTACCCCATCTAACTTCACTACATCATGCTCTTCCAGTCGGTTAGAACTGAATTTACACTCCATGTATTTAGTCTTCACTCTGCTTAGTTTAAATCCTTTTGATTCCAACGTTTGTCTCTATACTTCCAACTTTGTATTGATCTCCGCTCTAGTTTCCGCACATAGGACAATATCATCTGCAAACATCATACACCAGGGCACTTTATCCTGGATGGATTTTGTCAGTTCGTCCATAACTACCGAGAACAAGAATGGACTCAACGCAGACCCTTGGTGTAATCCCACCGTGATAGGAAACTCACTTGTTTGCCCCCACCTGTCCTCACATGTGTCCTTGCGCCTCTATACATATCCTTAATTAGTTTAATATATTTCAAAGGAACTCTTTTCTTCATTAAGGACCACCAGAGTACCTCCCTAGGCATTTTATCATATGCTTTCTCCAAATCTATAAAGACCATATGAAGATCTTTACCCATTACTCGAAAGCGCTCCATAAGTTGTCTAAGCAAATATATTGCCTCCATAGTTGATCGACCCGGCATAAAACTAATTAAAGGTACTAAGACACTCTTCCTCCATTCCTCTGGCATTTTGTTAGTGTGCCAAATCTTATTAAATAGATTTGTCAACCACCTAACTCCTACATCTCCAAGGCATTTCCAAACTTCAATTGGGATGTCATCAGGTCCAACAGCTTTTCCATTCTTCATCATCTTTAGTGCATCTTTTACCTCTGTCTCTTGGATTCTACGCATAAAGCACCGATTTAAATCCTTAAGAGGCACCGAAATATTATCCAAAACTTTATTTTGTCCATCATTAAATAATTTATTAAAATAATCTCGCCACCTGTCCTTAATGTCATTATCTTTAACGAGAGTTCTTTGATGCTCATCCTTAATACATTTCACGACTCCTAGGTCGCGACTCCTCCTTTCTCTTGCTCGCGCCAATTTGTATATCCTTTTCTCTCCCTCCTTTGTGTTCAACTTGTCGTAAATCTCTTTCGCAACCCTCGTCTTAGCTTCTGCCACAGCTTTCTTTGCCTCCTTTCTTGCTATCTTATATTCCGAAAAACTCTCTTCTGTATTGTTCTTCTTTAAAGCCTTGTAACGCTCTCGCTTAGTCTTTATAGCATCTTTATAATTAGAAATAATAAAAGAATAAAAGCTGCCCCAAGGACTCACCGTAATACCTTGAGAGCATATAACTATTGCAAAAATTCATCACAACACAATGAAATAAGGTCGAAGACCCATTTTCCCTCTAACTTTCGGCAATGGAGTAAGGACTGTTTACACCTTTCTCGCAACAGATGATGAATCTCAACTGGTTCATCAACAGCTTTAAAGGATGATTCAAACTTTCCTACTTCACATGTAAAAGATGCCACATTCCCTATGTTCAATCGTCAAATTTAACTGCAAAATTAGTAAACATAATAGTTTACTCCAACATTAATTCAATTCTATTAGTAAGCCATTTTAATCTTCATTTTAAAATTATCCATCCACCATTTAATCATTCTTCAAAAACCCATTTGAAGACCACAGATTTATTTCTAATTTTGCATCAAAGTTCATTCTCTGGGGGATAAAACACATGAAAAATGACATTTTGCTAAATTATAAGAACCCTAAAGCTTACATTGCAACAAAAAGTAAAGAAAAAAGCTAATTACTAAAAGTTAAGTTTTTTCTTTTAAAAAATAAAATAAAAGGCAATAAAAAGAGAGTGAAAGCAAATGGCAAGAGAAAGGGTACACTGACCAGGAAATTCGCGCTTGGCAGAGGGTGGAGATGGAAGGGATCACGTGCCAGTAAGCAACAACAGATTAATGCCATCGCTTTGTATAAAAGATGCATTCTCCAAAGCCCAGTTGTTTAAATCTGTCACTGCAACGATGGTAAGTGGAATTTTCTAGATAACATTGCTGGTAATAAATGTAATTGATAAAGTAGCACAGTATCTTGAATCTTTTTATTGAGTAACAATTGTTGAAGTAAACAAAATATAAAAAATGAGTTAAAAATAAATACAAATGGTAATATGTTTTGTCATGAGTTGTAAATGCAAATATAAATATAATATTTAAGTCAAATATACATGACAAAATTAGATCATACATTTGAAATCAACATCAAGAAGCTGAATATATTAATGAATGAAATCTTTTTCAAGACATGTCTTTATAGATAGAATTCAGGAAGCCCTTCGACACAGAAAAAAGGTCTAAAAACTTGCCTGGTTCTTTCAGAAGATAGTAAATCAACAAAACATCAATGATTGATACCGTAGCATAAGCAAAATCAAATGTCACCTTTCACAGATAGCATTTATCTCTAGTGACAACTGTTAGCTTCTGTCATCTTATCAATTTTTTTCTGTATCTCAATCTCCATTAGATCCATACCAAATATGGTGGTTGCATATAGGAAAGGTTGGTGTCTAATTAGACTTTAATTCTCAAATTTTGTTACAATAGACAAGGTTCTTATCCGTTTTATCATACATGCATACTATAGTCAGGTAATCACTCTCTTGATTTATAACATGGTACTAATCTTCTATTAAATGTTTAAGTTCCCTTTGCAAGTCCCACTTCCCAGCTCAGGTCTAATAAAATCCCTATTCGAAAAAAGAAAAAGGTTACTCTTTAAAAACCAAATGTTACATGAAGAATGTATATATTACAACAGAATAACGTGGAGAGATGTAAGAGTAAGTTCTGATGACTTGATAAAGATCCCAGTTTACTGAAGATTTAAGTTCTGATTTGCAAACAAAGCTGGGGCAAAATAGAAGCTTGGAGAATATCAGATGGCCCCATGGATACATTGGTTCAAAGCAACAAAACCTAATACTTCTTCAGGGGTTAGAGGATTCCATCATCATCATGAATGCTCATTTATCCAATCTACGTTCAATTAAAATTAATTTTAAGCAAATTAAAGCAATCATGGGGTTTTATGATTTAATCATTTAGTCACAAATGATAAATTTTCTCAGTAGGCTCACATTCAATAACTAACCATTGTCATATCCACCACCAAATACTAAAATCCAGGTAAAGCAACCAATATTATAGCTGTATACCTAAAATCACTCAAAAAAATCAACAACAAAGCAGTATATAACTATGGAAAAGTGGCAAAACAACAGCTTCTTGTAAAGTCTTCTTAGGGCTTTCTAACCCAGCCACATTAGCTGATCTGATGTTAGAAACATGACAAACAGAATAAGAGATCCAAAATAAAATGAATCAGAGAAATCAAAGAGGACAGCAATACTTATAATTGAACTGGTCCATTTGAATACACCCTAGAACTTGCCTCATTTTCTCATAAAAATCAATTATTCCAACATCAATATGCATAAACAGCCTTCAATCAATATATTAAATTACATACAAAAATACACAACAAATGCATCTTTTACAAACATTTTCACGTCCAATTTATAGATAAATTAAGCTACACCAATAAATCCTTTCAATAGTCAACAAAGACGTGATAGCAAAAACTCGTACTAACATTTCACATCCAACATAATAAAATAAATAAATAACACCAATGTTAGGACAATTGTTACTAATTATAGTCGATGTTTTCATATTCGAAAGAGCAACAAATGTCCACCAAGATTACATTGAAAAGAAAAGAGCAAAAGAAAGAAGCTTTTTTTTTTCTAATTTTTCTACCTAGAAGGTGACGCTTGCTCTAATTTCTATATAATTATGAAGCAAATACAATTTCAACCCTTACTGAGCTTATAAGGTTAAATATTACAATAATTAAGGATGCAGATAAACCAAGCACCAAATAGCATCATAACAAATCTTTTGCAAATGCTAAAACAGCAGCAATACTTGTGTTTCTTAGAAAATCAGAAACTTAATTTGTTTAATACTGCTCCGGCATGAGAAGTAACAACGACTGCTTATTACCATTATATTATAAACAATTAAAGAATATTTCTCGAATGTCTAGTAGGATTACCATATATTTTAGCCTTCTAGACACTCCAAAAGCCTAGACACTAGTTTCTATCAAAGCAAATAATGTAACTTAAATTACAGTTCAAGGACAAAACCACATTCCATCGTCCGTAGGTGAACATCTTAAATTAAGTTAACATTCAATAATCATAAAGTTACTTGTTTTGAAAAAATTAATGCAGTAGGAATTATGACTGACCTCTCTTATGGTATGGAAGGCAACACAGGGAAGCTACAAATTAGTTAAAAAAATAGGTCAAAATCACTCCATGCAAACATGAAATAGTAAATAAATTAGATTAATATCCAAATTAAACTAAATTAAAAAACAAAAAACGAATTTCCCTTCCATGCTAGTTTGTTGGTGTAGGTAAAGGTAAAAACCCAAGCCAATTAGCGTCCAAAATCATTACCTCTTAACTCCTAAGAGTAAGAAATTTAGTCCGCATCAAATTCAGTTCTTTTCCTTTCTTCCATCCTTTTCAGTTATAACAGTAAGAAACTGATAACCTCATTAAAAAAAAGTCAATACCCGAACCTGTAAAACATGAAAATTCATAATAAAAAAAAAAACCCACGTTAAAATAAAATCAGAAACAGGAAAATAAAAGTTCAAATTACAAATAAAAATTTTGAAGATTCAAGTATTAGAGAAAAGACAGAATGCGAGAGGAAAGATAGATTTAGCTTGAAGAAAATGTTTTTTGAAGGATAAAATCTTAAAGTAGTGCTTTACAAAACGACTCATTTGAGCTTCTAGTCCAACCCCGACATTAAGGCGAAGAAAAGAGGAATTTAATACCAAAGGAGCACTGTAATCTTCGGTGGAGAGAGAGGAATCAAGGCAAGAGCTACCAACGTTGTCGCCGAATCCCACCGTTGCCGCAGCCGAGCGGTCGAACTCATGGGCCAAAGATGAGACGCAAAGCTATAAGATAAGAGCCATGACATATTTCTTTTGAGTGAAGGAAGTGAAAATTTGGAATCAAAAGTGAAACACCTAAAATTGGATTCGATTATGTTTTTGATTTATTTTTTTTAAATTTAAAGCGGAATCTGAAGGATAAAGTTGGAATCTTCTAAAATCGGATTCCAGGAAGTTTCTAATTTAATTTTTTATTTAAAGAGGAATCTGAAATTTAGGGTTTTGGGTCTTGTTGGGTTTTGAGGAAACAGAGAAGAAAAAACTACTTTGTAGGAGACGTCTTCAATCAGACTTCTTTTTTTGGTTGTATGCTATAAGACTTCACAACATGGAAAAGAAGAAAATAATAAATTTACTTTTGAATATTCCATCAATCGAAAGTACCACACATCTGTGAACTTTACTTTTGAATATTCCATCAATCGAAAGTATACGACAGGTGTCATCCCAAAGTCGGGCGATCATCGCACGGAAGTGAAGCTGTCGAACGCTAGTGAAACTATAAATAGATGGGGTGAGAGAGAGTAAGTTGTATCTTTGTGCCCAGCTAACTAGCTAAGGCACTGTGTGCCCGCTGATCATTCTTAACCTTCATTCATGGCAATACACTTTGAAAAAAAATTGACCAAGGTCGATGTTGAGAAGCAAATGGCGATTCCGACTGACTTCATTCAGCATTTGCCACATTGCGAAGAGGGAGGGACGATAGTCTTTCCTGTCCACGATGCATTCGGCAAGGTTTGGAAGAAATTCAGATATTATGTCAGAGTACAAGACAAAGATCATCTTAGATTCCGCATCAGAAAAAAATATTATCCTAAACCTGTTTTTCAAGGGGATTGGCGTAAGTATGTTCGTGATAAACGTCTCACCCTTGATGATAAAATCATCTTTCGAGTGGAACAAGATGATGCCATTGCCAATGGTGCTCCAAGATACACAATTGCCGCACGGAAGAAGGTGCTACTTTTTGGTGCCACCATTGGTTGGGCTAACGAGTTCTAGTTAAATTTATAGATAAATTATATTTAGCTGTGCTTTTCTTCTTGTTGTCGCTGTTGTGTCTTGCGTTTGTAATTGTAATCCATCGTCTACTCTAGATTACTAGTCTTGTACTTGGTTTTTGATAAATTTCATGTACTCTTTATGTAACTTTTATTTCTATCATTTAGTTTAAAGTTTATATACTAGGCATATTTTCTTATTATTTTACGTATGTTCTTTTAATTTTCATGCTTCATTGTTGTTTTTTACTATCTATTTTTTATTACACTTGATATCACCAACTTCGTATATATATAATAGTTCGGATGTTCAGTCATAAACCCGAACCAAACCCTCGTTTGTTACGATTACCTTAGAGCGCTTTTGGTTGAGCTGAGGAGGGGGCGCCAATTACGTTTTCTGCAAAGCAAAGAATTGGTTAACGAAAGTTCTTTTCAAGCGTATCCTTGGTAATTTTGTGAAATTACAACCCAAAATCGGGTTGTTCATTGATTCTTCCTTCTTTTTCCTGTTTGACATTCCTTCTTCATCAACCTTTCTTAATGCTTAAATCTGTAGAATTTTTGTATTTGCAGCCGAATGAAGCTTTCTCTATTCTCATCCAGAAAAGTTCAAGAACTGCAACAACCCAAAATCTACTATACTCTCGGGGTTACAGTAAATTAAAGCTTTACAAAATTGGGGATTAAGATTTTGGGTATAAACTGAAAGTCAAGCCTGTTTTGTGGTGATTGTAAACTTGTTTAGTAATATTTTAGCTTGATTATATGTTTGTTGAGTAATTTTTTTAATTGAATCTCAAGCAAAATTAAAATCATTGTCTGGCTTTGAGATCTCTGGATCTAGTGCGATTTTCGAAGTTAGATGAATGTGTCGAAAAAGCTTAGTTTCTTCACAAAAAAGCTTCTATCGTCTTAGAACTACAAAGGTTTTAGCGGGTTCACCACCTCAAAACACCATCATCTGCCGCTCGAAACACCTACACGTTTGGATAGGCTTCTCCCTACTCCTTCTCCTAAACGATTCTCCTCTCCAATCCTCGAAAAGTTTCCCTAACCCCTTGGATCTAGGGTTGACCGAACTGCCTTCACTCTTCCTTTTTTTTTTGTTTTTCTCTTATTGAACTTGTTGTGGTTTCCTCACTATGTGGTGAGGAATTTGGATTTGGTTTTTTCTTTGTTTTTTTGCACGTGGGTGTATGTCTAGATCTAAGGCTGTTTTGGGGTTTGGTATTTGGTTCTGTCTACCGGAGACAGCCAGACAGGGATTCTCTCGGGTCTGTGTGGGGATCCTGTTCGGGTTAGATGCTAGTGGTTGGGGCCAGGTGAGGCTATCGGTGGGGATTGGGGCTGTCGAAATTGGATGGCTGTGTTTGGTAGTGAGGCTTTTAGAGTCTGAGTCGGGGGTGGCTATGGTTGCTGTCGAGGCTGTTGGGTGTGGGATTCGGTCAATGGTTTGCTACTTTTGGCACTGGTAGGCAGAGGAGTCCTCCTCGTTCGCACCTGGGTTGGCTATGGAAGCCGAAACTCTTGGTTGGTGGCTTTTTGGCCTATTTTAGGCTGTCGGTTTCCTTGGTTGGTAGCTTTCTTTGGCTTACGTAGGTTACTGGCTCCCACTGCTTGAGGAGTCCGGCTATGGTCTTGGTAGACAGGACTTTGGCGGTGGCAAGGGCAAGAAGCTCCGGATGGTGGGCGGTGGTGATGATGATGGTGGACAAGTTGCGGGGTTATTATTATTATTATTTTATTATTTATATTTATATATTTGGTTTTTATTGATTTATTTAATTATAATTACTAACAATTTTTTCTCAGTGGGGGTTGATGCTGAGATTGTTCTGAAACCCAAACATTAAATTCAAAACAAAATATATTTAGTATTATTATTTTATCTATTGTAAAATTTTTTAACTTTGAGATTAAAATATGTGTTTTATTTTATTTATTTTTTAATATTTTTAAAAAATATATGTATTAATTTTAATTTTGTTGATGGAATTAAAACATTAGATAAAATAATAATTCATGTTTTTATATTTATCTATATTTCTAGAAAATGAAATAAAATAAAAATGAAAATAAATAAAAATAAAGATGAGATAAAAATAGAAAATAAAAAAAGTACAAAGAAAATAAGGAATATAAAGTAAACGAAAAGAAGGAAAAAATTATAAAATATAAAATGAAATATAATATGGTAAGGGGCCCATGCCGAAAGTAAGAATAGACATGGATTGGATTTCAATTCTTGACGGGGTCAATTATTCCTGTGTTGGACTTAAATCGATTTCAACCCGGAATCCCCCTATCCCGACCCTAATTGTATTCAGGTTGGTTTGACTTGCATAAAGACTTTCATTTTGATAAAATTAGGTGTTTATAGTAAAGTTTGAATTGAGGATAAATTTCACTGAATTTTTTTAACGTTTAATCATAATTTAATTTTAATCTATTAGTTTTAAAAATAGACATTTTGTTTCAAACTTTTTATTTCACAGAACAGTTAAGGTTTTTTGTTAGTCAATTAAGGTTTTTTGTTAGTCAATTGTTAAAAAAAACTGATAAAAATTTAATTTTGAGATCATTTTACCTTTTAGACTTCTTGAAATGCTTTAAATACTTGCCATAATAAAAAAATGGAAAAAGAAACACTAAAAAGAGATACTACTAGGCTTTGAAAGTATTTATTTTTTACTTTTAATTTATTTTTTGTTTATTTATTTGCTTATTATTTATTGTTTATTATTAAATTATTTATTATTTATTGTGAAAAATCTAAAGATTTTAGAGAAGATTTTGTGAAAAAAGTGAAAAATCCTTACATGAATAAGGAAACACAAAAAAAAAAAAGATAAGAAAAGAAAAATAGGATGAATGAGAAACAGTATTTGAATTGAAAATTTCAGTGAGTAATTTTGTCATTTCACATTTTCTTCTAGCTATTATTAACGGTGTTAACATTCTTGGGACAGAATATCTATTTTTGAAACTAATTGACTGAATTAGATTATAGTAATTCGTTAAGAAGTTGGATGGAATTTACTCTTGAATTTAACTAACTAATTATGAATAATCTTATTTGTGACCATATTTGTCTTTCAGTTGTGGTTCTATTTGGTCTACTCTAGCAATATGCCTTTTTGACAACTAGATTTGCACTTTGCTTATCGTTCTTACATTATCACTCTTCTTCTCGCATTATTTGTTTATATATAGTGTCCTTTCATTCATTCTTTCTTAAAATCATTGTAATTTAATTTGTTATGACTACAAGTATGATTCTTTTTGGGAGGCGTTTCTGATCTTTTGTTCTTTCAAATTTCCCTTTGGTAAAAAAGAGACTTACGATTTAACATTGGTGCTCCCTTTAGTTGTTGTTTGTGTTGATCCCGTTTAATATTAATCTTGGCATTCCCTTTGGTTGCAGTATGTCTTGGTTCCACTGAATATGTAGTTATGACATTATTTGTTCATCTAATAGGATTGTTATGTTTCGAAATAAGTTATTTGTTAAATGTTGTGTTTGTTCTCCGATGTTGCTATGGTTGTAGAAATTGAATAGAGAACATAGATTTAATTAATGGAATTAACGTTTGTTGATACATACAAATTGAAAACATTTGAGTGGATGATATTACTGTTTTCAAGTTGAGTTAAATCTACTAGATTTTGGACTCCATAGGGCAACAATTTGTGATGAGGGCATGTTTTAAGTTTTAACTATTATCCTCAATATTATGAATTGCAAACTTTAAATCCATGAAAGTGTTATGTAATTTTACTTTAAAATTCTCTTCCTAAAATCAACATACATATTAGTAAATTCTAGGAGTTCAACATTGAAAATTAAAAGCTTAGATTGATAATATTACATTTTCATGTAACAAAAAAATTAATAATATACCGATAGATTAATTAAGAGGAATAAAAATTTATTTTGGTTTTTTGAAAGTTGAATGTAAGGAATCTCTTAAGTCTCTTGTTGTATTTAGGTTAAATTTCTTGCCAACAACCTTTTAACTGAAAGGTTAAGAATGAGTTGTGGCATATTGTAAGTTTTATATTCAAATCCAAGCATCTCCAAATTCAATTATTTAATATTTTTTGTGTAACAAAAAGAAAAATGTATACTTTACAACAACATAAAATAGGTACATCGGAAGTATAGTGTGGTCGTAATAAATATATATTAGCTGTGATGAAGTTTGCGTGACATGAATAATCTTATTTACAAAGAGATATTTTCTTGCTTTCTTATATTCTTTGAAAGATCTTTAACATTTATAATGTATTTTTCAGAACCCTTTTTTGTTACATTGTTTTTAGAACTTTTACTACTTGCATTTATCTTTCTTCATATTTTGTTTCACCCTATCTCATCCTTTTCTTCATGTTCCTACAGGCATCATACTAGTTCTTGCTATAGTTCTTCTTTTGTGGTTTGTAATAATTAACTTATCCTCTTATTATATTTATTTATTTTTGTTTCTATTTGGTTTGTCAATATCATTTAATTAAGGATTTATATATAATGTAATGATAATGTATAGTTTTTATGTACTGTCAATATATAAGAGATTGTTATCTCATCAATAAATAAAACTAAAAAAAGTCAAGTTTTTAAAAATAAATATAAATAAATTTTTATTAATTTGCTTATAAGAGCTTATAGATGAAGTGTCAACTTAGATTAGCTGGTAAGGGTTTGTTCTAGCTTAACCAGAGGTCTCGAGTTCGAGCCTTGGGTATGTAGCTGTGTTAAAACTCTTGAGGGAGAGCTTTGCCGCTCTTTGGGTCCTACCTGGCTCGAATCCGGATTAGTTTTATACCAAAATAGTGTGAAGATACCGGATGATTTACACAAAAAAACTTTTGATATATTAACAACATATAAAGATTATATACTGTATCATATATAAATCCTTTAATTTATCATTATCATTATATAAATTCAAGGAGAAAATGGAAATGTACATTACGCGTACAATAAGTTTTTGATTTGCCAAAATGATGATGAGTTTATTATTATATTAACGATTGACAACTCAAGTTCAGCTAATGGATATTATCCTCCAGGTTCAAAGTTTGAATTTGGCTTTTGCCTTGCACCAATCGTCCATGCATCTAATGCGTTTGTAAACTTCAAACTTGTCACAAAATATTCCCTTGCGTTAACAGACTTTAAATTTACTTGGGTTACCATGATGACTTAAATATTATGTATGCTAGAAAGAGTTCCCGTCTTTGCCTCGGAATAATAATAAATTAATATTTTTAAAAAAAGAATGATAAATTTATATTTTTTGAAAAAAAATTAGTTAAAAAAATTCTTGGTATAAATAAAATGTTTAGACAAATATAAAAAATTAAAAAATAAAATTAAGAAAAAGTACTGTGTCCTGTGATATCAAAACGGTTTTTCTTGTAAAATTTTATTGCATAGATAAATTAATAAATATTTCTTATTTTAATTATTTCTTAAAATGTAATTGTTTGAAATAAAGAAAATGCATCTTAAAGAATTTTGACTTCAAGACTTTGTTGAGATTGTTTCTTTGCAGGTTTCATGCCTCGGCCTGTTAAGTCGTTAAGGTCTTGGAACGCTCAAACCTAATATTATTTTTAATTTGGAAAGTTCACATGTGTTTCTTGTAATCTTATCAGCCGCAATTTGCTTTTAAATGTTAATCGATCGAGCGATTAATAGTTCGATTCTGACAATTGCCAAACACAATCGCGCGGTTGCTAGTGAGATATTAAAGGGTTGCTTCTTTTGTTTTTGTTTGTTTGTTTTTTTTTATAAATGGTTAATGTATTATGAAAAAGGGTGCATGTCATTCTTATCAAAGTCGTATTATACGCGATATGTATAGTACGATTTATTTCGATTAATTATAAATTCGATACGTATCGATACAAAAAATCGGTTTTATCATAAATCGGTAGCTTATTTATCGATACATAAACGAATCGATACGTATCGTATGATACACCGATTCACTTCGATACTTTTTATAATAACATTGGACCAGCCCAAAAAAATCTGATCTAACCCAAATTAGCTAAAAATGTAATTTTAATAGTTTTTTTAACCTAAAAAACACTTGAAAAGGTATTTTCTATATAATTTAATCTTGAAATATTGAAAAAAAATAAACTTTTAGTTAGAAAATTAAAAATAAAAAATATATAAAAATATTATTTAAAAATATATACTATTAATGAATATGTTAAGTGTTTGAAAAAAATCATACTTTTTATTTTTATCATATACTTACTTAGTCATATTAATATGTATAATATTTTTTATATTTTATTTATCTTACATGTGTATATATTATTTATAATTAATTTTAAAATTATTTACCGTATCTTACTATACGATACTCGATTCTTAAAAATAAAATTTCAATTTACGATATGTCTCTCGATTTAATACCTATGGTGCATGTATAAATAGAGGAGGTGAGAGAGTAAGCTGTATCTTTGTGCCAACTAATTGAAGCACCGTGGCATTCATGGCAATATACTTCGACAAATACCTGACCAAAGTTGATGTTGAGACGCAAATGGCAATTCCGACTGACTTCATTCAGCATCTGCTGCATTGCGAAGGGGGAGGGATGATATTCTTTCCTGTCCACGATGCATTCGGCAACATTTGAGATGGATTCTGATATTATGTCAGAATACAAAGCAAAGATCATCTTAAGCTCTGCGTCAAAAGAAAATATCATCCTAAGCCTGTTTTTCAAGAAGATTGGCGTAAATATGTTCGTGATAAACGTCTCACCCCTTATGATAAAATCATCTTTCGAGTGGAACCAGATGGTGCCACTGCCAATGGTGCTCCAAGGTACACTTTTTGGTGCCACCATTGCCTGGTCTACCGATTATTACCACCAATTCTAAAACAGTAGAGCATGTATTATTGGTAAAAAACTGATTATATATACAACCCTTCAAACCTCCAATTTTTTTATTATAGTATGTAGACTTGTTATAATGACATTACTTAAAAGTAAAGAAAAAAAGGAGAAGAGCCGGAAGAAAAAGTTACATTCATCAGCAATGGACAATAAACATCATCTATCTCTAACTCCAAACACAAAGTAATTCATGTAAATTTTCAATTTCGTCTTCAAAACGTTAAATATTTAATAAAAACTATATTTATTAACCAATTTTCTTTCAATCTTTGTGAGAAAGTTCGTATGATCAAAATCTATCAAACCAAGACAAAGGATTTGAAGTCAGAAAAAATTGTTGTTTTATTGACAATTATTTGCAAACAATTCAAATTCAAAGTATGGAACAATTCAACAAAATAAGAATTTTTAAATTCCAAGGACAATTGTAGAAATTACTTTGATGACAAAATCTAAAGTCACCCACTAATATCAACATTCTACCTCAATTACTATTCTCAAGTTATACAATAATATATTGAAGCCTACTATTTCACCTAAACCATGCACCACAAATAAAAAAAAATAATTTTACATATATCGTCGGTTGAGTTTTTTTATTTCATAAGTAATATTAAAATCATGACATATGTCTTGTAAAAATATTAAAAAAATAAATAATAAATAAAATAAGATATGTGTCACGATTCTAATCTCACTTGTAGAGTAAAAAAACTTCACTGATAATATATACAATAATTATTCATAATAAATGCACCTTATATTTGAATATATAACTCCTTTATGATTAATTTAATAATCAATCCCTTAATTTCTTGTCTACAGCTTAAATTATTGTCGGCCCAAATCATGATAAATTATAAAAGCTATAGACATTTTGTTTGATAATTTAATATGTGTTTCTTGTCAAAAAAACAAGTTTTGTGGATTATTGTTCAATAAAAAATAATATATATATATATATATATATATATATATGTTATCATCTCAATTTTTTTTTTTACAAAATATAAAAATTCTATTAACAGCATGTTAAATAGACCTGGTAATTCGTGTCAAAAATTCGTTTTCGTATTATGTAAAATCGTGTTCATGTCGTGTTTTCGTATCAAAAATTCGTGTCGACACGAAAAAGCCAAAATATTAGTTTTAGTTTTTACCACATTCATATATTAATTTTACTTAATTTTAACCGCGTGTCATCTCGTGTCACCTCGTATCATTTATTTATGTCGTGTTCGTATCGTGTTTTCGTATCGTGTCTAAAATTATCAGATCTAATATTAAATAATAATCTTACTTGAAATCTCTTATTTTGCTCAATTGTACCAAGAAAATTTCAAAAGAAAAGAGCAAGCAAACATATCTTCCTGCTAGATTTGCTCAAAATAAATCTAACATGCATTAAATGCAGAGCTAAACAAAAAAAAAATTGGGAAATAATATTAAGACAAAACTAGAAACAGCCACGCCACGTAGCTGTTATTGAGACAAACCAGATTAAATTATTGTGGGCCCAAATCATGTTATAAATTATAAAAGCTATAGACATTTTGTTTGTTAATTTAATATGTGTTTCTGGTCACAAGACAAGTTTTGTGGATTATTATTCAATAAAAAAAATAATATACGTGATATCATCTTAATTTTTTTATAAAATATAAAAATTTTATTAACAATATATTAAATAATACTCTTACTTGAAATCTCTTATTTTGCCCAATTGTACCAAGAAAATTCCAAAAAGAAAAGAGCAAACAAACATTGCTTACCGTTAATATTTGCTCAAAATAAATCTGACATGCATCAATTGCAGAGATAAACAAAAAAAATTTGGGAAGTAATTTTAAGACAAAACCAGAAATAGCCACGTCACATATATGTTACGGAGGTTCTAAAGTCAATTGATTCACGTGTTATTCCAAGCAAGGTCATGTTGCAAACCCTACCTGTCTAATTGCTTACACTTTCAACTTTGTTTCTTATTGTTTGTCCTTGCAAATGGGCAAAGCACTATCAACTTGCATCGCCCACGTCTAACGCCACACCACATATGCAGCAAAATTGAACTCCACACATTTATTCAATAACTTATATGTCAAGGTAGCGACAAACATTCTATTCTTTATAATTTTATATTCAAGTTAGATCGTCTTATTTATTGCTAATTAATTTTAAGTTTCATATTTAACATAATATCAGAGATCAAATTTTGTTTTGTAATTTTTACAACTATTGTTAATTGAATTTTGTGTTGAATGCTTAACGTTACAAAATGATTATTCTACTATGTACTTCAAACTTGTCACAAAATTTTCCCTTGCGTTAACAAACTTTAAATTTACTTGGGTTATATAAACGTCTAATGATGATGATTTAAATTTTATATATGCTAGAAAAAGTTCCGGACTTTGCCTCGAAATAATAATAAATTAATATTTTTAACAAAAAATGATAAATTTATATTTTTTGAAAAAAATTAGTTAAAAAAATTCTTGGTATAAATAAAATGTTTTGACAAAATAAAAATTAAAAAAAAATAAAAGTAAGAAAAAGTAATATGTCCTGTGATATCATAACGGTTTTTCTTGTAAAATTTTATTGCATAGATAAATTAATAAATATTTCTTATTTTAATTATTTCTTAAAATGTAAATATTTGAAATAAAGAAAATGCATCTTGAATTTATCTTAAAAAATAAAAAACATAGGTGAAATTTATAAAACAGTTTAAAACTTGGTGCAACATAGACCTAAATAACAATTTCAACCAAAGATAAAAGGTCAAATTGAGATTGACATAAATAATAACCGTGCTTACAATAGAATTATGATTTTCTTTAACCAAAATCAATTGCAAGCCCTATGTGATAGGGCTGCAGTGAAATTCTAACCGAATAGAAATTCCACATTCAATGAAACTTTCACCCTAAGATGAGATTTTTAATATAATAACTTATAAACCACTTCGAAAAGTTTATGGATTATGCTCAAAAAAGAAGTTTGACTTCAACACTTTGTTGAGATTGTTTCTTTGCAGGCTTCATGCCTTGGCCGGTTAAGTCGTCGATTTGGAAAGTTCACTGATGTTTTGATCGAGCGATTGATAGTTCGATTCTTACAGTTGCTACATACAATCGCGCGATTGATAGCGAGATACTAAAGGGTTACTTTTTATTTTTTTAAAATGGTTAATGTATTATAAAAAAAAGGTGCATGTATAAATAGAGGAGGTGAGAGAGTAAGCTGTATCTTTGTGCCGACTAAGTGGAGCACCGTGGCATTCATGGCAATATACTTCGAGAAATACCTGACCAAAGTTGATGTTGAGAAGCAAATGGCAATTCCGACTGACTTCATTCAGTATCTGCCGCATTGCGAAGGAGGAGGGACGATATTCCTTCCTGTCCACGATGCATTTGGCAACATTTGGGAGAGATTCGGATATTATGTCAGAATACAAAGCAAAAATCATCTTAAGCTCTACACCAGAAGAAAATATCATCCTAAGCCTGTTTTTCAAGGAGATTGGCGCAAGTATGTTCGGGATAAACGTCTCACCCCTTATGATAAGATCATCTTTCGAGTGGCACAAGATGATGCCATTGCCAATGGTGCTCCGAGGTATACAATTGCAGCACAAAAGAGGGTGCCACTTTTTGGTGTCACCATTGGTTGGTCTAACGAATTCTAGTTAATTTTATCGATAAATTATAATTTGCTATGCTTTTATTGTTGTCGTTGTTATCATGTGTTTGTATTTTGATTTCTACTTTAGATTACTCGTCTTGTGTTTTATTTTGGATAAATTTCATGTACTCTTTATGTAATTTTTTTTTTTATTATTTAGTTTGAAGTTTATAAAATTAAGCATCTTATATTTAATTTTGGAAAAAGACCGCACGTGGGCAACCATGTCGGCACTTACTGTTCTCAGGAGTTGTTTTGTGCCGCACACTGCGCAGCAATGTCGGCGTTTTACTGTTCCCAAGAGTTCCTTGTCTTTCTTCTGCTGCTCCATTTTTTCCGCTAAAAGTCATCACAAACCCAAATCATTCTTGAAGAAGATCCACGAGACACCCCAATTTATTGGTCTCTCGATTGCCACCATCACTTGCTGGACACAGTTCCCTTTCCCTCTTCGATTCATCCGCCGATAAGCGTGGAATCCTTAACGTAACCGCCGCAATCTTAGCCTTCGACAGCGTCGCACCTCCTCCCGTCAAGCCTAAGTGGAAGACATTACTTTGATTTCTCCTCCGCAGAAATAAAGGTAGCTGTTCTTCCGGTCATACAAAACCCGACCCCAACGCCGGTTCTTTTCCTGTTGAGAACCACGCGGCCATCTGTGTTCTTCATCAAGGGTTTTTTGTTGGGATTTTTCTCTTTCGCGTTACTTCCTCTCCTGTTATCTTTGGCTTTGGCTCATCCTTGCCTTCTTGCAATCTCCTTTCGGTGCCCCCCCTTCCTAAATCCTAAGAAAAGGGTTTTTGGAAAGAAAAACCAAAGGAGCTCGAGATTTGGCATACTTAAGTTTATGCCACAGGCCTTTGGTTTTGGGGTGTCCATTTCTTTTTTCAGTTCGCTAGATCTGCTATTTTTTAAATGTTTCGACATCAAGGGTTAACTCTGTTTTTGATATACTGTTTTCATTTTGCAATTATCGACTGAATTATTCTTGAAAAAGATTCTACTGTGCTTCAAATGTGAATCAAACTTCAGCTACGCTCATTATGATTTTTATATAGCTAAAAGGAAACAATTTTTTTGCTTGGCAGAATGTTCTCGTTCCTAAAGATTATTATTTTTTCCTTGTATTGGTTTTGCTGTTACCTTGAATTTCTTTATCTGTTTCTGATGCTTTAGTGTTACAGGATTGTAGCTAGTAAATTTGAAGTTGGTAGAGTTATGTCTGTCTATGAGGATGGTAATAGTTGTGACCAAGTAACAAATTGATCTACTCAAGTGAAACATAAGAGATAACTTTAGGATTAACGTTACTTTTACTAATAATTCTTTGCTGCTAAAATGGTGATAAGTGCAATCAAGATATATATGCTTTGTTGATAACTAATAGAAAAGATGATCTTGAAATTGGTTGACAAGCTGATATTTTATGTTATGTATTCTCAAAAATATTGTCATATGCTTGCAATGAATGCACGGGAAACATTAACATTGCCATGGAGGTAAGTTATAGCAGCATTTTATTTAAACCTTCGCTTACATTTTATATTTATCCATGGATTTCCTTTGCATAAGCCAGCCAGGGTTGTGTGTGTGTATGCATAGTCATTCTTTCAATTTGAGTTTCAACATTGCCATACATACATGCGCACAAGCACGCACGCACCAATTGTGTTTTACCAAAATTTCATTTCTACTCTTAATTTTGGCTTTCTTTGTTATGTTTTCTTAATTTTAATTATTATGTTTTGACCAATAGAGACTTAGAAACCAAATGATTCAGCTTGCCATGATAGGTTTGGATTCATAGCAAGACCGGTGCCTGTTGTAAGCTTAGCTCTTTTGCATCAGATATGTTAAAAAATCTGTATGCTTAACATCAGATATGTTAATTTTGTAGTGAATTTAAATCTTGCTCAAGTTGCTAAATTTGTCAGGGCATGCATTGGCATTTAAGTTGGCAGTGAATTCTGCAGTTTATCCTTTGAGTTTAAACTACCCACACCAATGGGCGGGGTTACCTAATATTCTTTTATTATACGTATGTTCATTTAATTTTCATGGTTCATTGTTGTTTTTAACTATATATATTTTTAGTTTGCAATAACTTACACTAATTTTTTTATCAAAACTGTTTAATATATTTTATTACACTTATAATCACCAATTTTATATTTATAATTTCAGATATTCCATCATAAACCCGAACCGAACCCTCCTTTTTTGTTACAATTACCTTAGAGAGCTTTTGGTTGAGCTGAATTACTTTTCCTGTCCTTCTTCATTCCTCGATCCCCATAATTTCTCATGTTTGGTTCAAAATTATTCTTGGAATCCCGCTTCTTTATAATCACCAAATCTGCACGCTGGCAGAATCACAAATCTGAGGAGGAGGCAACGATTATGTTTTCAGCAAAGCAAAGAATTGGTTAATGAAATATCCAAGCGTAACCTTTGTAATTTTGTGAAATTACAACCCCAAATCTTGTTGTTCATGGATTCTTCCTTCTTTATCTGTTGACATTCCTTCTTCATTATCCTTTCTTAATGCTTAAATCTGTAGAATTTTTATCTATTCTCATTCAGAAAAGTTCAAGAACTGCAACTACCCAAAATCTACTTTACTCTCGGGGTTACAGTAAATTAAAGCTTTACAAATTTGGGGATTAGGGTTTTGGGTATCAACTGAAGGTGGGTATCAACGGAAGGTCTAGTCTGTTTTGTGGTGATTATTAATTTGTTTAGTAATTTTTTAGCTTGATTTTATGTTTGTTGAGTAGTTTTTTTTTAATTGAATCTGAAGCAAAATTAAAATAATTGTCTGGCTTTGAGATTTCTGGAACTAGTGCAATTTTCAAAGTTAAATGAATGTGTTGAAAAGGTAGGCTAGCTAGATGTTAGCCATTTGATCATTGCTTGGTTGACGGGTCATCATTTTCAGTGGATTGTTTGAGGATTGCAAGAGCTTCTCTAGTCATGATTTTTTTTAGCATATAGAATTCATCTTTTAATTATTAATTTTCATGTTGTAATCTACTCTAATTTCGTGCTGTAATTCTGCTTTGCATTCTGTCAAGTCCCCAGTGAATGAGTACTAAGATATCTGATTTTGATCTGCATTACATTGGTGACCTGAATCTGATTATTCTGAGCAAGTATGGAATGCAATGCAGAGTTGCCTTCCCTAAAGCTAATGAACTTTTTCATACTTTAATTAATTAGTTGAAAATGTTAATAAAAAAAAAATAGTTGAAAATGAAAAGAGTCCTCTCATTCCTATACTACTAATCCCCTGGGATCTAGCAGGAAACTTAAGCATCTCTTAACTGGTTTTTCATTCTTTATGGATCCATATGGTCATTTCCTACAATCATAGCCTTGAAACCAAAAAGAATTTAGCCCAGTTTGATGGTGAAAATAAATTTGTAGCCAATTTGATGATCCAGTATTAAATTCTAGATAGTTATAAATGGTCTTTTCTTACTATCATGGAACAAACATGTGTTGCTTCTTTCCTGACTTTTCTTAAAAATTGTGATGTTAGCAGACGCCATTGAACCAGTCCTTTACTTTTGTTCTTCTCGACTGAATTGCTAATATCAATCAAAGATAGCAAACTATCATCTCTTTTACTAATACACAGAAAAAGGTAATCCCATCAACTAAAGAGAAACATTCACCCAAAACATGAAGCCAAAATTGAGTTGATATAGATATCTAAACCTTAGATTAAAATGATAAAAGAACAATACTAAACATTTCAGCTTAGGATCAGTAAATACTTTTTCATGTATCCTAAGTAAGTCTAAGAGTGAGAACGTTCTTTTGCTAATATAAGTGATAGTTGATCTGCAAATCAATTGTACAACATTGTTAACTAGCCACATAAAAGTGCACTATGAAGGGAAAGGAATACAACCTAACGCATGCATAAAATAGTTAATAAATTAGGTCACTTGGCCTCAAATATATATCATCGTCAGCTTTGACATAAAACTCAGAATCGAAGAGTGCATTCGCAATTCTAAAAATTGCTAACTTGAAGCAGAAGTCTCAAAAGGATCTTTTTTCAATTAAGTAACATGATGAACCATAACTAAAATAAATGAAAAAGAACTAACGTTTTGTATGGGTGCTTACTTTACTCCTCCTTGATTTTTAACAAAATGAAATCATCGTATTCTGCAACTTCTTTTTCCAGCTCAGATCTTTGGCTTATCATTTCTTCTACCAATTATAAACCTAGAAGCTAATCCTGTTGCCTCTTCCAACCTGAAAAAAAAAATATTCAACCAATTACAAAGAGAATGGTCAACTTTAATACCCATAAAAGATAGCGGCAGAAAAGTTGAAATACAATATACTAAATTTAACAAGAATCTTATTCTTACCAGACACCACAGTTAAAAACTAAGACTAGAGAAGAGATTCAAAACTTTGCAAGGTCAAAGCCCTCAATAATTGAAATAAAACGAAAAGAAAAAACACCCTAAACAGAGACTAATACAACCAGTTGCCTTATACAAGCCAAAATCCAAAGGTTGAATCACGAGCTAAGTGGCAGCTCAAAGATGAAGAGATGATTCTGGTATTTCCTAAAAATGTAGAACAGAATAGTGGAAGGAGAAAGGAAGAATAGGGAGAGAGAAAGTTTCTTTGAATTTGTTATGTGTATATTCTTCTGTGTTCATTTCATTACATTTCTGTGTATATAGCACTCATCTCTACACGTTTTTCATCCTCTGTTAACAAACAAACTAACCTGCTAATCAAGACTAACTAACAAACATCTAGATTTTATTTAAAATTTGGCTAAATGACTGCGTTTCCAGCTTCTTTACTTTTGGACCCGTAACAATACCCTGCCTTTTAGAACATCTTGTCCTCAAGGATGAAATGTTTGGCAGCATTTCCAACCATAGGCAGCAAGGGTTACACTGAGAAATGCTACAAGAATTTTCAAGGCAGTAGATGCTTCCAGGCTTTGCACCAATCGGCACCTCACCAATGAAAAGACCTACAAATGTTATGGGGAGGACATGTGAAGTCCAAAGAAGCTTAAGGTTCCATTGATCAAGGTCCTCCGGAATTGAAGCAGGATGCATAAAGCTTCCTGAGCTAACCCATAATGTGAAAACCACATGATCATTGACTTCCATGAAACCATACCCAAGAGACCATAGTTGAGAATACGCGTTATGCATCATCTTATTAAATCACAGGCAGACCTGAATTACAGTCCAACATGCAACTAATTAGTTCTTCTAGTAAAGAGGCATGAATATTGGTTGCATTTAGACCTGAACTGGTTAAATCCTCATGTTAAGAAAATATAGAGTCCGGGCAACAAGAGAAGCAGCTACCACTATTGCTAAAGAGTTTATATTTGTTGAATCATCAAGATGACTATGGTAGAATTTGTTGACCAAAACAATTCAAGATCCTCAAACACAATCCCACAAGTTGAAGAGTTCATTTTCTAGAGTGCCATCAAGGATGATGAAGGAATACATGGATCTAATGAATTGGCAACAATTGAAATTGTAACACCTTCAGATTTTAGGGACACTTGAGCAAGTTTTAAGGCATTCAAGGTTTCATTTGGAGTAGATGAAACCTCTATGTAAGCAAGGAGGGTCTTGTTTCCTAAACTGAATCCTCTTCCAATCGACCCAATTTCCAAGACCATATGAATCAATGTGCTATTTAGGCCATGAACAACAGCTGACTACTGATTAAATTCAAGTAAAATTCTCCTGCTACCAAGGTCTCCCCAATGAAAACAAAAAGGACAAGTTGTCTATTAAAGTTGTCTAAACCATCTACATGAGACAGAGCATCAATTGCTACCAGCAATGATATCACACCAGATTGAGGGAAATTTGCACCATGGCTTTTGTCCCAAAAAATCAATGCAACATCCATAGAAGCCACTGTCAGTATAATGGGCTTGGACTGAATTGAGGATGAGCTGTTAATTGGTGGAAGTGTTGACCAAACACTGTATCCACCTAACAGAAGGCAAGTCTCTTCTTTCAAAGAAGATTCTACATCAAGAGCCTAAACCTTAGTTGTCTGCATCACCACATCAATTTCAACCACATCTGTAGTATAAGCTTTCTCTGCTTTCTCGTTCTTCATATTCCAGATTATTCCAAATCCAATTGGGTTCCCCTCATAAGTGGTGTTATGATATGATGCAATTTCAGCTTGTCGAAACTTCTGAGCCAAATTCAACTAAAACACCACAAACTTACCTAGCAAGGCTTGAATCACCTGATATTCTACTATAGAAACCTTGCACGTCCTCTATTGACAACAAAATCACAAATGGCTGAGTCACAATAGCACCATTTACTCCTCCCTGTTGTCAAAAACTAAGCACTATTACTCTTCCAGGCCATTACCAAAAGCCTAACGATTTTGCTTGGTAGGATGGAAAGAAAGGGGTGAGGAAGGAAAATTAGTTAATCAAATGGTTATGTTTCATAACAACTTTCCTACTTTGTAGCTTAACCATTTGATTAACTAATTTTCTTTCCTCACCCCTTTCTTTCCACCATACCAAGCAAAGCCTAAATCTATAAGGGCCTCATATTGCAATTGGCCTAATCTTAGACACAAGCAACATTGAATAAGCCTCTTCAAATTTCTCACTAGAATCAATAGCTCTTAAAAAAAAGGTCCAGCTAACCTACCATTGTTTGTAACCCAATTATAACAAACGTGCAAATCACAACAAAAAATCCAGTAAGAGACCGAAGAACATTTCTATTTACTGCTTCCATACCAGTATTTTTTTGTCCATGAGGCTGAAACACATGGAAGGTTGAATCAAGGGGTGAAGAACAGAAGCTTGTGATGGTATTCCCAGAAGTGCCAGAAGTATGAAGAACATAATGAAGAAGGGAACGAGAAACTTGAGGACTAACAAGTTCAGTATTGTAGATGACTCTGGTTTCTAATTTTTCTTCTTTTTCATTTTCAGCAGCATTGGAGTTAGAATCTTTTGTTGAACCGTTGACCTCACCTTCATTTTCAATCTTCTTGGATCTGAAAGCAATCAAAAAATCGTCTATTGTCAGTTCGGAAGACAACTCCGAACGCCACTGGTCTACCATGATTTAATTAACTCTATTTGACAATCCCATCATCACACCTTTCAAATTGATTATGTTGGCATTCCTAATTATAATCCAATAAAAAGTATTAAATGCAATCATTCAAACAAGTCAATTAATGAACCAATAAATTTAATGTAAAATTAAACTAAACCAATTGAATTGTCTTTTTTTTTATTTTTTTTGTTATGTAATATTTTGTTGTAGTAAAATAAGTAATGATCGTCCATTCAATTATTTTCTTTTTACTATAAAAAAGTTACTGCTTTAATAATATAAAATGATGCATTAAATATTTAGTTAAAACTTTTTTCATTTGGTGTTGAGATAGATGTCTTATACAAATGAAAAAAGGATGGGATTTTTGTGAAAGGTTTATCTTGAAGATGCAAAGTTTTGTAAGGGTGGATTAGAGCATATTGGATTCATGGAAATTATGTTCTCTAAGACTGTGGCTACGTGGAAAACTACATGGACCCCATCTTCGGGTATTATGCCACATCAGACCAATATGGATGAGCAAGATGCAATGAATTTGGATTTTGATGATGATTCAAAGGAAGATATTGACATTAGTTTTAATCCTACAAATGTGACAATGATGTCTCCTCTAATAGGTACTCAAGAAGGAAAGACAAAAAGAAACTCGTAGATGGTCAAATAATGAAACAACTGTAAGTAAAAAAAAGTGAAAGTAAAAAGGTAAAACTTGTCTGGCCAAAAAAAAAGGGTAAAACTTGGGACTGCTATTTATATGCAGACACAAATGGATAGTATACGTGAAGCAGTTGAGAGCTTCAATTCAACAACCATAGAGGCACAGAAAAAAAAATGATTCCATTGGTAATAGCATTTATAATTGTTTGGAGAAATTAGAGACTAGTTTGAAGATTGAGCCAACTACTGAATTACCATGTTAGACACTTGTTTGTTTATATTTACCCCGAAGTAAATATCTAAAGTAAAAGTACTTTTTTTTAAAAAAAATTAGAGGTAAAAAAAATCCTTTCATATAATAATTTTTTTTCAAAAGCATAATATATGAAAGTAGCACAAGCAAATACATAAAATATAAAGCAATACCCATAAAACAATAATAGGAAAAAGATTTTGTTAACAATGATATTTGGTTAAAAAAGAAATTAACAATTAAATCTGGTAAAAATTCAACTCGTACACATATGGACTTGATTATTCGCTGTAATCAGTCAAAATTCAAAAACAGATATTCAATTCATTAACTATTCTCGAAGCTATATATTTTCTGTTCTTCGAATTAACTAATTTACAACAAAACTTTCAATTAATTGTTTTATAGATAAATAGGATTATTACCACCAATTATAAAAAGTAGAGCATGTATTATGAGTAAAAAGCCGATTATATATACAACCCTTCAAACCTCCCATTTTTTATTATAGTACGCAAACTTGTTATAATGACATTACTTAAAAGTAAAGAAAAAAAAGAAGAAGAGCTGGAGAAAAAGTTACATTCATCAGCAATGGACAATAAACGTCACCTATCCTTAACTCCAAACACAAAGCAATTCATTTAATATTTCAATTTCATCTTCAAAACGTTAAATATTTAATAATAACTATATTTATTAACCAATTTTCTTTCAATCTTGGTAAGAAGTTCATATGATCAAAATCTATAAAACTAACACGAAGGACTTGAACTCAGAAAAGGTTGTTGTTTTATTAACAAACATTTGCAAATAATTCAAATTCAAGTATGATACAATCCAACAAAAACAAGAATTTTCAAATTCCAAAGACAATTGTAGGAAAATACTTTGATGACAAAATCTAAACTCACCCATTAACATCAACATTCTATCTCAAATTCTCAATTACTATTCTCAAGTTATGCAATAATTTGTTGAAGCCTAGTAGTTCACCTAAACCATGCACCACAAATAAAAAAAACAATTATTACATACACTGTTGGTGCAGTTTTTTTATTTCACAAATGATGTTAAGACTATGACACCACATATCCTATAAAAATATTTATAAAATAAAAATAAATAAAATAAGACGTGTTTTAATCCTAATTTCGCTTGTAGAGTAAAAAAACTCCACCAACGTTATATAGAGTAATTATTCATAAAAAAATCACCTTATATTTGAATATATAACTCTTATGATTAATTTAATAATCAATCCCTTAAATTTTTGTCTACAGCTTAAATCATTGTGGGCCCAAATCATGAAAACTTACAAAAAGCTATAGACATTTTGTTTGACAATTTAATTTGTGTTTCTTGTCACAAAACAAGTTTGCATCAATCAAAATCCTAGAAGTGTATAAACCAATCACGCAGAACCGATCATGCTCAATTACACACAGTCAATTATCAATAATCATGTTCGACCATTCAAGCACTCAACAATTGCATTTTTTTTTTGCTTATTACTATAGTGCCTTAATTGGCACAATAGCGCCTTAATTGTTTATTACTACCATGCATGTGACGTTAATGGCTTAATTAATTTCCATAAAATGTAAACTTGCTTGGACACTATGCCCAAACTAATCTTCTTCATGCAATAATCGATTTTTTTTTAATTTGACCCATACGATTTTTATTTCTTTTTCTCGCAAATATTCTTTTTTTAAGTAGTTTCAAAAGCACTTTATCAATGTAAGACAATCAAAACTTGCTCAAACAAAATCAAGGCAGAGGTTTTAAAAGTTTTGATGCCAATTGTAAGAATTTTAATTGATCTATCTAATGCATTAAAATCACAAATAACACATAGATCATAAACACGAAACAGAATACAAACCTCTAAAATATTGATATTGAAAATATTGAGCTGTGACGTTGTTATGTTCTTTTTATACTTGATGTTCTAATCTTAAGTAAATTTATTAGCGGTGTGTTTTTTAGAATGCTCATATTAGAGACCTAATACTCTGTATGTTTTTTATATGCATCTTTCCATTAAAATTGTAATTCTATTGGTGGGCAGCTATCACTTGTAGATATGGATAAATAATTTTAAAAAATTATCATATAATAATAAAAATAAAATATAAAACCACATAATAAGAAGTTTTAAAAGGATATGAAACTAATATCAAATCTTTTATTTCTTATAAAACACTGCTAATTAAATGGATAAGTAACTTGCAAAAAGTTAATGAAATGATTAATTGCTTATCTGCCTAGAGATATGAGTACAAAAATATAAAGATTTTTAAGTGATTTCCTTTGGGAAAAAACTCGTTCTTTGGGACGACTACATGGGATTTGCAATAACGATGGGGTGACAAATAAGGGTGTATATGAGTCGAGCTACTCATGAGCTACTCGAGCTCGGTTCGATGATTACTCGAGTTCGATTCGTTCATTTTCGAGCCGAGCTCGAGCTACTCGAATAACGAGTCAAGCCGAGTTCGAGCTTTCTAATACTCGGCTCGAGCAGCTCGCGAGCCTTATCGAAATTTTTTAATTTGATTGTATATTTTATTATTTAATTATTAGATTACATTTTTTACCTTTATATATATATATATATATATATATATATATATATATATATATATATATATATATATATATATATATATATATATATATATATATATATAATATAGCAAAACTAACCTAACATTCTTAGTAACCCACCCGCCGCCCCAAACAAATTCCCAAATCTGAAATCCCTCGTGAACCCATGGGCAGCGGCGACGCCAATCCCTTGATTCCCGTCAACCTTCAAGCTTTCTCGATCAACAGTGGCTGGCCTTTCTTTAACCCATCAATCCCCATATTCTTGAGCTTCCATTTCCCCGTATTCTTGAGCTTCCATTGATTCATAACTCTCTTTATTTTTCTTCCCCTTTGTATCTTCTTCTTCTCTTCTACTTGTAACTAACAAAGAAGAGTGTAGAAAGGAAGAAAACGAAGAACCCAAAGTGCAATGAAAAGCCTATCATTCTGGGAGTGTTGATTTGATGGATCTATAGATCTAACGCTTTAAAAAACCCACATGTATTGCTCTGTTTCTTTTAGATCTCCGTCATTTTCTTCCATTACCATTCAGTAGCTCAAAACCAAATTGTACTGTGAGTTTTTCTTTTCTGCTTTTACCTTTCCCTTTTTTTACTAATTTATGTGATTGACATTTTTCTTTCGAGTTAGTTTTTTTTTTGCTTTAATTCTGATTAATTTTGAGCATTTATAGTTAAAGAATTTCAGGTGTCTAACCAGTTTTTATTGTTTCGTTCATGTGTAGGAATGCAAAGACAAATTTGACATTCTCTATTTTGTTCTTCTTCAGTTTTCTTCATAGCTACTGCTTTTGTCGTCTTTTTTGTTTTTATTTACTTAACTGGCAATATGAGCTTAGGGGTCTTTTTTATGGTTCTTTTCCATTGTCCATGTTAGGCAGAAATGGAGGTGGATTCTTGTTTTAGTAGTATTACTTTTTTTTAGTAGTTATACAGACTTACTATTTATATATGTATATATGTTTATGCTTATCATAAACATGCTGTGAGAAGGTTTTATGTGTTTTAAGTTCTGAATTTTATGTTGTGCTTGGGAGGCACTGAGGCAATACTTTTGATTGAATTTTGCTTGAAAAATAATGAGTCAAGATGAATTTATAGAATCAAATTTGAGCCTACGAGCTGAGCTTCGAGCGGATCGAGTATTAAACGAGCCGAGCTCGAACCAAGCTTCGAGCTTCGAGTTTCCGAACCGAGCTGAGCTTGAGCCTGATACTGGATCGTCTCGACTCGACTCGATTACACCCCTATACACTCTTAGAAGTGTATAAACCAAACATGCAGAACCGATCATGATCAATTACACAAAGTCAATTATTAATAATCATGTTCGACCATTCAAGCACTCAACAATTGCTTTTTTTTTTAATTACTACAGTGCCTTGATTAATACTATGCATGTGACGTTGATGGCTTAATTAATTTCCATAAACTGTAAACTTGCTTGGACACTATGCCCAAACTAATCTTCTCCAAGCAATACCCCATTTTTTTTTTTAATTTGACCCATACGAATTTGATTTCTTTTCTTGCAAATTTTCTTTTTTAAGTACTTTCAAAAGCACTTTATCCATGTAAGACAATCAAAACTTGCTCAAACAAAATCAAGGCAGAGTTTTAAAAGTTTTGATGCCAACGTTAAAAATTTTAATCGATCTATCTAATGTATTAAAATCACAAATAACACATCATAAATCATAAACGCGGAACAAGATACTAACCTTCAGCCATTGATATTGAAAATATTGAGCTGTGATGTTGTTATATTCTTTTTGTATTTAATATTCTAATATTAAGTAAACTCATTAATGATGTGTTTTTCAGAATGCACAAATTAGAGATCTAGTACCATGTATTTTCTTTATATACATCTTTCTATTAAAGATGTGATTTTATTGGTGAGCAGTTATCACTTGTAGATATGTGTAAATAATTTTAAAAAATTATTAGATAATAATAACAATAAAATATAAGACCACGCAATAAAAATTTTTAAAAGGTTATGAAACTAATCTCAAATATTTTATTTCTTATAAAACACTGCTAATTAAGTGGATAAATAACTTACAAAAAGGTTAATGAAATGATTAATTGCTTACCTGCCCAGAGAAATGAGTACAAAAATATTAAGATTTTTAAGTGATTTCCTTTGGGAAAAAACTCGTTCTTTGGGACGGGTACATGGGATTGGCAAGAACAATGGGGTGACAAATGTGAGATTGTGGTCCCTTAAATGTTAATATCATGTGAAAGGGATGAATTAACTGAAAACAACTTGACCGTTCCAAATCAAATCGGGCCCGGGCTTGACCGCCCAGGCTCGACCTAACTTGAATATCATTAAAAATAATTTTTTTAAAAATATATTTATTAAATATATTATAATTATATGTATATAAAACATTATTGATTAATAAATATGATTATATATTTACTATGGATATTGACATGTAAATTTTAACAAATCAAATAAAACTTCAAAAGGATTAAAAGAATAAAAAGCAAATAAACAAAAAAAAGTAAAATACCAAAAAATAAATAAAATAATATTTGGCCAAACCGGGTTCGAGCTTGCCTTATTATTAAATAAAAAACGAGTCTAAACTAAAAGTGGACCCCTGATAAGGTCTAATTTGGATAAGAAATTGTAAAATTTTAAAGATATTCAAAATGAAAACATATCAAAATTTACTAGTTCGAAACATTAGCATTTATAATTGTATTGTATGGATAAATATTTTTTTTAAAAGAATTAACCATCAAAATTTAATAAATAAAAAATTACAAAATAAAAATATTGATATTAAATACAAGAAAAAATAAAAAAATAGCTTATGCAATATCTACACAATTTTACAAATCTAACTATACTCATATTGTATGATTTATTTTATGGTTTTATTTTTCATATATTTAAGATTATTATTTTTATTTTATAATTATTTTTTGTTTCATCAAATTTTAATAGTTAGATTTTTTTCAAAAAAATATGTATAACAATACTATTATTTTTTGTTTTTCAAATCAAAAAAATTGATACAAGTAAATAGGCAAAAGCCTCATCTCCTCGTATGGGAACCAACTAGGAAACTCCCAGCAAGTTTAAAAGAATCGATACAGCTCCTTGCTGAAGGAAACAATACTATTATTATAAATATTAATTTTAAAATTACTCGTCCTCCAAACGTAATGTTTAAGTTTTCCAAAGACTCCCAGCAATTTAACTTATCTTAGATGTAGAAAGCAAAGGAAATTCCGAGGCGTTGAGAACAAAGCCAACGCATGTTCGGGACTACCTTTAACGCGTCCAACACTCCATGAATAGACAATGAATTGTTCTCTTGAAGCCCATCTGAAGAAGCAAAAAAAATAGAAGGTGGGCTTTCAGCACCATAGAATTTTCAAGGGAAATGCCTGACAATGAGCCTTGAAGAACTTAATTGTTGGACACTCTCGAGCTTGAGCTCTCTTTCTACCGCATCTCAAAATTCTCTATCTTATTTCCTAACACGATTATACCTCATTCTTAGTATACAATGTTTTTTTTTTCTTTCCAACAAAGATACTAATTATTTAAGGATAATTATTACATACACTGACAGTGGAGTTTTTTTACTCCACAAGCAGCGTTAAGATCATGACACATGTCCTATTTTATTTATTTTAATATTTTTATAAAACACATGTCATGATCTTAACGCTGCTTGTGGAGTAAAAAAATTCCACTGTCAGTGTATGTAATAATTATCTATTATTTAATTCACAATATTTTTCATTTTTAAATTTATTTTTTCTTTATTTCTCATTACGTGTTTAATTAAAATTAATAAAATAGTTCAATTTGTAAGTAAATAGATTTCTCACTTTTGATAATGAAAACTAATTTGTGGGTCAAATTATTTAATTTTTTAGAAATAAAAATAGTTTTTATTTTTTTTGTATCAGTTTCAATTTCATGCTTTTTTTGGAATTTATTCTAAAATATTTTTTAACATTCTTTTTATGAAAAAAAAATTCAAACAAACATATTATTTTTATACATTTAAATATTTAAAATAATTAATTTTTTTTGTTCATAGGAGGTACAAAGAGGAGTAGAGAATCGAATCTTGAACTTAAGCCCTCTTAAAGAGAAGTAACAACACAACCACTAGATCAAACGTTAATTGTTAAAATAATTAATTTTGAAATTTTAGAAAACCTGCTTTTGAATTATCATACCACTTATACTTTGTTTTTTAAAAATAAATTAATAAATTCCACAAAAAAACTATTAGTATATAGTGAAACTCAATAATCAATATACTTCCGTACATTGAAGCGTTATTACAACATATTGTGTAAGCTTATAATTAATTCATCTTGATATTAAACATTTAACCGGAAACAAAGTGAGCGTATAAAACTAGTCTATAATAAAAGTAATCCTATTAATATATACTTGGCATGTGACCTTTTTTATGCTTTTCTGTTTTCAATTGACTTGGTGAATATTATTTTTATATTGTTTTTCTTACAATTTTTATATTATTTTTATATATAAGTGAAGAAATCAAAAAAAAATTATATAATAAAAAAGAAAAGCTAAAAAGCTAAGAAAAAAAGTCAACAGCGAAAGGATTGGAACCAATAGCAAATGACATAAAAATTGAACAATGAATTACTGTTTTCAATCTGCAACTAATTATTATTATTATTATTATTATTATTAGTAGTAGTAGTAGTACTTTTTTGCATGTCTGCATACACAGCACATGGTCAAAAGACCTTGGTGGTCGTTTTTTCTTTTTTGGTTACAAATGAAAGTAACCTTTGTGGTCACATATAACAGTGGACTATACATGAACTTTAAGTCTCGTGCTATTTTTTTGAAAGGATGCATCTCATTTAAAATTATAATTATAATTAAATATTATATTTGATGAATAGATAATTAGATGAACTAGTAAATACAATAACTATATTTAATAAATAAATAAACAATAACAAATTAAACAAATATCACATATAATAAAACTCAATCTTGAGACTTCAAAAACTTAAAACTTTTTCTTTATCATCAAGCCAAGATCTCAGCGGCTCTTTGGACAAGGATGTTGTATTTTAATATTGAAAATGAAATGACGATTCCTTGAAGATGACCATTTCCGCATCCGAATTTGTTTGCTCCCGACACGTGGTGTTTATGCCATGCCAGCAATGAAAATGACACACCGCCGCCACTGTTCCAATTCCACGCATATGTCCCACATATAACGCTTTTGATTTTAATTATATGAACAAAGGCGCTGAGGGTATCCACTGTGGACTGCAGTTTTAGAATCTCCATATTAAGCTGAGTCTCTGGCTTTAATTAGCAACTATGGCAAGCTTTGAGAAATTCCTGACAAAGGTTGATGTCAAGAAGCAAATGGCAATTCCTACGGACTTCATCAGCTACCTGCCATATTACGAAGGAGGACGAACGATATCCTTTCCAGTCCATGATGTATTTGGTGATGTTTGGGAGAACTTCGGATACTATATTAGAAGAGAAGATGTAGATTATCCTAAGCCTGTTTTCCAAGGAGATTGGCGTAAGTATGTTCGTACTAAAGGTCTCACCCCTGGTGATAAAATTATCTTCCGAGTTGAAGAAAATACTGCCAATGGTGCTCCAAGATACACAATAGCTGCACAAAGAAAGGTACTACTTCTTGGTAATACCGTATGGACTGTGGAGTTCTAGTCATTTTATGGTTAAGTTAATTTGGATATGCTTTTATTTCTATTGTTGTGATCAAGTGTTTGTAATCCTTTTTCTTCTTTAGGCTACTAGTATTGTATTTGGATTTTGATAAATTTTATGTACTCTTAATGTAACTTTCATTTGTATCACTTAAGTTTATGCCTATTAATCTTATTTTCTTATACGTGTTTTCATTTAATTTTATTCTGCATACTTTTTCTGCGTATTTTCATTTAATTTTCATGGTTCATTAATGTTTATACTATTTGTTAGTTTATAATCTCTTCATTTTTTGATACTTTTCTATACAATTATCACCATCTTTCATTGTTTTTTTTTTTAATTTAGAAATAACAATCAAATATACTTTTAATCTTTTGTATAAAATAAATATATGCTATTAGATAAATGGATGGCTAGGATTTGTTTCAACAAAAACGCTAGGGTTTTCTTATTTTTTCAACACGGTATTGCGCGTCTCAATTAGATTTATCTTTTGACACAAGCTAGACAATTGCAACAGGAAACTTTTTGAGTTTTTGTGAGTTTTATCTTATTTCATCAAGAAAGTAAAGTGAGAGATAATAATTAGAGTATTTTTTAGTAGATTATTTTGGCGAAATCAAACTCTAAAGAGATAAATTTTATTACTTTAGGTCAATTGTTGGAATTTTGAGCTTTAGACAAAATAACTTAAGGTATTAAACTTTATAAATTGTTTATTTCTCTTAACAGATTTTTATCTTGTTTGTTCCACTATCTCTCTCCCCATGAAAGAGTTTTTCACGCTATATTTAATGTTGTTTTTACCTTGCGCTTTATATCTTGCATAGTATTATTTGGTGATTTATCTTTGAGCTTGGTAGTTGGAAACATGCTCATTGATTTATTTGGGCTCGAATTATTGTTGTCTATTGTTTTGAGTATTCATATTACAATACTTTGTTTTTGCTTGTTTGTAATTGGAGGTCCAACATCAACATCTTATGTGACAGCTAATAAAGATAACTTTTGTGGAATGCTAAAAAACATGTCACGTATGCAAAGATTTAAATTTAATTACATGATAAAAATTTATTTACAATAAAATAAAAGTTTAAAACTAATTAATATAAGACAAAACATTAATACTTTATATTTATTTTATGCAAAAAAATTGAATATAAATGTAACTATAAAATCTTTTATTTAAGATATCCAATCATAAACCCGAACACTTTCTTTTTTTTGGTACAATTCCCTTGATGTTTTTTGCCTTGCGAATTATCATCTTGATGCATAGATTGCAATACATACATACTAATCGCAAAAACTATGAGGACCAATATTTGATGTCAAGGGAAATTTCAAGATCACAATTTGGAGCAGAATACATTTTACAATGGGAAATGGAAACAAGCAAAATGAGTCTTCATTTTAATCTTCAATAACGGTAAAAAGAATGGTAATGTAAAAATCTCTTGGCAACTTACATGGTAAAAAAGAGTTTTATATGTTATACACAAAAATTGTGGAAGGCAAAAATGGCTTGGGATGATTGGAGGAGGGAAGTATACATGTGTCTGATGGATGGCAGCACTATCAACTTAGCAGATCAAAACCGTACTCCGAAACACCTTTTCATGTTCAAAAAAATCTGTGTTAAGTTTAGGCCAATCAAGCTAATCATCGTCTGATGGCAGAGTTGGGACTGTTCGAGCAGGTGTCTTTCTGATGAAGTTCCAATAGCCTTGTCTCTGGATTGCATAATCCTGCATAACAAAGGTAATGTTAGAACACAACATATATCTAGAGATATCAAAGCCATGGTTACGACTTAAAGGTGACAAAATTTTCATTGATATGGAATTAAGCATATAGTCAAAGAGCAAGTTGACGCTGCCGTAGTTTCTGTCACGAAATGTTCTAAATGATCATATTAAATGTGTTGTTTTAGGGGAGATGACCTAAGCTAGTAACAGATTTATGAGGTTTTGGAGGAACTCTCTATAGGGTCTATCTCACTGACAATCTTGTACATCCATGGATCCATTGGTGTAACCTTGCATTATGACAGATGGAAATGTACTAAGAAAATTGTGGGAAATATAAACCGCTGATATTTCACCATGCAAATCTTCAGAGAATGTACAACAATTCTACTTTTTGCTAAAGAGAACAACTTCTACACCAACCTTTTTTTTTTTTTATTTTTTTGTTCACAAGTTCATAGAAATAAATGACTACTGGCAAGCTTACAACCAACCTGAACATTTGGGAATATCCCAGACAGCAACAGATGTCGGCGTACACTCTGGCTCACACAATGCTCAGTTATCCTTGTGGTTGACATTCATTGCAAGCATCCATGCACCTATTGTAACATCCTCATTACTAAACATCCGAAAACTGCAATTCATGAAAATGGAAAGACATCATTGTTGACACCTAATTTTGTCTCATTTTTGTTATTATTTTTCTTTATATATATATATATTTGTATTTTTTTTATTATTTTATTTTTATTATTATTCGTTTTATTATTATTTTTAACATTATTTTTTTTTCTTTCTTTTTTTCTTTGATTATTATTATTACTATTTATATTATTATTATTATTATTATTATTATTATTATGATTATTATTATTAGTTTTATACTATTATTATTATTATTAGTTTTTATCTTTTTATTTTTATTTTCTTTGTTTCTGTCCAATCAGTCCATCACCCTATCCCCGCCAGTCCCCTACTTCCCATCCCATCGCCGGCTACCACCAGCGACTCCTGCCTACCCCGTCCCATCCCCGCCGGTTAGCTCCTGTCTACCTATCCCATCTATGCCCAGCTTACTCCCTCTAAAAGCCAGACTCATCTTCACCACCCAGAGGGGATCCCGAATCCTGCCTTTCATCATTCTAACCACCCTCAACCCCATCACCGTGAGCCCCGGCCAACCGAAACAACCCCTTGCCTTAGCCACTCACCGAGCATCACCCTCAACCCCCATCACAGCAAACATCCTCACCACCACAAACCCTCCTTCAAGCCTCGGACCAAACAACCGAAACCCCTTTTTCCCTAAAAAAGGATCACCCCAGCAACTGAAGCGCTCACCCGAGACCACCACCACCATCACCGAACCAACCCTTGAACCACCACCATCATAACCCCCTAACACTACCATCACCAAAAATCCCGAAAAAAAACGAGACCCAGCTTCCCCTCACCAAACCGAAACCTAAAACCCTAGATCTAAGCCCCCAACTGCAAAAACACAAACAACAACAACCATAAAACACAAACCAAAACCATCCGAAGCATCATCAACAAAAAAAAACAAAACAAAAAGGGGAGGAGGCCGAGAGTTTCGACCTCAGATCTGTTGGGTTGGGGACGTTTTCGAAGCAATCCGAAGCTAGAAACGAAAAGAGGAGGAGGAGAGCTCTCGAAAAGTCGGAAACTTTTTGACTTTTGGCCACCGGAGACGGCGGCTGGCGGCAGCCGGAGGCGACCCAGCGGCGGCCGGAAATCGCCCCAGGCCGGGAGAGCTTCGAGAGCTCTGATATTTTTTTGTGTGTGAAAGGAGAAAAATGAAAGAGTAAAAAAAAAAAAGAAGGTTTTTATAGCTAAAAAATTGGCTGACCCGCGCGGATCCGGATCCGACCCGGGATCCGCGCGCCCGACCCGGCTCCACCATCGCTCGCGTACCGCTCCGCCAGATTCGACCCTCGACCCGCTCACCCGATCCGACCCGTTCCCTGATCCAGCCCGACCCGCGCCTGATTGGGTCTAGGAGGCTTTGGAGAATTGGGCCCAAACCAGCTTCAAGCCCATTCCGGTTTGGGCTTCACTTTGGGTATAATTTCTTTTGGCCTTTTCCTTGTTTTTTCTTTATTATTATTATTATTATTATTATTATTATTATTATTATTATTATTATTATTATTATTATTATTATTATTATTATTACATGTTATAAAATAAAGGTTTTTTTGAAAAATGTTCTTTTACTTGTATTTTTACTAATTATTATTGGTTTGAAAATATATAAAATAAAAAAAAGCAATAAAAAAAAATAATAAAAATAAGTAATTTAAATAAATAATAAAAGTCCGAGGATGGGATGTCATGAGACTCACAAGTAGTGATTTCTTGACTGATCCCTAGGTGAGAAGGGTTGTACTAAATGTTACCAGAGTATTGGGATATTTAGTATGATTTTTCAATAATTTAAATTTTTATTAAAAAATAAAAATAAACAAGTTTTTTTTTAAAAAGAAAATAGAAAAAAGGAAATTAATAATAAAGGTCCGATGAAATAAATAAGTTTTTTAAAGGAAAATAAAAAAGAAATCAATAATAAAATTTAAATTTAAATGAAATTCTTCCGAGGATGGGATGTCATGAGACTCACAAGTAGTGATTTTTTGACTGATCCCTAGGTGAGAGGAATTAGCTAAATGTTACCAGAGTATTGGGATATTTAGTTAAATTTCTCAATATTAAGAATTTCATTAATAAAAATCAAAATAAAAAATTCTTTTCATAATTCCATATGCCTCATAAAACATATGCTAGCATCATGTGCATAAATAAAGAAAAATAATAAATGGAATTCTTCCGAAGATGGGATGTCATGAGACTCACAAGTAGTGATTTCTTGATTGATCCCTAGGTGAGAGGAATTAGCTAAATGTTACCAGAGGATTGGGATATTTAGCCAAATTTCTTAATATCAAGAGTTTCATCAACGAAATCAAAATAAATAAAATTTCCTTTAAGTATCATATGCATCACGCATCTTTATCCATACTACATGTACACGATTAATTATAAAATAGCGTGAGCACCACCGAGGATGGGATGTCATGAGACTCACAAGTAGTGATTTCTTGACTGATCCCTAGGTGAGAGGGATTATTTCAAATGTTACCAGAGGATTGGGATATTTGATCTAATTTTTCAATAAACGGTGTTCATGTTGATTTTCATAATGAAACCCTTTATAACAACAATTTTTCAAGCAAATACTCTAATCAAAAGCCAAGACTATCTTATTAAAACAAAAGGATAACACATGATTATTATGGTACCGTTTTTTAACGGGCGTCGTGGGGGTGCTAATCCTTCCCCACGCGTAACCGTACCCCCGAACCCAAATTTTGTTTTCGCAGACCAAAAATTATCTTTTTAATAAAACTTAATTAATTTTGAGATTTTGTTAGAAAGATGAATATTTTTAGGTGACCAATCACACCTAGTCAAAAAAGATTGGTGGCGACTCCATTCGTTTTTTTAAAATAATTTTCAAAATCGTCGAGCGCGAAGCCGTTACGACAGCTTGGCGACTCCACTGGGGAAGCTTTTTGAGGGTCAAGCCATTTATTAATCATGTGTTATCCAAAGTTTTAATTTAATAGTCTTGATTGATATTTAAACTTAATTCACTTGGATTTTGAAAATAATTTTGTTTGCATTTGCATTCTATGTTATTTATTTTATGTTTTATATTTGTATATATTGTTATTAATAAATTGTTTGGACATATAGCATTAGAGTCGTAGTGTGATGAATGATTGGTGTCTTCCCTCATGCACATACTTGCACTTGCATCTGCATAACATGAGCTCTATACCCGGGTTCAGTCCTTCTTAGGAGGGAGTAGAGTACCTTTGCTCTCGTGAGGTAATCACCTCCGCAATGGCAATCGAAATACTCCCACTCAAATTAAATCTTACTAGTCCAGTGTGGACGACAGTGAGGTATAATTTGGGAACCTTTAGATTTGAAATCCCAACCCAGCATGTAAAGGAACCTAAGAGGCCAGCCTTAGATAGAGCCATGCCCGATTTTTGTAGAAATCATCCCGAAATTAGGACACATGAGGGAACATTTTACCACTTTTTTCATATCACAACTCTATTGATTTTTCTAATTCATGCTCTCATAAAAACAAAAGATATTTGTTTTCAAATAAAGTTTCACATTTTACAATTCTATAGAATAAAACAAAGACTTATTCGGTTTCTATCCTTTAATTAAAAATAACAAGAAAACATTCATTCATTCTTTAATAATATTTGAAAAATAACAATAATGTTTTTTATTTCTTTTAAACTAATGCATAGACATTAAAAAGAAAGAAGAATTTTGATGAGAAAATAAAAGGTAAGTGCATTGTCACATTCTTTTAAAAATAGATTAAACAAAAAAGGAAATTAAAGAAAATAAATTGTGGTGTGAAAATAAGATAATTTTGAAAAAAGAAAATTTATTCTTAAAAAAAAAAGGAGGAGAAATAATCAAATTCTAAAATGAAAAAAGAAAAAAAGAAAGAATTCATTGAATTTAAATGAGAAAAAAATTTTGATTCTTTTATTTTTAAGTTTTAGCATAGCATATCTCATTACATTAATGCATTCACATCACATAATAAGGAGAGTATTTGTCTTTTTGGAATAAAAGAGGTCAAAGATATGGGAGATTAATTGGAAAGCTAGACTATTTTGGAGAATAATCGAGAGGAGTTTGGATGTGATATACGAGAGATGAAGGGAAAGCTAGCTAGGATAATGAAGATGCTTGAAAGCTTTGGAAAGAATAAAATGGTCCATCCTCAAGGGTCATCGTCACTTCCAAGACAACTACATGTTGAATCATTAGCAAATGGAGACCAATTGACTTGTCATATAAGGAGAAAGGACTGATTGATGCAAAGTCCTCGATATAAGGAAGGTGGCTACAAAACTTTTTATAGGTTTGCATTCACTTCATTCATATGTGCATAACATGATTTTGACAGAAAATAATAAGGCTAACAATAACTGTTTCCTTAAAGAAAAAAGAAAAAAAAATATAAAGAAAAAAAGAGAGAAAGAAAAATAGTGGATCAAAACAAAGGAATGGACAAATGACAATTTTCAGTTTATAATGCCCCTTTTTGCTTTTTTAGTATACAGCTTGTGATACTCTGTAATAACAACAAGGTTGAATTTTCTTTTTATTTCACAATTTTCATATAATAAAAGAATCATACTAGCATGGCAAGCATGACATCTAATTTTAGGTTGTGACGGATTCGGTGTAGATACAGCTCGATCATCGAAAACTTCGGAGATAGTTTTGGACCATGGAAGAGACAAAAATGAGTCGAATGGAAAGAATGAAAAAAGCTCAACAAGAGATGAGAGAGCAATTGTCACAGATGGCAGGTTTGTGGGAGAAGCTGAACAATGGAAAAATGGGAGAACTAGCTACCCAAGATGGGCATCGGTTCCGAAATACCGAGGATTCTTTTTGTCCAATTAACATTGGCTCACGAGAAACCCAATCATCTCAAGAGCCACAAGCAATACCCACCGAGGATTATGTGTGCCCTAATATGCCGTCCGCAGTCGACCCTAGTCAGTTTCAAGGGCATGCAATTCCCACCATGAACCCCTTCGAACCAATTCAGGTTGCCAATTTCGATAGTCGCAATGAGCAAGGGATGCCACATATGGAAGGAGGTTCAAGTTCCCGACAAAAGATAGAGCTTATAGAAGAAAGACTTCGAATTGTTGAAGGAATGGATTTCCATGGATCTTTAGATGCTGCCGGATTATGCTTAGTACCTGGTGTGGTCATTCCTTTAAAGTTTAAACCTCCAGAATTCGAGAAATATGATGGGACCACTTGTCCAAAGGCCCATATCACTATGTACTGTAGAAAGATGGCAGCACATGTGCATGATGACAAGCTGTTGATCCATGTTTTCCAAGACAGCCTTAAAGGATCTGCTGCTAGGTGGTATACACAACTGGGCAGGGGTGATATTCACTCATGGGAAGATTTGGCAAGAGCATTCGTCGCCCAATATAAGCATATTGTGGATTCGGCCCCAGATCGTTTATTTTTACAAACCATGGAGAAGAAAGCTACTGAAGGCTTTAGAGAATATGCCCAGAAATGGAAGAATGTTGCCACTCAGGTCCAGCCTCCCCTCATAGAAAAAGAGATTGCAACTCTGTTTCTTAGTACCCTTCAGGCACCGTATTATGATAGGATGATTGGGAATGTTACTAAGAATTTTGCCGACATGGTGGCCTCCGGAGAGATGATTGAGAATGCAATCAAGAGAGGCAAGATCAAGATAGGTGACATGGCTGATAACAGACTTGAAGGAATGGAAGAAGAAGTGCAAGCTGTGACATTTGAGGGGCAATTTCCCAGAAATCCCACTCCACATAATCCCTATTTAGCTCACCCATCATACCGTCCAATCTTGAACAGTGTCTCCTATGATCCTTATCTTTATTCACCGATCCCGCAACCAGGATTCCAAGCAAATTCTTACCCTCCAACGGTTGCTCATGCGCCTATCTTTATGCCTAGGCCGGTAGCTCAACCTCCTCAACCATCAACAAACAACAGAAAAAGATCGAGAAGTAATCAAGGAAAAATCCCAATTCCAATCTCTGATCTTTTGCCCTTTTTGGTGAAAAACCAATACTTGACTCTTATACCTTTGAGGACAGCACCAAACCCGTTGGCCAAGAGCTATGATCCGAATAGCAAATGTGACTATCACATGGGGGCAATTGGGCACGCAACAGAAAAATGCAGACAGTTGAAGGAAAGGATTGAAGAGCTCATCAATGGTGGAATCTTGACTCAAGAAATCATGGAACAGTGGAAGTCCACTTTGGTGTAGAGTCATGACATTTTGGCAAATCAATCTGAAGGAAAACGAAGATTTTGAGATTTTGAAGTCTGTACGTTGTGGGAAAATGCTTGTCATTTCCATTGGCCTAGGTGATAATTGTATGAGCACAACTTTTTGCATAATTTATTTTCCAGTGGCATGACAAGAATGCTTCTTTTCTTCACAATAATGATAAAATGATTCCAAGAAAATTGGTGATTACTGTCAAAGATGAATGTCGTAAATCATTCTCGGATCATATCTCAGCGAAACCTAAGTCAGTTAAGAGCTAAAAAGCTAAATTGGGGCATAAGAGTTGGAAAGTCCTATTTTGTTTTCACTTTGATCATGACAGGGTTTCATTGTAAGTAATTTTCAAAGAAATAATTGATTTACAAAACCTTTTGAGAATAATTTGAAAATCAATGACAATCTCTAAATGTTCTTGATATTGGTAATTTTACACTTGACAAGATCATTTTGAAATACCTTTCCACCTAAATTCTTGTACAAATCCCAAATTCTTCAATCTTGTACTCCCAAGATGCCTTTCGACCATGATCTGGAGCAAAAAAAAAAGAAGGTTGAGGTTTTTTTTTTTTCACTGTTACACATCGTCTTTTTCCTCAAATGACGATGTGGTGTGTGAGGTCAAGCTCTATCATATTAAAGTGTTGCATTACAAGAAAAAAAAAGAAAAAAAAAGAAAAAAGAAGAAAAGAAAGGAAAAAAGGAGAAGAGAAAAATGAAATTGACTGTGACATCATGCAAACATGATATTCAGAGGATTTCGAATGCCAAAAGAAAAACTTGTCCTAAGAATTGCTTTTCAATGGAAGCATCTTAATTTGAGATGACGAATGGCCGTCTTTCATATTCCATTCTCAAATATAAACGTTATCCTGTTGCTGCCCCTTTTGAGCCTTATAATTTCTTTCATAATAAACCTCCTCCAAGGATCACCCTCCACACTGGGGGGCATGTGCAGAAAGTATCTTTTCGAAGAAAATAAATGATTAAGCTTTTGTTTTTGATCAAATAAGATTTACTATGCGGGATAATTTGGGGGCAAATTATGTTTTTGAAATCTTGGATATGAATCAATGAAAAAAGAAAAGAAAAAGAAAGAGAAAGGAGGAAGGATACATGTGAAAGTACACAAAGAAAGATGCTTCAAAGGATGAATAGGATGTTGAAAAGAAAAAAAAAAGAAAAAAAAAGAAGAAGAAAAAGAAAAGAAGAAAAAGAAAGAAAGAAAAAGGAAGAAGGAGAAGAGATACATGGAAAATTGGGAAAGGAAAGGTGCTTCGAAGAGTGAAAATGATGGACAACCATAGGAGAAGAAATGATCCTTGGATTGGTCACCTTCAAACACATTTTGGGCCTATTTATCCATTCTTTCAAAACCATGAACCATGGCCTACATTACGTACTTAAAAGTCCATTTTGATCAAGTAGGGATGCTTGTATCGAAGAGCTCTTCTTCGGAAGATTCTCACCTTTCTTTGGTTTGAATAAAATCTGAATTCTTGAATGCATAGTGGAGCAATCAATCAAAAAAAAAAAGAAGAAAAAAGAAAAGAAAACAAAAGAAAGAATGAGGCTCTAGGGTGAAAACCCGAAAAGGGCAGTCTAGAGCGAACAATGAACTTTTCATGCAACCAAGTCAAGCAGTGACATGAATTGAAAATGTGGAAAAAGAATTAACAAGCCTTGAGAAATCCTCGAGATATCCAAAGATTTTGATGTCACTTGATTAATCGACATTTTTTGAAAAAGTTTGAACCTTTCTTCTTGTACATACCCTTCCTAAAATAGAAAAGCCTTCAGTCATTCATGCCCGATCTTGGCATTTGTAGAACGTCATTATTTGAGAATTTAAGAGATTGTCGAACCAAATTGAAAATATTTTGTTTCTTTTCTCATTCAAAATTTTGTTCAAAAAAGAAGGGAAGAAAAACGATGGTATTTTAAGAAAACCATTTTGAGCCAAGAAAGAAACCATTGTTTTTGGATAAGGGGCAAAGTATTCCCCAAACAAAACACCTGGTGCATCAAACTTTTAATTGTCCAGTTGAAGAGATCCGAGTAGGATTTATTTCACTCATCTTGAAAAGTAATCACTAATATTTTGAAAGAATGAAATATCACTTGTGAAATTTAGATTCAATTCCCTCCTGGAAAATAGTTATGAGAAAATGTTCAGTGCTTTTCGTCAAAAGGCTATGATGAGCACAAGAAATCTGCAGAAATAAGAAACAGAAAGGAGCTTTCATGATCATGTTGGGGGCAAAGGAGACAAAAAAGGCAAATGATGTGCCTCTTGGGCAAGATAGGGAAGAGTTTTGAAGTCATAGAATGTACAGGATTGAGTGTCATGCATACATGCATACATACACAATATCATACAGCATCAACATTGAAAGTTTTTGTGTAAAATTTTGAGATTAAAACATGTTTCTCAAGCTGAAGACTTAACATCATTTAATCTAGATTTCAAAGGTTATGCAACCTTTTCCAAGATAAAAAAAAAAGGAAAAAAAAAGAGAGAAGGAGAAGAGAAAAGAGAAGAGAAAAAAAAAAGGAAGAGAAAAGAAAAGAGAAGGAAAGAAGAGAGAAGAAAAAGAGAAGAAAAGAAAGAAAAGAGAAGAAAGAAGTAGAGAGAGAAAAGAGAAGAAAAAAAAAGAGAGAAAAAAAAAGAGGGGCAAGTTTGCTCATGATAAAGAAAATTTCAAATCTAGTTTTACCAGTGCAATGTTTAATCAAGATTAAAGTTTGATTTTCAGAAGATAAGCAAATTCTAAGTCCTCCGGGCACAAATCATAAGTCCTCCAGAAAAAAAATTTTAAAGTGTCAATGCCTCTGCTGCAAGAGGAGCACTTTTCAGAAAAGGAATCTAGGTCCTCTGGGCACAAATCATAAGTCCTCCGGGCACCAATTCTAAGTCCTTCGGGCAAAATTTGAAAGTGTCAATGCCTCTGCTGCAAGAGGAGCACTTTTCAGAAAAGGAATTTAAGTCCTCCGGGCACAAATCATAAGTCCTCCGGGCAAAAATTTTAAAGTGTCAATGCCTCTGCTGCAAGAGGAGCACTTTTCAGAAAAGGAATTTAAGTCCTCCGGGCACAAATCATAAGTCCTCCGGGCACCAATTCTAAGTCCTCCGGGCAAAATTTTAAAGTGTCAATGCCTCTGCTGCAAGAGGAGCACTTTTCAGAAAAGGAATCTAAGTCCTCCGGGCACAAATCATAAGTCCTCCGGGCACCAATTCTAAGTCCTCCGGGCAAAATTTGAAAGTGTCAATGCCTCTGCTGCAAGAGGAGCACTTTTCAGAAAAGGAATTTAAGTCCTCCGGGCACAAATCATAAGTCCTCCGGGCAAAATTTGAAAGTGTCAATGCCTCTGCTGCAAGAGGAGCACTTTTCAGAAAAGGAATTTAAGTCCTCCGAGCACCAATTCTAAGTCCTCTGGGCAAAATTTGAAAGTGTCAATGCCTCTGCTGCAAGAGGAGCACTTTTCAGAAAAGGAATCTAAGTCCTCCGGGCACAAATCATAAGTCCTCCGGGCACCAATTCTAAGTCCTCCGGGCAAAATTTGAAAGTGTCAATGCCTCTGCTGTAAGAGGAGCACTTTTCAGAAAAGGAATCTAAGTCCTCCGGGCACAAATCATAAGTCCTCCGGGCACCAATTCTAAGTCCTCCGGGCAAAATTTGAAAGTGTCAATGCCTCTGCTGCAAGAGGAGCACTTTTCAGAAAAGGAATTTAAGTCTTCCGGGCACCAATTCTAAGTCCTCCTGGCAAAATTTGAAAGTGTCAATGCCTCTGCTGCAAGAGGAGCACTTTTCAGAAAAGGAATTTAAGTCCTCCGAGCACAAACCTCAAGTCCTCCGGGCACAAATCTCAAGCAAAATCTCAAGTCCTCCGGGCAAAATTTTAAAGTTTCATCGCCTCTGCTGCAAGAGGAGCACATTTCAGAAAAATTTTTTAAAGTCTCATCGCCTCTGCTGCAAGAGGAGCACACATCAAAAAAAAATTTTTTAAAGTCTGATTGCCTCTGCTGCAAGAGGAGCACAAAAAAAAAAACAACAAAAACAAAACAAATTTAACTTTTAAGTTTCATTGCCTCTGCTGCAAGAGGAGCTTTCTCGAAAAAGGAAAAAACAAAAAAACAAAAACAAAGCAGAAAGAAATTTAAAGTTTCATCGCCTCTGTTGCAAGAGGAGTGCATTTCAACAAAAAAAAAAGAAGAAAAAAAAACTTTAAAGTTTCGTTGCCTCTGCTGCAAGAGGAGTTCATACAAAAAAGAAAAAAAAGAAAAAAAGAAAGAAGAAAAGAAAAAAGAAAAAGAAATACAAAAAAGAAGAAAAGAAAGAAAGAAAGTAAAAAAAAGAAAAGAAAGAGATTAGGTTATAAGCCGAACAAAATTAGTGTGTCTATTATCTTTGCTCTATTCCTGATCCTCAGCAATGAGCAAAGAGGGGCAGCTGTTGACACCTAATTTTGTCTCATTTTTGTTATTATTTTTCTTTATATATATATATATATTTGTATTTTTTTTTATTATTTTATTTTTATTATTATTCGTTTTATTATTATTTTTAACATTATTTTTTTTTCTTTCTTTTTTTCTTTGATTATTATTATTACTATTTATATTATTATTATTATTATTATTATTATTATTATGATTATTATTATTAGTTTTATACTATTATTATTATTATTAGTTTTTATCTTTTTATTTTTATTTTCTTTGTTTCTGTCCAATCAGTCCATCACCCTATCCCCGCCAGTCCCCTACTTCCCATCCCATCGCCGGCTACCACCAGCGACTCCTGCCTACCCCGTCCCATCCCCGCCGGTTAGCTCCTGTCTACCTATCCCATCTATGCCCAGCTTACTCCCTCTAAAAGCCAGACTCATCTTCACCACCCAGAGGGGATCCCGAATCCTGCCTTTCATCATTCTAACCACCCTCAACCCCATCACCGTGAGCCCCGGCCAACCGAAACAACCCCTTGCCTTAGCCACTCACCGAGCATCACCCTCAACCCCCATCACAGCAAACATCCTCACCACCACAAACCCTCCTTCAAGCCTCGGACCAAACAACCGAAACCCCTTTTTCCCTAAAAAAGGATCACCCCAGCAACTGAAGCGCTCACCCGAGACCACCACCACCATCACCGAACCAACCCTTGAACCACCACCATCATAACCCCCTAACACTACCATCACCAAAAATCCCGAAAAAAAACGAGACCCAGCTTCCCCTCACCAAACCGAAACCTAAAACCCTAGATCTAAGCCCCCAACTGCAAAAACACAAACAACAACAACCATAAAACACAAACCAAAACCATCCGAAGCATCATCAACAAAAAAAAACAAAACAAAAAGGGGAGGAGGCCGAGAGTTTCGACCTCAGATCTGTTGGGTTGGGGACGTTTTCGAAGCAATCCGAAGCTAGAAACGAAAAGAGGAGGAGGAGAGCTCTCGAAAAGTCGGAAACTTTTTGACTTTTGGCCACCGGAGACGGCGGCTGGCGGCAGCCGGAGGCGACCCAGCGGCGGCCGGAAATCGCCCCAGGCCGGGAAAGCTTCGAGAGCTCTGATATTTTTTTGTGTGTGAAAGGAGAAAAATGAAAGAGTAAAAAAAAAAAAGAAGGTTTTTATAGCTAAAAAATTGGCTGACCCGCGCGGATCCGGATCCGACCCGGGATCCGCGCGCCCGACCCGGCTCCACCATCGCTCGCGTACCGCTCCGCCAGATTCGACCCTCGACCCGCTCACCCGATCCGACCCGTTCCCTGATCCAGCCCGACCCGCGCCTGATTGGGTCTAGGAGGCTTTGGAGAATTGGGCCCAAACCAGCTTCAAGCCCATTCCGGTTTGGGCTTCACTTTGGGTATAATTTCTTTTGGCCTTTTCCTTGTTTTTTCTTTATTATTATTATTATTATTATTATTATTATTATTATTATTATTATTATTATTATTATTATTATTATTATTATTATTATTATTATTACATGTTATAAAATAAAGGTTTTTTTGAAAAATGTTCTTTTACTTGTATTTTTACTAATTATTATTGGTTTGAAAATATATAAAATAAAAAAAAGCAATAAAAAAAATAATAAAAATAAGTAATTTAAATAAATAATAAAAGTCCGAGGATGGGATGTCATGAGACTCACAAGTAGTGATTTCTTGACTGATCCCTAGGTGAGAAGGGTTGTACTAAATGTTACCAGAGTATTGGGATATTTAGTATGATTTTTCAATAATTTAAATTTTTATTAAAAAATAAAAATAAACAAGTTTTTTTTTAAAAAGAAAATAGAAAAAAGGAAATTAATAATAAAGGTCCGATGAAATAAATAAGTTTTTTAAAGGAAAATAAAAAAGAAATCAATAATAAAATTTAAATTTAAATGAAATTCTTCCGAGGATGGGATGTCATGAGACTCACAAGTAGTGATTTTTTGACTGATCCCTAGGTGAGAGGAATTAGCTAAATGTTACCAGAGTATTGGGATATTTAGTTAAATTTCTCAATATTAAGAATTTCATTAATAAAAATCAAAATAAAAAATTCTTTTCATAATTCCATATGCCTCATAAAACATATGCTAGCATCATGTGCATAAATAAAGAAAAATAATAAATGGAATTCTTCCGAAGATGGGATGTCATGAGACTCACAAGTAGTGATTTCTTGACTGATCCCTAGGTGAGAGGAATTAGCTAAATGTTACCAGAGGATTGGGATATTTAGCCAAATTTCTTAATATCAAGAGTTTCATCAACGAAATCAAAATAAATAAAATTTCCTTTAAGTATCATATGCATCACGCATCTTTATCCATACTACATGTATACGATTAATTATAAAATAGCGTGAGCACCACCGAGGATGGGATGTCATGAGACTCACAAGTAGTGATTTCTTGACTGATCCCTAGGTGAGAGGGATTATTTCAAATGTTACCAGAGGATTGGGATATTTGATCTAATTTTTCAATAAACGGTGTTCATGTTGATTTTCATAATGAAACCCTTTATAACAACAATTTTTCAAGCAAATACTCTAATCAAAAGCCAAGACTATCTTATTAAAACAAAAGGATAACACATGATTATTATGGTACCGTTTTTTAACGGGCGTCGTGGGGGTGCTAATCCTTCCCCACGCGTAACCGTACCCCCGAACCCAAATTTTGTTTTCGCAGACCAAAAATTATCTTTTTAATAAAACTTAATTAATTTTGAGATTTTGTTAGAAAGATGAATATTTTTAGGTGACCAATCACACCTAGTCAAAAAAGATTGGTGGCGACTCCATTCGTTTTTTTAAAATAATTTTCAAAATCGTCGAGCGCGAAGCCGTTACGACAATCATAATAAATCAGAGATCAGAAAAGTAGTGGATGAAGCATCATTAGTAACATTACTTCATCTAATGTTATGAATTGAGCTGTCAAAGAGAGAACATGCTGCAAAATGTATATTGGATTATGCTTTCATTTATCTCACTTTTCTTTATGAACATCTACAATTTTCATTAAAACCAACCCTCCAACCTCCTCGATCACAACAAAGGAGGGAAGGATAAAAAGCTTGACCAGCATGCATAATTTTTCAGTTATATTAAATGTCTTGAGAGTACAAGGCTGGCCATGTCCCGACAGTTCAAAACAAAAGATTAACATTTAAAGCTAAACATGCAAAATTCAAAAAAAGGGTTGAAAGTGAACAAATTTGGGAAACAAAACCTACAAAGTCAGGTAGTGCAAATTCATGATCCAAAATATAGACGACAGAGGAAGAACAAAAAGAATAGAGAGAAATAGTTGAGCAGATAATTACAGGATTAGATCTGAAATCATTAAGCATACCTGCTGTTTCTCAGTGCAGCCCAACTTGAAACAACATCAGCTGAAAGAGCATATATAGGACCATAGGCATGAAGAAAGTACTCCTTGCCTAGCAGATAGGATAGTGGCTCATACCTGCATGAATTTAGTCCAATCTGATCACTCCACAAATATATCAATATCCATGTTAATATAAAGCCAACCTTGCTGATGTCATATGCTATAACAATGAATCTTTTTGAGCATAATTCACAATAGTAAGCTTTTCAATAATCTTCAAATCTTATCCACATTATCCTAAAAGTACATGTACAAGTACATGCAGTGGCAAATATAAATGTGAAAAAGTAAATTACAACATTCTATGCTAGACATATAATCACCAATAAAGGAGAGGACATTGGCAAAACAGGATGCATATTGCAATTAAGATGCATGTGGCAAAACTATGATCATATCTTAATATTAAGAGGTAGAATCAAAATGAATTATTTATAGTGAAAACCAGTGTCATGCATCTTAACTCTTGCAATCTTTAAAGGATTCTTTTTAAAGCTTTTTATCCATATATTCAAGCATATATGTAAATATACTGCATAGATTTGAAGGTAAAGAGCACCACAGATCTTATAATAAGAAATTATCAACAGAAATTCATCTCTTTGCATATGTAACTCACAATCAAGTGCACCTTAATAGCATGGGTAAATATTTCTATATGACTATGCTAATAGTAGATGCTAAGACAAAGACTATTATGTATAAATAAAAATTTCTCTGCCTCCCTTGTTGCAAAGATCTGTCTGTGATCATACATGAAGAATTGGAAAGAATACAACTGAAATGATTATTAGAAGCTTATTGCTAGCAAGAATAAATTTGTCACCCAGTGTAACTGATCTGGCTTTTCATTCTTTATGGATTCATATGGTCGTTTGTTGTGGTCGTTTGTTGTGGCCTTGAAACCAAAAAGAATTTATCCTACTTTGATGGTGAGAATAAATTTTTAGCCCAGTTTGAAGATCTTGTTTTAAATTCTTTATAGTTCTATATTATCCTTTCCTACTATCATGGCCTTAAAACAAGCATAAATTGCTTCTTTCCTGACTTTGGCTCAAAAAATTGTGATGTCAGTAGATGCCATTGAACTAGTCCTTTAGTTCCCTTCCCATTCTCAATTGAACTGCCAGTATCAACCAAAGATAGCAAAGTATAGTCTCTTAAATCAATTTACAGTAAAAGGCACTCCCATCAACAAAAGAGAAGTATTCACCCAAAACATGAAACCAAAAAGCAGTTGAATATAGATATCTAAACGATAGATTAAAATAGTAAATATAACAATACCAACCCTTTCAACTTAGGATCAGTAAATACTGGACCCTTTTTCATGCATCCAAGATAAGTCTGAGAGTGAGAACGTTCTTTTGCTAATAGAAGTCATAGCCGATCTGCAAGTCAATAGTAAAACATTGTTAAGTTGCCACATAAATGTGCACTCTGAAGGTAAAGAATACCACCCAAAACATGCATAAAAGAGTTAATGAATCAGGTCACCTGGCCTCAAATATATAAATCATCATCAGCTTTGACATAAAACTCAGAATCATAGAGTGCATACGCAGCTTTAAAGAATGCTAACCTGAATCAGAATTTCTAAAGTAAGGGATCTTCTTTCAAGTAAATAACATGGCGAACAATAACTAAAAGATTCCAAAAGGAACTAACGTTTTGTATAGGAGCTTACTGTACTCCTCCTCGATATCTAACAAAATGAAATCATCATATTCTGCAACTTCTTTTTTCAGATCTGCCATTTTCGACTTATCATTTGTTCTACCAATTATAAACCTAAAAGCTAATCCTGTTGCCTCTTCCAACCTGAAAAAATAAAATAAAATAAAATTGTTGCATTTGATTAACGAATGAGCAAAAATTTAAAATGTAACGTTAATTCAAACATTATTTTTACCATATTAAATAAAGCTATACGTTTTTCACACATAAAAAGAAAAAAAGTGACTTTTTTCAATTCTTAAAATATGTTACTTTGCTTTTACTTCAGTAAAGAAGAGTAACAGCTAAACAGAGCTTCATTGTTCTATAATTCAAGCTAAAAGATAACATAATTTTAATTGCTAATTCTAGTTTAATCGTTCTCTTCTAAAATCAAAATGAAAATGCAATTAATTTCATTTGAAAATAAATTAAAACTAAATTAGTATAATTAAAATTTTAAAAATAATACCACAGTATCAAAAAAAAATTACATACCGTTGAAGGCCTTGATGATCCGAAGGCATCCAAGTCTTCCTCAAGGACCGTCTTCGACCCGCCGAACCGAATCCGGTTTGGATCCCAACAAATCCCATAACTTTATGCCTCTCCGTCCCATTATCATCTCCGCCAGCACCACCATTATTCCCGTTCCCGGTTCTATCCCAAAGAACTCGCACGGATCTCGGCTCGGAGCTTCGACAACGATAACCGGAAACACCGGAAGAAAGAAAAGAGGATTTAAGGATTTATTTATTTTGGGGGCCAAAAGAGCCCCATTTTAAGTGCTGCCAGGTAACATGTTCAGCTCATTGGAAAAAAAAATTGCAAAAAGAAAAGAAAGTCTAATGTTTTTTTTTTTGCAATAAGGATGATATTGGAAAATTTATAAATATTTTAGGATGTGATAAGTGATTTTAGAGAAGAGATTTTAGGGTTTAAGGATTTTTAATAAATAGGGTTTGTTTAGTAAGTCGGGAGTGATAAACGATAAAGTTCTCTCAACAATTGGAATTCCAAGACTTGAAACCTGTCCAAAAAAGAAGAAATTCACTTCTACTTCTTTGAACCATTTGTTGATGTTTTATTTAATAACTCTTATTGTGTGAATGAAATTATTCCAATAAATAAATTTACAATAATTATTCAATTCCACCAACCAAATAACAGAATACATATTTCATATATATTCCTCCTCTTTTTTATTTCCCATAATACATTTTCCATTCCTACTTTGTTCCATCCCTCGGACCAAAACATGCCTAAAGTGCTTCTTTGTACGGTGAACTATCATCTTGTTACAAGAAATGTATCTTCCTCTTCTGATGATAATAGGATTTGCCATTTACAATGAAGGCGGCAGAAAAACATAGACACATAGCTTGCAAAACACACATATCAATTGCAAAATTTGAGGACCGAATTTGATGTCAAGGTTACAGTTTGTAGCAGAGTACATTTTACAATAGGCAGTGGAACCAAGTGAGTTTTCGTTTTAATCTTTAATAATGGTAAAAAGAATGGTAAGGTAGAAATCTCTTAGCAACTTACTAAAAAACGAGGTTTATATGTTACACAAAAAATTTGTGGAAGACAAATATGGCTTAGGATGATTGAAGGAGGAGGGAAGTTTAGATGCGTCTGATGGATGGCAGCCAGCAAGATCAACTTAGCAGAGCAAAACTGTAACGTCCCGTTACCACATTTTTCACGTATTTTCATACAACTTAATCGGTTGGGCTGTCTGCGATACCATTAACATTCAACAGTAACAGTGATAAATAATAAACATTTATCTATTAATTATGGAATATGAAATTTCTTTTCATTATCCCTTTAATCTGACATCCCCTATTAACCTTTATTTCACTAAGGTAGTACTGTATACATATGTCTGAAATGTAAAAGAGAAGAGACTGTACCTGTCACATTTAACGTGCTATGCCTTCGTTCTTTAAGCATAGCTATACCCATCTGAGAGCTAATTCTCTCAACTCTGCGTACTTCTTATCTGTGGAGTTACAACAAAGGGATGGGCGATTCATACGCTCAATAAAGGAAACATATGCTGCTTTAAATAAAGCAAAACTATATATCACAACTCATTTATTCTTTTCTTAACAATAACCAGTAGAAAAGACAGTGGATACATAGTAAACACTATATATAGGATTTCAACAAATCCTTACAGTAAATAGAAATTGGTAAGTTGAGACTAGGCAACAAATAAATCATGCTATTATCGTTCCCCCTCCCCCTTGCGAGAACGAAATCTGCCGCTTTTGGGGTGCACCCGTAGGCCATCGCCCCTCACGACTATCTCAGATCTATGGCCATAATCTATAGATGGTCCTTGGGTCCACTTGCCAAGTGACCTCGAGACCGCTGATGACTTGGCGGATCCATTAGCCCTGTGACGCCCTGAGGTGCACTCATTGGTCCATCGACCGAGCCACCGCCCCAGGCGGGTCACGCAATAGTAATGCATGAACTAGAGGCCTAACGTCTCAAAATCAAATTATATCTCATGAAAAACCTTTAAGGAATCATTTCATAATGTCATCGTTTTCTTTCCAAAAAGGTTTTAAAAACAGCTCGCAATCTCACTGAATTCCGTGTGAAAAAAGCACATGTTAAACTGACTCGCCATGGCTAGTTCGCCCATGGTCCACTCACCTATTGATCAACCCACCCAAAAAGGTTTTATATTTTCTATTTACAAAACATAATGAAAACAATTCATTTTTCGTTGAGAAAATTTGGAAAAGCGAAACCTGTTCGCCATGGTCGGCTCGCCCGATATGGCTCGCCCATGTCAGCTCGCCCAACGAGGAGAACCTGTGTTCGCCCGCCATCTTGCTTTTAAAACTTGAAAGCAAAACTGGCTCGTCCTCAGTGGCTCGCCCAGTAATCAACTCGCCAAAGGTTTCATATTTCTATTTTTGAATTATTAAAATAATTCATTTTCGTTTAGGAAATTACACTTTAAAACCGTTCGCCAGAGTCAGCTCGCCCTTCACGGCTCGCCCCTGACTAACTAGACAAGACGGTGAATTAGTATTCGCCCACCACTTAGCTTTTCAAAACAGAACTGTCTCGTTGATAGCGGTTCACCCGCCTTAAATTTAAAGCAAAGGGCCACTCGCCCAAACGCATTAAAACGAGTTCGCCCGCCCTTAAAACTAGAAACGGGTGTATAAAAATTATAAAAGGGCTTGGCTCGCCCGCCAATACCAATTTGCCCCAACATAAAATTACAAGGGCTCGCCCGCCCTGTATCAGTTCATCCAAAACAACATAGGGGTCGGCTTTTAGCTCGCCCGTATCAAAAATAATTATCAAATAACTTTCCTCAAACAATGCATGTCAGAAAACAAAACATTTAACTTAATGTTTTCATAAAATTTACTCCACAGGACATGCATCACTTCACACACATCTCCCTTACCTGTTCCAACAAAGCCTTGCTTCGCCCTGCTCTCTGTTCGCCCATAGCCATTCCCAATTATCGGCTGCAAATTATATAAATTCCATTAATATTTTCTTTATATATATTTTTCTATTACTTGGGCGAAATTGAAATAAATCAAATGACTACTCGCCCAAATAGAGCTCCACTAGTTCACCCAGACGAGCTCGCCATTCACCATATGGCTACCACGTGGCATATTGCCCGCCATTACTCACCGTGGTTTTGTGAGCTCGCCCAACATTCAACTCACGAGGCCTACATTGGCTTAATTGTGGGAGTTCGCCCACAATACCAATTCGCCCAACGCCTCTGCATTTGAGCTCGCCCATTAATTCACTTCACTAGAATTGGGCGTTCTCGCCCTTTGAACACAGACTTTACATTGGCGAGCTCCTTATCTTCTACTCGCCTCATTGGCGATTACTTACTTTTCAACATGGGCGATCACTGTAATCGCCATTGTCGTCACTTATTCCATTATTTTCCTTGTTTTCATATTCTCCAAAGATCTAACTAAAAACAAGACTGTATCTATGTTTATTACTGCATAAAACATAGAAATCTATCATTAAGCATCAAGAAAACCTCAGAAATATGAAACTTACCTCAACCAACTTCACTTCCAGAACAGATTGTTTTCTGTCTCTTGTTGGCCTTCCTTTGCCTATTCTTTTAGCTCATCAAGTTAAGAAGAAAAGGTTTTGCAAGCTGGTTTATGTATTTAACCAACTTAAGGTTGGAGTTTAGTAGATCGAACATGGCAGAGAAATGGAAGAAACAGAGAAATGGCTTTCGTGAAGAAGCTGGAATTGGCTAACTCGTTTTTCCTCAATTGTTTCTGCTTATATAACCATGCTCAACCAATCAATAGCTACCGCCTGTCCCTTATCCTGTTTCTTTCATCATTGTTCACGTCTATTATGCATTTAATGCATGAAGAAAAATTGCACTTACATGGGCGAGAAAATCTTCCTTCCACACACCTTTTTCTTCTGCTGCAGACTTTGCTTAATTCCTCAACCAATAAGGCTAATTCCCTTATTGACTTTAGCTTTTCTTCATTTATTGTCCTCGACCGTATATCTCACAAAGTCAATCTTGGCTGCTAATTGTTTTGAAGTCATTTTCCTTTGTCCACACAAGCTGATTCCTGGTCTCCACCTCGTCTTGAGACCTCAGCTCGCCACACTACACCGGTTCGCCAGCCATTCAGTTGCCAGCTTTATCTTGGCAATTAAAAGAAATTCTTTTTTTCTTGACAATTACATTGAGACTTAGCGAATGGCAGTTGCCTTCTCGCCAACTAAGCTATTCTTTGCCCCTTTGTATGGCGATCACAAGTTCTCGCTCTTTTGGGGCCATCACCAGGTATGGCTCAACTCGCCAACCTTGTCCTGATTCACCTCACACGTTGGCGAACTCATCTGTTCTCCGGTACAACTAATCACCCTCCACTGGCGATCAGCCTTGCTCGCCCATTGGCAAGCTCATCCATTTAGTACTCGCCCGTCAAGTATTTCACATAATTTATTCCGTTCATATCTCAAATAAAAGAGCTTTTCACCCTTTTGGAAATTAACATTCATTATTTATTTAATTTCCATTATCAATTTTATGAATTTAGACTCTACAGTAGTGTAGAATCGGATCTTACAAAAACGATACTCTGAAACACCTTTTCATGTTAATACAATCCGTGTTAAGCTAAGGCCAATCAAGCTAATCATCGTCTGATGGCAAAGTTGGACATTTCGAGCAGGTGTCTTTCTCATGAAGTTCCAATAGCTTTGTCTCCGGATTGCATAACCCTGCATAACAAGGGTAATGTTAGAACACAACATATATCTAGAGATTTCGAAGCCATGGCTGCAACTTAAAGGCTACAAAATTTCCATCGAGATGGAATTAAGCAAGTAGTCAAAAGAGCAAGTTGACACCGCCGTAGTTTCTGTCAAGAAATGTTCTTAATGATCGTATCAAATGAGTTGTTTTAGGTGAGAAGGCTAAAGCTAGTACCGGATTTATGTGGTTTTGGGGGAATTCTCTACAGGGTCCATATCACCTACAATCATGTACACTCATGGATCCATTGGTGCCCCCGAACTATGGTCGATGGAAACGAACTAAGAAAATTGTGGGAACATAACCGTTGATATTTCAGTATGCAAATCTTCAGGGATCATGTGCGCCAATTCTACTTTTGTTAAAGAGAACTTCTACTCCAACCTTAATTTTTTTTGTTCAGGAGTCCATAGAAATGAATGACCGCTAACAATCTTAGAATGATTATCGGTGCATCAGTTTGTAAGCCTTATATGGACACCAAACCTGAACATTTGGGGATATCTCAGACAGCAACAGATGTCGAAGTATACTCAGCTCGATTATCCTCATGGTTGACATTCATTACAAGCATTCATGTACCTATTGTAACATATAAGAACTGCAATTCGTACAAAATAGAAAAACATCACAATAAATCAGAGATCTGAAAAAGATGTGCATATATTAGAAACACTACTTCATATAATGTCATGAAATGAGCTGTCAAGAGAAAGAACATGTCGCAAATATATACTCGATTAAGCATGCCTAATATTATCTCAGTTTTCTTTATGAACACTTAAAATTTCCATTGAAATCAACCCCCCAACCTCCTCAACCACAACAACAGAGGAGGGGAAGATAAAAAGCTTGACCAGCATACATGATTTTTCATTTATATTGAACGTCTTGAAAGAACAAGGCTGGTCATGACCCGATAGTTCCAAACAAGAGTTCAACATTTGAGTAGCATTCAAGGCTAAGCATGTAGAGTTCAAAAAAAAAGGTTGAAATTGGGAAAATTTAAGAAAACAAACCTAAAAGTGAAAAACAGTGATCCAAAGTATAGACAACGGAAAAATAACAAAAATGATAGAAAGAAATGGTCTAGCAGATAATTACAGGAGTAGATCTGAAATCATTAAGCGTAGCTGTTGTTTCTTAAAGCAACCAAGCACGCAACATCAGCTGAAAGAGAATATGGGACCCTAGGCATGAAGAAAATACTGCTTGCGTAGTAGTTAGGATAGTGGCTCATACCTGCATAAATTTAGTAAAATCTGATCACTCCACAAGTATATCAACATCAATGTTGATATAAAGCCAACCTTTTGGTGCCATATGCTCTAACACTGAATATTGTCAAACATTATTCACAACAAAAAGTTATAATATACTTATCTTTTCAGAAATCTTCAAATCTTATCCTTATTATCCTAAAAGTACAAGTAAGTAGATGCAGTAGCAAAATATAATTGAATAGGTAAATTACAACACCCTATGCTACCATTTAATCACCAATAAAGGAGAGTACATGGAAAGAACAGGATGCATATTGCGATTAAAATGCATGTGGGCTGTGGCAAAAATATGATCGTATCTTAACATTAAAGAGTTAACATCAAAATGAATTATTGACAGTGGAAACCAGTGTCATGCATCTTAAGTCATGCAATGTCTAAAGGATTTTAAAGCTTTTTATCCATGTATTCATGCATGCATGCATATATACTCCATACATTTGAAGGTACAGAGCACCATAGATCGTAAATTACAAGATTATCAAGACAGAAATTCATCTTTTCTCATGGGTAATTCAAGATCAAGGGCACCTTAATAGCTTGGGTAATTATTTCTATGTTATTATTCTAATAGTAGATGCTAAGACAGATTTTTATGCATAAATAAAAAATTATGCCTCCCCTATAGTAAAGATATATATGTGATTATAACTGAGGAAGTAGAAAGAAAAACAACTGACATGGTTTTTGGAAGCTTACTGATAGTGAGAATAAATTTGTCACCCAGTTTAACTGATCCGGTTTTCCATTATTTATGGATCCATATGGTCATGTCCTATCATGGCCCAAAAACCAAAAAGAATTTAGTGCAGTTTGATAGTGAGAATAAATTTTTAGTCAATTTGATGATCCGTTATTAAATTCTTAATAGTTATAAATGGTCTTTTCCTACTATCATGGCCTTAAAACAAACACAAGTTGCTGCTTTTCGACTTTTTCTTAGAAATTGTGATGTTAGTAGATGCCATTGAACCAGTCCTTTGCTTCTGTTCTCCTTCTCGACTAAATTGCTAACATCAATCAAAGATAGCAAACTATCATCTCTTATACTAATATACAGATAAAGGCACTCCCGTCAACTAAAAAAAAACATTCACACAAAACATGAAGCCTAAAAGCAATTAATATAGATATCTAAACCTTATATTAAAATAATAAATAACAATACTAAACATTTCAGGTTAGGATCAGTAAATACATTTTCATGCATCCAAGGTAAGTCTAAGAGTGAGAACATTATCATCAGCTTTAACATAAAACTCAGAATCAAAGAGTGCATTCGCAGCTTTAAAAAGTGCTAACTTGAATTAGAAATTCTAAAAAGGATCTTCTTTCACTTAAATAACATGATGAACCATAACATAACTAAAAGAATGAAAAAGACCCATCGTTTTGTATAGGAGCTTACTGTACTCCTCCTTGATATTTAACAAAATGAAATCATCATATTTTACAACTTCTTTTTTTGGCTCCACCATCTTTGACATATCATTTGTTCGACCAATTATAAACCTGGAGGCTAATCCCATTGCCTCTACCAACCTGAAAAAAAGACACACACACACACACCCAAACAAACAAGCAAGTAAACAAACAACCAACCAATTACAAAGAGAATCTTGAATACCCATAAAAGTTAGCAGCAGAAAAGGTGAGATATAATAAACTAAATTTAACAAGAATCATATTCTTATTAGTAACCACACTTAGAAGCTAAGGCTAAAGAAGAGATTCAAAACTTTACAAGATCAAATTCCTCAATAGGTGAAATAAAAAGAAAAGAAAAACTCTCTAACAGAGACTAATGCAACCAATTGCTTGATGCAGGCCAAAATCCAAGGGTTGAATTACGAGCTAAGTGGTAACTTAAAGATGAAGAGATGATAATAAATTTTGGTATTTCCAGAAAATGTTGAACAGAATAGTAGAAGAAGAAAGGAAGAAAAGATAGAGAGAGGAAGACTAGGGAAAGAGAGTTTTATGAATTTGTTAAGTGAATATTCTTCTGTATTCTATTCCATTACATTTCTGGACATATAGCACTCATCAGTGCATGTTTTTATCCTCTGTTAACAAACTAACTTACCTGCTAATTAAGACTAATTAACTAACATTTTGATTTTATTTAAAATTTGGCTAAACGACTGCTTTTCTAACTTCTTTACTTTTGGACCCTTAACAATACCCTGCCTCCTCAAGGATGAAGTGTTTGGCAGCATTCACAACAATAGGCAGCAAGGTTACAATATAATGAAATAAAAAATAAAATAAGAGTCAAATTGAACATCTAATCATTTATATTTCAGTTTTCACGTGATAAAAAAGAGACTAATTATTAGATTAAAACTATTAGATATAAAAAAACATTAACATTAAAAAAAATACAGCCAAAAAAAAAATCAAAACGAACCAATTTTTTTCTTGGCTAATTTTCAGTCTGCGATGAGTGAGATTCAACTGGAATAACAATTGATGGTATTATCACCGCACTGACGGTGGAAAGGAGGCTTTCGTATGAGATAGTTATATACTGGTACCAGGTAAACTCATCATTCATTGTGTGCAAGCAATAGGCTTTTCTTTTTCTTTTTTGTTTGTGCTTTGTATTTTTTAAGCTTAATAGCCAAATATATCTTCAACATTTGTTACAAAATAAAATTAAGTCCTCAACATTTAAATGCATAGAAATCAGTTCTCAACGTTACAAAATAATTGAATTAAAGACATTTCTGTTAAATCTTTTAATTTCCGTTAAGTTTTATTATTAGTAAGGGTAACGGAAATTAAAAGATTTAACGAAAATATCTTTAATTCAATTATTTTGTAACGTTGATGACTGCATTTAAACGTTGATGACTTAATTTCATTTTGTGACAAACGTTGATGATATATTTGGCTATTAAGTCTATTTTTTATGTGCTATTGCATCAAAATTAAAATTATTCAAATTATAAATTTTATTTATAGTTTTATTAGTTTTCTCGTTAATTTAATCAAAGCATATTTTATTTATTATTAAACACATCCTTGCAGAAACCTGAACGTAAATATTTCAAAACATTGTAATCAAGCACAGTAAAGACAGGACATTAGCTAGACACCAAATAATTTTTTTGACACAGACCTCATTTATACTTAACTTATTCAAATACTAAAATTTTTTGCGCAACTTTTCTTTCTATTCATGATAAAGGAGAACTGAAACGTGTCAAAAAAAATTTTTTGACACTCTAAGTACTCACTTGTAAGTTATCTACACAGTTCATCAAAGCATTCCAAGAAGTTTCATTTCATTTTTAACATAATCAAGCTTACGCAAAAATAAATCTAATAATTATCAAAACCTATCTTTTAAACTAAATTCAGGGAAGAAATTTATATAAATCCGGAAGTGGTAAAAAAAGTCATTTTTTAACGGTATCTTAAAGATATAGGCAAAATAACATTGAAAAGGCAATATAAAAAGAACAGTAGAACAGCAGAGATTTTTGTAGAAGCATGATCTTTTGCTTGCCATCAAAGGGTAGCTAATTATTGATTGATTCAGCATACCAAAATTAACACCGTCAAATTCTTAACTTGGAATCCTAGATTCATAATTATCTAACAATCATAATACTTTCCTAAGGATACAATTCATTCTCGAAGTAAAAAATTTATGATAAACTAACCTAAGGGAAATTTCATGATAGGTATTCATGAATGAGGTGCAAGTTCACGAAAGATTCATTTGATCCATGATATTCATAAGAGATGAGATGGAAATAAGCAGAAACTGAAGATTCCACGAGATAAAAAATCTCTCTATATTCAGGGGCGGAACTGCATGGGGCCCAGTGGGGGCTCAAGCCCCCACTGAGTCACCAATTTTAGGTTCTTTTATTGATATTTGGCTAATGATAAGCATATTATATTGTATTTTAAAGTTGGTTTAGCCTCCTCTGAGCTTAAATTTTTTACTTTTGAATCTTTAAGTTTTAGTATTTTTTTTAATTTTTGAATCAAGCCCTCGGTTAATAAAATTTTTGGCTCCGCCACTGTCTATATTTCCATTCCAACTCTCAGGTTATAAAAAAAAAACAGAGTTAAATGCCAATAGTACCTTTTTTATTCAGTTTTCATCTATTATCTTCCTACATATATTTATTCAGTTTTCATCTATTATCTTCCTACATATATTTATTCAGGTTCATAATCTTTACTGTCGTAACGGCTTCGCGCTCGACGATTTTGGTAAAAACGTTTAAAAACAAAAAGGAGTCGCCACCAATCTTTTTTGTCTAGGTGTGATTGGTCACCTAAAATATTTATCTTTTTAACAAAATCTCAAAATTAATTAAGTTTTATTAAAAAGATAATTTTTGGTCTGCGAAAACAAAGTTAGGTCCGGGAGTACGGTTACACGTGGGGAAGGATTAGCACCCCCACGACGTCCGTTAAAAAATGGTACCATAATAATCATGTGTTATCCTTTGGTTTTAATAAAATGGTATTAACTTAATATTTAAAAATAATTCCCATTTTTATTGCAATCAATTTTATTCTTTTAATTTTGAAATATTTAAGTTTTATTTTTTTATTTGAAATAAGTGAAAATCTTTTGTATTGAAAATTATTCTGAAGTACCCCAATACTCTGGTAGCATTTCGAATAATTTCCTCACCTAGAGATTTCTTAAGAATCATTACTTGTGAGTTCTATAGAATCTCATCATTAGAAGATTCACACTCGTTTCAAAAATTATTATGAATGCATATGATGCAAACAGATAATAAATGATGCAAATGTATTTTTATTTTCTATATAATAAAAATTTTTATTATTGAAAAATTGCGCTAAGTATCCCAATACTCTGGTAACACTTAGTGAATTTCTCTCACCTAGAGATCAGTCAAGAAATCACTACTTGTGAGTATCATGACATCCCATCCTCGAAAGAATTTCATTCATTTTAAAATTATTATTAATTTTCTTTGTTTTTTATTTTCCTTTAAAAAATTATCTATTTTTATTTTTAATAAAACAAATTAAATTATTGAAAAATCATACTAAATATCCCAATACTCTGGTAACATTTAGTACGACTCTTCTCACCTAAAGATCAGTTAAGAAATCACTACTTGTGAGTTTCATAACATCCCATCATCGGGAGAATTTCGTTTAATTAAATTTAATTTTTATTATTAATTTCCTTTTTGGATTTTCTTTTTTTAAAAAAATTTATTTATTTTTATTTTTAATAAAAAATAAATTATTGAAAAATCATACTAAGTATCCCAATACTCTGGTAACATTTAGTATGACTCTTCTCACCTAGGGATCAGTCAAGAAATCACTACTTGTGAGTTTCATGACATCCCATCATCGGAACGTTGTTTAATTATACATTCTCTAATCAATAATAATAATTAATGAAAATACAAATAAATAAAAATTTTTCAAAAACTTTTATATTACAACATGCACTAATAATAATAATAACAATAAGAACAATAATAATAATAACAATAAAACAATAATAATAATAATAATAATAATAATAATAATAATAATAATAATAATAATAATAATAATAATTTTTATTTAATTTTTTTATTTTTTATTTATTATTTTTAAATTTTTTTAATTAAATTATTTTTAAACAAAACAAACAAATAAATAAATAAGTAAACAAACAAATGGGAAAAGGAAAAAATATACCAAAAAGGGATTTGGGCTTGGACCCAAAGGAAAGTAAGGAGGCCCAAATTAGACAGCCCAAGGAAAGGCCTAAAGCAGGTGGGCCGGATCGGGTCGGCAAACGGGCCAAACGCGCAGGTCGGACACGGGGGTCGGGTCGGATCGCCTGGGTTGGCACGCGTGTTTTCTTTCCCCTCCGGGTCGGATGCGCGGACCCGGGTCGGATTCGGATTTGCGCGGGTCACCAGCAATTTCCTTTCTTCTTTTTTTTTACACTATAAAAACCTATCTCTTTTTTTTCTTTTCATTTTCTAACCAAAAAAGAAAAAAAAATCCTCAGAGCCCTTAAGGCTCCTCCCGGCCAAGCGATTTTCGGCCGCCGCTTGTGTCGCCGCCACTGGTGTCGCTGTCGGCCGCCGCCGCCGGTAGCCGAAAATCAAAAAGGAAACCCTTTTTCAAAAGCTCTCCACTCCTCCTTTCCGTTTCTGACGTTCGTTTTGCCAAAAAATGGCCCTAACCCCGTAAATCTGAACTCCTCGAAACTGAGTTCTTCTTTTTTGTTTTGTTTTTTTTTATGGTTTGGTTGTTGGTTGCGGTTTGCTGTTGTTGTGGTTTGTTTGTTTTTTGCAGGTGGGAGATTTGGATCTTAGATCTAGGGTTTTGAAGGGGTTTTGGGTAGTGGTTGGTGTTTGGGGTTTTCGAATTTTGGGATTCGATTTTGGGTTTGTGTGTGCGTACGTTTGGGGTTTCGGGTAGTGGTTTCTGGTGAGTCGAGGATCTCGGGTGGTGAGGATGAAATTAAGGGCTCCGGTGGTGTCTGGCTTGGCTACCAGAGGTCTCGGGTTCGGTGGTTTGGTGAGGGTTGGTGATTTCGTTGGTGATGAGTGGTGACTGGTGTTGATGGTGGCTGGATGGGTAGGCTCAGGTAACTTAGTGATGGTGTCTAGGTAGTGGGGGTTTCGGTGGGGGTGAGTGGTTCGCGGTGTTGTTTGATTGGTGGCCAGAGGTGATGGGGCTTTTCTGGTTTTGGGGTTTTCGACTGAGGATGGTGATGGTTGGTTGAACGGAGAGGGTGAGTGAGGGATCCGGTGAGGGTTGAATGGGAGAGGATGATGCTTCCGAGGGGCCTCAAGTGAGTGGGGAGCTTGAAGCTTCGGGTCCCCTCCTCTGGTTACTGGTAGTGTTGAAGGTATTTGTGGAGTTTTTGTGTCTCGGGTTGGTGGAGATGGGATGGCTGGCAGGAGTAGTTGGTGGAGATGGGATGGCTGGCAGGGGGTAGGTGACAGTGGTGGTGGCTGGTGAGGATGATTGACAGATCGGACAAAAAAAAAACAGAAAAGAAAAGAAAAAAATAATAATAATAAATAATAATATAAATAATAATAAAATAAAATAAAAAATAAAAATAAATACAAAATATATATATGAAAATAAAAATAAATATAATATCAACAATAATAATAATCACAAAAATGGGACAAAATTAGGTTTGTTCCATTTTTTATTATTATTATTATTATTATTACTATATATTTGTATTTATTTTTATTTTTACTTTTTGTTATTATTTATATTATTATTATTATTATCTGATTATTATTATTATCTTTATTTTTAATTAATTTTATCAAAAAAAAAAAGAAAGACACCAAAACTGGCGGCACCAACTGGCCAAGCTCCTCTCCCGAGGCTGTCCATCAGCCATAGCCTCCAGCCACCCTCAACCCACTGTCACCACCAGCTACTCTACCCCATCCCATCACAGCAAACCCTATACCATTCCTTCCTACAAAAACCACAAGGAAATCCTCACTATCACCTAGATCCTGATTACCTAACACCCCTTTTTTGGCCATCGAGAGGACCGAAGCTGAAAGCTCCCATCTCAGAGCCTCACCTGAAAACCCCAAACCAGTAGCCCCTACAAGACACACACTCACCATTTTCTTATCTCGACCACTACAAGACACACAAAACCCCAAAAGCCACCGCCCAAAACCGAGACTCACCAAAACCACCGGGACCAAATCCCTAAACCCGAGAACCCCCAAAACCCAAAACCTAGATTTGAAATCCCCACCTGTAAAACACAAAACCAACAACAACACAAACCAAAACAAAATCCAGATCCAAGAAAAAAAACAAAAAAATAGAAAATAAAAAAAAAGGGAAAGGCTTTCGGTCTAGCCGAGATTTGGGGATTTAGGGTTGCTTTTGAGTGAAACGGAGGTTGGATTTAGGCTTAGGAAATTGAGAGCTTTCGGATAGCTATAAGCTTTTCCCCTTTTTGGCCACCGACGATGGCGGCCGACGGTGGCCGGGAATCGCCCCGGCGAAGAGCTCAAGAGCTCTGGATTTTTTGGAGAAGAAAGGAGAAAAATGAAAGAGTAAAAAAAAAGAAGGTTTTTATAGCTTAAAAAAAATTGGCTGACCCGCGCGCGACCAGGATCCGACCCGGGATCCGCGCGCCTGGCCCGCGGGTGGAAGAAGATCCGCGCATAGCCCCACGCCCGACCCGAAGTCCGACCCAGCTTCTGATCCGCGCGACCGACCCGCTTCGGAGGGAGAGGTATCCGCGCCGACCCGACCCGATCCGCACCGACCCGTTCCGCTCCAGCCCACCGACTCGGCCAGCAGCTTGGGCTTGACCATTTGGGCCTGTCCTTAGGCTATTTTGAAGGTTTTTTTTTTTTGGGCTCCTAGCCCAATCCATTTAGGTATATATTTCTTTTTTTCTTTGTTTGTTTATTTATTTATTTATTTAGTATTTATTTGTTTTGGAAAAAATTTAAAGATTTAAAATTTAAAAAAATTTAATTTTAAAAAAAAAATTAAAATTTAAAAAAATTAAGTTGAAAAAAATTTATTATTATTATTTTTATTATGTTATTATTGTTATTATTGCGCTTTTATTATTGTTGTTGTTGTTGTTGTTGTTGTTGTTATTATTATTATTATTATTATTATTATTATTATTATTATTATTATTATTATTATTATTATTATTATTATTATTGTGTTTAGTTATTATTATTATTATTATTATTAATGCATGTTGTAAAATAAGAAATTGAAAATTTTTCTTTTACTTGTATTAATTATTATTATTGATTAGAAAGCGTATAGGAAAAGGAAATAATAATAAAATTTAAATTTAATTAAATAAACAATGTCCAATGATGGGATGTCATGAAACTCACAAGTAGTGATTTCTTGACTGATCCCTAGGTGAGAAGAGTCATACTAAATATTACCAGAGTATTGGGATACTTAGTATGATTTTTCAATAATTTATTTTTTATTAAAAATAAAAATAAATAAGTTTTTTTAAAAAAGAAAATCCAAAAAGGAAATTAATAATAAAAATTAAATTTAATTAAATGAAATTCTCCCGATGATGGGATGTTATGAAACTCACAAGTAGTGATTTCTTAACTGATCCTTAGGTGAGAAGAGTCATACTAAATGTTACCAGAGTATTGGGATATTTAGTATGATTTTTCAATACTTTAATTTGTTTTATTAAAAATAAAAATAGATAAGTTTTTAAAGGAAAATAAAAAACAAAGAAAATTAATAATAATTTTAAAATGAATGAAATTCTTCCAAGGATGGGATGTCGTGAGACTCACAAGTAGTGATTTCTTGACTGATCCCTAGGTGAGAGAAATTCACTAAGTGTTACCAGAGTATTGGGATACTTAGCGCAATTTTTCAATAATAAAAATTTTTATTATATAGAAAATAAAAATGCATTTGCATAATTTATTATCTGTTTGCATCATATGCATTCATAATAATTTTTGAAACGAGTGTGAATCTTCTGATGATGAGATTCTATAGAACTCACAAGTAGTGATTATTAAGAAATCTCTAGGTGAGTAAATTATCCGAAATGCTACCAGAGTATTAGGGTACTTCGAAATAATTTTCAATACAAAAGATTTTCACTTATTTCAAATAAAAAAAATAAAACTTAAATATTTCAAAATTGAAAGAATAAAATTGATTGCAATAAAAATAGGAATTATTTTTAAATATTAAGTTAAGACCATTTTATTAAAACCAAAGGATAACACATGATTATTATGGTACCGTTTTTTAACGGGCGTCGTGGGGGTGCTAATCCTTCCCCACGCGTAACCGTACTCCCGAACCCAACTTTGTTTTTGCAGACCAAAAATTATCTTTTTAATAAAACTTAATTAATTTTGAGATTTTGTTAAAAAGATAAATATTTTAGGTGACCAATCACACCTATACAAAAAAAGATTGGTGGCGACTCCTTTTTGTTTTTAAACGTTTTTACCAAAATCGTCGAGCGCGAAGCCGTTACGACAGCTTGGCGACTCCACTAGGGACGCTTTTGAGGGTCAAGCCATTCATTAATCATGTGTTATACAAAGTTTTAATTTAATGGTCTTGATTGATATTTAAACTTAATTCATTTGGATTTTGAAAATAATTTTGTTTGCATTTGCATTCTATGTTATTTATTTTATGTTTTATATTTGTATATATTGTTATTAATAAATTGTTTGGACATATAGTATTAGAGTCGTAGTGTGATGAATGATTGGCGTGTTCCCTCATGCACACACTTGCACTTGCATCTGCATAACATGTGCTCTATTCCCGGGTTCAATCCTTCTTAGGAGGGAGTAGAGTACCTTTGCTCTCGTGAGGTAATCACCTCCGCAATGGCAATCAAAATACTCCCACTCAAATTAAATCTTACTAGTCCAGTGTGGACGACAGTGAGGTATAATTTGGGAACCTTTAGATTTGAAAACCCAGCTCAGCATATAGAAAAACCTAAGAGGCCAGCCTTAGGTAGAGCCATGTCCAATTTTTGTAGAAATTATCTCGATATTAGGATGCAAGAGGGAACATTATTTGACCCAATTTCTCGTATCAATAATAAAGGTACTCTAGATTTTGGTTTGAATTGTCCATAATTAAAGTCTTAGAAATTTTTCTTGTTTTTCAAAAAAGGTTTTTTCAAAAAATAATAATAATAATAAAATTGTGGAAAGAGATTTTGTAGAATAAAAAGAAAGAAATCTAAGTTTTAATGAAAAAAGAAAGTGTGAGAAAAATTATAAAACAAACTTTTCTTTCAAAATAATGAGAATAATTTTTCTTAAAAAAAAAGGAGAAGAGGGATTTCTTTCAAAAATATGGACGTAAAAATGGGAATAAATGGAAAAATACGAAAAGAGCTGACGTTTTTTCTAAATAAAGGTAAAATAGAGTTAACAAAATCTTTCATTGATTTTTCTTTTTTCCTTTTTTGAATAATTTAAAGAATAAGTTGACGAAAAAATAAAGAAAAATATTTTTTTTAATTTTTGGGTTGTATAGGAGTTTTAATGAAAATATAAAAACAAAAAAATTTTTGAAATAAAATCAATTTTTGAAAAAAGAATAGAATAGGGAATGTGAATTTTATTTTTTAGAAAAAAAATGGAAAATGAAAAAATTTTATTTGGTGATAAAAGAAATATAATTTTTAGAAAGATTGAGAAAAATGTTCAGGTTTAGTTAGGAATTCCATCTTTCTTGCATGTTGGATTAAGGAATAATAAGATTAGTGTCTAGGTATTGTGAATACAAATATTCGTTTTTCTCAAGCATGTTAGGGACATATATCGTTTTAATTCATTTCATCATCATTGTGTATATATATGTTGATAGTCATGTCATTTGCATTTTAGAATCATGAAAGTTAGGTGAAATAAAACAAAATTTGATCTTCGTTACCGTTGCATTGTGTATAAATTACATTTTGTATAACATCATGTGACGTCCCCGTCACCATACATTTCCAATTCATCTCTTTCCATTTCCACTTAACTTGATTAGATTTGCTTGTCAATGTCAATCATGCTTTTCTTTCTTAAGCTTAATGTGAATAATTCAATTACAACAAAACAGACTAATGATACATGTATATATGTATCATCCGTTTCCACAGGATCTCATACATCATCTTAACTTAAATCTCCGACATCTTATATACATTAATGTTAGTTGTACTGTACCATAACTGAATTACAATTTACTTTGCATAATTACATAAGTATACCTTCTATACTACTTGGGAAGCGTCTTTCGAAGGTAAACTTTCAAGATCCACTCGTAGGCTCTTCTATCGAAAGCGAGGGATTACTTCAGATAGTCTGTATGAAAAATGTTCGTAAAAGGGTGAGTTTACGCTCAATAAGAAAAATATGTAAAAGAGCGTACTATGCCTCTATATGCATTTTTCCTACTTGGCTCTATAATGTCATGTAAAGCATTATAAAGCATGCATCATAAACATCTTTCATGTATTATTTGCAACCATGCATATTTATTTCAAATGACATGGAAATCATACTTTGTATGCTTCTTTTAAAATATAGCATACATATAAAACATGCATCATCTTCTATCTTTAAAACATACTTTACATGCTTTTATAACATAGCATGTTTCGTATACTTCTTCAAAACATACTTCATGTACTTCTTTCAAATATCATTTACATACATACATACTTCCTTTAAAACATCTTATACAAGTACACCAAGTACTTTCGATTTCTTTATTCTTTGAAATCGTATATACTTATAGTTTTTAATAACATAAAAACTATTTGTACTTTTATGGAGTTATGCACTGCATCATCATCATCATCATGTGGCGTACCCCGTAGGGCCAGGAATCCTCCCTTAGCCGAACATGAAATATAAACAGATTGGCCAACTGCGGGTGGCTACAGTTAACACTAGTCAGGTGTCCTTCTGTAGCGACTGAGGCCTGACTTATGGTTCCTCAGCCCATAACATACATTACATCATTTCAGGACTTGATCAGAGCCCCTACTATAAACATGAAAGTGCATAATCTCAAAACATATGCCATATAGTTTCTTGCTATGACGTTTCATACTTTCTGAAAATAGGTGTAAAAGATCTCTTTTCAAAACAGGGCAGTCGACTGGCCTCATAGGGCAGTCGGCTGCTGCTTCATAATTTCATTTATCGAAATTATTTTCATTTTAAAATTTCGATATTTTCATCTTTGAAAATACATGGGGGCAGTCGACTGGTCCATATAGCAGTCGACTGGTTTTGAAACAGAATGCATTTTTGGCAAATAGCAGTCAACTGATCCATATAGCAGTCGACTGGTTTGAAACAGAATGCATTTTGGAAAATAGCAGTCGACTGTCCCATATAGCAGTCGACTGGTTTGAAACAGAATGCTTACTGGGTAAATAGCAGTCGACTAGCTTACATAGCAATCGACTGGTTTGCATCGGTTTTCGAAAAACGGCGTTTTGGTTGTCTCTAGGCAGTCGACTTCCCTTTATGGCAGTCGGCTGCCCCTAGCCTAATTGGTACTAGGAGACAAGTCCGAAAATGCATCTTTTCCTATACAAAACCAGCTGATGTTTCTTTCCAAACCACATAAAAACATTATAAAACATGCGGACATAGCCGCCTTACGTCCGTTACATAAATTCCTTACATTAATTCCTTCGGAAACGCTAAATCACTTGGAGCGTAACCCTAGCTTTTACTCCTTCAAAGCTGAAATCACCATACCAAATCAAACCTTAAATTAAACAACATACACATATCATATCAACTCCATACAACTCCATATCATGAACATAATTGAACAAATCATCTTCTTCTCTTACCTTCACTAGAGATCAAAATCTCAAACTTTGAGATTTCTTCCAATACTTGGAATCAATCCACCAAACTTCGGATATCACTTAGTCTAGTGACAAGGATCGTTTTTCGTTCAACTAGCTAAAGAGATCGATGGAAGAATAAGGTAGCTTGTCAAGGTAGCTATGGAAGAAGACTTGGAAGCTTGGAGAAATGGAGAGAACGAGAGGGAAAGAGCTGGAAAGAAAGGCTGGCGTAGGGTGATGATGGCTGGAGGGTGACTCATGCAATATGCATTAAATGCTTGCTCATCCATTTAGTTCATCTCAGCCTTTGACCCTTCCCTTGACTCTTGACCATTTAATTTCTCTTCCTCCCTTTCTCCTATGACTCATCTACTTAACTCCAATCAAAATTCTGATATAATTTTCTTTATACTCCATTCATTTCCATAACAATAAAATAAACTCTTTGATTTATTTGACTATCAATTTTCTTATTTCTTTCATACTCCATACATCATGCATACATCATTTATACCTCAATTGAACCTCAACTTCATATTTATTTAATCATATTAGATTGAAATACTTTACAGACATGGAGGAATACATGGAAATTGGGGATTTCACATCCTCCCTACCTTAGAAAATTTGGTCCTCCAAATTTGCAGTAGCTCATCATGTGAACAACTCTGGATTTCTTTCTTTCATTAAGCTATTTAGCTTCATGTATCTTTTTCCATGATGTGGTATTGTCGATTATCTTTAACTAATGGAATCATCATAGACTTCTATACCTTATCTTTTCCGTCCAAAATCCCAGATGGCTTATTTCACATGACTTATGTCTTTCTAAACTTCTAAGGTTTCATCTTTTATGACATAAGATGAATTCTGGATTATACTTTCGAAGTATTGACATATACAAACATTACGTATCCTCAATAGCTCTGAAGGTAACATCAATTTATTGGTGATATCTCCAATTTGACCTAAGACTTCAATTGGATCAATATAACGAGGGCTCAACTTACCTCGTCGACCAATTCTTATAATTCCTTTGGATGGAGAACTTTCAATTTACTGAGTCTCCAACCAAAACATCAATTAGTCTTTGTCAAGCATTTGTATAACCTTTTTGTCTATTCTGAGCTATCTTAAATCTTTGACCACTCACTTAATCTCTTTAGATGCTTGCTCGACTAATTCAAAAGCTAATAACTTTCACTCGCCTACTTCTTCCCACCACTTCGGAGCTTGACACTTTCTATTCTTATAGCATTGTATACAGTGTCATCCCGATACTTGTATAATAGCTATTATCATAAATAAACTTAGTCAATGGCAGATGGTCGTCCCATGAGCATTTAAAATACATAGCACCAGCTCTTTACATATCCTCGAGCGTCTAAATCATGTGCTCGGACTACTCATCAGCCTGCGGATGAAAAGCTGTGCAAAATTTTCAACTGAGATCCCATGGTTCCTTGCTAATCTCCTCAAATGAGAAGTGAAATTTGGTTAAAGTAAAGGCATAAATACCCAATATGTAAAATGAAGAAAGTTATGCAAACTAACAAAATAACAAAAAAAGCAAAAAAAAAAAGAAGAAAGAAAGAAATAAAAATGAAAAAAAGGGGAAAAGAAGAAGAAAAATTGTTCCATTTCATAGATTTTGTCATACATATCATTTGCATACATATACAAATAACATGATTTTCATAAAATTCACATTGTATACTTGTTATACTTTAGTAAACACGCCAATACTGTTCATTTTTTCGAAAAAAAAAGAGAAGCAAAAAATTTGTATGTTCCAAAAATTTCTGAAAGAAATGAGTGAAAGTTTTTTAGACAAAAGTAAGATAATAATATGAATTTCTAATTTGGAAATTGTGGTAATAAGGTTCAAGACTTCTCGACTACCAAAAATTACAAAGCAATTCAGGACTCTTACAAGCTTAGACCATGGAAGAAAGACAAGCTAGTCGATTGGAGAAAATAGAAAAGGCACAAGAAGAGATGAAGGGGCAGTTGGCTGCAATGATGGAGATGATGACCAAAATGAGTAAAGGAAAAGAACCAGCACAGGAAGTAACTACTCAAGAAAGGTGGGCACAAGAAGGTGAACGTTCATATCCACATAGTCTCATTCCACCCCAAGTCCATACTTCACAGCATATGCCATTTTTGGGGCATGAGATTCCAAACCCTGGTAGGAAACCATCAAACCCAATCTCAGTCCATGATTCAGAGGATCCTAAAGAACAGGAGAAATTGAGGATGGGGGTATCAACAATGAAAGAGAACTTAGAGCCTCAGACGAAGTTGGAGCTCCTTGAAGAGAGGTTACGAGCTATCGAAGGGATGGGTTTATATGGTTCTTTGGAGGCGAGTGAGCTCTGTTTGGTGCCGGGTGTAGTTATCCTACCAAAGTTCAAAGTTCCAGATTTTGAAAAGTATGATGGGACCAAATGCCCGACAACTCATATCAAGATGTATTGCCGAAAATGGCTGCATATGCTCAGAATGATGAATTATTGGTGCATATATTTCAAGACAGTCTTATCGGATCAGCTGCCAGGTGGTACACCTAACTAGATCGAGCCCAAATCTGCTCATGGAAAGAATTGGCTCGAGCATTTATCGCTCAATACAAGCACATTGAGGATTTAGCACCAGACCGCCTGTCCTTACAAGGCATGAGGAAGAAACATGAGGAGAGCTTTAAAGAATATGCTCGAAGATGGAGGGATGTAGCTGCTCAGGTCCAACCGCCTCTCACAGAGAAAGAAACCACCATCTTGTTTGTCAATACACTCCCGGCACCGTTTTATGAAATGATGGTCGATAATGCCACCAAGAATTTTGCAGATATGGTAATTTTTGGTGAAATAATAGAGAATGCAATCAATAGTGGCAAGCTTGTAGGAGATGATGCCACGAATACAAGAAGAGGCGATACATCAGGGAATGAAGAAGATGTTCATGCTATGAATTATGAGGGGCAACATGTGGGAGACTTTGCTCCATACTATCCTTATCCAATATACCACACCCATTACCCCACCATAAATAATATCTCTCCAAGCCTGAATACCCGTCAGCCAATCCCTCAATCCAGTTAGCAAATAGGTCTCCAAACACCTATGCCTACCCAAAGTAACCAAAGAGGATCTCAAAACAAACGGAGGAGGATCGACATTGATCCTATTCCTTGGTCCTACACTGAAGTATTCGAATACCTTCTTGAGAATCAACTTGTTATCCCAGTCCAATTAAAGCCTTTGGAACCTCCATATCCAGAATGGTATAACCCAAATGCTCGGTGTGACTATCATAGTGGAAATATAGGTCATTCGATAGAAAGTTGCCCTGCTTTCAAGCACAAGGTGCAAAGTTTGATTAGATCTGGTTTGTTGGATTTTGGGACAAAAGAAGGAACAGGTTAACCATGCTGCAGTATGATTGCAAAAGAAAACTTTTTGGTTGGTCATTGATGATGGTATAAAGTTGTTTCTTTTTGTAGTGCTCATAAACTGAAAAGCGCTTTTTGTTTATTGACTTTCATTTATCTTTTGTCATTTCAACAAAGTAATCGATGCATTTTCATTACATTTTCTCTCCCCTTCGAAATCTTGTATTTTTTTTTGTGCATTCGCCTATATTTTACCTCTTTCTCCTCTTTTTGGCTTATAAATGATTAATTTCCATTTTTCACCCAATTTTGTTGTTAAATGATGAATATGATGTCGACTTTGATAATGATCTGGGATAAAACTTTAAAATTCTATTTGTGTTGACAATTTTGTCCCCCTTGATCGATAGGAATGTTGAAGTCAATAGATGGAGTGTACATAAGGAAATTCGAAATTGATGTGCAATTTAATGGTAGATTTTTCACAAGGTTGTGTTGGCTCAATAAATATTCTTTGATAAGAGTATTTACGTTCGAAATGAGAAATGGTCATCTTTGGTTTACCCTTCGCATACGAGAAAAATTATCCATTGTTACCCCTTTTGAGCCTCATAGTTATGAATGTTTTAAAAGAAACCTGCCAAGGATCACCCTCCACATTGAGGGGCAAAATTGAGAAAAATAAAGTGAGATTTGCCCATGAAGAAATTTCAAGTCATTAGAAATCTTAAGGGCAAGATAAAGAAAAAGATATCTTTACGCCTGAATTCCTCAAAAAAAATGAAATTGAAAAAATGAAATGAATGATGATGAAAATGTGGAAAAGAGAGAATCAAAAGAAAAAGGTGGTGAATGAAAAGAATAGGAAGAGAAACGAGAAACCAAAGAAGAATAAACAACGAATAGGGTAGAATGCTAGAATTCTTAATATGATAAGAAATGATCCTATGGCTTGAAACCCTTGAAACACGTATTTTGGGCCTGTTTATCCATTCTTTCAAAACCATGAACCATGGCCTACATTACGTACCTTAAAAAGTCCATTTTGATCGAATTTGAATGCTTGAGTTAAGGAATCATATATTGAGCCTAGACATGTTACAAGTTCATGATTTGGAGCCTGATAAGTGTGTTGATTATGGATAAGTATGGTCCTTGAAAAAAAATAAAAATGTAAAAATAAAAATGATGAAAGAAAAAAGAAAAAAAAGAAAAAGAAATATGAAAAAAAAAAGAGAAAAAAGAGAAAGGAAGAAGAATAAAAAGGGGCTCAAGTTGAAAACCCAAAAGGGCGATTTGAGTCAAAAAAACAGAAGATTTGGTTGAAATCTCGGGAAGATAGCCTTTTATAAGGAACCAATACTGTTAGAAGATCCCATGAGGTGAGGGGCAAAGCATTGATGGAACCAAAATGATTAGAATGTCAATCAAATAGAATTTTGAAAAAATCTTAGATTAGTTTATCAAGATTGATTGAATATTCATTGTTTAGATATTGTTACCTTCCCTCGGCCTCTAGAAATTACCTATTATTCTTGGTTAAATTTGTTCTTGTTGACTTCATCATAAATGTCCATCCTTCAACTTTTGATCAATCTGCATACTCATGATTATTGAAAGAAATGTGATGGCATTGCATTCATTATAAAATTGAAATGACGATAAATAAGTGATTGACAATGTTTGAGAAAGCCCAATGCATTACAGAAGAGGAAAGTCGAACATGATATGGGGTGAAGAAAGAACAGATGAGAACCGTGGGAAGGTTTACAAGTGCGCCAAAGAAATATGAATGTATGATCAAATGGTGAAAAATGAACAAGAATTAATGGTGTTTCGTAGAATTAGTAGATGTATGGAAGCTTATGATTTGAAAAGTTCAAAAATGGTGAGAATGATGGTCTGGTGAACCCTATTACTGCAACTTTCTTTTATTTTTTCTTTTCTTTCCCTTTTCTTTGTTTCTTTTTTTTTCTATTTCTCGACATTTGCATTGCATTCATCACATGCATTCAAAAAAAATAACAAATGAAAATTTCACCTTTAAGTAACAAAGTTGGTACAGTCTTGGTCAAAAAAGAGAGGCAAAACACAAGAAAAAGGAAACGGGATTTTGAAATTTTAGGATAAGATGATAAGATTTTTAAAGTGAAGAGTTTTAAAAGGATGATGCATCAAGAAACTAAATCTTTGGATGTGAATCTTCAATTCAGAAAATTTTAAGCAAGAAGCTGAATATTTGGATGTGAATCTCCAATACAGAAAATTTCGGATGTGAATCTCTGAATTCCAAGTTAAAATCTTTGGGTGTGAATCCCTAAGTCAAATTTTTGGATGTGAATCTTCAAATCAAAATTTTAGGTGTGAATCTCTGAATTCCAAGTTGAAAATTTCGGATGTGAATCTCCGAATCAAAATTTTGTGTATGAATCCCTAAGTCAAATTTTTGGATGTGAATCTCCAAATCAAAGTCGAAATTTCGGGTGTGAATCTTCGAATCAAATTTCGGGTGTGAATCTTCGAATCAAAATTTTGGGTGTGAATCCCTAAGCCAAATATAAGTTAAAATTTTGGATGTGAATCTCCAAATCAAAATTTTGGATGTGAATCCCTAAGTGAAATTTTTGGATGTGAATCTCCAAATCAAGAATCAAATTCTGGATGTGAATCTCCAAATCAAATTTTCGGATGTGAATCTCCGAATCAAATTTTTGGATGTGAATCTACAAGTCAAAATTTTGGATGTGAATCTCCAAATCAAAGTTGAAATTTCGAGTGTGAATTTTCGAATCTAATATTTGGATGTGAAACTCCAACTCAAAGTTTCAGGTGAGAATCTCTGAAATTGCGGATGCAAATATCTAAAATGGATATTTGGATGTGAATCTCCAACTCAAAATTATAGATGAGAATCTCTGAATTTAAGATGCGAATCTCTATATTAAAGTTTACGTTTGGAATTTTCAATGCAAATCTTCAAATTGAGTGCCTGAATGTATCCTGGTCAAGAAAATGCAAAATTAGAATATGAGGTTGGAAGATTAAGATCTTGAAGTTAAAAAAAAAAAGAAAAAAAGAGAGGAAGAAGAAGGTTAAAAAAAAAGAAGAAGAAGAAGAGGGGAGAAGAAGAAAGCTCAAGGCTATATTTTAAAGAGGAGGTTCGAGATTAAATTTGAAATGAGATTAAACATAAGGTTTAAAAATGAAATTGAAGAAAAAACAAGATAAGGAGTTTTAAGATAGCGAAATTCGATTTGGATGTGAATCTCCAAATCAAAGTAAAAATATTGGGTGTGAATCTCCAAGTCAAACGTTCTGGATGTGAATCTCCAAATCAAAGTCAAAATTTTGGATGTGAATCTCTGAATTCAAAATCAAATTCGGATGTGAATCTCCAAATCAAATTTTTGGATGTGAATCTCCAAATCAAAATTTCGGATGTGAATCTCCGAATCTTAGATCTTTGAATGTGAAATCTTTCAAATTAAAGTTTCATTGCAAGAGGAGCACTTTTCAGGAAAAAATTTAAAGTTTCATCGCCTCTGCTGCAAGAGGAGCACATTTCAAAGAAAAAAAGAAAGAAAAAATTTCAAAGTTTCATAGCCTGTACTGCAAGAGGAGCACATTCCAAAAAAAAGGAAAAAGAAAAAGAAAGAAGAAAAATTTTAAAGTTTCATCGCCTCTGCTACAAGAGGAGCACATTCCAAAAAAAAAGAATGAAAATGAAAATGAAAAAAAAAAAGAAGAAAAGAAAGAAAGAAAAAAGAAAGAGATTAGGTTATAAGTCAGACAAAATTAGTGTGTCTATTGTCTTTGCTCTATTCCTGATCCTCAGCAATGAGCAAAGAGGGGCAGCTGTTGACATCTAATTTTGTTCCATTTTTGTTATTATTATTATTATTACTATATATTTGTATTTATTTTTATTTTTACTTTTTGTTATTATTTATATTATTATTATTATCTGATTATTATTATTATCTTTATTTTTAATTAATTTTATCAAAAAAAAAAAGAAAGACACCAAAACTGGCGGCACCAACTGGACAAGCTCCTTTCCCGAGGCTGTCCATCAGCCATAGCCTCCAGCCACCCTCAGCCCACTGTCACCACCAACTACTCTACCACATCCCATCACAGCAAACCCTATACCATTCCTTCCTACAAAAACCACCAGGAAATCCTCACTATCACCTAGATCCTGATTACCCAAGACCCCTTTTTTGGCCACCGAGAGGACCGAAGCTGAAAGCTCCCATCTCAGAGCCTCAACCGAAAACCCCAAACCAGTAGCCCCATCCTCAACTCACCATTTTCTCATCTCAGCCACTACAAGACACACACAACCCCAAAAGCCACCGTCCAAAACCGAGACTCACCAAAACCACCGGGACCAAATCTCTAAACCCGAGAACCCCTAAAACCCAAAACCTAGATTTGAAATCCCCACCTGCAAAACACAAAACCAACAACAACACAAACTAAAACAAAATCCAGATCCAAGAAAAAAAACAAAAAAAATAGAAAATAAAAAAAAAAAGGGAAAGGCTTTCGATCTAGCCGAGATTTGGGGATTTAGGGTTGCTTTTGAGTGAAACGGAGGTTGGATTCAGGCTTAGGAAATTGAGAGCTTTCGGAAAGCTATAAGCTTTTCCCTTTTTGGCCACCGGAGACGGCGACCGACGGCGGCCGGCGGCGGCCACTACGGCGGTCGGGAATCGCCCCGGCGAAGAGCTCAAGAGCTCTGGATTTTTTGGAGAAGAAAGGAGAAAAATGAAAGAGTAAAAAAAAGAAGGTTTTTATAGCTTAAAAAAAATTGGCTGACCCGCGCGCGACCCGGATTCGACCCGGGATCTGCACGCCCTGCCCGCGGGTGGAAGAAGATCCGCGCATAGCCCCACGCCCGACCCAAAGTCCGACCCGGCTTCTGATCCACGCGCCCGACCCGCTTCGGAGGGAGAGGTATCTGCGCGCCGACCCGACCCACTCCGCTCCAGCCCACTGACCCGGCCAGCAGCTTGGGCTTGACCATTTGGGCCTGTCCTTAGGCTATTTTGAAGGTTTTTTTTTTGGGCTCCTAGCCCAATCCATTTAGGTATATATTTCTTTTTTTCTTTGTTTGTTTATTTATTTATTTATTTAGTATTTATTTGTTTTGTAAAAAATTTAAAGATTTAAAATTTAAAAAAAATTTAATTTTAAAAAAATTAAAAATTAAAAAAAATTAAGTTGAAAAAAATTTATTATTATGTTTTATTATTATTGTTATTATTATTATTTTTATTATGTTATTATTGTTATTATTGCACTTTTATTTTTATTATTATTATTATTATTATTATTATTATTATTATTATTATTATTATTATTAATGCATGTTGTAAAATAAGAAATTGAAAAATTTTCTTTTACTTGTATTAATTATTATTATTGATTAGAAAGCTTATAGGAAAAGGAAATAATAATAAAATTTAAATTTAATTAAATAAACAATGTCCGATGATGGGATGTCATGAAACTCACAAGTAGTGATTTCTTGACTGATCCCAAGGTGAGAAGAGTCATACTAAATGTTACCAGAGTATTGGGATACTTAGTATGATTTTTCAATAATTTATTTTTTATTAAAAATAAAAATAAATAAGTTTTTTTAAAAAAGAAAATCCAAAAAGGAAATTAATAATAAAAATTAAATTTAATTAAATGAAATTCTCCTGATGATGGGATGTTATGAAACTCACAAGTAGTGATTTCTTAACTGATCCTTAGGTGAGAAGAGTCGTACTAAATGTTACCAGAGTATTGGGATATTTAGTATGATTTTTCAATAATTTAATTTGTTTTATTAAAAATAAAAATAGATAAGTTTTTGAAGGAAAATAAAAAACAAAGAAAATTAATAATAATTTTAAAATGAATGAAATTCTTCCGAGGATGGGATGTCGTGAGACTCACAAGTAGTGATTTCTTGACTGATCCCTAGGTGAGAGAAATTCACTAAGTGTTACCAGAGTATTGAGATACTTAGCGCAATTTTTCAATAATAAAAATTTTTATTATATAGAAAATAAAAATGCATTTGCATCATTTATTATCTGTTTGAATCATATGCATTCATAATAATTTTTGAAACGAATGTGAATCCTCTGATGATGAGATTCTATAGAACTCACAAGTAATGATTCTTAAGAAATATCTAGGTGAGGAAATTATCCGAAATGCTACCAAAGTATTGGGGTACTTCGGAATAATTTTCAATACAAAAAATTTTCACTTATTTCAAATAAAAAAATAAAACTTAAATATTTCAAAATTAAAAGAATAAAATTGATTGCAATAAAAATAGGAATTATTTTTAAATATTAAGTTAAGACCATTTTATTAAAACCAAAAGATAACACATGATTATTATGGTACCGTTTTTTAACGGGCGTTGTGGGGGTGCTAATCCTTTCTCACGCGTAACCGTACTCCCGGACCCAACTTTGTTTTCGCAGACCAAAAATTATCTTTTTAATAAAACTTAATTAATTTTGAGATTTTGTTAAAAAGATAAATATTTTATGTGACCAATCACACCTAGACAAAAAAGATTGGTGGCAACTCCTTTTTGTTTTTAAACGTTTTTACCAAAATCGTCGAGCGCGAAGCCGTTACGACACTTACCTCTCTGCTTTTATCCCAAATTTCACAAATCTTAAAACAACAAAATTAACTAATATATTAATCATGCATGAAAAACATGTACTTGATTATTCCAAAGTCCAGGTTTTCTTGCAACGTCCTTTTCTTTCTTTCTTTCTCTATCTTATCTATGTATTTTCTCTGTAGATAAAATATCAATAACATAAACAAATGGATATAGTGAGTAAACAACACCAAAAAAAAAAAAGTTAAGAAACAACCGACATAAAACTACCACCTCTTTTTTCTTTTAAGTTCATGAACCCAATTCCTTCTCCTGTATAAACCTCTTTCCCTCGCCTTTCTTCCTTCATCCTCCGTTAACTACCCTGATTCTCTACTGAACAGATATAGCAAAAGGGAAAGAGAATCAAGAAAAACCCTTCAAAAATCACCATACCTTTCAAGAAAAAGGTGTAAAAGTGACATGGCTGCCCGAGGGCTCAAGCTTTTTTTCAAGATTTATCTTATCATTGCTATTATGGAATAAGCACAAGGAGATGATGTGTTTTAGTCTTATCCTATTCAGAATTCCCATATATTAGTGCTCTCCAACAAATATTACTTCAATGCACAAAGTTGAGTAATTTAATACAAAAATACATTAAGATTCTCAAGCTAAGTACCTAGAAATCAATGCTATCCTAGAAATAACATTTTTTTTCAAGTATTTGATCAAACAAAACAAAAGGAATCTAGTTACTTACTAAAAAAGGATTAAGCAGTCTATCGCAAATTATCAAAAAGAGAGAGTGGTTTTAACTTAGAATTAGACAATCAACATGCAAGCTTCATATCATCATCATCAGAGCCTTTATCCCAAGAGATTGGAGTAGGCTATATGAACCAATATCTGAATTCACGTTAGATCGTCCATATATATTCTCCACCTCCATATATTCTCCACCTCCATATATTCCTATCCAATGCCATTTGCTTATCCAACTCTAAAACCTCCATATCTTTCCAAACTAATTTCTTCCAAATCTTTTTCAATCTTCTTTTAATCTTATCCCTTCTCTCAACATCCATAGCCTCTATTCTCCTAACTGGAGTATCTACAGTTCCACGTCTTATATGTCCAAACCAGCGTAAAGGATTTTCACATATCTTGTTTTCGATAGGTACCACTTCAACCATCTTACGAATATCTTCATTTCTCATTCTAAAGTAATAAAACATGCAAGCTTCATATGAAGTAATAAAACTAATCTAAAAGCTCAAAAGGAAAAATGAAAAAGAAAGAATGCTTAAAGCTAAAGCCAGCAGCTAAACGGGTTGCAAACAAAAATCAGGAAATAATGAAATTAATCAGAAATACAATAAAGTAAAAGTGAAATCAAAAGGCTCAGTGCTAGGTTAAGATCAAAATTTTGACAGGCTCTTAATTAAAATATCAAACTTCTTTATTTAATTCAAACCAGGATATACTTTACCCTAAACCCAATTTAAGATAAATAAACTGTCGCGACCCAAATATACAAATATCACCTAACTTTTTCTTTCACATAAGGGGCGGTTAGGCTGTCTGTCAATGTCATCCTTTCTTCTTCTTATACTTTATACTTTATCACCTATGACATGATATAAATTTTTCACATGAAATGTATTTTTCATTTATATACACATAAGTCAAATACATCAGGATCTCACATAACTTGCATACCCTATATCCCCAAACGATCTAATATACACTACTGTAGCACTATACTGTACAATAGTCTGGAGTACATAACAAATGAGTATACCTTCAAGGAAAATTGGAAAGCATATCTCGAAAGAATACTTTACAATCCAAATAAGCTCTTTTATCGAGAGTTGGAATTCACTTCAAGTAATCTGGATGAAAAAATGTTGTAAAGGAGTGAGTTTACGCTCAGTAAGAAATATATGTAAAAGAGCAAACTATGCCACTATATGCAGTTTTCCTGCTTGGCTCTATAATGTCGTGTAAAATCATTATAAAACATATATCATATACTTTCTTCAAATCTCATATACACATAGAATCAAATAAGTCAATTACTTTCAAAAACTTTCAAATCACTTGAAATCACATGTACGAATATTCAACTAACTCAATTACTTTCATGTATCTCAATTCACGTGAATTCGCATGTACAATTACAAATAACTTTCAATACAAATAACTTCAAGTACTTTCACATACTTTCAAATAAGTAGGAGACTATTAACTTCTAATAGAATCATCCACCATATAATTCTCATAAGGGATACCACAAATATACCCTGTAAAGGATAATCTCAAGAGATGTCAAATAAGTGGCGTACCCACGTATGGGCCAGGGATTCTCCCCTAAGCCAAACACATACATCAGAGACAATTGGCCAATGTCGATAAACCACAATGAACACTAGTCAAGTGACATCTGCGGTACTGAAGACCGGACTAGAGTTCCTCAGCCAAGTACACATAATACTGAGGACTTGGCTGAGGACTAGGGTTCCTTAGCCAAGTACACATAATACTCAGTTACCAAAATTATGCCCCCGCTTTGCTGGGGGACTTTTTTTATATATAATTTAAATAAATATTAATTAGTATCTATTTAAATAATTACGTTTTATGTTTTAATATATTTTATTTAATATAAATATTTATATTTTCATAATGATCAAAATTAAATATATATATATATATATATAAATTACTATTTTACATATTACATAACGCAAACGCATTTATAAGTGTAATTTATAAAAAAATTTTGAAAAGTGTTCAATTCATAAGTATTTGTAAGTATTATTTAATTATTAAGTATTTGTTATATGTTAGTTAAATAATCTCTTGTATGATTTTTTTTATATTTTTAAAATTTATTATCATGATTAACAAATATCAACAAGAAAATTTAAAAAAATATCATGTGGCTTAACCTACATGCTTGTCAAATAATTTTTTAGGATTGATTTTACATAGAGCTGGTAAATTTTTTGTGTTAACGTGTTACCTTTGCAAAAAATAACTCATAAATTCTTTTTATTTTTATTTTCAATAGTGTCATTGGACTAAATTTTTTGTTATCATTCATATTCTAAGGTGATAATTTTTTATGGTGAGGTTTTTTCTTAGTTGGTCTTTTTTACATATAATTGTTTGTATTTTTTTAATTTTTATTATTTTTTATTTCAATGATTCATTTTGTGTTTTCTTAATTAATTTATTATTATTTTTCTATTTGTTAAATTTTTGTCATGCTTAGATTTTTTTCACTAGCAACGTAAAAAAATAAAAACAAATTAAAGAGTTAAAATATTTTTGGAAGCTTAAAAGAATAGTTACAAAAAAAACTGTCACACTGGAATTTTTTTCCAATAATAACACCCAACCGGATAGAGATTAAAAATTAAAAATTAAAAATAAGATAGATTAGGGGATTGGAAAAAAAAACTAAAAGCCAAATAAAAGCACATATTATTGGACTTAAGTAGGAAAAGTTGAAGAAAAACAATCAAAAGAACTCAATTGATAACAAAATCAAAAGCATTTAAAAAGTTGGATCAATAATTACCTAACACTTGCTGCAAAAATAGAGACATGAAGTGAATACTGTCCAATTGAAAGATTACTTTCAATCATAATTATGGATATTGATATTTATGCATACTACGTTGTGGTTTGTGATTCGAAGACGGTTACCATGATTACTTGAAAAGAAACAACATCACAAAAGAATCATAAGACTTTTAATGGACTAATAACATATGCATTTTTTTTCTAAACTAATTATTTGAATGTGTAATACACTTGAGATAGCACAACCAAAAAGGTCTTGACAATAACTAGGTCAGGCATCAAAACACACGGACTTTACTCACAAAAAAAAATTATTTTTTATTTATTTTGTTTTCTTAATTTTCACCGTTTTACACCCTAAACCCTAAAACAAATTAATATAATGAGAACCTTAAAGCTTTGCCTGACATGTCTTCATTTTTTTTAGATGTGAGAATTATGCATATTTGAACACTTAAATTTTTCATTTTTTTCAAGTCAGAGATTTTGGTTGCACCAAAAAAATTAATATATAATGAGAACTCTGTCAAATGCATGGTTGAACAGGAACAAGTTGGTTTTTAATGAAAGCAATAATGATGTGGAAATTTTATGCTGGGTGAAACTCAGATCTATGTTGTGGATTAAAGCTTTTGAAGATGAGCTAGTGGCATGATACATTGGATGAAATAGATAAGTGGTGCTTTACTTTCGTAAGCTAATTCGCTTTTTGACTCCCTGCAATATTGTGAGTGGAACGTTCGGGGCTCTTTAATGTAATATGGTGAATGCGTGGGTTATGATGTAAGGCGTTTCGTGTCTGTTTTTAAAAGTCTTGGTCTTCTTCATGAGTTACAGTCTCTTTAGAGTGATGTAAGGCTTTGCTTTAAGTAGCCGGCTTTGGCTTTTCATAAATGAATTCAAAATTTGGCTGAGAAGAACATATTAATGAGAAATTTGTCAACAAATCCCTTTGAAAATAAATAATTATTGTAAAAGGTTGATTAGATTATATATAGAATAATAAAATGGAGATGGAAAATGTAAAATAATTAATTTTTACATATTTTGAAATTAAGTTCATCAGTTTCTTTTTTTTTTCGGAGAAATTGAATTTAATTTTAAAGTGAACTTCAGCCCATCTAATTAATATAGAAGCAATTGAATTTCAACATGAATCTAATAGATATGTAATATTTGGAACCTTTTGGACTGTTCATCGACATGGTTTTCTAACCCTAAACAAAAAGAAGGCACCAATAATTATGTTTGCGTGCATATGGCAAATAGCCGTGGGATATCAACTTGATCCCTCGACAACTTTTCGGTTATTCAATAACTTGAAAACTGGTATCTTAATATTTTTTTTATTGAGACTAAACTCCGTTTTTATTTTTTTGCTTTGTCCTTTTGCTGTTCTAAATTACTGTTACGATGAAATGACCCTTCCCCACTATCAGATTCGATTAGACAAAGGCGTAATCATCCTTAAGATTATGTTTTCTAACCCTAAACAAAAAGAAGGCTCCAATAATTATGTTTTCTAACCCTAATCCAATGATTAGTCATGACTTGACACTTACAAGTGGTAAGGGGTTCAAGTCATGACGGACGCGAATTGGGAATTTATTCCCGATAAATTCGTGAGGGGCGGTGACCTGTGTGGTGCACCCCAAAGCGGACAATACAGATGAGTGACCCGCCTGGGACGGTGGCTCGGGTCGGTGGACCAGCGGGTGCACCCCGAGGCGTCACAAAAAAACGCGCGTCACTTATATATATATAAGTGAAGAGATTAAAAAAAAACAAATTATATAAGAAAAAAAGAAAAGCTAAAAAGCTAAGAAAAAAAAAGCCAACAAAAAAAAATTGGAGCCAATAGCAAACAAATTGGCATAAAATTGAACAATGAATTACTGTTTTCAATCCTAAAATTACTTTTGTTAATTTTGTTTGCATGCACACACACCACATGGTCTAAAGACCTTTGTGGACGTATTATAGCACTGGGATATTCATGCATACACAACGATGTTTTTATTTCAACAATGAAAATGACCCTTTCAGTATTTGTTTTTTCGAGAAACGCCTTGCTTTATGCTTCCCACTAGTCCAAATTTGTACGTTTTGCAGCTGGGATTGGAGTTGATATTGTTGTCACCAAAGCCATATATATTAATTGGAGTTGAAATTTGTTTTGTTAGTATCTCCACATTCAGCTAACACTGAGTTCATTCTGTTTCTAGTTTTCATTATGTAACTTTTTTAAATAATTTCTTTTTTAGAGTAGGAACAAAAGATTAAAAGAAAAATCTGCAGTCACAACTGCCTTTATCCTTTCTTTATGGCATTTGCTAAAAAGTTACAAAAACAAGCACCTCTAAGCCATTTTGAAGTAGCAGCTCCAAATAGCAAATTTCAGAACCTTACTTGGTATTTGGTATTTTTTTAGGCTCTCCTTCCCGAATCCTTCCTTTGCAAAAACTATTAATCGCCTGGCAACAAATTTCATTTCTACAGCAAGATGCTATTCTAGCATTGCGAAAAAAGAACGAAACTGCTTGTAATTTTGCAACAAGAGGAAACGTGTTTGTGCAAGCAAATGTATACACTTGAAATATTATGGACCCTTTTGCATCAAATACAGCAACTCATCTGGAATATCTTTGGGGTGTGGGGATGCATATCCGAACCTCATATCGAAAACTCAGTAGAAAATTGATCTAAATATTAGCAAAATGCAAGTCCAGATTTTTTTCCTTATACATGCTTTTAGAACTAACGCCCAATTATTTACAGGTTCAACTTTTTTTTCGCTTCCATATTTTTTTTCAATAGTGTATGTACTATAGTTTAAGGAGAGAGAGAAAGGAGATAGATTGAAGAAAGAAGACATTAAGATAAAATAAAATGCTAATGTGAAGTTTAATTGACTCAAAATATCTTTATTTTGGAATAAAGTTTAATAGTACTTTTATTAAGGAAAAACTAAAAAAAAGTTTAATAAAAACTAACTCAATTTGGAAAAAAAAGTCCAAGCCAGACAGCGATGTCAGCCACAATCTTGGGGAAATGCGTGGGCCAGCTTATTTGGAAGAATTCACATTAAATGAAAATGCGTAGAACAAAAGTCGAATCTAGAATGATCAGATACTCGTCCGGCAATTATAAACCAACAAAAACAAGACACTTGTACAACTGACCTTTCTCGTATCAATTTTTGTTTTCTCCAAAGAAGCACCACTCTGCTTAATGCTTTGTACTAAATTATTAATATTAGAAAGTACAAGGACGTTGTTTTTCACTGTGCAAAATTGCAGAAAAAAAAAGCACAATCACTAAATCTCATGGTCGTACATAGGGATTTTCATGTTATAAATAGAGGGGCTGAGCAGTGTTAGGATCTCCATGTTAGTGTGGTGGAGTGCAGTGTTAGGATCTCCATATTTAGGTAACACTGAGCTCATTTTTTTTTTTGGTTACACACTGAGCTCATTCTATTTCTACCTTCTGGTCTTAATTTTCAGCGATGGCAAGCTTCCGGAAACGCCTGACCAAGTCTGATGTTGAGAGGCAAATGGCAGTTCCTACCTACTTTATCGGGAATCTGCCACATTCTGAAGGAGGACGAAGTATACCCCTTCCGCTCCGTGATGTATCCGGTGATGGTTGGGAGTTTGGATACTATACTAGAAGAGAAGGCCATCCTAAACCTGCTTTCCAAGGAAGAGATTGGCATCGGTATGTTCGTGTTAAAGGTCTCACCCCTGGGGATAAATTATTTTTCGAGTTCAAGAAAATCGTGCCAATGGTGCTCCAATATACAGGATCGCTGCACAAAGAAAGTTAAGACTTCTTGGTAGGAACATGTGGACTGTGGAGTTCTAGTCGTTTTATGGTTAAGTTAATTTGGATATGCTTGATTTCTGTTGTTGTGATCGTTTGTTTCTTCTTTAGGTGGATTTTAATAAATTTTATGTACTCTTAATGTGACTTTCATTTGTATTACTTAAGTTTGTGCCTATTAATCATATATTCTTCTACGTTGACAAAAAAAAATCATATTTTCTTCTACGCATTTTCATTTAATTTTCTTCTGCATATCTTTTTCTACGTATTTTCATTCTTTCATAGTTCATTGATGTTTGTACCGTTTGTTAGTTTGCAATCTCTTAGTTTCATTGATACTCTTTTATACAATTATCACCATTATCCCTTTTTTTTATTTACCAAAAACAATTAAATATACTTTCAATTTTTTGTTTAAAATGAAGATAAGTTCAAAATCATCAACATATTAACTTATGCAAATCAATTCGTACATTTTTATTTTATTATTAATTAAATTATAAATTTTAAAAATCGCATAATTAAATTTAAATCTGATTTGGAATATTAATTGCTGCTTAAACTGTTGAACGTACAAAGTCATGGGTAACGCTTATAATGGCGAAGAAAGGCCACTAAATACATGGATGGCTTGCTAGGATTTATTTGAAACTAACAAGGTTTTCTTATAGGATAAGCATTAGATAAATGGATGGCTAGGATTTGTTCAAAAGGCAAGGTTTTCTTAGTTTTTATCACGGTAGCCACGGGCATTAATTGAAGGAGAGAGAGTCTTCTGACACGCTAGGCAACGTCAGTGAGAAAGATTGAAGTTTTGTGTCTTACTGTTTCATTGAGAGCACAGGGAGAGATAAAGTTAAGAGTATCTTCTTTAGTAGATTGGCTCGATGAATCCTTACTCTAAAAGGACAAATTTTATTCTTTTAGGTTAATTGTTGAAATCCTAAGTTTTGGACAAAAGAAAATTGAAGGCATTACACTTTGTAAGTTGCTGGCTTATTTCTCTTAATGAATTTTTATCTGATTTGTTCTGCAGTCCTTCGCCCATTAATGAGAGATTTCCACGTTATATTTGAAGTTTCTTTTACTCGGCAGTTTATATCTCGCGTAATTTTCATTTTAGTAACAGAGTAGGGAAAGATAAAACGCTTGACCAGCATACATAATTTTCATTTATATCAAACGTCTTGAGAGGACAAGGCTGACCATGACCCGATAATTCCAAACAAGAGTTCAACATTTGAGTAACATTCAAGGCTAAGCATGCGGAGTTCAAAAAAAGGTTGAAATTGGGAAAATTTAGGAAACAAACCTAAAGTAAAAAACCGTGATCCAAAATAAAGACAAGGGAAAAAGTAACAAAAATAATACAGAGATATGGTTTAGCAGATAATTACAGGGTTGGATTTAAAGACATTATGCATGCCTGTTGTTTCTCGGAGCAACTAAACTTGTAACAACATCAGCTGAAACAGCATGTATAGGACCACAGACATGAAGTACTCCTTGCCTAGTAGATACGATAGTGACTAATCCCTGCATGCATATAATCAATCTGATCACAATTATATCAATATCAATGTTAATATAAAGCCAACTGTTCGGTGCCATGTGCTCTAACAGCGAATCTTATCGGACATAATTCAAACAGAAAGCTTTGATATGCTTATTTTTTCGGAAATCTTGTCGGGAGAGAGAAAATGGGGAGAAGCGCAGATTTTTTCAATAGTCCAGTTTTATGTAACTTTCGTTTGTATCACAAGTTTATGCCTATTAATCGTATTTTCTTCTACGTATTTTCATTTAATTTTCTTCTGCATATCTTTTTCTACGTATTTTCATTAAATTTTTATGGTTCATTGATGTTTGTAATAGTTGTTAGTCTATAATCTCTTCGTTATATTCATACTTTTCTATACAATTATCACCATCTTTCATTGTTTTTTTTTATATAGAAATAACAATCAAATATATTTTTAATCTTTTGTGTAAAATCAATATAGGCTATTACATAAATGGATGGCTAGGATTTGTTTCAACCAAAACACTAGGGTTTTCTTATTTTTCAACATGGTATTTATTTTATACTAAAATTATTTACAGTAAAATAAAAGTTTGATACTAATTTGCATTAGATAAAACATTGAGACTTTATATAAATTTTATACTAATTGCTTAAACTTCTACACCAACCTTTTTTATATTTTTTTGTTCAGAAGTCCATAGAAATAAATGACAACCGGCAAGCTTAGAACCAACCTGAACATTTGGGAATATCCCAGACAGCAACAGGTGTCGGCGGACACTCTGGCTCACACAGTGCTCGGTTATCCTCATGGTTGACATTCATTGCCAGCATCCATGCACCTATTGTAACATCCTCATTACTAAACATCCGAAAACTGCAATTCATGAAAATGGAAAAACATAATAATAAATCAGAGATCAGAAAAGTAGTGGATGAAGCATCATTAGTAACATTACTTCATCTAATGTTATGAATTGAGCTGTCAAAGAGAGAACATGTTGCAAAATATATATTGGATTAAGCTTTCATTTATCTCACTTTTCTTTATGAACATCTACAATTTTCATTAAAACCAACCCTCCAACCTCCTCAATCACAACAAAGGAGGGAAGGATAAAAAGCTTGACCAGCATGCATAATTTTCCAGTTATATTAAATGTCTTGAGAGAACAAGGCTGGCCATGTCCCGACAGTTCAAAACAAAAGTTTAAACATTAGAGTAACATTTAAAGCTAAACATGCAAAGTTCAAAAAAAGGGTTGAAATTGAACAAATTTGGTAAACAAAACCTACAAAGTCAGCTAGTGCAAATTCATGATCCAAAATATAGACGACGGAGCAGGAACAAAACAAACAGAGAGAAATAGTTGAGCAGATAATTATAGGATTAGATCTGAAATCATTAAGCGTACCTGCTGTTTCTCAGTGCAACCAAACTTGCAACAACATCAGCTGAAAGAGCATATATAGGACCATAGGCATGAAGAAAGTACTGCTTGCCTAGCAGATAGGATAGTGGCTCATACCTGCATGAATTTAGTCCAATCTGATCACTCCACAAATATATCAATATCCATGTTAATATAAAGCCAACCTTGCCGATGCTGATGTCATATGCTATAACAATGAACCTTTTCAAGCATAATTCACAATAGTAAGCTTTTCAATAATCTTCAAATCTTATCCACATTATCCTAAAAGTACATGTACAAGTACATGCAGTGGCACATATAAATGTGAAAAAGTAAATTACAACATTCTATGCTAGACATATAATCACCAATAAAGTAAAGGACATTCGCAGAACAGGATGCATATTGCAATTAAGATGCATGCGGCAAAACTACGATCATATCTCAATATTTAAGGGGTAGAATCAAAATGAATTATTTATAGTGAAGACCAGTGTCAGGCATCTTAACTCTTGCAATCTTTAAAGGATTCTTTTTAAAGCTTTTTATCCATATATTCATGCATGCATGCATACACGTAACTATACTCCATACATTTGAAAGTAAAGAGCACCATAGATCTTATAATAAGAAAATATCAATAGAAATTCATCTCTTTTCATATGTAACTCAGGATCAAGTGCATCTTAATAGCATGGGTAATTATTTCCATATGACTATGCTAATAGTAGGTGCTAAGACAAAGACTATTATGTATAAATAAAAATTTCTCTGCCTCCCTTGTTGCAAAGATCTGTCTGTGATCATACATGAGGAATTGGAAAGAAATACAATTGATATGGTTATTAGAAGCTTATTGCTAGCGAGAATAAATTTGTCACCCAGTTTAACTGATCTGGTTTTGCATTCTTTCTGGATTCATATGGTCCTCTGTTGTAGCCTTGAAACCAAAAAGAATTTATCCCACTTTGATGTTGAGAATAAATTTTTAGCCCAGTTTAAAGATCTTGTTTTAAATTCTTTATGGTTCTATATTAGCCTTTCCTACTATCATGGCCTTAAAACAAACACAAATTGCTTCTTTCCTGACCTTCACTCAAAAAATTGTGATGTTAATAGATGCCATTGAACTAGTCCTTTACTTCCCTTCCCATTCTCAATTTAACTGCCAGTATCAACCAAAGATAGCAAAGTATAGTCTCTTACAACAATTTACATCAAAAGGCACTCCATCAACAAAAGAGAAGTATTCACCCAGAACATGAAGCCAAAAAGCAGTTGAATATAGATATCTAAACCATAGATTAAAATAGTAAATATAACAATACCAACCATTTCAACTTAGGATCAGTAAATACCGGACTCTTTTTCATGCATCCAAGGTAAGTCTGAGAGTGAGAAGGTTCTTTTGGTAATAGAAGTGATAGCCGATCTGCAAGTCAATACTAAAACATTGTTAACTTGCCACATAAAAGTAAACTCCGAAGGTAAAGAATACCACCCAAAACATGCATAAAAGACTTACTGAATCAGGTCAGCTGGCCTCAAATATATATCATCATCAGCTTTGACATAAAACTCAGAATCATAGAGTGCATACACAGCTTTAAAGAATGCTAACCTGAAGCAGAATTTCTCAAGTAAGGGATCTTCTTTCAATTAAAAATTATGACGGACCATAACTAAAATATTCCAAAAGGAACTAACGTTTAGTATGGGATCTTACTGTACTCCTCCTCGATATCTAACAAAATGAAATCATCATATTTGGCAACTTCTTTTTTCAGATCTGCCATTTTCGACTGATCATTTGTTCTACCAATTAATTATAAACCTAAAAGCTAATCCTGTTGCCTCTTCCAACCTGAAAAAAAAATAGAAAAAAAATTGTTGCATTTGATTAACCGATGAGCAAATATTTAACATGTAACGTTAATTCAAACATTATTTTTACCATATTAAATAAAGCTATACGTTTTTCACACATAGAAAGAAAAAAAATGACTTTTTTTCAATTCTTAAAAAATGTTACTTTGCTTGTACTACAATAAAGAAGAGTAACAGCTAAACAGAGCTTCATTGTTCTATAATTCAAGCTAAAAGAAAACATAATTTTTATTGCTAATTCTAGTTTAATCGTTCTCTTCTAAAATCAAAATGAAAATGCAATTAATTTCATTTGAAAATAAATTAAAACTAAATTAGTATAATTAAAATTTTAAAAATAATACCACTGTATCAAAAAAAAAATTACATACCGTTGAAGGCCTTGATGATCCGAAGGCATCCAAGTCTTCCTCAAGGACCGTCTTCGACCCGCCGAACCGAATACGGTTTGGATCCCAACAAATCCCATAACTTTATGCCTCTCCGTCCCATTATCATATCCGCCAGCACCACCATTATTCCCGTTCCCGGTTCTATCCCAAAGAACTCGCACGGATCTCGGCTCGGAGCTTCGACAACGATAACCGGACACACCGGAGGAAGGAAAAGAGGATTTAAGGATTTATTTATTTTGGGGGCCAAAAGAGGGAGAGTTCTATATTCACTACCATTTTTTCTCTCTACACTACACTCTCACCAAACACATTAAACACACCTCTTAAAATTACAAAATTATCCTTAATATCATTTTCCATCCTCTTCAGCCTCGCCATCTTCCTCCTTCAGCCAATTTTTTCTCATTTCCAAAGCTTCCACACGACACAGTACACTCTCACCTCCATGCAGCAGACTTGAAAACCAACAGACTTCCACCAGCAGACCTAAAAACTCAACGACAGAATGGAGTTGAAGGGTTTCAAGAAGAAAAGTGCTGGTGGATTTTCGCGCCAAAATTTGAACAATCGGAAAAAAAATGAAAGAAAAGTTGATGTGCGCGCGGATAGCCCAGTGCGCAACCCAGCTTGCGCGCTGGATCGCCTAGGGATCGCCCAAAGCGCAACCCAGATTGCGCACGGGATCCTTGGCTGCGTTTTCACAAAGGACTCCCAAGAGAAAATCGACTTCGTGTAATTGTAGACATAAATCAAGCTTTCTGGAATAATCCACTTCTTAAAATGGCCAAGAGCAATCTCAAGATGGTAGAGCTTTGGTCCCAAACCCAAATCAACAGCAGTAATCTTTTCTCCAGCAATAAATGGGCGTTTTCCTTAATATGATCATCCAATGCCTTTAGTTCATTAAGCAAAGCCTGCTCAGATCCATCATTTGAAGAAAAATAAAATGATTGAAGAAAAAAATCTGAATAGCGACAGCAGCAGAGGAAGGGAGAACAGCGGCAGCAGCAGAGGAACGAAAATGAAGAAGAAAGCTTCGGGTTTTAAACGTCATTTGACATGAGGATTTTTTTGTCTTTTAATTTTTTGTAGTAGAAAGAGTAAAAAATGTGGTGTAAGTAGAAGTTCCCCCAAAAGAGCCCCATTTTAAGTGCTGCCAAGTAACATTTTCAGCTCATCGGGAAAAAAAATTGCAAAAAGAAAAGAAAGTCTAATGTTTTTTTGCAGTAAGGCTGATATTGGAAAATTATTAAATATTTTAGGGTGTGATAAGTGATTTTAGAGAAGAGATTTTAGGGTTTAAGGATTTTTAATAAATAGGGTTTGTTTAGTAAGTCGGGAGTGATAAACAATAAAGCTCTCCCGACAATGAGAACTTCAAGACTTAAATCCTGTCCAAATACCTGAAGAAGAAATTCACTTCTTCCGATCATTTATTGATATTTTGTTTAGTAACTCTTATTGTGTGAATGGAATTATTCCAAGAAATAAATTCATAATAATTATTCAATTCCACAAACCAAATAACAGAATAAATATTTCTCACCAACATTGGTTGAGATTGAGTGGTAAAAGACTCATTCCCCCTTAAGCATGACCCAGGTTCGAGTCATGCGTATGGAGCAAATCGTGCTGGGAGGGACGCCCTACTTCCATGTGGCCTGACAGTTCTCCGACTCCGGAGTAGTCGCAAAAGCGGATACCGGAATGTCAAAGACCAAAAAGAATACATATTTCTCAAATATTCTCCCTCTTTTCCATTTCCTGTAATGCATTTTTCATTCCTATTTTGTTCCATTCCACGAACCAAAACATGCCTAAAGTGCTTCTTTGTATGGTGAACTATCATCTTGTTACAAGAAATGTATCTTCCTCGTCTGATGATAATAGGATTTGCCATTTACAATGAAGGCGGCAGAAAAACATAGACACATAGCTTGCAAAACACACATATCAATTGCAAAATTTGAGGACCGATATTTGATGTCAAGGTCACAGTTTGCAGCAGAGTAAATTTTACAATAGGCAGTGGAACCAAGTGAGTTTTCGTTTTAATCTTTAATAATGGTAAAAAGAATGGTAAGGTAGAAATCTCTTAGCAACTTACTAAAAAACGAGGTTTATATGTTGCACAAAAAATTTGTGGAAGACAAAAATGGCTTTGGATGATTGAAGGAGGAGGGAAGTTTAGATGCGTCTGATGGATGGCAGCCAGCAAGATCAACTTAGCAGAGCAAAACAATACTCTGGAACACCTTTTCATGTTAATAAAATCCGTGTTAAGCTAAGGCCAATCAAGCTAATCATCGTCTGATGGCAAAGTTGGACTTTTCGAGCAGGTGTCTTCCTCATTAAGTTCTAATAGCTTTGTCTCCGGATTGCATAACCCTGCATAACAAGGGTAATGTTAGAACACAACATATATCTAGAGATTTCGAAGCCATGGTTACAACTTAAAGGCTACAAAATTTCCATCGAGATGGAATTAAGCAAATAGTCAAAAGAGCAAGTTGACACCGCCGAAGTTTCTGTCAAGAAATGTTCTTAATGATCGTATCAAATGAGTTGTTTTAGGTGAGAAGGCTAAAGCTAGTACCGGATTTATGTGGTTTTGGGGGAATTCTCTACAGGGTCCATATCACCTACAATCATGTACACTCATGGATCCATTGGTGCCCCCGAACTATGGTCGATGGAAACGAACTAAGAAAATTGTGGGAACATAACCGTTGATATTTCAGTATGCAAATCTTCAGGGATCATGTGCGCCAATTCTACTTTTGTTAAAGAGAACTTCTACTCCAACCTTAATTTTTTTTTTTGTTCAGGAGTCCATAGAAATGAATGACCGCTAACAATCTTAGAATGATTATCGGTGCATCAGTTTGTAAGCCTTATATGGACACCAAACCTGTACATTTGGGGATATCTCAGACAGCAACAGATGTCGAAGTATACTCAGCTCGATTATCCTCATGGTTGACATTCATTGCAAGCATCCATGTACCTATTGTAACATATAAGAACTGCAATTCATACAAAATAGAAAAACATCATAATAAATCAGAGATCTGAAAAAGATGTGGATATATTAGAAACACTACTTCATCTAATGTCATGAAATGAGCTGTCAAGAGAAAGAACATGTCGCAAATATATACTGGATTAAGCACTTCTAATATTATCTCGGTTTTCTTTATGAACACTTAAAATTTCCATTAAAATCAACCCCCCAACCTCCTCAACCACAACAACAGAGGAGAGGAAGATAAAAAGCTTGACCAGCATACATGATTTTTCATTTATACTGAACGTCTTGAGAGAGCAAGGCCAGCCATGACCCGATAGTTCAAAACAAGAGTTCAACATTTGAGCAGCATTCAAGGCTAAGCATGCAGAGTTCAAAAAAAAGGTTGAAATTGGGAAAATTTAAGAAAACAAACCTAAAAGTGAAAAACAGTGACCCAAAATATAGACAACGGAAAAGTAACAAAAATGATAGAAAGAAATGGTTTAGCATATAATTACAGGATTAGATCTGAAATCATTAAGCGTAGCTGTTGTTTCTTCGAGCAACCAAGCACGCAACATCAGCTGAAAGAGAATATGGGACCCTAGGCATGAAGAAAATACTGCTTGCGTAGTAGTTAGGATAGTGGCTCAAGCCTGCATAAATTTAGTAAAATCTGATCACTCCACAAGTATATCAACATCAATGTTGATATAAAGCCAACCTTTTGGTGCCATATGCTCTAACACTGAATATTGTCAAACATTATTCACAACAAAAAGTTATAATATACTTATCTTTTCAGAAATCTTCAAATCTTATCCTTATTATCCTAAAAGTACAAGTAGATGCAGTAGCAAAATATAATTGAATAGGTAAATTACAACATCCTATGCTACCATTTAATCACCAATAAAGGAGAGTACATGGAAAGAACAGGATGCATATTGCGATTAAAATACATGTGGGCTGTGGCGAAAATATGATCGTATCTTAACATTAAAGAGGTAACATCAAAATGAATTATTTACAGTGGAAACCAGTGTCATGCATCTTAACTCATGCAATGTCTAAAGGATTTTAAAGCTTTTTATCCATGTATTCATGCATGCATGCATATATACTCCATACATTTGAAGGTACAGAGCACCATAGATCTTAAATTACAAGATTATCAAGACAGAAATTCATCTTTTCTCATGGGTAATTCAAGATCAAGGGCACCTTAATAGCTTGGGTAATTATTTCTATGTTACTATTCTAGTAGTAGATGCTAAGACAGATTTTTATGCATAAATAAAAAATTATGCCTCCCCTGTAGTAAAGATATTTATGTGATTAAACCTGAGGAAGTAGAAAGAAAAACAACTGACATGGTTTTTGGAAGCTTACTGATAGTGAGAATAAATTTGTCACTCAGTTTAACTGATCCGGTTTTCCATTCTTTATGGATCCATATGGTCATGTCCTATCATGGCCCAAAAACCAAAAAGAATTTAGTGCAGTTTGATGGTGAGAATAAATTTTTAGCCAGTTTGCGTTATTAAATTCTTAATAGTTATAAATGGTCTTTTCCTACTATCACGGCCTTAAAACAAACACAAGTTGCTGCTTTTTGACTTTTCCTTAGAAATTGTGATGTTAGTAGATGCCATTGAACTAGTCCTTTGCTTCTGTTCTCCTTCTCGACTGAATTGTTAACATTAATCAAAGATAGCAAACTATCATCTCTTATACTAATATACAGATAAAGGCACTCCCATCAACTAAAAAGAAACATTCACACAAAACATGAAACCTAAAAGCAGTTAATATAGATATCTAAACCTTGTATTAAAATAATAAATAACAATACTAAACATTTCAGGTTAGGATCAGTAAATACATTTTCATGCATCCAAGGTAAGTCTAAGAGTGAGAACATTATCATCAGCTTTAACATAAAACTCAGAATCAAAGAGTGCATTCGCAGCTTTAAAAAGTGCTAACTTGAAGCAGAAATTCTAAAAAGGATCTTCTTTCACTTAAATAACATGATGAACCATAGCATAACTAAAAGAATGAAAAAGAACCATCGTTTTGTATGGGAGCTTATTGTACTCCTCCTTGATATTTAACAAAATGAAATCATCATATTTTACAACTTCTCTTTTCAGCTCCACCATCTTTGACATATCATTTGTTCGACCAATTATAAACCTAGAGGCTAATCCCATTGCCTCTACCAACAGGAAAAAAAAAACACACACACACACACACACACACACCCCCAAACAAACAAGCAAGTAAACAAACAACCAACCAATTACAAAGAGAATATTGAATACCCATAAAAGATAGCAGCAGAAAAGGCGAGATATAATAAACTAAATTTAACAAGAATCATATTCTTATTAGTAACCACACTTAGAAGCTAAGGCAAAAGAGGAGATTCAAAACTTTACAAGATCAAATTCCTCAATAGGTGAAATAAAAGAAAAGAAAAACTCTCTAACAGAGACTAATGCAACCAATTGCCTGATGCAGGCCAAAATCCAAGGGTTGAATTTCGAGCTAAGTGGTAACTCAGAGATGAAGAGATGATAATAGATTTTGGTATTTCCAGAAAATGTTGAACAAAATAGTAGAAGAAGAAAGGAAGAAAAGATAGAGAGAGGAAGAATAGGGAAAGAGAGTTTTATGAATTTGTTAAGTGAATATTCTTCTGTATTCTATTCCATTACATTTCTGGACATATAGCACTCATCAATGCATGTTTTTATCCTCTGTTAACAAACTAACTTACCTGCTAATTAAGACTAATTTTAGTCTTCCAAGTCTTTTTCAGTCTTCTTTTAGTCTTATCCCTTCTCTCAACATCCATAGCCTCTATTTTCCTAACTGGAGCATCTACAATTCTACGTCTTACGCGTCCAAACCAGTGTAAACGATTTTCACATATCTTGTCTTCGATAGGTACCACTCCAACCATCTTACGAATATCTTCATTTCTCATTCCAAAGTAATAAAACATGCAAGCTTCATATGAAGTAATAAAACTAATCTAAAAGCTCAAAAGGAAAAAAGAAAAAGAAAGAATATTTAAAGCTAAAGTCAGCAGCTAAAGGGGTTGCAAACAAAAATCAGGAAATAATGAAATTAATCAGAAATACAATCAGGTAAAAGTGAAATCAAAAGGCTCAGTGCTAGGTTAAGATCAAAATTTTGACAGGCTCTTAATTAAAATATCAAACTTCTCTATTTAATTCAAACCAGGATATACTTTACCCTAAACCCAATTCAAGATAAATAAACTATCGCGGCCCAAATATACAAATATCACCTAATTTTTTCTTTCACATAAGGGGCGGTTAGGCTATCTGTCAATGTCATCCTTTCTTCTTCTTATACTTTATACTTTATTACTTATGACATGATATAAATTTTTCACATGAAATGTATTTTTCATTTATATACACATAAGTCAAATACATCAAGATCTCACATAACTTGCATACCCTATATCCCCAAACGATCTAATATACACTACTATAGCACTGTATTGTACAATAGTCTGGAGTACATAACAAATGAGTATACCTTTAAGGAAAGTTGGGAAGCGTATCTCGAAGGAATACTTTACGATCCAAATAAGCTCTTCTATCGAGAGCTGGAATTCACTTCAAGTAATCTGGATGAAAAAATGTTGTAAAGGAGTGAGTTTACGTTGAATAAAAAATATATGTAAAAGAGCGTACTATGTCATTATATGCAGTTTTCCTACTTGGCTCTATAATGTCGTGTAAAATCATTATAAAGCATATATCATATACTTTCTTCAAATCTCATATACACATAAAATCAAATAAGTCAATTACTTTCAAAAACTTTCAAATCACTTGAAATCACATGTACGAATATTCAACTAACTCAATTACTTTCACGTATCTCAATTCACGTGAATTCGCATGTACAATTACAAATAACTTTCAATACAAATAACTTCAAGTACTTTCACATACTTTCAAATAAGTGGGAGACGATTAACTTCCAATAGAATCATGCACCAAATAATTCTTATAAGGGATACCACAAATATACCCCATAAGGGATAATCCTGAGAGATGTCAAATAAGTGACGTACCCACATATGGGCCAAGGATCCTCCCCTAAGCCAAACACATACATCAGAGACAATTGGCCAATGTCGATAAATCACAGTGAACACTAGTCAGGTGACATCTGTGGTACTGAGGACCAGACTAGGGTTCCTCAGCCAAGTACACATAATACTGAGGACTTGGCTGAGGACTAGGGTTCCTCAGCCAAGTTGTTATCGAATTTTCGATGAGTGTACCGCAAGTGTACGGACCGTAGCAAGTAATAAAGTGATGAGTAGAGTATCGTTCCCACGAGGATTGAATTTGTGAATTGCTTACTAAGTACTAAAATTTCACACCCTAATTTTATTCAAACGATCGAAAGAAAATTTTTTTATCAAAACACTAATGTATTTAAAATAGCAAGAAAGTGAAAATAAAAAAATCTTTATTTAAATCAAAACTTCTAAAATATTGCAAAATAAAAATCAAAAGAAATTTAGCTGAAAACTTGAAAACTAAAACAAAGAGAATAAAACTAAACTACTCTATATCTCCTAGTAGGATTGAATGTTCTTAATCGTGCTGAAGCCGGCTATTTATAGAGGCAGTGGGGATGATGATTAGCTCAAAATCTTGGCAGATAGGGCTCGATCTTTATCTTCAAAGAAAATTTATCTTTTATCAGCTCCCTTGATTATCTCTATCCTTAGCAAAAAGTCCATCTTGATAATTTATCTTCGTAAAAGATAAATGCAACAATTTATCTTTCTTGATAGCAAGTAAAGATATCCATGCATGGAGCTTTATCAACAAAGTCTTGTGTTTGAATGAAATTTGGAACTGAAATCCTTCACATCTTTGACTTCTTTATCAGTTGGAGTTCCTACATCATTGAGAGAAATTTAACAGATAAATGAGGGATTTGAATCTAATAGTAATGATTTAGAGATAAATTATATCATTAAATTCATGATAATTCTATAAATTATAGAATTATCACACCCCCAAACTTGAATTTTTGCTTGTCCTCAAGCAAAATAAAATTCACAAAGAAATGTACCTAGAGGTCAAACACACTTGCAAGAATGATTTCCCTTTAATTTCCCCAACGATTTTGAAAACATTACAACTCCATGAAAATTCATAAACATTAGCTAAATATATATAAGCTCATTCAAAAGAGAGTATCAATTCAATTGAATTCTTCCGTGTGTGTGTGTAAATGTTTCTTCATTTCAGTTCATGCAATCCGGATGAATTTATACAAATATGAACATAACAAAAGATCTCAAAGAATAGTTATCTTCCATAAGTTTGTTTTTCTCATCTTCTCTCCACTAATGTAGACACACATAGCCAAAGATCAATAGGACTTTATAAGCTTGTAATGTATGGCTAGGGTAATAGGTAGGAGAAATAGGATTTTTAGGCTTAACCCCTAATCATGCATTCTTTTTCTTGGACTTTTTAAGAACTTTCAAATAATTCCCCCAACTTGATTTTTTTTTTTGAATTCCTTTTTTTTTCTTTTTCTTTTTTTCAACATTTTTTTTTTGAATTTCACCCTTTCTTCCATATATGCGTAGCTCTAAATATATCTTGACATAGTCCTCATGCATATAACGGGGTACGGGAAATTTTTTTTTTTATAGGCTAGGCTAATTATTAATGTAGGTAAAACAAGAAGCAAGTATACTTTAAGCTCAAATTGGGTGACTAAGGATAAAATATATCATGGTAGTCTTGAAAAGCTCAAACAGTCCAAAGATGGCCTAAATCACCTCTTTAGCTAAGTGTGTTCTAGGATTTCGCCTTGAGAGATGATAGAACAAATTCTAGACAAATAACAAACTTTAAAGACTATTGTTTATTCCTATTCACATAAATCTTCTCTAAATATGCATGACTTCAATGATAAAAACATGGTGCATTCAATTTTTGGAAAAATCTCAATCAAAAAGATAATTCACTAAAGAATTCATTCATATACTTTGCTCATATTCATAAATTTCTTTTTGCTATAACATTCTCAATCAATGGTTAAATATCAAAGAATTATCAAGCAAACATATAATCACTTCAAGGTAAAAACCATTTTAAAGCACAGAATTTTTTGCAAAAATTTCAAAAGAAAATCGAAAAAATTTTGCTCAATCTTTGAAAATAAAAATTTTGCTCTTCCCCCCAACTTGAAACATACATTGTCCTCAATGTGTAAGAAATTCAAGAATTCAAGAAAAAGATAAAGGAAACTCCCCTGATTTTTTTCAATGAAGCTCAAACTGCAAAACTTGCCACATTCATTTTTGTTCCCCCAAACTTAGACTCTGACACCTATAAAATAAAGAAAAGAAATCAATTAATGAAATATCTAAACTAAGAAATAAGGGAAATAACTAAGAAAGCAATAAAATGCTGGGGTAGCCTCCCCAAAAGCGCTTGATTTATAGTCATCAGCTTGACTATGTCTGTCATTCTTCAAGGTGGATCATTAAGATCAGTAACCGATTTTCCATGATCGATCACTCCTCCCCAATAATGTTTCAATCTCTGACCACTAACCTTAAATGGTTCCTTTGAAACTTCAGCTCCTATTTCCACAATTCCATATGGAAATACTTGAGTAACAATGAATGGTCCAGACCACCTTGATTTCAACTTACCTGGAAATAGCTTCAAACAAGAATTATAGAGTAAAACCTGTTGCCCCGGCTCAAATTGTCTTTCCACTATCTCCTTGTCATGCCACTTCCTCGTTCTCTCTTTATAGAGTCTGGCACTCTTATCTGCTTGCATTCTGAATTCATCCAACTCGTTGGGCTCAGCACAATTGGACTTCTCTTCATCAAGAATTGCTTCTATGGTGTCCATAGGTTGTTGACTGATGAATATTCCCTGAACTATACTTTCCTCTTCATTCACTTTAAAACAATCATCAGTCTCACTTGGGAATTTAATTGCAGAGAAAAGATTAAATGTTACCTCTTGATCATTAACCCGCATGGTGAGCTCTCCTTTTTGCACATCGATAAGAGCCTTACCAGTTGCCAGAAAGGGCCTCCCAAGGATAATTGGGACTTCACGATCTTCCTCCATATCCAACACTACAAAATCAGCTGGAAAGACAAATTTGTCAACCTTCACTAGCACATCCTCAATAATGCCTCTTGGATACTTGAGAGACCGGTCTGCTAACTGGAGTGTTATCTTGGTGGGTTTAGTCTCTCCTAGTCCAAGTTTCCTGAAAGTCGAAAAAGGTATTAAATTAATACTTGCACCTAAATCACATAAAGCTTTATCAAAAAATAAGTTACCAATAGTGCAAGGAATAGTAAAACTCCCTGGATCTTCAAGCTTAGGTGGTAAGTTCCTTTGCAAAATGGTGTTGCACTCCTCAGTAAGAGCAACGGTTTCAAAATCCTCAATTTTCCTTTTCTTAGAGATGATGTCCTTCATGAACTTGGCATAAATTGGCATTTGCTCCAATGCATCAGAGAAAGGGATGTTGATGTGGAGCTTTTTGAATACCTCTAGAAACTTAGCAAATTGCCTATCTGTCTTCTTTTGCTTGATTCTTTGAGGAAAAGGGATAGGTTGAGGAGGTAATTCAATGGTCTTATCAGATTGAGATGAAGTCTGCTCAATGTTCTTTTGTTGCTTATCTTCTTCTTCTGCCTGGACTTCAACTCTAACATCTTTCTCTGATTCTTTAGGTATGTAGCCCACTTCTTTACCTTTCGTCAAGGTGATTAATTTACATTGCTCTTCCCTTCTTGGATTAGGTTCAGTATTGCTAGGGAGGGTACCTTGGGGACGGTTACTAATGGCATTGGCAATCTGACCTACTTGAATTTCAAGGTTCTTTATAGAAGCTGCTTGGTTTTGTAAGATGGTGGTGAACATCTCTTCTAAGGAAGGCTTCTTTTCTTGTGGTGGGACTTGTGGTAAAGGATTATGTGGAAGTGGTGGTGGTGGTGGTTGAGTATGGAAGCCAGGAGGATAGGTAGGTCTTGGGTTAGATGGTTGCCCTTGATTATTGTTCCAAGACAAATTTGGGTGATTTCTCCAGCCAGGGTTATAGGTGTTTGAGAATGGGTTATGGTTCCTATTTGGATGGGAAACATATTGGACTTGTTCGGCTCGAATAGTACACCTATCGCCAGAGTGATTACCCCCACAATTATCACAAGTTACGAAAGGGTTTTGAATGGACTGGACTAGGTTGGGTGGTTGATTGATTCCAAGAGAATCAACCTTTTTGGTCAAGGTTGAGATTTGAGAGGTAAGGGCGGTGAGTGCATCTAACTCATACATACCTGCTGTTCTCTTTGGTGTAAGCCTCTCAGTTGACCATTGATAACTGTTTGCAGCCATGTCTTCTATCAAGTTGTAGGCATCATCTATAGACTTGCTCATTAATGCACCACCTGCAGCTGTGTCTATAGTAGTTCTGGTCTGGCTTATCAACCCATTGTAGAATATCTGCACTTGCAACCAATTTGGAATCCCATGATGAGGACACCTTCTCAAGAGTTCTTTGTACGTCTCCCATGCTTCATAAAGTGACTCTGAATCGTGTTGCATGAAAGTGGTGATGTCGTTCCTCATCTTAGCTGTTTTGGCTGGTGGGAAGAATTTTGCCAAGAACTTCTGAACTAAGTCCTCCCATGTTGTGATTGATCCTGGTGCCAATGAGTTCAGCCAATCCATCGCTCTATCCCTAAGAGAAAAAGGAAATAATCTCAATCTTATCGCATCATCAGAAACACCATTATTCTTAAAAGTAGAGCAAATTTGTAAAAAATGTTTCAGATGAGCATTAGGATCATCATTGATTGAACCCCCAAACTGTACAGAAGTTTGGATCATTTGGATGATGGCTGGTTTGATCTCGAAATTGTTTGCTTGAATGGTTGGATATCTTATGCTCATCTCGAATCCATTCACCGTAGGCATTGCATAATCTCGAAGAGCCTTGGTATCTGCTTCTTCCATGGTATTTTTTTCAACAAGGTCTTCTTGGTTCTCCTTCTTGATTCTTCGTAAAGTCCTTTCAATTTCAGGGTCAAGGGGAGCCAATTCACCACTCCTTGCACGATTCATGCACTAGGCCGATGTACCTCGCAAGAAAAACAAGAGAAGATATTAGTATCAAGGAGAAAAAATAAAAAAAATATTTGAATTAAAACTAGGTATACTTGGTATTAATATTAGCAAAACAAATCCTTCAATCCCCGGCAACGGCGCCAAAAACTTGTTACCGAATTTTCGATGAGTGTACCGCAAGTGTACGGACCGTAGCAAGTAATAAAGTGATGAGTAGAGTATCGTTCCCACGAGGATTGAATTTGCGAATTGCTTACTAAGTACTAAAATTTCACACCCTAATTTTATTCAAAAGATCGAAAGAAAATTTTTTTATCAAAACACTAATGTATTTAAAATAGCAAGAAAGTGAAAATAAAAAAATCTTTATTTAAATCAAAACTTCTAAAATATTGCAAAATAAAAATCAAAAGAAATTTAGCTGAAAACTTGAAAACTAAAACAAAGAGAATAAAACTAAACTACTCTATATCTCCTAGTAGGATTGAATGTTCTTAATCGTGCTGAAGCCGGCTATTTATAGAGGCAGTGGGGATGATGATTAGCTCAAAATCTTGGCAGATAGGGCTCGATCTTTATCTTCAAAGAAAATTTATCTTTTATCAGCTCCCTTGATTATCTCTATCCTTAGCAAAAAGTCCATCTTGATAATTTATCTTCGTAAAAGATAAATGCAACAATTTATCTTTCTTGATAGCAAGTAAAGATATCCATGCATGGAGCTTTATCAACAAAGTCTTGTGTTTGAATGAAATTTGGAACTGAAATCCTTCACATCTTTGACTTCTTTATCAGTTGGAGTTCCTACATCATTGAGAGAAATTTAACAGATAAATGAGGGATTTGAATCTAATAGTAATGATTTAGAGATAAATTATATCATTAAATTCATGATAATTCTATAAATTATAGAATTATCACAAGTACACATAATACTCAGTTACCAGAATTATGCCCCCTCTTTGCTGGGGGACTTTTTTTATATATAATTTAAATAAATATTAATTAGTATCTATTTAAATAATTACTTTTTATGTTTTAATATATTTTATTTAATATAAATATTTATATTTTAATAATGATCAAAATTAAATATATATATATATATATAAATTACTATTTTACATATTACATAACGCAAAAGCATTTATAAGTGTAATTTATAAAAAAAATTTGAAAAGTGTTCAATTCATAAGTATTTGTAAGTATTATTTAATTATTAAGTATTTGTTATATTTTTTTTTTGCTCAGCTAAGTAAGGTGATATTTATTAATATAATGCAGCCAAAAAACTGCAGTAGAAACAGAGTTACAAACGGAACAAAGCCAACGCCAAACTCAAAAAAAAAAAAACACCAAAAAGAGCAATAAACAAAACCATATGGTTTTCAACAATCTCATCTTAATCAGAAAAATAATCTCCACATCCAGCCAAACCCGATAGACCATGTGCAGAGCCATCCACATTTAATTTCAATTTACCAGGAGCAGGATAGTTCCAGACTTGGGTTGCCAACTGATCTGCAAAATGAGGGGGTTGCCAACTGATCTGCAAAATGAGGCTTAAAGAGGATTAGTTCACCATTGAGCAACTTCTAAAGATAAGTCCAAAACATTAGCCCATAACCCAATGCAACGATCTCATCATTATCAGAAAAATAATCTCCTCTCTATCCCATTGTTTCTTGTTGAACACAGAATCGCTTCTTGCTGACTAGATAAACCAAAATGTGGCTCCACAAGCAACAAGCCATCACCTCCTCGAAACACTTGAAAAGTATAAATCTTCACAGTGATGAATAAAGTCAAAAAGGATGAATAGAGGAACCCAAGTCACTTTCCACCAGTAGAAAACCAAATTCCAGACGAGCCAAGAAATATCTATGTTTCTATTAGCCTTCCACAGTAGTTCTTGATTAGCCTCCATTTTCTGTTTAATTTCATCCTCTGCAAGATCTCTTAATACACCAACTTTATTTAATTCATCAATTTTTGCTTTTAGTCTCTCAATTGTCTCATCTACGTAGCCAAAATTTCTCTATCCATTACTTCAAGAAAATTTTCAATCAATTTAACTTAACTTTCAATCAAAACCTTGGATTCCCTTGAATTGAAATCGAATTCCACTTCCTACAGGCTTCATTACCAAACTCCTTGATATTCAGCCAACATATCAAAAGCTTGAAAGGATAAGGGCCCCAGTCAACAATCTCGGATTATAAGAAGATAGGAAAATGGACAAAAATAGATCGTTTAAGAGTTCTTTGACAAAGATTCTTCATAAAAACAGCCGCGTCTTTCCTCATCCTCCCTAAACTGTTAAAGTCTCATGCAATGCACCAGAAAAGAGCCGAACCACTCTTGAGTTGTAGAAGATCATCCCATAAAACCTTGTTATCCAATGATTCGCAGAGAGCATAGACTACTCATTTCTGCAAATCCTCAATCTCCATACTCATAAGCTTCTCCAAAATAACATTTTCTTCACAGCATGAGGATAAACCGAGTTTCTTGCCCAAGTCCCAGATAGCTTCAGCCTCCTTCAGAATCATGTTGTTTCTGTTGCAAATATCGCCATCTGATAAAGAAGCATTTACAATACTATCGGTGGCATTTAACACATCTTGAGTGATTTTTTTCTTGTTCTTTTTTCCACTTTTCCTACCTTTCTTATTTTTGGTTGCACTCAATTTCTCCTCAAGATCAGCGTAATACATCCATTTTCTCTCTTTTCGTGCATTGTGTGGCTCAGGAAGGGCCAACTCTTCATTTTTAGAAATATGGGGGTCAGAGTCCTCATTAACAGGTTTGGAAGAATTATTTGACAAATTAACATCACGCACCAACCCAGACCCAACCTCGTTCCTTGTTGACTTGCTATGAAGTTGGGACCCTCACTCTAGCAACTCTTCATGCCTGCAAACCTTAGCCCTGTCAGATGGTATTAATTCTCCTTGTTCAACATCATTAATCCTTTGTTCCTCGAAACTAAAATTCTCCTTAGAAGTAGACATCGGCTCATTAATGTTATGTAGCTGTTCCACATTCTCCTTTTCAATGTCTATTCTGCCAGTAGAGTCCGTCTCTCCAACTTCCAGTCCTCCCTGAGCGCTGCCATTACTAGAACTTGAGCTATCATCTGAACTGAGATTGTCTTGGATATCATTAGTGGCCTTAGCTGATTGACTATTGCAACACAAGAATAAAGATACCAACTCTGGCTCGACCTCTGACACCCAAATATCATAAACTCTATCACTCGCCTTTAACTGAATAATTTCCTCAATTCTATTTAGAGAGTTGCAAGTAATCTGCATGGCTCCTCTGTAGAAAGATTTGAGTTTAAGGGACTCACCATCCATACAAATAAAATCTCCGAATAAGCAAGCAATGTTATGAAATGTTGATATGTTCCATGCGTGTATAGGGACACCGTAGCAGGCAACCCATGTTCTTCTATTGGAAAACACTAATTTCTCATACCAGATTTGAATATTATGGAACCATCTTTCTAGCCAAATCCAATTGTCTTCTCTCATACCATCAAATAGATCTTGATCAGAGAAAGTAATTAAGAAAACTTTACCTGTGACTCTTCTGATGGTCAAACCGCTGATACCTTCCCCCCTAATTTGTTCGCAGATCATACTTGCATCAATGAACCCGTGACATGTACCAACCACACTCCTCTCAAGCCAGTGAAGATTTTCTGGTGACACCTGACCAGAACAAACTTTGTTAGCATTTGCAGATTCATCTTCAGAACTGCCCTTACTCGATTCACCGGTTCGTACTTGAGCATATGTTCTCTTAGAATCAACATCAGCAGTGTTAGCTTTTGCTTGGACATTGACTTTACTCTCCCTCAAAGCAATATCATCACCACAACGTTCATTATCACTTTGAACTTGTGGCTGTTTTTTCCTCCAAAAATCCTTCCGAGGGGAGAATCTCGCCAAATTAACGCTGATTTTATAATCTAATAATCAAACACCACTTAGATTCCAAATAGCTCTCCGAGCCGCTGCCATGGTATTGAATCTCACAAAGCCAAATTTCCTGCCCCTGTTGCTCCTCTTCTTAGGGATGGAAACATCAATCACTCTGCCATATCTTTGAAAAATTGTAGCAAGCCATTTCCAGTAAACCCATGGTGGAAGATTTTCAACAAACACCGATGTCACCATTTTTTCCTTAGATCAAATCTCCACGCTTTTTTCTTCCGGATGGATTCGTTGAAAGGCAAGTATTTGTTATATGTTAGTTAAATAATCTCTTGTATGATTTTTTTATATTTTTAAAATTTATTATCATGATTAACAAATATCAACAAAAAAAATTAAAAAAAATATCATGTGGCTTAACCTACATGCTTGTGAAATAATTTTTTAGGATTGATTTTACATAGAGCTGGTAAATTTTTTTTGTTAACGTGTTACTTTTACAAAAAAATAACTCATAAATTCTTTTTATTTTTATTTTTATTTTTATTTTCAATAGTGTCATTGGACTAAATTTTTTGTTATCATTCATATTCTAAGGTGATAATTTTTTATGGTGAGGTTTTTTCTTAGTTGGTCTTTTTTACATATAATAGTTTGTATTTTTTTAATTTTTATTATTTTTTTCCAATGATTCATTTTGTTCATTTTGTGTTTTCTTAATTAATTTATTATTATTTTTCTATTTGTTAATTTTTTTGTCATGCTTAGATTTTTTTTCACTAGTAACGTAAAAAAATAAAAACAAATTAACACTACAAAAAAACTGACTTTTACCGGCACTTATAAGGGCCGGTAAAAGACCAATAAACCGCCGGTAAAAACCTTACCTGCAGTTCGTTAACCGCCGGCCAGGTGAATGCCGGTGAAAGTTTGCCGGCAGTGATGTACTGCCGGCAAAGATCTCATAAATTACGACATGACTTTTCCCAGCGCTTTTAAATGCCTTTAAAAATGAAAGACTTTTACCGACACTTTAAAGTGCCGGCAAAAGTCTTATTTGAAATTTGAAAGTTTTTATTTATTGAGTTTTATCTTAAATTTAAAAAGCTTTTACCGGCACTTTTAAGTGCCGGTAAAAACATTATTTGAAATTTGAAATTTTTATATTTATTAAATTTTGTTTTAAATTTAAAAATTTGATTAATTTTTTGTGTTTTATGACAAATAACACAATTGTTAATGTCATTGTTCACTAATGGTTTAATAAAAATGATTTTAACTCTTAATTCAATTTTTTTAATGGATACCGAGATGCTACGATAAGTCACTATGAGCGAACGCTATTACAAGATCACTTCTTGCGGAGTAGTTAGATGGATTTTACCTCATAGCCCAAAACTACAAGGTCAACTTCAATTCTGGAGCATCCACCCTCTTAAGCAACTTGATAAAAGGTAAAGGAAAAGAATGTTAGTTGTGTTATGTGTTAAACCTTAATAGATTCCATGAGCAACCAAAACTCAAATAAAAGAGTCCATTCGAATGATGCTACAAGAAATGAAAGTTCCAGTCACAACACTAAGATATTTCAGCCAAAAAGAAAAAGCCTTGATTCCTCGATAAATAACCAACAATGTGTTTGAGCTGCTTGCTTCCAGTGCTATTATTATAGTTTCAAGTCGACATACGGTGGGGATGTTGATGCTTGTGTTTCCTTGGAGGTTTAGTCATGTCACAAACTCTCCCAGCCTTCTTTTGCTCCTTGAAATGCGGCCCTCCTTGCTTCTCTTGCCCTACTCACCTGCTAAATGCCAACCACAGTCCACATGCTCCATTATCATTCAACATTACTAATAATATCATTCTTTGATATAAGGACTGTTTGATCTGAATCATTTGTACTACAAGAAAGTTCAGAAATGCACGCTTCAGTTAAAATCTAGAACAAAAAATGTTAAAAAATTCTTGCAGGATCACTAGATTTCTACAAAACAGTTTCCAGGAAATCCAATTAAGAAAACATTTCAGCTTTGCAATCTGCAAAGAAAAGTTCCCATAAATGGGCTTGAAGACAGATTAGTGCTTTACTTTCTATGCTATGTATGTCTCCACTGTGGAGAAGACAGTTCTGCAGAAATATCAGAAATGGTTCATTCTTTTCTTCTACATTAAGCTGAGGTAACTAACCTTTCTTGCAAGAGCAAAATTACGAGAATGTTTCCTTGAATCAACAGCGTATAAGTCACAAAGAGCATAAGGGTTTGATTCTCCTGATGAAGAGCTGTATCGAATCAAACCAGCTTGTCTAGCACATTCAAAAAATGCAATTATTGGATACACCACATGCAAAATCAAAATTTGATTCAATCCATTTGTTGTAAAACATTTCCAAAAAATTTTGTGCTGCATTATCAAGATGATAATGCCAAATACAACAGATACCAACCTTGTAAAGGCTGATGAATTAGGATGCCAGAGAGTAGGCCTTTCTTGAGTAACATGATCCTCAAAAACATTAGGATTACGGACTAAGGCCAGAGCAAGTTCCACAAAATTGAAGTCCATTACGGACTACGAAAGTTTAGTGATAGTTGTTGTAACACTTACAAGTTATTGATCCTTGGAATGCTTGCAAACAAGTTCCTACAGACAATAAGGACAAATTATAAAAAAGGACAGCTATTATAGTAAAGATACACAAAAAAACAAAAACCCAAATAACAAACTTAGATGGTAAAGTTCGTATAGACCATTTAATTCACAGCTTGATACACTTGTGCTATTGAAGTTGTTATATAAAAGGTTTTTACAAATAGAATAGTTCAGAATAATATTTTTCTTCATTAAATACTTATTAACTATCTATGCTTTTCTCTTTGATTCAATCACAAGTAAAATAATCTGATATCTTCCTGAATCTCAATGTCATGACAAAATATACCTGCCTCACATCTCTGTCAAGAGCAAAGTAATCCACCTAAATTCATAAAACTAGAGATTGACATGTGATATATATATATACACACACACACACACACAATAGTTAGCACTAAGCTGAACTAATAGCCTTGGCAAGAATGAAAGAAATGACAAGGGAGAAAGGGGTGGCATTTTACAGGACATTTGATTGGTGCCTAATACATAAAGCTTGTACAAATTCAGATGGTTCTCCACAAATCTTAATGCTGCAATTTAAGAAATAACTCTGCATTACAATAGTAGAAGTCATAATATAGAAATAAGCATAAATAGAAACTGTTAGGATATAGCATCAAGCATACCCTGCTCTTAGCAGCCCACACCACAAAAAAGGAGACACTTTACACCAGCAACCTACATAATAGAAAAAATGCTTTTACACCAGCAGCCTGCATAATTGAAAATGAACTCAATCCCTAACATATAAAAATAAAATAGATATTCCTTTTGCTTTCAACTATTTAAAAGAAAGAGACCCAAGAATTCCTATGAAGTGTGTATCATTTACCAGTTTAAGTTCTTTAGCCCATGGACTTTGAGAAATTAATAATCCTTAATTTCATCATTTACAAATCTTAATTTAAATATGATAAAATGATATACAGTCCATACATATATGTAAGATATGACATTTAATTTGACCAAACAACCTTCCAATTTCTGACCATTCAGGAAAAAAAAAACCCTAATTTTATATGGATCCCAAAGAAAATATACAAGCAGGAAATAAATGCAATCTCTTCAAAGTTATAAGGAGCAAGAAGAGGGAGATTCAGAAAATATCAAAAAACAAATATTCAATAAATTACCTTGCTCATGAAAGATTGGTCACGGTGACAAGATCATGAGTCGACGACGGCGAAGATGACGATAACGATGGTGAGATCTGAGATCTGAGATTCAAAAGCTTTTTTTCGAAAGAAATCATTAGACAAACCATATACAAATCAAACTAAAAATCAAAGCTGAAATTTTCATAACAGAATTAGTACAGTTTACCACCGGCCCCGCTGTTTTCTTGTTCGCCCGGCATCAAACCTCTTGATCATTTGGACTAGTGCACCCATTCGCAGAGCATAGTTCACGACCTTCTGATCGCGTAGCTCCTGAGCCTTGGGCTTGGACTTGTGAAGCACCAAAGGCTCCCAGTCCTTACACATGGCTACACCAAATCTGATCCGCATTGTTGAAGACTGTGTAAAATCTTTGATCAAGCTAAATGAAAAACTTGTTTGAGATTCAAAAGTTAGGGTATGATTTTCAAGTATCAGGGAATTTAGCTTGAAATCTAATAATATGAGTGATGTGAGAGAGATTTTTACTTGATTTCAGAAGTTAGGGATTTTTTTTTTGAACAGGGACGGAACAAGCCATCAAAAAAAAAAAGAGAGAGCAAAGAGATGATGAAGTAAAAGCCGGGTCACAAAAAAGGAGAGAAAATAATAAGACAAAAAAAGAGTTGTTTTTTATTGAGGACAAAATGCCTTTTAAACAATAGCTATTATCGGCGGTTTTATTTTAGTCGGTAAATGACAAATAAATTTTAGAAATATCGCTGGTTTTCTAAACTGCCGAAAATATATAGCCGTTGAAACTTCGTTTTTTTGTAGTGTAAAGAGTTAAAATATTTTTGGAAGCTTAAAACAATAATTACAAAAAAACTTTGTCACACTGGAATTTTTTTCCAATAATAATATCCAACTTGATAGAGATTAAAAATTAAAAATAAGATAGATTAGGGGATTGGAAAAAAAAAACTAAAAGCCAAATAAAAGCACATATTATTGGACTTAAGTAGGAAAAGTTGAAGAAAAACAATCAAAAGAACTCAATTGATAAAAAAATCAAAAGCGTTTAAAAAGTTGGATCAATAATTATCTAACACTTGCTGCAAAAATGGAGACATGAAGTGAATAGTGTGCAATTAAAAGATTACTTTCAATCATAATTATAGAGATAGAGATTTATGCATACTACGTTGTGGTTTGTGATTCGAAGACGGCTACCCTGATTACTTGAAAAAGAAACAACATCACAAAAGAATCATAAGACTTTTAATGGACTAATAACATATGCATTTTTTTTTCTAAACCAATTATTTGAATGTGTAATACACTTGAGATAGCACAACCAAAAAGGTCTTGACAATAACTAGGTCAGGCATCAAAACACACGGACTTTACTCACAAAAAAAAAAAATTATTTTTTATTTATTTTGTTTTCTTAATTTTCACCGTTTTACACCCTAAACCCTAAAACAAATTAATATAATGAGAACCTTAAAGCTTTGCCTGACATGTCTTCATTTTTTTTAGATGTGAGAATTATGCATATTTGAACACTTAAATTTTTCATTTTTTTCAAGTCAGAGATTTTGGTTGCACCAAAAAAATTAATATATAATGAGAACTTTGTCAAATGCATGGTTGAACAGGAACAAGTTGGTTTTTAATGAAAGCAATAATGATGTGGAAATTTTATGCTGGGTGAAACACAGATCTATGTTGTGGATTAAAGCTTTTGAAGATGAGCTAGTGGAATGATACATTGGATGAAATAGATAAGTGGTGCTTTAGTTTCGTGAGCTAATTCGCTTTTTGACTCCCTGCAATATTGTGAGTGGAACGTTCAGGGCTCTTTAATGTAACATGGTGAATGGGTGGGTTATGATGTAAGGCGTTTCGTGTCTGTTTTTAAAAGTCTTGGTCTTCTTCAAGAGTTACAGTCTCTTTAGAGCGATGTAAGTTGTTGGCTTTGCTTTAAGTAGCCGGCTTTGGCTTTTCATAAATGAATTCAAAATTTGGCTGAGAAGAAAATAATAATGAAAAATTTGTCAACAAATCCCTTTGAAAATAAATAATTATTGTAAAAGGTTGATTAGATTATATATAGAATAATAAAATGGAGATGGAAAATGTAAAATAATTAATTTTTACATATTTTGAAATTAAGTTCATCAGTTTCTTTTTTTTTCGGAGAAATTGAATTTAATTTTAAAGTGAACTTCAGCCCATGTAATTAATAAAGAAGCAATTGAATTTCAACATGAATCTAATATATATGTAATATTTGGAACCTTTTGGACTGTTTATCGACATGGTTTTCTAACCCTAAACAAAAAGAAGGCTCCAATAATTATGTTTGCGTGCATATGGCAAATAGCCGTGGGATATCAACTTGATCCCTCGACAACTTTTCGGTTATTCAATAACGTGAAAACTGGTATCTTAATATTTTTTTTATTGAGACTAAACTTCGTTTTTTTTTTTTTTTGCTTAGTCCTTTTGCCGTTCTAAATTACTGTTACGATGAAATGACCCTTCCCCACTATCAGATTCGATTAGACAAAGGCGTAATCATCCTTAAGATTTCTCATGATCATGTAATGATATTGATGTCATAAATGGAACGGTGCAGTGTTAGTATCTCGTATTTAGCTTGCAACACTGAGTTCATTCGATTTCTACCTACTTGTCCTAATTTTCATCTATGGAAAGCTTTGAAAAATACCTGACCAAGGTTGATTTTAAGAAGCAAATGGCAATTCCCACCGACTTCATCCGGTATCTGCCACATTATGAAGGCGAACGGACTATATCCTTTCCTGTCCTTGATGTATCTGGTAAAGTTTGGGAGAGCTTCGGATATTATATTAGAAGAAAAGGCGAAGATCATCCTAAACCTGTTTTTCAAGGGGATTGGCGTAAATATGTTCGTGCTAAATGTCTCGTTCCTGGTGATAAAGTTATCTTTCGGGTCCAGGAAAATGCTGCCAATGGTGCTCCAAGATACATAATAGCAGCACAAAAAAAGGTTGTGCTTTTTGGTAAGATCGTTGGTTGGTCTGAGGAGTTCTAGTCATTTGATGGATAACTTAATTTGGGTATATGCTTTTATTTCTGTTGTAGTGATCGTGTGTGTAATCCTTTCTCTTTTTTAGGTTGCTAGTTTTCTAGTTGGTTTTGATAAATTTTAAGTACTCTTACTGTAACTGTCATTTGTATCACTTGAGTTTATGCCCATTAATCATATTTTCTTTTACTTTTACATATATAAGTTGTAGATTAACACGGCCTCACCTTCGGCCACGTTTTTCATCGGAGTGTTGACACTGTTCATCTTTCGTTTTAGCTGCTGTGATTAGTTCGTTTGTGGGTGCAATGGTAATTCCGGCTGCGTTTATTTTCCTCACGTGAGTGCTGCTTCGTGAATGACCTAAGCCGTAGATTTTTCTTTTTTTTGGTTACAGGGGAAATTTAAATTACATAGTACATCCTAAAGTTGCGAGGGTAAGAGACACCCAAGAATCGGCAGCTAATAGATTTAACAATTAATAATCCAACTTCTCAAATTCAATGTCCAAGTCACAAGCATACTTGGATAATTTATCAGCACAGCGATTGCCTTCCCTGTAGGTGTGCTTGATGTCAATAGTCCATTCTCTGGCCAACAATTCTCTTATATCTGCAATGATATCCCCTAGATGGTGAAAATGAACATCTGCTGCATGAATCAAGGTAACGACCACAGTAGCATGCAACTCACATTTCAGAGCACGATAGGGTTCCAGGCCAACTGAAGACCCATCCTCAGAGCTGTTAGTTCCGCTGCAATATTAGAGCAGACACCCAGAAAAGCTTGAAAACCAACCAGCCATGTCTCCTGACTCGAGCGCAGCAAGCCACCAGCCTCAGCCACACCCGGGTTTCCACGAGCCGCACCATCCGTGTTTAGTTTTACAAATCCTGGTGGCCGAGGGACCAACAGATTCTTCCTCTTTGTTGTTATCACACTCCCTCTCCAAAGAAAAATGTTAAGCTAAAATTAGTCGAAATTCCAGAACTCGCCTTTTCTCAGTTTTGCTAGCTTCCTCCTTTATCGTTTTTTAACGTTTTGTCCTTCAATCAATTACTATTTAAATTTCCCCTTTCCGATTTTGCACGTTTATCGACCTCTTGTTGAGCCTTGGGTTTTTGGGGAAGAGCCAAAACACAGTGTTTCTGCAAGTGGTGGTGGCCCCAACCAATAGCAGCGGCGGTGTGGTTCGGAATATTCTTTTTCTTCTTCGATTGTTTGGCGTAGGGTTAGGATTACAGAGTGATGGATCAAGTGAAGACAGTGATGCTAGATTTGGCGTTTTTAGCGCTTTGTTTGGAGGGAAATTTGAGCAGTTCAGTTGCACATTCAACCGCGCAGTGATGTGATGATAATGGAATGCAAGCTAGAAGATTATGGACATTGTTGACTCCAAAGTCATGCCCGACCCGATTGTTTGTGTCAATTCACCGACCCGATTTCCTATCTGCCTCCAGCAAATCATGTACGCTATCTTGCGATTGATTGGATTGGTTTGATTTTTTTTTTTCACGTTGTCTTCCTATCTTCTCTTTGCCTGTTTACATGGGCTAGGAACTTCATCTTTGGTGTTCCTCGGTTTATAGGGTTCAGCCTTGCTTTTGGTTTCAACAAGGTATTTGGATCAAACAGGATTATCTCTGTCATCGCTACGCAATCGAAGCTTCTCACTGTTCTACTTGGTATGCTTCTTATCCTTTCCTCCTTTAGTTTGACCCAGAGGGTTGTCCGTAGCAAACAAAAACGACCTTATCCTCCCCCGCGCAGGGTTTTCTTCTTAAAAGGGTAGGAGCGTAGAGAAGAGAATGTAAAAGACTGAATGATGTGAAATATCAACCAAGGAAAATGGTAACGAAAGAGAAATATTTATCTTTTTGAATGTCTTTTACTCCTTTCTAAAATTGTTTGTATATGAGGTTAATGCTGTAATGCATCTTCAAAAGTATATCAAGGGAACTTAAAAGATTTTTATGACAAATTATGGCTCTAATGTCCTGATGAGCTAATATTGACACAATTGAGGCATTTGTAAGTCTCACAATAAGGATGGCATATGACATAAAGATGCCAATGATAAATTCGTGCTCTATTGTCCCTGATGAACATGATTTTGCAAAGAAACTCTAATGAACATTTGTAAGCCCCCTCTCCCTCATGTTGAACACAAAGTATGGATGTGATGAGTTTTTGTATGCTTTTCTTTTAGTTAATTAGGCATGTTGCTTACATGTGTTCCCTTTTCCCTGTTATGATACAAAAATAACAAAGACAGATAGTTCTCATCTGATCTATCACCCATATTTTGATAGCGTCCAAATTTGAACCAATTTACTGCTTAATAACAACCCTAGGCATCTATCAGAAGTGTGATAAATTGTAACCATTCTTATTCCGGAGTTATGTACATGTTTGAGATGGGTAGCTGATTTGGGTACATGTGCATTTTGCATTGGCAATGGAGGTCATCTAGATCAGTCCTTGAGTTTTGTTTGTTTTGTATATATTCTAGTCTTAGGAGTCCTGCATCAAAAGGCCATTGTATCGTTTTCCTTTTTTTTATTATAGGGAAAAGCATCTATATGGATGAATCTTAATTTAGCCTTTTACTTATCTTTTAGAATACATTATTTCAATGTTGTTAGATGTATGAATTGAATCTATAATTATGGGGAGTCTTTATACCATACTACGAGATTAATATATCCCACAAACAACAATGTTCAACGGGAAAGACGCAAACAACTAAGAAAGTGTAATCTTGATATGCGGTGCTAAAGTTAGTCATTTATTTTTATATACATAGCACTTTCACAATGTCTTGGGATTGTATGCATGCTTCATACTGTTGGAATGATCTAATTTTTTTATCATAACTGTACCTAGGGCCTATATACGATTGGCTACTTAGGCTTGGCTTCTTTAGTACTGATCCTGAATTTGCCAATTACAACTCATTGAATCGTTAAGTTGACGTGGTCAGAAATATTTATAAAACTAAACTGTTCTATAGCAAAGTATGTTAGAACATAGAACTATTGCCAAAATCTTGCAATGACTGCTCATTTTGGCTTTCTTTAAGGTTACTTTCAATATAATTATAGTGTTACATATTTGATTTGTGGACATTGTATGCTACTATGATTTTTAAGGCAAATCTTGATAATAGTAATTGCAGTTCACCATTTTAAATAGGGATGTCCTTACACCTTTCAATTTCACCCCCTAAATTCAGTTTAATAGAACTTTCATCTGAACGGTTGGTTATTCAATTTCACTAGAATGTTTACCGTGCGATGCTGCAAGACAGATATTTTCTTATTTATTTTTATATTTTTAATGAAATTGATGATTTTATATTTCAAAGTTCAAAAATTTATTTGCTGTTTTGGCAATAGCAAAGTTTATCATATTACCAAGAATAAAATATTTGGTGATGCTAACCAATGAGATTCGCTACCATGATTTTGAACATTATTTGACCCCATCCCTCTTGCTATTTTAATCAGACAATATGACATTCTAAAATTCTTTAATATTTTTAATATTTTTAAACTTGCAAAATCCCTAGTCTTATAGCCTAAAACTAAATTAATTACATATCGATTAGGAAAATTCATAATAATTCAAATTTATCAACAATATGATAGTAGGTCAATACAAACACTTATAAAATGTTAAGAATAAATATAAACACGCTTCAATTACAATGGCAATGTAGACTTGGGAAAAAGTTCACTCTTTTGCCACTACCTTTTTATTATATAAAATTAATAATCATAAAAACCCATATATCAATAACAACTGGTAAACATAAATCAATAACAAAACTTACCTCTCCTGTCTTTTGTTTTTGCAAAACTTTTCATAACAAAGCCTATATGCCGTGTATATATATCAAATAAAGAGGGTTTTTTTTATAATATCAAATAAAGAGTTAAGTAAATAAATAGTAAAATCTACTAAAAAAGGAGAGTAAGAAATGACAATGGCGGCTGAGGAAACAGAATAGGAAAGGGCCACGTGCCAACTCAAAGGTAGCACTCATTTCCTTTTGAAATTACTAATTCGGCCATAAATAAATAAAAAGGACAAACAAAATAAAAGACAAACTACATGAGGTTTCATCGTTCTCTACAACTTTTATTATATTAGATTTAGATTCCAGTCATTTAGAATTTTTTTTAACTAGCAGCTTGGAATTATTTGAAACTTAAACATATTAAGTATACTGATTAATAGCAACGTTTCATAATAAATTTTTTTCGTGACTTTGATTGAAGTTAAGGTACAGTTGATGTTGTGTCTTTTATTATTCAAATATTATTTCATTAAATGAAGCAAGCTTTTTATATGCATGGTCGATATTTGCTTTATGATTGTACCTCTCTGCATAATCGACCCACTGATAAACGTTTTGAAACTCTGCGTATCATCTACATTTTCTTTATTAATTGGCTAGAAATTATTGTTTACTGGCCTCTCTCTCTATCTCTCTTTTTTTTTTGCAGGGATAAAGAGAAAAAAAGAAGGATTTTTTGTCATCAAGGAAGTACCTTTTTTGTAGGAACAACAGTCCTATCATGTGTCTCTTTCTTTTTGTCTTGAATATCTTGCTGGTCAATATCTGTTTTGACTCTTGGCAACTCAAGGATGACTATGATATGTTCTAATGCTGTCGTCTAGTAGGGGTGTTCATTCTAATTTTGAATCAAATTAACCGAAATATATGTTTTAACTTTTGTTAATTGAATCGAAATTTGTATTTTTAAATTAATCAAACCGAAATAAAATTCAATTAATTCAGTTAATTAACTGATTAACTAAATTTTGTACAATTTTTTTGCTAGGTTATTTTTGTTTATATATACATTATTAACAACACTCCTCAACAATGTAGATATCATTTCTCATATAAGTACATCAACATAATAGTAAAGTAATAATCACTTACACATTTAGCAATTAATCTTATAACTTCAATAAATATTTCAACAAAAACATCACTCCACCAATATTTAAAATTTTAAATTATTTACTCCTAATTATGGTTAATTTGGTTAATAGGAAAAATTTGATTTTTGAATCAAATTAATCTATGACTGAAATTTATCAAAATCTTATACTTATAACCAATCGAATTATGTTCGATGGTTGATCGATTAATCGAATTAATTGAGATCAATCGATTAATTGAAATTTTTTTAAATTTTGAACACCCTCGATCAGCCACCTCAACCATGGATTAACTCATGTCTGTTTTGACTTTTGACAACTCTCAAGGATGACTATGCTGTGATTGAATGCTGTCATCCACCTCAACCATTGATTAACTGAAGGTTAGGTTCCAAACTAGGTAAAAGCATAAACATAACATTTTTTTGTATTTTTTGCTTCATGTCCTAATGATGGCAGTATGGCACAACCTCACTTTAGCTAGGAACCCTTTTTTGAATGGTGGATGCCAACTTTAGTTCTTTCTGTTTGAGTTGAAGAATTATTGTTGTGAATTTTAATATTTATCATGCATGCAAACTTTGGTTAAGCATAAGTTACTTATGCCTTTGAACCTGCATTTTTTCCCCCTTTGGTAAACTTTTGATTTAATTTATATTTGTACACATGCTCGTTTCTAAAGGCAAAACATTCTTATCGTTCTCAAGTTAGATTTTGGTAACAACATTTTGAACCATAAATACCTGCGGAACGCGCTGGCATTTAGTCTAGTTTCATTTAATTTTTATGGTTCATTTAGTTTCGATTCTCTTCATTTTATGGATACTTATTTTTCCATACAATTATCATCACCGTTCCATTTTTTTTAGGAATAATATTAAATATACTTTCAATTTTTTTCACAAAATAGATATAAATTTTCAACGTTTTATCACATGCAAATTAGTATATAAATTTTTATTTTTCTATAAATTAAGACATGAACTTTGAAAATCACGTAAATCCAAATCCGTGAAATGACAATAGTTGCCATTTAGACTTTTTTTATGTAGTTAACATTGATAGTTTTATGAATTGTCATGTGACATGTCACGTTTATAGCACAAATAAACTTTAGTGTCATTTAATAAAAAAAAAAATTAATTACGTTATTTTAAAATGTTGTTGATTTATTTACATTAAAATAAAATTTTATGAATTGATTTATATGTGAAAATGTTGAGACTTTATATCTATTTTGTGCAAAAATTGAAAGTATATTCGACCATTAAAACTTTCATTGAATTATCGTCTTGATACATAGTTTGCGATACAAACATATCCATTTGCGATACAAACATATCCATGGCAAACTTTGAGACCAAATTTTGACGTCAAGGGTAATTTCAGGATCACAACTTATAGCACAATACATTTTACAATGAAGCCAAGTCAATTCAGTTTTCATTTTAATCTTTAATAATGGTAAAAAGAATGGTAATGTAAAAATCTCTTGGCAACTTACATAGTAAAAAAGAGGTTTATATGTTACACAAAAAAATTGTGGAAGACAAAAATGGCTTGGGATGACTGAAGGAGGGAAGTTTAGATGCATCTGATGGATGGCAGCAAGATCAACTTCGCAGAGCAAAACAATTCTCAGAAACACCTTTTCATGTTCGTCAAATCTGTGTTAAGTTTAGGCCAATTAAGCTAATCATCGTCTGATGGCAAAGTTGGACTTTTCGAGCAGGTGTCTTTCTCATGAAGTTCCAGTAGCTTTGTCTGTGGATTGCATAACCCTGCATAACACGGTAATGTTAGAACACAAAATGTATCTCGAGATATCGAAGCCATGGTTACAACTTAAAGGCTACAAAATTTACATTGATATGGAATTAAGCAAATAGTCAAAGTGCAAGTTGACACTCCCTAGTTTCTGTCAAGAAATGTTCTTAATGATCATATCAAATGGGTTGTTTTAGGGGAGATGACTAAAGCTAGTACCAGATTTATGTGGTTTTGGGGGAATTCTCTACAATCTTGTACAATCATGTATCCATTGGTGTACCCCGAAATATGAGTGATGGAAACGTACTAAGAAAATTGAGGGAAATATAAACCATTGATATTTAGTATGCAAATCATCAGGGATCGTGTACACCAATTCTACTTTTGTTAAAGAGAACTTCTACACTAACCCTCGTTGTTGTTATTATTATTATTATTATTATTATTATTATTATTTGTTCAAGAGTCCATAGAAATAAATGACTGCTGGCAAGCTTAGAATGATTGTTGGTGCATCAGTTTGTAGGCTTTAAATGGAACCAACCTGAACATTTGGGGATATCCCAGACAGCAATAGATGTCGGTGTACACTCTGGCTCACACAGTGCTCGATTATCCTCATGGTTGACATTCATTGCAAGCATCCATGCACCAATAGTAACATCCTCATTACTGAACATCCGGAAACTGCAATGCATGCAAAATGGAAAACATCATAACAAATAAGAAATCTGAAAAAGTAGTGGATGAAGCATCATTAGTAACATTACTTAATCTAATAGTTTGAAATGAGTGTCAAACAGAGAACATGTTGCAAAATATATATTCAATTAAACTTTCCTCATATTATCTCACTTTTCTTTATAAACATGCAGAGTTCAAAAAAACGGTTGAAATTGGACAAATTTGGGAAACAAAACCTACAAAGTCAGTGAGTGCAAATTCATGATCCAAAATATAGGCGAAGAAGCAAGAAACAAAAAGAACACAGAGAAATATTTTAGCAGATAATTACAGGATTAGATCTGAAATCATTACGCGTACCTGTTGTTTCTCAGAGCAACCAAACTTGCAACAACATCAGCTGAAAGAGCATATATAGGACCATAGGCATGAAGAAAGTACTCCTTGCCTAGCAGATAATATAATGGCTCATACCTGCATGAATTTAGTCCAATCTGATCACTCCACAAGTATAATAGTATATCAATATCCATGTTGCTCATATCATATGCTCTAACACTGAATCTTTTCGAACATAATTCACAATACGAAGCTTTTAAATAATCTTCAAATCTCATCTATGTTATCCTAAAAGTACATTTACAAGTACATGGCAAAATATAAATGTAAAAAGGTAAATTACAACATTCTATACTACACATATAATCACCAATAAAGGAGAGGACATTGGCAGAACTCATGTGGCAAAACTATGATCACATCTTAATATTAAAGAGGTAGAATCAAAATGAATTATTTATAGTGAAAATCAGTGTCATGCATCTTAACTCTTGCAATGTTTAAAGGATCTTTTTAAAGCTTTTTTTATCCATATATTCATGCATGCATGCATACATGTATATATACTCCATGCATGTGAAGGTAAAGAGCACCATAGATCTTTAAATACAAAATTATCAATAGAAGTTCATCTCTTTTCATATTTAATTCAGAATCGAGTGCAACTTAATAGCTTGGGTAATTATTTCTATATGACTATCTTAATAGTAGATGCTAAGACAAAGATTATTATGTATAAATAAAAATTTCCGTACCTCCCTTGTTGCAAAGATCTGTCCGTGATTATACATAAAGAGGTGGAAAGAAATACAACTGATATGGTTTTTAGAAGCTTATTGCTAGTGAGAATAAATTTGTTGCCCAGTTTAACTGATCTGGTTTTTCATTCTTTATGGATTCACATAGTCGTTTGTCGTAGCCATAAAACCAAAAAGAATTTATCCCACTTTCATGATGAGAATGAAGTTTTAGTTCACTTTGATGATCCAGTTTTAAATTCTTTATAGTTCTATATTATCCTTTCCTACTATCATGGCCTTAAAACAAACAAAAAAATGCTTCTTTCCTCCTGACTTTTCCTTAAAAATTGGGATGTTAGTAGATGCCATTGAACTAGTCCTTTACATCCCCTCCCATTCTCAATTGAATTGCCAATATCAACCAAAGATAGCAAAGTATAGACTCCTATATCAATTTACAGCAGAAGGCACTCCCATCAAGAAAAGAGAAGCATTCACCCAAAACACGAAGCCAAAAAGCAGTTGAATACAGATGTCTAAACCATAGATTAAAATAGTAAATATAGCAATACCAACCATTTCAACTTAGGATCAGTAAATACCGGACCCTTTTTCATGCATCCAAGGTAAGTCTGAGAGTGAGAACGTTCTTTTGCTAATAGAAGCGATAGCCGATCTGCAAGTCAATAGTAAAACATTGTTAACTTGCCACATAAAAGTGCACTCAATACCACCCAAAACATGCATAAAAGAGTTAATGAATCAGGTCACCTGGCCTCAAATATATATCATCATCAGCTTTGACATAAAACTCAGAATCATAGAGTGCATACGCAGCTTTAAAGAATGCTAACCTGAAGCAGAATTTCTCAAGTAAGGGATCTTTTTTCAATTAAAAAACATGACGAATCATAACCAAAATATTCCAAAAGGAACTAACGTTTTGTATGGGAGCTTACTGTACTCCTCCTCGATATCTAACAAAATGAAATCATCATATTCTGCAACTTCTTTTTTCAGATCTGCCATTTTCGACCTATCATTTGTTCTACCAATTATAAACCTAAAAGCTAATCCTGTTGCCTCTTCCAACCTGAAAAAATAAAATTAAAATTGTTGCATTTGATTAACGAATGAGCAAGTATTTAAAATGTAACGTTAATTCAAACATTATTTTTACCATATTATATAAAGCTATACGTTTTGCACACATAGAAAGAAAAAAAAATGACTTTTTTTCAATTCTTAAAATATGTTACTTTGCTTTTACTACAGTAAAGAAGAGTAACAGCTAAACAGAGCTTCATTTTTCTAAAGTTCATGCTAAAAGATTAAATAATTTTAATTGCTAATTCAAGTTTAATCGTTCTCTTCTAAAATCAAAATGAAAACGCAATTAATTTCATTTGAGAAAAAATTAAAACTAAATTAGTATAATTAAAATTTTAAAAATAATACTACTGTATCAAAAAAAAATTACATACCGTTGAAGGCCTTGATGATCCGAAGGCATCCACGTCTTCCTCAAGGACCGTCTTCGACCCGCCGAACCGAATCCGGTTTGGATCCCAACAAATCCCATAACTTTATGCCTCTTCGTCCCATTATCATCTCCGCCAGCACCACCTTTATTCCCGTTCCCGGTTCTATCCCAAAGAACTCGCACGGATCTCGGCTCGGAGCTTCGACAACGATAACCGGACACACCGGAGGAAAGAAAAGAGGAGAGAGCGAAGAGGAAAGAGACGATGGCGAAGGTGAGGAGTGCGGAGAAGATCAGGACCGTTGATCTGATGGGGCGCGTGGCCGGCGACGGAGTGCGCGCGTGGAAGAATTTGGGAGATGATGGCATAACTTTGAGTTTGAAGGGAGGAAGGGGGAGATTTGGGAAGTGCGGAGTTTAGGAGAGGAAGGAAGGATTCATCTGGAGTGGAAGCGAAGTAAAATGGAGGAGACTGAAGAAACGTTTTTTTTTTCTTTTTTCAGTTTGTTTTTATTTGATTTGATCTGCCGTTAGTTGTTGTTATATGGATCTTTTCATTTCTGGATTTTCGGGTTCGGGTCAAATTTTTTCAATTTTATCCTTTTTTTTAAATCTTTTTTCATATAAATAGGCCGTATCTTAAAATTTAAAAATATATATAGAGAGGTTAAAATTTTAAATTTATTAAAATTTATTTTTTGCAAAAAGATTGTATCAATTAATAAGATAAATACGAATTATTGTTTTACAAAAAATAAAAGGGATTCATATCTAATACACAGTCCACAAACGAAATTAGAATAATGATGTGTGTCTTTTAAAATATTAACAAAATAAAAAATAAATAAAATAAGATATATGTCAACATCTTAATCTTATTTATAGAATCAAAAAACTTCATTAATGATGTATTAGATAATTATCCAAAATAAAAGTAATGCATTTTTTAATTTAAGAATTTAAAGGAGTTTTATTTTATTTTTTTAAGAATAATATTGATATGTGTATTTAATTTTTTTGTTGGTTTGAATTGTAAAATGAAAAAATAAAATCTAATGAGAAATTAGAGTTCAACTTTACAAGAATTATTATAAAAGATGTTCATTAATAAAAAAATTACGTAAATATTTAATGAATTTTTAAAAAAATATAATTACCAAAATACAAGACACAATGCACTTAGTGCATTTGGTAGCCCATTAATGTGCACAATTTTAGTAATAAATTTAAATAAACACAATAGAAAAAGAAGCCTTCTAACTTTTAAGCAGAAATATATATAATGATGTGTCATCCTAGAATTGATTAATTGTGTATAGAAACTATATACTTTCAATACATTATATATAATATATATATAGGGAGGGATCCACTTACACCTATGTAAAACTTTATAGTTTTACACACTTTTTTGACTCTTAGATTATGTTAAATGAACGGTTAAGATTAAAACTCTTCGTATGTAAAGCTAAATATATAAATATATTCTCTTTCCTTTTTTACATGGTAAAAATAAATTCCTTTTCCTTTTTTACAATTTCTCTTTTCCACCTCTCTTTCTTTATGCTTGTTCGTGTTATTCTCTGTAGTACTAGGCAATGTATACGTAAAGTTTTGATAACCGGACATGGATTCATAGCTGAGTTTGTTAGCTTCAAAATTTGAGGTAACACAAAAGGGGGATTCATTAGATGCTATGCTTGTACTTGACATGGGACAGCTATGTTGCCTCAAGGTTCTTCTTTCTATTCTAGAGACTGATAATTCCTCAAGCATTATCATTGCCAATCAGCATTGTTCAACGTCATACTGAAAACAAATCCTTTTCATACTCATTGAAACCATTTCCAGAAAGAAGCTCAATTTCTTGTGCTTTATAATATGTGATAGAAATTTTCACTTGCTATTTATTTAGAAAATTTGGTGAGTGCTCCATTTAATGAAAAGACAGATGGAGAAGATCTGTTGTGAAGAAAGAGTGGGAATTATAGAGACTGCTCTAAAGTGAGAAGACTGTTGTGGTGTGAGAGAGACGGAAGAGAGAAGACTGCCATGAAGAAAGAGAGGTGGAAGAGAAAAAAATGTAAAAAAGGAAAAAGAGGAATATTTTACGATGTAAAAAAAGGAAAGAGAGTTTTAATTTTAACAGTTCATTTAACATAATCTAAGGGTCAAAAAAATATGTAAAATTATAAAATTTTATACAGGTGTAAGTGAATCCCTTCCCTATATATATAAGTCTTGCTTTGTATATAAGAGACCATTTAATTACCTAGATGATGACAGCAAACACGACAAAGGAATATATATATATATATATATATATATATATAAGTAGGGATCCACTTACACATGTGTAAAATAAATTGTTTTACACAATTTTATATCTTCATATATGATTAATATTTTTGCAAACCAACCGTTGGATTTAACAACCTACTCATATTTATTATGTATGTAAATTTTTGAATCAATCTGTTATTTCATCATTTTAATCGAAAATAATATTTTTTTCAATATATATCAACGGTTGAAATTTTATTTTACGAAATATATAGTTAAATGTATTCGATTAATTTGAAATTTGCCATGCATGATCTATGTGAATAGAACATAAAATTCAACGGTCGATTAAAAAATTATAAATCATATAAAAAGATATGAAAGTGTGTAAAACCAAATTTATTTTACACATGTGTAACTGGATCCCTCTTTTATATATATATATATATATATATATATATATATATATATATATTTTGATCTCAAGTTGACTCAATTGATAAGATAGTTGATTTTAGATCCAAGATTTTAACCCTGACATTCTTACATTGACTCAATAGATAAAATCACCATCTTAGAATGAATAATTTAAAATTTAAAATTTAAAATTTTTATCACGAATTGATTTAATCGATAACTATTATTTTTACATGGAGCCAGAGAGGCAACTCTTTACATTTGCATCCTAGCCTTAAAGCTTCGAGTAACCTATTCAAAGTTCAACTCCATCAACTATTGCAATTAGCATCATATTTTCACTTTTTTTTAACATATATCCTCATTTGTTTTACGATCCTAAATTAATTTTGTTCGGATCGAAAATGATAAACAGTAAAACTCTTTCAACAATAATAACTCTAAAATTCGAATCAAATCTAAATATTGAAAAAATAGGAAAAATAAGTTCACTCTCACTTCTTTCCAACCACTTGTATATTTTCACTTCCTAAAGCTACTGTTTTCCCTCATTTAACATGCATCTCTTGCCATTCAACATTCTTTGTGTGTGTGATTGAACCTCAGATAGGATAATAGACTAAAAGAATGAAGTTTTGAGGCTAAAATATGAATTTACTTGATCTGAGGAAGAAAAACTATTAAGTATTGAAACACAAACTTCAATCCTGCACAAGATGAATTTACTTTTTTTCTTTTTGGCATAATGTAAGTTTAGTTTTTTCTTTTTGGCAGAAAGAAAGTTTCTTATCTGAGAAAGAAAAAAAACAAGTATTAGAACTTGAACTTTAAACCTGAAAACAAAAGCTGAAAACATAATCATTCGATCCATTGTTCGAGATCAAATTTTACTTCTTTGCTGCGGCTTTTCCAATGACATTGAAGCCTAGTCTAAGAAAGAAAAATTAGAATTAAATGGAGCAACTTGAAGCTTGAACCTTTGCTCAAACTGTGGCCAAAACTGAAACAAGAGAATGAAGCAAGACAGATTTCCCAAATTTACAATTTTATTGCTTAGCATCCAACTCACAGTCTTTCCGCAGCTGTTGCTCTACAGAAACCTGTGTTTCAGTGCAGATACAAGAGGTCTTAACACTAGAAAGTAAACCCGAGTCTGGCTCTTCACAGGACACCTCTGAAAATTGTTCCTGCAAACTACTTTCTTGCCTCTCAACTACTGTTATGTTCTTCTGTTCTACTACCTGGTCATCCATTTCAGCACTATGGTTATCTAGATGAAGACAATCTGATTGCTGCGTGGACTCCACTTTTGTTACACCATCAGCTTCATTGTCACCACAGCAACAGTCAAGTTGGGATGTAGAATTGGTTTCTGCAGCAGGGCATTCTCCAGAAGTCCCGACTCCAAGCTTGTCTTCCAGCTCAGTCCTAGCTTCTTTGGGGCAATTACAATCAGAGCACTGTACAGATTCATCTACCGGCTGTCCCTTCATACAGATACCTAATCTAGTCATTTCTGTAACTCTTAAGGCTGGTTTATCACAAGGCTCCTCTCCACCAGCATTGGTGGTTTCCCTAGTACCATGGATTTCCAATACTCGCAGCTTCTTGTCTCCGGCAAGCTCAGTTTCAATTTTGGCAGAGTCTTCATTGGCGTAGCGGTTATCATCAAAAGGCTGTAAAGACTTGGCAGATTGATGTTCTACAGAACGAATGCCTATATCAGTTAGTTCTTCTTGTCTCAAATGTTCAGGTGAATTTTCCTGTTGTGAAGGCGCTATATCGACTGCTCCTGTAACCAAGGAGATCAAATTTGTTTCTCCAGATCTTGAAGAATAATGAACTTTAGAGAGGGGATGACGATACCTGAGTGTCCATCTGCTTTTTGAAATTGATATAACGGCTTTTTAAGCAATATCGTTCCAGGAAACACCATCAAGTTGATCTTTTTAAGTGCTTTTCTTTCTTCATCCTCCACTGGCTTGAAGCCGAAACCTTTTGTCCATGTTTCCACCAAATGTGGAATGGCAGTTATCACAAGCTTTTCCACCTTGAATGAGATGAGCATCTAGAGGCAGCATTGACCCGGAGGGTGAACAAAACAAAGAAAATTAAGTCACAAATAGGAAAGGAACAAAAAATCATAAGCAGTAGTATCCATCAACTCTAAGGAATTTACAATGTTAAATTCCTATGAGAAACAACTTGCCCATAATACTTGAACTACTGCAACAAAGATCACATCTAAGCATACTGACAAGAGAAAGTACCTCCTCAATAACAGTCATAAGACGTCGACACATTCCTTGACGACGATAGTTGCTGCAAGTTGCAATCAGAGGCATCTCTGCAACTGTTACCCCATGTATCCTAGACCAAATGTGAGAGAAAGATGGAGAGTAAACAGGATTACAGACCAAGTAGAAGGTTCCAAGCTGATTAAAATATTATAAATCTGAAAATCTGAGAGATATTTGCTTAATAAACTAGGCAGTAGGAAGTACAAGTAAAATGGATAGTTGGAGCTTAAAACAAATTTACAAATCTATACATCCATAGATGTCATGTCATTATTGGCATTATCGTGAAAATTCAACAAGATCCACACCGATCAGGTATGCACAAAGATATCAGACTGACCACCTCCAAAATGACAACTAGAAAATAGAGTTGAAGTTGATGAAATGATACAAAAGTTTCCACATTCTTTTAAAACAACATGCAAAAGTTTGACCAGAAACTGTAGATGCTAACTAATGTTACACCAACAAATTTACAAAAAAAATCTAAACTTCAAAAAATTTAAAGGTATTCATTGTCAAAACTTTGATCTCATATTACATTCAGCAAGAATCAAGTGAAAATATAGCATAATGATTTGTTACAAGTTGTTAAAGAAATGATTTAAACATCAAATACCTCCGAACAATATCAATACTACCTGATGGATGCTACAGATATCACCACATCATCCTTCTCCAAGACAAGAGAGTAAAATCCAAAAAAATTCAGGCGCGCAAATTCCGACCTGATCATTTAAAGAAACAAAAGCATGTAAATCATAAGCAGCCTTGCAATAAGGGGGACAAAATACGTGCAGATAGAAGGAGACAGATTAAGGACTGGATGACACTGAAACTTAAAAGAAATAAACCTAAAAAAACCAGTGCAGATAGAAAAAATATGATCATGATGACACAGCATGAAATGAGCAGATTTAATAAGTACAAACTATTAAACAATGCAATGATCAAGTGTAAGGCTGTGCAGGGAGTTAAAAGGAGAGAAAGATTGCATAGAAACGTAAAAACCAAGCCCAGAACTTTTAATCAAAAAGACTTAAGTGTCTCACCCCCAATTGTACAAGAGATGGGGTATCATATCTATCCCTGTTCTGGGATCAACCATAGACTGAAAGCATTCTTCCATGATAGACAGAGCAACAGCCAGTTTTGAGTTGCACTCTGCCTTCAGGGCAAACCTTTGGGCAGAGCGAACCTTTTGATCTTCATGAATACATCTAAGAAGTGTCCAAGAAAAGCCATCAGAGAGGTGATTAATCATCCCAAGACGAGAACTAAGACCTGAGTGCAGCTGCAAATATCAATGAACCATGCATTAGAACTTAGAATACAGATAACATGGAAAACGCCAATCCACACAAGACAAGGCATAAGGCAACCAAAGTTGTAGCTAAACAATCATAGGCAACATCTATGAAGAAATTAATAGCCTTTTAGGTTAAAAGAATGACTAATAAAGTGAGAGTTAAAGTATAATAGACAAAAATTGATCATTTAAAGGCAAGATCTTTTATGATAGCAGCAGGATTGGAACATTTGAGTAGACATTAATGACATAGATTGTCAGGTTCAATAGCAGAAATGCAGCATAGCTACAAATGCAAGAACATGTGCTTTTAATTAGAATTAGAAATAAGTATTCATTAGACAAAACTTAGCATGGTAGAAATGTAAATATAGGCATAATTGCCTAAGCAACTATCAGAAAGGAAGACATCAATCACTTATTAGAGAAAAGAGTAAAAGCGAATATTAGAAGAAGGTATTTGACCTTCTGGGTTCTCCTTCTTGGCTAGATGATGCATGCTAACAAAGAAAAATGGATCCAAACTTCCACAATTTTCATTTCAAAGTCACATTCTTTTATAATATGATTTTGAAATAAAAGGCAAGGACTCCAAAGAGCGAGACCCTAGAGTACAACAGAATACGATAATAGGGAACTGAATCACTTTAACTAAGTTACTGGCACTAATATTGTTGCATCAGGCAAATATTTTTTAAAACAGGATGAACAGAGAAACAACCATACCATCAAAAATGCAAATTCATGGTAGCAGAATGCTAAATGCATATTAACACAATTTCATGCCTAAATAGCAGAACTTCAACCAGCTTGTAAAGGCAAAGCAGAAAAATTTCCTAGGTCTACACAAGATTGACAATCAAATTCCAAAATGTTTACAAAACAGGATAAGAGGCAGAACTTCAAACGGACAATAACAGCTAGACCTAAAAATTAAGCCCCGAAGAGACAAAAGCAGACACAACTAGTCACACTAGCAGTCTTTAGAGTAATGACTCTGGGTGACTACCATTTATTCAAAAGAGAAAAAAAGAGGACAAACAAGTTAGAGTTAGAGAGGGAACTTAAGTGGGGCTTTCAGTTTGGCAAAGCCTAAACCTAATCAAATAGTTCCAGCAAGTTCTTACTCCATAAGCATTGGATTAAAGAGAGTAGTTACAAGAAGATCTGGGTTCAGTGCATAGGCTAAGACTGCTCTGCAGTGATGAGTATTTCTATTGTCTTGTCTTGCATGCAAAAGATTTAAAGGCATCATTAAGCCTTTGAAGAAACATCATCAAGAATCAATCTTCATAAAGACTGATATGTGGTTGATGTTGCATTGAGTCTAAACGTCATTTGGTCAATATAAAGCATTTTCTACGTTAACAGTTAAGACCACGGTGAAATTTTGAAGTTGCCAGCATTCACCCAATAAAGCTGCAATGACAGCATTTATTATGCAGCTCACGGACTACGTCAAAAAAGCTGCTTTAAACCCCTGATCCTTTCTCAGGTTGCAGTCAGGTCCATTCAGCTCAACTTCATCTTGCAGTGGGATGAGGAAGGGATGTTCCATCCCACACATGCCAAATTGCTGACTTAAAATGACCAGATATTCACAAACACAGGCTACATGGAGGGTAAAGACTTGAACTCATGCACAGAATACTGAAAGCATTTTATGTATGCTAAATCCAACAGATTCTTTGCAGCAAAATCAGAGTTAAGAGGTTTGCATCTCAAAAGTACCTCCTCGCAGCTTCCCCCACAAAACCAAGTATCAGAAACTTTTTCTTCAAACTGCCTTTTATCATTCAAGCATGCCTTATGATCTGTTTGCATACAATGAGATAAGCTAGAAAATTAGAAACACAAATCACCAAGAGAAGCATCATAAGAACACACACATACAAACAAACAAACAATCGAACAAATAAAAGAAAAAACAAAACAAAATTAAAATACAGCATAATCTCCATAGTGATTTTATGAAATTAATACTTCAGGTCATGAAAGGAGATTTGCAATTCCTATCCATTTTTATGAAACAAAATAGAACAGAGAACAGTTAAACATTTGTCATTTGCCAAATAATATCGGATTATGGCAGAGAAGCTTACTCAGCTTCACCCCATGGATGTGATTTGCACCCCATCATGGATGAGATGCATCCATCAGAAAAACATAAATTAGTGCTCTGGGTTTGTGCCTACTTAGAGACAATGCCAAAAAATAAAGGAAGAAAAACCTACATCTTTTAAAACTTATATAAAAAGGTCAAATTGGACTTTCAACAAAAAGCTTAGAGTTAAGAAGACAAGGAAGAATATTGAAATGAACACGGCTGGGCAGTTATCTCAGACTCCATTTTTATGGCTTTTAGCCTACTGTTTTTCATGTAGCAGGACACTCCTGCTTTTGCATGATGAATATAGATTTCAATTATCCTAAAAAAACTTTATGCTGAGAAAAAGGCTTAATGAAAGTTTTAATGTTGTACTCTACAAAAGATATAATCATTCCATTTTCTGATTTGAACAAAAGATTATTTACATTTTTATTCCGAAGCTTTTCAGCTGCCACAATTTTTTTTCTCCTTTCTTTTTCTCACTGAGAAAACTTAATCAAGAAACAAATGAGAGAAAAAAGTTCTTTAAAAACAGTAACTAGAAGCCTGCCCACATTAAACGTAAGATCATTAGTCCAAATCATAGGTCAAGAAACTCTACACTATAATATGAACTTTTCAGAGGAATGTCATAGAGGGGGAAAAATTACATTTGTGCTCACACTGTGAACATTTGAATGCATCAAACAAACTTGAAGCTTCTTTATCATTAACAAAATGCCCACATATCCAACAACTGCAATTTGAGCAATACCAATTTCCTTCTGGTAGTTCCTGGAAGAACAAGTTAAAGCACAAGAAGTAATTAGTAATTAAGAAATGAAACTATAATAAGCAACTTGAAAGGAGAAAAAAAGAAAAAAAAATAGAGAAATCTACAAAAACTCTAGAATACAGAAGTAAAACTATGCCATAAGTACTCAGAGCAAACGTTATGCAACCATAGAAGAAGGGAAAAAATCATCATTTACTAGTAGTTATTCTTTTAAAACCAAAAGGAAAGATTTTAGACAGAAAATAAAAATCGAAGAAGATAAAAAGAAAGTTTTTACCAAAATTTGTAAGACAATAGAAGAAAAATGTAGAGGAAAAGATTGTCATGTATGGTTTGATTTGAATCACAGCAGTGAAGAGAACCTACGAGTAACTACACACACAACTCAAACAACATACAATATATAAGTATCAATGTTGTTTTGTTGTTTTGGCTGTTTTTATTGTTCTCAATCTTGTATAAAACAAGATGTCTGTGAATTAACTCCTTAACTTGATCTCCATTAACAATCATCAATGAAATCTATCACATAGAATGCACAACACCTAACTGATTCTATTGACCACACACTATCTAAACTAGAATCACCATTCTTGTGCAGATTTCTAACCATGCAAATGCAAAAGATGACATAGCTTAAACTCTAAGCAGGTTTTATTGTTGTTAAGGCATACTAAATTGATTTTTAAGTTATGATCCTTACTTTTTGCTATCTGTACTATTACAAGCTCAGAAGCTAAAATGGCATTTGGATTTTGCAACAAAAAATGAAAATTTACCAAGAATAGCCCTTTGTAACTGCAAAAGAAACTTGAAAGACTAAACAACGATGAGCGAGAATAGGCCAAATATATTGACATAAGCAAAATTAGTGCAGCTGCAAGAACAGGAAAATAAGGAGGATAATTACGAATAAAGATCAGTTATGAGCTAAAACACTGAAGGTCATTGCAAAAAAACATTATGAAAAAGGACAAACCTGAATAGATAAGCAAGCCAGATGAAAAGTAGAAGGGCAGTTGTCGCAACAAATCAGTTCACCACCATCCCCACATAGACCACAGGAATCATCATTTCGATCATTTTCATCAGCTTCCACCTCCTGAATCCCATTTTTTCTGGTCTTGTACTCTGCAGACCAGGCCTGCAGCTGACATAAAGTGAAAGGTTTGCCAGTTTCCATGAAAAGATTCAAGCAGGGTCGGTTAAACTTAAATCCAGCATGAGTCTTAAACTCAGAAACTGATAGCACCCGATTACAACACTTGCAGGCTATTCCATTCCAGGAAACAAGACCATCTTTAATGACAGCATTATCCTTGGGGTTCCGATACTGAATGACATCATTCAGAGATATGACCCTAGCTAGGATCAACCACGAGAGCACTGTTCTGGATCCAATATTATATAACTTAATATCAGTAATATGCTTCCCTCCTTTACCTGTGGCTCGAGGAAGCAACTTGCAGCAGCCCTTCTTGCTCTTGAGCTTGGTCCGAGCTCCTACTTTGCGGACCTTCAATTTAGATTTGGTAGCAGCCAAGCTTAAGTCTTTTTTTCTTATTATTGCGGAAACCAACAGGTCATCATCTTGAATTTGGCATTCAGTTGATTTCTTTTGTATGTTTTTAGAATCACTGCCACAACTCCTGTTAAACTTCGAGCCTTTTTTCTCCACGTGATCTAGGCAAGACCCAAGAGAAGAGGACTTCTTTAGGTATCCTTTGGTTACAAAAGATTCTTGGACCTCTTTTGGATTTAATTCAGCCTGGCATGTGTCAATACCTTGCTGTTCATCCTTATCAGAAGTACAGGAACATAAAGCGTCACTTTGATTTAACATGGTGAATCTAATTTCGGATATCTTTCTAGATCTTCTGCGTGCCTTTTTTTTCAAAATAACATCTTCTGCAAAATTTTTATCCTTTGTTTCCAACTTCATAGTTTCAGTGGACTTCTCGAACTCATAGTCACCAGGCCCAGACTGAATCAGGGAGTCACTAAGGTAGCTTGGATGGTCATCCAGTGAAAACTGTGGAAGATTTCCCACCTTGCCAGCTGGAGTTCCAGATGATTTATCCTTTTCCTCCAAAGACTCAAAAAATACATCTCCTGGAACGTCATCCAGAGTTTCTGTATTACATTCAGAAATTTGTTTATCAGACATTGGAGAACTTGTGTTGCTATCTTGATGAGGGGAAGCAGATTCAGAACCCTTAAGCATGTTGGTAACATCTCCAGTAGCAATATGATCAATATACTTAAAACTACCTAGCCGGCCACAGTTGCTATCTATCCCATAAGCATGTGACGAAGCCATATGCAGACCTTCAACCTTGCAACCGAAACTTTCTGACCTGTTGACGGTATCTGCCAAACACGCACCTACTTGGTCGGTCATATAAACAGATACACCTTTCAGACATTTCACTGCCTCACTACTTATTTTACCATAGAGTTTTGACAAACTTACATTGCCAGATAGCTCATCACAGGAATCATAACTCCTCTCAGAAGCTGTAAATGAGCTTTTAGCAGCCAGAGAAGAATCACAAAGCTGAGCCGGCATATGTCCCTGAGACCAGAAATTTTCCTTTGTAGTGTTTTTTCTCTGTGCCAAAACAGCATCATTTTTCTTGTTATTTTGAATAACTAAACTTCTTCCTGCTATAACCTCATCTCCCTTTCTTAACGAACCAATCTTCCTATTAATGAATGCAACAGTTACAAAGGGATCTAATAGAGTCCAATGCTGAGCCAATGCAATAGCAAGGATTGGATGGTTAACTTCTTTCTCGATATTCATCAATGTATTTAATAGATCAGACCAGAATTGGCTCATATCAGTCCATTTCTTAACATCACTGTCCAACATGAAGTTGTACCTGTCAGCCAACAAAACCTGACCACAAAATCTCCAAACTTTAGGGAATTCACGAAATAACCTCCCTTCAGGTGATCTATATACTGTATCCATATAATTCCTACTAGGTCTTTTACGTCTCTCAATAGACCAGCCTGCTCCCTGTAGTACACGAAAAACATGGCTCTGAAGAAGAGGACGAGGATCCTTCCTAGAATCTGTTGCCCCAGAAATAGTAGAATTGTTCACTCCAGATGATTGAAATCTACCAAGTCTTTCCTCAGCACATAAAGGAGATTCAAACTTCTCCACAGCAGTGGCAGAAGGACAAGAGATCACAAGCTTCGATGCAGAACTCTCCTGTGAGACAGGGGAAGCTATGGCTTCACTTGCCGCCGCCTCTTTTTTGTCACTTGCATTTAAGTCTTGTTTTCTGGACTTAGTAATATTCACATCTTCTGTTTCAGCACCTCTGTCCCTTTCTATGTGTTGCTTCAACAGACAGCAACTAGATGTAATCCCTTGAGCAGATGATTCAACTAAATGGAGTATAACTGTTTGGCAAACAGAATCATTAGATGTCAAGGATGAGCCATTAACAATTTCCCTCTGCTGCAATGGTGCATTCAATGCCATTCTCCTTTCTACTTTGCACCTAGAAGCTTCACCCGCAGACCACTTCATTCGCTTGACACTCACATTCTGGTCATCTCTCTCCGCCAGAAAAAATCTTTCAGGAAAGCTACCTGACACAGAAACTCCATCGTTACTGTCAATCACTGCATTAGTATCCTCCTGGTTTAAATTTTTAGAGCAAGAGCGGCTTGTTACAGCTGAGTTTGCACTGTTAGAACACAGTGTTGTATCTGGATTCTTGCTGCCAGTAACAAGACGCCTTTTACTTGTGCTGCCAGTATCATTTCCAAAGAAATCCTCTGTAAAAATGCCATGCTCATCATGCGACCCCTCAAAACCATCATCATGCAGTTCTTCAATATCTGCATTGAACAACATCTCTGCTAAAGGCAGTCCCACTTTGCACAATCTGTACACCAGCAATAATATATGGCATTAGATATATTCCTCCATAACAAATGCTTTAGATCCAAACCATCCATTAATTAGTACCAAAAACTGTAACATAAAAACTTATAAAGAAGACAACCAGTACATAATCAATTGTTATTTAAATTTTAAACCTTAATTTTGCATTAACTTTATAACAGCATTGACTCATACCAACCTATAGTTATATTACATTTACATGCAAGACAAGCAATTAACATGTACAGGATATGAGTGCAAAATCAAGAAACGAACTGGCTTAACATCAATCATTCGGTAACAAGGAAAGTTCATCAGAGACACAATTCAGATATAGCAAGAAAGCAAGGGTTTCCAATTTAATGCATACAAAAACCAAAACAAAAATAAAAGGAAAAGATAATACTGACAAAAGCAAGGAGTCCAACCAGCATAAACGAAAACAAAAAATCCAAATATGATTATAAAATAAGCCTATTTAGAAAATCCCAGATTAGAGCACTCCATGTGAATTCAGCAGGAAAAAAAAATGAGAAACACAAAATCTGCATTTTTAAATTTTAACTCACTTCTGCAGTGGCACTTAATCACTGCAAGACAATATCAGCATATGTGCTGGAAATTGGATCACCACAACCCCCCCCCCCCCCCCCCCCCCCCCCCCAACCCACCCCAAAAAAAAAGGAAAGAAAAACCCTTAGTGATGCCGAGGTTCACCACCTACAATAACACCAGAAAGATAAAAACTAAAAGTTTAGAAGAGTGTTAGGAAAGGAAGGTAAAAGAAGCGACAAAGAATGGAAGGACCATGCTATTAATCATTGTTTAAATTAAATAGAGCAGCATCAATGACCATAATTCATATATTCAAATTTCAAACATGCACCATAGCACCAGAATACACACAAGCATTGGTGAGTAAGGTAACATGGCAGAGCCCTCTATGTCTCACATGGATTGATAGATCCACATTCAGCATGAGAAAGTAAAATCTAAAATATTTAAGACTTTCCTTTTATTAAGTTGGAATGGCTCTAAATTGCTTTCTTGGTATGCCGTAGATCATTGTGTTTTAAACAGATTCTCATCATACTTGAAAGTTTATGATTTTAGTATCAGAAGACCATGTCCAAAGACAAGAAAAGAAGAGCCTTTTTTACATATCATTCAATTGACAACAGTAAGCAGAAAACTCTAAATAACTATTTCAGTTTTCAAGGTTCACACTCTTATTTATAGCTCACATTTTTTATGCATTGTGGATGCACCCGTTTGAACATTGCAGGATTCACAAAGTTTTTTCAATAAAGTTGCATGCAACAATGGCCTCTTCAACAATAAGCACTCTTGAATTGAAAAGAAAGCGTAGAAAGATGAACTACAAAAGCATTTTTAGATGAGGCAAATACTACTATAAAGAGAAGCAAGTCAACCTTAAAAAATTAAACAAATTGATTTATGTTCCAACTCCCCAAACAATGGATATGAAAAATCATCTCTTTGGGGAAAAGAAGGGGATGCCAAAGATGGGAGTCAAAGTGATGCCAGTAGGAACTTATCTAGTTCGCTCCGGTGCACAACCTAATTATCAGGAACCTCCACTTCCAGTGTTATACTTATAAGTCATTTTAAAATGCTTCATTTCCTTGAGAACTATAAAACTTGATTGAGGATAAGTACATCAACGATGCTGGACAGGACATCGTTTTAAAAAAGTAAAGACAGAAGAAAAGAAAAGGCTCTCTATTTATAAGCTACAAATAATTGAATAGACATGCTGGACACAAAACAAACCTAATCAGAAAGAGTGTTAAGTTCATGCCACAATGTAATTGACAGAGACATCTACATCCATCAGCTAAACCCAATCAAAAAATGCAAATTTAAAAAATAACACAGTAAACTCTTAAAAAATGAAGCCTTGCAAACCATTTCAAAGATAAGAGAGACCTCTGCTAATTCACAAGTAAATATTAAAAGAAAGAAGTCGATACAAAGACATTAATTCCAAAATTAAGAAATTGAGAGATAGATATGATGCATGCAATTGCATCATGTGTATCCAATAGAGCAACAGATTTTAGATTTTAAAATATAATTGACAATCATATAAATCTATAATCTTAAACCCATAAATAGAATACTAAATTTTAAGGGATATGTAGAGATATGCAAATTCTCCAATAACGTAGTAGCATAATGAACATTAAAGTCAATGAAGACGAAACCATGATTGTACCAAATAAAGCAACCTATAAGTAACCAAACTTAAGAAATCATAAAGAAATACCAAATAGACAAACAACTTTAAAGCATGTGATATGTTCTAAATGAAGGAACAATAAAAGACGATAATAGAAAACTACCAAAAGTTTCCCCCCTGGAGACTAAATTGCACTACAATACATTAATCAATAACCAATAAGATGTCCCTGAACCCGAACTTTTCTGTGAACAAAATCAGGTTGCACTAAAAAAGCACATGCTTCTCATCTTCATAGCTTGGGAAAAAAGAATATTTAAAAAGGTTCAAATGGTTTATCTTTGGCTAAGTCCTGACTAAAACTATCACAAGTAGGAGGGCTATGAAATACCTAAATATCAAACTGACATGAATGGAATCTCTCTCTCGTGCACACTCACATCAGAAGACTGAAAAATGGTGTTCATATTTTTACTACTGTGTTATGTATCTATTATGTGGAAATGCTTATCTTGACTTAGAAGCACCGACATCACTTAACTAAGAACTAGGAATACTGACAATAATCGCAATGAAAAGCACCCTGCACATTTCATTTTTATAAATAAAAAATAGAAAAAGCACTCTTCAAGAAAATTGTATGGAAACGAAAGATCAAACGAGTAACAATAACAATAACAGACCATGACCAAGTAGTTTCAGATAATGATGTTATCGATGAAACATTACAGTTTTTATTTCGAAAGACAGGGTCTTCCACTACCATAACCTTTTGGGTATCAGATTTACGATTTACTACAACCCTAGCTAATGTCAACTCACAAATTGAAACATGAACATCCTAACTCGAATACACTATTATCCAAGTAATTGCTCTATGTTCCTTTCTTATTTGTGCCTTAAGAAGAAATGAATGACAGAAATGTTGCATAACATTCTCAAATAAACTAAAGGTCAGATCAAAAAAAAAACTAAAGGTTTGAGGGTATAAATAAACAGAAATGTCTGTATTGAACCAGTGCGACAAAGAGAAAAGTCACATAAAAGTCAAACAACATTATTTCCTCCTTGTCTATCTTTGTCTTATTTTTAAACTGTGATTGTAGCACGTCATGATCATCAACTAACCTTTAATATAAAAACCAAGCAAAGTAGGATCCCATCCACTTCTAGTGGAATGCAAACACTCCACTGTCCATTTAACCACAAATAAGGCAGTACATTTGCTTGAATAGACAAGCAGGAAACATACAACTATGCTCGTGGAATTTTTGCATTTCACCAGGAAGTTTAGGGAACAACAAACCATTGGAGTACAGCGATGAGTCAATTTAACCACAAATAAGGCAACATATTTGCTTGAATAGACATGCAGTAAAGATACAACTATGCTCGTGGAATTTTTGCATTTCACCAGGAAGTGTAAGGAACAACAAACCACTGAAGTATGCATCAAACATGATTAGCCATGATCTAGATCCCCTTGCTTTTATTAATGACTAAATGCTACTTTCCAAAACCAGATTATCCTTTTAATAATGTTATTCTATACATTATATCTACAAAACTAAAGCAGGAACAAATAGCAAATAATTTTGTTAACAGAAAATGAATAGTTATGAAATGTTAATAGACATCTCTCTCTCTTTGTTGATGCCAAATGTGGAGATCATGTTTGCTACAACAGTTTGTTGCAACTGTTGCCATATTTTCAAAGACTACATGCACAAAAAGGGCCTTCAAGTGATATTGACTTCAAAGAAAAAGTTACAAATGCATCCACCATTCCACATGTCCGATAACAGTTAATTTATACAAATGATGAAACCGCTCAACCAATATCACTGTAGTTAATTTATAAAATTACCATTTTCTCCTCATATGGGATATGGCAACACCACATTGTTAATCAATGTACATCTCAGAGTGCCTGTCATCACATGCTTCATGTTACATAGAGTAAACATCTGGTACAACCATTTAATGACTTCTTAAAATATGCAATTCATTCTATAGAAGGATTGTTAGAACTTTTTTCCTATATACATACGAGTGCTCTTGAAAAGTTTGTGCCATACATAAAGATTTCCAAAATTTTAACTATGTTTTTAACTTAAAATAAACATGGAGTAACTAAATACTCTTTAATGAAGCTTTAAAACTTTCCCTACCCCTCTATTTTTTCTTTCTACTCGCAAAGTTGCACTAGATAGAGTGATAAAGCGACAAAACTTCTTTTGGCGACCACGCAGCAGCCAAAAATGGCCAATAATTCAATTTGACAAAAAGTTCGACTCCATACCTTTTTAATTCGATGTGTTTTCCTCTATTTTTGTGCACTTGTGCTAGCTAGGTATAACAGAAATACTGGATCATGTTGCCATTATTATGCATGAAGTTATGAAATTAGAATATTCGCCTACATTTTGAAACTGACAACCAACTTCCTACTTTCTGCTCATGCAAAAAACAAGTTGTGCATCACAAAAGAAATAGAAAACAAAGAAAATCGGAAAACTCATACTCCAAGTGAAAGAAAACTCAAAATTCAAAACATAATCCATAAAGAAATGCAGTTGCACCATAAACTAGACAACCAGGCGTTTCTCAAGTCTGCATCTCCAGTATGCTTTCCCCTACTAAAAACTACTAACATCTATCCTACAAACTATACGGCCAACCTTTCCTTTTTAACCAACACAACAAAATTGGACGAAAATAAATATATATATATTAAATTTATGCCATTACCAAGAATTGCAAAACTCGATAATGCGCCAATCAAAAGAAACAATAATTGCAATTTTTTTTACATTGTATAGTAGCTATAATTCTCAACTTTTCATCACAAACTATTATGCATCAAACATATATAACCAGAATTTTAAAAAAAAAAAAAGCAAATCCAAATAAATCCTGAAAATTTTATAAAAAAAATCAGCAAAAATTCCAAAAATGCAAAATGAAATCAAAACCCGAAGTATTCCATGACCCAGAAAACCAAACAAAATGCAGATCAGAACCCAGAAGCCAAAATCAAGAAAAAAATTCACACACATTCATCCAATATCAAACAAAACTTTCCAAACTTTATCCAGAAGCACAGAACAAAAAGAGCTCACCTTTACAATGCATGTTCTGATCAACATGCAAAAGTAGATCAAGGAACAAACTTTAGTTTAGGGTTCAATAACTTAAAAACTAAAATGGGTTCATCTCAAATAAAGAGAGAATCTTAACATAAAGCTTTAAGGGCAAAAAAAAGCAGGAAAACGGGGTTTTTCTTCTTTCTTTTTCCTTTGGCTTCATCAGCTTAAGATACAAGAGAGCAAAGCCCCAGTTTTAAAATAAAGAGGCTTTGAAAAACCCGGATACTGCTGCATAGTATCACAGATGGCAATGTTAAAAAACACACTCTTTCTCTTTCCTTGCTTTCTCTCCTATGCTCCTCCATGTGAGTGTATATGTCATGTTATTTGTACTTCTCTCTCCACTTTGATTTTGTCACTCTATTTTATTACTATTTCTTTTCTTTCTTTTTTTTACTTTTCTTTTTTGTAGTTGTCGTTTTAGTCAACAATATATATTAATAAATCTTCAAAAATAACTAAATAGGGTTTTTTATATATTAATATGCGATAATAGTGATATTTAAGTAATGAAACTTAACTATTTCTAGTTATGAGAAATGGGTAAGATTCCTTTGCATGGTTTTTTCCCTTTTTAGTATATAAAATATGAGATATATATTAATTTTGCACGTCCAAAAAATGTAGTAATATGATTTTAATAATTTAATTTGCTTTTTTATATAATTTCATGAACAATAATTGCCTTGGGGGGTCATTAGATATTTGTTTAAATTATTATAATATTCAAAATACATTATGTTTGTATTATTGAATTGGTAATAATAAATAATTTAAAAATAAAGAGATCCACTTTGTGAATATGCCATGGTGGATTTGATTTTTTTTAATTTTTTAATAATTTTATATAAATGTGTGTATGAATTAAATGGAATTGAATCAAATTGCATCACTTCTTTAAACAATTTAATTTTGAGTTAATTTTGTATATGCTCAATTTAGAAAGTTGATTGCTTTGGAGAAAGGAAGAGAATTTGGTAGAAGACAAGATTAACAACCACCATCTAAGAAATGAAGATATTTATACCAAATCTAGTGTTAGGTTTACCATTATTTGTTGATTAAATATATTGTTGGTGAAATGAAACACTCAATCTTATTTATTCTTTATTCTCTTTGTAATTGTAGTAGTACTAGACTTTTGAACATGCACCAATTAATTGCTTATTTAGTAAATAATCTACTTTTGGAATAAAGTTTTATTCATGTTTTATTAGTGTAGAACACTTCTAATCTATATAAAAAATGTTAATGTCATTTAAAAAAAAAGTAAATAGCACACATAGTCCTCAAACTTTGAAAGGTATATTTTTTTAGTTCTTAAAGTTTGAAAAGCGATTTATTGATCTCTAAACTCTTGATGGTCTAAAAATGATCTGTAAATTCTAATGTTAAACGTTAGTTAATGCCACATATGTGACATGTGACAAGTACATGATTTATTGACATGTATAAAAAATATGTAATTTACAAAAAACAATATTCTAATAAATCTTTTTAATTGAAAAAGACAAAAAACGAGAAAAATGAAAATAATAATATATGTCATAATTTAGATTAATTTTATAAAAATTAAATAATTAATACAGAATATAAATTTTTTGGGTTATCAAATATAAGTTAAAATTTTTGGAGTTTATGATTTGTTTGGAGACCAATGTTTAATATTCTTAAACTCATTAACTGATTATATTAGCATGGAAATAGATTCATGGCCGAGTATTGATGCCAATTTGCATTGTTTTTCTCTTAGTAAAGGAAAATCCAGAAAGAGAGAGGGAAAATAAAGAAAATTGATATTTTTTTAAGTAAATAATTATTTCAAATAGCACTTATGGTTACATGTTGGCATCTTTGTTGGCAGGCGTAGCTATCTTGGGTTAGTGTTAATTAATTTAAAAATACAAGTGGTGAACTTTATTTATTTTTGTTAAATTTTTTTATATCAAATAAACATTTGCTCTTTAATTAAAAGTAGACTTGTTTATAGGTCAGACAGCTCATTATAACTCTAAAAATTAGTTTGATTTTTGGATGATTTTGGACAAAAAAAAATTAGTGTAACAATTGAGCTTATGGTTTGATGAAAAATTGGATCAAGTTGGGCTTTATCATTTGAAATCTAAGCTTGAACCAGTCGAATTAAAAAAACTATTTATACTATAAATTATATATATTTTATTAAGTATAATGTAATTATATATATAGAAATAATGTTGATTAATAAACATGATTATTAAATCAAAGTAGAGCAATTAATAAGAAAATTGGCATTCTGGCTCAAATACGATTAATTTTAAATCGTAAAATAGATGAAAATACGTGTAATTACACAAAAAAATGCAAAAAAAAAATGGGCCAGGCGAGGTAATGCTGTAATAGATTTTTATAACAAGTCTAGACTAAAGTGTATATTTGGCTTAGCTTATGGAATAACTTATTTATTTTAGAAGCAAAAGCCTAATGTTTGGCTTTCAAAATTTTAAAAATTTTGGCTTATGTTAGAAGTAGATTTGAGCTTTTTGATGAAATTATAAATTGAAGCTTTTCTAAAAAGTGTTAATTTTAATAATATAAATTTAGTAAAAAATTTTATATTTTCTCTTTGTTTTTCAATAATTTACAAAATTATAAAAGAGAATTCATATTATTTCACAATTATTTGTTGATTTTGTGTCATTTTTATTTTTATTTCATTTTTATTTTGTTTTATTTATTTTTGTTTTAACTTAAAAACCTGTAATTTAATTTAAAAAAGTTCATTGTTTTATTTTTCTCATTTATTAAAAAATATACAAAATTTTATAAAATAGGTTTCAATATTTTACATTACTTTTATATTAGGTTTGTCAAACGCTAATTAAAGGTGGCAAACAGGTCGGTTCAGACGGGTTTAGTTCGGGTTATATTTGGGTTCGGGTTAATTCGATCTTGGATTTTTTCGATTTTAGACTTTTTCGGTTTTGGGTTCGGTCCAGTTTTAATCATCGGGCTTAGCGGGTATAGTCAAATTATTTTGAAATTTTATATGTTATAAATATTTTTATAATTTTGAATGTAATAATTAATTTAATTTTATATAGTTAAATAAAAATATAATAGAAATGCTAAATTAAAGTTAAAATTTAATAAATATTTATATAAATATAAATTTTTACACTTTTATGTTTTTATTACTTGACAATTATTATTTATTTTTTAATTTCCTGCAATATTCACATTTGTTATAAAGTATATAATTATATATTAATAATTATATAAAAATTTATTTTTTTAAGTGAGCTAAATATATATAGCAAAACTAAAAGAAAGTGAAAATAAAAAAGTATTAGCTATACAAATAAATAACTAACAAATTATAAATAAATCGCACTAAACAATTAAACATTTATATAAATGGCTTTATATTCTTAACAATATTTTATTGGGTTATTGTATTTTTTTGGGTCAACATTGAGCCATTTGAATTTGGACACTCTTAGTTCAATAATTTTTTTACTTTGTTTTATTAGCTTTTTTTAATAATTATATTATATTTTTAATAAAATTTTTACGAATTTTTTTCATTTATTTTGTCTTTTAAATACCAATATAATTAGTAATTAAATAAAATTTAACCGTATAGCTAGTTAACTAATTGTTCAATTCTAATGTTGAATAAAATTATAGTATACATTAAAAAAATACTTAATATTATGAATAATTGGTCAACTAATTACCTCAATTTTATATTTATTTTGTTTTTGGTTTGTACATAAAATCATAATATAACATTATTACATTTAATATAATTGTAATCGTACATATTAATCAAATATCTCATTAAAAATTTAAAACATTGAATTAAACAAGTTATATACACCAATTGACATTATATTATAAATAATAACATTTAATATAATCATATCATATATAGTTATACACCAATTGAGTACTAATTTTTTTATGTTCACTTTAACACAATAATATTAGATATACACCAATTAATCGAATATCTAATTAAAATGTTAAATAGTAGATATTACTAAATTAATTAATGTAATGCTAGTTATTTAAATATAATTAATAATAATATTATTAAAGTATAAAAAACAAATTTTATTAAAATTACCAATTACACAATAATACTACTCTAATATATTATTAAATTACACTTTAATTTACTATTAGAATTATTATTTTTATCGACACTTTAATTTTACATTTAATAGATAATAAATAAATTATTTTTAATAAATACTTAATTCTATCAAAATAATACTTACACAATAAGAGATTACATAATTTATTCTTAAAAGATTATTATAATATAATATACAAATCATTATTATAAGATACTAAATTGCTTTATTCATGTATAAGATTATTATAATATAATAAATAATTAATTACCACTAGCTTGATTTATTAATGTATTTTGTTTTAAGGCTAAAAATAAAATTACCACTAACTTGATTTATAATTTTCTCTTTTAATGATGTCCTAGCTTATAAAAAAATTGTACTTTTATTGTTTAATTTAGTTACTTAACTTTTTTTAATCTTAAAAACTTGAATTTTAATTTTAAGATTAGTTTTTTTTAATGTAAATTTAATATCTTTCTATACTTGAAACTTTAAGAAAGTATAGTTTAAATTTAATTTTATTAAAAATGTTCTTAATGTGTTGTACAAAACATCAAATTTAAAGTTGCAAACAAATATTGAAATTATATAATTTTTTTATATATTTGATTTATTATTGTATTAAAATTAAAATTTTATTATAAAATAAAATAATAAAATGTTAAAATGATTTTTATAATAAAATCAAATGTTAAATTAATAATATATTTATTATTATAAATACAATAAGTATAATATTAAAGATTATTTGATATCATATATGTTTTAAATTAATTTAATTTAATAATTGAATTAAAAATATTCAATATTTAGTTTACTAGTAATACATAATTAATATAATTGTATAATAAATAATAATTATTTTCAAAATTTTAAAATTTTTAATTAAAAAGTGTATCAATTATATATGTATTTTAAAATAATAATCATATAATTATAATTATGATTTTTTCGGTCTATAAATTTGGTTTTTTATGGGTTTTAGATCGGATCGGTATTAGTTTCGGATTATATTGAGTTCAGGTTATGTCGGGTTCAAGTTGTATCGGGTTCGGGTTTTTTCAGTTTCGGATTTTTTTCGATTATGCCCTTTTTTTGCTTTGGGCCTTTGACTTTTTTGGTTAATTTAGGCTGGTCTCGGTTCGGTTTTGGGTGGATTCTCGAGCTCAGGCCGGCTTTTGCCACTTTTAACACTAATTTAACTACTCTTAACAGTACTTTTATAAAAACTTTACTCAAACAACACTTTTTATGATAGCTTCAATTAAGTCAAATAGACCCAAAAAATTAGGCTTGAATTGTAGGGATGAGCCAAGCTCAAACTTGCTTAAAAATCTGTTAATTTATATATAGTTTAGGCCAAATCAGGCTCATGGACAGATCTAATTAAAAATTATTTCAATTTTTTATCTTAATTTTATAATTATTCACTCATAACAAAAAGCTTATACACACACATATATATGACAGTTAATCACTTATAATATTTAGTTTAACATAATGTTTCGAGGAATTTTACATAATTTTGAATTATAACTGATTAATATAATACAGTAATTACTTATTATGTTTTTTTAAGTAAATTTAAGTAACCTACAAAACCTCCAGAAAAGAAAATCTCCAACTCAAGGACTAGGTAGGTGTAGAAAAAAATTACAGCATATCCATTTATTTAAATTTAACTTTATTATTGGACTAACTTATCATTACATAAAACAATTAATTCGTTATAATTTCATTAATTATATAAATAATGTCATCAACTTCCTACTATTGGTTATTAATGAGTTTCCAATATTTTTTGCCAAAAATATAAATTTTAAATAACAGCAACAAAAATACTAATTTTATTAATGAATTTTTAGATATTTTTCAAGAGATGTGATAAAAACAATTTTTAAGCAATCACATGTAATGTTAACAAGTATGCATAAATATGACCATCACAATTTATCATAAATAATAACAATTATTAATTAAGTTTAAATTTATTTAAAAGAAAATATCCTTCATAAAGTAGAATCTTTTTCAAATAACAATTTTATAGATGGACAGATCATGCACTTAACGACAAACGGTAGCACTAACGAAAAGTTTATTTCATAATAATAACATTAAAAGTCTAAAAACCAATACATTATTTTTTTAATTTTAGGATCAAAATGATATATTTTTTTTATCTGAAAAGGAGCATTAAATAAATTCAAAACAGAACCTGGAACTACAGTCTAATATTTCTGGGATACACAGTCCCTATAACATCATAAGTAAAATTAAGTTTAACATTTGCAGGAGGCTCCTCAGAACAACAAAATGCTTCCTCTGACTCAGCTCCCATCTTTGCCAATGTGTCAGCACAATTGTTGGCCTCTCTGAACGTGTGTACAATCCTTACATTATCAAGCCTCTGTAGCAGACACCTGCAATCAGAAACAATCGACCAATAAGCATGTGTAGGAGATATATCCTTGGATACAAACTTGAGAGCAATTTGTGAATCCACTTCTAGGATCAAGTTTCTGAAGCCAAGGTTAATGGCCAATTGAAGTCCATCACGTATGCCCCATAATTCCGCACAAAGGCTAGTAGTTATTCCAAGGTTACGGGAGAATCCACCCAGCCAATTGCCATAGCAATCTCTAATAAGTCCTCCTGCACTAGCTTTCCTTGGATTTCCTTTAGATGAACCATCTGTGTTTAGCTTTACAAATGGGGTAGGAGGTGGTTTCCAACCAACATTGATTTGGGTTTTCATTTCTGCTTTTTGTTTGTACCCCATAATTGCCCAAAATTCTTTGCAACTATTAATAACTTTGGTTTTCCAACCACTAATGGAAATAGAACTGCTGTTAAATATGAGTTGATTTCTACTCAGCCAGATATGCCAAATGCTAAAAGGAAATATCACTTTCCATGGCAAGTTATAACTCTCTATTTCCATCTCGCTCATGCAGTTATGGTAAAACCATTTATTAATTTCCATGTTAAAGGAATGAAAGAAGTCAGGAGGTGGGTCAAGAGCCAGCCATAATTCTGTCACTGTAGGGCAATCTCTAAGGCAGTGGATGGTGGTTTCCTCTGCCTCGCCACATCTCGGACAAAGGAGGGACAAAGGCATTCCTCTAGCATGTAGGTTAGCTCTCGTTGGGATTTTTTGGTGTGAACAGCTCCAGATAAAATGCTGAATCTTTGGAGTGGTTTTTATTTTCCAGATAAATTTCCAATTCATGTCTTCCATTGGGACAGCTTCTTTTGCATACTTATAGGCAGATCTGGTAGTAAATTCACCATTTGGGTTAGCATTCCAACTAATTCCATCATTGGTACTCCCCTCCAACTGGATAGGTACTGCTATGATTTTTTGTTTGAGTTCTATGGGAATGTTATTGCTTAAAGTATTAAAAAGCCAACAATTTTGATCAGAAATAACTTCTTTAACCACTAATTCAATATCTTGAGGAAGCCAAGGCCCATAAACAATACTGTTTAGAGGACCAAGACCAGTCCAGTTATCTGACCAAAAAAGTGTTTGGCTTCCAAATTTGACCACCCATCGTAGTCCTTTCTGAATAATGTTAGCTCCTTTTTTAATTCCCGACCAAATGGGTGAGCACACTCTGTTGTTAACAGTCCCTTCCTTAACATATTTAGCTTTGAGTATCTTAACCCATAAACTGTCTGAATCAGTAATAATTTTCCATCCCAACTTTGCCATGTTCACCTTATTAAGGATTGTCATATCTTTAATCCCAAGGCCCCCACTTTCCTTAGGTAAGGTGACGGTCTCCCAGTTAATCCAATGAATTTTTTTCCTATTTTCTGATGACCCCCACAAGAAGTTTCTAGTAATGGTATTGATCTCCTTGCATATACTCATCGGAAGACAAACTCCTTGCATGTAGTACATGGGAATTGATCCTAAAACGGACTTGACCAAGGTGGCTCTGCCTGCAAATGATAGAAGTTTTGCTTTACATCCTGATAATTTACTGTTAAGTTTATCAATGATAAATCTATAGCTTGAAGCTTTTCTTATTTTTTTCATAGGAAAGCCAAGATATTTTCCAAGATCTTCTGCTTGTGTCATACCCAATGATCTGCTGATTCTCTCTTTTGTATGTTCTTCCATGTTGTTAGAGAAAATTACCACTGATTTGGCCAAATTGACCGTTTGTCCTGAAAGTTCACAAAAGTTCTTAAGCACCCTCTTTATTGCTGCACATGTTCTACTAGTGGCTTTACCTATGAGGATAAGATCATCTGCATAAAACAGATGAGAGATCTTTGGACCACCTCTAGTAAATTGCATTGGATCCCAATTACCATCCTCGCATTCTTCAAGAATTTTTAAATAAAGGTACTCAAGGCAAAGGATGAATATATAAGGTGAGAGGGGGTCCCCTTGACGAATTCCTCTTGATGGATGGACCTTATCACTTTGTTCTCCATTCACAAGAACAGTCATCGATACAGAAGTTATGCAAGACATGATTAACTTTATCCACTCATTTGGGAAGTTGAAAAATTTTAGCATCTTTTTAATAAAACTCCATTCAAGTTTGTCATAAGCCTTCTCAAGATCAATTTTTACCATCTTAGTCCTTGTTTGCCCTTCTTCCTCTCAAGGAGTTGAACCACCTCTTGGGCAATTATTACATTATCTTGAGATCTTCTCCCTGCAATGAAGCTTGATTGAAGAGGGTGTATGATGTTTTTTAAGAATGGTCTAATGCGATTAACAATCACTTTAGTAATAATTTTGTAGATGGTGTTGCACAAACTTATGGGTCGAAACTGATTGATCTGTTCAGGATTTTCAACCTTCGGAATAAGGCAGATGAAGCATTCATTGATCCTTTCAGGCACTTTCTTTGTATCAAAGACACTCTTAATGAATTCAATTACAGACTGGCCAACAATGTCCCAACATTTGTGGTAAAAGATCGGGTGTAACCCATCAGGTCCTGGGGCCTTAAGTGGTTTCATATTGAAGGTGGCCTTAAAAATTTCCACTTCTTTGATATCACTGTTTAAGCCATCCCTCTCACTATCAGTCAAAGCATTTCTAAATCGACTATCCAAATAGTCCTCACGATCACTATACTCAAGAGAAGATTTGTAAAGATTGAGAAAATGTTTGGAGACAGTATCCTTGATACTTTCAGCGTCAGTCACCATATTATTTGACGAATCATTGAGATACAAGATTTTATTTCTTCTTCTTCTTTGTAGTGTACTCAAATGATAGTATCTTGTATTTCGATCCCCATCACTAATCCAATCAACTCACGCTTTTAAGGCCCAAAATTCTTCTTCTTGTTTTAAAATATGTTGGTATTCTTTTTCTAGATATTCCTCTAATTCAACCAGCCATGGGTTATGGGACTGTTCCAAAGCTCTTTGGATTCCATCAAGTCTAGCTATAACTCTTCTTTTCCTATAGAAAATATTTCCAAAGGAATTTTTATTCCATAGACTAACATTCTCTTGGAATTTTGGTATAGCCTCCATGATATAATTATTTGCTTCCTCCCATGATGACTTAACTAGTTCTTTAAAATCCAAATGGCTAAACCAGAATGTTTCAAACCTAAAAGGTTTTGGTCCAAAATGAGGTATTTTTGGGTTTGTATCAAGAAGAATTGGATTATGATCAGACTTAATTTTTGTTAAGTGCATAATCACTGATCTAGGAAACATTAGCTTCCATAGGCTGTTTGCCCATGCTCGATCTATTCTTTCTCTTATAACTTGGCCAAATTGATTTATTTGTCCAAGTAAATCTGTGTCCTATAAATCCAAGATCTATCATGCCACAATCATTCATGCATTCTTGGAAAAGTCGTGCCTTATATCTATTGATAGGTCTACCTCCTAGTTTTTCCAACTCCGATATAACTTCATTAAAGTCCCCCATTAAAAGCCAAGGAAGAGAATGCTCATTTGCAAAGTCAGTTATTTCTTTCCATAAAATTTTTCTAAATTTAAATTTTGGTCTAGCATAGATTGCTGAAAGAATCCAACTTCTGTTAGTCATAAATTGTGAGGAAGGATAGTTATTGGCACATACCTGGATTGAAGCATGGATAACTTGATTCGTGTGATGGATGGTGCTTATATTCACCTCTGTTGTACGCCATAAAAGCCATATTCCTTCGGAGAAACCCTCTGCATCTACCCTGAAGCATTCAGCAAAGCCAAGGGAGTTACAGACTTCTTCAGCTCTCGATCCCGAGATTCTTGGTTCTGTGACTATTACAAAACTTGGATTGTTGATCTGAATTAGTTCTTTGAAGGATCTTTTAAATTCAGGGCCTCCCGCCCCTCTAGCGTTCCAAAGTAACCCACGCATTGGGCCAAATTCAGGTGGTGTTGGATTTAGTAGCCATTCGGCTAGCTCTGGAAGTGCTCTGACCTCCCCTGTCTTTGTCATGCACAACAGATTCGGCGAAAGGTAGTTCTGTAGGAGTAGCACCATCATGTGCTCTGTTTTCCTCTTTCCAAACGCCTGTGTTGATTTCAGCACCATTGTTATCGGGTTTGTTGTTGGCTCGTAAGTTAGGAACACTGCTTCCTCGTTGTCCTCCTTCATTTGTATTTGTCTTGCAATGTCCACCATTATTTGCTTCAAATGAATGTGTCGAAATGGAGGTAGAACTTCCACCTGCATCGGCGTTCTCGCTGGTGTTGTTTCCTATAGTAGATTGACAAACTGTTGTGGATTTGAAACTCCAAAAACCAGGATCATGTTGTTCCATGCCTCTATTATCTCTTCCATGCTCCAACCATTCTCCAGGGGTCTTTCCATTATCACCATTTCGAGAGCCTCCTTCAACTTTATGGTTTTTTCCCCCAAATGAAGGAACATCTGGTCGAGATGCTTGAACGAACTTAGCTAGTTGTCCATTGTATTTTCCCACTTGTTGTTTCTTTGATTCTTTTAGGTTTTCACTCTTTTTGTTACTTTGTGTATTCTTTTTACTGTTGAAACTAAATACTCTTGGTTCTAGGGTCTGGTTGGGATTGAGTAGGTCTTTCTCTTCCATTTTTTTATTTGTATAAACGTTATTTCTTAGTACCTGAACCTCTACTGCGACAAGACCTGTCTTTGAGCTTTGCCCCTTTTCAGAATTTTTCAGAAAAATTGACCGTTGCTCCCCTTCTATCACGTGATCTATACTTTTTCCTTTTCCTTTCTTTTCCCGGGTTGTTGGGTCAATTTTCGGGTCTTCTTTACCCGTTTTCATTTCTGTCTTCTTCTTTGGTTTTCTTCTTGACACGATCATCCAAGGTCCGAATGCATCTTCTTCCTTTTTGTTTGTTTCTGCTTCAGTGTTACCTTCTTCAGAGGTCTCGTTTTGTTCTGGATTTTGAGATTTGCAGACTTTTTCATGCAGGCAATGCTCCTTTCGGTGTCCAATTATGCCATAGGAAAAGCACAAATTTACCCCCTCGTAGAAGACGTTCTGTATGATCTTTCCAATTCTAATTTTTGGGGTTAAGGGTCGGTCCAGGTCAACTTGAATGCAAAGTCTGGCATACCGCCCTCTAGTATTCTTTTCTGTAACCGTATCAATTCTTAGCAATTGCCCCAACTGATTGCCTATTCTCTGTAGTATGGATCTGTCAAAGTACTCAATAGGTAGTCCTGGCAATCTCACCCAGATTGCTGTTGTTGACAATGCAGAAGATGAGCTCAGGGTAAAACCCGGCTCCCAAACACGCATGGTGAGGTAAAAAGGACCTACAAACCATGGTCCCCCATGAAGCACTTTGTAGAAATCCTCGAGGTACTTGAATCTGAATAGAAAATAGTCTTGGCCAAGGTCAATACAATCCATTGGCCCCATGGGTTTCCACAAAGTTTTCACCCGAGGAAAGAGGAAATTATATCCCACTGTTTTGCCAAAGGTTTTGACTATCACAGCATTTTTCCATGGTTGCCTAATTCGGTTCTTTTCTTCCCTTTATAGCAGAATAGTGGGAATGTCATCTGTTTCATCAGACTCCACGTCCGAATCTTCATCCATGAAAGTTGGAGAATTGATATATGAAACACTTCCGTTATCTTGACTTCCCATTAGAGTATCTCTGTAAGAGGTATTGCAGTTTTGATTATCCAGCATTTCTTGATCTGCTTGTTTAATCTCACCACTTTTCGTCCTTTTCACACTTCTTTTCTGGAGGTCTTCTTCTTTAGCAAATTTTGAAACTTTCCAGTTTTCCATGAGAGATTGTTTTTAAGAGAGTTTTGGAGGAGCATCTGAGAATCCTTTAACATGCTTAAGGATTCCTTTTTCTAAAATGATATATTTTCCAACTTTAAAGGTTACCGAGGCTGATTATTCTTTGGAAAATTTATATATTTTGATGAAAATGCAATCAACTTATATTTATTGTTATATGTTTAAATAGAAACTTCACATTTTAAAAATGCACTTTACTAATTTTAATGTTTATTATATTATAGTTTTAAATCGAAACTTTACATTTAAACATGCACTTTATTAATTTTAATTTAGTTATTTGTACAATATCCTATTATTTAATTTTACATTAACATTGTTAAAAGTAATAAACTTTTTTTTTATTACTAAAGAAATCTTTAATAATTGAATATAAAAATAGAGTAATTTGATTTTGAATATAAATTTTACTTATAACTTTTTTTTAACATATTTGCATATTTTGCACATAAAAATTTTTTTTCAATATAAAGAAAATGACGTTTTTATATCCAAATTTTAATGAGATGTTGATGACGTGGTAAAATCAATACCGCTCATTTCAGCGATCTCATCCATTGCCTCCAAATCCAAACGTTACTGAAACCAAGCTCCCTCAACAGAGGGCGCCGAGCCGATCCCTCTAGAAGGAAACTGAAAGAGAAAAACCCGAAAAAACCCGAAGAAAATGGCATTATTACAATTACGCCACTTGACACTTCACTCTCTTCCTTTGTCTTCCGAGCTTCGCCATTTCCGTTTCTCTCCTCTCAAATCTCCTCGTTTCTCCTTCTCCACCTCTGCTTCAACCGCCATGGCTAAACAAGTAAATACCAAGAAAAAATATATATTTTTGAATTTTGAATATTGTGATTTTGATTTTTTGCTTTTTTTTTTTTAAGGTTTTGGTACCGATTGCTAACGGGACTGAGCCGATGGAAGCTGTGATTACGATCGACGTGTTAAGGAGATCGGGAGCTGACGTCACGGTGGGTTCCGTCGAGAAAGAGCTTCGTGTTGACGCTTGCCACGGTGTTAAGATCGTTGCTGATGCTCTCGTCGCGGATTGTAAAGACACTGTTTTTGATCTCATCGCGCTTCCTGTAAGTTGTATTTCTTTCATTTCTTTACCCGTTTTCTTCAGATTTAGGTGTCGAAGTGAAAAAAGCAAAATTTTGAAAATTTAAAACAACAGTGGTTAAAAAATTGAGACTTATTTTGGTTAGTTATTACTTTTTTTTACTTGTTCAAGCAAAAATGCAAAAGTACCTTTGGTTACAAAATCAAATAGATAGTTAAAAAAAGTAAATAATTTATATGAGATTAAAATAGCGGTCTTTTATTAGAATAAAAGTAGAAAATGTATGATTTTACATTTTTTAGAACGAAAGAAAATATCCTAACCTTTTCATGTGGTATGGAAAGAAAGCCAACATTTGATGTCTATTACTCGGTACAAAATTTAAGTTTTGGTCTTCTCGTGTGTTCTCAATTCTCATATATTCTAATATTTTCGTATTTTCTTGTTTGTTGTGTTTGTGCTGGAATTTTTTCATTGAAAATTCTCATTGATATGTATATGTTTTTATATTTGCTCTAGGGAGGCATGCCTGGTGCTACCAACCTTAAAAACTGTGGAGTCCTTGAAAGTGTTGTGAAGAAGCAGGCTGCAGATGGGCGGCTTTATGCGGCGGTTTGTGCTTCACCTGCTGTTGCGCTTGGCTCTTGGGGTCTGTTGAAGGGACTGAAGGTGAGTGTTAAATGATAAGTTGTTAAGTAAATTATTTATAAGATCATGATGTATACATTGTTGCTAATGCTATTTTGGGCCTTATTTTTTTATTGTGTGTAATGTTGCTTGATTGAGCTCATGATCATGCGGATTGTTTTTGGCAGGCTACTTGTTACCCATCATTTATGGAGCAACTGACATCTTGTGCGACGGCTGTTGAATCAAGAGTTCAACTGGATGGCAAGGTTGTGACAAGTCGTGGACCAGGCACTACCATGGAGTTTGGTGTAGCACTGGTTGAGCAATTGTGTGGCAAAGAGAAAGCTGATGAAGTGTCTGGGCCATTGGTAAATACATTAATACTACAATAGTTATGCATTCTTTTGGGTAGAAGGAAAACCCATGTGCTAATTTGAAGGTCAATAAAATGAAACCACTGTTTGCTGAAAGGAAACTGATTGTCTTCAGGTGATGCGCCCTAACCACGGTGATGAGTATACAATCACTGAGCTGAATCCCATTGAATGGAAATGCAATAATAATCCTCAGGTGAGGCTTTGGCATTGGTTTGTTGTTCAGTTTATCAAATTTTGAATGATTGATGCAGGACAGCTCAGGGGACTAGGGTATAAGACAACAAATATCATTAAGAAAGTAGGGAAATTGAATAAAGAAAAGAAAAACAGAAGTCTGACAATGGGTTTTCTACAAGCATTACAAGAAGCAAGAAAAGATGACCTAACCTTTATACCTAGGGTTTCTTGATTGCATCACACAACCAAGAAGAAAGAAAACCAATGCACCACACCTAGGTTCCTCAGGAGTCACATCTAAGGATGATTGCAATCACACCTTATCAATGGCAATAATGCTAAGAATGCTTATATTTCGTAAACTGTCTTTGAAAGAAAGAATGCATCTAACTCTAAACTTAAAAGAACTAGAATTATTGTAAGTATGACTTTAAAGAAAATACTTAAGACTCCTAATAGAAGACTAATAAACTCGGCCTAAAACAAAACCTAATAGAATAAAGAAAACAAACTAAGATACTAAGCCCTAATACAAATGGAAAATATCTATTATAACCCTAGATCTATAAAATTACTATTAAGGTTCATAAATACGTTAACAAAATAAAATCTTATGTAAGCTAATTCCTCAATTAGCTTATCAGGGTTCTGCATCCGTGATATTTGATTATTAATCTTTATTGTGAAAAATGTCCCAATATGTGTATTTAGTGCAGGATCCTAATTCTCACCGTAAGACTCTAACTACGATATCCAAAAAGTATTGCAATTCCTAAGTCTAAGAAGTTTCAAGGATTGCAAAAATTATAACTAGCTAGTGAAGTGCAGAAAGATTAGAACATCATAAATAGATCAAAGTTGAAAAAATAGACCCTAGGCTTTAGACTTAGGAATCTAAGCTTTATGTGTAAGGAGATGATTTGCATCTGGCAATTTTCTATAGTTTTAGTTTGTTCATTTCTTCAAGAAGTAATGTTTACTTCTAATAGGAAAGAACTGGTTCTCCAAGTTTGGCTGCTTTTAGTTACTGCTGTTTTTATTTGTGAATAAGTGTGCTATTGGAGGTCCTATCATCATTATCTTCATGGGTAAGATACAGGAACCAGTATACGAATTCATGCTAAGTTGTTAGCATGAATTCTCTCTTCCACTCAGTCCTTTTTGAGGCAATTTATTCTTTTAACTCATTCCCCAATATCTTTGATAACTTTATTTCAAGTCTTTTTTGATCTTTTCATAGCCTTGACTTTACTCTCTCTTTTTATTTTTATTTTTTAATCACTTATAATCTTCATTCTCCGAACTGGAGCATCTACAGGTTTCCGTTGTATGTGTCCAAACCGACGTAAACAACTTTTACTTATCTTGTTTTCGATAGATACCACTTCAACCTTCTTGCGATTGTCTTCCTTTCTCATTCTATTTTTTCCTGTATATCCGTATATTTGTCGTAGTATTCACATTCTTGCTACGCTCATCTTTTGTGTATGCAATTTTAGTCACTCAATATTCACTACTATAAAGCAATGTTGGTTTAAGAATTGCTCCATAACGCATGCTTTTAGAGCACAACACACCTTAAGTGCTTTTCTGCTTGCTCTAACTAGCCTGGATCCTGTGACTAGGACTTGAAAATGCGACTAGAACTTTGACCAGGTCAAAACCCTATCAAAGGCCCAAAAAACCTTACATAAGCAACCCATAAAGCTGCAAAAATATGATAGTCTGCTAAGTAGGCTCAATTAACATACAAGCCCACAAGAATGTTAATAGTCTGAAGTGAGCCTTTCCTATGAAACTCACCAAAAATTGAACCTAGCTGCAGTTGTTCATTCCATTTGGCAAGTTCTAGCCAAGAGTCTTGCTAATAACTCTATAGCCTTTAGATCCAGCTTTCGACTTTCCAGTTCTTCTTGATACTTCTGCATCTGTATGTATTTGCATCAGTAGTTGATAAAAGCAGAATCTTGAAACTCAGCTGAATTTTGAAATTCTTCTTGTTCCAATAGTGTCTTGACTGCATTGTTTTGGTACCTGGACCACTAGATCAAGGTGGTGTCTTGAAAGTCTGGCAGACTTTAGTCAATACAAAAATTTTGTTATAAATTTGCTGGTGCTGGAAATATATGACATTGAAAATAGGCTGCCTGGACTTTATATATTGATATCTGCAAATTTGATTGTGTTGTAACCCTCCTTTTCCCTCTTTCTGTCTCTTAACTTAGGTGAATCAATACGTTAGTTATTGTTTATGTAATTTAACAGCTAGTTTGTAAGTTCATTGCGGAAAGAAGATAGTTATCTTAATTTCCAAATGTTCTTCATTTCTTTGTCCAATATGATTCTGTGCAATCAGTTGCAACTTCGTTCAGATATTCATTGCCAAGTGTTCTGACATTAAAATTCGTCTTCCTTGCAGTACCATTATACCAAGTTTTAGGGTTCTTTTCTGTAATAAAATTTGTATTTTGTTAATTTTTCAGATCCTTGTACCAATTGCCGATGGCTCAGAAGAAATGGAAGCAGTTGTGATCATTGATATTCTGCGCCGAGCGAAGGCAAATGTTGTGGTGGCCTCTGTTGGAGACAATCTTGAAATTCTGGCTTCTAGGAAAGTAAAATTAGTGGCAGATATGCTTCTTGATGAAGCTGCTAAACTTTCCTACGACCTTATAGTCTTGCCAGTATGTTGGAATTCTGTCCTGTTCCTTGGTTCCTGATTCTTGCCAGCTCTCTCTTTCTTTGACAAATAAATTCAAACTTTGTCTTGCATATTTCAGGGAGGACTTGGTGGTGCGCAAGCATTTGCTAACTCAGATAAGCTGGTGAACTTGCTAAAGAAGCAGGCGGAATCAAACAAACCCTATGGAGCTATTTGTGCATCTCCAGCTTTGGTCTTGGAGCCCCATGGCTTACTCAAGGTCTAATTTTGATCATTTGTGTGTCTTGGTTATAAAATTTGCATAGGGATAATACTTGTTTCATGACTATTACATTATAAAAGTTAATTTGTTTCACTCCCTTGAGTCGTCCAAAAAAATACATTATTGACTCAAAAGTATAAAATAATAATAATAATAATAATAATCTGTCTCTGTGAAGTAGTCTCCACCTCTCTGGAGGCTTGATTAAATAATTCTAATATTTTGTGCATAAGAACTTATAGTTAGGCTATAGGTTCATTACAAACTGTTTTTGGTCAGTTGCTTTTCGGTTTGAAACATTTAACTTTCACTATTGCACAAAGTTATCAGTAATTTTGAAATTATGCTTGCTTTTGCCTGCGATTTGAGTTGTGTTACTTTAATAATATATAAAAAACATGCATGTGCTAAAGTTTGTGTGCAATTCTTGTCGGTTTTTTGTTTTTGGTTTCGAATATATATATATATATATATATATATATATATATATCTTGAATGAAGAGAACATGAATCCTCTGAAATTTTATGCATATGGTATTCTCGGATGTGTAACTGTTGTTTTCTGCAATGTTCCAGGGCAAAAAGGCCACAGCTTTCCCTGCAATGTGCAACAAGCTGTCGGATCAGAGTTTCATTGACAACAGAGTTGTGGTGGATGGCAACCTTATTACAAGCAGGGGCCCTGGAACTGCCATGGAGTTCGCACTAGGAATTGTCGAGAAGTTTTTTGGACGCCCAAAAGCTTTAGAGCTAGCGAAAGTAATGCTTTTCGTACGCCAGTAGTGAGTACTGCTAGTATGAGTGTTTGTCCATGGTCCCTGCTACCTTAGAGCCTGTATGAGTCTGAGATGATATGTGGGTAGATCGAAGGTGAATTTGCTTTCAGATTCACTTTGCGTTTTATGTCCAATAGTTTGTTTATAAATAAAGGAGCTTTGGAACTGCTGAGCAACACAAACACCTTGGTTCATTTGTGATGCTATCCTTACCATGCTATAACCGACATCTTTGAAGTTTGAACCCTAAAATGCCAACTTTCCTCAAGCTTTCATGGGTGGAAAACAAAGAAAATGAGCAGAAGATTGCAACTCTATTAGACTAGAATAAGGTGCTTGATTAAATTTTAATGACTGATTAAACTTTAATGAACCAGAAGTGTTAGTTTACAGTCGTAAATGGAATCCGGAATAAGAATATGAAGCAGAAGGATCGAAAATCCCCAACCCCATAACATGGCATTGCATTTCAGTTATCAATATTCGGAAAATTCTCCAAATCTGAGTACGTTACATATACAATTACACTTACATGTTTCTTTTGCTTGGGCAACTATAAGTGAGGCTTGTCCTACGCCAAAAGAACATGGTCCAAGTCTTAGCTGCTAATTTACAATATAAAATTCAAACCTATGCCTTGTTCCTTCAAGGACTCAGCTGCATCTTTATTTAAAGGATACAGAAACCAAACCACAAGCAAGCGAAATTCGACGATATTCAGCGAGTCAGATTTTAGCTTTGATATCCTACCTTCACTTTACCAACTCCTTGCATAATAGCAAGCTTGTTTGAAGATGTTGATTTCTATTCCACTTGTTGGAACATGAGCAAGATGTGGGTGTTGGTTGGCAATTTGAGAAATTCTATTTGCACTTCATTTTCTTTAAATTATACTTCAAAATTTTTAAGATAAAAAACTCTTTGTTGAAAAAGATAATTATACTTATATAAAAAGTTTTCATTAGGTAAAAGAGAGCTCACTACCCTCGCAAGTGAATTTGCCCAAGGAGCACTATTCTATGCAAATTCACTTGCACAAGACTACTTTCTTAACGCAACGCGGCATACAGCTTGCGCAGGGGGAACGTATCTGTGCAAGTCAGCTTGCGCGACACATAAATATTTACATGCTTGTCTCGCGCAAGCTAACTTGCACAAGTATGTGCTCCTCAAGCAAGGCACCTTACGCTGGGAAGGCATTTTTGCGCAAGTGAATTTGTGCAAAATTGTTCTCTTCGCGCAAATTCCTCTTCGCGCAAATTCACTTGCACGAGCAACGAGCTCTGCAACAATTCTATTTTTTATGCCATGATTTTCCTCTCAAGCTTACGTATTTTATTATTCAGTTTTCATGCTTTCATATTATTCAATGCTATCATAATAACTTCTTTCACTCAAAATTTTCATTTTTTTTATTATCTTGAAGGAGGAGAGAAAATTTAGTGTTTATAAGAAAGAAAGATGGGTTTTAGAAAAAGAAAGAAAAGTGAAAGAGAAAAAATGATGAGTAGAAAAATTTTCATATGAGTATAGTTGTCTTTTCATACAAAAGTTTTTTGTCTTGAAAAATTTCGAAGTATAAAAAGAAAAAAAATTAAGCACAAATAAAATTTCTTTGGCAATTGCTATTATGTCAAAAAAGTATTGAGCTTTTTCAATGGTGGATAAACTTTTTTTTTTATCAACTTGCAAAATAAGGTCTACTAGAGTTGTTTTCAGAGATACTTAAGTTAATAAGAATTTTAGAATGATAATGAATTTGGAGAATAAGTAAATAAAGTTGAAACTTCGTAAGATTTTGTGTACCTTTAACTTACTATAAGTCCTTTTTCACAATAGTTAGGCTTTTTTAGACATGTTCTCCGCACTCTTGTTTTGTGAGACTTAAATGTTTGTGCATTAAATGAGTAGTTTACAAGAGATAGTGAAATATTCCTGCACGTTCGAGGTCGATCATGGCTTACGTTTGAAACCCTTTGATTGGGTACTAACACTTCTCTTTGTATATTGACTGCACAACTAGAGAACCAGTAACCTTATTTTCCGTTTGTTCATCATTTCTTTGCTCATGTGATTAGGTGCAGTGAGTGTAACTTGATTGCGTTAATCTCAATTCCAAATGTTATTATGACATTCAATTTTGTCTTCCCGGTATTAAATATGAGATGAACTTCTCTGGCTGTATTCATATTTCTTTTCAAGAAAAAAAAATTGTGTTTGGCTGGTTTTTCTGTTGGAAAATTAACACATATAAATATACTCAGAATTTTATGTTTAATCATCAAGAAAATATTAATACGGAAGCGTACTTAAATTTATTGGAATTGATTTCTTGGGGTTAAAGTCTTATACGTCTAAATCTTTTGAGAAAATCTGTATCTCACTTAATGATGAGATTTGATTGTGAGAATTACGTTATGTTTAGACTTAGATCATAACATATTTATACTTGAAGTATATTTTATTTTATTTTGGCCCATCATGAAAATAAAATAAAATATTGGTTTTCTACACATTACAAAACTCATACTAATTGAGATGTCCTAAAGTCCAATAATTTAAACTTTATTTGATCACTTTAAAGTGGACTAAATAGATAACTCGTAATGTACATTTTCCGGTTCTTGGACTAGTCTAATTGCTAGTGCAATGGGAGAAATGTCAGTCTTCGATGGCAATCATGCATAAATGGTGGTTCAAGTGGTAAATGAATTTATTTTTTTAATTGTTTCAAGCTTAAATTCGTTGAGAGGATATAAGAAAATAATTTTTCATAAATTCATTAAATTCAACGTAAATAAATGAATCTGTTTAAACCAATTTGAACCCAAAAAAAAAAATCTAACAAAATCTGAAAGTATAAAAACAACAGTGTGGATTATGAACAATTAAACATAGATTTGTTGGCTTAATGCAACATGTATAATCAAAATTTAAAAAAAATAAAAATATTGAAATATTTAAACAAATACTAGATAGTCCAAGATGATTCAAAAATGTCAGCTGATTAAGGCCATAGAAAATTATAATGTGAACATGAATTAAATGTGGCCACCTAAACATCCAAAGTAGTTCTAACAAGTGTGCTACCTCATATTATCTTTGTCAAGTTATCGTTTCACTCGTTTTAACTCAAATATTCCACACTTGTGGGGCTTTGAGGAACTAAGAAGAACCCCAAGTTTGAAACCAAGAAATTTTTTTTTTTGTCTTTTATATATATTTCTTATAATTTTTATACATGTTTTGGATAAATGAATTAATAGTAGGCCATTTGAACTATATTTCTATACCATCAAACATAAATTCGTTTAAACTTGTCAATTAGATCTTGACTTAGCGGTAAAGAAAAAGGTAAAATTTTGAAATCTTAAGTTTGAGTCTCATAAAATGTGAACTTAAATTTACTCTAATTGTTTACTAGTTTAGTTAGTTATAATTATTTAGTAGTTTACATGCTTTGAGTAAAGTGATTTTTATAGTTACATATTTATGGAATGTAATATACTAATTGTAATCGTAACTTCTAATGAAAATGTATTATTAAAAAAAATTCAATTAAACTTAAGATTTCATTCAGTTATTTTACATAATTTTTTTTAAAAAAATTATTTTAAGTTCAAATTTTAATATTTATAATGCTTTCCTTCTATTTTCGAAATACCACCATTTTAAACCTCGTAAATGCAAAAATTATTGATCATAAAAAGGCTGAGTAGAAAATTGAGAATTCATATTAAAAACAAATGAGATTGTTTCGTAGAAATGGAATTCAAAAACGTTTTGAACAGCTAAGAAGCAAAGATTTTTCCAGCACCAATTTTCTTACTAGAGCAAAAGTCGACAAAGAAAAACTTTTTATTCTTGACAGGCTACTGCCAAGTGTACACAAGATTATCATATGTAACAAAAAAAAAAGGGTTATCATTTACATTCATCAAATATATATATATATATATATATGTTTTTGCACACAATAGATGTTCCTGTATAAGAGAAAAGAAATGAAAATATTAATATTCGAACTTTAAATTTATAAAATTTTCATGTTTTAAAGGTAAAAATATGATTATTTGATCTTGAAATCATGAAAATTGAAATAATACTCTTTTGAAAGTTTCACTTCAATTAATCAAGTTGATTTTATTGATCTAACACATTTGGAATAACACAGCCAATCAATAAACTAATTTAGAATTCTTATTGAAATAACGAAGAAGAATAACTCGGTCATGGTTTAGGAATGAACATAGTCAAAATCAGCCCAAACTAGAAGAAATTTCAAGTCGTCAAGGAACATTGATGTGACCGGTTGGATCATTAATTTTTCTAATTTTTTTTTCAATACAATTGGGACGATATGTATAGAAATATGATTTCACACGTTGCAAAGTTCCCTTTCTTTGACTTTCACTTTAACAAAGAAAAATCAAAGCCTGGGCGAAGCCACTTGGAAGCCAGATTATATTATGCTGAAATACAAAATAAATGCTCTTAATTAAATTTATAACATGAGCTTCTATTTTTTAGACTCGAGTATGTAATCAATTAAATATAATTAAAAATTATTATTTGAACATAAATTTTGACCATTGAAATTTATACTAATTGAGATAAATTTAGCATTTGACATATATGATATATAGAATAAATATTATCATGCGATATACATTTTTTAATATGTGTTAAAATAATTAAAAAAATCATATTTTGATAATTTTTGATACGTGCTATTTTCTTTTTTTTAATTTTAACGCATGAATGCTTAACATATGTCACGTTCCATGACCATGTCATAAATAATTTTATCTCAATCAGAAAAAATTAATTAACGATGTTAAAATTGTCATTCAAATTGAGATATTTAATTGATTATAATAAGAAGTTTGAACTAGTGTGAAAGGTTTAATTAAGTATAAGGACTAATTTTAAATTTTGGCCAAAATTTTAAATTCTTCATTGATTATTGACAATGTGATTTGATACTCTCTTGGTGAAGTCTTATTGGCAACAAGATGTAGTTGATGGAATATATATTGCGGCGTAGATATTATTGAATTAAATCTCCCAACACTGCTAATAAAGCTAAAAGAATAGTGAATTGCAAGTTACAATTAACAATCCCCATTTCATCTTTTTTATGCATCTTATCTGCATGTTTATTATTTGATAAATAGCATTTAAGAAATTTTTTATTTCTTAAAAAAATTATATATTGTGACTTAGTTGGCAATGCAGACTGAATTTGTGAGAAAAGTTTTCAAGTTTGATCCCTACTAAACACACTTTTGAGAAGAGGTGAAAAGTCTTAACTGTGATTAAGTCTCGAGTAGTATTAATCTCAGATGATGATACCTGTGGTTTGTACCAAAAAAAATTTGATAAATAGCATTTAAGAAATTCTTTATTTCTTAAAAAAAGTTTATATATGATGCACTAACAGTATAAAATTTTAGATATCTATTGTTTGATAAAAATAAAATTTCAATTTTTAAAATACATTAAAAAATATTATTCTTTATTTGGATATTGGATCAACTCGAAACTTTACCTACATGATTAATATATGTGAATTGTTAAATCTAACTTATGATTTATAAAATTATTAATCTTTCATAAAATAATAAAAATCATATAAAATAATTCATTTTATGCTAATATTTGAAGTTATATATGAGAGAATTTTCAAAAGTTTTGGAGAGGTGAAAGGCCACTTATATAATTAACTTATTAATCGTCCTCAGAATAGAGCTGAGTGTAAATAAATTGAGTAAAAATGATCTCTTAAAAATTTTACCTGATATTTTTTTTATATCTTTGACTATGAATAATCCAAATATATTACATTTTGCTTTATTCGTAAGATAAATTTGACTAAAACACGTGACATTTATACTGAGTTGTTGGGAATTATTCCCCCTTTACGAGTCTCATAAATTTCGTACAGTAAGAAGCATCGGATCCGTCGTCTATCTCTATCCTACCTCACCATAACGTAATACTAAATAACGCCTAAATAAAGGTCAAATATCATCTTGCAATTAATTATTAATCAAAGAAATTATTTAAAATATATGCTTTCTATTTGGGGATGGAAACAGGAAAGTGCGAACAAAGCTAAAGTTATCTTTCCTTTTGAGTTGTAACGTACATTCATTTATTATTTAATTTAATTTTTTTTATTAGGGCCATAATGTCTCCAAGTTAGTTTGTGCATATTTTAAAATTAATTTCATCTCTTAAAGAAGCATCCTACTTGAATCTTGAACTTAGCATATAAGATAAAATACATATTATTTAATTTCAACTATTAATATTATTTAATTTCATGAATATTATTTAATTTTTTTGGTGAATAAAAAGTTTAAGAATAGAGAAGATTATCTTTTTTTCAAAATCAAGACAAGCCACTAATTTTTTTTTGAGATTTACGGATTTAGTGCTTTACATGAAAACTCAAACTTTAACTATTTATGTCAACTTTCATTGGGAAATATTATTTAATTTAATATGCATGAAATACATAATCTCAAATATCATTAAAGATAAACCCTAAAGTCCAAGTATTAATAAACAAAAAAACTCTCCTTTTTGCTAGTTTTCCACATGCAAGTCTTATCAAAGGATAGAGAAAGCCGATTTTGACTTTTCAAACAACCCTTTGCGCCTCAACTTTTCTAGCACATGAAGGGATTGGAATCAAATTTCTTTTTCAGAATTTTAAATTCAAAATGGTGACGTCGAAAATCCAAAATTCTCATTAAAACACGTAAAAAAAACGTCATAAATCACAGTACGATAGATGTCTCAAAAGAAGTTTTTTATATGTAAACACTAGGGAGAGGTCATTCGAAATTGCCCTTTTTAGCTTGCTTTTTCGTTATTACAATTGTGTTCTTTTAGCAAGTAACGACTAGAGAAAGATCAGCATTAACTGCCCAACTCCCATTATTGCACGACTCCAAGGTCGTCTGAATTGTAGTTGCAGCTTGCAAAATCATCCAAGGTTAGTTCCAATCTGGGTTTTGTTTTGTTGTCAGGAAGATACAAGAAAATGAAATAAGAAGGGAAAAAAGGATAAGGAGAAAATTATGCTTTAGAGTAGTTTGGATCTCTTTATCTTTGGTTGGTTTGCATGGATGTACTCAAAATCAGCTTACTTGACGAAATTAGGAGCTCGGTCTTTATGGATGGTTGTTTTTTTTTTTCTTCTTTTTGGATTCCTTGTGACACTGAAGAAAGGTTCAAGATTCAATTTTTCCATTTGCTTTTAGCAAAATACAGGGACAGGAATGTTGGGTCTTTTCTTTTTTTTGGTTTTGTTTTTTTTCAGCTGATGTTACAGTTTTTTAGCTTTGAATTCCGATGAAAGGTTGTGGTGCTTTAAAGTTTCAAAATTTTTTAGTGGAAGATTTTACAGTTTTTTTTTTTTTGTTATAGGTGTTGTTGATCAGTTTATAATTTTTTGGTGTGCTCAAAGGTGTTAGAGATTTGAGAAAATTTTAACTGTTTTGGAAGTTTGAATTCATGGGACTATCCAGGAGATATTTTAAGTCTTCCTCTTGATCTTTCAACTTTCAAGCAAATTTGGTATGCTTTTAATGTTATTAGACAAAACACATTTGGAAGTTTAATTAGCGATCTTTTTAATGTAATTTCAACGTAAATCCTCTTTAGATTTACGTAAACTGATTTTTCAACTGAAATTTTTTATCATGCATTCTTGAAGGATTCTTTTTAAACTAAAGACCTTCGCTTAATTGTTCCTTCAGTTCTGTCTTATTTTGTTTGATATGCTAATGATGGATTATCTCTGGTTTATTATCTAATTTGAACAAAATCTCCACAGCCTTTGTTTCTTTTTATTCAATTATTAACTGGAATTAGGTTTGTCCACTAAGGTTTTCGTCATCTTCTGTTTTTCCCCTTCTTTTCTCTCCTGTTTTATCACAATGGCCTCTTTTTATTTTTATATACCTGGATTAACTCTACACATCTGTAATACTGTGTCAAAATAATTTAATAATAATGTCTTATGAGGAGCTCCTACTCTCATGTGTCATACTTTTGGCCATTAAGAAGGTGAACTGGACTCATGGTGATGCTCGTTTGGACTATTTTTAAGTTCTCCTTCTAGATGCTGTTAGGTTATTACATGAACATCGTAATTAATACTTGTATCTTGGTTCAACAGACACTTGCGAATATTGTACTCTGGATATTCCCTTTTTTTATGGGTCCTTTAATAGCATTGCAAAAGTTTTACATTTTTGTTGCCCAATGTATACATGCAAAAAGTCTTTGCCTCATGCTTCTTTGATTTAATTCGTGGAAAAGGTTATTTTTTATCTTAGTTGGAGTTTATCAAAAAGTATCATGAGATTGTTTTCTTTGCTTTGCTAGATAGGTGGGTTTAAGATGCTAAACTAACTCTACCGGGTTCAGTATGTAGTTTTGAATCTCTATGCATTTACCTCTAATAGCGGTGAATGAATGTTAGGGTGAGATTCATAGCAGCAGATGTTTATATTCTTAAACAATCATTTAAGGCCTAAAGCTGAAATGATTTAGGAGGTCAGTGATGATCATTATCATACTCCCAGAAATAGATTGACCTTTTTATCTATCTATCCTTTCTATATGAATGTCTTAATGGTTAATTAGGATATGACAAGGCAACAATATACTCCTTTCCAACAGATGACTCTTATTGATGCTTTACTGTGGCTGCAGGGTTTCTACTGTGTGTAAGGCAATCAAGCTGACAGCAGCTGGTGATGACTTGCTTCTCATTTTTATGTTCGAGAAAGAAGGCAACTTTCTCAAATAAACAAACCACAGAAATTGATGAAGGTATGCTGCTAGCTTGACTTAATGTTCTGTCTTCTATTTGGAACCAATAATCCTAAGAAAACGGCTTATGGCCCTATAAAATGTGGCTTGGCACTGACTTTTATGTGACTTTGACATAATTCCTGCAATAATATCAGCCACCCTACACTATATGATCAACTTGAGAAAAGGAAAAAAAAATGTTAGCTACCCCCGATGAACTGCTAAAAATTTTCTGAACTCCTTGTTTGGTCTGACTTCCTTTAACTTCATCTTGAGCTAGATCTGTATTCCCTCTCTCAGCTAAAAACCTCCTCCCACCGGAAAAATGCTTCCTTCTATATATATTATGTACATGCAATAGTTCCTAATGCATACTCATTGGCGCAGAGGTTTCCAGTATTCAGAACACTAAACTGTTTACTTACAAGGAGCTGCAAGCGGCAACTGGAAATTTTCGTTATTCCAATAGAATTGGAGAGGGAGGTTTCGGTGTTGTCTACAAGGTGATTAGAATTTGTTGTTTTGGTCAAATCTTTTTGAAACAATGCCAATGCTTAATTTGAAACTAAGCTTGTTTATTATTTTAACATCCAATGCTAACTTCTTACCAATCATTTTTCAATGTACAGGGAACTTTCAGAGATGGTACCGTGGCTGCTATAAAGGTGCTGTCTGCTGACTCAAGCCAAGGCGTGCGAGAGTTCTTGACAGAAATAAATGTGATTGCAGATATAGAGCACGAAAACCTGGTTGAGTTGTGTGGCTGTTGTGTTGAAGGAAAGCACAGAATTTTGGTTTACGGCTATCTTGAAAATAACAGCCTTGCACAAACACTTCTTGGTAATTACTAGTATTCAGGATTTGTGTTTATTAACTGCTTTAACAATAATAACTTATGACCTCTTTACCTTTTAGGCGGAGGCCATAGCAGTATGCAATTCAGCTGGCAAGCAAGACGGAACATTTGCATTGGTGTTGCAAAGGGACTTGCTTTTCTTCACGAGGAAGTTCGACCATATATTGTTCACAGAGACATAAAAGCAAGCAATATCCTTCTTGATAGAAATCTCATGCCCAAAATTTCAGATTTTGGTCTAGCGAAGCTTTTCCCAGACAACTTGACTCACATAAGTACACGTGTTGCAGGAACAACGTGAGTTCTTAAATTTCTATATATACTCATTCTTAGTGAAGGGACTCAATATTATGGGTTACATGATGATTTTAAAATATCAATAAAAATTAGTTTTGATATAATCATCTAGAACGGTTATTTGAACTGGTTTTAGTGTAGAGTGTGTGTTTTTTCATGTGGGCTGGTTGGTGATGTTTTTGACTACAAGGTCTTCTGGCTTTACGCTTTATAGTGTGTAACCTGTTTATGTTGTCACTTTTTTTTTGAGTGAAAAAAAATCAGTAAAATCAATTTTTATTGGAACTTTTCGACATTGTACAAGCTTTTCATTTTTTTTATATTTATTTAACAATCTACAAAAATTCCTTTCAGCATTGATAATTTCTTTGTGTATCCTTATGTGTTTTATACAGAGGTTATCTAGCGCCTGAGTATGCTATAAGAGGCAAGCTGACGAGGAAAGCAGATATTTACAGTTTTGGTGTTTTGTTATTGGAAATTGTTAGCGGTAGAAGCAACACAAACAGGAGATTACCTGTGTCTGAGCAATATCTTCTTGAAAGGGTATGCATCTCTTCTATGTTCTTATCTTGTTGTAGCCTTCATTGCTGGGGTCATTTGAGTCTTTATGTATTGTCCACATAACTCATAGCTGGAATAGTCTTTCAGTGCAGAGACACAGGGAGAGAAAATAACCCATCTGAGACATACCTATTCAATCTCCATTGGTCCTACAGTTTTTAGCTTAAACAAGCATTATAACATAAACCTGATAATATTCAAAATATAACTTTCATGCAAGTGAAATAAGAAAAAGGTTGAAATTGTAAAATGCCAAAGTCGATTTGGCTTGCCAATGTTCCATATAGCGCGAATATAAACTTGCGGTATTTCTCAGTGAGATTTGTTGGGGAGATTTGATACATTGGTGCATTTATTTGTTCACAAAAGCTTAAAACTATAGGTTCTTGAATTCCTTATGTATTTATGTTTTGTACTTGTTCTATGTTGTTGAATGTCAAATGACAGAGTCATGTGATTTGGATCCAATCTTTTAGGTCAATCTCCACTTAGCTGAGCCACTGAATGCCATTCAGGTCATATTGCTTTCTATGGTGAAACTATCCTAAGAAACCAACTAAAGCCCTTGGCTGTATTGCCACTTCTTGGGAGATTAGTCTTTTTAGAATTTGATGCTTAAGGACTGTGGACGTATCATAGTTTTAATCAAATTGGGACCTCCTTCAATTTCTAAAAGCAATTGTTGATTTTCTTAGGGATATCCTAATCCTAGAACATTTTTTGTAGATAAATTGCATAATGTGAAAGTGTTGCCTCATTATCTCTAGTCAACATTTGTTCTGTACTTTTGTGTACTTTGAGCTCCATCTGTTTCAATTTGGTTGGTGTTATGACTTATGATTTTGAGACTCCTTGCTAAATAGAGTTACAATTGCAGGTATGGGTCACGTATGAGCATGGACGACTAGCGGAATTAGTTGATATTTCATTGAATGGAGACTACAACGATGAAGAGGCTCAGAAGTTCCTAAAGATTGGCTTACTCTGCACCCAAGACATGCCAAAGCTCCGACCATCCATGTCTGAAGTGGTGAAGATGTTAACCGGTGAGGAACCTGTAGGTGACCAGAATATATCAAGGCCTGGCCTGCTTTCGGCATTCATGGATCTCAGAGGCCACAAAGATAAGTCTGACACGGTTTCTGAAGACACAGGCAAAGGGGGGGAATCATCTTCGTCATCAGGAAACATTACCACATCATATGCAACAATGACATTCAATTCAATATACGACCGAAGCAATTAGGTTGGTATAATTATTGTTTCGGTATTCTTTGGCTAGTGTTCTGAAATTTTTTCCCATGGTTTTCTCTTAGTAAAAGTCAGAGCTCTGGAATTGCTGGCCAAACTATATCTTGTTCGTCCTTCCTGTTTCTGAGATTAGCAATGCTGTAAATTTATGTAAATTGTAATAAGTTGGGCCTTTATATTTTGATTCTTTTTAAACTCACTCGAGTAATGTTAAAAGTAGAAAGAGCAAGAAAGAGTACTGCAAAGGCAGTGTTTATGAGCAATACTTTGTGAGTTCAGGTGAATGAACTCTCCTTTGCTCGCACGGCTTCTTCTTTCATCTGTAAACATGCTCTGGTGTATTTTCATTATTCTGTGAATTTTGTGATAAATCACTAATGTTCAGTGGTTGAGTTGTTTTTCAGTTTGATCCAATCACACATGCAACACTAAAGCAATTTTTGTTGTTCAACATGGTAAAACACTGCATATGTTCAACAAATCCTGTTTCTCAAGTGTTTACAGGATTCAAGTTGGTAGCCATACTATTTATCATCTGAAAAACGGGTAAACAGGAAACCAGCACTTTTATCATAACTTTGATGAAAGTTTTGATTCATTCAAATCATGTTCAGTTCTTTTAACAGAAAGACTAACTATGGCTGAGGGAGTAACCGTGGGTAATTTATTAATTTTGAATGAATTTAAACAGACCATGTATATATATATATATAGGTTTTGCTTGAAGTTAAGCATTGGTACATCAGAGAGTAAAAAAATTATAGATTTTCAAAAATGATAATAATAATGAAAAATAAAAAAAGGAATGAGAAGATATCTAGTTTCTTGACCTGTAACATCTATACCACAAAATCAATAAACAAAGCACTCTAAAGCCAATTATGAAGCCCAACATCACAGCCAAGTTGCTCCATTTCTGTGAATCTTTCAGGTCTTGCTGTCTTAAGAACCAACTTCCAAATAAACTGCATTCTCCATTCTCAAATTCTATGCACCTTTGCTGCCCTTGTTTTCCTCCAAATTCATTTATCATAAAGCACTCAAATGGGTACTTAAACAAGCTCAAATAATGCATGAAAATCCAGTAATTTGGTATTTTTTCTTTGGCTATGAAGTACCCTGAAAAGAGAAAGAAAGATCCCATTAGGCCTGCAATCACTGAGTTCCCCATGATGAAGTTTGGCACAAGAGCACTGAAACATGCCACAAAAGAATTGGACGTCAAAAGAACCATCCAAACCACCAGGGTGAAGTAAAGAAACCCATCAATGTTGTCCCTTCTCAAGCCAACCAGCCAGTAAACTGGTGAGCTGAAGAGGATGCCAACCATCAAAAGAAAAGGAAGGAAAACTATGGTGTTGGCTAAGACATAGGAGGAAACTCTATAAGCTCCCCTTGAAGTCTCTCTCATTAGAATTCTTCTCTCTTGCAGGAAAATTGGCAGGCCTTCTGTTGTGGAAGATAGTAAGAAGGTGAGAGTGAAGGCAAAGAATCCTGTTTGAGTTTGCAAAGCAATCCTTCCTTTATCATTTCCAACATTGAAATATATTGTTCCAAGAACAAATCCAACCACTAAGGCTTGTATGACTCTTGTGGCAAAGAGTTGCTTGGTTCTGAATATGTTGCTGCAAAATCTTTGTCCTAATATCAAAACCTCCTCCAACCGAGAATTTGGGTAGAACAAAAGCTTTCTTTCAATATTGATGGGGCTCCTCATTCGATAATCTTCACGGTTTATGCTACTGTGAGATTCTGAGTTTGACATGGCCAAACTTCCTATAACATCGATGGCGAATTCAAGAACATTGACCCGACGAGGGATACGATGATCTGCAAACTTTAGCCTTTCTTCAAGAAGATTCAACGATCCATTATGAACAACAAATCCATTTGAAAGCAAAACAATGCGATCAAACAACTCGAGGATCCGGAAACCAGGTTGGTGGATGGTTAAAACAACAGTCTTACCCTGGTTAGCTGCCATTGATTTTAGCAGTGTCACTGCATGAAGAGCTGAAGCTGAATCCAATCCTGAAGTTGGTTCATCAATCAAGATAACAGCAGGATCATGAACCAAATCAACTCCAATCGATACTCTGCGCCTTTCTCCGCCAGAAATGCCACTGTTTGATCCTCCACCAATTCTGGAACCTGCCACATGCTCCAACCCAAGCTCCTTCAATAGCCCTTTCACTCTAGAGCTAGCTTCTTTCCTCCCTCCTTGTAGCCTCAACAGTGCACTATACATTAGCGTTTCTTCGACGGTAAGCAATGGAAATAGAGCATCATCCTGAGTAACATAACCTGAAACTCTCCGAAACAGTTTAACATCGACAGGCCTGTCATTGACAAGCACTTCACCTTGTGACACTTTACAGGGTGGTATCCTTCCGGCAAGAATCTCAAGCAATGTCGTTTTTCCTGCTCCGCTTGGTCCAGCTATTGCTGTAATCTCTCCAGGCCTAGCTTCACAATTCACACCCTTCAAAATGAGCTTGGTAGCTTTATCTGGATCAATCCAGCCACAAGGAATACACCTCAACTCTACAAATTTGCCGCTTAACTTGTAGGACAAATTTCTGGTTTCTAATCTGTATGGAGCTTTCCGGCCACCGGAAACCGGTGACTTCACAGGCAATTCCATTGAGAGAAATTAGAATGGTGAAAGTTGAGATGCAAGCAAACTAGGATGCCTGAGGTTATGTGAAGAAAGAAAATAAAAGAAGATGAACTAACACACCAAATTGGCTATCCTTGAACAAGCAAAAGCAAGAAATAAATGAATAGTTAAGTTTGCATGCATGTGAATTTAGCCTATTTGGGGCATTGGGCTACTTGACTTGGCTTATTTCTCTAAAGCAAAGAAGAGTTTCGGTGGGTTTGGATAAATGAGATTGTTTACAAGAAACCCACAAAAAAGCGATGAAAGACATAGAAGCCAAGGTTGAAAGCTTTTCAGGTGAGCTAATATCTTGACTGCGAAAGGTGTTAATGTTGGTGGCCTCACCCCAACTTCCTTACTTTGACAGCTAAAACAGGGTTGGTGGGAGAAAGCTAATATAATTGGTTGTCCTAAGAAGTATTAATTTGGGGCATGTAAATTGTCATGAAGCAGCACAATTAATTCCAATTTGGTCATCAAATTTAAGCTTAGACAATCGTTTATAAATCCCAATCTTGCATTTGAACTATGAAACTAAGGCAACTCTGATCTGGCTAAGTTCATCAAACCCAAGCTATATTTATGGTTTTCCTTTGACTTGAAAGAAATAGATTCTTAAATGTTCTGGTTTCAAAATAGGTTTAACTCGAACTGCCAGAAGGCCTTAACTTGCAAGGTTGTATAACAATTAACATATGTCCTATATGTTTTGATATTAAAATGTCAAATTCATTGTCACCTAAGTTTTTATTAAAGTGTAAGCTAAAAACTATTACAAAGAAGGCACTAAGACAAATAATAGTTGTTTTTAAATTTTAAAGATGTTATCCCATACAAGGGTCTTAAATTTTACATGTGAGTTAATTAAATGATATGTTTTTTAAGATATATTTAATCGTAAAAAATTAATTAAAAATGAATATATGATAATTTTTAAATCTCGTTTTTGACGTTAAAATTTTTTTATATATATATATATATATATATATCAAAAACACATTCATATTGTTATTTTTATTTTTATTGATCCTCGTTAAATTAAATCTAGAATTCTGCCTTTATTTGTAGATTACTTTTCTTTTATCTACTTATCTTTCTAATTAAACAATTTTTTGAAAATGTGAGCTAAATCTATACATAACAAAGGAAGTAAATACAGGGAAGAAGAAAACTGATACAGCAAAGTCCTCGTGGGTTTTTAAATCTATTTTTCATTTTTATATTTAAAAAAACTTCCAAAAATTACAATATATTTCCTGATTTTTTAAGAGAATTTGTTTTTACAAGTGACAATTAATAAATAGTGATATAACGTAGTCTAATTTTCTCTTTTAAGAATATCAATTTAAAAACTGATCAGGTCAAATTTAGTAGTGCACAATATTTACGGAAAAAAATGAAGTTAAATATGATCATGTAATTCATTGTTAATTACTTAATTTTTCAAAATGTTCAATATTATAAAAAATTATATATGATGCATTGACAATATGTAATACAATATATATACTGTCAATGTATCAAAACTTAATATTTCGTTAATGAGCAAATTGAAAATTACCAAGCAAATTTTGAAAATTGAATGAGAAACGAAATTTTAAAGTGATTTCTTAAAATTTAGAAAATTAGATAGGATGATAAAGTTGATGAGAATTTCTCTGACCAATGAAGACAAGATAGAATAAAAAAGAAAAAAAGAAAAAAATGAAGAAAAAGATTGAAAAAAAAGAATGAGAAGAAAAAAATGAAAGGAAAAAGAAGAAAAAAAGAAAAAAAATATGAAAATTGAAGGCCCTAGTTGAAAACTAGAAAAGACTATTTGAGTCAAAAGAAAAAAACCATATGCTTAAGAAGATGGCTTGAATAAAACAGAAAAATATATGTTTCTTTATTTTTAAGAGTTTTGTATTTTTTCTGTTTATTTATTAATTAAATATCAAACTCTGATGCATTCATCATATATAACTTTTATGAATTGTAAGTGTATCAAATATAAATAAAAAAAAAAGCTAGTAAAAACCGTACAAAAGAATTTGTTCAAACAATCCAAGTTCAATTATAACAAAAGAAGTTGTTTAAAAAAATGAACAAAAATAAAAAAATTACAATTATTTAGCCTGAAAGCATAACAATAACATATCAATAAATTGTCTTAAGAAATTTGAAAATGGAACCAGGTTTTTTTAAACAATCATTTTACTTGTATAACAATATCTTTATTTTACCAACATTGATTAGAATTGAGTGGTAAAAGACTCATTTTTCCTTAAGCATGACCCGAGTTAAAGTCATGTGTATGGAGCAAACTGTGCTAGGAGGGATGCCCCACTTTTATGTGGCCTGACAGTTCCCCGACTCTAGAATAGTCACATAAAGCGGATACTGAAAGATAAAAGATTAAAAATACAATATCTTTATTTTTTTTAATGTCATAGTAAAGAGAAAAAAATGGTTGTATTTAACAACTATTATTGTATTGTGTCAGAAATTCAAAATTGTATAAAAAAATTAAAGATAGAAAATTTAATGATTAAATTGTAACAATGAAAGAGACTTAAAGTTTTATTAAACTTGAGTGTAGTTATTAAATTTATTTTCTAATCAAAATAGTAATTGGGTTAAAGTGATTTTCTTATACTTATAGGTTTTATCAACATAATACTTTATTATATATATTTAAAAAAACAGTTAAAAAACTCTTTAGATTATTATTATAAAAAAAAAAATTCCCCTCTAGTTGTTCAATAAAGCCCTTCCAAAACCCTTACTTTCGTTTCACAAGCTCAACGGCCTCCGCAAACTAAAAATGGCGACTTAAACTAGACCTGACAAATCTAGACACGACACGAAAACGATACGAAAAAACCGTGTACGTGTTTGAAAAATTCGTGTTTCGTGTTTATCCGTGTCGACACGAATTTAGACACAGCAATTTTCGTGTTTAGCCGTGTCTGACACGGCTAAACACGTGTAAGACACAAAAACACGTTTAAGAAATTCGTGTTACACGAATACACGATTAACACGTACACGACATGAAAACATGTTTAAAGAAATTCGTGTTACACGGATACACGAATACACGGATACACGTATAAGACACGGTAATCATATATGTTTTTAGTAGGAATTGAATCTTGGCCAAAAGTAAAATACATAAGTGTTTTACCAAATGAACAATTGTAATAAATTAGTATAATGTGTTATGAAAATTAATTTATTAAAACAAACTAATGTTTTAATAAATATTGCAATAAAATAAACTAATAAATTTAATTATGAAATTAAATTAATTAATTATGGTTAAGATAATAAAATTTTATAAATTTTGAAAATAAAGTATTAAGAACTTTTAAGTTAATAACTTAAATACAATACTATAATGTATAAATATATATATGATATTTTTTATTATAATGTATAAAATATAAATATTGTATTATACTAATAAAAGATTGTATAATTAATTAATTATTTTATGTCACGGACACTAACTGTATCATATAATATTGATAAGAAATTAAGAGTTTAAACTTTACAGAATTACATTATTCAGTATACTAAGAAATTCTATAGTTTATTAATTTACTCTATATCAATTATCACATTATAGAAAATAAAATAACATAATATTAACATACAAATTATTATAGTAAGAATAATATTAATATACTTATTAATGATTTATTGATTTATTTTATATACTTAATCTTAAATTATAGTCATATGATGACAATGAATTGATGATATTATATATAATAAGAATAGTAGAATTGATGATATTATTCTATATCAATTATCACATTATAGGAAATTAAAATAACAAAATACTAACATACAAATTAATATAATAGGAACAAGATATTAAATCAAACGAACAAACATAATACTAATACTAACATACAAATCATAGTCATACAAATTAAAATAATAAGAACAAGATATTAAAACAAAGTAATAAACATAATACTAGTACTAACATACAAATTATAGATTTATAGTTATACGATGACGATGAATTGGTGATATTATATACAATAAGAATAGTAGAATTGATGATATTATTATATATCAATTATCACATTATAAGAAATTAAAATAGCATAATACTAACATACAACTTAATATAATAAGAACAAGATATTAAATCAAACTAACAAACATAATACTAGTACTAACATACAAATCTTAGTCATACAAATTAATATAATAAGAACAAGATATTAAAACAAAGTAACAAATATAATACTAGTATTAACATACAAATTATAGATTTATAGTCATACGATGATGATGAATTGATGATATTATATATAATAAGATTATGAGACTTAGTTTTGGAGTTGAGAACTTAAGATTATAGTTTTAAAATTTATAATAAAACATTTACTTTAAATGATTTTGTATAATAACATTTATATAAATTAAAAAATATATATGATTTGTTCTTTTCAACTTGGATATTAGTAAAGAAGACTCGACATCATTGAAGAGTTCTAGTTCTTTTCAAGTTATTAAATCATTTTGAGTTATGTTAACTTCTTAAGTTAACATAACTTGCATGATCAATGACTTAATGTTTGAATGTTTTGTTAAATTATTTATGCTTGTTGACTTAATGTTAGAATTTATATATGATATACTGACAGTGTATAGTTTCTATACACTGTCAATGTACCAGAGGCTGACACCTCATCAAAAGGCCTTTATGAGCAAATTAAAAAAATTTATTTATATTTGCTTTTCAAGGCCTATTGATGAGGTGTCAACCTCTGGTGAATTGACAGTGTATAAAAATTATACACTGTCAGTGTATCATATACAAACTCTTAATGTTAACTATTTATGTTTATTTGTATGTTTTTGTAATTTTCAATACATAATATATTATGGATTGTATGGATTGAAAATATTATTATTTTGTTATATTTGTAATTAATATTTGAATGTTAATTAATATAGATGTAAAAAAATGGAAAAATATATTTTTTATCATTTTTATTATATTTTATTTTTAATCGTGTCATTCGTGTCGTGTCTATTCGTGTCGTGTCAATTTCGTGTTATTTTATCTAAATCGTGTCGTGTCGTGTTAATCGTGTCGTGTGACACGATTAATTATCACGTGTCAGTCGTATCGTGTCACGTGTTACACGTATAAAAAGTGTTGTTTTTTGTGTTTACTATTTAGACACCTTTTATAATTCGTGTCGTGTTCGTGTTTTGATAATTCGTATCGTGTTATGACACGGAGACACGAATTGCTAGGTCTAACTCAAACCCTCCCTCGCTCGCTCTTCTCCAAAACCCAATACCCTAACATCCTTCCTCTTCTCTTCCTCCCGCCCTTTCTCTTCCTTTTCGTAAGCCGCCGTTGCCTACCCCAAAATCCTAATCGCCCCCTCCCCGCCTTCTTCCCTCTCCTTCCTCCGCCTCCTTCGTGCCTCACCCTGCCTCTCCCTTCTCCTTCATGACTCACTTTATCCCACCGTCAAATCTTTCTCCACACGTGCCGCCAGGTCCTCCCTCAATGACCCAAATCCCAACTACTCGAACCGGCCTCCTAAAGAGACGATCTTGCTCGACGGATGTGACTTTGAGCATTGGCTCGTCGTGATGGAGCCGCCTAAAGAGGATGCTACTAGAGATGATATTATTGATTCGTATATCAAAAACCTTGCTCAAGTTGTGGGCAGGTATAATTTTTGTTGATTTATAATGGGTTATTGTTTATTGTTTATTTATTAAGGTTGGTAATTTAAATTGTTTGAAACTGAATAAACAAAACAAATTTTAGTAAGAAAATGACTGATTCTATGCATTAAGTTTTTAGTCTAATTTTACTCAGTTTTTATTAGTGATAATAGAGGCTTATGCCTTTTCTTGTCTGCTATGAATGGTGAGGATTTAATCAGGGCGATAGCTTCAGTGTTATGTTTTAGTATGTGTTTGTATGGGAAAATGGACGTACTGTGAGTGTGAGACGGAAGGCGGCTGGTTAGATGGTAGTCAGGGCTTAATAAATGGTAAGAGAATGGAAGAAAGAGAACTAATATGTCGAATTCAATGTTTTACAAATTTTTCTTTTGTTTGTTAATTTAGAAGTTGTATCGAGAAAATCATTAGGTTTTAGTGTAGTAGTGGTGATTTCTTTCAAAGACAATGCCTTACATAAGAATGGAATTTCTCTATTAATGCAAGGCAAAATATTGTCAGTTTCTCTATTTTGTAATCTTTTTATAATATTTTATTTACAGATTGTTTTTTCTTTCCTATGAGGTACATATCTTTTTGTTGAAATTTGCTGGATTGGTGTGTTATTTGGAGTATCTCTTTGTGACACATGAACAGATAATTGCGTCATGCTAAACTTTTGATTGTTAGCATATCGTGGGTGTCATATAAACTGATAGAAGAATCTCTGTGTATTGTCTATTATCTTTGAAACAACTTATTTTCTTCTTTGTTTCGGAAATATATGATGCTTATTTTGGTTTTAGGAATGGTTTTTGACATATATCATACTGATTTTTGGTTACTCCATAATTGAATGATATTTGTAATGGTAAGTGCATAAACTGCTGATTTGTTTATTTCCTGTTTATCTTGTATGCAGTGAAGAGGAAGCAAGAATGAAAATCTATTCAGTTTCTACCAGACATTATTATGCATTTGGAGCTCGTGTCTGGAGCTCTCATATAAGATCAAAGGTGCATGTCCTTTTAACCTAACAAGTTACCTTTGTTAACAGAAGGTTCTCATAATTTTTTATTTTCCACTCAGAGCTTCCTGGAGTTCAGTGGGTTCTTCCTGATTCATACTTAGATGTGAAAAATAAAGATTATGGAGGTAAATGCTTTTTCTTTTTTATTAATATTTGCATATTGTTTTGATGTTATTCTTGATTGGTTAGGACGAATCCTGTTTAATTTTTTATGAGTTTAACTTTTTTGATCTGCATATAACTCTTCTAAGAATGGCCGTTTTCTTTGAAGGTTTGAAAGTAATATAGGCTTGTTTGATCAAAGAACCTGTTATTAACAATATCTAGTTATTGACTCTTGTTGGGTGAATAAAAAATTGCAAAACCGTTTTGGAGCAAGTCTGAATATTTGGGACCGAATCATAGACTGCTAAGTATAATTGTTGTGTCCTTTTAGTTTTAATAGTTCCTTAAGCTACATACTGAAGATTGCAATTTAACTGTTTCTATTTTTATCTTAAATATTTTTTCAGTTAGATTTTTTTTAAGCTATTAGTACTTATAAAATGCTATCATTTTGCAGGGGAACCTTTCATTAATGGGCAAACAGTTCCGTATGATCCAAAGTACCATGAGGAATGGGTGAGGAACAATGCACGGGCTAATGAGAGAAATAGGCGCAATGACAGACCTCGTAATTATGATAGATCAAGAAACTATGAGAGAAAAAGGGAGAATATGGTGGCCCGAGATAATCAGAACAGGGATATGTCTTCTCCAAACCAAGGCATGCAGAATGTTGCTCCTAATACTGCTGGAATGCTTCCCAACATGGGAGGGATGCCACCGCCACCCAACATGGGAAGGATGCCACCCAACAACATGGTAGGGATGTCTTCTCCCAACTAAGCTAAAAACTATTACTAAGAAAGGCACTAACACAAATGATAGTGTTTTTAAAGATATTATCCCATACAAGGGTCTTAAATTTTACATGTGAGCTAATTGAATGATATATTTTTTAAGATATATTTAATTGTAAAAAATTAATTAAAAATAAATATATTTAAATCTCGCTTTTGACGTTAAAAGGTTTTTTTGTATATAAAAAACACATTCATATTTTTATTTTTATTGATCCTCCTTAAATTGAATCTAGAATTCTGCCTTTATTTGTAGATTATTTTTCTTTTATCTACTTATCTTTCTAATTAAACTATTTTTTGAAAGTTTGAGCTACATCTATATATAGCAGAGGAAGCAAATACAGGGAAGAAGAAAAATGATACAGCAAAGTCCTGGTGGGTTTTTGATTCTATTTTTCATTTTTATTATTCAAAAATGTTTCCCAAAATTACAATATATTTTCCGATTTTTTAAGAAAATTTGTTTTTACAAGTGACAATTAATAAGTAGTGATATAACGTAGTCTAATTTTCTCTTTTAAGAATATCAATTTTAAAACTGATCAAGTCAAATTTAGTAGTGCACAATATTTACGGAAAAAATGAAGTTAAATATGATCATGTAATTCATTGTTAATTACTTAATTTTTCAAAATGTTAAATATTATAAAAAATTATATATGATGCATTGACAATATGTAATATAATATATATATATATATTGTCAATGTATCAAAACTTGATATTTTATTAATGAGTAAATTGAAAAAAAAAAATAAGTAAATTTTGAAAATTGAATGAGAAACGAAATTTTAGAATGAATTTCTAAAATTTCGAAAATTAGACAGGAAGGTTCAAGAGTTTCGGTGACAAATGAAGACAAGATAGAATAAAAAAGAAAAAAAAGGAAAAAGAAGAAGACAAAAAGTGAAAAGAAAGAATGAGAAGAAAAAAATGAAATAAAAAAAAAGAAAAATGGAAATTGAAAGCTCAAGTTGAAAATTCAAAAGGATGATTTGAGTTAAAAGAAAAAAACCATATGCTTCAAAAGATGGCTTGAATAAAATAAAAAAATATTTTTATTTATTTTTAAGAGTTTTGTATTTTTTCAGTTTAATTATTAATTAAATATCAAATTCTGATGCATTCACCGTACATAATTTTTTTGAATTGTAAGTGTATCAAATATAAATAAAAAAAGCTAGTAAAAATAGTACAAAAGAATTTGTTCAACAATCCAAGTTTAATTATAACAAAAGAAGTTGTTTAAAAAAATGAACAAAACAAAAAAATTACAATTTTTTTGCCTGAAAGCATAACAATAACATATCAATAAATTGTCTTAAGAAATTTGAAATGGAACCAGGTTTTTTTAAACAATCATTTTACTTGTATAACAATATCTTTATTTTTTTTAATGTGATGGTAAAAAGAAAAAAATGGTTGTATTTAGCAACTATTATTGTGTTGTGCCAGAAATTCAAAATTGTATAAAAAATCAAAGATAGAAAATTTAATGATTGAATTGTAACAATGAAGGTGACTTAAACTTTTATTAAACTTGACTGTAGCTATTAAATTTATTTTTTAATCAAAATAGTATTTGGGTTAAAGTGATTTTCTTATACTTCACAGGTTTTATCAACACAATATTTTATTATATATTTTAAAAAAAACAGTTAAAAAAATCTTTAGATTATTATTATTTTTTAAGATAAAAAATATCTCTTTTTTTGGTATAGATTATAAATATTTTCATACGTTTTAACGATCTAAAATTAATCATATTCAATATTTAATCACAATTAAAATTTTTCAACCCTCTCGAAAAAAATATATTTAATAAAAATCAAATTCCAACGAATTCAATTGAAAGTAAAAAAATATCCCTTCTAGTTGTTCTATAAAACCCTTCCCAAACCCTTTTTTTCGCTTCGCAAGCTCATCAGCCTCCTCCAACTGAAAATGGCGACTCAAACCCTCTCTCGCTCTCTCCTCTCAAAACCCAAAACCCTAACTTCCTTCCTCTTCTCTTCCTCCCGCCCTTTCTCTTCCTTTTCCTACGCCGCCGCTGCCTACCCCAAAACCCTAATCGCCCCCTCCCCGCCTCCTTCCCTCTCCTTCCTCCGCCGCCTTCGTGCCCCACCCTGCGTCTCCCTGCTCCTTCATGACTCACTTTACCCCACCGTCAAATCGTTCTCCACACGTGCCGCCAGGTCCTCCCTCAATGATCCAAATCCCAACTACTCGAACCGGCCCCCTAAAGAGACGATCTTGCTCGACGGATGTGACTTTGAGCATTGGCTCGTCGTGATGGAGCCGCCTAAAGAGGATGTTACTAGAGATGATATTATTGATTCTTATATCAAAACCCTTGCTCAAGTTGTGGGCAGGTATAATTATTGTTGATCTATAATAGGTTATTTTTATTGTTTATTTATTGAGGTTGGTAATTTGAATTGTTTGAAACTGAATAAACAAAACAAATTTTAGTGAGAAAATGGCTGATTCTACCTATATCTGGCATTAAGTTTGTAGTCTAATTTTACTCATTTAATCAATTCTGGTTTTTATTAGTGATAATAGAGCCTTATGCCTTTTCTTGTCTGTTATGAATGCTGAGGAAGTAATCAGGGTGAAGATTAGATATAGCTTCAGTGTTATGTTTTAGAGTGTGTTTTTACGGAAAAATGGATGTACTGTGAGTGTGAGACTGAAGGTGGCTGGTCAGATGGTAGTCAGGGCTTAATACTTTATTATCAATCTTAAATGGTTTTGTTTTCCTTGATTTTTGAAGAGAATGGAAGAAAGAGAACTAATATGTACAATTTTACAATTTTTCTTTTGTTTGTTAATTTAGAAGCTGCATTGAGAAAATCATTAGGTTTTAGTGTAATAGTGGTGATTTCTTTTAAAGACAATGCCTTCCATAAGAGTGGAATTTTTCTATTAATGCAAGGTAAAATATTGTCAGTTTCTCTATGTTGGAATCTTTTTATAATATTTTATTTACAGATTGTTTTTGTTTCCTATGAAGGACATATCTTTTTGTTGAAATTTGCTGAATTGGAGTGTTATTTGGAGTATCTCTTTGTGACAAATGAACAGATAATTGTGTCATGCTAAACTTTTGATTGTTAGCATATCGCACGTGTGATATAAACTGATAGAAGAATCTCTGTGTATTGTCTACTATCTTTGAAACAAGTTATTTTCTTCTTTGTTTTGGAAATATATGATGATTATTTTTCAAGACCTCTTAGGTCTGATATGTATTGCACTGCAGCATGTTAGATTATTTTTAGTAGCAAAAGCTCCACTAATCAGCGTGCTGATTTTATTGTCTAGCGATTGGGATTCTAGTACTTTTAGGCATGGTTTTTGACATATACCATACTGATTTTTGGTTACTCCATAATTGAATGATATTTGTAATGGTAAGTGCATAAACTGCTTTGTAATTATGATTTGTTTATTTCCTGTTTATCTTGTATGCAGTGAGGAGGAAGCAAGAATGAAAATCTATTCAGTTTCTACCAGACATTACTACGCATTTGGAGCTCTTGTGTCTGAAGAGCTCTCATATAAGATCAAAGGTGCATGTCCTCTTAAGCTAACAAGATTTTCTTGTCACTGCATTGTTTTGTTAACAGAAGGTTCTCATAATTTTTTATTTTCTCCTCAGAGCTTCCTGGAGTTCGGTGGGTTCTTCCTGATTCATACTTAGATGTGAAAAATAAAGATTATGGAGGTAAATGCTTTTTCTTTTTTATTAACTTTTGCATCTTGTTTTGATTTTATTCTTGATTGGTTAAGGATGAATCCCATTTAATTTCTGATTAGTTTAACTTTTTTTATCTGCAAGAATGGCCGTTTTCTTTGAAGGTTTGAAAGTAATAAAGGCTTGTTTGACCAAAGAACCTGTTATTAACAATATCTACTTATTGGCTTTTGTTGGGTGAATAAAAAATTTGCAAAACCTGTAGAGTTAAGTTCATGAGGTTCGGACCGAATCATAGACTGTAATTATAATTGTTGTGTCCTTTTAGTTTTAATGGTTCCTTAAAGCTACATACTGAAGGTTGCACTTTAACTGTTTCTATTTTTTATCTTAAATATTTCTTCAGTTAGATTTTTTTTAAGCTATAAGTGCTTATAAAATGCTATCATTTTTCAGGGGAACCTTTCATTAATGGGCAAGCTGTTCCATATGATCCAAAGTACCATGAGGAATGGGTGAGGAACAATGCACGGGCTAATGAGAGAAATAGGCGCAATGACAGACCTCGTAATTATGATAGATCAAGAAACTATGAGAGAAGAAGGGAGAATATGGTGGCCCGAGATAATCAGAATAGGGATATGTTTCCTCCAAACCAAGGCATGCAGAATGTTGCTCCTAATACTGCTGGAATGCCTCCCAACATGGGAGGGATGCCACCGCCACCCAACATGGGAAGGATGCCACCCAACAACATGGGAGGGATGTCTTCTCCCAACCAAGGCATGCAGAATGTTGCTCCTAATCCTGCTGGAATGCCTCCCAACAGGGGAGGGATGCCTCCTAATATGGGAGGGATGCCACCCAATAACATGGGAGGGATGCCGCCAAACAACATGGGAGGGATGCCACCTAACAATATGGGAGGAGGAATGCCACCAAACAATGTTGGCGGAATGCCAAGGATGCAGCAGAATATTGGAACGGTGCCACCAAATCAAGGATGGTCTGGCAATGCGCCTGGAAATGCACATAATTTGGAAAATGGTCCTACTTATGGAAATGGTCCTGCTAATGGAAACATGCCTCACCAAGGTACCACATCACATGCACAATATTATAATAACTATCCTCCAAACGTGGGCGGAGGAAACATGCCTGGTGGGAATTACCAGTCTTAAAAATGTTTGTATTAGATGAAGTTAGAGGCTGTTTTGGTAATCTTGTAGATAAAGAGAAAACGTCTGTAACTTATGGCTACTGGTGACGTGCTGTTACTGCAGTTGAATATGTGGGATAGGTTTAGCAATATTTCTTTGTTTGCATCTATGGAACAGAAATTGGTTGAATGTTAAACATCATGATATTGGTGTCAGGTTAAATCAAGGTGAACTGATTTTGCTTAGTTTTTTCGATTGCATTGCATCTTATTTCTTTTGTTCAAAGTTGTTACTGTTCTCGGATTTGTTCATTCCTATTAATTTTAGCTCATAGACCAAGCAACTCTATTTTACCTTTCTAAAAGAAACCCACAATGCAATTTCCTGTTATGAAGATACCGTCTTCTTAAGCTGCCGTCTGTCATGAAGATACGTCTTTAGCTTTGACAGTGGAAATGTGCATTTTTTTTCCGAAACATGGAGCTTTCAAAATCTTCTACCAGCATGCATCATCTGATACGATCCATGCAGTTTTCAAACGTGGACAAATGTTTTGCATTCAAGAGACTTATTGAAGTATTTCTAGAACACCAAAGATACAATGGATTTCTTCAAAGTTCTAAAAAAGGGCTTGAAGATTAAATTAGAAAAATTGGCTCATGAAGTTTGGAAAAAAATAGTAGTAACATACTTCCTTGATAACTGAAATGATAAGATCAGTATATCTTTGTCAGCTACTCTGTTTTGTGATAACAATTAAGACAAATAATTCAAAAAATTTGGAACACTCAATGTAGAGGACATCATCAAAATTTTCATGTACCTAACAGGCATTACTGTTATGTTAACATCTACAAACTAGTCAAATTAGAAACGCAGGGAAGCAATACTAAACTCTATTACTGAAAACTTCGAAAAAATCTTTTTAACACAACATCGACAATTGCTCCAGCTCCGGTTTGGTAATAAGATGAAAAGGCTACACCTCGAAGTGCAAGTATCCGCTAAGCTACCCAGTGACAAGAGCAGGAAAGTAGAAGAATGAACATAGCTGGAAAAATATGAATAAAGCAAGAGCAGTTAGCAGGGCATGAACAGAGCAAGTCAATTGATCATTTCGATAAAAAATTTACTGCATGGATAAGACAAGCAATTGCAATGAATCCAAGATTTATACTCTCTTGGTATATGGTAAAAAGTGATAACAAAACCATTGAAATAATTAAAATCATTGAAGTAAAAGGAACTAGGAAAGGGAAAATCACTTTGCATTGATTTGAGTGCAGAAAACAAACATCTTTGGAGCTTACTCTTCTAGTCTCGCCCTTTATGAGAGAATGGGGATGAGACTGCTAGAACCTTTCTGGAAATTGATTCTGCTCTTCTGCTTCTGGCTGCTTTGATCTGCTCTGCAAGTGAAACTTCACTATGCATTTTCTCTTTCTTAATAAGCTCTATATTCAATTTCTCAAGAGCCGGGATAAGTGCTGTGTCTTCTTGGATACTGACTTGACTATTTATGGATTTCATTTTGCGGATCTAAGAATCGAAGAAGTTAGCATAGAGAAAATAAGTTAGGGAACCATGGAAACAAGAGGCTTGTTACATACAGAAACTACTAGTAACAGTTCTATCACACAAGTCCTTCACAAGCTACTTATCTCTAGTATAGATTGCAATGACAATCCATAAGAATGCAAGATATTCACAGGAAATTTTACACGAGGTTTATAAAGGGGAAAAAGAGGTCTTGTACGGAGCTGATTCTACCCTGTAATGAACTTAAGATATGAAATATTTCCAGGATAAATGTCCATTCTCCGTTACACTTACAAAATTACTTGTTGCCTTTTTGAAACACCCTTAAGTTTTTGTCGGCCTAGGAAACTGAGTCTCAACCCATCCATCATCCACGCAAAAGGTCAAGTTTGATACTATGGCATTTATGACGGCAAATACTTGCTTGCTTTGCTCACTGCAAGATTGTCATTTTCTATTTTATGATCTTTGGAGGTGAGATTTACTGTAATTCGGTAGCTTTGTTTCAATGACACACCAATTCATTCTAAAAGTAGGAAAAGCTCATTCCAAGATGCCCATCAAGGGAAAATGACTACGAAAATAGATATATAGTAATGAAAGGATGCATCTGAACCCAAGGATGATAAAAATTACTTTGTTAAAAAACTTCGGTTCATTACATGATAATTTGCTATCTTGATAAAGAAAACATGAACACTGATAATTTGACTTGTTCATCTCTACTGTTGAGATAGAAATCACGTTACCATTGCAGAGGATAATGCAAACTACAACAGCTATGCACTGGAAAGACCATTAGAGACGTCTAAAAAGGAATGAGGAAGAGTAAAAGATGAACAAGAGAAAAGAAAGTCATGTACCTTTTAGATGCCCATTCATAATGTTAGCCTGTAATATTTAACCTTGAATGGCAAATTGAAAATTCACTTAACTTTTAGTTGGATAGCTAGCTTTGAATTTTCAGAACGCTACCTTGCTTGCCTGTAGTATAGCCAACATGGTTAGCTGACAGGGTACTTATACGTGCTGACACAATGATCCGAAGCTCTAATCTTGGCACCCCTATTATATTATAAGTTAACACATGTAAGGAGTAGTTCTCAGACCAAATTTAATTTTAACACATTTAAGGGCAAGCCGACCTATACGTAGGGAAAGTTGTAACAGAAATGATGTTAGTTTGGTTTCAACCTATTTGCTTAAGCTTTTAGCTCTAAGGGCTTACGAATGCACCTCTTAAAGCCAAACCCTCAAGTCAACTCTAGGTTTGATTCTTAAGGACAGATCTGCTACAAACATTTTTGTTGAGCCAACAATTGAAAATTTGTCTATGCATCACAAGAAAGTTACCTATGAGTACGAGGATGCTCAGACATCTTCTTTCTCACCTGGAAATGAAAGGATTGACAAAATTTTAAATAAAAACAGAAAACATAACAAATAAAATAAGAAATAATAGAGATAAAATAAGAAACAAGATGTCACATATTTTTACCGCCTATTGAAAAACTAGTCACCAGTAAAAATGATTGCTGCAAGAAATCCAGTGAAATTGATTCCTATCTACAGCAAATGATGATGCAGATGTTATTAAAACAACTCTTATACTTTTGGTCACATATCATGAGTGCTTACCCATCATGTCAAGAATATACATGTGAAAAATAAGAACATCCCAAAATTACTTCAGTCTTATATAACCTCACCTGGGGATCTTTCAAGGCTCCTAGTGTTCTTTGCTTGATTTTTAAACGCGTCTCTGCATGATATAAAATTTAAAACTTCGTCTCTGCATGATATAAAATTTAAAACTTAGGATATAAGTAGTTGCATAAAGATCGAAACCAAAGTAAGTAATTTAAATGGTAGAAAAGAGTTACCTGCACTCTGTTTTTGGCCTTTGTTCCATGGCACCCTCCCTTTGTTAGCCAGCCCTATCTTTTTCCTTCTTTGCTTCTCCTTTCCTCTTATAGTATGAAAATCCCTTCATAAACATATAATTTATTGTAAATAAATATCAAAATTTCAAAATTATATAATTAAGTTTAAATATGATAAATGACACTAATTTCAATACTTTGTATTGTCACATGACAATCCACAAAACTATATGATGGGGGGAAAATAAGTAGGGGGCATTTTAGTTTTTTTACCTCGAATAAAGATCTAACTCAACGGAGTTCACATTATTCGAAAAATAAGTAGACCGATAACGTGAGAAATATCTATAGTAAGGTCACAGATTTTGACATTACTGTAAGGTCAACATAAAAAACACATGTTTAAGTATAAATTTAGAACCATTAGTTGTAAAATATATTAGAAGTATTGTAAAAATATGAATATCAATATAAATATTAGTGTCAATAGATTTAAACATATGATAATTTTGCTATAATAAATGTTTATGTTAATTATCATATGTTTACATACTTTTAACATATTTCACACCTAATAACTTTAGATTTATGTGTAATAATGTATTATTTACGTTAACCTTAAGTTAATTATCAAGTGTTTACGATGCTTCTAACATATTTACCCCCAATGACTTTAATTTTACGTTTAATTATGTATTTTTTACGTTGTCTTTACAATAAGATTAAAATTTATGATCTTATTATAGAATTCCTGCTGCATCTCAAACCCTACTCAAGTACTCAACTTGATGTCTTGAATCCTTTTCTTTAGCATTGGCTTCATTGTTTAGTATTTCTTATCTTTTAGGTAGACTTGGTAGTTTTAGAGGTGCACGGCACAATGATATGATATAAAACGATACGAAAAAATTAAAAGTAACACGGGTTAAAATTCGATAAAAATTATATATGAATTTGATAAAAATTAAAAATAAGACTTATATATGAAGCACTGACAATGTCTAGTTTTTATATATTGTTAATGCATTGGAAGTTTACATATCATCACTAAACAAACTAAAAAAAAGTCAAACTCCTAAAAATAATTACAAATATTTTTTTTTCAATTTGTTATAGGAGCTTATTGATGAAATGTCAACTTTTTATGTATTGATAATTTATAGAGATTATATACACTGTTAATGCATCATATATAAATCCTTAAAAATGTTATATTTGATATGTCGACTTAATTTTGAGACAATAATTTTCGTCTTTTAAAGCAAAAACACAAACAACCTAGAAATGTGCACAAGAGTTCCCCGCTCTACTTTTAGGTAGTAGTTCCGAATTGATGAAAACAAACCAGAAGGCAATCAAGGTTACATCATCTTCTTTTCACTGATTGCAGCCTAATTTACTTCTCAAACATCATTTATATAATAGCCTAATAACGTAACGAAGAATTAGAAACCTCTAGCCATTAAGCTGTGGCTGTGCTGGTCAATAAGTAGACAACGTGGAACTGTTGACAACCCCTCTTAACAGATATCTGGCGAAACAGGAGCAGAACAGTCAACCCGTTGGAACTGGCAAAGAACTTGGCTTTGATACAAGTTGAAAGATTCAGACTAACATCAAAAGCTAGCTTGTTAGGTCGAGATCGTGGAATAATTATCCACAAAACCTTGTATAATTCAGATATTGACTGCTTGTTAAACAAAGTTTTTTCTTTTATAGCTTCAAATTGCTTTGCGTGCAAGTAACTAATTAAATAATACTTTAGTTGACTTTGCCCTTTATACATGCTTATATATTTTTCCCTTGGTTTCGCAAGAGGAAAATTTTAAAGCAAAACTGAACTTAGGATTTAAAGTATTTATGCAGTCACTAATTTAAAAAAAAAAAACTTTGACTTGGTCATCCTTTGAATCCAAAATTATAAATAAACTGAATTACTTGAACATTTAATCAATTTAAGTGTTACACAAGTAGCCAGTGTTCGTTCAACAAATTAAATGTCATCTTTCTCAAAAGGCTTAATAGCCAAATAAGCCCTTAATCTTTAGTTCAAAATGAAATTCAGCCCTCAATGTTTTATCGCATGAAATTCAGTCCATAAACTTTTATTTCAGTGGAAATAAACCCTCAACCTTTTATAATTATGCAATTAAGTCAAAATCTGTTAAATGACACTAACTGCCGTTAATTTTGCATACGTGACAGCTGACGTAGATAGCTTAGTTAGTTGCCACGTGGCATGCTACGTATGCAAAACTAACGGCAGTTAGGTCATTTAACAAATTTGGCCTATTTCCACTGAAATAAAAGTTTATGGACTGAATTTCATGCGATAAAACGTTGAGGGCTGAATTTCATTTTGAGTTAAAGGTTGAGGGCTTATTTGACTATTAATCCTTCTCAAAAAAACAAGTTTTCTTATCAATTGAACGTCCTTTTCCTATGAAAATCAAAACTATATATGAATCCATCAATTACTTTTTTATTTTTCCCTTTTCTGGAAGAAAAGGCTGTCTGAGATTTAATATATAATTGGACTATTGACTGCTTCATGCCCTATTTTTTTATATATGTTTTAAGATTTACATTGTTAAGAAATGTTCTCAGCCTTTGACTTTCCCTCTATTTAAGCTCCATGTGATCTTGCCAATTTGTATCGACCTGAAAATTTTGGTGCATATTAATCATGGGTTACAATGAAAGCACAAACGTCAAAGACAATGTCACTGTTCTTCAGGCGCTTCCACTGCCTCCCACGGCTGACGAATCGATACCGAAAAAGAAGCATAAGAAAAACAGGAAAAGGAGTTGTTTCCTGTCATGTTGCTCGAGTGTTGAGTTTGAAAATGAAGAAGACAAGAAGGAAGCCTTTTCGTTCATGGATAATAGTAACAGGTCTTGTGTGACCTTGTGTTTTTCCAATTTTGAAGTTGGACCAAAGACAAAGAGTGGTGATTCCGGAGCTAAAATATCAAAGTAAGCTGCTGCTGGCTGGGTTTTCTTTCTGTGTAAATACATGCTTTTATGTACTATGTTGTTAGAATTTTGAATGCTTGAAGTTTTAGTACAACCAAGGTTTTGGATGATTGTAGGGATGTTTTGGAATCATGCCAAAAGGGTTTGTTGTTTTTGCTAGAAATAAGCAGGTGGTGTAATGTTATGTTTGGTGATGATGTGATAAATTTCCTTTGTGGCTTTGGTCGATTTATGCTGTTTTATAAAAATCATGAAAATTGAAATTACAAAAAATTAGAAGGGTAGTAACAGACAAAAAGGGTCTTGTGAAAACTACTCGAGACTTGAAGTAATTTTTTAAATGCCGATTTTATTAGTTTTCGGATATATTACGGTGAAAAACTTGTAAGGAAAAAAAAAGGGTAGAAATGTGAAAAGGGAATAAAGTAAAAATCCTTATATTTAATCTTACATTAGCCAATGAGTAAAAAAATATTTTAATGGCAAACACATATTTGTGTAAAATTAATAAATTTTACACTAGTGCTGGATTGAGTGCTGTCTATGTCTAAGTTTAACAAGACAGACAAGGAAAATCATCTTAAAGCATGAAGATATATATCTTCGCCTCAAGATTTGACTTTTGAGCCGGCTATGACTTCGTTTCAAAATTCATATTTTATAAGAAAAACGATCTGACACACTGTCATTTTATTTATTGAACCCTATTTTCACCTGTGAATTTTTTTTAAAATTTTAAATATTAACTTCCTAAGCCCATGTAGACATCCTATTTTATCCGGGGTCTTAATTTGTATAAATAATTAATTGGATTGGGTGACATTTGTATTTTAATTTAACAATTTAGAATTAGGCTAGAATTAAATTAGAATTTAGAATTAACATTAATTAGGAAATTAAAATTAAAATAAGATTTAGGAATAAAAAAAAAGAAAAGAAAAGAGAGAGAAAAGATGAAAAGAAATAAAAATAAAATTAATTTTAGGATTATATAATTAGGATAATTAGATTTTTTAGGATAATTATATGGATTAATATTAAATTTGATAGAATTAGATTAGGATTAACATAAGAATAAAATAGATAAAATAGGAGATAATTATTAGAATAAGTATAGTTGTATTAGGACTCTAACAAGTTTTTGAACTATAAAAAGGGATCAAGGCTCATGATTTGGACAGACAATCAAACACTCAACTTGAGCACTTCCATCTATCTAGCGGAAGTCACTCACTGCTCCAAATTCTCATCACTGCTCTGTCCCATAGCCTGCTTGCTGCTACGCCGTTCACGCCTGATCTGTTTGATGTTGCCGCACGCTCAAGCCACTTTCCTTGCTGCAGCCATTGTTATTGCTCCAAAGCTGTCCCCAAAACGGATCGTCCTTGGGCCATCGTCCAACGCTCCATCCGCAACTACACCACTGCATTGGTTACCCAGCTTCAGGTCATCCTTCCCATTTGGATTAGTAATAATTGGTATAACTATAAAAAGGGATCAAGGCTCATGATTTGGACAGACAATCAAACACTCAACTTGAGCACTTCCATCTATCTGGCGGAAGTCACTCACTGCTCCAAATTCTCATCACTGCTCTGTCCCATAGCCTGCTTGCTGCTACGCCGTTCACGCCTGATCTGTTTGATGTTGCCGCACGCCCAAGCCACTTTCCTTGCTGCAGCCATTGTTATTGCTCCAAAGCTGTCCCCAAAACGGATCGTCCTTGGGCCATCGTCCAACGCTCCATCCGCAACTACACCACTGCATTGGTTACCCAGCTTCAGGTCATCCTTCCCATTTGGATTAGTAATAATTGGTATAACTATAAAAAGGGATCAAGGCTCATGATTTGGACAGACAATCAAACACTCAACTTGAGCACTTCCATCTATCTGGCGGAAGTCACTCACTGCTCCAAATTCTCATCACTGCTCTGTCCCATAGCCTGCTTGCTGCTACGCCGTTCACGCCTGATCTGTTTGATGTTGCCGCACGCCCAAGCCACTTTCCTTGCTGCAGCCATTGTTATTGCTCCAAAGCTGTCCCCAAAACGGATCGTCCTTGGGCCATCGTCCAACGCTCCATCCGCAACTACACCACTGCATTGGTTACCCAGCTTCAGGTCATCCTTCCCATTTGGATTAGTAATAATTGGTATGTTAATTAATTTGACTTGCATGTCAATTTAATGTTTTAATGATTTAATAATTTAATTTAATTCAAGTAATATAAATTTATGTGATAATATTAATAATCTATTAAAATAATTTGACATGGTATGTAATTTTGTATGATGTAATTTGCTTGCGTGATGAATATTATAATGTGTTAATTTAGTTTGCATGTGTAATTAGAATTTAGTTAAATAATGGGATTTGAATTTAGAAAATAAGATCCCTTAGAGAAATATAGTTGAATTATAAATAATAAGTAATAAAATAATTCAATAAATTATAAAATATAGAGATAGATTGAGATTATTCCAAGGATGGAATTCCAAGTGTCACGAATGGTTGCCATTTTGGAAATTCCTAGGTGAGGATGTTTACCTTAGATTTTGCCAGCATGATGGAAGATTTAAGGTAAGTGTTCAATATTAATAATCGATATTTATTTCTAAAAACATAAATATATATTAATAGTCAATCTCTATTAAAAATAAAATAAACATCAATATTAATAAGAAATTAGGGAATAATGATTAAAAAAATAAAGGTATAATAATAAATTGAGAATAAGTGGAGGTTATCCCGATGATGGAATCATAAGGTGTCACGAATGGCTGACACTTTTAAATTCTTAGGTGAGATGTTTTCTTTAAATTTCGCCAGCATGATGGAAGATTTAAAGAAAATTTTCAAGAAGAATAATCGACATTTATTTTCAAAAGATAAATAATATTAAAATAAAGATAAAAAATAAAGGATAATTAAAAAGGAAAAGAAGATAAAAATAAGAATAAAAGATGGAAAATAAAATTAAGATATTTCATAAACGATTTAACAAATCCGACGACGGAGCCTCTCCGAGAAAGACGAATGGGATTTCTTGGATACTCTTGAGGTGAGGATGAAATTTAAGAAATTCCACCAGTATGATGGAGAGTTTCTTAGAGATTGTCCAATATTTAAATATTTGAATTTAACAAGATTAAAAACCATTTAGTTGAAAATTATTAAAGATATCACAAAATTAATTGGTACCATTTTAGGATGGGCGTTGTGGGGGTGCTAATCCTTCCCTACACGTAACCGTACTCCCGAACCCTAGATTCTTTGAACGTAGACCAAATCTTGTCTTAGTTTGAATAGGTGACCAATCACACCTCAGGTTTGAATGGTTGGTGACGACTCCTAGAATTTTAAAGTCTAGCGGTTAGGTTCACGGACCTAGACGTTACGACAGCCCAAAGAGCCACATAAGTCATTAACCAAACTTTTAGTATTTTGACAAACAAATACATGTAAAATTTGTGGTCTGTTGTTGGTAGAGTGTTATACTCTTAATTTCACTGATTAGAATTTAATTTCTGACAACAACATGCCAAAAATACTAACATGTGAACAACAAATTTTCACCGGATGCCCATAAATACTAACATGTGTTAGCATGCCAAGAAAAAGCATTTACATACTGCTATATGCAGGCTATGTAAATAGGCCGAGAGACTTGCCAGTGAACTCCTCAGCAGCATCCATGTACTTCTTTGATAGCTCTTTTCTCTTAGCAAGCTCCTCTTTTCTGGTATTCAATTCAGCCTCGAGTTTTGATATCCTTTCGGTCATGTTTCTGAGCTCTCGCCTTTCTATTAGACCAATGTAAGCATGGGCAATTTTCTTCAAATGTTCCATCGCAAAGTCCACCTTGAAATTAAGACGTAGACCATCCTTGATTGCATCTCTCCACTTCAATATTCTATCCTCAGTAAGTTGCTCAAGCTGTAGATCACCCATCTCTTTGACTGACGCGCAGAACAGAGAATAGATTGTCTCAGCACTATTGGTGCTGATTTTACTTGTTACAGAAATATCACCTTGAATATCAATGATTCTCTTAACTGTAGAAATCAGAGATGAGGGGAAACTATATCTCCCAACTCGTTCCCGGCTCCCATCTAAACCTGTGAAATCTGATAGGTTCACACTGCTTTCATCATCATCATCATCTATTTTAGCTAGAAGTTCAGTCATGGGTGTATTATTATAGCATGTTCCAACAGTTTGAGAATTCTCTTGATTTTCTGTAACATACACTGTCTGCAGATTTTCCAAGTCATGAGTCAATTCCAGACCACAAATCTGAAACAGTAGGTTGGGAGGAATAGAAATCAAGATTCTTAAAAGAAGGTTTAGTTTGGGATACTGTCATATTGAAGATTAGTATCTCAGTGTTGAGTAGAATCCTATTGTCTTCCAAGTTAAACAAGAATACGAGACTAATTAATTAAAATGCAACATTACTTTTAATTAAACCAAATAAAAACCCTTAAGTAAACGCTAATGCACACTGAAAGATTTAAAATAATTGTCATACCCTGTTAACAGCTCTCAAGTCCTTTGCATAGTGATCCTGCAAAGTAAAAAGTAGATTAAATAATAAATTTTACTCCAAAGTAATGCTCGGAGTTGGTAAACTTTAAGAGCTCCTACCTTGTGCTTTGCTTTGAAGAAAACGTAATTTACATTTATTGGAGGGTCTATCAAGTCTCCAAAAAAAGGAAGCTTCTATATAACAGAAAGGGCTTTTCATGGGTCCTTGACAATATTGGAGATGTCATTATTTGACAAGAAAGATTATAGTACTATTAGGGAACAACGATCTAACTTGAAGCAAATGCAACCATTCCCCGTGATGTAGAACATTAATAAATCAGATCAAAGAGAGAAATGCTATTTCCGTGACCCGAATGGGAGAAAATCTAAAAAAGAACAGGAAAGTGTATCATCAGGCCCCTCTGGCAGTAGCATGACAATGGAGCCTATGGAGATGCATTTGTAAGAAGAAACTCAAATATAGCCTTGACAAGTGAACAGGCAATTTGGAATACAAAACTCCTGTATCGGTGGATAAATATGACCACAATTTTATATACTAAAGACCTTCAGATGCAAACAGTTGCTACCTGGACAAAAACACCTTTATGGATATGGTTAAGTGGATGGCTGACTGATTTGGACACATGACCGTTTTGTCCAGCTTCTGATTGAAGTTGCAGTATATCTGACATCCTCTTTTAACTGTCTGATCTCAGCATTCAACCGTTCATTTTCCACCTCTAAGAAGTTGTTCTCTGTGGCCAGATTTTCTTCTGTTTTCTGCATAACATCAAAGAAAGAAGAGATTTTCAGGGCCAAATACAAGCTATTTAATTTCTACAATTATACATGCTAACGGACTGCAAACAATTGTTTTATACTCTACTAAGTAGGTGTACCTTTAATCAAAGGCAGGCTAACTGATAAGCGTTGTGACGCTCTTTCTTGTACCAAAGATACCCTTTAAAACAGTGAGACCAAGCAGATAAAAATTGTTACACTTAAAGTCAAACCCTCCACAAGCTCACAGCGGCCACCTGGACAGAAAGAATTGGATGGTCCAACGGCTCGCTGGTTAATTGGGCAATACAAATATCTTGTTCCCGTCTATGTGGAGCTTCTTCCGGAAGTTGCCCATGACGCGTCAGCAGCAGCCCCTTTAACTTTTTATTCTCAGCATTCAAGTCTTCATTTTCCTTTTTTAAGTGCTCGTTCTCCGCACTCTGCTCAGCTGCTGTTCTCTGCATTGGAAAATACCCACATCAAAGGAAAGAGACATACAGAGCTAATACAGTGCTGGAGTGAATGAAATTATGTTTTCACTTCAATAAAATATGGGGTCTTTTTTCTAGAAGTCTATGTTATTGGCCAGAGAGTTTCTTTTACATATCCAGTTCTTCATGGTAGAATAGAACCTATATGTTTAATCTCCTCTGGAGGCATTTATTGGGGAAAACAGAGAGAAAGGGCAGAGAAATTTCCATTTGTTTACCTTCAGCTTTTGAGTGTCAGATTATGTTCATTCCTTAAAATTCTCCCATATATTCGGAGAGTCCGACCTCCACACCCATATCCGGGCAATATGTGAACATGAAAAATCTGACCAACAAAGCTAAGAATAGCAAAACTAGCTAGCTGACAAGACATCCTCGTTGCAACTAATTAACCGGTCGATTCAGTTGTATTCAACAGTTCATCCTGTTACCATTTCGCGATATTTAGATCTAACTAGATAGAAAAGACTCAACTTAAAAGAAGAAAGAAAAACAGGGGAATTACAAAGACCGTATTCTCAGACAAGACAAGTTGCTTCAACAACGTTTGAAGGAGAATACAAGACAAAACTCAACTCCATAAAACGAGAGCAATAGATCAACTAGAAAAGTAAATGCTTACTTTACTCAAAATCCTGTAAGAAGACCTGCAGACGGAATGCCCCCTGGCCCTTACTTCAGCTGAAACCTTACATTAGTTTGCCCTTGAACACTTGGACTTAAACGACCTGAATCACCTGATTCATATAGCAAGAAAACACTAAACAACCGACAAACAGTGCCATAGAACCCTCAATCAGATTGCAAGAAAAATGTCCTGAACCGCTAGCACTTGTTTTTCCCCTTTCACGTGTATCTTTTCTTAAGTTGTCGTTCGAAAACTACCAACTATTTCTATCGTTCGAAGATTCCAATTGACTTGTTCAATCATTGGTCTTTGCCATTTTTCATCACTTCATGTTTCACTGTGGTCGCACTCAAAGAGTTAAGAGGTTGGCTGTTGATGTCTTTGGCGGGGCCGGCCAGCGCAGGGTCAGGTTCGGTGGAGCTTAAATGAGGCATTAAAGACCCTGAAAGTGAGATAAGATTGGATCAGTCCAAATTCTAAGTCTAATTTTTGTGTGCAAATTATTTTTTACGTACAATAAATAAATCTAATATCTTTAAATTTGTCTAAAACGTACGAATAACAGTTGTAGATGTACGTGGCTCACGTCTTGCCACGTTTTTAAGCATCGTTTTTCTACTGTTCTACCTTCGTCTGACATTGGTGCTTCGTTGGTTTTTGGGTAAAAATAATAATTTCGCCAGAGATCTTTTCCCGACATGGATTTGACCTCTTGCTTTGTCCTGTCTAAATAGAGAATTTCCTGGGTTGGCCTGGCTTTAAGGTTCCCTTTTGCACGAGCCGTGTTTGTTTGCCTTCCACCGAAAGTTCTTCTTCCTTCTGCTATCCCGCACTACTTGCCATTGTCAACAGTGTGCCTCTTGCTTTTTCCTTTTCCTCTTTGCCGTTCTCCATTTTTTTGAGACGAGGTTTGAGAAGAATAATTATTCAATATACTATTAATAAAATATTTTACTTTACAAATTAGATTTCTATAGTTACTTATTCATGAAATGTAATATGTTGATTGTAGTTATAATTTTTAATAAAAATATATTACTAAAAAAAAGAATAATGGTAAATATTTTATTTTATTTACTTTTATTTTTAGTTTAATAGCCAAATAAGTCCTCAACCTTTAACCTCAACCCTTAACGTTTTATTGCATGAAATTCAGTCCATAAACTTTTATTTCCGTAGAAATAGACCAAATCTGTTAAATGAACTAACTACCGTTAGTTTTGCATACGTGACATGCCACGTGGCAGCTAACTAAGCTATCCACGTTAGTTGTCACGTATGCAAAACTAACGGCAGTTAGTGTTATTTAACAGATTTTGACTTAATTGCATAATTGTAAAAGGTCGAGGGTTTATTTCCATTGAAATAAAAGTTTATGAACTGAATTTCATGCGATAAAATGTTGAGGGTTAAATTCTATTTTGAGCTAAAGGTTGAAGGTTTATTTGGTTATTAAGTCTTTATTTTTTAATATTTTAAATCAATATATGTTATCATTTTAATTTTATTTATGAAGGTAAAAAATTTTAGTAATGATATATGAAATATTAATTTAGTTTAAAAAAAATCAAAGTATTTTTTTTTTAACACCATGTTCTATTCTGCCATCTAAAACTATCTGCCATCCATGTTTCTCGGTTTGGGCCCGTTCCCATCTAATCAAGTTTTCTTGTCATATTCATTGTCCTTTTCCTATGAAAATCGAAACTCTATATCAATCCAACAATATATTTTTTTTAATTTTCCCTTTTCTGGATGAAAGACTGTCTGAGATTTAATATATAATTGGACTATTAACTGCTTCATGCCCTATTTTTATATATATATATATATATATATATATATATATATATATTTTAAGATTAGCTTACTAAGAAATGTTCCCTGCCTTTTAACTTTTTCCTCTATTTAAGCTAAATGCAATTTTTGCTGATTTGTATACCTGAAAATCATGGGTTACACTGAAAGTACAAATGTCAAAGACATTCACTGTTCTTCAGGCGCTTCCAGTGCCTCCCACGGTCGACGAATCAATACCGGAAAAGAAGCGTAAGAAAAACAAGAAAAGGAGTTGTTTCATGTTACGTTGCTCTAGTGTTGAGCTTGAAAATGCACAAGACAAGAAGAAAGCCTTCTCATTCCTGGATAATAGTAACAGGCCTTGTGTGACCACGTGTTTTTCCAATTTTGAAGTCGGAGAAAAGACTAAGAAGCAGTGTGGTACGAAGGAATTTGTTTACTTTCCCTGTATTTTAAAAGACTGTAAAATCATATATAGTGTTTGGTTGGAATAAAACTCTGCAAAATTACATTACAACTGCATTCACATTGCAGTACGGAATTGCAATCTGATTGCATCCCCTCCCCCCTTGCAGAATAACTTTGCAGGGTTTAAGATTTATTCTCTCCCAAAAAGCCCTCTTATCCTCGTTGATCCGTCTTTATCTTCACTTGCTCTGCCTCTCAATTGAAATCTATTTCCCTCAGCAAAAACCCAGATTTTCAATCTTCGGTTGCTTCTGTCATCTGCTCCGATTTTCTCTATCTTCTTCGATTCTCTCTCTACCTGAGGTAAATCGGATCTGTTGCTATTGGATTTGGCTCACTGTTGCTACTGTCTTGGTCCGCTGTCGCTGAAGCTTGCTGGTGCGTCGCTTGTGTGTGGCTTTGCCTGGGATGTTGGCTGCACAGTTTGGACTTAAGCAGGTGGTGGGAGAGTGCGGGAGGCGTAAATCAAGCAGAAGCAGGGAGTGGACACTGGGCGGGGAATAAGGCGAGGCAAGGGATGAGAGTGCGGGAGGCGTAAATCAAGCAGAAGCAGGGAGTGGACACTGGGCGGGGAATAAGGCGAGGCAAGGGATGATTGGGTTTTATATAAATATATATATATATATATATATATATATATATATATATATTAACATTTCTGTTTGATAGTTTTGATAGTTTAATATTTTATTGTTTTATTAGTTTAATTGATTAAATATATTTTTTTAGTTCACGGATTTTAATAATAAAATTTTTATTTAATTTTAGAATATAATTATAATATATCATATATATATACACACACATATCAATATATGTAATAAATTTATTATTATAAAAACATATACGAAACATGTATATACACAAATATTGTTTATATAACAATCTAATTATATTAAATGTATTAGATAATTGTTTTAAATGGAAAATATTTTTAAAAAATAGGTAAAATATTCTTTCAAAAAATGAATCTAACTATCTAAAAAACATTTAATAGATACCAAGACAAAGTGAAGAAAAAAAGAGTAGGATACAAAATAAATTTAAAAGATACCAAGGGAGAGAAAAAGAAAAAGAAGGGTAAGATACAATAATAATACAAAATAAAAGATGAGATGAAATGATATGATGGATGCGAAGCAAATAAAATATTAGTAGTGAATCAATTCATATGGGAGGTTGAAAGATTTTTTTTACATGTCAAGTTAATTATGTAATTTTGAATAATATCTGAATAAATAAAAAACTGATATATTTAGATTATCATTTTCAAATTTTTATTTTGAAATTGTAGCTTGAAGGTGAGAAAAAAATGTGTAGAGAAAACTAGTTTTTTGTATTAATAAACACTTGAGGGAGGAAGAAAATAAAGAAAGAAAATTGATTTTTGGGTATTGCTAAACAGTTGGGCATAAAAAATGGATAATTAAAATTGAATAAAAATAAAATTGTAATGGTAGTTTAAGATAATGACAATTTTGTGGAAGTGGATTGATGTTATAATGCAATAAAAAAACTATAAATGAAGAGAGATAAAAAGAGCAAGGAATTTTTTAGATTTAAAAAAAAACTTTAAATTATTTCACTTTTTTAGGATTGTTTGACATGTGTCAAATAGTATTTTTTGAAATATAATATTATATATGATTAGTTTAATTGATTAAATATATATTTTTTTAGTTTAGGTACTTAGCTTGATAGTCATTGAATTTATTAGTTTGATAGTTTTTTTAAACAAAATAATTAGATATAAATAATTAAAATTCTAATCTTAGATAATTTTATTTTATGTTCAATTTTCATGGTAAAATAATAATTACATTTTAAATATATTAATATAACAATTAAAATAAAAAATAATAATTACATTATTAAAATATTAATAATTATATTATTAACATTTTAATATTATAAATAAATTTACATTTTACTATAATAATAATGTATCAAAATTCTTTTATATCTTATAAGGACATTGTTGGAATTTAACATTACATTCTTAGCAAAGTATTACTTTACCAAACACCGTAATATTATTTTCCCTGCATTTTAAATAGTATTTTACCATACATACCAAACATTGTAGTGGCGTAGCCACGTACAAAATGTGGGGTCAATTGACCCTACTGAATTTTAGTCAAGTTATATTTATACATGTAGAAAATATTAAAATTTTTATTTTTTATATTGAAGCCAATAAATTTCATAAAAATATAAAGTAAATGATCAAAAATAAAATTTTTATTTATTTTTATAATGATAATATTAATATTTAGGTTGCAAAGAAAATTTTAAAAAATCTTTATATTTTGGTAAAATTATAAAGGTTAGTTTTTGATACATTGACAATAAAAATTTTTAATTTCACATTCATGGTTAAAAAACTGTCATGCATCCTATATTATTTTCTAATTAGTTTTTTTTATTTTTTTACTATTCCTTAAGGGATATGTATCATCTTATTAACTACATTTATGAAGTTTAAAAACTCTATTAATAGTATATTTGGTAATTTCTCTAAATAAAATCATATGTTAATAAGTATTGAAAAATAAAATGCGATGTATATAATTTCTCATAAAGATATATTTATGTATAAATGATCTATATAAAAGTAAAATCATACATTTTATTATATATAAATATAATGATAATTTTTATTTCTTTTTTATTAAAAAAATTCTATATGTCTAAGGATATCTTTTGCAAATTAATATATAAATAATAAAATCACTAATCAAGCAATTTTCAACTTAATTTATATATTTAAAAATGATTACTTCATATATTAATTGGATAATTATTATATACACTGTCAGTAAAGTTTTTTTGACTCCATAAGTGAAGTTAGGATGATGACACGCGTATTGTTTTATTTTTAATATTTTTAAAAGACATGTGTCTCGTCCTAACCTCATATGTGGAGTCAAAAAACTATTTTTAATACAATATAAAAATATTTATATAATATGGATTAGCACACATATGTGACCCCACTGGATTTTGTTTCTGACTACGCCCCTGAAACATTGTAATAATATCTTTCAAATAATTATTTTTTCAATAATTACTTTCTCAATAATCACTTTTTCAACAATCATATTACACTGCAAAACACCAAACTACTGCTTAAGGATAGCAAAAGGGAGCCTGGTGTATGTAGAGGAAAAAATTAGAAGTGTCTCGAGGAGGCTATAATTTGAGTTTTGAATATTTTCATCACAAAAATCTAAAAGTGACAAAAAATTAATATTTTGTGATACTATTTTATGCATCACAAATTGTCAAATTTGTTACAATAAGTATCATCGCATGCGGTGCATCGCATCCCCATATACACGTCACAACGGTCATTTTATTTTCTCGATATACACGTCACATCGGTCATTTTATTTTCTGATGTAACCATCTTCCATCTCCCATTCATCTAGAGGTGGCAAAAATTGGCCCGAGCTTGAAAACCTGCTCGAATCCTCACGAATCCGAACCGGGACCAGCCCGAATTGACCAAAAAGTCAAAGGCCCGTAACCAAAAAAACCTGTAACCGAAAAAGCCCGAAACCGAAAAAACCCATAACCGAAAAAGTCCGAAATTGAAAAACTTGAAACCGAAAAAACTTGAACCCGACATAACCCGAGCCCGATACGATTTGAAACCAAGACCGATCCGACTCGAAACCCGAAAAAACCGAATTTATAACCCGAGATAACCCGAATTATAATTATATAATTATTATTTAAAAATAAATAAATAATTGATACACTTTTCTAATTAAAAAGTTTAAAATTTTGAAAACAATTATTATTTATTATACAATTTTATCAATTATGTATTACTAGCAAAATAAATATTGAATCTTTTTAATTAGATTAAATTAAATTAATTTAAAACACCATAATATATGATATCAAATAATTTTTAATATCATACTTATAGCATTTATAATAATAAATATATTATTAATTTAACATTTGATTTTATTATAAAAATCATTTTAACATCTTATTATTTTTATTTTATAATAAAATTTTAATTTTAATACAATAATAAATCAAATATATAAAAAAATTATAGAATTTTAATATTTGTTTGAAACTTTGAATTTGATATTTTGTGGAACACATTAAAAATATTTTTAATAAAATTAAATATAAACTATATTTTCTTAAAGTTTTAAGTATAGAAAGATATTGAATTTAGATTAAAAAAAACCTAATCTTAAAACTAAAATTCAAGTTTTTAAGATTAGAAAAAATTAATTCATTAAATTAAACAAAATAAGTACAATTTTTTTATAAGCTTGGACATCATTGAAAGAGAAAATTATAAATCAAGCTAGTGGTAATTTTATTTTAGCCTTAAAACAATAGACATTAACAAATCAAGCTAGTGGTAATTAATTATTTATTATATTATAAGAATCTTGTATATGAATAAACTAATTTGGTATCTTATAATAATGATTTGTATATTATATTATAATAATCTTTTAAGAATAAATTATGTAATCTCTTAGTGTGTAAGTTTTATTTTGATAGAATTAAGTATTTATTAAAAATAATTTATTTATTGTCTATTAAAATGTAAAATTAAAGTATGGATAAAAATAATAATTCTAATAGTAAATTAAAGTATAATTTAATAATATATTAGAGTAGTATTACTGTGTAAGTGGTAATTTTAATAAAATTTGTTTTTATACTTTATTAATATTATTATTAATTATATTTAAATAACTAGCATTATATTAATTAATTTAGTAATATGTACTATTTAATATTTTAATTAGATATTTGATCAATTGGTGTATATCTACTATTATTATGTTAATGTGAACATGAAAAAATTAATATTCAATTACTGTATATGATATAATTATATCAAATGTTATTATTTATAATATAATGTTAATTGATGTATATAACTTATTTAATTTAATGTTCTAAATTTTTAATGAGATATTTGATTAATTATTGCGTATGAGTGCGATTATATTTAATATAATAATGTTATATTATGATTTATGTACAAATCAAAAACAAAATAAATATAAAATTAAGGTAATTAACTGACCAATTATTCATAATATTAAGTATTTTTTTAATAAATACTATAATTTTATTTAACATTATAATTGAACAATTAGTTAACAGGTTATGCGGTTAGATTTAATTTAATTACTAATTATATTGATATTTAAAAGACAAAATAAATATAAAAAAATTCTTAAAAATTTAAAATTTTATTAAAAATATAATATAATTATTAAAAAAGCTAATAAAACAAAGTAAAAAAAATTATTGAACTAAGAATGTCTAAATTCCAGTAGCCCAATGTTGACCCAAAAAATACAATAAATCAATAAGTTATTGTTAAAAGTATAAAACCATTTATATAAATGTTTAATTGTTTAGTGTGATTTATTTATAATTTGTTAGTTATTTATTTGTATAGCTAATACTTTTGGATTTTCACTTTCTTTTAGTTTTACTATATATATATATATATATATTTGGCTCACATAAAAAATAAATTTTTATATAATTATTAATTATTAATATATAATTATATATTTTATAAAAAAAGTGAATATCACAAGGAATTAAAAAAACAAATAATAATTGTCAAGTAATAAAAATATTAAAATGTAAAAATTTATATTTATATAAATATTTATTAAATTTTAACTTTAATTTAGCATTTCTATTATATTTTTATTTAACTATATAAAATTAAATTAATTATTACATTCAAAATTATAAAAATATTTATAATTTATAAAATTTTAAAATAATTTGACTACACCCGCTAAGCCCGCCCGATTAAAACCGGACCGAACCCGAAACCGGATCGAAACCTTTAAAACCTGAAACCGAAAAAACTCGAAACCAAAAAAACTCGAGACCGAAAAAATTCAAAACCAAAAAAATCTGAGACTGAAAAACTCGAGATCGAAAAAAACCGAAACCGAAAAAAATCTTAAACTGAAAAAACTTGCTCGAAACCCATCCGAAACCGCCCGTTTGCCACTTCTGCCTTCATCATTCTCAAGCTAGCAGCCGATTGTTTTGAGTTTCGGTACAGTTTCAAAGTTGTCCTGCACTTTTTGATGGAAGCTATAGCGGCTTCTCTCAGTGACGATGTCATCTCTGCTTTGTTTCGTTCGCTGTCGGATTTGACTTCCTCAGTGACGTTGTCATCTCCGCCCACTTTATCAAATTTGCACGCAAAGAAAAATTTTTTTCCGAGCTCAAGAAGTGGGAAAGTATGCTGCTCAGTATCAATGCTTCCCTCGAAGATGCAGAAGAAAAGCAAATCCCAAGCCGCTCGTTCAGATTGTGGCTCACGAATTTAAGATACATCGCATATGAGGCTGAAGATATCATCGATGAGCTTGCCACTGAAGCTCGGTGCCACGAAATGAAGGAAGACTTGACGCCCTCTTCGTCCATCTGCAAGGTAAGGAGATTTATTTCAACTTGCTGCTTTACAGTTAATCCTTCAACTGTTAAGTTTACCTCCAAAATGGAATCCAAAATAAAGAAGCTTACTGCTAGACTGGAAGCGGCTGTTGCAAAAAAGAATGATTTGAGCTTAGTTGAAAATGATAGGGGGACGTATGAAAGAAAGAGGGAGAGACTAGGAAGCAGTTCTGTTGTTGATGAGTCTCTTGTCTACGGCAGGAAAAGAGATAAAGTGGCCATTCTTGATTTGCTGATGAGCAATAGTGATGAGGGCATTGGTGATATTGGTGTGGTTTCCATTGTGGGTATGGCAGGAGTGGGTAAAACCACTCTCGCTCAGTTAGTGTACAATGATGTCAATGTTGAAAGTTTTTTTGATCTGAGAGTCTGGGTTTGTGTCTCGGAGGAATTTGATGTTGTTGGGATGACAGCCACGGTGCTTCAGGCTGTTACTTCGACTGTTACTTCGAAGAGCCGCAATCCAAACAATCTAAATTCACTCCAACTAAGTCTAAAGGAGCAACTGTTTGGGAAGAAATTTTTATTGTTTTAGATGATGTTTGGAATGAGAACTATGAGCTGTGGGAAATTCTTAGCAGGCCCTTCAGTGCAGGGGCAGCTGGAAGTAAAATACCTTGTGACAACTCGAAATGAAGGCGTTGCTTTGTGGGACTTACCCTTTGAAAGAATTGACAGACCGTGATTGTCTGTCGTTATTCACCCGGCATGCTCTTGGGGTTTAGATTTTGAAGGACAACCAGACCTAAAGGAAATCGGTGAGGAAATAGTGAGGAAGTGCAAAGGCTTGCCATTGGCTGCTAAGACCTTCGGAGGACTCCTGCGTGCTAAAGGGAACCGTGATGAGTGGGAAGACATATTGAATAGCAAGATATGGGATTTCCCAGAAGAAAGAAGTAGAATCCTTCCAGCTCTGAGATTGAGCTACCATCACCTTCCTTTCCATCTGAAGCGGTGTTTTTCTTATTGTGCCATATTTCCAAAGGATTATGAATTTGATAAGGATGAGTTGGTTCTGTTGTGGATGGCAGAGGGTTTCTTGCACCAGACTAAAGGAAGGAAGCAAATGAAGGACATAGGAGATGAATATTTTCATGATTTACGGTCAAGATCTTTTTTCCAGCAGTCAACTAGTAACAAAACACGCTATGTGATGCATGACCTAATAAATGACCTAGCTCAATTTGTTTCCAGCGAAACATGCTTCAATTTTGATGGAGACAAATTATATGAAAGCCTTGAAAAGTGTCATGTTGCATTCCTTCGTCACCAATTTGACATTTCAGAAAGAATTGAAATGTTGCATCAAATGAAGAGTTTAAGAACTTTCATAGCATTACCCATTCATCCACTACCTCCGGTTGTAAATTCCTATTTAAGTAACAATGTGCTGCAAGAGTTGCTGCCAAGGTTAAACAGCTTAAGAGTGTTGTGTCTGAGTGGTTATTGCATTGACGAGATACCGCATTGCATTGGTGATTTGATACATTTACGGTACCTTAATTTATCTCATACCAGCATCAAATCATTGCCTGATTCTGTGGGTTCTCTTTTCAACTTACGGACATTGATACTTCATGGGTGCAAGAACCTCATTGCATTGACTCAAGCTGCTGAGAATCTGATTAATCTTCATGTTCTTGATCTCACTGATACTGATAATTTGACAGAGAAGCCAACGCATATAGGTAATGTCAAAAATCTACAGATTTTGTCCTAATTCGTTGTGCAAAGTGCTGGGGTGCCTGGCATCAGAGAATTGAAGGGCTTGTTGCATTTGAGAAAGGAGCTTTCCATTCTTGGACTGGTGTTATGTCATGGTTTGTAGCTAACTATAATCTCATCTTTCTTCTATTTGACCCTTGCATGTTAGACATAAGTGACAAATTTAAACGAGATGTGGTAATGATGATACGATATGTGTTGTTGTAAATAAAGCACACCAAGTTCATACCCAACAATTACAATGCTCTGTTCTTTTATTATTATTTTTTTTTTCAGATTGGTGTAATAGAAAATTTTCATGCATTCATTACGACTTATCAATATCATATTAACAACTAATGAGATTTTATGGAAGTTTGATGTGACGTCAATTCATCCTCATGGTATGTTTCCCTGTGATATATTTATTCATAATCTGTTTATCCATGATCTTCATGCAAAAAAAAAAAAACAATGCAAATCGATCTCATGGTTGGTTTTTTTGCTACCTATTAACATTAGCTGTTTATGAAGAAATCATGACTTAAGATCTTTAACTCTATTCTCATTCTTTTACCGGCATTGGATATGCCCCATCAGTTGCTATGATCCCTTCAAATTTCCTATTGGATCTTGCAAATTGTATGAGCTTACCTTAATTATTGCACATTGATCTCATTTAACAAGTTTCGTGCATGCATCTTTGTGAATTCCTTCAAATTGTTTTCAGATTTTACTTGGATATTTTTTGATACCTATTCCATCATTTTTTTTTTCAAGGAAGAAAGAACAATACCGTGCCGAAATGATAATAAGTTACTTTTAGTGCATGTTTGGCACATGAGATTATTTAAAGGATAGGATGATAATCATTTATTTAGTTTTAACAATTTTTTTTGTTTTAAATCTATTTTCTCTCATTTTCTTTTTTATTTTCTTGGAAACCAAACGGGTTTTCTTTTCTATTAGCTGATGATTTTGTTGATGTCTCTGCCGATTATTGGAAGCTTACTGGTATCTGAATATAATAGAATGATGATTTTGATAGGTGAATGTTGTATACTATAGAAATAGAATGCATATTGTTTTAGATAATTTGACTTATCTAAATACTGGTGCCAACTTTCATTGATGATAATTTGACTTGTCTTCTACTTAGGCTTACTGTAAGTGAGGTTAGGTAACGATCTGGTGTTTTTGGGTTAAGAAGAAAATATCCTTGCCTGCTTCAATTTGTGATAAGTTGCTGCCATCTGACATCTGTCTGATCTCAGCATTCAACCGTTCATTTTCCACCTTTAAGAAGTTGCTCTCGCTGGCCAAATTTTCTTCTGTTTTCTGCATAACATCAAAGAAAGAAGAGATTTTCAGGGCCAAATACAAGCTATTTAATTTCCACAATTATACGTGCTAACCGACTGCAAACATTGTTTTATACTTTGCTAGGTAGATGTACCCTTAATCAATGGCAGGCTAACTGATAAGCATTGTGTCCCTATTTCTTATACCAGAGATACCATTTAAAACAGTGAGACCAAGCAGATAAAAATTATTACACTTAAAGTCAAACCCTCCACAACTCACAGCGGCTACCTGCATAGAAGCAGTTGGATGGTCCAACGGCTTGCTGGTTGATTGGGCAATGCAAGCATCTTGTCCCCGTCTCTGTGGAGCTTCTTCCGGAAGTTGCCCATGACGCATCAGCAGCAGCCCTTTTAACTTCTTATTCTGAGGATTCAACTCTTCATTTTCCTTTTTCAAGTTCGCACTCCGCACTCTGCTCAGCTGCTGCTCTCTGCATTGGGAAATAGCAACATCAAAGGAGAGAGACATAGAGAGCTAAATACAAGCTGGCGTGAATGAATTTTATATTTTCACTCCAACATATAAAATTAAGTTTCATTTATAGGTCAATTTTTAATCATTTAAAACAGTGAGACTAAGCAGATAAAAATTAAGTCAAACCCTCCACAAGCTCACAGTTTCTACCTGGACAGAAACGCTTGGATGGTCTAACTGCTCGCTGGTTGATTGGGCAATATAAGTATCTTGTCCCTGTCTCTGTGGAGCTTCTGCCGGAAGTTGCCCATCGCGTGTCAGCAACTGCCTTATTAACTCTTTTTTCTCAGCAATCAACTTTAAATTTTCCTCTTGTAAGCGTTTGTTTTCTACAATGAGTTTAGCTTCTGCCTGAAGTTGCTCATCGCGAGTCAGCAACTGCCCTATTAACTCTGTTTTCTCAGCAATCAACTTTGCATTTTCCTCTTCTAAGTGTTTCTTTTTTGCAATGAGTTCAGCTTCTGCCACCTGCATTGCAAAATACCAACAGCGAAGAAGAGAGACATAGAGAGCTAAATACAAGCTTGGAGTGAATGAATTTAATATTTTCACTTCAATATTTAAGGCTATTTTCTAGAAGTCTATGTTACCCAGCGAGTTTCTTTCACATATCCAGTTCTTCACAGTAGATTATGACCTATATGTTTAATTTCTACATACATCTATGGAGGAAAACAGAAAGAAAGATCTGTTAGAACAAATTCGTCCACAAAGCCCATTAGCACAATAAATTATTAAGAAATCTAACCTTGGGTGGGTTGATCCAAAACCCACCATTTCACGCCATTGCCGCCACTGCCGGAGGGAAGGAACGTCGTTGGTGCTCCGCCGGAGGTCCGCCTGTACCGGTGAAGCTGCCATGGTGGCCCTCTAGAGCAAAAGGAAGTGAACAGTGGTGATGAGAGGAGTAGAAACGGGAGAGAAAATGGGAGAAGAGCTACTGCTATTCACTCTCACACACACACAAATGGTTAATGGGCTACCATTTATATATTAGTGCTAGCAGTAGGGACCTCCCATATTTTGGATCATGTATTACATCCGTCCCATTAAGGATAAATACATGTATAATATATGTAATATTATATATACAATTATGGTCACACTATACATAAATTATACTACTAAATAAATTATATGATAATAATTATACTTAATTAGTCCACACAATTAGAGATATTACAACATTCTCCCACTTGGACAATTAAGTTAATTAACAAAATATCATATAATATCAAAATGTATTCGTAAGCCCTCCAAATACATTGCACCGAAAGGGTATAAATGTGTAGACTCATACATACTTTAACAACAACAACAACAATAAGCCTTTATAAGCTTCAAAATGTATCATACCGACAGGGTACAAATGCGTAAACTTATAAAGACTGCAACAAAAAATTAGTAGTATTAGTGTGAAATGGAAATGATATGAAAAGCAAAATCAATATCCATTTCCATTAGGTCCATGCATCTAAACTGAATGATGCCTTGCTTCAACAGAAGCATATGAGACTAATATCGAATGTCTCATCCAACAGAATGCCATATTCATCAAAATACGCGCAAACAAAAAATATGCATATATGGCAAGTGGAATCCATTAATACAGTTATAACTGATTTCATTACATAGAGCTCCCACTAACTTAATACGGTAAATGGCTCCATATGCCTCATACAAGTGCTATGTCGTCAAAGCACTTAAGCAGCCAAACTTTCAGTTAGCCAGAATGAGCTCTTTCACTATGTGCTCTACCATCCAATCAAGCAATGGATTCCATTATTTTCTCTCTAACCAACCGAATGATGATATCTGAATATTTTGAGTGTGAGGAACTCCTAGCATTTTGAGAAAGAAAGTACTTGCTGTAGCATTACCACAGTACACCTCTAGGACTTCGAACTGGCAACCACACAAAACCAGCCCTGAGATGAAATTCTACAGCCTAAATGGCCCATCATGTAGCTTTACAACATGCTACATATTTAGCCTCCACAATCAAGGATGCTGTAAGTGTTTGCTTTACACTTTCCAAAATACAGCTCTTTTATATCCACAAATATATAACCAAAATAATTTTCAATATCTGGAGAGCTTGCAAAATTAACATCAGAATATATGACCAAACTCAAAATGTCAGATTTATCAATATCCAAATACTCTCTTTATAGCTTCCAGTTCTCTATTACAGGATCGCTCAAGTATCTCTGAAATACACATATAACATATACAATATCCAAATGTGTATAAGCTTGAGCATACAGTAATTACCCACAATAAGGCATACACAACACTCGATATGAGCTCTTTCATTATTATCTTGAGGACTTTGAGATTTTCACAATATGTCACTTTTCACTAAATGACGTCTTTTTAGGAGAACAATATATAGTAAACCTACTCAACACTCAATACAGGTTTTATGAGACCAATAATGTATGCCTATTGATATGTCACGACGAATCTCAATCCTTAAAAAGAAATAGAGCCTTACTTAGATTCTTCATCTTGAAGTGACATGACGACATGGAATGTCTCATACAATAGGTTAGTGCTATAGGCTGCTATTTGATATCATCAATTTAGAGCACAATAAGCACATAACTCCCACTGACCTCACAATGGATCCAATTATTAAACAATAATGTTCTCCTCAAAGTGACAATCTCATTAAACTTTATATGTTACAATCTGGATGCCTTTTAATGTTCATAAATGAACTCATTGAGTTCGCAAACTGTATGTTCCACCTTAGGAACTACAAACTTTTAGGTTGCTTTATTTAGACATTTTACTATCCAAGATGTAACTCCTAACCAAAATGAGCTACTAATTATCATCATGATTCTAAAAGAATCTTAGGTAGAAACAAGAAAGAAGGTTTTCACAAAACAAATTCCTTCTTATTATTTAAAAGCCTTGGCTAAATTTGGCTTTAAATCATCTACCCAATCTTTTGAGTCTCCTTTTGGTCTACAATGATGTGACAACTGAAATAAATCCCATGCATCCTTATGCAACATAGATGCTCACGTATCCTGCGTAACTAATATCCAACTCTAAGATCTCGAATCAGTATAGTCTCTTAACAAATATCAGAAACAGAATATACATGAATCTCACATTCATGTTCCTCTGTAAAGTCAGGTGTAGGTTTAGGTATATAGTATTGAGATCAACCATTGGTTCCTTTGATTTGTGGCTTTTCATCATCAAAAGATAACGCATATATGGGAATGGCACAACAAAATGTATCTTAATAATGATTTTGTGGAGTTCACAACTCCCACACTTTAAGTCATCTACTAAATAGATTGCATTGTCAGACTCAATGATTCTAGTGTCACATAACGAGAAATGAAATCTAGAATCTTTCTAGTCGATATAATAGCCAACAAACTTGCCGCTGATAGTTTTCTTGTCAAGTTTTCTTGACTATGGGTTATGGCTCTTTTGCCTTACCTTATAACCCTAAACACAGAAAGCGGCATAAAATCGGCTTAATGTCTGACTGTAACTTGGGATGCATTTAGGAACTGGTATTGCTTGGAGATCAACTTTGAATGTGAATTACAGTTTTTTTAATTTCACTCCACCCGAATTTTACAGATTTGGAGTGATTAACATAAATCGTATTAGATCAGAATGTACGATTGACTGCAACTGTAATCTCATTCTGCTTCAATATTCCAAGCACCGTACACTAGGCATCAATATATAATCCTATAGTGCACTTAACCAAAAACCGGTATATGATTTCGCCTAGTTTCATTATACCGAACATGATATTCATCATTACTGTCTGATCATTGCCTTAAGTAGCGCAGCGGAATTAATCAGAATGCCCAAGGCCTCTGTAAGATCAGATTTGTTACTCCATATGACGTACATCGAAATGGTCGTTAGTAAAGTGATGAAACACTTATATCCACTAAATACAATATGTGAAAATGATTTACAAATGTCGGTATACATAAGTTCCTAATTATTTCAATATCTACTAATCATGTCCTTAATATTAGCAGCAAGATATCCCTTAATACAATTTCTTCATGTGCCTCGAAATGTCCCTAACTTTTACACCACTACTTGATAGATTTCTTATCTATTTTATTATAATCAGAATCGATAGTCACATCATTCGCAACTGAAGGAAATTTACTCAACATTGAGGTACAAGTCTATCGTATATAATCCATTGCGCAAAATGCCAGAATCAGTCCATATGTTGTTACTAATTAGAAATACCTTTCTGTTATCGAAATGAAAAGTATAAACTGACAGTAGTTCCAAAATTGTCTTCAAAATGTAACAACAATCTGGCTATATTTTCAATATGGATTCTAACTCTATAACCCCAATTCACAACAATTTTCCCTTATTCCATCTCCGGTTGCTTATGGCTTTATCAATAATAGCACTGGTATTCAAACACCAACAGTTAGAGTGCATATCTTCTAGATTGGATTCAAAATAAAAGCTAACAAAATGCCTTTTGCACATCTCAATCTAGAGGACTCTTGCAATCTACCTCTTGTGCCCAGGATTATTACAGAAGTGACACACATTGATATTCAGAGGTGTTGGTGAAACTAGAATGGGAAATAGACTTGACAAATTTCTTCTTCTAAAATGACCTTTTATTGAGACCTCTTAATAATATTTCCTTTTGGCAGTAATATTTGGTAAATGTTTGGCATATGTCATCATTATGGCTAAATGAGATCTGTTAACCTGAAAGATCTCCCATTCTTGAATGACAATATCAATTTTGATATTAAAATGTCATACTTCCTTCTGTATTAAATGAGATCTGTGAAACTGGAAGATCTCCAATTCTCCATCCCAGAAGGAAATAGTACTGAATCTGCCATATATGGAATCAAAATCCTATAGCAACCTTTATCCATCTTATACGAACTATTTTCTAATGGCATCTGTAAATAGTTGTTGGTTATCACTAATTCGGAACACTTTCTCTGATGTGCTCATTAATGGCATGCCCTATACAATCAGAGGATTTTCACTTAAGTGTTCTTGAAATTCCAAATATTTTGTCCTCAACTAGCTCATACTATTGGGTATAGTAGATAGATCAACTCTTGGGACTACTTCCTAGTTCAATATGTCCCTAACCGTAGAGAATAATTCATACTATCTATCTAATTTGATCCTGCTAGAAATTCGATATGTGATAGTTGCACAATATGGAGGCTAGTGGAATGACTCAATAAATTCCACAATACACTACTGATGATAAGACAAAACTAGTTGAATACAACCTGAATGATCGCCCACCGACAGGGTAGGAAGACCGTGTCATATCCCAACCAGAATCCTCTCAATCCCAAGCATCTCTAAAAGCAACTAACAATCCGACAGGGAGAAACTAGCCACTTCCAGAGACCTCAGCAAATTTATGCAACTGCAACTATCACTATGTATTGCCTTATTATTATATCCTTAAAAATTATCAGAATAAATCGTCAAAAAATCTTCATGACTATTCCTGCGATAAGCAAGTACTAGTCAATCCAATTAATGATTTATAATTTTAAGAATATTCACAAAATTTATTGATTAGAATAAACTACACTAAAAATATGTGATTCCTGAAGCATATGTAGTGATTTTAGATCAAATATCAATTAATTAAATTAATTTCACATAAATGTGAATATTCAAATAATAAGGTAATTTTCATTTCTAGAGAGTTTATTTGTTTAAATAAATTATTAACGAATGGGTAAATCATAATCCAAAATGGCTCAACAAAATACCCAAATAATTTATTTAAACTTATTTAATTAGGCCAAATATTAGTAATTTATGGGCATGAGTATATATTTCAAAATTAAGTGAATTATGAAATAAATGAGTAATTAAATTTCTAAAATTACTCCAAAATTAATTCCTCTTAAAATTCACTTATATCACATTAATTTTGGGCTTAATAACTAATTATGGCTATTAAATATCCAAAATTAATTAACGAAATGGCCCATAATTAATTAAGAAAAATGACCCTAAAGATAATTAGTTTTAATTGCCCAAAATTGATTTTCTACTAAATGGCCAATTATTAAAATCAAATAAATAATGCCCATAAAATAATAAAATTATTTTGACCTAATATTTAAATTATATTTATGCTATAGGCATAAAACAATTGAATAATAATTGCCCAAGATTTAAATGAAAACAGCCCAAAAAAATTGAGCCCAACATCCCAAAAAAAAAAAAGGAAAAGGCCCAGCAATAATAGCCCAAAAAAAACGGGCTAAAAAAATTTATAATTTTTTTTAATTTGCAGATGCGGGCGCGTGTACCACACGCGCCCGCCTCATCATTCACTGGCGCCCGCGGGGCCGCTTTGCATGTATCGGGCACGTGCCGTCATCTTTCTCGCCTAACCGGGCAGAAACGCAGAAAACGGGTATTTTTGACCCGACCCGACGTTTTCTCTCTCAATACAGCCCCATTTTACTACATTTTAACGGCATTTTCATCAAAAATTCATCCTCAATCAATATACGGCATTATTTTGGCTTGAAAATGCAAAAATCTCATGGGTATAGCAAAAATCCGAAAATACCCAAAAAAATATAAATTCATAAATCTCATTTTTCTTTAAAAAAAATGGCTAATGGCTTTATTGTGGACGAGCTCTGATATCAATTGTTAGAACAAATTCGTCCACAAAGCCCATTAGCACAATAAATTATTAAGAAATCTAACCTTGGGTGGGTTGATCCAAAACCCACCATTTCACGCCATTGCCGCCACTGCCGGAGGGAAGGAACGTCGTCGGTGCTCCACCGGAGGTCCGCCTGTACTGGTGAAGCTGCCATGGTGGCCCTCTAGAGCAAAAGGAAGTGAACGGTGGTGATGAGAGGAGTAGAAATGGGAGAGAAAATGGGAGAAGAGCTACTGCTATTCACTCTCACACACACAAATGGTTAATGGGCTACCATTTATATATTAGTGCTAGCAGTAGGGACTTCCCATATTTTGGATCATGTATTACATCCGTCCCATTAAGGATAAATACATGTATAATATATGTAATATTATATATACAATTATGGTCACACTATACATAAATTATACTACTAAATAAATTATATGATAATAATTATACTTAATTAGTCCACACAATTAGAGATATTACAACAAGATCAAGATAAGAAAAAGTAAAGACAAATGCAGTTTGTCAAAGAAAAATTACAGTGCCTGACACGGTACAGAAAGGGGCGTATAGAAAGAGCAACCTGAAACTCTACAAAGAAATCTTTATTAGCATGGTTATTACTTTGCCAATGCGCAATATATCACTAACCATATAAGAGAATGAAGGGGTAAAGGCCAATTTTGTAATCATTTAACACAGTGAGACTAAGCAGATACAAATCAGTACATTTAAAGTCAAACCCTCCACAAACTCACAATTGCTACCTGGACAGAATCACTTGGATGGTCCAGCTGCTTGCTGGTTGATTCAGCAATGCAAGTATCTTCTCTCTGTCTCTGTAGAGCTTCCACCGGAAGTGGCTCGTGGCAAGTCAGCAACTCTTTCTAAGTTTTTATTCTCAGCATTCAACTCTTCATATTCCACTTTCAAGCGTTTGTCATCCGCAGCCTGTTCAGCTGCTGTTCTCTGCATTGGAAAATACCAACATCAAAGGAGAGGGAAAATTCATATTTGCACTTCAATATTTAGGCTATTTTCTAGAAACCTATGTATTTGGCCAGAGTTTCCTTCACATATCCCGTTCTTCATAATAGAATAGAACCTATAGGTTTAATCTCTTCTAGAGACATTTATGGGGAAAAACATAGAAAAAGAGCAAAAATATTTCCATTTATTTACCTTCAACTTTTGCTTGTCACTGCAATCACTCTGTTTTTTATTTTTGATCTGGAGTAAGTTTAACTCTACCAGCTCCGGATTTATAAGTTTAACTCTACCAGCTCCGGATTTTTTTCGGGAGGAAGCTTCAAAAGTTTCTGCTTGATTCATCTTCATGATTAATCAGATAGAGAAGAAACGCGCTACCTCCAGCGTGTTCACTTGATTTTTTTCAAAATTACAGATTAATACACTATCTAACTGAAAAGAGGCATACTAATAGAGGGCAAAAGACTGAAAAAATGGTCAAAAAATGTGGCGCAAGGTGGGATCGCGTAGATCTAGATCTTTTATATATAAGATGTTGCTATAACAGGTAATAGCCTTCTACATAAATCTAACGAACCAAAATTGCTATGACAAATATATATTACATATGAAAACTGAATCAAATAGTTGTATGCAAGCAAATTAGAAGTAATGTCTCAAGTTGCTCCACATCAGTAGCATGTATGGATTTGCATCGCCTACTCCATTAATAATATCTCACAGACACCTTCGAGCATAATTTGCACTTATCATTTCTCTCAAAGCCACAACTAAATTGCAGTAATTAATTTATTAGTCTACACAAACACTTCTTAAGAACAACAACAAAATCTTAGTACTTACACTTCCCCACATGCTTGACAATTATTCCAAAATGTAACATCAAAATCCCTTGTTTCAAATTCAAGTTCCCAAATGCAACCTAAGAAAAATGTAAAACCTACCCGCCCTTTTTGAATATGGCATTCCTTAGGATAGAATTTTTGTAATTTTCACCATTGTTTCGATCCAACTTGAGGTTACATATAACTCTTTTGTGTTCAATGCGCAGATAAATATATTTATCAAGCTATCTAAAGTCTAATTCAGAGAATTTGAAAACTGTTAATGCATCAACATATTCTAAGATGTTTCTTCCCAACACAAATGATATTTACTACCAAGCAATTTGTTACAGTACCATGCTTATATTGGTTCTATTTACTTTATTCTTTTTGAGCCACAACAATTCCTTTTAATTAAGAAGGAATACATTTGGATATGTTAATCAAATTATGAACTCCAAGTATAAATTTAGAGATCAAAATTCCAACGATTTTGAGGATTCAACAAATTCATTTGGCATACATGGTGTAAAAAATGTATTGGTTTACTTTGAATTTTACATCGAAAGTGTAGGAGAAGTCATAAGGGCCTTTTCTTGATGTATTAAGTTTGGTTTATAAATTATCCAAAAGAATTATAAACACGGATAGAATAGCTAGTGTTTAGGCTATTATAAAGGATGTAGTTGAATTTTTTTGGGTAGTTTATTGTTGAGTAGTTTTGGGAATTTAAAGATTCAAGCTAGGAGAGAATTTGTTGGGGTTTATCTTAAATCCACATTGAAATTGTAAAAGAAATTATAAAGTCTTTTCCCTTATAAATGTGTTAGGCTTAATTTGCAAAGTATTCCAAAGAGTTGTAGACACTTATATAATAGCTAGTGTTTGGGCTATTATAAAAAGTGTAGTCAGGTTTTTTAGATAGTTGGGCTTTGTAAAGAATTTGCAATTTTCCTCTTGTAAAAATTGCACAGTTGTAATTTTTTATTGGTTATTAGTTTGGTTTAGTGGTTATAGATCAATTTAGTTGAACCAAACAAAGTTGTAAACACTGATAGAATAGCTATTGTTTTAGCTATTATAAAAGGTATAGTTGTCTTTTTTGTGTAGTTCGGCTTTGAGCTTTGTTTGTAATTTTTCTCTTCTAAAAATTGCACATGTGTAATTTTTGATTGGTTATTAATTTGGTTTAGTGCTTATAGGTTAATTTGGTTGGGCCAAACAAAATTGTAAACATGGATAAAATAGCTATTGTTTGGGGGTGTAGTTGGATTCTTTGGGTAGTTAAGCTTTGTAAAGAGTTTACAATTTTTCTTTTTCAAAAATTACACAGTGGTAATTTTTTATTGGTAATTAGTTTGGTTGAATGATTTTAAGTCAACTTGTTTGGGTCAAATCATATTAAAAGTTGTTGTATTCGTTTATTCTTTTTTCAATTTTTATGAGTGTTTGGATGGGAATATATTTTTTCCCAACAGAACCTTCTGATGAATGAATCACCATGTTTCCCTGATGCAGACTTTGCTTTGAAATATTAACTGCAAATAGAGAAAAAAAGACATTTTACAATCTATCTATCTATATAATAAAAATTGTAGAGATACACAACTTCACCTTGTGCCACGTTTTTTGCCCATTTTCCGTCCTTTATCCTTTATATGTCTGCCTACTTTTGTTTTTATCTGTGTATTCATTTGTATTTTCAGGAAAAATACGTACACACGCTTGGATATAGCGCGTGGCTCTCTGTTAGCCCATCAACCAGTTCTATCACCATTGCCAGTGCACTTTCCCATTCCCTCCAGATTTCTCGCCCAAGCTACTTTGGTCATGAATAGTCCCTGCATCTGTTCTCTTTTTAGTGCCTTCCAGATTATTCCTCTCTCTACGTACTATTCTACCAGTTTCGATTCTAGATTTTCTCCTAAGCCCGATGCCATGCGCCTGGCTGGTTTTCTTTGTTTTATCGTCATGGCATCCTTCTTTTCTTTCCATTGTTTTCTTTTATTTGTTGTAATATTTTTGTATATTCTTTGTTGGTTTTCTTTCCTTCCATGTTGTAAAGATGTCTCCCTTAGGAAGTTATCCTTCCTGATTCTTCAAACCCAATGACACCCAGACGCCTCAAATTTGAGATTCCTCTTTAAATAAAAAATAAATAAAAAATCTCCTGAAATCCGAATTCTGATGCTTCCATCTTGATCCTTTGGATTCCCCTTTAAATAAAAAAAAATATGAAATAAAAAACCTCCTTGAATCCAATTTCAAATGCTTCCATTTTGATCCCAAATTTTCACTTCCCTCACTTGAAAAAAAAAATTCATGCCTCTTATCTAAGCCTTGCGCATGGTTTCTCTTCTGCCTATGAGTTTGTTGCTCGGCTATGGTAGCGATGCGATTCAGCAACAACATTGGTAGCTCTTGCCTTATTCCTCTCTGCACGGAAGATTACAGTCCTTTTTGGTATTCAATTCCTCTTTTCTTCGCCTTTACATGGGTCCAGTCTCGGGATTGGATCAAAGCTCTTATACGTCCAATTTGTAAAGCACTGATGGCGAGTTCTTTAAGATTTTATCTTTCAAAAGGCATATTTTTCAAGCTAAATCCATCTTTCCTCTTGCATTCTATCTTTTCTTTAATACTTGAACCTTCAAAATTTTTATTTTGTAATTTGAAGCTTTATTTTCCTACTTTTTTTATGATTTTTAACCTAGGTATTTTTTTTTATGAATTTTCATGTTTAATGATTTAGGTATTGCAGAAGAACGGGAAGGTACGGGAGAAATGAATTGAATTTGACGGGGATTAATTGTTTTAACTGTTAAGAGGTAATGATTTTCTACGTGTATTGGCGTGGGCTTTTAAATTTAGCATTGAAGGAAATTTGCTTTTTGTTTTTAGTTTAATTTGGATTTTAATCTAATTTTTAAATAATTACATGTAAATTTACTATTTCATGTTTGCTTTGAGTATTTTGACTAATTTTTTTAATTAATTTGTAGCTTCCCTGTGTTGCATTCCATACTAGGAGAGATGTCAATCAAAATTTTACTACATAATTTTTTCAAAACAAGTAATTTTAAGATTATTCTATTTTGTTGCCATAAATCTATGTGTCCATATTGAGAGAGTTTATTTGCAATAAGAAGCTAACCTTTTTGAATTTATTTTCTGCAATCTATTTGTAACCCTTTTTTGGAGCCATCTTTGAGGTCTATACACATTTTATTTTACTTTACGAGTAATTATTATGTTACATTTCAAGTACTACTTTTTTTATTTTTTTATTCTTGGTATTTATACTCTCTCGTTGCCATTTTCATAAAGTTTTGATTAAAAAAACTTTGCTGTGCCAAAAAAAAGGCAAATGAAAGACTATATATTCAATAAATACAAAATCCAAGGTTGCTTGAGGTCGGAGAGCTTCCAAAAAAAAATTGAAAAACTTATTGTACCTTATTAATTCTTAGGACCATGATACTATGTAATGAAAAATCTACAAATTGTAGATGATATTCAAAGAAATTGGTTAATCTCAGATAATTTGCTAGATTCATGCATCATTAACAAATCTTTTTTCAAAATCAAATAACGTTGTTACTGAAGAAAAAGGAAAAACATGTTTATAAAGGGAATGGTTCCTAAATTCTGTAATTAAGACATGAAAATTGTTGTTTATGCATCAGATGCCTAATTTTAGTATTTGATTGGTAAGCAGCCAAGCACATTATCATAAAGCAAAATAATTGATGACATGATAGGTAGGTTAAATTTATTGTTATGAGGTTTTTTAATAAGAGAACTTAAATGTAATAAATATATATTTTTTGTGTTATTTATTTCTTCTTTTTGGGGCAAAATTTCAAGTTGCATTTTGAAGTTCTTATCTGATTAAAGTAGAGGTGTCAAATGGGCCGACACGGCCCATTTAAATATTAGCCTATGTGTTAATGGATTCGTGCTGGCATAACACTATTTTTTAATCGTGCTGGCACGGTCCATGAAATTTAAGGACGTGACCCAGCACGGCACATGACCCATAGCACTAATGGGTCGTGCTGGGCCAAGCCTATAGCACTAATGGATCGTGCTGGGCCAAGCCCAATTTTATTTTTCATGCCTTATCGTGCCAAGCACGACCCATTAATAAATTTTACATTTTTATTATTTTTAAAGTTTTTATTTATTAATTTAAATAACATGCAAGATAAATAAAAATAAAATAAAAAGACACATAATTCACTTTGACAAAATGCCTATATCCATAAGAAAGCATAATAATATATATTAAATAAAGATATTGGAATTTACAATCCTAAAAAAAAGAGCAACACGATAAAAAATGCTCCACTTTGTGGGGTCTGGAGAGGGTCATTAATTGTACACAACCAAAAGACTTCCACTTTGTAAAATCTAGGGAGGGTCATTGTATACAACCTTCCCTCTGCATTAAAAGAGAGTATTTTGCCTTGAACTCGTAATCTCCAAGTCACAAAGGAACAATATTTACCTTTGTATCAATGTTCTCCTTTGAAATTTACAATCCTAATATTTAAAAAAACACAGACACAGACACAGACACATACACAAATACAAGACTACAAAACATAAAATATTATTATTTTATTTTTCATTCTCTTCACCTGATTATTTACTTATATAATATGGTTTATCTAGTGCTCCAGCTTCTACATTTAACCAATCTGTGAATAAAATAATTTTTAATAATTTATTTTTTGAGGAGTTCTTATTAGAAGTGTATTTAATAAAAAGTTATGTACAAAATATGACATATTATATATTTTATATTCAAAATGAAAATATTATAAATTTATATATCAATAATTGAAATACTTCATACTTAGATTTGTTAAATATAATTTTATTTATATAAATGGGCCAATATGGCACGGCACATGGGCTCGCGTGCCGTACTGTGCTAACCCACGTGCTACGTGCTAACACTGGCCCTTCATGGGCTGTGCCGTGCTAATCTATGTGCCTAAAAACCTCTAGCCCAGCACGGCACACAAATGTATATCGTGCTTGGACCAGCCCGCCCATTTAAGTTTGGGTCATGCCAAGCACAATCCATACCGTGCCGAATCGTGTCGTGCCATAGGCCGCCCAGCCCGTTTGACACCTCTAGATTAAAGTAATGATTTGTTTCCAAGTTTTTGCTTGATTAAAGTACTGATTTATGTTCTTCTTTTCTCGATTTTTAGTTTGGAACCTCTTAGATTTGTTACTTCAACTTGAGGTATGCTTTTTCTGTTATCAAACACTTTTCGAAAGGTCTTAGATTTACTTTCTGATTCAAATATTTTACTTTATTTTCATCTTTTGCTTTAATTGTGCACTTTAAGTAACAAGTGAAATTAACTATTATTGTGTCATTACATTTTCTTCAAAGAAAATTGTGTTAATGTATCTTCTTTAAAGAGAGAAACTTTAACAGTAAAGACAAGCATTAAACCTCAATTATGTTGGTGGGGACAAAAGAAAGCTTGAGCATAAGGTATGTATTGGCTTTAAATGATCATGTTGTCATGCAAAATTTATTGTAAAATATATCATTCTTGCTTCTTTATTCTATAGTTATGAACTTTTTTAATCCTATATGCTAATTCCAATTTTACAACTTTTAGGCATGTAAATATATTTCAATTTTCCACCAAAAAAATATATATTTCAATTTACTAAGATCTCTGTTTTTACTTGGTGTAAAATGTCATGGTAACCCAAACCTTTAGACTCACACTTCTTTGCAACGATCTTTTATTTTCTTTTCTTTTTAGGCTTCTTGAAATATTAACTAATTTTTCATCATTATATTGGTTTTTCATTTGTGCTTGAAAAAGTCTTACAAATTATTGAATTTCCACTGCTGCATGCAATTCTTGAATTATTGTGTTGGAGATATCTAGGAGACCAAAATTTGAACCATCCTCCCCTTTCCTAGTTAGGACAATAGCAGTGAAGTTCCCTCAGGATTGAGTAGTGAGCTCACTGAACCATAAGTGGTGGCACTAAAGGGCAGAAGCAACAGGCAAGGTCTGTATTTCTAGAATTTTCTTTTTTGTTTCATGTGTTAACTATTAATCTTTTCTCTGCTTGAGATTGAGCAAGATTATATACTTTAGTTGACTTTTCTTTAGTTGAATACTTTAGTTGCCAACAACTTTTTGAACGAATGATTAAGTAAGAGTTGCGGCATATTGTAAGATTTGAGTTCGAATTTAAATAACCCGACTCCTATTAACAGTTATCAAATATTTCCCTTGTAATACTAAAAAAAAAAAGCTTTAGTTAACTTAATTTGCCCTTTATTCATACTTTTATCATACGTAAAGAAAAGATCTTCCTATATATGTGTAAAATTAATTTAGTTTTATATTATACACTCTATATTTTTTAATCTGACATGTTTATAATTTTTTAAACCAATTGTTGGATTTTATATTTTATTCATGCAAATCATGCACATAAAATTTTATGTTAATCAAAGGTGTTTAACTAGTTATTTGATAATAATAAAATTTCATCCGCTTAATTATAAATAAATGAATAAAATAAATAATTAATTGTAAGTGGAGTGGATGTATTTTGCATGGCAAACTTATATTGAGTAAAATTGCTTTCAAAGGAAGTATTCTTCAATAAGAATAATAAAATTTTATTGTGTCATTATTTTTCATCGCCAGGGTGCTTCTACTTTGTCCAATTATGTCAAAAAGTAAGAACCTTTTTTTTCTTCATAGTGAGTTAGAAGATAGGAAGGAAATTCGAATATTAAATCTAATATATGCTAAGAAGGGGTAAACCTTGGCCGGTAAGAAATAAGTACCATTGAACAATACTTCCTTTGAACACAAATTTATAAATAAATTGAATTAAACATTTAATCAATTTAAGTGTTACCCAAGCAGCTAGTATTCGACAAATTAAACCTTTTCGTATAATGTATATCTCTCAAAAAAACAAGTTTTCTTATCATAATCAATGTCCTTTTCCTATGAAAATCAAAACTATATATGAATCCATCAATATATTTTTTTCATTTTCCCTTCGCTGGAAGAAAAGATTTAATGTATAATAATTTTACACATTTTTTTGATCCTTAGATTAAGATCACGTGAACGGCTGAGATTAAAACTACTCCTCTACACACTTTTTTGTTCATTCTTTCACGTTTTCTTTTTTGCCATCTCTATTTCCGCGAAATGCTGTTGTCTCTGTTTCTTTTTTTTTTAGATACTAGAATCTTCACGACCGTTGATTCTTTAACATTTTCTCTTTTCGTGGCCGTTCCTTCACGGCCATTCTTCTCCATCTCTCTGTCTCTTTTTCAGGTGCTTGAATCTTCATGACAGTTGATGCATTCTCCATCTCTTTTTTCTCCTTCATGGCAATCTTGGTAAGTTTCCTCCATTGCAAATCCCATGGGTCAACCTCGGTAAGTTTCCTCAATCCCAAATCATATGGATCAGCATTGATAAGTTTCCTCAATCCCAAATCCCTTGGGTTAGTCTCGGTACCAAAAGTGAATGGGTACAATTTGATAACCAAGAAGCTTTAAGGATTGTCTTCTTTAGTAGCTCTTGTTGAATAAACTTTTGTTATCTGTATTGCCTTAGGCGTATATGATTTCTGATTACACTTTCTTTTTGAATCAGTGTTCCTATTTTGCTTGCTGCACTCATTTAAAGTAATCAAGAACTTGAAATGATGAGGTTAGTTTATTGTTTTTAATCTAATTGGACTAGTAACAGAATATATGATATATAGACTTCAAACAAAAAAAATTGCTTCTAACAATGTGCAGGTTTGCGAAAGAGATAAGTCTTGTTTATGTGTACGAGCACAATGGTAAACAAGAATGGCTCAATTCTTCCGTTGAGACACAAATGTCTCATCTTGTTTAATAATTCATAAAGTTTTGTTTTAAATCCATGTTGAGTCTGGAGTGGCAATGTACTGTGAGGTGTTAACATTTCTGTCCTATTCTCTTTTTATGTTGGTAGCTTGGCTATTCAAATTAGACTAATTCCAGTTAAAAAAGTAAAATGCACTATCTCTTTGCATGCATTGTTATAACAAAATCCCCTGAATCACAAGGTGAAATCATAGGAAGATGGCCAAGTTTCCCTTTTTCTTTTGAACTCATTGCATCAATTGCCCTATTACATTAGGTAAAGTGGTGCTCATATTGATTCTATAATATATGTTGCAACACTAGCTTAATCGAATATTTAGATTATTAATTTCTTCTGAAAGTTGAATATTGAGAATAATATACATGAATTTGTTATGATCAGCATCTTCAGAACTTTAACATCTGATCTGCTTATATACTTTTCATGAATTCATTCTTCATAAATGAACTCATCATCTATCATTCATGGATTTCACATTTCATTTAAACCATCATCTAGGAATTTTTATTTGTGTAGCTATGGAATACTTGATTTGTCTATTTCTTCCAAAGACCTCAGCTTTAACAAATTGGAAGGTAACTGTTTTGGTCCTGAAAGCCTTGCAAAATCGTAATACATGTAAGTGCTGGGAGTTTTTGGGGTGAATTCATCAAAATGCAATACATGTAAGGCTTGCCGGTTATATCACGGGCTTGTATGAGAAACAGGGCAATGTGCTCTATGGCAGGTTTATTAGTTCCTTTTGCACAGATGGTTTTAGAGGCACCTTGCTAATGCTTGCTTGAGAGAAGGCAATGAGTGGGAAAGAGGCTAGGGGGCCAGAATGCACTTTGGAATCTGCTTGGTCCTGGGGAAAGTGAGCTTGTTGTTGAAGGCACGACACATGCCTGTTGCTTCTGTATGTGTAGGACAAATTAAAAGCAATTCTTCAAATTTCAATAGGATTGTAATTGAGCTAAGAAACTACTATCCAGTTTACTTATTCTCTTTTATAGGCTTGTAATTAAACTTGTTTCAACCCTTTGCCCAACATAGTTTGCGCTAGTGTTCAAATTTCAATGTTGACAAATTAAAAGCAATTCTTCAACCTTTTGCCTGATAGATTGTGCTATGATTTGGAGGTGTTGCATATATGATCCTAAAAGCAAAGGAGATGTTATAGCTGTGTAATTCACACAATTTATTGGCTGTAAATAAAGATAGATAGACAATACTTGAAGCATTTCAAATGTATTATTACTACTTAAAAATAAAATGATAAGTTATGTACTTAAAAAAAGATAAAAAAAATGTTTATCAAATTGTACCACAATATCTTATCCATGGAAAAATCTATAAAAACATGTACACTTTGATAAATTCATTTTAAAAGCATTATTCTTCATTTACTTCTCCACATGTTGAGCTTGTGCAAGCAAAAGAAAACCTAAAAAAAAAGCAACAAAATTTAATTAAAGACGTATATTATAATATTAAAAATTGTCAATAAACTCATCAAAAGTCATACCTTTCACTCTAAAATACTAGATGTTATGATATTTGTAGATTTTCCTATTCCTTTACAGCTACACTTGTTATGACCATATCCTCCACAAATTTGACATGATAGTCTTTTCACAATTGTATGAGCCAAAGCTATTTCAAACCCGCTTTTGAGTCTTCCACTCTGAGACTCACAACCACCTTCTTTTCGACCTTTAGTTTGCGAAATATGTGGATCACCAATATTTATCGACAAAGGAATCTGATTCAGTTGATTCTTTGTCACCTCATGAATAGCTTCACTTGTCAACTATTTGCTTAAACCACTATCTTTCTCTGTAATAGCAAGCACTTGGTCTTCCATCATGGAAACCTTTTGGAGTATCTGGTCCAAATCTCTCACAATGACTTTATACATCTCTTCAGAATTTTCAACAAAAAATGATAGTTGATTTATGAGTCGACAAACATGTAAAGTTCTTAAAGCTGCTGACTTCTCACGATCAACTTGAAGACTTTGCACACTTTCAGAAATTCCGTAGCTTTGATTTGCATCCTTTGTCCAACGTTTCAAAATGGAATGATTTGGAATCTCAACAATATTTTTAAAGTGAAATATTGCCAACATATGTCTACATAAGATGCCTTTAAATTCAAACAAATTGTAGTCACAAATACCAACTTTAGAACTCAAATCAAGCCGAACAAGAAAGCTATCATGAGAATCAAAACAACTAGAAACCTTATATTCGTAACAAGAGCCAGATTTTGTTACCTTTTGCTTTATGAATTGATTACCCTTGAAAAGCTCATCTTGGAAAAGATTAAAAACATTCTTTGTATAGACTGATGCTCCATTTAGAACCAATTTTCAAAATCCAAGACTTATGCCTTGATTCAAAATCTTCTTTTTTCTTTGTCGTAACGACTTTCAACTGCCTTCTCATATTTCACTACAAACTCTTCCAATGTAGTAGTGGAATCTACAAAAGAATCAAAAAAAGAATTTATGCTCTCACTTCTTTGGGTAGTGTTCATTCCTGCAAAAAAAAAAAAGTATTCTGACCATACACAGGAATCCATGAATTACGAATCTCATACAACCCTTGAAGCTATTCATTTTGTTCCAAATTGTTCTTCACAATCAGTTCATGCCACTCCTTCTCAAACTCCTTCACGGAAGATGATTGACGGATGCATCTCTTCAATTCACGTTTGAAAGTAGAGCTTTTATGATATATATGGGAAAGTTTCTCTAGAAATTTTTTTTTATATGCCAAAGCATAAACGGTGGTGAGATTCAGGAAACACTTTCATTATAGTAGCCCCTATAGATATATCTTGATCAGTAATTATGGATATTGGAGCTTTTCTATGCATCGCCTCAAGCCAAGTCTCGAACAACGAAATGAAACTTTGCCCAGATTCATCTTGCAACAAAGCACAACCAAATAAAATTGATTGGTAATGGTGATTTAATCCTACAAAAGGAGCAAATGGCATACTGTACTTATTGGTTTTATATGTGGTGTCAAACGTAATGGCATCACCAAAATGTTCATAAGGCAATCGAGATCGAGCAACAACCCAAAATAAATTTACCATATGAGCATCACCATCACACTGAATTGCATAAAAAAAATAAGATTCTTAGCTTGGTTTTTTTGAAAATAACATAGAACAGCTTGGGCATCTCCGACATCTAAGTTTTTCCTCCTTAAATCTCTAAGATGATTCCAACAATCTCTATCTGAAAATTGTTGGTTAACATTACTAAACAATGCATCCACTTTTCCTATAGGAATTCCTTCATTAATTTTGTCAACAAGGCTCTTAGTTGCATAAGTCATTTTTTTATGGCATCTAAGACACACTCTTAAGACTAATCATATCATGATTATGTTCATTTGAAAATAATTTTACAGTCCACTTCTTACTTTCCTTCACCCTTGCTACCTTAAACAATGCTCCACAACTGATTCTTAGAGTCGAATATCTCTCTTTAGTGATCTCAACATCATTTTGAGTGTCAATGTTCTCTATAACTCTTTCTTTATACCGACCTTCATTACAACAAACATAGATGCGACTTACTATTTCAGTAGATAGAGAGCCTGTTCTACTTGATCGAATGCGAATTCTAAAACCTTGTTCCCTAGCAAAGATTTTATACAAGCTCTTTGCCTCATCTAGAGAGTCAAATTGCATTCTAATAAATGGCTCGAATTCCTTAGTAGCATTATCAAAAACTACTATATTCTCTGAAATAGCTTGTGAACTACTACATTCATTAACTAGCACACTCTGCTAACTCACCTCTGTATTTTGAATATCACCAATAAGTTGGTTATCCTTCAGTGATGAACTCTCTATGTAGAATATGTAAAAGAAAATCCTGGAACATAAGTCAAAAAGCAATCTTTTAGATTTCAAGTTGAAATCAAGTCCAAAATTTGTCAAATGAGTAAAAATATAAGCTCATGCATATCAATTGCCACTAATTTACCAAAAAAAATACTTTCTTTCCTGAAAGAAATTCACACCGTATCATAAGTTATAAACTATAATATGTAAAACATAGAATATGAAATTTTGGTGCAATCTTAAACAACTCATGTTTTTTACTTTAGCTACTAAAAATTAACAACAACAATTATTTTAGCTGCTAAAAATTAACAACAATAATTATTTTCAAGACCTTGCTACAGGAAATTACAAGGGGGAAAGAAGGAAGAGACTAGAAATCACACAAAAAATGTACTCAAAAACAAGAATCTTTCCAAAAGTCGAACAAACTCTATATTGACAAAATCCTAAGTGAGAACCATTGTGTCTTATTCAAAGTAAGACAAATTGAATGTGAAAATACAAGTTTATTGTGTTGTCATTACATTGTGGAATTGGTTGCTTTATACCATGCTACCAGATCAGTTAATTTTTTTGCATCTAATGTGAGACATGATGACTGATACTGCATACTTGTTTAAAATCCAACAAGTCTACATTGGTTATCAGTTTACAATAGGTTTTGGTTTCTATTCTTCATCCAACAACGCCTCAACTATTCACAAATGCAACTTCAATCTCCGTTCTGCTTCAGTTAACAGCTTTACGACAACAGCTACTTTCAGGTTATTGCTTTCAAGGTTCTATCATATGTCACATCAACATCAATATCTTAGACTTTAAAAACTACTGTCGTGACGTCCAGGCTCGGGAACCTGATCGCTAGACTTAAATTATTTGATTAGGAAGGGAGTCGCCACCAATCTTTTATATAGGTGTGATTGGTCACCTATTTGACTTTAAGGATAATGACTGATTTACATTACAGAGATTGGATTCGCGAGTACGATTACGCATGGAGAAGGATTAGCATGCCCCACGACGCCCGTCCGATGGACAGTACCATTTAATTTTGCATTCTCCTAATATTGGTCATGATTATTGATATTTTTATCTAATATTAAAGATTTTTCTCGATGTTTCTTCATCATTTTGATGAAACTCTAGTATGCCTCAAGAGTATTCGAAGAAGATCTTTCATCTTTTCGAAGTGGTTCCATCGTCGGTAATATATATTTTTATATTTAATTGGAAAGGTATTTTATCGTCCACCATTCCAGACGAACTATTTCTGAAATTATATTATTGTTGTTATTAATTATATTTTCATTAAATGTAATTTTTATTAGATTATTTGTAATCCACCTTTTTGGATTCATAATAAAATAATTTTAATTTTTAAGAATTTTAAATTAGATTTCAGCTATTGATTTAAATTAATATTTTGATTGTTCGCCATTTAAGACAATGGATTTATAAACTTATTTGCAGAATTTATGAAATTTTTACTGTCCACCTTTTTTGGACAATCTCTTAAAATAATATTTAATTTCAAACTTTTAAATTAATACTTTAAATACTTTAATTTGTTATTAATTTTAAAATAAATTTTACTTGTCCACCATTTAGGACAAGGAGTTTTAAAATGTTCATAAACTTATTTGTAAAATTTTTGAAATTTTTGTTTTGTCCACCCTTTTGGACAATCTCTTAAAATAGTTAATAATTTTAATTTTTAAATTAATACTTTAAATAATAAAAGTGATTTAAAATATTTATAGACTTACTTATTTAGTTTATGGAATTTTATTGTTCATTATTTTGAATAAAGTTTAATTGTTCACCATTTTGGACAAACTCAGAAAATATTTAATTTGAATTAATACTTTAATTGTTATTAATTTTAATTTTAAACTAATATTTCAATTTAAATTATTATCATTATTTGTCCACCCTTTTGGACAAATTTTAATAGATTTATAGGAAACTTTAAAAGTTATTAATATTAAATTTAGATAAATATAACATAACAAAATTAAGTTAAAAAAATAAATAATTACGCGCGGACCCGGGTGGACGCGCAGATCCTCCCCTTTGTTAGACTTATGGTCCCTTTTTATTTTGCATATTTTTTTACCTGCTTAAAAATTTTTCAGAAATCCTCTCCCTCTCCCTCTCCCTCAAGAGATATCCGACCACCACCTGTACTCGTCGGACTGCCGCTGGCCACCGTCACCAACGGCCCAATAAATGAAAAAGAAAGGCTTTTTTCCGAAGCTTCTCTTCGTCCTCTTTCCGTTTCCGCGCTTAGTTTCTTCAAAATAAGCTTCTACCCTCGTGAATCTGAAGCTAAAGTCGGCGGTTCCTCAACACCTAGATCTACCACCACCACCATCGACCGAACCTTCCCTTCGGCCCTACCTATGTTCCTACCTTTGGGTTTTCAAAAAAAATCGTTAAAAGCCCAAACCGAAACCCCGAGATCTTCCACTGTTTCCGGTTTCCCTTCTTAGTTTTATTATTTTATTTTATTTTATTTCTGTTTGCTTGACTTGATTGTTGTTTGGATTAATTCTTGGTTGTGGTTTGTGTGGTGTTTTTGGTTTGGGCTGGCAATGACGATTTTTGGTGTGCCGGGGCAGTGTTTGGGGTTGCGTTGGGTGCTTTGATGTTAGCTGTTTTCTGTGGTTTGAAGAGAATGAGGGTCGGTTGTTGAGTGTATTGTCTTGGGTGATTTTGGGTTTAGAGGTTCTGGAAGTTTTTTCTGGTAATGGTTCCCTCCTCCCTTGGCCGCTCTATGTGTGTTTGCTGGTACTGTGTAGGGCTGATTGGCTTGGCTGTGTGTTGAGGCTTCGGGATGGGTTCGGGTTGAAATGGGGTGGCTATGGTTACTGTTGTGGCTGTCCGGTTTGGGACTGGTTTTTGGATGGCTGTATTGTTTGACGTGTTGGTGATTGTGGGTTTTGTGGGATTGATTGTCAGGTGGCAGTAGAAAGAAGGGAATAGGGAACTGAGCTGTGTTGAAGGGTTTTTGAGGTTGTCGAAATTGGGTGGCTGGTTCCCCTCCTCCCTCTGTGAACTCCGAGCACTGCCATTTATAGCGCTCGGAGGTTGAATTTGATTGGATGATGGTAGTGGCAAGTTGCAGGGAAATGATGACAGTGCAAGCGGTGGGGGCGGTGGCATTAATGGCAATGGGCAAGTTGGCCTCTTGCTATGTTTTCATCATCTTATTATTTCAACAATATTTGTTTATTATTTTTACTTAATTCTACTAACCATTTTTAATCGTAGAGGTTAATGATGATATGATTTTTGAAACCCAAAAATATTTAAAACAAAACTCAAAAATTTTTATTCTTTTTTTTATTTTGATTTTAATAATTTGTTTTTTTGGTAATTATATATATATTTTATATTAGATTAAAATAATGATAAAAATTAAAATAAAAATAAAATTTGAACAAAGTGAAAGAAAAAGGGAGGCTAACCAACAAAGAACGGACACAGATTTAACTTGGAAGCTTTGGACTGATTTTGACATTTGCAACTTAGATTATATTCAAATTTAAATCACAATGAGATAGTTCAGTTTAAAATTCATTTGAGAGATTCATTCAAATCAAAGCTTTAAGTTCAATAAGAATCATACTCTTATATGCATAAACAACATTTTGATCCGGACAAAATTAGGTGTCTACAGCTGTCTCTCTTTGTTTATTGCTGAGAATCAGGAATAAGACAAAGACAAAGACAACAATTTTGTTCGGCTTTAAATATTTGCAAAGTGCATTCAAGAATGTCTCCCCTATTTTTAGTTTTTTATTTTTATTTTTTTATTTTTTTGAGTTTTGAAAAAGGTGCCTTCTTAATAGAAGCTTTGGGACTTCGGAAACTGATTTGTGCTCCTCCTCAATAGAGGCCTTGAAACTTTGAAAGATAACTTGTGCTCCCCCTCAATAGAGGCATTGAAACTTGGAAAAATAACCTGTGCTCCCCTTCAATAAAGGCATTGAAACTTGGAAAAATAAACTGTGCTCCCCCTCGATAGAGGCATTAAAACTTTGAAAAATAATTTGTGCTCCCCTTCAATAGAGGCTTTGAAACTTGGGGAAATAACATATGCTCCCCCTCAATAGAAGCATTGAAACTTGGAAAAATAACATGTGCTCCCCCTCAATAGAGGCATTGAAACTTGGAAAAATAAACTGTGCTCCCCCCTTAATAGAGGCATTGAAACTTGGGGAAATAACATGTGCTCCCCCTCAATAAAGGCTTTGAAACTTGGAAAAATAAACTGTGCTCTCCCTCAATAGAGGCTTTGAAACTTGGAAAAATAAACTGTGCTCCCCCTCAATAGAGGCATTGAAACTTTGAAAAATAATCTGTGCTCCCCCTCAATAGAGGCTTTGAAACTTGGAAAAATAAACTGTGCTCCCCCTCAATGGAGGCATTGAAACTTTGAAAAATAATCTGTGCTTCCCCTCAATAGAGGCTTTGTGGCTTTGAAAATGAAAACTATGCCCCCTTAATAGAGGCTTTTTGAAAAGTGTGCCCCCTCAATAGGGCTTTTGAAATTTTCTTTCCTCGATAGTTTTTTTTTTTGAAATTGACATATATGCCTCCTCAATAAAAGCTTTTGAAAACAATCCTCCTCGATAGAGGTTTCAAAAATGAAAGATGTGTCCCCTCAATAGAGGCTTATGGAATCAACCCTTACCGATGCCCATATCTGTAATCTGGAGAATAAGGTCCTAATGTGACATATGTGTTCTATGATCTACTCATTACCATGTCCTACTTGATGAAATCATTCTTTTGTTCATTCAATTTGAGTTTAAAGTTCTATTCCTTAAGCCTTGATTGACCAGACGAGTTTTCAATTTACAACTCTCAATAGATCAGATTGGATTTTCAGCTGATGTTCAGAATCTAAACTTGCAAAGAAACCATGACCACTCTTTGTAAGTAGTGAAATTGTATTTTAATAGATCAGATTGGGTTTTCAGCTGATGTTCAGTATTAAACAGAATCTGAACTTGCAAAGAAACTATGATGAGACTTTGTCTTAGTAGACTAGAAAGAATTTTACTACTTAATCTCGGAGGGTTTGAAAATTTTATGCCCGAAGGATTAAAAAAAATTTTCTTTTTTCACAATTGGTGCCTGAGGGACTTTGACAGTTTTCTTGGAAATTAGTGCCCGAAGGACTTAGAGTTCATTTTGCAAGTAGTGCCCGGTGGACTTAAATTTTGTGCCTGAGGACTTGAGATTTTACCCGGAGATCTTATAATTTGTGCCCAAAGGACTTGGGATTTTACCTAGCAGATTTTGAAAAAATTTCTATTTGCTTCCGGAATTCTCATCCGAAGGTCCAGGAATTCGCATCTAGCAATATGATTTCGGGAATTCACATCCGAAAGTCTAGGAATTCACATCTGGAAAAATGATTTCAGAAATTCACATTGGAAAGTTCAATCTTATAAACATCTCATCTTCTAAAAGCTCTCATCTTTATGAATTCTTTTCTCAAAATATTTCTTATCTTATAATATGCCAATTTCACTGGGCTTACAATTCATCTCAACACCAACTACATTAGGCTTTATTCTTATCTAGTGTGCCAATTAAGCTAGCTTTACTTGCTATTGTGCTAGTTAAACTGGGCTTGCTATCATCTAATATGCTAGCTAAACTGGGCTTTGTTCTATTCTGGCTAAACTGAGTTTTACTTTAATCTAATGTGCCAGCTAAACTAGGCTTTGCTTTGTGCCTGCTAACTGGCTTGTCTCATCTATTTATTACAGCTAAACTGGGCTTTGCTTTGATCTTATTTATTACCCCATCTTGTCATATCTTCAAATTCTTATTATTCATTCTTTCATCACTCAAAATTTCATCTTATTCTTTTTTTCTCACATCTTATCACCATTTTTTTTCTTTTTTTGTTCATATTTTCCTCATTTTTTTCATTATTTTTCTTCATCACTTTTTCTTTTTTTATTCCAATGTCTTATCAAATAGTTAAAAAAATGGTTTCATGTTAAAATGAAATGTCATACCTGTCATGGATGCCATGCATGCTATGAATGTTATGAGTACAATGCGAATGTCATACAGTGTTTACCAAATAATATTTCCTCTTTATTATATTCTTTTTTTTTTCAAAATTTACCATCCTTCATTCGATCTTCTTATTGCCCCACCAAGATTACTCTTTTCAAATTTATCAGAAAATCATTTCATTCAATATAATTGCCTAAGAAAATCCAAAAAGTTCTACATCATTTTTTATTTATTCTAAAAGACTCATATTCTTATAGTTATAGAAACTTATTCCAACATTTAATTTTCAAAAAGATTCATGACAACAAAAGCTTGCTCTAAGATCTTTTCACCATTTTAATTCCTAAAATCTTGCCCCAAGAATTTTCAAAAAGACTTATGACTACAAGTACTTGCCCCACACCATTATCTTTCATGTTTAAAACAAAACATTTGATTACATCTCTTGAAAAGTGATGATTGCTATCTCGAATGAGATGGGTGAATCATAGAATTTTCTTTTCTTTTTTTTTTTTTACATGCAAGAGACAGTTTGATATATTAGAGAAAGTTTGGTTTCCAAGAACAAATTTGGAAAGAAAATTAATGTTTCTTCATCTAGGCTCACAAATGAAAGGAATTTCCTCGAAAATTTTCTTTTTTGAAATGATTTCTTTTAGAACAAAATTCATTTAAGCATTCTCTCAATTTATTGATATATGGTAATTAACAAATGTTAAGACTAGCTGTGATAGGTTCAAAATTTGGTAAGGAAACAAAAGGTTCAAATCTTCAAGGTGATGATCTTTGGGTTTCTCAAAAGGTCTTGTTTGAGACTATCATTCCTCTGGTCACTTTGGCCAATCATACATTAAAGGCTCGAGTTGTTTTGAAAAAGTCTCATTATTGCTCTAAACTGCCTTTTTGAGGTTTTCACCTTAGAGCTTAGTTCTTCTCTTTTTTTTTTCATTGATTATTCTACCATGCATTTGAGAATCCAAATTTCATTCAAAACCAAAATTTTTAATGTTTTCCAGAGAAAAGGTTTTTCAATACAAACATCCACAATTTGATCAAAATGGGCTTTTAAAGCACGTAATGTAGGCCAGGATTCAAGGTTAAGAAAAAAAATGGATAACCAAGCCCAAAATAAGTGTTTCAAGGTTTATCAGACCAAAGATCATTTCATCATGTGAAGCACTTTAGAATCTTGCCACATTCTTCATCAATCTTTTTTCTATTTCTTTCTTTCTTATTTTTTTATTTTTCTTTTCCAGATTCTTTTTTCATTTTCCTTTTCACCACTTTTTCAACAAGAATTTAAACTCAAAAGGGGTTTCTTTCTTCTTTATTTTGCCCTTGAGATTTATCTATGATCGAGCTTTCCTTTCTTAGTGAATGAGTTTTCTTTGAACTTTGCCCTCCAGTGTTAAGTTTGATGTAGAATGAAATTTATAGGCTCAAGTGGGGTAGCAAGTGGATATTTTTCTTTTTGAAAAAGGTGGATGAAAGATGACCATTCATCATATCAAATAAGACACTTGCATCAAAAAAATAATTCCTAGAATGAGAACTTTCTTTTGGTATTCGAAATCATTTGAATGTCTCTCATGCATGATATCACAATCATTTTTCCATTTTTTCATTTTTTTCTCTCTTTTTTTTTAACTCAAGCTCAAAATGCGTTACCTTAATGTTTTGCTTGATGTAGGCCCAATATGTAGGAATATTCCTATGCATGTAAGCTTCAGCCAAAGGAAGGTGGACGGGATATCAATTAGATAAAGACTAGTTTATAACTTGGCTCTCTCAATCATTTTGCCCCAAGATGTAGACAACTGATGGCTTTGGAAGAAATGGGTTGAAGGAATTAAGTTATGTGAAAAATTCAGACAGTGGTATGTTTGGTCTCTAGCATAGCCTTGACACGTGTTAAATTACCAAGATCAAGATATTTAAAAAAGTATTTTATGAATTGATTTCTTAAAATTTTCAGAAAATCATTTCACTGTTCAGCTTAGATAAAACAACTTCTAAATCTCTCAAGGGTAAAAGAAAAATTAGGTTCAAGAAGTCCAACACTTATTTTTCTTGGAGGTTCGAGCTTTTGAGTGGTATAGGGCATAGAATAATTAGTGAAAGGGATTGAGATTTGTACTTTTGACAGCAACCACCATTTCTATTGAGATTGTTAACACAAATGTCATCTTTTAATCATGAAAAGATTATATGGGACTTTTGTTATCAATCGATCTTAAAATACAGAAAGAAAACTCAAATCAAATTGACCCTAAACAACATGCTTATGTAATTCTAAAACATCAGTTATTCATAACTAAGAATTTATCTTCAAAAGTGTTTTCAAAATTATGTACAAACCAAAGCTCAAAACTACCTCTGAAGCATTCAAGTTTTTCTTGTAAACCTTTGCTACTCAACCTTTTCCTAAACTAGGACTTCATTAAATTCTTCCTGATTTCTGGAAACATTTTTACAATAATTTTCTTTATTATTATTTTTTTTTGAAGAGTAGCAATCTCATCCCATTGATTTTTGGCACTGATAAAGTCTATTATGCATAGAAAGATGAGATGGGAAAAAATTTGCATGAAAATAATTTTACAAATTAAAAATGTAGATACAAATGTATGTATGTAATTGTCAGAAAAAGAAGAAGAAATAAGATAACCATTCGAAGGTTGTAGTTACAAGGTTTGCAAGGCCAAGTCTTTTCAAATCACGGCTGTCTATCCATCTAATGATTGCGACTCTTTCTCTGCTCTTTTTTTTTTTTTTACTTTCATCATCTAATCATGCTTTTGCATTTTCCCCTTAAAACCTGAGGGCGTCAGTACACATACCAACCCTTCCATCCTTTATCATTTTTGAATGGAGCTATGAGTATTGTTTTTCATTTATTTCTCATCATTTCAATTTCATAACAAGTGTATTTCCATCACATTTCATGGATTTATTGTATGGGAACTGGTTGAAAGTTATAGAAAATAAAAACCAATTTATCCAAGAAAAATGAAAGATGAAAGGAAGGTAGTAATATCCAAATGATGAATATTCAATCAATCATAAGTTAATTTGAAATTCTTCCAAAATTTATCGAACCACTTTGTTCCATTGTTCATGAGATCTCCAAACAATGCTGGTTTACCACATGACAAAGCCATATTTCAAGATTTGGGCTTAATCGCCCATTTTATTCTGACTCAAATCATCTTTTTGGGTTTTCAATCCGAGCCCCTTTTTATTTTTTTCTTTTTCTTTCTCTTCTTTCTTTTTTTTTGTTTTTTTTGAACCATTTTTATTCAACAGCAAAATTCTTGTCAACCTCTAAACTATGACCTTACTTAATATATGATTCTTCAATTCAAGTCTCTATATTCAATCAAAATAGACTTTCAAGGCACGTAAGGTAGGCAAAAATGAGGGGATATGAAAGGAAATAGGCCCAAAATATATGCTTTAATGGTTATAAACCATAGGATCTTTTGTCATAGATGAAGTATTATGGCATTTTGCCCATCATTAATCAATTCATGTCTCATGTCCCATTCTTCTTTTTCAATCATTTTTTTTCAAAAGAGTTCAACTATAAAAGGGGTTTTCCTTTACTTTGCATTTGGATGTTTCTCTTTTCTTTTTCTCTTTTTCTTTCCAATTGGTGATCCTTGGTCAAGGATTTTTTGAAAAATATTAGGCTCAAAGGGGAGAGCAAATGGATAATTTTTCTTTCTTTGGCCATTGATTATTTCAAACATGGTAACTCTTATTGAAGAATCATTTATCAAGCTCAACACAAATATCTATTAAATTGACGGTTGATTCCAATTGTCGTAGTGTGGACTTTGTCAATTCTGTCAATATTCTTATAGAGTTTGAGGACAAAATAGTTAATAGATTTCAGAGTTTTATCCCAAATTATCATCATGATCAATATTATATTCATCGTTTAGAATGGATCAGGTATGGAAAGGCAATCCAGAGACCAAAATGAATAAAAATGTAGGAGAATTTACAAGTTAAGGGGTTTCAAAAAAGAGCGACAAAAAGATATGATTAAAAATGCATCAGTTACTCTTATTGAAACAACGGAAAGCCATGAAAAGTCAATATACAAAAGCTCCTTTTAGAGTTACATAAAATGTTTAGATAACTTCTATGTCATCCTGAATAACCTTGCCCCTCAATCGTTTTCATCAACATGTCCATCATCACAGTCAATTGCCCCTTCATTTCTTCTTGCCCTTTCTCTAACTTTTCTATTTGGCTTTCTTGTTTATCTTCCATAGCTTTAATTTGAGTGACACACGATTTGATTTGAAAATTGATAGTCTTGGCCCTTGTATTACCACAAATTTTGAAGAAAGAAAAAATTAATTTATTATCTTATCTATGATATAAAATTCTTTCCTTGTTTTTTTTATCATTTCAATAATTTGACAGAATCTTGAAAACAAAGAAATTCCATTTCATGGGCACAAATATATGAATGCAATAATGAATGATGCAATGATGGTTATGCTAAAATGCTTTTTTTTTAAAATGATTCTTTTGTCTTTCTTTTATTTTCTACTATTATTATTTTTTATTTTCTTTATTATATTTTTTTCATGACCTTTATTATTTTTGTTTTGATTTAATAAAAGCTTAGAAATTCTTAAAAATATTTAAAAGGAATTTTGTTTTTATTTTCCTATCAAAAAGCAATTTTTCCCTTTTTTATTTTCTTTAATTTCAAGTTTTTTTTTTTTTAAAATGTGGTATCTATTTTGTAACAAAAAGAAAGTTCCCTCTTGTGTCCTAACTTCAGGCATTTTCTAAAAATGCAAGCATGGCTCTACCTAAAGTTGGTACCTTACGGCTCACTTTATGCTGGGTTCAAGCTTTCATGAGGTTAGAAGGTTTTCAAATTGTTTTTTACTGTCGTCCACTCTGGACTAATAAGGCACTCCGATCTTCACCCATCATAGGTTACAAACGGAAAGGGTTCAATCTAAGTGGGAGTATTTCGCTAGCCTCTGCAAAGGTTTACACCTCATGAAAGCGTAGGTACTTTACTTCCTCCTAAAGGGACAAAGCTCGGGTGTAGAGCTGATGCATGCAAGTGTACGTGTAGTGTGTACAAGGGAACAAACCAATAATTACACTACCCCATCCTATATGCCCCACATTTATTAAAGCAATAATATGAAAATAATAATATGGTCAATGAACACAATAAACAAATAATATAATTGTAGCAAAACAATAAAGTGCATAAAAACTAGATATTGGATTAAGAACACCATATCATGACCTAAGAAGACGCAAGATTAATTTATGGCCTCACTCTAAAAGTCCCCAGTGGAGTCGCCAAGCTGTCGTGACGTCCAGGCTCGGGAACCTGATCGCTAGACTTAAATTATTTGATTAGGAAGGGAGTCGCCACCAATCTTTTATATAGGTGTGATTGGTCACCTATTTGACTCTAAGGATAATGACTGATTTACATTACAGAGATTGGATTCGTGAGTACGGTTACACGTGGAGAAGGATTAGCACCCCCCACAACGCCCGTCCGATGGACAGTACCATTTAATTTTGTATTTTCCTAATATTGGTCATGATTATAGATATTTTTATCTAATATTAAAGATTTTTCTCGATGTTTCTTCATCATTTTGATGAAACTCTAGTATGCCTCAAGAGTATTCGAAGAAGATCTTTCATCTTTTCGAAGTGGTTCCATAGTCGGTAATATATATTTTTATATTTAATTGGAAAGGTATTTTATCGTCCACCATTCCAGACGAACTATTTCTAAAATTATATTATTGTTGTTATTAATTATATTTTCATTAAATGTAATTTTTATTAGATTATTTGTAATCCACCTTTTTGGACTCATAATAAAATAATTTTAATTTTTAAGAATTTTAAATTAGATTTTAAGTATTGATTTAAATTAATATTTTGATTGTTCGCCATTTAAGACAATGGATTTATAAACTTATTTGCAGAATTTATGAAATTTTTACTGTCCACCTGTAACATCCCGTTACCACATTTTTCACGTATTTCCATACAACTTTACCGGTTGGGCTGTCTGCGATGCCATTAACATTCAACAGTAACAGTGATAAATGATAAATATTTATCTATTAATTATGGAATATGAAATTTCTTTTCATTATCCCTTTTATCTGACATCCCCTATTAACCTTTATTTCACTAAGGTAGTACTGTATACATATGTCTGAAATGTAAAAGAGAAGAGACTGTACCTGTCACATTTAACGTGTCATGCCTCAGTGCTTTAAGCATAGCTATACCCATCCGAGAGCTCATTCTCTCAACTCCGTGTACTTCTTATCTGTGGAGTTAAAACAAAGGGGTGAGCGATTCATACGCTCAGTAAAGGAAATATATGCTGCTTTAAATAAAGCAAAACTATATATCACAACACATTTATTCTTTTCTTAATAATAACCCAGTAGAAAAGACAATGGATATATAGTAAACAACTCTCTTAAAACACCATTCAAATCACTGGCTAACAGTTTACTTTAAAATGTAGTAAACACTATATAGGATTTCAACAAATCCTCACAGTAAACAGAAATTGGTAAGTTGAGACTAGGCAACAAATAAATCATGCTATCATCGTTCCCCCTCCCCCTTGCGAGAACAGAATCTGCCGCTTTTGGGGTGCACCCGTAGGCCATCTTCCCTCACGACTATCTCAGATCTATGGCCATAATCTATAGTAGTCCTCGGGTCCACTTGCCAAGTGACCTCGAGACCGCTGATGACTTGGCCGGTCCATCAGCCCTCTGACGCCCTGAGGTGCACTCATTGGTCCATCGACCGAGCCACCGCCCCAGGCGGGTCACGCAACTACATGAATAATAATGCATGAATTCAGGGCCTAAAATCTCAAAAAATCACTTTCATATCTCATGAAAAACCTTTATGGAATTATTTCACCCATATTATCATTTTCTCAAAATGATTCAATTTACAAAAAGGTTTAGGCTTTCTGTTTACAAAACACCTTGAAAACATTCTAAAATCTCAACTTTTAAAATCTGCTTGCCCATGGTCAGCTCGCCCGATATGGCTTGCCCATGGCAGCTCACCCAATGCGAAGAACTTGTGTTCGCCCTCCCTCTTGCTTTTAAAATCTAAAAGCAAAACTGGCTCGCCCTCAGTGGCTTGCCCAGTAATCAACTCGCCAAGACGGTGAATTAGTATTCACCCGCCACTTAGCTTTTCAAAACAGAAGTATGTCTCGTTGATAGCGGTTCGCCTGCCTTAAATTTAAAACAAGGGCCGCCCGCCCAAACACATTAAAAAGGGTTCGCCCAACTATGGCTTACCCGGATTTCCCTTTAAAACAAGGGCACTCGCCCAGTTCTCATAAAAGAGAGCTCGCCACTTGGCTCGCCCGAGTTTCTGCCTAGAACAAAGATACTCGCCCGCCTTAATCAGTTCGCCCAACAACACAACATATGGCGGCTTGTAGCTCGCCCGAGATCAAACAATTTATTAAATAAATACATGCCATAAACCAAAAATAATTTCTAAATATTTTTATAATATTTCTACTCCACAGGGCATGTATTTTACTTCACATGTATCTCCCTTACCTGGTTTAACAAATCCTTGCTTCCTTCTCGCCTTCCAAATCGCATTCACCGAGTTCATAATTCCCGGCTGCAAATAATTTATAAATTCTATTAATATTTTCATTTCATATCACTTGGCGAGATTGAAATAATCAAATGACTACTCGCCCAATAGAGCTCCATCTAGTTCGCCCAGACGAGCTCGCCATTCACCAAATGGCTTCCACGTGGTAGCTCGCCCGCCATTACTCACCGTAAGTTTGTGAGCTCGCCCAACATTCAACTCACGAGGCCTTCATTGGCTTAATTGTGGGAGTTCGCCCACAATCCTATTCGCCCAATGCCTTATGCATTTGAGCTCGCCCATTAATTCACTTCACTAGAGTTGGGCGTTCTCGCCCTTTGAACACAGACTATACATTGGCGAGTTCCTTATCTTCTACTCGCCTCATTGGCGATTACTAATTTTAAACATGGGCGATCACTATAGTCGCCATTCTCGTCACTTATTCCATTATTTTCCTTGTTTTCATATTCTCTAAGGATCTAACTAAAAACAAGACTGTATCTATGTTTGTTACTTCATAAAACATAGAAATCTTTCATTGAGCATCAAGAACACCTCAGAAATATAAAACTCACCTCAACCAACTGCACTTCCAGAGCAGAATTCTTTCTGTCTCCTGTTAGCCTCACTTTGCTTCTTCCTTTAATTCATCAACGATGGAAGAACGTTCTTGCAAACAGATTTTCTTATTTGGCTAACGTAAGGATGAAGCTCAGTAAATCAAACATGATAGAACTGGGTGAAGTTAGAACATGAATTTGCAGGAGGATGGTTTTCGGGAAGGAGATGAAGTTTGCCAAAATGAGTTTTCCTCCAGCATTTACTCTTTTATAGCCATGCTAAACCAATCCAAAGCTTCCGCCTGTCCCTTATCCTGTTTCGTTCATCATTTCCACGTCTATCATGTATTTAATGCATGAAGAAAAACTGCACTTACATGGGCGAGAAAGTCTTCCTTCCACACACATCTTCTGCTTCTATTGACTTTGTTTTACTTCTCAACCAATAAGGTTAATTCCTTACTGACTTTAACATCTTCACCATTAATTGTCTTCAACCGTATCACTTACAAGTCAATTTTGATTGCTAATTGTTTTGAAGCCATTTTCCTTTGTCCACACAAGCTGATTCCCGGTCTCCACCTCGTCTTGAGACCTCAGCTCGCCACACTACATCAGCTCGCCAGCCATTCAGCTTGCCAGCTTTATCTTGGCAATTACAAGAAATTCCTTTTTCTTGGAAATCATATTGAGATTTAGCAAGTGGCAGTTGCCTTTCTCGCCAACTAGGCTATTCTTTGCCTCTCAGTATGGCGATCACAAGTTCTCGCCCAATTAGGCGATCACCAGGTATGCTCAACTCGCCAACCTTATTCTGATTCACCTCACACGTTGGCGAACACACCTATTCGCCCTTGACACCATCCAATTCACCATCACCATTGGCGATCTGCTCGCCCATTGGCGAACATCCTTTCTTGCTAAATCATTGGCGAGCTATTCTGTATACTCGCCCATACATTATTTCACCATAATTGCTCCATTTACTACTCAACTTAAGGAGCTTTTCAACTAAATGGAAATCAATACTCTCTATTTTTTTAATTTCCATTATCACTTTTATGAAATTAGACTCTACAGTAGTGTAGAATTGGATCTTACATTTTCTCCCCACCTTAAGAAATTTGGTCCTCCAAATTTCAACTAGATCTATCAGTGTGAAAGCTGTGTATATTTCTTACACATAAAGCATTCTAATTCTCAAGTAGCCTCCTACTGCCAGAGCATCAATCAAAGAATAAATCTTAGATCATAACATTTTATCACTACACTTTATTCTTCCTATCCAAAATCTGTACCGATTTCTCAACGAAATTCCTGTCCTCTTTAATCTCTAGGACTCATTTTGAATCACGTGAGAAGGATATGGATAGTACTTTCTCATTATTGAGACATGGAACACATTATGCACTCCTGACAACTTGGGAGGTAGTGCACGTCTTTCACATGATCTAAGATTTTCGACGATCCAATGCATCGGGAACTCAATTTCCCTCTCATTATGCATCCCAATGGTAACATCTTAATATACATAACCTCTTGTATATCTCAAGAAGTCTGTTCGACCAAGTCAAAAATAATTTTCGGTCTCTCATTTCGCATGCTATCGTGGATTATATCGTCTGCTAAATAATTTTTTTCCAAATGTTATGCCTATACTCTCTTGTGGCCATTATTATCAACAAACTCTGCCAGGGTAGAGGATTATCCCAGGAGCCTATAAAATCAATCGCACACGCTCACACCATATCCTCGAGCGTCCATCTCATACGCTCGGACTGTCTCTCAGTTTGCGGATAAACTGCGGTGCGAAACTCAATCGGGATCCCATAGCTTCCTGCAATCTCTCTCAACACTGAGATACGAAGCAGGACTCCCTATCAACTATAATGCTCACTGGAATACTGTAAAACCTCACCATTTCCCTGACATATAATCCAGCCGAGGCATTAATTAGCTCAACAAATTCCATAATCAAGGAATGAGCAGACTTACTCAATATATCCACAACTATCCAGATAGCATTTTACTCTTTTCAATTTTTTCACTGAGTATAGGAAGTACCTCTAATATAGGTATTTTTTCTTCCTTATCACCTTCTTAACTCTTATTTAATCTCGTCTCCAATATGAGACCACGAATATCTTTTTATATTCCTCATTGTCTCTAAGAGTACTGCCTGTCTCTTTAGGCCATCAATAATCATCCCTTTGGCGCTTTTCCGCGCTCTAGGATTATTCTCTCAAGTGGGTTGGCGACCACCTAGTTCGCCCACATCTCACAACATGTTCTCCGATGTTGAGTGATCACCCCACTCGTGGGTCGCCCATCCCAAATTTTCTCAAGGTCCTGAAGAATCTCGGGCGTCTTCTCTAAAAACCAATTTACACTCCCTCAAGTCTTTTATCATCCTTGAGAGTTAGTAACTCATCTATACTATTTATCACTTATCATCTCATTCAGTGCTAGTCGATTATAATTTGGTGACTATCATGTAGATAATTTTAATCATTCGTATGTAATTGTCCCAATAGTCTCTAAAATTCCACGCACTCGCTCTCAATATATCCCGGAGCGTCCACACAATGCGCTCGGATATCTATATCAATCTGAGGCGGTGCTAACAGTAAAAATTTGGAATCCCAAAGCCTCTTGCTATTCTCTCAAAGCATATGGCGAATCAGGGATCCCTATCACAAGTACCCACTCACTGGAACTTCACATACGTTCTCTCTGTTTCACCAATATGTATCGACTAAGGCACTCATTACATCCCGAAACCTGATGATGAAGAAGTGAAATAATTTGGTTACTCAATCCATAATCACTTCTATAACATCATGGTTCTTTCGGATTCTTCACTACCTCACAGTGATTGTTTCATGATTAATCTAGGACTGCTTTTCTTTTGTAGGCCTTAATATTAGCCACCGATTACGTCTCAGGTAATCATTTTCCCCTCGATTACTTCTCTTATCTCAAGTGATCATTCAATCTCTTATTCTCCTAATACATATAATGTCACTACTTGGAGAATATACTTTTCCTTACATCAATTTCTGAAATTTAAATTTATTATCATTCAGATTTCATCACCACTTTACTTATACAATTTCACATTCCCAATATGTACATATATACACATATGTATATCCTTTTTCAGGATTAGCAGTACTTCTTGTATCTGCTCCTCTGAGTATGACAATTTCATCTTTTTAATTCTGGCTTGTCATTAATTCCAGCCATAACTACATAATGATCAGAGGAAATCACATTTATTCATATACTTGGGAACTACCTCATAACTTGTGTTCCCTACTCATCATATGACTTGTCTTCTCAAGACAATTTCATTCTTTTACATTCATTACTACAATTATTTTCCCACTTAATATAGTACTTTACTGTTACTATCTCGTAACCATTTCGAATATTGTATTCATACATACACTTTCACTTTCACTGTTTCCACAATAGGTATTGAATCAATAAGGTAGCAAATTCCACAAACTCTTCAACAATTCATTTGTGCTATACAGGTAAAACTCATAAATTTTATACCCCAATAAACACACTTTAACCTCACTTAAGTAGTAAAATCTTTTACTCAGACAATTTTAATGTCTGCTTAATCAATTGAGACCTCACGTCTCTAATATATATATATATATATATATATATATATATATTTCAATTAGAAACCAATGGTCACTGACTTAACAATAAGGTTTTCCTGTAACATCCCGTTACCACATTTTTCACGTATTTCCATACACTTTTCCGGTTGGGCTGTCTGCGATGCCATTAACATTCAACAATAACAGTAATAAATGTTAAACATTTATTTAAATATGGACTTTGAAAATTCTTTTCATTATACCTTATATCTAACATCCCCTTATTGTTATATTTCACTACAGTAGTACTGTATACTTATGTCTGAAATATAAAAGAGAAGAGACTGTACCTGTCATGTTTAACATCCATCTTGGAGCTACTGCTCTAACTCCGTGTCTTTTATCTGTGGAGTTAAAACAAAGGGGTGAGCGATTCATACGCTCAGTAAAGGAAACATATGCTGCTTTTTATATAAAGCAAAACTATATACCACAAACTATTTAATTTCCTAAAATCATATCGATAGGAAAACAGTGGTTATAGTAAAACAACACTCTCATTACACCACTTAAATCACTGGTTAAACAGTTTACTTTAAAATGCAGTAAACAATACATAAGATTCAATAAATCTTATCAGTAAACAGAAATTATTAATTGAGACTAGGCATCATCCTATAAATAAATCATGCTATCATCGTTCCCCCTCCCCCTTGCGAGAACGGAATCTGCCGCTATTGGAGTGCACCCGTAGGCCATCGCCCCTCACGGCTATCTCAGATCTATGGCCATAATCTATAGATGGTCCTCGGGTCCACTTGCCAAGTGACCTCGAGATCGCTGATGACTTGGCGGGTCCATCAGCCCTATGACGCCATGAGGTGCACTCATTGGTCCATCGACCGAGCCATCGCCCCAGGTGGGTCACGCAACTACATGAATAATAATGCATGAATTTAGGGCCTAAATTCTCAAAAATCACTTTCATATTTCATGAAAACCTTTAAGGGATTCTCTCACCCATATTATCATTTACTCAAATGATTTAATTCCCAAAAAGGTTTAGGCTTTCTATTTACAAAACAATTCGAAAACATTACAAAATCTCAACCTTTAAAACCTGCTCGCCCATGGTCAGCTCGCCCAACATGGCTCGCCCATGGCAGCTCGCCCACTGCGGAGAACTTGTGTTCGCCCGCCCAACTTTGCTTTTTAAAATCAGAAAGTAAAACTGGCTCGCCCTCAGCGGCTCACCCAGTAATCAACTCGCCTAAAAGGCTTTCTATTTTTTTTTATTTTCAAAGATAATAAAATTAGTTTATTTTTCAATTTAGAAATCTTGGAAACGTGAAACCTATTCGCCATGGTCAGCTCACCCATTTGGCTCGCCCATGGTCAATCATCAGTGCGGGAATTAGTATTCGCCAGCCATTTAGGTTTTCAAACAAAGCAACCTGGCTCGCCCGCCTTTTATTTAAAACAGGGTTCGCCCGCCCCAAACAACATTGAAGGGTTCCACCCTAGGTGGCTCGCCCACCTTATGCTAAAACAGGGGTTACTTTGCTCGCCCCAAAAAAAAACAGAAACAAGAGGGCTCGCCTGCCGTAACAATTCGCCCAATTCACACCCATCATCAAAACCAATGCATGTCAGAAAACAAAACATTTAACTTAATGTTTTCATAAAACTTACTCCACAGGACATGCATTACTTCACACATATATCACTTACCTGGTTTAACGAAGCTTTGCTTCCTTCTCACCTTCCAAATCGCATTCACCGAGTCCATAATTCCCGGCTGCAAATAATTTATAAATTGCATTAATATTTCTTTTTTTTAATATTTTCAACAATTTGTAAGACTTAAATCAAGTCGCTCGCCCACAAGGGGTCTTATCAGCTCGCCATTCATCAATGGCTAATATGTGGGAACTCGCCCACAAGTCAGTTCGCCATTGCCCATTTCCCTTACAAATGAAATTCGCCCAATGATCAATCCGCCCGTCATTACCTCTAACATGTGGCGACCTCGCCACTTCCACATTCCAGCTCGCCCATGTTCACTGAGCTTGCTCATGAATTAAAACTAACGTTGGGCGACCTCGCCCACTTGGCAACCACTTTGGCGAGTTCTTTATTTCCTACTCGCCACACTGGCAAGTACTATCACTCAATCATGGGTGATCACTATAGTCGCCATACTCATCACTTTTCCAGTATTTTCCTATCATTCTACTACAATATCAACCTAGTTTCATTTTATACTTCATCTACTACAAAATATTAATTTATTCTATTTCTTTGATCTATCAAGAATAAATCAAAAGCAAGACTATACTCATGCTTCTCATACTTGAAATCATAGAAACATATCATTAAATCTCAATAACCATTAAGTCTCACCTTAACCCAGTTGTTCTTCCAAAAACAAAGTATTTTCTTGCCTCCCTTAGCTTTGCTTCTCTTGTTCCTTAGCTTTTCAACACTGCAAAAAGGGTTTGGCTAACTAAGATTGATCTTTTCTTGCCTCCTATATGAGAGAAACGGAAGAACTGCATGTGAGACTGCAATGAAAGCAGACTGGCGAGGAGTTTTCTTGAGAAGATGAAGTTGGCTAAGCTGGTTTTCTTCAGTTACATTCTTCTTATATACTCACCCAAATCCACTTAAAATCCACCACCTGTTCTCATCCTGTTTTTCTGTTATCATTGCCTTGTCTTATAACTCATTAAATGGTGAAGAAAATATGGCAATGACGTGGTGAAGAATTTTCTACTGTCATTAAATGGTGAAGAAATTTTAGCCAAAAAGGGATGGCTACGGGGAGTCTACTTCTGCTGTTTAACTAATTGTCTCCTCTTTTCTCTTCTCCTTCTCCTCCACGCCACTGCCAACCGCCACTATTATTGACTTTCATTTCTCCACGCCAATCCACTCCCAGCCACTATTATTGACTTTCATCTCATTCTTTTCTTTTGTCTTGTAGTATATTAATTTCACAAGACTTCGGCTGGCCCTTGTTTGTCCTTTTTGCCATTAATCCCTTTCACACTTCCATTTTATCTCATTCCGTATGGGCGATCAGGAGCCCTCGCCCTTTTTGGCGAACTACCTACTCGCCCTCAGCACCATCGTGGCGTTCTGTTCGCCAATTTAGCTCGCCCACTGGCGAGCAGCCTTCTTTTCTCGCCCATTGGCGAGCTGCTCGACGTCCTCGCCCAAACATTATTTCACCGACATTTCACCATGCACATCTCAAGTTTAAGAAGCTTTTCATCCAAATGAAAATGAATGTTCAATATTTACTTCATTTTCATTATTAAATTTATGAGAATTGGGTCTACAGTAGTGAAGAATCAGATCTTACATTTTCTCCTCACCTTAAGAAATTTGGTCCTTCAAATTTCAACCAGACCTGTTAGTGTGAAAGCTTTGAATATTTCTTACACATAAGGCTCTTTAATTCTCAAGTAGCCTCCTACTACCAGAGCATCCAATCAAAAGATTAATCTTAGATCGTAACACTTTATCCTTCCTATCCAGAATCCGTACAGGTTTCTCAACGTAACTCATGTCCTCCCTAATCTTTAGGACTTACGTCGAATCATGTAAGAAGGATATGAATAACATTTTCTCTTCATTGAGACTTGAAATATATTATGCACTCCTGACAACTCTGGAGGTAGTGCACATCTCTCTTTCCATCCCAGATCTCCAACGATCCAATGCATCGGGAACTCAATTTCCCTCTCATTATGCATTCTAATGGTGAGACCTTATTATACATAACCTCTTGTATATCTCAAGAAGTCTGTTCGACAAAGTCGAAAATAATTTTCGGTCTCCCATTTCGCATGCTATCGTGGATTATATCGTCTGCTAAATAATTCCTTTCAAATGCTATGCCTATACTCTCTTGTGGCCATTATCATAAACAAACTCTGCCAGGGTAGAGGATTATCCCAGGAGCTTATAAAATCAATTGCACACGATCACACCATATCCTCGAGCGTCCATATCATACGCTCGGACTGTCTCTCAGTCTGCGGATAATCTGTGGTGCAAAACTCAATCGGGATCCCATAGCTTTCTGTAATCTCTCTCAACACTGAGATACGAAGCGGGACTCCCTATCAACTATAATGCTCACTGAAATACTGTAAAACCTCACCATTTCCCTGACATATAATCCGGCCAAGGCATTAATTAGCTCAGCAAATTCCATAATCAAGGAATGAGCAGACTTACTCAACATATCCACAACTATCCAGATAGCATTTTACTCTTTTCAATTTTCACTGAGTATAGGAAGTACCTCTAATATAGGTATTTTTCTTCCTTATCTCCTTCTTAACTCTTATTTAATCTCGTCTCCAATATGAGACCACGAATATCTTTTTATATTCCTCATTGTCTCTAAGAGTACTGCCCGTCTCTTTAGGCCATCAATAATCATTCCTTTGGCGCTCTTCCACGCTCTAGGATTATTCTCTCAAGTGCGTTGGCGACCACTTAGTTCGCCCACATCTCACAATCTGTTATCCGATGTTGAGCGATCACCCCACTCGTGGGTCGCCCATCCCAAATTTTCTCAAGGTCCTGAAGAATCTCGGGCGTCTTCTCTCAAAACCAATTTACACTCCCTCAAGTCTTTTATCATCCTTGGGAGTTAGTAATTTTCACTTCCTTTACATAGTAACTCATTTATACTACTTATCACTTATTATCTCATTTAGTGCTTAGTCGATAATAATTTGGTGACTATCATTTAGATGGTTTTAATCACTTGTATGTAATTATCCCAGTAGTCTTTAAAATACCACGCACTCGCTCTCAACATATCTCGGAGCGTCCACACAATGCGCTCGGATATCTATATCAATCTGAAGCGATGCTAACAGTAAAAATTTGGAATCCCAAAGCCTCTTGCTATTCTCTCAAAGCATATGGCGAATCAGGAATCCCTATCACAAGTACCCACTCACTGGAACTTCACATACGTTCTCTCTATTTCACCAATATATATCGACTAAGGCACTCATTACATCCCGAAACATGATGATGAAGAAGTGAAATAATTTGGTTACTCAATTCATAATCACTTCTATAACATCATGGTTCTTTCGGATTCTTCACCACCTCACAGTGATTGTTTCATGATTAATCTAAGATTGCTTTTCTTTTGCAGACCTTTATATTAGCCATCGATTATGTCTCAGGTAATCATTTTCCCCTCGATCACTTCTCTTATCTCAAGTGATCATTCTATCTCTTATTCTTCTAGTACATGTAATGTCACTACTTGGAGAATATACTTTTCCTTACATCAATTTCTGAAATTTAAATTTATTATCATTCAAATTTCATCACTACTTTACTTATACAATTTCACATTCCCAATATGTACATATATACACATGTGTATATCCTTTTTCCAGGATTAGCAGTACTTCTTGTATCTGCTCCTCTGAGTATGACAATTTCATCCTTTTACATTCATCACTACAATTATTTTCCCACTTAATATAGTACTTTACTGTTACTATCTCGCAAGCATTTCGAATACTATATTCATTCACTTCTACTTCCTCCCAATCAAGTATTGAATCAATAAGGTGGCAAATTCCACAAACTCTTCAACAATTCATTCGTGCTATACGGGTAAAATTCATAAATTTTATACCCTAATAAGCACACTTTAACCTCCCTTAAGTAGTAAAATCTTTTACTCAGACAATTTTCATGTCCACTTAATCAGTTGAGACTTCACGTCTCTAGTATATATATCAATTAGAAACCAATGGTCACTGACTTAACAATAAGGTTTTCTATACCTTATTCAATAATATTGCTGGTATCAATATACATGTTTATTCTCTTTAAAATCATCCTAGTTGGCTCTAGGCACACAAATAAGAAGGATACTACAATCGGCTAGGGATTTAGATAGAATATGATAGGTATTTTAGAATACCATACTTGTTCCGGAACCTAGAAGCAACTGTAGAGAGTACTAATCCCATTGTTTTCAAAATGATAAAATTTTCGTTTTCATCCGTTATAACAGACCAGTTTAATTCTTTACTCATCAATCTCTCGAGTAATTTCTCAAGCTCTACTGATTCACTGGTAAGAGCTTACAAACAATTTCTATTTCAATTCACCAACCTCTAAGCTTATCAACTAAATCTCGATACCAACTTTATCATTTGGCGAATACGAGACATTTCATTTTCTTGGTTATTACAGCTTTTGTTCTATTCGCCACATTGCTTTGATTCATATCATATCATTGGCGATCGCTCATCTCGCCACATTGTTATTATTTACACCACAATTTGTTGATCAGATTACTCACCATACTCTTTGGGCGATCATCACTAAAATTATTTGGGCGATCAGGATCCTCGCCCACTTTAGCAATTCATGTTATATTGGCGGACTCATGTTAGTTCTCGCCATCATCTAACTCGCCCACATCATTGGGATCATGCATTTGCACGTCCATTGGCGAGCTATCCCAATGTAGTTCTCGCCCATCGAGTATTTCTCATAAATCTCATAATATCACGGTTCTATGGATATCGTAACGGACCAGCCCAACCGGTCATGGCAATCCTCTTTTTGGGCCCATCGACAACGATTGCTGTGACATCGCTACTCATCCATACTGTCCTCTTTGGTGATCACCTCAATGCCTGGTCCTTCCAACCGTGCTCGAGTTTGCCCATCTCAAGGTTTTCTTTCTCATCCACAGACTCAAACACTTGACTTCCTCAAATGTCAAGTCACTACTAATATCCATTCTCCTACAACATAAGGAGTATATATATAATCGGTATTATCATCGATATTTACATCATTTCTCACACAATTCACCTTTTTAGTTTACACTCTATAAGTACATCACTTTTCATAATATTCAATAATCTCTCATCAATATAATCCATATTTTCACTTTAATTCAGACCCTAACATCCACAACAGGGCTGACTATCTCGCGACCTCTCATAGCTTGTACTCTGGGTCGCCTTAATTATCAAGATATCAGCGGGGTCCACAGTAGGGATCATCATTTACACCATCACATACTATTTCACCATCAATTTCTATTTTAAATCAATTTAGTCATTCATAACTTAAATAAAGCATTTCAATATAGGGTATATTCATAAATTCCCCCTTAATTCTCTCTGTTCAATATACTTCCAAACACACGATCTTAGGGCTTATACACTAATATTATTCCTTTTTATTTCAATATCATCATTTCAGGATCTTAGTTGGATATGGACAGAGAAATCCTGGTGGGGCCCTCACTGAGTTCCTCACTGCACCTCATCGAATAGACCCGACATTATGATGATAAGATAGCCTATCTCATGCAAAATTTCTGGATCACTATCTCTATTAGTAACCCATAATTAGTCAACTTTCACCATATTTCACCACTTAATTCATTTCACAGTCATTCTACTCCTCTATACATTCAGACTATACAGTACTACAGGGGATGTTAACCTTTTTCAACACTTTCTATGCAAAGGCATCAACAGACATCAGACCAACCCAAGCTCTGATATCATTAAATCTGTAACATCCCATTACCACATTTTTCACGTATTTCCATACACTTTTTCGGTTGGGCTGTCTGCGATGCCATTAACATTCAACAATAACAGTAATAAATGTTAAACATTTCTTTAAATATGGACTATGAAAATTCTTTTCATTATACCTTATATCTAACATCCCCTTATTGTTATATTTCACTACAGTAGTACTGTATACTTATGTCTGAAATGTAAAAGAGAAGAGACTGTACCTGTCATGTTTAACATCCATTTTGGAGCTACTGCTCTAACTCTGTGTTTTTTATCTGTGGAGTTAAAACAAATGGGTGAGCGATTCATACGCTCAGTAAAGGAAACATATGCTGCTTTTTATATAAAGCAAAACTATATACCACAAACTATTTGATTTCCTAAAATCATATCGATAGGAAAACAGTGGTTATAGTAAAACAACACTCTCATTACACCACTTAAATCACTGGTTAAACAGTTTACTTTAAAATGCAGTAAACAATACATAAGATTCAATAAATCTTATCAGTAAACAGAAATTAATAAATTGAGACTAGGCATCACCCTATAAATAAATCATGCTATCATCGTTCCCCCTTCCCCTTGCGAGAACGGAATCTGCCGCTATTGGAGTGTACCCGTAGGCCATCGCCCCTTACGGCTATCTCAGATCTATGGCCATAATCTATAGAAGGTCCTCGGGTCCACTTGCCAAGTGACCTCGAGACCGCTGATGACTTGGCGGGTCCATCAGCCCTGTGACGCCATGAGGTGCACTCATTGGTCCATCGACCGAGCCATCGCCCCAGGTGGGTCACGCAACTACATGAATAATAATGCATGAATTTAGGGCCTAAAGTCTCAAAAATCACTTTCATATTTCATGAAAACCTTTAAGGGATTCTCTCACCCATATTATCATTTACTCAAATGATTTAATTCTCAAAAAGGTTTAGGCTTTCTATTTACAAAACAATTCGAAAACATTACAAAATCTCAACCTTTAAAACTTGCTCGCCCATGGTCAGCTCGCCCAACATGGCTCGCCCATGGCAGCTCGCCCACTACGGAGAACTTGTGTTCGCCCGCCCAACTTTGCTTTTTAAAATCAGAAAGTAAAACTGGCTCACCCTCAGCGGCTCGCCCAGTAATTAACTCGCCCAAAAGGCTTTATATTTTTTTTATTTTCAAAGATAATAAAATTAGTTTATTTTTCAATTTAGAAATCTTGGAAACGTGAAACCTATTCGCCACGGTCAGCTCGCCCATTTGGCTCGCCCATGGTCAATCATCAGTGCGGGAATTAGTATTCGCCAGCCATTTAGGTTTTCAAACAAAGCAACCTGGCTCGCCCGCCTTTTATTTAAAACAGGGTTCGCCCGTCCCAAACAACATTGAAGGGTTCCACCCTAGGTGGCTCGCCCGTCTTATGCTAAAACAGGGGTTACTTTGCTCGCCCCAAAAAAAACAGAAACAAGAGGGCTCGCCCGCCGTAACAGTTCGCCCAATTCACACCCATCATCAAAACCATTATCAAAACCAATGCATGTCAGAAAACAAAACATTTAACTTAATGTTTTCATAAAACTTACTCCACAGGACATGCATTACTTCACACATATCTCACTTACCCGGTTTAACGAAGCTTTGCTTCCTTCTCACCTTCCAAATCGCATTCACCGAGTCCATAATTCCCGGCTGTAAATAATTTATAAATTGCATTAATATTTCTTTTTTTTTAATATTTTCAACAATTTGTAAGACTTAAATCAAGTCGCTCGCCCACAAGGGGTCTTATCAGCTCGCCATTCATCAATGGCTAATATGTGGGAACTCGCCCACAAGTCAGTTCGCCATTGCCCATTTCCCTTACAAATGAAGTTCGCCCAACGATCAATCCGCCCGTCATTACCTCTAACATGTGGCGACCTCGCCACTTCCACATTCCAGCTCGCCCATGTTCACTGAGCTTGCTCATGAATTAAAACTAACGTTGGGTGACCTCGCCCACTTGGCAACCACTTTGGCGAGTTCTTTATTTCCTACTCGCCACACTGGCAAGTACTATCACTCAATCATGGGCGATCACTATAGTCGCCATACTCATCACTTTTTCTAGTATTTTCCTATCATTCTACTACAATATCAACCCAGTTTCATTTTATACTTCATCTACTACAAAATATGAATTTATTCTATTTCTTTGATCTATCAAGACTAAATCAAAAGCAAGACTATACTCATGCTTCTCATACTTGAAATCATAGAAACATATCATTAAATCTCAATAACCATTAAGTCTCACCTTAACCCAGTTGTTCTTCCAAAAACAAAGTATTTTCTTGCCTCCCTTAGCTTTGCTTCTCTTGTTCCGTAGCTTTTCAACACTGCAAAAAGGGTTTGGCTAACTAAGATTGATCTTTTCTTGCCTCCTATATGAGAGAAACGGAAGAACTACATGTGAGACTGCAGTGAAAGCAGACTGGCGAGGAGTTTTCTTGAGAAGATGAAGTTGGCTAAGCTGGTTTTCTTCAGTTACATTCTTCTTACATACTCACCCAAATCCACTTAAAATCCACCACCTGTTCTCATCCTGTTTTTCTGTCATCATTGCCTTGTCTTATAACTCATTAAATGGTGAAGAAAATATGGCAATGGCGTGGTGAAGAATTTTCTACTGTCATTAAATGGTGAAGAAATTTTAGCCAAAAAGGGATGGCTACGGGGAGTCTACTTCTGCTGTTTAACTAATTGTCTCCTCTTTTCTCTTCTCCTTCTCCTCCACGCCACTGCCAACCGCCACTATTATTGACTTTCATTTCTCCACGCCAATCCACTCCCAGCCACTATTATTGACTTTCATCTCATTCTTTTCTTTTGTCTTGTAGTATATTAATTCCACAAGACTTCGGCTGGCCCTTGTTTGTCCTTTTTTCCATTAATCCCTTTCACACTTCCATTTTATCTCATTCCGTATGGGCGATCGGAGCCCTCGCCCCTTTTGGTGAACTACCTACTCGCCCTCAGCACCATCGTGGCGTTCTGTTCGCCAATTTAGCTCGCCCACTGGCGAGCAGCCTTCTTTTCTCGCCCATTGGCGAGCTGCTCGACGTCCTCGCCCAAACATTATTTCACCGACATTTCACCATGCACATCTCAAGTTTAAGAAGCTTTTCATCCAAATGAAAATGAATGCAATATTTCCTTCATTTTCATTATTAAATTTATGAGAATTGGGTCTACAGTAGTGTAGAATCAGATCTTACATTTCCATACCTTATTCAATAATATTGCTGATATCAATATACATTTTTATTCTCTTTAAAATCATCCTAGTTGGCTCTAGGCACACAAATAGGAAGGATACTACAGTCGGCTAGGGATCCAGATAGAATATGATAGGTATTTTAGAATACCATACTTGTTCCGGAACCTAGAAGCAACTGTAGAGAGTACTAATCCCATTGTTTTCAAAACGATAAAATTTTCGTTTCTACCAGTTATATCGAAACAGTTGAATCTTTACTCATCAATCTCTCGAGTAATTTCTCAAGCTCTACTGATTCACTGGTAAGAGCTTACAAACAGATTCCTATTTCAATTCACCAACCTCTAAGCTTGTCAACTGAATCTCGATGCCAAGCTTGTCAACTGAATCTCGATGCCAACTTTATAATTTGGCAACTACGAGACCTTTCATTTTCTTGGCGATTACAGCTATTGTTCTGTTCGCCATATTGCTTTGATTCATGTCATATCGTTGGCGATCGCTCTTCTCGCCACTTTGCTAAGATTCATACCACAATATGTTGATCAGATTACTCACCATACTCTTTAGGCGATCAGGATTCTTGCCCACTTTAGTAATTCATGTTATATTGGCGGACTCATTTAAGTCCTCACCATCATCTAACTCGCCCACATCATTGGCGATCATGCATTTGCACGTCCATTGGCGAGCTATCCCAATGTAGTTCTCGCCCATCGAGTATTTCTCATAAATCTCATAATATCACGGTTCTATGGATATCGTAACGGACCAGCCCAACCGGCCATGGCAATCCCCTTTTTGGGCCCATCAACAACGATTGCTGTGACAACGCTACTCATCCATACTGTCCTCTTTGGCGATAACCTCGATGCCCGGATCTTCCAACCGTGCTCGAGTTCGCCCATCTCAAGGTTTTCCTTTCCCAGCCACAGACTCCAACACTTGACTTCCTCAATTGTCAAGTTACGTCCATTCTCCTAAAACATAAGGAGTATATATAACCAGTATTATCATAATCGATTTTACATCATTTCTCACACAATTCACCTTTTTAAATCCAGACACCAAAATCCACAACATGGCTGACTATCTCGCGACCTCTCATAGCTTGTACTCTAGGTCGCCTTACTTATCAATATATCAGTGGTGTCTACAGTAGAAATCATCCTTTATACCATCAAATACTCATACTATTTCACCATCAATTTCTATTTTAAATTCATTCAATCACTTATGACTTTGAAAGAAAACATGTCAATATAGTGGTATATTCATAAATTCCCCTTTAATTTTCTCTCTCATCAATATAACTCTAAACACGCGATCTTAGGGCTTATATACTAATATTATCCCTTTTCGTCTCAATATCATCATTTCAGGATCTTAGTTCGATATGGACAGAGAAGTCCTGGTGGGGCTCTCACCGAGTTCCTCACTGCACCTTATCGAATCGACCCAACATTATGATGATAAGATCGCCTATCTCATGCAAAATTTTCGGATTACTATATCTATTTGTAAACCATAATTCATTAACTTTCAACATATTTCACCACTTAACTCAATTCGCAGTCATTTGACTCCTCTATACATTCAGACTATACAGTACTACAGGGGATGTTAACCTTTCTCAACACTCTCCATGCTAAAGGCATCAACAGACATCAGACCAACCCAAGCTCTGATACCATTAAATCTGTAATATCCAATTATAATATTTTTCACGTATTTCCATACAACTTTATCGGTTGGACTGTCTGTGTTGCCATTAACATTCAACAGTAACAGTGATAAATGATAAACATTTATCTATTAATTATGGAATATGAAATTTCTTTTCATTATCCCTTTTATCTGACATCCCCTATTAACCTTTATTTCACTAAGGTAGTACTGTATACATATGTCTGAAATGTAAAAGAGAAGAGACTGTACCTGTCACATTTAACGTGCCATGCCTCAGTGCTTTAAGCATAGCTATACCCATCTGAGAGCTCATTCTCTCAACTTCGTGTACTTCTTATCTGTGGAGTTAAAACAAAGGGGTGAGCGATTCATACGCTCAGTAAAGGAAATATATGCTGCTTTAAATAAAGCAAAACTATATATCACAACACATTTATTCTTTTCTTAATAATAACCCAGTAGAAAAGACAATGGATATATAGTAAACAACTCTCTTAAAACACCATTCAAATCACTGGCTAACAGTTTATTTTAAAATGTAGTAAACACTATATAGGATTTCAACAAATCCTCACAGTAAACAGAAATTGGTAAGTTGAGACTAGGCAACAAATAAATCATGCTATCATCGTTCCCCCTCCCCCTTGCGAGAACGGAATCTGCCGCTTTTGGGGTGCACCCGTAGGCCATCGCCCCTCACGGCTATCTCAGATCTATGGCCATAATCTATAGTAGTCCTCGGGTCCACTTGCCAAGTGACCTCTAGACCGCTGATGACTTGGCGGGTCCATCAGCCCTGTGACGCCCTGAGGTGCACTCATTGGTCCATCGACCGAGCCACCGCCCCATGCGGGTCACGCAACTACATGAATAATAATGCATGAATTCAGGGCCTAAAGTCTCAAAAAATCACTTTTATATCTCATGAAAAACCTTTATTACTCGTACTCATGTTGATTTATTTAATTAATTCCTTAAGATGTATATACATTCCCTTCTATTTAAAGTAGTACTGTACAATTTTTTTTCTGAATATATAAAAGAGAATAATGTACCTTCGATATCGACTAACTGCTGACTCTAGCAGTCGATAATCCCTGGAAGTTACTTTCCTTAATCCAAGATCAATAATCTATGGAGTGGAAAAATACGGGGTGAGCGACAATATGCTCAGTAAGGAAGATGTACGCTGCTTTATACGAAGCAACCCATATCCCCTCAAACATTTATTTTTCCTAAAATCATATCAATTAAGAAAACAGTGATTATGTAACCAGTACTCTCAATACATCATTCAAATAATTTGCTCATCAATTAAACAGTAAATAGGATTCAACAAATCCTCTCAGTACACAAAAATCAGTAAGTTGAGACTAGGCATCACCCTACAAATACATCATGCTATCATCGTTCCCCCTCCCCCTTGCGAGAACGGAATAATCATCCCAACAGGGATATAGTAGATCTATGGCCACAATCTATGGGTGGTCCTCAGGTCCACTTGCCAGGTGACCTCGAGACCTCTGATGACTTGGCGGGTCCATCAGACTCATAACTCGTAATGCATGAAACTAGGGGCCTAAAGTCTCAAAATCAACTTTATAACTCAAAATACCTTTAAGGAAACACAATTATGAATTTAATTCATTTAAATAAATAACAATTCCAAAAAGGTATTATTCTCATTTTCCTTACAGAAAATGTAAGTTGAAACCTGTTCGCCCATGCAACACGGTTTTTCATAATAATGCATGTCATAAAACAAAATAATTTTTCAATAACTTTATAAAATTTAACTCCACAGGACATGCACTCATTTCACATACATCTCCCTTACCTGGTTTTACAGAACCGAGCTTCCCGGTTGTGTCTACCGAAATCGTCCTTCTTGGCTACAAAATAATTTTATCGAAAATTATTAATAATTTTCTTCTTATTTTTACTCCGCTAAAATTCATAAAATGCAGCTACTAACTTCATGTTATGAATACAACCAGTATAATTTATACTGGTGTTATAACTCAATTTATTTATTCTAGCTTCTTTCTCAGTTTTAATTTCACCAACCGATTTCTTTCAATTTCTAAAATTATTCTCTACCAAAATCCTCCATTTTCAACATATCCTTGTGTCTCAAATGGTTATGACCGAAAACCATTCTTGGCTACTTTCATTGACTTTTTAAATTTTTTTTCTATCTTCTTGGTTCCCATTAATTGCTTCTCTACGTGAACCCTCCTTACCATTTCTTTACATGAAGTCTTAAATGCTTTTCACACTCATGAAATCTTAAATGCTTTCACACTCATGAAGTCTTAAATGCTTTCACACTTTCATGTTAACCGTAGCTCTCATTCTTCCATTATCCAACTTGGTTTTCTCATCATCTTAGTTTTCTAAGCTTCTCTTTCATTTTATCTAATTTCTTCTAATGATTTTACATCATCATGCTACAATTTCAGCTCAATTTCCTTGTTTATTCTCATACATAGAAGGATCTAACTTTATTCTAATATTATGATTTAACTAGCTTTAATAAGAATTGGATCTATATCTATGTTTATTAGAAAATCAAACATATAAATAAACCATTGGACAACAAGAAAGCCATGGAACTCATTTTCTTTACCTTGACCGAATGATGCTTTCCAAAACAGGATTTTTTATTTTCTGTTTCAGTCCTTCTCCACTTCAGCTCTCTAGCTTGATTCCTAATTGGTTTTAATATATATATATATATATATATATATATATATATATATGGTCTATGGAAGAGGTTAAGCAAATGATCTAGTAAGGGATGGTGGTTTGCTAAGGGATTTTTATAGAGGAAGCAAGTGGAGACCGAAAAGAGTTTTAGCAATTAGGAATTTCGTGGGAGCAATGAAAATCGATGGAAACAACCGAATTTATTGAAGTTTCTTGCTTCCACAAAATTATCTACTCACTATTATTTCTAAGCCTCTTTTAATTTACTTGTATTGTCCTTTATCTATACCTTTAATACACTAGCTTTTAACTCATTTTCCCTTTATATTTTCTGCCTATTAAAGTCATGTATTAGCAGCTTTTGAAAAACCTGAAAAGAGACGTGAATTAGGCAGCAAAGTGGCTTGCATAATAGTCCACTTTTGCTGCTTTATTTTTTATTTTCATCCTCTCCTAAATCATATATTATATGCCATGAAAGTTTGCTTCTCAAGTGGATTAACCGTGCAACCCAACAGCAGCAAAGATGACGTGAATATCAAATTCTCTTGGCTGCACAATTGTTGACTTAGTTCACCCTTTTTGGTGTGTTCAAACCGATGGAAGTTAACCATGTTCCCTTAGCTTCTTCTCTCATTAATTTCTCTTGTCGTGTAGTATATTAATTCTTGAAGAATTTCACCATACAAGTAATCGACTGTGTTCTCTTTTCTTTCCTACATGGTGTTGACTTGGTTGTCTTTCCTTGTTTGATGGCTACTTCATTCAATAAAATCCACCACTCCTCCAATCACAATTTCCTCCTTGTACTGCCGATTAGGACTTTTATCTCATGCACCAAAAGTCCCTTTCATTTTGCATCATGCCGTATGGCACCTTACATGAGCATGTTGGCGTGTGAACCATGTGTTGTACTTGTTTTTTTCTTCCTCATCACCTCTTGTCAGATTCGGTTATCTCTAGTCTTTTATCTCATATTATTTTCATTAAATTCCCATCTTCCTTTCACGTTCCACACCCTTCCCATCTTCCTCTCTAAGTTTCATTACACTTAGCCACAATCGTTGACTATTTGTTTCTTATGTCATTTTCTCATAAATTCACTTCTTGGTTCTTTCTCATTTACACGGCACTTTAGTCCATTTTATTAACTTTCATGGCACCATTTCTTGTTGCTCTTTGGTGCTTGTTTTTCCTTCCTTTGCACTTGCATCCAATATTATTTAGTCAATATTCCAAGTACTAATTTTTCTCATTTTAATTCATATACTCTATATGGTAAATTAAAAATTCCAAAAATTCTATGTTTGTTTAATTCCACTAAGTAACTTATTTTTGTTATCCATTCTTTACCATAGGCTATATAGTATAATAAAAATTGGGTTTCACAGCTGTTTTCTGTGGTTTGAAGATAATGAGGGTCGGTTGTTGAGTGTATTGTCTTGGGTGATTTTGGGTTTAGAGGTTCCGGAAGTTTTTTCTGGTAATGGTTCCCTCCTCCCTTGGCCGCTCTATCTGTGTTTGCTGGTACTGTGTAGGGCTGATTGGCTTGGCTGTGTGTTGAGGCTTTGGGATGGGTTCGGGTTGAAATTGGGTGGCTATGGTTGCTGTTGAGGCTGTCCGGTTTGGGACTGGTTTTTGGATGGCTGTATTGGTTTGATGTGTTGGTGATTGTGGGTTTTGTGGGATTGATTGTCGGGTGGCAGTAGAAAAAAGGGAATAGGGAACTGAGCTGTGTTGGAGGGTTTTCGAAGTTGTCGAAATTGGGTGGCTGATTCCCCTCCTCCCTCTGTGAACTCCGAGCACTGCCATTTATAGTGCTCGGAGGTTGAATTTGATTGGATGATGGTAGTGGCAAATTGCAGGGAAATGATGACAGTGCAAGTGGTAGGGGCGGTGGCATTAATGGCAATGGGCAAGTTGGCCTCTTGCTATGTTGTCATCATCTTATTATTTTAACAATATTTGTTTATAATTTTTACTTAATTCTATTAACCATTTTTTATTGTAGGGGTTAACGATGATATGATTTTTGAAATCCAAAAATTAAAACAAAATTCAAAAAAAATTTTCTTCTTTTTTTTTTTTAATAATTTGTTTTTTTGTTTTTTTTTTGTGGTTTTCTAAGTTTATATATATTTTATATTAGACTAAAATAATTATAAAAATTAAAATAAAAATAAAATTTGAACAAAGTATAAGAGAAAGGGAGGCTAACCAACAAAGAACGGACACAGATTGAACTTGAAAGCTTTGGACTGATTTTGACATTTGTAACTCAGATTATATTCAAATTTAAATCACAATGAGATAGTTCAATTTAAAATTCATTAGAGAGATTCATTCAAATCAAAGCTTTAAGTTCAATAAGAATCATACTCTTATATGCATAAACAACATTTTGATCCGGACAAAATTAAGTGTCTATAATTACATGAGAATTCAATATATGAATTTTGATTGCACTTTGTTTTATCAAAACCAAATGTGTGGCTAGCAATTGGAAAGAGAAAATTTAAAAAACAAAAAAGAAAAGAAAAAATGAACCTAGAGTGCAATGAGAATAGATGACAGCTTTTTGTAAACCGGAAAAAAGAACCTATAAAAAGAAAAAAAAATGAGAGATGACATGAAAAGAGAGTAAATGGAAAAGTTGGATGAAAGAACTAATTGCAAATTTTTTTGTCCATACCGTGGCAACTGATGTTTCTGATCAATGATCAATGTTTTGTGTTACAGAAGGAAATAGAGACGATACTGTGAGAGAGGGAAACAGAGATGGTATTGCGAGAGAGGGATAGAGAGACGATAGAAAAAGAGACGGTAATGTGAGAGGGAACAGAGACGGTAGACAGAGATGGCAAAAAAGAAAACATGAAAGAATGAACAGAAAAGTGTGAAGAGGAGTGATTTTAATCTCAGCCGTTCACGTGATCTTAATCTAAGGGTCAAAAAAGTGTGTAAAACTATTAAGTTTTACACTTGTGTAACTTGATCTATATATATATATATATATATATATATATATATATATATATTCTAAGATTAGTATCTATTAAGAAATGTTCTTAGCCTTTGGCTTACCCTCTATTTAAGCTCTATGTAATTCTTGCCAATATCAACTTGAAAATCTTGGTGCAAAATTAAGCCATGGGTTACACTGAAAGTACATACGTCCAAGACAGTGTCACTGCTCCCCCTCAGGAAGCCGAAGTAGTTTAGGCGCTTCCAGGGCCCCCCATGGCCGACGAATCGACATTAAAAAAGAAGCATAAGAAAAATAGGAAAAGGAGTTGTTTCCTGTTATGTTGCTGTAATGTTGAGCTTGAAAAAGAAGAAGACAAGAAGAAAGCCATTTCATTGCTGGATAATAGTAACAGATCTTGTATGACCATGTGTTTTTCCAAATTTGAAGTTAAACCAAAGACAGAGTGGTGATTCTGGAGCTAAAATATCAAAGTAAGTTGCTGCAGGCTGGTTTTTTGTTTTTATGTGTAAATACATAGTTTTATGTATTGTGTTGTAAGAATTTCGAGTGTTTGAAGTTTGAGTAGCCAAGGTTTTGGATGATCGTAGGGATGATTTAGAATCAAGCAAAAAGGGTTGGTTGTTTTGGCAGAAATAAGCAGGTTGTGTAATGTTATGTTTGGAGATCATGTGATACATTTTCTTTGTAGTTTTGGATTTATGTATGCTCCTTTATGAATAAAATATGCATTTTAGCCAAGTGAATACTTTCCGTTTCTACATATTTTAAACTTGAAAATGACACAAATATATTTTTTACATAAAAAACCTTTGGATATGAAAGAAGAAAAAACACAAGTGCTGAGATTAGAATTTGTTTATAAAACTCTCACAAGTCACATCTTAAAGATGAAAATATAAGTATGAAAATATAAGTATAATCGTTTAAACATATGCGTAAGATCAAAAATCATATCTTATAAGAGAAAATTTTATTCGCTATCATATTATTTGTCAAAACCAAATTTTGACCTTTGAATTTTGCTCTAGAGTTGTAAAAATTAACTTAAGCCCAAAGAGCCACATTAAGTCATTAACCAATATTTTAGCATTGTAATATTACCAAATACATATAAAATTTGTGGTTTGTTGGTAGCGTTATAAAGACAATTCCATTGATCAAAATTCAATCCCTATAGTCTCAAAAAAAGCAAACAGAATGTGAGTAGTAACTCCAAATAAACATACTTAAATCCTCTAAACAGACGTTAACCTTAAATGTGATATATCCTATAAATTAAACTTGAATAACAAATTTGTTGGAAAAAATATCCCTTCAACCAAACACCTATAAAAACGGAAGAAAGCAAAAAAGAAAAAAATAAACACAATAATTTTTAATGTGGTTTGTGTGAAGACCCTGGGAGTACTATACACCTCCTAACCCCAGCGATCTCATGACTTTGTCCCAAGGGTCTTGAAGAACTCAGAATAAATCCCCTTGAGTGCGTTAGTAGTGACTTGACATCTTGACTCGCGTTTTATTGTGAAGACCCTGGGAGTACTATGTGCCTCCTAGCCCCAACGATCTCACTTACTCGTATTGCCTGCTCTGACCCTGGGAGTACTGCACGCCTCCTAACCCCAGCGATCTCACGGCTTTGTCCCAAGAGTCTTGAAGAACTCAGGATAAATCCCCTTGAGAGCGTCCATAGTGACTCGAACCCTTGACTATGTTAAGTCACTACTAACCATTATGCCTAGGCTTAATGGTTAGTAGTGACTTGACATCTTGACATAGTCAAGGGTTCGAGTCATTACGGACGCGCTCAAGGAGATTTATCCTGAATTCTTCAGGACCCTTGGGACAAAGCCTAACGGTTGGTAATGACTTGACATCTTGACATAGTCAAGGGTTCGAGTCACTACGGACACGCTCAAGGGGATTTATCTTGAGTTCTTCAGGACCCTTGGGACAAAGCCGTGAAATCGCTAGGGTTAGGAGGCGTGCAATACTCCCTGGGTCAAAGCGGATAATACGAGTGAGTGAGATCGCTGGGGCTAGGGGGCGTGTAGTACTCCCAGGGTCTTCACAGTTTGGGTCCAACCAAATTAGCCTACAACCACCCAACCAAATTAAAACAATTACAACTGTGCAATTTTTAGAAGAGAAAAATTGCAAACTCCTAACAAAGATCTCAAAACCCAATTACACTCTTTAATAGCCCAAACCCTAGCTATTCTATCAGTGTCTATAACTCTTTGGGACACTTTCTAAACTAAGACTGACGCATTATTTATAAAGGAATAACCTTTATAACTTTTCTTACACTTTCGATGTGGGATTTAAGATAAACCCCCACAAAATTTTCATTGGATGCTCATTAATATTAACATGTGTTAGCATGTCAAGAAAAAGCAGTAACATACATCTGCTATTTGCAGGCTATGTAAATAGGCTGAGAGACTTGCCATTGAACTCCTCAGCAGCATCCATGTACTTCTTTGATAGTTCCTTTCTGGAATTCAAGTCAGCCTCCAGCTTTGAGATCCTTTCAGTCATGTTCTTGAGCTCTTGGCTTTTTATTCGACCAATGTAAGCATAGGCAATTTTCTTCAAATGAACCATGGCAAAGTCCGCCTTGAAATCGATACGTAAAGCATCCTTGATTGTGTATCCCCATTTCACTATTCTATCCTTGCTAACTTCCTCAAGCTGTAGATCACCCATCTCTTTGACAGATGCACAAAACAGAATGTAAGTTGCTTCCACGGCATCCGGGTTCATCCTACTTGTAGCAGAAACATCACCATAGATCTCAATGATTCTCTCTACGACAGGACACAGAGAGGGAGGGAAATTATATTTCCCAATTTTTATGCGCTCTCCATCTAAGCCTGTGAAGTCTGAGGAGCGCACGTTGCTCGTACCATCTTCATCAATTTCTTCTAGAAGATGTTCGATGGTTGTATTGTCATAACATGTTCCAGTTCGAGAATTCTTCTGATTTTCTGTTACATCGTTATCTGTAGCAACTGCATTAATTGGAATTGTCTGATGCGAATTTTGTGAGTCATTCATTTCGGAATCGCTGACCTGAAACAAAAGTTGTTAGCACTAGATAATAAATCAGGATTCCATCATTAGAAACTTACAAAAGGATGGTTTGGTTTGTGAAAGAAAAATTGCCTCGTGCATCAAGATAATAAAACTATATACAAATGCAGTTTGTGAAAGAAAAATTGCAGCGCTTGACTGTTAAAGAAAGGGGCGTACTGAAAGAGTAACCTGAAAATCTTAGTTTGCCAAAATCCAATATATTACTAAGCACAAAAGAGAATTTAGGGGTAAAAGCCAATTTTTTATCATTTAAAACAGCGAGACTAAGCAGATAAAAATTAAAGTCAAACCCTCCACAAGCTCACAGTTGCTACCTGGACAGAAACACTTGGATGGTCTAACAGCTCGCTGGTTGATTGGGCAATATAAGTATCTTGTCCCTGTCTCTGTGGAGCTTCTGCCGGAAGTTGCCCATCGCGTGTCAGCAACTGCCCTGTTAACTCTTTTTTCTCAGCAATCAACTTTACATTTTCCTCTCGTAAGCGTTTGTTTTCTGCAATGAGTTTAGCTTCTACCGGAGGTTGCTCATCGCGTGTCAGCAACTGCCCTATGAACTCTTTTTTCTCAGCAATCAACTTAGCATTTTCCTCTTCTAAGCGTTTGTTTTTTGCAATGAGTTCGGCTTCTGCCATCTGCATTGCAAAATACAAACATCAAAGGAGGGAGACATTGAGAGCTAAATACAAGCTTGGAGTGAATGAATTTTATATTTTCAGTTCAATATTTAAGGCTATTTTCTAGAAGTCTATGTTATTGGCCAGAGAATTTCGTTTGCCTATCCAGTTCTTCATTGTAGAATGGAACCTATTCCAAGTTTTTTCACATTGCAGATCCAGTTCTTCAAATTATTTAACCGTGGCAACATTTGGAGCTGGATTTCTTATATCCTGGATAAATGAAAATACAGGGGTAATTTGAGGATATTTATGTCATATAGTTTTTTTCGTGATTGGGAGCATTTCACCTGTAGTTCTTTTTACTACAAAACTGCAAGCAATTGCCCAATCACAACAAAGAATTACACAGGATAGTTAAATTAAATGGAAAAGTGCTATAGATATCTTTTGTAACAAAAGAATTTTTATATCATTGAAATATAAGTTTTATAAGATAGTTGTTATATCAACATTGTTTAATAGCAATAAATTTTGGACAATTAAAAATTTGCATACACAAAAGATGAATCTATTAGAAATGCGAATGTTGCGATAGATGTACAGATATACGAAAAAAGATAAAACGAGAAATGAAGACACTTGCAAAAAGGTTGGAGTAACACCCCTTAAAGACTAGATAAATGAAAGTTGGTTATGTTCGTTTAGACATATACGATGTAGATTTATAGATGCTTCAATTAAAAGAGTAGAGGCTATAAATAATGTAAAAAGAATCAAGGCTTGGAAAGTTAGATAAGAAAAACTTGAAAAGAAGTAATCCGGAAAGATATGGCAGAATAAGAGTTTCAAAAATATATTGCTTTAAATAAGAATTAATGAATGAGGAGAATTCATACTGACAACTTAGTGTGAAGTCATATATCAATTCATATGGCCTACCACATATTAAGATAAAAACTATGATGATGAGGATGACCATGATGACCATGATGACCATGATGACCATCTAAATCGGCTGTCATTTTGCCTAAAATCAATTAAGAATAAAGTGATGGATTTTTCTTGATAGAAGGTTCCTTGTACTTTCCTAGTGCAGAGTTTTATTTCACCACCACTTAACAATCTACTTCACCAGCACAATAAAACCCTTATTTGTCATGACAATATTTTAAGTTCATCTAAATTTTAGTTTTATATACCATATGTTTAACCTCTTCTGGAGACATTTAGAGGGGGGGGGGGGGGGGGGGGGGGGGGGGGGGGGGGGGGGGTGGGGGTGGGTGGAAACATAGAGAAAGAGCGAAGAAATTTCCATTTCTTTACCTTCCTCCTCTCCCTGTACGCGCGATCACTCTTTTTTCTACTTGCCTTTCTCTGCTCCCCAGTAAGTGGAACTCTACGAGCTCCTGATCGTGTTCCGTGTGGAGCTTCAGAAGTTTCGAATTGATTCAATGGGGGTTGGTTTGTTTGAGAATTCGTTAGTACACCGCTTGCAGAAGTCATCCCATTGTTCTCAATTAGTACCTCCGTATCAGCGAAAAATGAATTGCTGATGAGAGGCGATTCAGATTGAGAACTCGTCAGTACACCACTTGTAAAAGTCATCCCAATGTTCTCATTTTGTACCTGCGGAGAATCCTGCAATAGGTCGTCCCAATTCACTGGAGGATAATTACCTTCAAAATCAAGATTACTCCCGGGAGGCCATTCAGGTTCTTGTGTCATCTGTGTGGGAAAAAAATAGGTTGAGAATTCGTCAGTCCACAGCTTGTATAAGACTACTCAATTTTCTCATCATGTTACCTCCCAATAATTCAGCGATGGGTCGCTCTGATTCCTTAGAGCACCATTAGATTCAGAAGGACTGGAGATAGGCCCCGAGGCTACACGACTGACCTTAGGATATCTTTGCATCCGTTGGGTACGAAATGGATAGAAACCTTGTGAATAAAACACCATGTTTCCCTGATGCAGACTTTGCTAGAGTAAATTGAAATATTGACTGCAAATCGAGAAGAAAAAGGCCCGTTATAATACACAGAGAAAATAACTTTTTTCTTGAGGAGATGACTAATTGCTAGAGAGTGTAGCTGAGGATAATTGCCTTTCAATAAGAACTGCTTTATTTATGCCCTTTCTAAAATGCCTGTCAAAGAGGTTCAATAATCCTATGAATTGTTTCTAAAAAAATAAATCCCATGAATTGAATTGGTATCACAGTAAAAAAAAAAGGACAAAAAAACCTAGACTGAAACAATATCTAGGCACTTGAATTATTGTGAATCTGTGATATCACTTCAACAAAGTAATTAAGAGGAAAAATAAGGATCTGTCAACAATTTTGTAACACATTTAAGAGGTGTAATCTCAGTAAGTGCTTTTTCCATTTAAAGAAGAAGCAGGTAACGGTGATTAATTTCAATAATCCATAATCATATGAATCTTGTTTGCAAATCTAGAAAAACTGCAGACAATAAAGGAAATCAGAGAAGTCAACTTTCTGAAGGAAAGATCTAACATAAATATATTGTATAAAGTATCAATCATCAACTAAAACAAGCGAATCCATGCTTACCTATTTGAAGTATATCGAGAATCAGAGAATATTTGCGGCCCAGAATCTTGCTTTTGCCTTCTGCTTTAGTGGTTCACTTCCTGAGCTGGTTTTTTCCCTGTTCCAAACCTCAATCAAATGACAGTTAAAGACAATAAAAAAAGATTAATAATGCTGAAGAAAACAGGAAAAGGGAGCTTGTTCATTTGTAGAGATGTAAAACGGTTGTTGACTTGTGGCTGAACCTATTTATCTAAAAAAAAAAAAGACTTGTGGCTGAACCGTTGAAGCCGTCAGTTCATTTGCTCTTGCACAAAGTGGCAGCAATTATTTTGGTCCGTTCGCTTCTGTCGTGCGCCAGTTGCATTGTCGTTCGACTTTTACTTTTCATAATCATTTCCTGTTGCCATACTGATCTAAGCAAATGGAGTTCTGAGTTTACATTTCACGTGGTGTTTTTTATACAACGATAATAATTGCAAAACTTATTTCTCAATGTACGGTGCTTTTAAACGTGTTTTTCAGATCATTATTTATTATAGTCTTTACTACATCAACTATCCTTAATTATGCAATAAATAATTATCCTTAAATAAAAAAGATTTTATTGTCTTTAAGCTCATCTTTTTCTTTTTTTTTTTAATCTGGAAAATTTGCCTACAATTTCTTCTTTTCATTGTCCTTTTTTTTAGATTTTTTTTTCTTGCCACTAAATTTTTAGAGATCGTTTAGCATCGTTTCCTATTTTTTATTTTATGTTTCCTGTTTTTGAAAATTTTGTTTTTGTTTTGTTTTGTTTTCAATTTCTAAAAATAGAAAACATGTTTGTTTAATATTATTACATTTTGAAAATAAATATTTAAACTAATTCAGACATAATAATTTAATTCACAAATGAAATTTTAAAAATTAATTAAAAAATAATATATTTATTAAATAATAATATGTAGATAATATTAAATAATATTATTTTATATTAGCTAATACTAATATTAAATATTTTCATTTAATCATATAAAAATTTAATATAATTTAAATAATATTATAATTAAATATAATATTAAATAAAATAATATTATTTTATTTAATTGTAATAATTATAAATTATATTTAATAATAATTTTTTATTTAGTTGTAATAATATTACATTATCAAATAAAATATTTAACTAATTAATTATAATAAATTATATAGTTATTAAAATATATTATATTTGATATAAATAATGTTATTCAATGTTAAGTATTCACTTATTTAATAATATTAAATTACTTAATAGTTATGGTGATATATTTTAAATTTAAGATAAAATATAATATCAAATAATAATACTGTTTAGTAAAATAAAAATTAGTTATATTAGATAATAATATTAATTATTAACGTATCAAAATTATAATAAATGATATTATTTAAAATATATAATATATTCAACAAATTGTTATAAAAATTTAAATTAAATAATATTATAGTATTATAGATTAATGTAATTATATTTAATTGCTTTTTACTTTTTCCACTTTTCTATATTAAAATTAATATATATTTAATTTTAAAATATTAATTAATTAATTAATATTTTATATTAAATTTTAATATTATTTTATTTAAAAATTAATTAATTTTATTTTATATTTTTATTATAAAAATATTAATATTATGTTAATATATAAAGTCTGTTCACTTACTTATGAACAATAACAGAAATGAAAACATGTTTTTGAAAACAATAGAAACAATAAATTCTTGTTTCTAACAAATTTGAAAACTCTTGTTTTCATTTTCATTTTATGAAAACGAAAACATATTGCTAAATATGTTTTCTGCTTCTGTTTGCAAAAAAACTAAAAACAAAAACAAGAAACAAAAACGATATCAAATGACACCTTAACTTTTACTCTTTTTGTACTAAATTAATATAATACCTCCAGCTTTTCTATAATGAAAAAAAAAAATATCTCATAATTTTTTTTATTAAAGAATTTAAATTCAAAAAATGGGTCTCTTAGAACAAAAGCAAAAAGTCAAAAGAGAAAACAAATTCCATCTAAAGTGTAATGTCAAATTTTTATGTAAAAAAAATATGAACATTGTGGTTTTAATTAAGAGAAAAAAAGGCCAAACACTAATAAATTTGAAAAAAAATAAATTATAAAAATGACATGATTGATTAATCAAATTTGAGAGAGATAAAAAAGTTTTTTAATATTTTAAGAATGATAATAGTTTCAAAAGAAGTTTCTCAATATCAATTCATAGCAATCTAGAGTTTAAAATGTTATAATTGGGAAACTGAATTTATGATCTACAAATATATTATTGCTTTAATTTCTATTTCAATTCAAGTTTCAAAACAAAAATTCATATATTTTATTAACTTTTAACATGAAGAAAAATGCCCAACTATTGAAAAATTGTCAAAAAAAAATGAGAGAAAGTTTCTTAAAATAGAGAGAGAGAGAGAGAGAGAGAGAGAGGGAGGTGCATATTAAAGATGCTAAGTTTTTAGTACGGTAATAACATGTCAAAAGTTACAAGATATTGAGAATTAAGTTAAAAAGTACAATGAGTTGAGAAATAAATTTTTAATATACAAGTATAGGGTTAAAAACTCGATTTAAAAAGTGAATCTCTTCCCCATTATTACATTGCCCTTCTTTGTAAGATCAAATACTAAACAGAGAGAAACATCTATTTTTTTCATAGATGAAAGGAGCATAGAAACATTTTTTTAAGTAATACATTTTTATTCAAAATTATAATCACATTTAACATATTACATTCAATAAATTGATAACTCGATAAATTGGTAAATATAAATAATAATAATAAACAACAAACTAAACAAATAACAAATAAATTAACTTGAACTTACATTAAGTGAGACTCAAACTTAAGATTTCGAAGTCCTAAAACTTTTTCTTTACCACTAGACCAATGCCACATTAGCAATAAACATCTATTAAATCTTCACCTAAATTAATCAGATATACGCCGGTTGATTATGATAATCTTGTGATCCATTAATAATATTATACCATATTTTAGCTAAGATATTTTGATTTAATATCAAGCTCTGGCCTTTAACTCACGAGTAAGATTCAATACTCATTAAAAGCTTACCAGCCTTTTGTGGAAATAAAATCTTGGTCAAAGATTTTTCTATATTATTATAAAGGATCCTCAATGAGGATTTCGACAGGATCTAATCCGAGTTAAACACAAAGAAACTATAAAAGGTCGGGATGTAAATCGGGCGGGGGCGGTGCCAGTCGCACAGTCCTTTTTAAACGGGTAAAATTTTATATGTTTAGTCTGTTTTTAATGCGAATTGGTTCAGTTCACGGGTTAAGTTTTTTTTAAATAAAAATAATAAAAATAAAATAAAATTTTAAAAAATCATTCAAATTCTTATATAAATACAATCTAAATACTATTACAATTCACTTACAATATTTTAAAATAAATAACTACAATCTTAAAAAACATAAATTTTTATTAAACATTAAACTCTACTAACATTTTTTTTCACTATTATACTTATAATTTCATGGTTTGAATTCAATGAATTCATTTTTTTTGTTAGAATACAACAAAATCATGTCATGTATTATTTTATAAGAAATGAAAATATATTAATAATATAATTAAAAAATTAATTATATAAAAAATTAAAAGAACCTAAACGGGTCGGTCCGTGAATTGTGTGAATCGGCAAGTGCGGACCAATCCAAATGGGTCTAAAAATTTGTAACCAACCTTCAAAAAACTTACGAATTTAACATATTGACTCGCGGGTTTCGGCTCGTTTTATGCCCTAATAAAAAGGTTGTTGGCTTGCTGCTGAACCATAGAATCATGAATCATTTGGAACCGTCGGATCATAGCGCGTCCAGAAACTGCTGTTGTGGTAGTAGCCATCCTTATCTTTAGCATTTCCATTCGATTTCTGTCGCGCGACAATCTCACGTTCTCGTTCGATTTTAAATGTAGTTCATTTCCTGTTGTGATACTGACTGTTAAGTGATCTAATCAGTTGGAGTTGCGAGTTTACACTTCACACTTCACACATTATTACATGGCCCTCCTTTGTAAAGTTAAGTACTAAAATGTAGAGTGTCACCACCCTATGAAAGCCTAAGGACGAAGAGACCAAACTGGTCCAATCCGCGTACTTGGATCCTTTCCTGACGTAGCAACCTCGGAACCTAGGAAGCACAAAGGGTTGCGGAATGTTTCAGAGTGCGTCAGTCCGCTTGTAGCAGACAGCTCAGTTTTCTCCTCTACCACTGTATAATTTGTAAAAATTTCATTTAAAAACCCATCATCAATTTCAAAAGAACTTTGGTTGCTGCATTCAAATTCGTTTGGCTTCTATGGGTTAAAAAATGAACAGGAACCATCTGATGAATAACCCTCCATGTATCCCAGATGCAGCCTTTTGTTGATTAATTTGAAATATTAACTGCAAATAGAGTACAAAAAGTCACATTACAATACACATAAAAATGAGAATTTTTCTTGAGATGATTAATTGCTAGACAGTGTTGTTATGTTAGATTATTACCTCTCAATAAAAACTACTTTATTTCTTCCCTTTCTAAAATGTCTGTCAAAGAGGTTCAATAGCTCCTATGAATTGAATTGGTTTCACAGTTCAGTGTAAGAAAGTAAAAAATAGTCTTTCTCATTCTAAGAACCAAAAGGGAGAAAAAAAAAAGAAAACGGAAAATGCAAAAGACCATATTCTCAGGCAAGAGAGGATGCTTCAACAACGTTTGAAGAAGAATACAAGACAAAAGTCAACTCCATAAAACTAGATTCTTTTCTGTCTAAGACTCTAAATAGCAATAGATCAATTAGAAAAATAAATGCTTACTTTACGCAAAATCGAGTAAGAAGAGCTGCAGAAAGAATGTCTACTTTAGCTGAAACCTTGCATTAATTTGCCTTTAAACATTTGGACTAAAATGACTTGAATCACCTGATTCATATAGCAAGTAAACACAGATAAACGGTTGTTATAGAATCCCCAATCACATCACAAGAGAAATCGAGTTCGAGCTTTGTAAATAGAGAAAACAATAGTAGAAGAACTTTTATATTTTAGGTCTAATCATAGCTCAACTCTGCATTAATTGAGACCCAAAATAACTCTCGGATACAGGAGAGTTTCAACCAAAAAAGACTGCAAGAAAAATGTTTTGAACCGCTAGAACTTGTTTTTCCCTTTTTACGTGTATCTTTACTTAAGTTATCGTTCGAAAACTACCACCTATTTCTACCGTCCGAAGATTTCAATTAACTCGTTCAATCATTAAAGTCTTCGCCATTTTTTATCGCTTCTGTCTCGGTGTTCACACTCACGGTAATAGGTCGGCTGTAGAGGTGTTTTGCGGGATTGGGCTTGGGTAGAGAAGACACTAAAATATTGAAATTAAAAGTGACTTCATGCTCAAATCAATGAATTTTGGGGTGTAAATTTTTGTACCTAATCATTTTATACATACAATAAGTAAGTCCAATCTCATTTAAGTTTATTCAAATACTATTAATTTTTTAAAAAATTATAATATTTTTAAAAAATTTGAATACGCAATAATTAATAAATATAACACAATAATTTTAAACAAATTCTTATAAAAAACCTACATGAAATATGAAATTTTAAAATTAAAGCCTAACGACACAAAATCAAATTAAATTACATAAAAAAATCAAAACTAATTAAAATATGAATTAGTATAAAAATAGTAAAAATTATATTTATTAAGCTCAGTTTAGAATTAAAATGGTAAACTCAAATCCGGCTTTTTTTCTATCGAGCATTGATTTTCATGCCCAAGTCCTTTTAATGATTTAATGTTTTTGCCCAAATTAGGCAGGCCCTCAGGTGTGAGTTGATAGCGTGGCTCTTGAATAGGTTTAATCGATTGAGATATTTTTTGTTTTTAATTTTTATTTTAAAAAAATTTATTTTTGTTGGAAGACTCTAAAACAGACCCGCGGTGATAGGCTTGCCATTGAACTCGTTTGCAGCATCCATGTACGCCTTAGACCGTGCACATATCTAAGCGTGCTCCTCTTTCTCAGCATTCAAGTCTGCCTCTAACTTGGAGATTCTTATGGCCTCGTTCTCCAGCTTTTGACGCTCTAATAAACCAATATAAGCGTGAACATTTTTCTTCAAATGATCCATGGCAAAGTCCACCTTGAAATTGATCCGTAAAGCATCCTTGATCGTGTCTCTCCACTTCAATATTCTATCCTTGCTAACTTCCTCCGGCTGTAGATCACCCATCTGTTTGAGTGAAGCCCAGAACAGAATACAGGTTGATTCAACCACATTTAGGTTCATCTTACTTTTTGCAGAAACATCACCATAGCAAGCATTGATTCTCTCTGCAACCGGACGCAGAGAGAGGGAAACTATATTTCCCAATTTTACTGCGCTCTCCATCTAAGGCTGTGAAGTTTGAGAAGCACACATTGCTCTGATCATCTTCATCAATTTCTTTCATAAGAAGTTTGATGGTTGTGTTGTCATAACATGCTTCGGTTTGATTTTCTGTCACATAAGCAACTGCATTAACCGGAATCTTCTGATGCAAATTTTGTAAGTCTTTCATTTCCAAACCGCTGACCTGAAACAAAAGTTGTCAGTACAAGATAATAAATAATGATTCCAGCTTGCAAAAAGATGGTTTGGTTTGTGATATAAAAATTGCCTCATGCATCTACCGTCATCAATGTTGGATTATGCCCTTAGAACCATTCATTAGATGATTGACTTTGGCATTTTTATGTATCATGACATTTTTATTTATAGTTCATTATTATATTTGTCTTATAACTGCGTAATATAATCTTATATGATAATGTCCTTAGAATAGTAATAACACACTATTCTTAAAGTATCCCTAGTCAAGTATTATTGTGAACAAGGATAACAATGATACGATAAGACTAGTATGTGGTTGACTGATGACCATTTTCATTGATATAGGATATCAAGTCATCACATAGGTACATGTTAGAGAACTATGTACTGGATCGACCCTCCATGAGAACGCTACATGGATTGTTATATGAGTGTCATAAGCGATTCTCATAGTGATGATGGTGTATGTGATCCTTTGACTTGAGATCATCACAGATCCCAACATAGAGAATTGCATACTTTAATGCTGCTAGATGTCATTCGTAACAGGATGGACTATAAAGGTAGTAATTGGGTATGCCTTGATCTATGTAGAGGGATGTTGAGTAATCAAGACATCAAAGGATAAAGGGATTAGACTACACGGTAACATCTATCACGAGTAAGGTTATGTCGAGTCATTGACATTCTCGTTACATGGGTAGCAATGATGTGTTGCTAGATACCGCTCATTGCCTATGACAATTTTGTCATTGCCATTGTTTTGAGAACCTATTGGGTCGCACACTTAGAACGGATCAATGAGGAGCTTAATTAATCCTATTCTGAATTGGATTAAGGATATAACTAATCCTATTCTGAATTGGATTAGGGATATAACTAATCCTATTCTAAGTAGGATTAGAGTTCTGTTTGGCAGTAAATTTTAGGGTAAAATTTACTGCCTATAAAAAGGATGTTTTTCTAAAACATAGCCGCACTTTTTAAAAAAAACAGAAAACAAAACATTCTTTTAATCGAAGCTAGCAGTTCGGTTAAAAGAATCAAAACGCTCCTTAAGGCATCTGATCGTGAGACATTCAAGAGTCGTAAGATCCGTTCGTGTGGATACCATAGAGGCAGGAACGAAAAGTTGCTGCTTGTGATTCGACCAAAGACAGAAAAAGCAGAGAAAACGTTAGGTAAAATCTCGAAACCCTAATCAGGCAACCCTCCAAATCGATCCTGGTGGAGGCCGAATGTTTTATTTCCGCTGCGTGTTTATTTCGGTCTCCTTCAATCAAGATAAGAAAATGTACAGACAAATGCAGTTTGTGAAAGAAAAACTGCAGTGCATGACGAGGTAAAGAAATGTGCGTATAGAAAGAGTAACCTGAAACTCTTCAAAGAAATCTTAATTAGCATGGTTATTACTTTGCCAATGCCAAATATATTACTAAGCACAATAGATAATGAAGGGTTAAAGGCCAATTTTGTAATCATTTTAAACAGTGAGACTAAGCAGATGCAAATTAATACATTTAAAGTTCAAACCCTCCACAAACTCACAGTTGCTACCTGGACAGAAACACATGGATGGTCCAACTGCTTGCTGCTTGATTGAGCAATGCAAGTATCTTGTTTCTGTCCCTGTGGAGCTTCTACTGGAAGTCGCTTAGGGCATGTCAGCAACTCTTTTTAGCTTTTTATACTTAGCATTCAATTCATCATATTCCACTTTTAAGCGTTTTTACTCCCCAGCCTGTTCAGCTGCTGTTCTCCGCATTGGAAAATACCAACATCAAAGGAGAGAGACACAGAGAGATGTTATTGGCCAGAGAGTTTCTTTCACATATCCAGTTCTTCATGGTAGAATAGAACCTATAGGTTTAATCTCTTCTAGAGACATTTATGGGTGAAAACAGAGAGAAAGAGGAAAAATATTTCCATTTCTTTACATTCAATTTTTGCCTGTACCTGCTATCCCTCTGTTTTTTATTTTCTCTTATTTGATCAGGAGTAAGCTTAACTCTACCACCTCCGGATTTTTTTTGGTATGAAGTTTCAGAAGGTTCTGCTTCATTCAATTGGTTTTGGCTTGTTTTAGAATGTGTGAGTCCATTGCTTGTATCAGACAGCTTATTATTCTCCTTCTCTGCCTTCCAGTTGTCCCTTAATAGCTCGTCCCAATCAAAATTAGATTATTACAAAATTCGGGAGGTAGCATAACTTCATTCGTCTCAGAACTTTGGTTAGGGAATTCAAAAAAATTCGTTTGGCGTCTGTGGTGTAAAAAAGGCTTTGGACCCTTATGGTGAATGAGCCACCATGTTTCCCTGATGCAGAGTTTGCTAGATTAATTTGAATATTAACTATTGTTATTGCACAAAACAACAATAAAAGTATGCTGACATAAATATTCGTACTTAGTCTCCACGTGTCTCCAAGAAGCTTCTGTAAAACAAGAAAAGTCAGAGAGACGCAGGGGTGGCTCCCTGCGTAGACACTCCGATGCTTAAGTCAGCAAAAAAGTCTTTAATATTGGGAAGCGTAAAAGCCAGTAGTCAAAAAATTAGAGAATAAAGTTGTACCTGGGGCCTATTTATAGGCCAACATCCTAGGTTAATTGTTTAAGGATAAGTCTATCATCTTGCTAAGAGTCTGTGTCTCAATATAACACAAATTCCTAGAAAATCGGAAGCACTCGGAGCCTGTCGCCGGCGAGAGACTCACACCACGTGGTACACTGTGGCGTCATGGTTCTGTCGCTCGCGAGAGCCGAGGACAGGTGCCACGTGTCACCATATGACTATAGGAGACGGGCTGTGGATCTGTCGCTAGGCGATAGGTATATGAGCGCCATGTGTCGCCTTATGATTGTAGGCGATAGACTTCGGGCCTGTCTCGGGGCGACAGGTATGATTAAACACCTCTACCTCTTTCGTCGAATGCCACGTGGGACAAAGAGCCTGTCGCCCAGCGACAGGTGTGACGCGCTTTGCCTCTGTCGCCGATGGACACGTGGATCAGTGAGTCTTTGCCATGTGGTAATCTCTGACGCTATTGGGCCTGGCCTAACACGGGTAGACTTTGTCATATCAATTGCTCCCCACTCTCTTGTTGGATTTCTCTAACCAAGAGAGTATAAATATATGTTTTTGGGCCTCAGCCCACAATTAGTAGTTCTCTTTGTTTTTTTGCAATTTCTTTGGTATTTTTTGCAAGTGAAAAATTCTACACTGCGACAGGTGTAACCAGGCGCGACGTTTGGCATTCCTTGTCGCGGCTATATAAACTGCTGGGACCCAACGAGAGAGCGCACGAGAAAACCTCTGAGCAGCCGTCTGTCGTCCATTTTTTCGTTCTTTTCCCACAAAGAGTCTTTCGCTCTCACGCCTGGAGTCTCTCGCTTATCTTATCGTCAGTAAGTATACCCCTGTCGCCTTATATGTTCGCCTACCGCACTAGTTTTAGGTCTCTCGTAGGTGATTTGGTCTTCCGCGTAGAGTTTAGTCTTTCGCAAGTGTCTTTTTCAGTAGGTCTGTCGCCCAAGGGGTCTGTCGCCCAAGGGGTCTGTCGTCTTACTAGATCTGTCGCCTTACTAGGTCTGTCGCCGGGTAGTTTTTGCTTTCTTTTGCCATGTCCTTGCTACGCCCGGGTAAAACACTTAAGACAGGTGGTCTTGTGTGTTCTTTGACAAATACTGATTTAGAGGATATTAGGACTCGTTTCCCTCTTCCATCGGGTTATGGCTATAGACTCCCAGTGCAAGGGGAGGTCACGCCTGACTTGGTTAGAAATGGTGTGGCCGTCCATAAGGCTTCTTTGTCTTTTGGTTTTCGCTTCCCTCTTCCAGAGTTTGGTGAAGCATTTCTTAGATACAAGGACATCGTCCCGTGTCAACTCCACCCCCATGCGTGGGCTCAGCTGGTAGCGTTTTCCATAGTGTGTCATCATCTGGGTATCGTTCCAACGGTTCCCCTTTTAAGCGCCTTTTTTAGAGTTCGTAGGCTGAAAGGATTGATAACGTTCTCTTTTCAACGGTTAACAGTCAGTGAGTTTCCTAATAACAAAATCTTCTCGGATCTCCCCAATAAACTGCGCGGTTTTGAGAACGAGTGGGTCGTTGTCGAGATTCCAAGCAATCTGCGGATTCGCTCTAGATGGAATCGTGATACCTCTGACCACTCACAGCGTTCGGACAGGTTTAGGACAAAAATTTTAAGAGACCAATTTGGCGAGCCTATTCGGCAAATCTGTTCTGCCGGGGAGCGTAATTTATTTTCTCTTCTAACCCCGGAAAACATTGCCGCTGCCAGCTAGGGCGTAAGCAGGACCGTTCTTGAAGCTTCAGCTCCCCATCTAATTTGCCCACAACTCCTCGTTTATCTGATGCTGGTCCTAGTCAGTCATCCCCGGTCCTAGTAGCTGAAGCATCTACCCCCGTGGGCCGTCTTGTAGATGAGTCTTCTTTAGATTCGGAGGACGAGACCCCTGAGGCTCCGGGTACTAGTGGTTATTCAGGGGATGGCCCTGAATGGGCTCAGGCTGATGCCTTTGGGAGTCCCTTCTTTGATTTTCCGTTGGATTCGAATCTGGATAGTTTAGAGGACTTTGGTGGTTTTCAAGGTTTTCCATCCTTTTTTTGTTTCTTATATACATGTGCGTGATGTTTCACTTGGTCAGCTAATCTTTTCTTTATATATTGTGCAGGCATGAACTTCCGAGATTTGATGCGTAGGAGGGATGCCAACGTTGCTGCTCAAGCGGCTCCTCCTCCTCGGTCGTCGGTTGGAGCCCCATCTGGACTGGCTCGCGCACCTACTCCTCCTCCTCCTCCCACTACTGGTGAATCCAGCCGTCCTACACAAGAGGCCGGGAGAAACAAACGGAAGAGGCCTCTTGTCCCTAATCGAGGTTTAGGCGATCGCGAGAGCTCCGAGTCCCAAAAGAGTGATCCAGTCCCTCAAGAAGGTGGCTCTCGTGTTGCTGAGGGTAGGTCCGCTCCTCGTCAGCCTAGGCTCAAATACAGAAAGAGGCTGATCATTGAAGCCTTAATGCCCGCAAGACCAGTCTTACCCAAGGTGGTCGACCTTACTTTGAGGCGCTATACGGTTGATAGCGGGGTCGTCGTCGGTGGGGAGGATTTCCAGACCTATCCCGGAGTAAACGACAACGACAGTATCAAGGATGCCGGGATAGCATCTCGTTTGGCTTGGAGCACCATTCTTCCTCGCGACGAGGCGGGGCTTTTCACAAACATCCCTGAAGTGGAGGATAATTCTGATTATCTCTCTATGAAGGTAAGAGTTCTTGTGCTCGTTGGGTGATGATTAATTTCCCTGTTTTTTTTTTAATTTCTGTTTTTTTGTCTCATCAGTCTGCTCAACAAATCACGGCTGTCAATGCCCGACACCGGGCTTTTAGGGAGCAAGCTGACAGAGATATTCGCGAGCTTCGTGAGAAGAAAATGGAGCTTGCAAACGAGGTTAGCCAGCTTCGTCCTTACGTCCAGAGGATGGAGGAGATGAATAAAAAATATGCTGATCTCGAGCAGAGGTTTCGGGAAGAGCAGGCGAAGGTTGTTTCCCTTCAGGGGTACCAATAAGCCTACAATAAGGCCGTCGATGATCGGGGAGCTATGGAGAGGCAGCGAGATGAGGCTATTGAGGAGCTGCACAACGTACTGGATCGTCAATGAGGAGCTCGGATCGAGGCCGTTCGCGAATATCGCTTGTCCCAGCATTGCTTTGACAAGAAGACAGAGTTTGCAACGGGATTTATTAAGTATGGTTTCTATCTGGCTCATTCTTGGCTGGAGAAGCACCGACCTAATGAGGCTTTTCCCGAATTACTCTTTACTGAGGAGGCCAAGTACTATGACGCCCCTTCTTGGAACAAATATGAGCCCGACTCACAAGGTCCGGAGGCCTACTTAGCGGAGGGGGTCGTAGATGAGCTGGACAATCTTGAAGGTCCATGGCCTCCTCGACAGCCACAGCATCAACCTGAGTCTTCCGAGGCACTTGATCGTTCTGAGCTTCCAGCAGTGCGTGATGTTTCTGAGCCTATCGAGGCGGGCGATCAACCTGAGTCTATTGAAGCACTACTGGAGTTGGATAGCGATGAATTTCAGATTTCGGATTCTGCAGCCATTGATCCTGTGCCAGACTCTGACGCTGTGGTAGGTCCATTAGGTGATGTTCCTTCTCCCGGGATGGCTTCTTCGACTCCTCAGGATCCTGATGCTTCGAATCCTCCAGTTTCTGAGCCTCAAGCTTCTCAAGATGCTAGTGCCGATGTGGCGCCTTCTCAGCCGGCTGACTCGGTCATTGCCGTGGATTAGAATTTAGTATTTTTTATTTTGTTTGTTAACCCCGGTGTATAGATTCATTTTGAATGAAAAGTACCATTTCATTTTGTAGCTCTTTCTCTTGTTTATGTAAATTTAGTAGAATACCTTGTATGACTGTACCATGTTGCTCCCCAAGTTCTTGTTTGAAACAGTGTTGTCATTTCGTTCAAAGATGAACTTTTCGCGAGCGTTGTGCCTATTTCGCGTTATTTTCGCTTAAGGACTTATTAGAATAATCAAGACTAAAAACGCCAAAGTTTAATCATAATTTGTCAACTTATTGCAACATATGAATCCGAAAATTTTGTAACGTACCTCGTAACTTGCTATATAGCTTGTACCTTTACCTTTTGTACGCACGTTTTGTATTAAGGACTGGTTTTTTGCCCATCTTGCGCATATTTTGATTAGGTACTATTTGTTGGCCCGTCTCGCGCATTTTTCGCTTAGAGACTTTTTGTATTTGCCCGTCTCGCGCATTTTTCGCTTAGGGATTTTAGTTTTTCCGTCTCGCGCATTTTTCGTTTAGGGACTTTAGTTTGCCCGTCTCGCGCATTTTTCGCTTAGGGACTTTTTGTATTTGTCCGTCTAGCTCATTTTTCGCTTAGGGACTTTAGTTTGCCCATCTCGCGCATTTTTCGCTTAGGGACTTTTTTTATTTGCCCGTCTCGCGCATTTTTCGCTTAGGGACTTTAGTTTGCCCGTTTCGCGCATTTTTCGCTTAGGGACTTTAGTTTGCCCGTCTCGCGCATTTTTCGCTTAGGGATTTTGTTTTTTGCTAGCTTTTGCTTCATTTTAATTCCTGTAATACATAATTTGTCTCACATGTTGCGTTAGAGAATATAAGAAATGATTGGCTGGCCTTTATTCATGAATCAGAAAAATAATATCTGTAAAGTGATGTAGTAATAGATGGAAAAGTAAAGACAAGAATCAAAAAAGCAAAAATTACAATGTTTACTGCAAATATAGCTTGAGATGGTTGGCATTCCAAGTCTTTGAGATCTTCTTTCCTTGCAAGGTTTCCAAGGTACATGTGCTGGGTCCGACCATCTTTCTGATTCTGTATGGTCCTTCCCAATTAGCTCGGAGCTTTCCATCCTCCTTATGGGCATTTGTGATTGCTGACTTTCTCAACACCAGGTCTCCTTCTTGCATTTCTCTGTTCTTTACCCGTGTATTGTAATAAGTAGCTACCCTCTGTTGGTAAGCAGCTAGTCTAATTTTTGTTTTGTCTCTCAACTCGTCTAACAGGTCTAGATTCTCCCTTAGTCCTTGAGAATTGAGTTCCTCGATGTAGGGGACCAATCGAGGTGACTCAGCTCCAATTTCTACTGGGATGAGAGCTTCAGTGCCATATACCAAATTGAACGGTGTTTCACCTGTTGACACTTTGCTTGTCGTTCTGTAGGCCCATAAGACACTTGGGAGCTCATTTGCCCATGCTTCCTTTGCCTTGTCCAGCCTAGTCTTTAACCCATGCAGTATAGTTCGATTGCTCACCTCTGCCTGCCCGTTGGCCTGTGGGTAGGACACGGAAGATATTCTTAGGATAATCTTTAGGCCACTACAAAAATTTCGGAAAGCGTCACAGTCAAACTGCTTCCCATGATCTGCATTTATCACGAGGGGGATCCCAAATCTACAAATTATGTCTTTCCACACCATTGCTTCCACTTTCTTCTCAAAAATTGTAGCCAAAGGCTCCGCCTCTATCCATTTTGTAAAGTAGTTGTGGCCACAAGTAAATACTTCCTTTGTCCCGAGCCTAGGGGAAATGGCCCCAAGATATCCAGTCCACATTGTGCAAATGGAGTTGGTTGGAGTGTGTTCTGAAGAGCCGAAACAGGTGCGGTAGTTATAGGAGCGAATTTCTGACATTTTTCACATCTTCTTACTTTATCTATGGCATCCTTCTTCAGTGTAGGCCAATAAAACCCCGTGTGCAATATTTTCGAGACCAAGGCTCGAACCCCCAAATGTTCACCGCATATTCCCTCATGAACTTCAGCTAAGGTGTACTCAGCCTGTTGGGGCCCTAGACACTTCAATAGGGGCATTGTGAATCCTCGTTTATAGAGTTCCCCATTTACCACGGTGAACCTGGCACTTTTTAACTTCAGCCTTCGAGCTTCATCTCTGTTAGTGGGAAGTGTGCCCCCCAGTATGTAATTTTTGATTGGGCTTCTCCAATCGTCTTCGATTTCGACATCACAGACATCTTCTTCAATGCTTGGTCTAGCGAGGGATTCTACTTTGACCATACCCCTTTTGACCCCTCTGGAAGAAGCTAACTTTGAAAGAGCGTCTGCATGGTTGTTCTCTGTTCGAGTTATCTGAGTCAGCTGGAAGAGCTTGAACGATTGTGCCAACAATTGTACCTTCTGTAGATAAGGGACTAAGGCGGGTTCTCTTGCTTCATACTCACCCGAGAACTGGTTTACCACCAATTGTGAATTGCTATGCGCAATTAAGTTGCTGACTCCTAGTTTTTCAGCAAGTCTCATCCCAGCTATCAAGGCTTCGTACTCGGCTGTATTGTTTGAACTTGGGAAATCGAAACGTAGGGAATACTCAAAGGTTTCCCTTTCAGGCGATATTAGCACAATTCCAGCTCTACTACCGTCTATGTTACGAGCTCCATCGACAAATAATTTCCACCAGACTAACTCTGCTTCCTCTTGGGCCTCTCGGCCAGTGCATTCTACAATGAAATCTGCCAATGCCGGTCCTTTAATTGCTTGGCGAGGCTGGAAGTGAATGTCATATTCACTCAACTCGATAGCCCACTTAATCAGACGCCCGGAGTGTTTTGGTTTCTGCAGTATTTGCCTAAGGGGCTGGTCTGTTAAGATAGTCACCGAGTGAGCTTGGAAGTACGGTCGTAATTTCCGAGTTGTCATTACCAGGGATAAAGCTATTCTTTCAACTAAAGGGTATCTTGCCTCGGCGTCTAGCAGGACTTTGCTTACATAATAAATAGGACAATCTCTATCCCCATCTTTCCTTAGTAGGACTGCACTTACAGCTTTCTCTCCTACACCGAGGTACATAAGGAGGTGGTCTCCGGGATGTGGCCGGGATAACAAAGGCAACTCTTTCAGGTAGTCTTTCAACCTTTCAAAGGCGTCATTGCACTCTTCCATCCACTTGAAGTTCTTCCTGCCTTTATCGCCTTGAAAAATGGTAGACTTCTTTCAGCTGATTTGGACAAGAAACGACTCAAGGCTGCTATTCTTCCTGTTAGCCTTTGGACTTCTCTTACTGTATTAGGCGACCTCATGTCCAAAATAGCTTGAACTTTCTCAGGATTAGCCTCTATCCCTCGGTTAGTAATCATGAATCCCAGAAACTTTTCAGATCTCACCCCGAATGAGCATTTGTTGGGATTCAACTTCATCTTGTATTGTCGCAGCACATCGAATACCTTGGTCATTTTCTCGGCATGCGATTCTCCTTGTCTGCTTTTAATGATCATATCATCAACATAAGCTCCCATGGTGTTGCCCAACAAGTCTTGGAACACCTTATTTACCATGCGTTGGTAGGTTGCACCCGCGTTTTTCAAACCGAACGGCATCACTCGATAGCAATATGTCCCACCATCGGTAATGAACGAGGTCTTCTCCTCATCATCTGGATGCATCATGATTTGGTGGTACCCCGAAAAGGCATCCAAAAAGCTAAGTAGTTCATAACCACAAGTTTCATCTACCAACTTGTCAATTCGAGGTAGTGGATATGAATCCTTAGGACAAGCTTTATTCAGATCTGTGAAGTCCACACACATTCTCCATTTTTCGTTGGTTTTCTTTACCATCACAACATTAGCCAACCATTTCGGATAATTAACTTCTCTGATGAATCCTGCTTGCAACAGCTTTGAGATTTCTTCATTTATTGCCAGTTGACTCTCTGGAGCAAAATTCCTCTTCTTCTGTTTTATCGGCTTTGCCCTTGAGATTACGTTCAACCGATGGCAAATAACTTTAGGGTCTATTCTAGGCATATCAACTGGGGTCCATGCGAACACATCAGAATTCTCTTTTAAGCATCGGACTATCTCCCTTTTTACTTCTTCAGGCAATTGGCTTCCTACGTACACTATTCTTTCTTTATCTTTCTTATCCAACCGGATTGCTTCCATTTCCTTATCAGGCTTTGGCTTAGGCTTTTCTTCGATCGTAAGGGTTTCCTTCCTCTGAATCCCTTTACATGTGGTGGATACGACATTACATGTCCTGGCTTTCCTTTGATCTCCCCGCACTTGTCTAACACTGCGGGGAGTCGAAAACTTCATTAACAAATAGCAGGGATGCACCACCGCCCTCATGTCATTTAACAATGGCCGCCCGAGGATCATATTGTACGCCACAAAAGTTGATCTCACCACCATAAACAACGCGTGTCGAGTGACACACTTCGAGCTTTCCCCCAATGTCACAGGTAGCTGAACTGCGCCCTCCACCTTCACTTTTTCTCCTGAGAAGCCATACAGCGGTGTGGTTACTGGCTTCAGTCTATCATTGGAGATGTTCATTTTCTCAAAGCAACTCCAATAAATCAAATTTACCGAACTCCCATTATCAACTAAGATGCGACTCACTGGGTGTTTTGCTATTACTGCCGAAATCACCATTGGGTCATCATGAGGGATCATTACATCACCTCTGTCAGTTGGCGTGAAGGTGATGGGCTCTTCATCATGCTTTTCCTCCATTACTGAATTAATTTGATAAGCTTGTCCGGCGTAGGTCTTTCGAGACGAGGAAGAAGTGCCAGCTAATGACTCACCTCCGGATATCAGGTTAATAGCTGGCCCTGTGGGTTCATTATCTTCCTTTCGATACCTTCTTTCTACCCTTCTGTCACCGTCTCTTCTTTCCCCTTCATTTTGCCTGACAGGCCTTCTGTTTTCACCTCTTCTATCTCTGAAATTGTTTCCTCTGTTTTGTGTAGAATAGTTAGCTCTATCACCTCTCCATACGAAACGGTTTATTTTCCCCTCTCGTGCTGCTTTTCTAGCTGATTCATCAGCTCCCTACACTTCTTAGTTGAGTGACCATGTGCTGAGTGGTAATCGCAGTATGACCTTAAATCACGGCCCAAATTCCCTAACGTCTTCTTTGGAGTCTGTATAAGCCCTGATCCTTCGATTGCTGCCAACACTGTAGCTTGAGATTCGGTGAGTGGGGTATAGGAATTGTATTTCAGTGTGGGAGCTTTCTCAAACTTTCTCGGTTGGCTAGAAGATGCTTCAGTGACCTCTCTTCCTCGTTTCCTTCCATCCTTAGTTTCTCCAATCGCCACCATTCTCATTATTTCCTCCTGGGTTACATACTTATGTGCTCGGGAAAGTAGGTCTGAGATGGTTGTGGGCTGATCTAGCAACAAGGATTCTTGCAATTTCTCAGACCGTGTCCCCTGTAACATGGCTGGGACGGCTATACCGACTTGCAAATCTCGCACCTCCAAAGTAGCATCTCTGAACCGATCCACATAACTCTTCAATGACTCCTTAGCTCCTTGCTTAATAGTGAGCAAATAGGTCGGTTCCTTCCTTCTCTGACTATTGACCGCAAACGCCTTAAGAAACTCACTTCGCAGTTGGTCGAAAGAGATAATGGACCCTTCGGGCAGGTTATTAAACCATTTCATCGCATGTCCGGACAGAGTTAAGGAAAAGGCCCTACACATTATCTCGTCTTCCCATCCATGTAACAACATTAGTGCCTCATAGTTTTGCATATGGTCGTAGGGGTCCATCTTTCCGGTGTAGGCAGTCATCTGCGGCATTTTAAATTTCGGGGGCAGGGGTTTTTGCATGATGGTCGTGCAAAACGGTACTCTCCTCCTCTGGCTCTCTTCTGCTGACACCAACTTTTTCTCTTCCAGTACCTGTTCTATCATTTTCTTCATGTCCACGGGGGGAGCGAGCTGATTTCGGGTATGAGACAAATTAGGCAGGTCTCTGACTACTTCCTTGCCTTTAGCTTGAGGTGCATTTGTTGGTACCATTTGCGTGCACCAAGTGGAGTCAAACTCCGACCCGGTTCCCCAAGTGCTTTGATCTTCGACCCTATTCTTTCCAGCACCTTCGACACCATGTTCCAAGTTAGTACCAGCCAAATTTGATAAGTTATGGTGGTGGGCGGTAGACCCTGTCGCCTGGTCATCGTCCTGTCGCCCAGCCATCTGCCGCCCTACATGTGAAACCTGTCGCCTGACCCCTGCCGCGGGTTCTAATCCTACTGGTTCTCCATTCTCTCGCTGGGTTACTGCGACAGGCCTTCCACTGCCCTGTCGCCTGACCCCTGTCGCAGGTTCTAGGCCAAGTGCTTCCTCAGTCTCTCGCTGGGTGCATGCGACAGGCCTCCCGCTCCCCTGTCCTACCTCCCCCTGATGAATGTCGTGCTCTTCCATAGGGGGAACCTCTCGCTGACGAGAGGGGTCTGCCGTTGTCGTGTCCTCCCGTCGCCCAAACATCTGCGGCGGGACACCTCTATTTGTTCCTCCTACTAAGTTCTGTATGGCAAGTGGCAGATCCAATGTCGGGAGGACTCCTTGGAACAGATCCACCATGGCTCGCAGCGCTTGGGTAGTTTCTTCGCTCTGTCACCTTAGAGCTTCGAATTCTGCCGTCGACACAGTAATTCTTTCTTCCTCTCTGTTCACCTGGTTTGTCTGGCGAATTTGTTGTTCAGGGGAGCTCACAGAATTTTCCTCACTTCTAGTCCTTACGTTTGTAGATCTTGTTCTCACCATCTTAGAAAATCTTGGCTTTTTATACTTTTCCCACAGACGGCGCCAATTGTTGTTGCACAAAACAACAATAAAAGTATGCTGACGTAGATATTCGTACTTAGTCTCCACGTGTCTGCAAGAAGCTTTTGTAAAACAAGAAAAGTCAGAGAGACGCAGGGGTGGCTCCCTGCGTAAACACTCCGATGCTTAAGTCAGCAAAAAGGTCTTTAATATTGGGAAGCGTAAAAGCCAGTAGTCAAAAAATTAGAGAATAAAGTTGTACTTGGGGGCCTATTTATAGGCCAACATCCTAGGTTAATTATTTAAGGATAAGTCTATCATCTTGCTAAGAGTCTGTGTCTCAATATAACACAAATTCCTAGAAAATCGGAAGCACTCGGAGCCTGTCGCCGGCGAGAGACTCACACCACGTGGTACACTGTGGCGTCATGGTTCTGTCGCTCGCGGGAGCCGAGGACAGGCGCCACGTGTCGCCATATGACTATAGGAGTTGAGCTGTGGATCTGTCGCTAGGCGATAGGTATATGAGCGCCATGTGTCGCCTTATGATTGTAGGCGATAGACTTCGAGCCTGTCGCGGGGCGACAGGTATGATTAAACACCTCTACCTCTTTCGCCGAATGCCACGTGGGACAAAGAGCCTGTCGCCCAGCGACAGGTGTGACGCGCTTTGCCTCTGTCGCCGATGGACACGTGGACCAGTGAGTCTTTGCCATGTGGTAATCTTTGACGCTATTGGGCCTGGCCTAACACGGGTAGACTTTGTCATATCAACTACAAACAGAGAAGAAAAAGACACCTTATGATGCACATAAAAAGGAAAAATTTATGCTCAAGATAGTTTATGTTAGATAATTACCTTTCAATAAGAATTGCTTTATTTATGCTCTTTCTAAAATGCCCATCAAAGAGGTTCAATAATCCCATGAATTGAATTGGTATCGCAGTGTAAGAAGATAAAAAACAACCAGACTGTCATTCTAAAAATCCATGTTACTCAGACTGAGTTTCAAACTTTTTGTTCAATTTTCAGAATTCTCCCGTATAATCGGAGAGTCCGACCTCCAGAACCTTATCCAGGGAATATGCGCTGGACACGTATTTCGACGGACAGGAAAAATCTGATCAACAAAGCTAAGAATAGCAAAACTAGCTAGCTGTCAGGACATCTTCGTTGCAACTGATTTATGGTCGATTCAGTTGTATTCAACAGTTTATCCTGTTAACATTTCGAAATATTATAGATCTAACTAAATAGAAAAGACTCAAAAGAAGAAAAAAAACAGGGGAAATGCAAAGGCTATATTCTCAGACAAAACAAAAAGATTCCTAAGCGAAAACTGCATGAGACAGGCAAAACAAAAAAGCTCTTAAGCAAAAAATACACGAGACGGGTAAAAAAAAGTCTCTAAGTAAAAAATGCGCGAGACGGGCAACAAACAAAAAAATCCCTAAGAGAAAATTGTGCGAGGCGGGTAATAAAAAAAAAGTCTCTAAGCGAAAATGCTCGAGATGGGCAACACATGGGCTTGAAATGAAAAATGCGCGAGATTAGCCATGAATGAAATAAAAGTTCCTAACAGAAAAATGCGCAAGATGGGCAACACATGGACTTGATGCGAAAAGTGTGTGAGGTAAGTCATGTGTCAAGACCAAGGTGTCTAGACTTGAAGCGAAAAATACGCAAAGTAAGCCATACATAAGAAGAAAAAGGCCTGAGACAAAAAGTGTACGAAATAGGCTCTACATGAACATGATTTAAATAAAAACCTTTATATACTCTTTCACAGGGTATACCCTGTGAAAGAGTGGGGACCAATTGATGGGGGTCATACTAAAAGTCATGAAGCCTTGATATAAGTTAGTCTAAAGAACATTAGGCTTAATGGTAGCCTAAGCCTAAGAGAAAAGAGGACTCGGAAGGCCATGAAAGATTCACCAGGTTATCATTTAAGCTGTGAGTTTTAATCGTAATTACACGTTAAATAGCTCTTATAAATAGATCACAAGTATTATTTTTAAACCCTAATCTCTATTTAGCTTATAGAAACCCTCGAAAATCCTGTCTGATTTAAGCATATGAGTGCACGTGCAGGGGAAAGCCCCTGTGCCCTTCTAATAATTTTCTTTTTTGCAGAGTTCTCAGAGACAGGTTAAGAGGTAGATTTAGATTCGTTCTCATAAAAAATAATTGTTGTGAACAGGTAACAATAATAAGAAACAAAGTCTACATATAATTATGCAGTAAACTAGAGCTAGCAATTGATTATCCAAGCTGAAAATGAACAAGATTATAAGCCAAGCTTGGGTTTAGTGATATGGCATAATATTGATGATGAGAAATTATGATCTTTTGCACTTATAAAAGTCGTTGAGAAATTAAACCATATATATAGGAATATATCCTATCTATATTGAGAATTTATGCTAAGACATTATGTCATTATAGAATTGTTTTCTCTATGGGTGTTGATAAATGAGTTATAGCAATGATGGAAAAGTCCATGAGTTGAGAAAGTCAGGACAATACCTAACCAAAACTGTGAAGAACTTTGTTCAATGATAATTACCAAACAAAGTGGATCGTGCATGCTGCCCTCTTTTTCTTATTGTTATGTTTTTATCTGATTAATTTCCACATATATTTATTGCCATTAGTCTATCAAACAATCATGATATATATATATATATATATATATATATATATATATATAGACACACACACATTTATATCTGTTTCTGTTGTGAATGGGGTCTTATAAATTACAAGTAAAGTGTCCACTGATTATAAATTGAAATAAAAAAGTACATTTGTTTTTCTTTGTGCGGCCATCCTTAATTACCTTGTTTGCCATTGATGCAAATCCGAAAATTAATAAATTAAGTGGATCTATCTATCTATCTATCTATAGTGTTCTTTTTTCAAGCAAAGCAAGAGATAAACTAGTTTTCATAGGAATAGGATTCACAATAAGAGGAGAGCATTTTTTTTTTTTGGCATTGAATAGATGAATTCAGTAATCCATGATAAATTTGCTGCAAGTTACAATAGCGCTGCCTTCTTCTTTCATTGGGATTGATTGGACTGTTGAGTTTAGCCATAAATTGCTTTAATAAATGAAAATGGTATAATTTTCAGGATTTAGTATAATTTTGGACTTCCATCCTCAAGAAGGCAAATTCTAATTTGTCTAATATAGAAAACAGAAGCTAACAGCAAATTCATGTCATTATATATATATATATATATATATATATATATATATATATATGGGAAGGGATCCATTTACACCAATGTAAAACTAATTAGTTTTACACTCTTTTTTAACCATCAGATTGATATTATACTTGTGGTTGAGATTAAATCTCTTTTTTCTTCATAAATGTAATTAAATATAAAAATATTTTTACTCTCTTTCCTTATTTATTTTTTTTCTTTTCTTTTTTAAAAATAATTATCTGACTTACTTCCTTCCAAGTTCTTTTATTATTTTCTTTTCTTTTTAACTGAACTTTCTTTTTTTTCCTCCATGTTTAAAGCTAGGACCTCTACTTTAGAACTTGTCAAACCTGTCAAACTTGGGTACAATGGCCACCAGTGAACTACGCTGCATTTTCTTTTCCTTATTCATTTCTTCTCTTCATCTCTTTATCCTCTCTCACGCAGCATATAGTAGTTTTCACCTTCAACAATCTACTTCGCTCCAAGTTCCATTCTTTTTTTTTTAATTTTGCTTTTCAATTGCTAGTCATCCACCTTGCAAAGGAATGTTTCATATTTAATTTCTGAAAGGTTTTTGCATATATTGAAGAATACAGAAGGGCCACTCACCTTAATAATATCTTTTTTCTTCTTCAAATGTTGTTCTTGAAATGGGTTTAGAGTATTTTTCATTTAAATGGGTATTTCTTTTTCTTGTTAATGATTAATTTGGTTGAGTAATACAAAATTAATTTTATCAAGTTTTACTTAAAATACACAATTTCATATTTAAGACCCAAAATTGTTAGCTTTAAATTGCCATACATATTTTGAAATGACAAAAACTTAAGTGAGCTTTAATGTTTTAATTCATATTGTAAATTTGCCTTATCACACATGATTTTCTCAATACATTTTAAGTGATCATACCTAAACATTAAGACCATGATTTAATGATACATCCTTATTGGTCTTAATTCTTTATAAATGTTTTGAATATTTTAGAAAATCACTTAATGAATTTTTGGACAATGTTTTTATCAAAGAAAGTCATGAAAAACTCCCACAAAAGTGCCAATATGTTTTGGGTTGAATTAGGATCAAAGACCACATCATTTCTAACCCAAAAGTGCAGGAAAAACCCATTCTGGAGGAATGGGATCGATCCCCTAAGGAAAGGGATCGATCCCTTTTTGGCAGTGTGCCCCGGAAGGCCAAAATGAAGCATGGGATCGATCCCCTAAGGAAAGGGATCGATCCCTTTATGTCAGAAAGTCTCCAACGGCTATTTTCTGTGAGATACAACGGCTAGTTTCGGTTTTGGCTCCAACCAACGTCCACAAACCATCCAAGGGACTATAAATAGAGGCTTAGAAGCTAAAGGAAGGAGGAGGAACAACCAAGCAACATCTTTCATCATCTTATTCATCTTCCTCAAGCCTCAAACAACAATCAAGAGCTCCAAGGTCTACATCATCTATCATTCTCATATTCTTTGTAGTGCTTAGCACAAATATTGTATAGGCTTCTCATTGAGCTTAATTTCTGTAATCACTTGCCTACCTAGAGGCTTATCTTTGATTACATTATTTGTATCTCATCAATCCTTGTAAAGGGGAGGTTTCTCTTAAGCCTAGAAAAGAGGGAGGTTTCTCTTTAGCCTTAGAAAAAGAGGGAGGTTACTCTTGAGCCTAGAAAAGAGAGAGGTTTCTCTTGAGCCTTGAAAAGAGGGAGTGTAACAAATTCAAGGATAGTGAATTTGGGAAAATCCTTGGGAGCGTCTCAAGGTAGAGGACGTAGGCAAGGTTGCCGAACCTCTATAAATCACTTGTGTACATTTCTCTATCCTTTCTCTCTTTACTTTCTTGCAATTATATTTGTGTTTATTGCATTGAATTTATATTGTATAATTGCCTAGCTAAGAGAACTTAGAAAATATCAATATAGGCTAGAGAATTTAGAAGAACCGAAAAACGAACCTAAGGTTAGTGAAAAACCGATTCACCCCCCCCTCTCGATATAGCCTATAAGAGCAAACAATTGGTATCAGAGCTTGGGCTCGAGATTGATTTAGACTAACCTCTATCGAGCAAAACGATCATAAATGGCTCTAGGTGATGATTTTGAGACTAGCTCACAAACTTTAGAAGAATATTCATTTGATGAGCTTCAAGATGCATTTAATGAGCTAAGTGATGAATATAAATCAATGCATGCAAAATATAACAAAAAGTTAAATAAATTTAGAAAAGAGAATGAAATTTTGATGAATACTAATGCTGAGTTGGAGGAGAAAATAAAAGATCTAAGCTCAAAGAATGATGAACTCACCAAGGTGAAATTAGAGCTAGAAAAGAAATTAGAAGACATTAAAGATCAATTGGCAAATCCTAGCTCTTTGACTATTGAGGATGAAAAGGAGAAACCTAGCTCTAGTAAATGCAATGACCATTCTTATGATGATTTACAAAATGCTTTTGATGAGCTAGCTAGTGAATTTCAATGCATGAATTCTAAATATAAGAAAATCATTGCTAAATTAAAAATAGAAAATGAAGCCTTGACTAGTGCTAAGATAGAATTTGAAAAGAAACTAGAAAAGGCCAACTTAGAAATAAATGAGTTAAATAAAAAGAACACAAATTTGCATAACTCATTTTCTAGGTTTTATATGGGTCAACAAAAGCTAGATCACATGTTAGAGACCCAAAGAGCTTTCTTTGACAAAGATGGGTTAGGCTATAATGCTAAACAAAAAGAAACTCATCTTAAGAATTTCCTAGTGAGCAAAAATACCATGCATGATTTATCTCTCACATGCTCACTTTGCAACAGAATAGGCCACTCGTCACAAGCATGCACATATAGAAAAACCACATTTAGAGGAAGAGTGGTTAGAAAAATGTGGGTGCCTAAGCATGCTGTAAATAATGATGAATTGTGCTTGAAATGGATCCCAAAAGGATCAAAAATTATTTGTACTAACTCTCATGGACCCAAGAAAATTTGGGTACCAAAGCATGCTTGAATTTGTTTGTTGTAGGAATGTTAGAGCATGGAGTTACAAAGAAACAATGGGGTTTGAATGCTCTACACACCTCTATGGAGTTTGCATATGCCAATGAGAAAAAGGAAAAGCTTGAGAATCCATCTTTGACTGATCACAACAATTCTTCAAATGATAGCTCAAGGTGGACTCAACAATTCAAGGCAAAGCATACTCAAGCAAAGGAGTTTTGTAAGCTTAATTCTTTACTCCTTAAAACTTTTATTTGATTATTTGTGCATTGATGAGAAATGTGGTTGATAATCTTTGTGAGTTGAATGATTGATCAAAAGGAATGAAAAATGATTTTTGAGTAGTTGATGGATAGTTCTTGATGCATTGAATGATTAGATGAAAAGCATGATTTGTGAATTTGAAATGATTATTGAATTTCTGTAGTTTGAGCAAGTTTGATATGTCTAGATAATATATTTAGTTGCTCAAAAGCTGTCAAATATGTCATTTATACAAAATGTCTTGTCATGAGCCTTAATGAAGAATATGTATGTTGGAAATCATGGCATAATGTTCACAAGTATGATGATTTGATGTTATATGTGCTTAAAATCTATGTGAACAAGTTTGTTTTGGCATATTTGTGGTTTCCAAAGCTTTGGTTTTGACAAAATATGCATAATGCTTAAAATGACCCCCTTTGAGGCCAAAAATACATTTTATTGGTGAAAATCCTTCCAAAATTGCAAAATCTTTTGTAAAAAAGTTTTTCAATCATGTTCTTCATTCATACAAGTCCAAAATCATGTTTTACTAATGTTTGAACCTTTACTTGGACTTAAATAACTCAAAAACGAAGTTTTGGTACCTCAAAGGTTGGATTTTCTGTCAAAAATCTGCAGAAACAGTATGAGGGATCGATCCCTTTTCAAACAGGATCGATCCCCTTGAGCAGAATGCAGGAAATTTGCATTCTGGAATTAAGGGATCGATCCCCCTCCCAAAGGGATCGATCCCCCCAGGCCAAAATGGCTATTCTGCATTTTTTTTAACCGAATTTGAGAAGGATTTTTCACTTTCTTGATATCTTCTTTCTTCTCAAGTTAAAATTCATTGTTTTAACTTCTTTTTGATGATCTTTATTTTTCATTGATATCATGCCTCAACTTCATCAATTAATATCATTTCCAACAAATGGTATCACTTTCAACAATCTATATCATTTTTCTTGAACTCACAAGTGCAAAATCAGTTTTCTCATTGAAAATGGTCATGAATTGCATAAATCTTGAAATAATCTTGAAATATACTTTAAATGAATACTTAAACATAATTTTGAGATCTATTTCAATGATTTATGGATATATTTGAGAATTTGATGAACTTGTGCATAATGAGTGTTTTTCATATCTTTTGTTCATCTTAGTCAAGCATGCTTATAGGATTATGTCTCTTGGCTTGACTTATCAATTCCACACTAGGTTTCATGATAATTTTACATCTAGTGGATTGATTTCAAATATAAATTCAACAATTGGTAATGGTCATTGGCCTATAATTTGTGATGGTAAATGGATCCTCAATGTTCAAATGCATGAAACTTTATCATCCTTGTACTTAAAGAACTAAGGTCTTAATGACAACACCAACATTCAAAGATAAATGCAAACTTGAACAAACTTGATATCCATGCATTTATTATTTGAATCTTTCCTTGCTCATAATTGGTTAAGGACTTGAATTGGAAAATGAGCATAGGATTTTTGTGCTTGAAAACATGGAAGAAAATGTGTTTGCTTGAATACTTTGATTTTATGAATCTTCCATATGGTATAACTTTGTGAATATGAATATGGATTAATACTTTATGATAGTATGCTTATGTTTAATTAATCCATATGCATATTTGATAATATGTGATTGTGTTCTTGCATATTTAGAATAATTATTTTCTTGACATGAACACACTACATATTGGATTCATGCAAAATGCCTAAGTTAACCATTAGTAACAATTGGTATTTAGATTGAAATAACAATTAGTATCATTGGAAACCATATTTTCAATAATTGGTAAGCCAAAACTAAATTACCAATTGGTTTGAGCTTTAAATTGACAATTCTTCTCATGCTCTTTAAGATTGAAATGACTAATAGAGAAGAATTCTCTTAGGATATTTTTGTATGAAACTCTTGTGTGCTAAAATTTGAAGTTAATTGCTATATGATTTAATTCTAGACACAATATTTCTTGAATATGATTTATGAGCACATGCATATGATATGTTATATAATTTTAGCTCATAATCATGATGTATTACCATGCACCTTAGTCGGACCTTAGAGAACAATTGATATACTTAGGTGCTTGCTTAACTTCTTACCAATTGGAACCTTCTTGCAAAATTACTTATCAACAATTGGTATCCAAATTATTTATAAACAATTGGTATTGGATCATAAGTCATATTCATTGCATGAATATTTCATACTCTTTGAGAATATTGACTTATTTATTTGTGCTATAAGTCCCATGTACTAACATGTTTCTTGTTGGATGGAGCATTTTTATTTATTCTCACATAGCCATGATTTTAGGGGGAGCATATTTTTTATTATTTTTCCTTCTTTTTGCTATGACAAAAAGGGGGAGAGATAGAAAAAGGGAGAGATAGATATAGAGAGAGATATTAAGGGGGAGAAATAGTTTAAAAATTCATTTTCAAAACCCATGCTTATATTAAGGGGGAGCTTTATAAAATCCTGCTTTATTTGAGGGGGAGTATTTTATCAAAGAATTTTCAAAGCAAATTTACATTAAGTTTTGTCATATCAAAAAGGGGGAGATTGTTAGCTTTAAATTGCCATACATATTTTGAAATGACAAAAACTTAAGTGAGCTTTAATGTTTTAATTCATATTGTAAATTTGCCTTATCACACATGATTTTCTCAATACATTTTAAGTGATCATACCTAAACATTAAGACCATGATTTAATGATACATCCTTATTGGTCTTAATTCTTTATAAATGTTTTGAATATTTTAGAAAATCACTTAATGAATTTTTGGACAATGTTTTTATCAAAGAAAGTCATGAAAAACTCCCACAAAAGTGCCAATATGTTTTGGGTTGAATTAGGATCAAAGACCACATCATTTCTAACCCAAAAGTGCAGGAAAAACCCATTCTGGAGGAATGGGATCGATCCCCTAAGGAAAGGGATCGATCCCTTTTTGGCAGTGTGCCCCGGAAGGCCAAAATGAAGCATGGGATCGATCCCCTAAGGAAAGGGATCGATCCCTTTATGTCAGAAAGTCTCCAACGGCTATTTTCTGTGAGATACAACGGCTAGTTTCGGTTTTGGCTCCAACCAACGTCCACAAACCATCCAAGGGACTATAAATAGAGGCTTAGAAGCTAAAGGAAGGAGGAGGAACAACCAAGCAACATCTTTCATCATCTTATTCATCTTCCTCAAGCCTCAAACAACAATCAAGAGCTCCAAGGTCTACATCATCTATCATTCTCATATTCTTTGTAGTGCTTAGCACAAATATTGTATAGGCTTCTCATTGAGCTTAATTTCTGTAATCACTTGCCTACCTAGAGGCTTATCTTTGATTACATTATTTGTATCTCATCAATCCTTGTAAAGGGGAGGTTTCTCTTAAGCCTAGAAAAGAGGGAGGTTTCTCTTTAGCCTTAGAAAAAGAGGGAGGTTACTCTTGAGCCTAGAAAAGAGAGAGGTTTCTCTTGAGCCTTGAAAAGAGGGAGTGTAACAAATTCAAGGATAGTGAATTTGGGAAAATCCTTGGGAGCGTCTCAAGGTAGAGGACGTAGGCAAGGTTGCCGAACCTCTATAAATCACTTGTGTACATTTCTCTATCCTTTCTCTCTTTACTTTCTTGCAATTATATTTGTGTTTATTGCATTGAATTTATATTGTATAATTGCCTAGCTAAGAGAACTTAGAAAATATCAATATAGGCTAGAGAATTTAGAAGAACCGAAAAACGAACCTAAGGTTAGTGAAAAACCGATTCACCCCCCCCCTCTCGGTATAGCCTATAAGAGCCAACAAAAATTATTGGCTTACACAACACAAGGACCTTGAGATCCTATCGTCATGGAGGATCAATGCAGCGTAGTTCACTGGTGGCCATTGTACCCAAGTTTGACAAGTTCTAAAGTAGAGGTCTTAGCTTTAAACATGGAGGAAAAAAAAAGAAAGTTTAGTTAAAAAGAAAAGAAAATAATAAAAGAACTTGGAAGGAAATAAGTCAGATAATTATTTTTTAAAAGGAAAAGAAAAATATATAAAAAAAGAAAGAAAGTAAAAATATTTTTACATTTAATTATATTTATGAGGAAAAGAAAGATTTAATCTCAACCACAAGTATAATATCAATCTGATTGTTAAAAAAATGTAAAATTAATTAGTTTTACACTGATGTAAGTAAATCCCTCATATATATATATATATATTATTTATAATACTGTTTTATGCCCCAAATGAAATTGGGTGCTTGAAGGAAAAAAAAAAGTTTATTTAGACCCTTTAAAAAAAATTGGCTGTGGGCAAAACCAGACTTGACTAAAGTCAAAGCCACGCGTTAGATTCAGGCGTGCGCACACGATTTTCTTTCGAAATTACAGATCAGCACACAAAAGGAATGAAAGATTGCTGTGGGATGTAACCAAAAAAACAAAAAAAGGATTGCTGTGGGCAAAACCAGACTTGGCAAAAGTCAGGCCACGCGTTAGATTCAGGCGAGCCCACATTATTTTCTTTCAAAATTACACATCAACACACAAACAAAGCCAAAGGATGGTAACAAATGAAGGGCAAAATCCGTCCAAAAATAATAAAACGACGACGCTTCAACAGAGGCAAAGAAATCCAACACTTATATTCGATATGAATTAGGTGATTCAGGCTATCCTACCCAACAATATAAAGTCGAATTAATTTCAGATTTCAGCTAAGCTGCTAAGGGAAGGGACGGGGAGGATTCTGTCTGCAGCTCTTCTTACAGGATTTTGAGTAAAGTAAGCATATCTTTTTTCTAGTTGATCCATTTGTGGTTAGAGTATTAGAAAGAAATGAATCTCGTTTTATGGAGTTTGACCTTTGCCTTGTATTCTTCTTCATACATTGTTGAAGATCTTCTTTTCACTGAGAATATGGTCTTTGCCTTTCCCCTGTTTTTTTTTTCTTCCTTTAAGTTAAATCTTTTCTAGTTAGTTAAGATTTATGATATTGCGAAACGGTAACAGAATGAACTGTTTAATTAAACTGAATCGACCAGTTAATTAGTTGCAACGAGGATAAGTCTTGTCAGCTAGCTAGTTTTGCTATTCTTAGCTTTGTTGATCAGATTTTTCATAGTCATTGAAATACATATGTCCAACACATATTCAATCGATATGGGAGTGGAGTTCGGATATGTGGGAAAATTTAAAAAAAAAAAACATAATCTGACACAGTCTGAGTAACATAGATTCTTAGAATGATAAAGTCTTTCTTTTTCTTATACTGTGATTCCAATTCAATTCATGGGATTATTGTACCTCTTTGACAGGCATTTTAGAAAGGCCTTAAATAAAGCAGTTCTTATTGAAAGGTCATTATCTAACATAATTTGTCTCGAGCAATATTGTCTAAATTAGTCATCTTCTCAAGAAAAAATTTCTTTTTTATGTGTATTATAGCATCTTTTTTTAAAATTATACCCATTTAACGGACTTAGGTCATGTTTGGTGCATGAGATGAGGATAGGATAAGATAATATAAGATTATGGATAGGATAAGATTAGATTATATCATCCTATCTTATGTTTGGTGTGTACAAGGATTAATAATAGGATAGAATGATTTTTTATGTCTTTCACAATATTTGTAATGTGAAAATTAAAAATAATATAAAATGATTTCTTTAAGTACTCTTTTTTAAAGTAACATAATTTAAATTTATAATTTTTTTTGTTATAAATATAAATGAAAAATTAAAAATTTAAATATTATTTATAATACTATCATTAATAGTCCAATTTATTAGCTGATTTTTCAATAAAAAATTACTTCTAAAAATTTTATATTATTTTTTCAAAAAATTATTTTGTTAAGAAATGAATTTTTATAAAAAGCGTTTTATGTATTTTTTTCATTTTTTTCCTTTTTGTTTTTATTTATTTTATATGATTTAAATTTAAAATAATTTTTTGTTGTAAATTAAATATATTTTTTATAAAATTAAGTTTTTCTTAGAAATAAGTTTATTTTTTAATTACATTAAATTTTTCAAAAGACTGTTCTTAAATATTTTTCTTTATTTTTATGGTTTCTTTATCTTCTGTTTTTTTGTTCAATTATAAGGAAATATGGAAAACAAAAAAATAAAAATACAAGTTAAATTTAATAATTCAATTTTGATGAATTAAAAAATATATAGTTTCTAATAATTTATGGTTAATAGTCATTTTTCTTTAATTTTTTTCAGGAAAAAAATTAAGAAAGAAAAAATAAAAATTTAAATGTAAGAAAAAACTAGTTAAAAAATATATTTTATAATAATTTTTATGTTTGAAAATTTATTTTCTAAAAAATAATTAAAAAATGTGTACAAGAAAATATTATTTTATCAAAATTATAGTTTTTCTTTAATCAAAAACAAAAAAAAAGAAAGAAAAAGAAGGAAAAATGAAAAAGAAGGAAAAAAATTATATTAACTTATTAAAGATTCTTACTATTTTATTAAATGTTTAAGTTAATTTTTAAATATAAATATTAAGGATAAAATAATAAAATATGAGTATTTATTTCTAATCCTATGGGATTAGAAATAATCCTCACCTTTTGAAGAGGATTGAATTATCCTATACTAGGAGGATGATTAATCCTCCTTGCAATCCAATCCTCCCCTTAATGTATGCATCAAACATAAGATAGGATAATTATCATCCTATCCTATCCATCATCCCATGCACCAAACATAACCTTAATATTTTTGTCTAAATCTGCTTAAAAATTAAATGAGTGTTGAGTTTATGTGAGAAGCCTAACCCTTGAACAGTTTATGTTTAAGGTTACTCTTGAAGTAGACCTGGGAAAAAGAGAACAAACACTGCATCGCAAACCCAACTCAAGTTGATCTCTTGAATCCTTACCTTCAGCATTGGCCTCATTCTTCAATATTTCTTATCTTTTAGGTAGACATGGTAATATTAGATGTGCACGATTGTGACACAATACAAAATTGACACAAAAAAAAAAAAACAAAGTGATACAGATTAAAATTTGATAAAAATTATATATGAATTTAATAAAAATTAAAAAAATTATATTTGGCATATCGACAAAAATTTTAACACAGTAATTTTTATGTATTATACTACACAAACACAAAACAAACACAAAATTTATACTAAAATACTCTGCTCCACTTTGTCAAAGCTTAAGGATTAAGGAAGGATGTTCATCAGTTTGTCAAAGCTTGCCAAATCTGTCAACAACATAAGTATGACACTGCAGCCTATTCAGGCCTTCTATAGCCATTGCCCATTCCTAAGAGGATTTGGTTTGATATAGCCATGGACTTCATTGAAGGGCTGCCTATGTCCAAAGGCTACAGTCATATTATTGGTGGTTGATCAACTCAGAAAGTACGATCATTTTTTGCATTAGCACACCTCTACACTGCTCTAATGGTGGCTCAATTGTTCTTGGACAATGTTTATAAGTTGCATGGCCTACCAAGCAATATTGTGTCCGATAGGGACAAAATTTTTATTAGCAAGTTTTGGCAAGAGTTGCTCTCTTTTTTGGGTACCAAGTTGAAGCTCTCCACTGCATACCATTCACAAACCGACGGTCAATCAGAGGTGGTGAAGCGAAGCTTACAAACCACTCGCGTTGCATGGTCTCAGAGAAGCCAAAAGAGTGGGCAAACTGGTTACCATTGGGAGAATAGTGGTATAACACCACCTACCATTTCTCTACCAAGCTGACTCCATATGAGGTTGTATATTGCCAGCCACCTCCTCATATTCCATAAATAACAGGAAGTTTAGTGGCGGGCACTGTGGGTCGTAGTTTGCAGGCGAGACTAGCTACCCTCAAACTACTGAAGTATTATCTTAGCAGAGCCAGCAACAGCTTAACAAGAAAATATCTGATCAACAATTCAACATAGGAGACCTGATCTACCTGAAATTACAACAGCACCACTAGTGGCTTGGAGATTTACCTAACAGAGAGAGAGAAGATAGGCAGATACTGGAGCAGTGAGGATCTCCATTGTAGTGTCAGTTCTCTGGTGTAAGGTAAATAAGGTAAGTAATGGGAGTAGAGTTCAGCGGTTACCAGCTCATGGTGAGCTGAAGAGGGGATGCTATTTGAAGGAGAAAGGTTCGGATCCCTCTTCCAGTCTCCTTGGGCACCCTTTATAGGTGTGTGCTCTAGGTGCCAGGTTTGCCTGTTGAAGGAGACGTTCCTTTTTGCAGCATTCAGGTTCTCGAACCTGGCACTGGGGCAGCAGCACCTCTGGTGCTTTGGCAGTATTCAAGTGCCATGACTGTCAGTCGGGCGTTCCTCCAGTCTTGGGCAACCAGGTGTCCAAATTATTTGCTGTGAGGAGACTGGGCATCGTGGGTGAATTGGGCTTACTTGGTCTGTTAGGTCCACTTATCACTGATTGGGTCCTCTTGTTCTTGGCCTGTTCGCCTAGACTATGGGCAATGGTTGTAGTGGGCCTGTAGAGTAGGCCAGAAGGCTAGGACCTAATTTATATTTAGTACGACGACATAATTTGAATACAATAATTTTTTTGTTTTATAGTACACAAACACAAAACAAACTAGAAATATATACAAGAATTCCTAGCTCTACTCTTAGGTAGTAATTCCGAATTAATATATACAAAACCAGAAGGCAACTAAGGTTAGATCATCTTCTTTTCACTAATCTCTAGACAATGTGGAACTTGGCTGTGCTGTGCTGGTCAATAGGTAGACAATGTGGAACTTTTGACAATCCCTCTCCACAGATACCTGGCGAAACAGGAGCAGAATAGACAACTCGATGGAACTAGCAAAGAACTTGGCTTTGATACAAGTTGAAAGATTCAGCCTAACATCAAAAGCTAGCTTGTTAATGGGGTGTAGAACCCACACTTTTGGTACAAGAGGTAGGCAATGAGAGACTACACGTAAAATCCATATCCATGTCAATGCTCATAGAACAAACCTTGAACAAAACATTAAAAATAATGGAATAATTATCCAAAAAACCTTATATAATTCGGACATTGACTACTTGTTAAACAAAGTTTTTTCTTTTATAACTTCAAATTGCTTAGCATCCACGTAACTAATTAAACAATACTTTAGTTGACTTTGCCCTTTTTCTATGCTTATATTTTTTTTCCATTAGTTTTGTAAGCGGAAAGTTTTAAAACAAAACTGAACTTAGGCTTTAACTCAAAGTATAAATAAATAAATAAAAACACTATTGAGTAGTTTTCCATTGAATCCAAAATTATAAATAAACTGAATTAATTGAACATTTAATCAATTTAAGTGTTAGGCAAGCGGCTAGTGTCAGTTCAACCTATTAAATGTTTTCTTTCTAAAAACAAGTTTTCTTATCAATTCAGTGTCCTTTTCCCACGAAATCAAAACTACATATGAATCCATCACTAACATTTTTATTTTTCCCTTTTCTGGAAGAAAAAGCTTTCTGAGATTTAATATATAATTGGACTATTGACTGCTTCATGCCTTAAAAAATATATATATATATATATATATATATATATATATATATATATTAAGATTAACATTATTAAGAAATGTTCTCAGCCTTAACTTTTCCTTTTATTTATGCTCTATGCAATTCCTGCCGATTTGCGTCAACCTGTGAATCATGGGTTACGCTGAAAGTGCAAACATCAAAGATAATGACACTGTTCTTCAGGCACTTCCAATGCCTCCCACCGTCGACGAATCGATACTGGAAAAGAAGCGTAAGAAAAACAAGAAAAGGAGTTGTTTCCTGTTATAGTGCTCCAGCGTTGAGCTTGAAAATGAAGAAGACATGAAGAAAGCCTTTTCATTCTTGGATAATAGTAACAGGCCTTGTGTGATCATGTGTTTTTCCAATATTGAAGTTGGACTACGACAAATAGTGGTGATTCCGGCGCTAAAATATCAAAGTAAGCTGCTGCTGGATCTTTTTTTTTTAGTTATGTGTAGATACATACCTTTGTTTACCGTGTTGTATCAATTTTGAATGTTTGAAGTTTGAGTAGCAAAGGTTTTCGATGATTGTAGGGATGTTTTAGAATCAAGCAAAAAGGGTTTGTTGTTTTTGCTAGAAATAGGCAGGTGGTGTAATGCTATGTTTGGAGATCATGTGATAAATTTTCTTTGTGGCTTTGGTCGATCAGATGTATGTATGGGTTTTGGAAAGTTATGTATGCTGTTTTATAAAAATTATGAAAATGGAAATTACAAAAAAGTAAAAGGACAGTAAAAGAAAATATGTCAAACCCTATGAACAAATTGAAAAAAAAAATTTATTTATTTATAAAAACTTGATATTTTTAGTTTGTTTATTAATAAAATGTATATCTGTTGCAATGATAATATATAGAAGTTATATACAATTAATGCATTAAATATAAACTCATTTTATATTTATTACATATATAAAATATGCATTTATATTCGATATTAGCGACCTTTATCATAAGATTTTATGTGTATTTTAAAATTGTGATATAATATTTGATACTCGGAATTTCATTCTCATTAATCCTGGTCAAGAAGAGCTGAAAATCTAGATCTCACCAAAACGTTTCCATGCTGCATGTATCCTGTGCTTAATGCCAAGTCACACAGAGGGAGCTAGATTCCTAAGTTGGAACAATATTAACTAGGATGATAATTAGCGTATGGTTATTAGCTACCGTTTGTGATCTGATAAGTTTTCCATTGTTTTATTTATATTTTATTTATTTATAGCTGCGTAGCAGAGGCACAAAGCTTTTGGAGACGAAAATTCCTTCAGCTTCTTCGATTCATGGAGTGCTGTTATTGTTAAAGCGTATTAGTGACGAATTTGCGACAGAAAATCGCGATTGTTAAAAGTCTTCTGTTGCAACGGATGCTTTCTGTCGCCAATTCCGCTTGAACATTAATACACACAATTTCTATCCCCAAATTTTGTCTACTAAGCGCAATTCTGCGACTGTGGGAAGACTCTAAAACAGACCCTCGGAGATGGGCTTGCCATTAAACTGGTTTGCAGCATCCTTTTGTACCTTGGACTGCTCACATATCTTAGCTTGCTCCTCTTTCTCAGCATTCAAGTCAGCCTGTAATTGGAGATCCTTATAGCCACGTTCTCCAGCTTTTGACGCTCTAATAAACCAATATATAAGCGTGAACAATTTTCTTCAAATGATCCATGGCAAAGTCCACCTTGAATTGATGGGTAAGGCGTCCTTGATTGCGTCTCTCCACTTCAATACTCTATCCTTCCTAACTTCCTCAAGCCGTAGATCACCCATCTCTTTGAGAGAAGCACAGAACAGAATATAGGTTGCTTCAACCACATTTAGGTTCATCTTACTTGTTGCAGAAACATCACCATGGCAAGCAATGATTCTCTCTACAACAGGACGCAGAGAGAGGGAAATTATATTTCCCAATTTTTATGCGCTCTCCATCTAAGCCTCTGAAGTCTGAGAAGCACACGTTGCTTTGATCATCTTCATCAATTTCTTTCATAAAAAGATCGATGGTTGTATCGTCATAACATGTTCCAGTTTGATTTTCTGTCACATCAGCAATTGCATTAATTGGAATCTTCTGATACAAATTTTGTAAGTCCATTTCCAAACCGCTGACCTGAAACAAAAGTTGTTAGAACTAGATAATAAATTCATGAGTCCAGCATTAGAAGCTTACAAAAGGATGGTTTAGCTTGTGAAAGAAGAATTAAAACACTTAAAGTCAAGCCCTCCGCAAACTCAGAGTTGCTACCTGGACAGAATCACTTGGATAGTTGGATGGTCCAACTGCTTGCTGGTTGATTGGGCAATGCAAGTTAACTTGTTTCTGTCACTGTAGAGCTTCTGCCGGAAGTTGCCCAGGGCATGTCAGCGACTCTTTTAACTTTATATACTTAGCATTCAACTCTTCATATTCCACTTTTATGCGTTTGTAATCTGCAGCCTGTTCAGTTGTTTGTAATCCGCAGCCTGTTCAGCTGCTGTTCACTGCATTGGAAAATACCATCAACAACATCAAAGGAGAGAGACATAGAGAGATGCTATGTAACACTTCAATCCCACGTCGAGAGTTTGTGAGATTCTGCTATACTATATATGTAGAGATTTGAACTCATACTTGTGAGACACTTTTTGTAAGACAAAATCATGAGACTTTTGGATCAAATTAGACAATAACTTATAAGTTGAATGCGGGTCTCCATAAATATTATCAGCGCGGTCCACTAGCCGAAACACGGGATCTAAGTGCTACACTGTGGGAGCCACCTCTAGATTCCTATGGGAACTAAGTGCTATATAGTGAGAGCTACCTCTAGATTTCCAACTGCTTCTATTTTGATTAGGCTTGACGAGCACGTCAACGTCAAGCTTTAAAAGTGAGAGAGTTTGTAACACCCCAATCTCACATTGGGAGTTTGTGAGACTCTATAATATTATATGTGTAAAGACTTGAATCCATACTTATAAGACGTCTTTTTTAGGACAAAATCGTAAGACTTTCGAATCAAAACGGACAATATCTCGCAAGTTGAGTGTGGGTCTCTGCATGTTATTGGCCAAAGAGTTTCTTACACATATCCAGTTCTTCATGGTGGAATAGAACCTATGCATTTAATCTCTTCTAGAGACATTTATGGGTGAAAACAGAGAGAAAGAGGAAAAATATTTCCATTTCTTTACCTTCAATTTTTGCCTGTACCTGCTATCCCTCTGTTTTTTATTTTCTCTTATTTGATCAGGAGTAAGCTTGACTCTACAACCTCTGGATTTTTTCCGGTATGAAGTTTCAGAAGGTTCTGCTTGATTCAATTGGTTTTGGCTTGTTTGAGAATGCGTGAGTCCACCACTTGTACCAGACAGCTTAGGGTCTGTTTGGTATCGTTTTTGTTTTCTGTTTTCTGTTTTTGTTTTCTGTTTTTTTGGAAACAGACACAGAAAACATGTTTGGCAACATGTTTCCGTTTTCAAAAAACGAAAACGAAAACGAAAACAAGAATTTCCAAAATTGTTGGAAACAAGAATTTCTTGTTTTCATTATTTTTGAAAACATGTTTTCATTTCTATTAATGTTCATAAGTAAGTAAATAGAATTTATATATTAATATAATATTAATATTTTTTATAATAAAAATATAAATTAAATTAAATAATTTTTTAAATAAAATAATATTAAATTTTAATATAAAATATTAATTAATATTTTAAAATTAATATATTTATTTTAATATAAAAAAGTTGAAAACGTAAAAAGCAATTAAATATAAATTACATTGAACTATAATATTATTTAATTTAAATTTTTATAATAATTTATTGAATATATTATATATTTTAAATAATATTATTTATTATAATTTTGATATGTTAATAATTAATATTATTATCTAATATAATTAATTTTTATTTTACTAAACAATATTATTATTTTACTAAACAATATTATTATTTAATATTATATTCTATCTTAAATTTAAAATATATCACTACTACTATTAAATAATTAATATTATTAAATAAGTAAATACTTAACATTAAATAATATTATTTATATTCAATATAATACATTTTAATAACTATATAATTTATTATAAATTAATTAGTTAAATATTTTATTTAATAATGTAATATTATAATTACAATTAAATAAAAAATTATTATTAAATATAATTTATGATTATTACAATTAAATTAAATAATATTATTTTATTTAATATTATATTTAATTATAATATTATTTAAATTATATTAAATTTTTATATGATTAAATGAAAATATTTAATATTAGTATTAAATAATATAAAATAATATTATTTAATATCATCTACATATTATTATTTAATAAATATATTATTTTTTATTTAATTTTTTAAATTTTATTTTGTGAATTGAATTATTATATATGAATCAATTTAAATATTTGTTTTCAAAATGTAACAGTATTAAACAAACATGTTTTCTGTTTTCAAAAATTGAAAACAAAACAAAAACAGAATTTTCAAAAACAGAAAACATAAAACAGAAAACAGGAAACGATACCAAACGACCTCTTAGTATTCTCCTTCTCTGCTTTCCAGTTGTCCCTTAATAGCTCGTCCCAATCAATTAGATTATTACAAAATTCGGGAGGTAGCATAAGTTCATTCGTCTCAGAACTTTGGTTAGGGAATTGAAAAAATTCGTTTGGCATCTGTGGTGTAAAAAAGGCTTTGGAACCTTTTGGTGAATGAGCCACCATGTTTCCTTGATGCAGAGTTTGCTAGATTAATTTGAATATTAACTGCAAACAGAGAAGAAAAAGACACCTTATGATACACATAAAAAAGAAAAATTTATGTTCAAGATTGTTTAGATTAGATAATTACCTTTCAATAAGAACTGCTTTATTTATGCTCTTTCTAAAATGCCGGTCAAAGAGGTTCAATAATCCCATGAATTGAATTGGTATCGCAGTATAAGAAGATAAAAAACCACCAGACTATCATTCTAAAAATCCATGTTACTCAGACTGAGTTTCAGATTTTTTGTTCAATTTTCAGAATTCTCTCGTATAGTCGGAGAGTCCGACCTCCACACTCATATCCAGGGAATATGCGCTGGACACGTAATTCGACGAACATGAAAAATCTGATGAACAAAGCTAAGAATAGCAAAACTAGCTAGCTGTCAAAACATGCTCGTTGCAACTGATTAATGGTCAATTCAGTTGTATTCAACAGTTTATCCTGTTAACATTTCGAAATATTATAGATCTAACTAAATAGAAAAGACTCAAACTTAAAAGAAGAAAAAAAAACAGGGGAAATGCAAAGGCCTTCTCAGACAAGAGAAGTTGCTTCAACAACGTTTGAAGGAGAATACAAGACATAACTCAACTAGAAAGGTTAATGCTTACCTTACTCAAAATCCTATAAAACGAGCTGCAAAAGTTTCTGCTTGATTCAACTGGTTTTGGCTTGTTTGAGGATATGTGAGTTCACTGCTTTCATCGACAGCTTAGTTTTCTCCTTCTCTGCCTTCTAGTTGTCCTTTAATAGCTCGTCCCAATCATTTAGATTATTATAAAATTCAGGAGGTAGCATATATTCATTCATCTTAGAACTTTGGTTGTGGAATTCAAAAAATTCATTTGGCATATATGGTGTAAAAATTGTATTGATTTGTCTTGAATTCCACGTCAAAAGTGTAAGAGAACTTATAAGAACTTTTTCTTGATACATTAAGTTTGGTTTATAAATTATCCCAAAGAATTATAAACACCGATAGAATAGCTAGTATTTGGGTTATAATAAAAGGTGTGTTAAGTTTTTTTGGGTAGTTGAACTTTGGGCTTTATAAGAAGCTTGTAATTTTTTCTTTTGAAATTGCATTGTTGTCAAGTCTGATGTGATTTTTAGGGGCCGCTCCTTTCTTCTTCTTCTTTTTATTTTATATTTTTCCCCTATTGGTTGCTCCTTCTTGTTATGTTCCTAACTAAGAGTTGGTATGTCGTGTTTGGTGTTGGATCAGTATGATGTTTGGCTAGGTCTACTTGCCTTTTTCTTTCTGTTGGTTTTTTTATTTCTAGGTGTGCTTTAGAGGAAGAGTTTATAAGTTTAATTTGGTGTTGATTTGTATGTTGCCTAGGATGTTGTTTCTTAATAGCTTTTAACTCACTAGGTTTCTATCTGAAAAGAAAGATTATAAAAGAAAAGGAAGAATGAAAGAAGGAATTGTATTTCTGATTTTACATTACAAGAAAGTTAAAGGCTTTTATATAAGCAATAAAACATGACAATAAAGGAAATACAACCAGGAAATAAAATCGTAATTAAGTCCTAAAATCAATCATAATCAATTAGTCAACTATAATCAATTAGTCTAATGTAACTATAATATTACAATTGATTGTAACATTAATTGTAATATTACGTTTACATTATCGTAATCAATTAGTCAACTGTAATCAATTAATCTAAGTCAACTGTAATATTACAATTGATTGTAACATTAATTGTAATATTACGTTAACATCCCCCCGCAAACTCAAGGTGGTAATGTGGAAGCCAACTTGAGTTTGGAAACTTGTGCAAGAAATTGTCCAGGTGGATGTGCTTTGGTGAAGATATCTGCTTTCTGATCTGCGATAGTGACAGGAACAAGTCATCGAGTTTGGCTGAGCAAATGATGACGAACAAAGTGACAATCAATCTTGATATGTTTAGTACACTCATGAAAGACATCATTATGAGCTATTTGAATAGCACTTTGATTATCACAATGGATTGGAGTACCAAAACGATGAGAAACACCCATGCATTGAAGAAGCCATCGTAACCATAGGAGTTCAGATGTTGCATCTGCAAGAGCTCGATACTCAGCCTCAGTATTGGAGCGAGAGACAACAGTTTGTTTCTTACTACGCCAAGAGATAAGTGACGAACCAAGAAAGAAACAATAACCAGTGGTAGAACGACGATCAGTAGGATCCCCTGCTCAATCAGCATCACAATAACATTGCAAATCCAATGATGAGCTAGAAGAAAAATGCAGTCCATAAAACATAGTACCCTTTACATATCTCAGGATACGAAGAACAGCAGCAAAATGAGTAGAACGTGGAGCTGAAAGAAACTGACTGACCAAGTGAACAGCATAAGCAATATCTGGGCGCGTAACCGTCAGATAACAAGACTACCCACCAAAGTACTATACAAAGTTGGGTCTGGGAGAAGACTACCATCAGAAGGAGAAAGCTTGATGTTCTGTTCTAGTGGTGAAGAGGAAATCTTACTATCTGTCAATCCTACTTTGGCAATAAGATCAGAAGCATACTTTGTTTGTGATAAGTGTAAGCCCGTAGAATCAGAAGTAACCTCAATACCCAAAAAGTAACTCAAAGAACCAAGATCCTTCATTTCAAACTGGGAATGGAGAAAAGTCTTGAGATCTCGAATACCATCACTATCATCACCTGTAATAATCATGTCATCCACATAAAGTAAAAGAAGGGTGGTACCTTGGCTAGTTTTCCGAGTAAAAAGAGCAGAATCATAGGCACTGGATATAAAACCCAACTGAGCAATAGTGGTACTAAATTTTGAAAACCAAGCTCTAGGGGCTTGCTTAAGACTATACAATGCTCGTCGAAGACAACAAACCTTGTTAGACAGTACAGAAGAACTAGGAGGTGGCTTCATGTAAACTTCCTCAATAAGATCACCATTTAGAAATGCATTCTTAACATCCATTTGATATGTTGGCCATTTTCTAGATGTAGCAACAGCTAAGAGGGAGCGAACAGATGTGAGACGAGCGACTGGAGCAAAAGTCTCTTCATAATCAATGCCATATTCTTGAGTAAATCCCCGAGCAACAAGGCGTGCTTTATAACGTTCCACTGAGCCATCAGACCGAGTCTGGATCTTATAAACCCACTTACAATCAATGACTGACTTATCAAGTTGTCGATCAACAATGTCCCAAGTATGTGTTTTCTCAAGAGCTTGTAACTCTTCTGCCATTGCTTGCTGCCACATAGGATTAGAAGCTGCCTCACGAAAATTACGAGGTTCATGTAATGTGGCTAAGGCATAATAACAATGAAAATCACGAAGTTGAGTATTTGGTTCCCTTACTCTAGTGGAGCGATGAAGAGGAGAAGGTATATATGAGGAAGGCACGGATGTATCAGCAGGAGCCTCGATCAAATCAAAAGTTGAGGGAGACAAGGAAGATTGGTCACTGTTTGAGCTAAAAATACTTGCAAGATTCTCATCAGCTGGTGAAATATCAAAAGATAGGTCTGTAAAAATCTGTGCAGAAGAAGATTGGGATGACAATGTAGAAACACTAGTAAATGGCTTATGCTCCCAAAAGACCACATGACGCGAGACACGAAGACGCTTGGAAATTGGATCATAACACCTATAGCCTTTATGTTCTATACCGTATCCTAAAAAACAACATAAACGAGCTCGAGGTTCAAGTTTAGTTCTTTCATGATCAGGAAGTAGAACAAAACAAGCACATTCAAAAACTTTAAGAGAATGATAGTCAGGGGTCTTATTGTATAGACACTCAAAAGGAGTTCGGATGCCTAGCATTGGTGTAGGAACTCTGTTGATAGTGTAAACAGCAGTAAGAGCAGCTTCACCCCAGAATTGTTCAGGAAGAGAGGATGAAACAAGAAGGGCACGAACAGTGTCTAGTATATGACGGTGTTTCCTTTCAGCTCTACCATTCTGTTGTGAAGTGTGTGCACAAGAACGATGAGAAAGAGTTCCATCATTTTTTAACAATTTACTGAACTCAATTGATGTATATTCACCAGCATTATCAGACCTAAAAACTTTTATCTTGCGAGAAAACTGAGTTTGTATCATATTATTGAATTCATTGAAAATTGACAAGAGTTCAGATCATTGTTTGAATAAATAAATCCAAGTATATCGTGAAAAGTCATCAATAAAAATAACAAAATAACATGAACCTCCCATAGTTGATGTTGGAGCTGGACCCCAAATGTCAGAATGGACTAAATCAAATGGTGAAGAAGAAGAAGATTCACTTTTATTGAATGGTAATGCACTTTGTTTTCCAAGTTGACAAGATAAACAATCAAAAATGTCCTGAGAAACTTTACCTAAAACACCAGTAGAAGATAGTGATTTTATTCGAGAAATAGATGCATGACCTAACCTAGAGTGCCATAACTCTAAAGAAGCTGGAATAGGTGTTTGAGATGTAACAGCGGTGATCAAGTTTTGTGAAACTTTCAGGCTTTCAAGTTCAAATAGTGTTCCAACCTTACGCCCTGTCCCAACTTTCTGACCTGTTCGAGGATCCTGCACAATACAACCATATTGTTTTGAAAAATGTAAGTCAAGACCGAGATCACAAAGTTGGCCAACAGAAAGCAAGTTAAAGGCAAGGTTAGGAACAAGATAAGTATTAGGTATACAAAGAGTGGAAGTTTCAACATTACCAATGTGGGTGACTTTCAAGGTGGAACCATTAGCAGTTGTAATTATGGAATTATTAGAAATAGGCATTGTATTCTTAAATAAAGAAGGATCAGCAGTCATATGGTTTCCACAAGCAGTATCTAATAACCAAGTGTTACCTGATGTAGCAGCAGACATGGCAGTAGTGTGATTTTGAGATATTACTTGATTGATCAGAGCCTGAAGGTCATCAGTCGAGATTGTAAATTTGTTAGAAGAAGATTCAGAGGTAATAGACTCAGTGTTGGTTGCTGCAGCAGCCTTGGTGCTTAGAGAACCATCAAGACGTGCTCCATTGGCATGAAATGTAACCTTGCATTTTTCAACAGGATGATTAGTCCTACCACATCGCGAACAAGGCATTGGCGAAGAAGATTTGGAGTCAGAAATCCGTGCTCCATTAGAATGAAATATTGCTTTACAATGGGCAACAAGATGATTGCTTCGTCCACATCGAAAACAAGGCGGAGTGCGTTGTTTAGGAGTTGCAGCAACAACAGTGTCTGTTTGATGAGTTCGAGTCATAGCTAACCGAGTTTCTTCAGAAATCAACTCTGTAAGTGCATTATCCATGGTCGATAGAGGGTGTCGAAGCAAAAGGGAAAACCTGGTATTCTCAAAATCATCTCGAAGAGCCATGAGAAATTGAATAAGTCGAAGTTGATTCCGATAATCAATGAAAATAGCTTGATCATTTTTGAATTCTAGCTCAGAATTCTCAAGTATATCCTATAAATGTTGTATTTTGGAATGAAATTCATCAATTGACTGACCTGATTCTTGGCGAAGATGAGACAAAGTGATCATAAGATGGTATTGATGAGAAAGAGTAGTAGAATTGTACCGTGTTACAATGAAATCCCAAGCTTCCTTAGCAAGATCAAAGCGTCCAAAATGTACATTGATAGAGGGAACAGTAGTGTTGGTGAACCATGTAAGGATTCGATGGTTCTTACTTTCCCATTCTTCAAGTAGATCTGCGTACTTCTCATTAGATTCTTCTATTTGTTTGACCGGTGCCTTACGTTCTCCAGTGATAACAAGCCATAGTTTCATCCCCTTTAAATAACTGCGCATAGCTGAAGCCCATCGATTGTAGTTATGCCCATCAAGAATGACTGAGATTGGTTGCGCGGTTTCTCTTTGAGTACTTATCATCTTTTCTAGATGATTGGGTTTTGAAAAAGAAAATGGAAAGAAACGAGTTATCCCAAGATGATTCACCTTCGGGATGAACAAAAAATTTGCTCTGATACCATGAAAAGAAAGAGATTATAAAAGAAAGAGATAAAGAAAAGGAAGAATGAAAGAATGAAAGAAGAAATTGTATTTCTGATTTTACATTACAAGAAGATTGAAGGCCTTTATATAGGCAATAGAACATGACAATAAAGGAAATACAATCAGGAAATAAAATCGTAATTAAGTCCTAAAATCAATCATAATCAATTAGTCAACTATAATCAATTAGTCTAATGTAACTATAATATTACAATTGATTGTAACATTAATTGTAATATTACGTTTACATTATCATAATCAATTAGTCAACTGTAATCAATTAATCTAAGTCAACTGTAATATTACAATTGATTGTAACATTAATTGTAATATTACGTTAACACTATCAATAAATGAATTGATTTAGCAAAAAAAAAATCTTACAAAAAATTAGAAAAGTATGCAAATTTTAAATTAAAGTTTAAAATAATAATTTAAGCTTAAATTAATTTGCATAATAAAATAAAAAAGCAGTTAAAAATGAGTTAGTATAAAAAAAATAAAAAATTACAATTATCGGGCCAGATTGGAATTGGACTTAAAATGATAAACCCAAGCCTGAATTGATTTTTTGTCGGGTCTAGATTTTCAAACTCATACCTATTTAACATGTTTAATATTTTTGCCGAAACTCGCTTAAAAATAAAATGAACTTTCAAGTTTAGGTAGTAAACCTAACCTTTGAGCAGGTCTATCAGTATGTTTAAGATTACTCTTGAAATAGACCCAGGAGAAATGAACAAAAACTGCATCTCAAACGCAACTCAAGTTGATCTCTTGAGTCCTATCTTTAGCATTGGCTTCATTGTTCAATATTTCTTATCTTTTAGGTAAACATGGTATTCTTTTTTTTTTTGAAAGAAAAGATCTCATATTATTTAGATCGCTTCTGTAGCTAACACATTATTTATAACAATAGGATTGACTTCAGTCCATACACTTGCATCAGGACATTGCAGCCCATACTTTGCGAGGACTCTAGCTACACTATTGGCATCCCTTCTAACGCGAAAGAAGGTACACATTTCAAATGAAGAAACTATAGACTTTGCTTCCTCAACCAGGACTCCTACGGCGGACATATCATCCTTCTCCCGTTGTAGCCTCTGTATGACATATAAGGAATCTCCTTCCAAAATGACTCTGCTAAATCGAAGATCCCTAGCCATTCGAAGTGCCCATATAGCTGCTGGACTTTTCAATACCAAATGATTGGTATTTGCATAGCAGCAGCTGCCATAAACTCGCCAGCATGATTTCTTATCACCGCACCAACCCTCTGTAATTGGCCAGTTGATCGGTGGATGCATCGAAATTAAGCTTGTAGGACCCTGGAAGCGGGGTTTTCCAACGTACCACAGTAGCCGCACGTCTTTGGATGTTATCTATAATGGAAATTGTATTGAACTCAGAAATATAGCGCTGTATCTGAGTGCTGTATCTAATTAAGATATAAATTGATTCCACTGAATTGAAAATTTAATACTCAATAAGTACAGTAAAATAATTTAAGATCTCAATATATAGTTAGTGAAAAACATAGATCACATGAGTAGTTAAAATAAAAATATATATATATTAATATTGTTCATCAATAGTTTTTTATACTAAAACTAATTTTAATTTTAACATTTAGAACTGCAAGTGCATAATTTTTTTTTATGAAGATAAATACTAGTACAAGAGAAATTACGATTATATTTTAGTACTACACATAAAAAATAATAGATAGTTGGATAATCCAACATAAAATTAGATCAATTGCGCATAAAATGAGATTTAAAAATTAGACTTTAAGGTTTTGAGATATCTTTTTTGTTGTTGAGTCAGGACTTCATAGACAATATACAAAAAACATTTTATCAATGAAAATAGCAAAAAATTGTTATTTAAACTAAAGAAAATAGCCCAATAAATAATGGTTTGATTACATAAATTGAAAAATATGCATTTGATTTATTAATGATTATATTTAAAATATGACAACTGTTCTCAACAAGTGTAAAAACAAAATTCCTTATATTGAAGATTTGTTTTGGATTATTATTCTTTATATTGATGGTAGAGTTTTTATATTTCATAAAAAAGACTAGATAGTTACTAAAAACTAATACTTATGGCCAAATGAAAAGAGTTTGATACCCTTTAAATAAAATCTTGAATTCAAGACTTGTGAACGAACAAATCTATGTTGAGAGAGATCTTTCTCATTTGGAGTCCGACTGTAAATCTACTCCGGATTAGTCGAAACCCAAAAGAGATAGTTACTAACAAAAAAGTATAACTATTTGCTGATCCCATTAGATAACATTTTTTGCTACGTCACTGAGTAATTAACATATATAAGGTGCAGAGCCAATAGCATGCACAAGCCACATTAAGTACAAGAGGTAGGCAATGAGAGGCTACACTAGTAAAATCTGTATCTGTTTTCCTGTATAATAAACCAAAGTGTACGTCAATGCCATAGAACAAACCTTTGAACAAAACACTAATATTCATGGAATAATCATCCAGAAAACATTGTATAATTCGGATATCGACTACTTATTAAACAAAGTTTTTTTCTTTTATAACTTCAATTTCTTTTATTCAAATTTCTTAGCATGTACCTGACTAGAACAACACTTAGGTGACCTTTTTTTAGTAGAATATTTTAGTTGCCAGCAACTTTTTAACCTAATTAATTAAGTAAAAGTTGTAACATATCGTAAGATTTGAGTTCGAATTTAAACAATCTCACTCTTATTCATAATTATTAAATATTTCTCTTGTAATAAAAAAAACTTTAGTTAATTTGCCCTTTATACATGCTTTTATATATAAGAAAAGATCTTTCTATTTATGTGTAAAATTAATTTAAATTTATATTGTACACTTTATATTTTTTTAATCTGACATGATTTATAATTTTTTAAACCAACTGTTGAATTTTATATTTTATTCATGCAAATCATGCACGTCAAATTTTATGTTAATCGAAGATGTTTAACTATTGTTCGATAATAATAAAATTTCAACTGCTTAATTATAAATAAATGAATAAAATAAATAATAAATTGTTAGTGGAGTGGATGTATTTTGCATGGCAACTAATAAAATTGAGTAAAATTGCTTTCAAAGGAAGTATTCTTCAATCAAGGTCCGACAATAGCTCGATTCCAGATTAATCGAAGGTTTTGACCAAAAAAAAGAAAGTATTCTTCCATAATAATTAATTAATTAAATAAATTATTATTGTAGCGTTATTTTTCATCGCCAGGTTGCTTCTACTTTTATCTAATTATGTCAAAGAGATAAGTACCATTTTTTCTTCATAGTACGTAGAGGTGACAAAAGTTGACCCGATCAGAAAAACCCGCCCAATTAACCCGAATCCAAACCCGACCGATCCGATTTGAATAAAAAAGTTAACAACCCAAATCCAACCGATCCAAATCCGAATTGATCCTAAACCAAATTTATCCAAATTTACATTTATCCAAACACGACCAAATCCGAACCCGAATTGATCCAAATCTAAATTCATCCGAATTTAGATTAACCCGAACCCGAATTGATCCGAACCCAAATTGACCCAAATCCAAATTGACCCGAATCCAAATTTACCCAAATCTTAAAAGATTCAAACTTAAATTTAATATTATCAATAAACATTTAAATGTTAAAATTAAATATCAAAGTATTTTAATATAGTAAAGATATAATTTTTTTTCAATAATATGAGTTTTATATATTTTTTTAATCTAGTTAAATTTAAATATTCACTTTTATATTGCATTCATTTAAACTTAATGTATAATTACCTAATGGTTAATCTATAATAGAGTACAGAAGTTATATCATTTACACTAATGTCTCCAATTATTCTATAAAAAATCAAAATAAATTAAAGAGATATATAGTACTGTTTTATGATATTTAGTGGGGATTATTAAATCACTTTGATTCAAAAGTTATTAATTATTGTAGATAATAAAAATATAATAAAAAAATGTAATTAATTTATGAATATTAGTAAATATATTATAAAGAAAACTATCATACAGATTATTAAATATTTTGATTATTTCAATCTCAATTGTACTCTAGGTCATGTAAGAAGAAAATTTTATTTTCATGAGTTTTGTAATTCTTAGAAATATGGTTTCAATTGATTTTCATACCAGATAAATCACATTAAGATGACCAAAGCCTAATCCAATAAATCTGTCCAATCGACCCGAATCCAAATCCGACCAACCCGAATCTAAATCCCACCAACTCGAATTGACTAAAAAAGTTAACAACCCAAACCCGACCTTATCCGAACCCGAAATAATTCAAACCCGAAATAGACCGATTTTTCCTTGACCCAAACCCGACCTTATCCGAACCCAAAATGATCCAAACCCCAAATAGATCGATTTTTCCTTGACCCAAACTCGACCTTATCCGAACTCGAAATGATCCGATTTTTCTTTAACCCAAAATGATCCGATCCAAAATGATCCAACTCAAACCCGATCCGACCCGCCCATTTGCCACCTCTACTAGTGAGTTACAAGATGGGAAGGGAATTCGAATATTAAATATAATATCCGCTAACAAGGGGTAAACCTTGGCCGTTAAGAAATAAGTACCATTGAACATTACTTCCTTTGAACACAAAATTATAAATAAATTGAATTAAACGTTTAATCAATTTAAGTGTTACGCAAGCAGCTAGTATTCAACAAATTAAACGTTTTCTTATCATGTATTTCTCTCAAAAAACAAGTTTTCTTATCATAATCAGTGTCCTTTTCCTATGAAAATCAAAACTATATATGAATCCATCGATATATTTTTTTTATTTTCCCTTTGCCGGAAGAAAAGACTGTCTGATATTTAATATATAATTGGACTATTGACTGCTTCATGCCTTATTTTTATACATATATATTCTACGATTAGCACTTATTAAGAAATGTTCTCAGCCTTCGACTTACCCTCTATTTAAGCTCCATGAAATTCTTGCCAATTTGTATCAACCTGAAAAACTTGGTGCAAAATTAAGCTATGGGTTACACTGAAAGCACGAACGTCCAGCACAGTGCCACCGCTCCCCCTCAGGAAGCCGAAGTAGTTCTGGCGCTTCCAGGGCCTCCCATGGTCGACGAATTGACATCGGAAAAGAAGCATAAGAAAAACAGGAAAAGGAGCTGTTTCCTGTTATGTTTCTCTAATATTGAGCTTGAAAATGAAGAAGACAAGAAGAAAACCTTTTCATTCCTGGATAGGTCTTGTGTGATCATGGGTTTTTCCCATTTTGAAGTTAAACCAAAGACAAAGAGTGTTGATTCCGGAGCTGAAATATCAAAGTAAGCTGCTTCTGGCTGGGTTATTTTATGTGTAAATACATACTTTATGTACTGTGTGCTGTAAGAATTTCGAGTGTTGGAAGTATGAGTATCCAAGGTTTTGAATGATTGTAGGGATGTTTTAGAATCAAGCAAAAAGGTTTGTTGTTTTTGATAGAAATAAGAAGGTGGAGTAATGTTCTGTTTGGAGATCATGTGATAAATTTTCTTTGCGGTTTTGGTTGATTGGATTCATGTATGAATTTTTTTTTGTAAGCATAAGTATTTTCATCTGTTTTACGATCTAAAATTAATTTTGTTCAAACAGAAAGTGATAAACAATAAAACCCTCCCAATAATAAGTTTTCAGAAGTTTTATATACTGTTTTATGAATAAAACATTCATTTCAGCCAGGTGAATATTTTCCGTTTCGGCATATTGTAAACTTGAAAATGACTCAAATATATCAAATATATATATATATATATATATATATATATAAATATATATATATATATATATTTAACATAAAAAACCTTTGGATATGAAAGAAGAAAAAACACAAATGCTGGGATTAGAATTTGTTTCTAAAACTCTCACAAGTCACATATTAAAAATGAAAATATGATCAATTAACTTATTGCTCAAAGTTAAATGACAACAATATTTGATCACTATTATAACTTTAATCTTTCAATATATACTTGGATAATTAATTAATCTTAAAGCATGGAGATATTTATCTTCAATTTGAAAGAGCTAGTTTTGATTTTTGAGCAGGATTTGAATTTTTATTTTTCAAAAATCATATCTTATAAGAAAAAATTTTATTCGCTATCATTTTGTTTGTCGAAACCAAATTCTGACCTTTGAATTTTGCTCTAAAGTTGAAAAAATTAACTTGATAAGCCCAAAGAGCCGCATTGACCTCTTTAAGTCATTAACCAATTTTTTAGCATTGTAATACTACCCAGTACATATAAAATTTGTGGTTCGTTGGTACTGTTATTAAGTTAATTCCACTGATCAAAATTCAATCCCTATAGTCTCAAAAAAGCAGACAGAATGTGAGTAGTAGCTCCAAATAAACCTACTTAAATCCTCTAAACAGACATTAGCCTTACATGCAATATATCCTGTAAATTAAAACTTGAATAACGAATTTTCACTGTATGCTCATAAATATTAACAAGTGTTAGCATGCCAAGAAAAAGCAGTAACATACATCTGCTATTTGCTGGCTATGAACTCCTCAGCAGTAACATACCCTGAGAGACTTGCCATTGAACTCCTCAGCAGCATCCATGTACGTCTTTGACAGTTCTTTTCTCTTAGCAAGCTCCTCTTTTCTGGAAGTCAAGTCAGCCTCCAGCTTTGAGATCCTTTCAGTCATGTTCTTGAGCTCTTGGCTTTCTATTCGACCAATGTAAGCATGGGCAATTTTCTTCAAATGATCCATGGCAAAGTCCACGTTGAAATTGATACGTAAAGCATCCTTGATTGTGTATCCCCATTTCAATATTCTATCCTCGCTAACTTCCTCAAGCTGTAGATCACCCATCTCTTTGACAGATGCACAAAACAGAATATAGGTTGCTTCAACGGCATCTAGGTTCATCTTACTTGCAGCAGAAACATCACCATAGATATCAATGATTCTCTCTACGACAGGACAGAGAGAGAGAGGGAAATCATATTTCCCAATTTTGATGCGCTCTCCATCTAAGCCTGGGAAGTCTGAGGAGCGCACCTTGCTTGTAACATCTTCATCAATTTCTTTCATAAGATGTTTGATGGTTGTATTGTCATAACATGTTCCAGTTAGATTTTCTGCTACATGAGCAACTGCATTAATTGGAATCTTCTGATGCAAATTTTGTAAGTCCATTTCCAAACCGCTGACCTGAAACAAAAGTTGTTAGTACTAGATAATAAATCATGATTCCAGCATTAGAAGCTCACAAAATGATGGTTTAGTTTGTGAAAGAAAAATTGCGTCGTGCGTCAACCACCGTCAAGATAAGAAAATGTAAAGTCAAATGCAGTTTGTGAAAGAAAAACTGTAGTGCTTGAATAAAGAAAGGAGCGTATAGAAAGAGCAACCTGAAACTCTACAAAGAAATCTTTATTAGCATGGTTATTACTTTGCCAATGCCCAATATATCACTAACCACAGAAGAGAATGAAGGGGTAAAGGCCAATTTTGGAATCATTTAAAACAGTGAGACTAAGCAGATACAAATCAATACATTTAAAGTCAAACCCTCCACAAACTCAACGTTGCTACCTGGACAGAATCACTTGGATGGTCCAACTGCATACTGGTTGATTGAGCAATGCAAGTGTCTTGTTTCTGTCCCCATGGAGCTTCTGCCGGAAGTTGCCCAGGGCATTTCAGCAACTTTTTAAACATTTTGACCTCAGCATTCAACTCTTCATTTTTCCTTTTTAAGTGATTGATCTCCGCAGTCTGTTCAGCAGCTGTTCTCTGCATTGGAAAATACCAACATCAGAGGAGAGAGACATACAGAGCCAAATACAAGCTTGGAGTGAATGAAATTTATATTTTCACTTCAATATTTAAGGCGATTTTTTAGAAGTCTATGTTATTGGCCAGAGGGTTTCTTTCACATATCCAGTTCTTCATAGTAGAAGCTATCCCAAGTTTTTCATACTGCATTTCCGGTTCTTCAAATTATCTAACCATGGCAAATTTTGAATAGAAGGTTCCTTACACTTCCCTAGTGCAGAGTTTTATTTCTCCACCACTTAACAAACAATCTACTTCAACAGCACAATGAAGTTCTTATTTGTCATGATTATCTTTTAAGTACACCTAAATTCTAGTTTTATATACCATATGTTTAACCTCTTCTAGGGACATTTATGGGGGAAAACATAGAGAAAGAGAAAAGATACTTCCATTTCTTTACCTTCAGCTTTTGCCTGTATCTGTAATCACTCTGTCTTTTACTTTCCTTTTTTTGATTTGGAGTAAGTTCAACTCTACCACGTCCTGGTTTTGTTTGGCATGAAGCTTCAGAAGTTTCTACTTGAATCAATTGGTTTTGGTTTGTTTGAAAATTCGTCAGACCACCGCTTATATGAGACACCTCAATTTTCTCAGTTTGTATCTCCGAATAATCCGGCAACGGGTTGCCCCAATTCATTGGAGTATAATTACATTCAAATTGACTCCAGATAGGCAACTGAAATTCGTTTGTCATCTGTGTGGAAAAAAAATAGTAGGTTGAGAATTTGTCAGTCCACTTGTATAAAACAACTCAATTAAGCTCAAAGGTCGGATTTGCTGATAAGCAAGTATAGTCTTTTAGACCAAGTACAAGCTTAAAGTCTTGGAGTTAGTATCCAAAGAAATTAATTTCCTTGAATATACCAGACTGATGTTGGGAGTGCACTTTTAAAATCGTTCCGAAAAAATTAAACTCAATGTGCGTGCACACTAACCCGGAATTGCCATGACCATAAAAAAACGAAAAAAAAAAAGACAACTCAATTTTCTCTTTTTTTTTTACCTCCCAATTATCCGGCCATGGGTCGATCCAATTCATTAGAGCATCATTACGCTTACAACGACTCCAGATAGGCAATTCAGAATCGTTTGTCATCTGTGCAGGAAAAAAAAATTAACTGTTTGAGAATTCGTTAGTCCACCGCTAGGACAAGACAACTCAAGTTTCTCATTTTTACCTCCCAATTATCCGGTAATGCGTCCCTGGAATTCATTAGAGCATCATTAAATTCCAAAGGGCTCCAGATAGGCTGGTTTAGCATCTGTGGTGTAATAAAAGCATCGGAACCCTCTGACTCGGATGAATGAACCACCATGTTTCCCTGATGCAGACTTTGCTAGATTAATTTGAAATATTAGCTGCAAATAGAGAAGAAAAAGACACGTTATAATACACATAAAAAGGAAATTTTCCTTGAGATGATGACTAATTTAGACAGTGTTGCTCAAGACTGTTTACGTTAGATAATTACCTTTCAATAAAAATTGCTTTATTTATGCCCTTTCTGAAATGCCTGTCAAAGAGGTACAATAATCCCATGAATTGAAATGGTATCACAGTTTTAAAAAAAAAAACACCCCTAGACTGAAACAATATCTAGACACTTGAATTATCGTGAATCTGAGATGGTAACTTCACCAAGATAATTAAGAGGGAAAATAACAATCTGTCAATTTTTTTGTAACACAATTACGAGGGGAACATTTCCTTGGCTAATCTCAATAAATGCTTTATCCAGGTAATGGTGGTTAATTTCAATAATCCATAATCACACGAATCTTGTTTGCAAAATTACAAAAACAGCAGAAAATAAAGGAAAAAAGAGAACTTGGTTCAATTTTCTAAAGGGAACAAATAATTCTATGAAGTATCAACAATCAATCATCAACTAAAACAAGGTGAATCCATGCTTACCAGTTTGAAGTATAGTGAGAATGAAGGATGACTGCTGTGCTGAATCTTCGCTTTTGCCTTTGTGCATTAGGATTATTTTGGATCTCACTATGCAAACAAAACAAAAGTCAGTCAACCCCCCTCCAGTGGAAGACAGGAGGATAAGGTCGGTGGGAGGCCCCCATCAGAAATTTCTTTTTTTTTTTTCAAAAAGATATTTTTATTACTTTGTTTAATTTTAATTGGAATAATAGCCAAATAAGCCCTCGACCTTGAGTCCAAAATGGAATTAAGCTCTCAACGTTTTATTTCATGAAAATCAGTCCATAAACTTTTATTTCAGTGGAAATAAACCCTCAACCTTCTAAAATTATGCAATCAAGTCCAAATCTGTTAAATGACATTAACTGCCGTTAGTGAATGCTGACGTGGATAGCTTACTTGACTGCCACGTGGCATGCCACGTGTGCAATACTAACGGCAGTTAGTGTCATTTAACAGATTTGGACTTAATTGCATAATTTTAGAAGGTTGAGGGTTTATTTCCACTAAAATAAAAGTTTATGGACTGATTTTCACGAAATAAAACGTTGAGGGCTTAATTCCATTTTGGGCTCAAGGTCGATGGCTTATTTGGCTATTTTGTCATTTTAATTATTTATTAATAATAAATTTTAAATATATTATTTGATTTCTTAAAACAATAAAATATTTAAAAATATTTAATAAAAATATTAATTGATACAAAATAATTTTATTAATTTTTAATTATTTTATTAATTTTACAAATATAAATGTATTATAAAATTTATTATATATAATTTTTAATAAACATTGTTAATAATTATTTTTTTACTAAATTTTAAAATATAATGTTTTTAATATAATATATGATTTAACGATTTAGCTCAAACTCATATATTAATTCATATAATTAATTACATATAAAAATAAAGACTAATAATAATGAAAAAAAAATTTATTACATTTGCTTTATTGCTACAATTATGATTATATCTTAACATATTATCGTTTTATCATCATCAGTATTTTTTATCTCATTGGAGTCTTTTTTTTTTATTTCGAACCTCAATCAAAAGTTTGATAAAAAGAAAACCTCAATCAAATGACAGTTAAAGCCAATAAATTAAAATTAATAATGCCAAAGAAAACTGGAAAAGGGTGCTCATTTATAGACTGTAGTCACAAAATGGTTGTTGGCATGTTGCTGAACCGTAGGATCTTGATTCATGTCTCATGTGAATCATCTGAAACCATCAAATCATATGCATGCAGAAACAGCTCTTGCAGTCGGTAGCCGACTTTACTTTAACAATTTGGTCCACTCGATTTCTATTGCGCGACAGTCGCCTGATGTCGTTCGATTTTTCACTGTTTTTATTTTTTATAAATCACATGTATTTTCACCTATTTTAACAGCCTAAGATTAATTCTGTTCGAGGTTTAATCATAATTAAAATTCTTCACTCCTCCAAAAAGATATATTTAATAGGAATCGAACTCAAAAACTTTTTTCATAAACTCAATTTACGTTGCCAACTAAACCATAACCTTATAGTGATTTTAATGAAAAGGAGACATTAGAACAGTAATATTCATTACTTTTTCACTGTTTATCCATTGGGAAAAATTGAAAAAGAGACATTAGAACAGTAATATTCATTGTAAGAGATAAACGTTCCGTAATCACTTAAAATAATTGGAAATTGGGAAATTCTACAGTAAAGTCGCAAAATATCGACCTTATTGTAAGGTTATGATATCTCATGAGATATTCAATATCTCATGAGATATTGAATAAAATTTAAAAATTATTTAAATATGTTAATAATGGCTTAACATGTTAACAGGTAAACCAAAATTTAATTAAAAAGATTTAAATTATATTTTTATCCTTTTAATAGGTAAGAAAATATTTATATTTACATCTTTAATCATTAATCAAAATTAAATTACGATATTACCCATTAAAATTAAAAAAATATAAGATAATTGCCCAGAAAAGTTTGGGAAGTCGACTGCCCGTGTATAGAAGTCGACTTCCTCAATTATTTTACTCTACAGATTGATTCTAGCATATTGGCAGTCGACTGCCATATTTAAAAAGGGATTTATTTTACTGTTAATTATAATTTATTTGAACTCTTAGTATTATAATTAATTACTTAAAATTTATCCTGAGTTACATTAATTTTTCTGCTAATTATTATAGATTTTATCAATATAATAAAATTTAAGATGTCATATATTTTATGATAAATGTTATAAATTTTATGATCAATTAGATAAATTTACAATATATTACGATGAATCTAATAAATTTTACGATAAATCTAATAAATTTTACGTGAATCACATGAATTTACGATGAATCTAATAAATTTTACGATGAATTTCATTGAATTTACGATGAATTTCATTGAATTTACGATGAATGAGAAGTGTCTAAGAGAGAAGGTTTGGTTTAGGGATTTTTTGCCTAAAAAATCCCGTATAAAGTCCAAATTTTCATGGGGAGTCGACTTCCAGATAAAGGAAGTCGACTCCCCATGTGAATTCTGTTTCCAGAATGCTTCTGGCGATGCAGCAGTCGACTGCTACTAATTAGCAGTCGACTGCTTCATCGCCAAAAGCATTCTGGAAACCAAATGCACATAGGGAGTCGACTTCCTTTCTCGGGAAGTCGACTCCCCATGAAATTTTTTTTAAAAAATTGTTATTATATATTTTTTATTTATTAATATTGTTATGATTTTTTTATTGTTATATTATTATTAATAAATATTTATTATTTTTTTGGTTGAAATTATTAGTTTTATGATGAATCTTATAATTTTTGTGATTATCCTTTTTAAAATTACAAACAATCTACCAAAATTTACGATGAATCTCATCATTTTTACGATTATCCTTATTAAATTTATGATGAATCTTATCATTTTTACGATTAGCCTTATTAAATTTACGAACAATCTACCGAAATTTACGATGAATCTCATAATTTTTACGATTATCCTTATTAAATTTACGAACAATCTACTTAAATTTACGACAAATCTAATCATTTTTACGATGAACATTATTAAAGCTACGAACATCTTCTATTAATTTATGATGATCCTTAGCTAAATTTACATTTAATTTATTTAGTTTTACGATAATTCTAATCTAATTTATGCTAGTGATGTGAGAATTACATTTAAAATACATGGAATGTCGAATTTTCAATAATAAAAGTCGACTTAACATAAATTGAATAAGAACATTAGGCTTAAAAAAATTAGGAAATCGACTGCTCGAGAAAGGTAGTCGACTGCCCAGATGCATTCTGGAAACAGAATGCATCTGGTAACGAACCAGTCGACTGCCTCGTTACCAGATGCATTCTGTTTCCAGAATGCATCTGGGCAATCGATTATCTTTCTCTAGAAGTCGACTCCCAGTATGAAACTTTTTTTTATTTTGTTATTATATATATTTTTATTTATTAATGTTGTTATGATATTTTTTATTATTATATTATTATTAATAAATATTTATTATTTTTTTGGTTGTATTTATCATTATTATTACGATAAATCCAATCATTTTTATGATAAATCCAATTAAAATTACAATGAATGTCAAAATTTTTACGATTATGTTTATTAAATTTACGAAAAATCTACCCAAATTTACGATTATCCTTTTTAAATTTATGAATAATCTACTCAAATTTACGATGACCCTTTTTCAATTTACGATAATCTTTTATTAATTTACGATGATCCTTGACAAATTTACGTTTAATCTATTTACTTTTACAATGAATACAATCCAATTTACACAAGTAATGTGAAAATTATGTTCAAAATACATAGGAAGTCGAATTCTTAATAATAAAAGTCGACATTCTATAAATAAATTAAGAATAGCATGCTTAAAAAATTTGAGAATTCGACTGCCCAAAAATATCAGTCGACTTCCCGTATGCATTCTGGAAACAGAATACTTCTGGCTATTTAGCAGTCGACTGTCTTACGCATTCTAACGTTCTGCGATAAATTTTCTCTTAGGAAGTCGACTGCTTCAATCGAGCAGTCGACTTCCCCAATAAATTTCATTATCGAAACACTTATAAAACTAGGCAGTCAACTACCTGAAAACATGTCAAAAATTAAAAATCTTACTGATAAAAAATATAATGATTCCTTGGTCGTTTGGGAGGACGTTCTTTGTAAATCATTTGTTCTTCGCACTTTTAATCGCAATTTCCATCGTTTATGCAATTCTCTTCCACAAACTTACCCATTGTTAAAAATATAAGAAGGGAATAAAGAAGAACAACTATTTGATTGAGGTTAGGCTTAAAGTTTAGGATTTATAAAATATTGAGACAGCTACAAACTGGATTAAAGGTGAAACAGACAAAAATTGGAATAAATGGGTTTATGATTTAGGAATTAGGGTTTAAAAACAATAAAAAGGTTTATATAAGAAGAAGAATACTACAATTATAACAAGGGTATATTAGTAATATAATAGTATAATTTTAATAATATTTAGTAAATAATGTTAATTTTAATAATTGGTTTAGTAGGTTACCAAGTTAAAGAGTTTTTTAATTTTTAAAATTTCATCAATGGTTTATATTAGATTTGACTAATCCAATGGTTCTAATTCAATGACCTTAAAATAAGGTCAATTTTTATAACCTTACTGTAGAATTTGTCATTGGAAACTTTTAAAATCAATAGAAAGAAAATAGGAATGATAATTACACCTTAAATAAATTGTTGAAAATAAAATCATGTTCTCCTGTTTTAGAAATTAAAATTGAGAAATAGAATATCTTAAATAAAAAATTTCAACATTTGTAATTATAAAGCTTTATAAAATATATATTTTATAATAAACTATATGTGCATCGTGATATAAACATACGTATATTAAAAAAAAAACAAGTTTTCGAATACCTCATTATAGGTATTCAAATACCTTAAATTAAATTTTATTTTGGAACAAATATATATATGAGTTTATATCATAATATACATATAGTTTTCATAAAAAGTACATATCTTTATATATAGCTTTGTATATAGGTATTCTAATGCCTTAATATAGGTATTGGAATACCTAAAGATAATTCTTTTTTGGAATAATAATTATAAATATGTATAGTTATACTCTTAATTTCAGTGATTAGAATTCAAATTTCTAACAATCTCAATTAATAATAACTACGGCGGTACACATGCTTCACATGAGATTTTTCATTTCTTAAAAATAAATATAAATAGTATTTATTAAAAATAATAATAAATCAAGATAATTATTTTAAAAATATTGGTTTATTAAATGAAAATGAAATATTTAATTTATCAATTAATCATTTAATTATTTTTTATTGTTATAATTTTTAAAAATAAAATAAAATTCTAACACAAAATTAGAAAATTAAATAGACCAAAATAAAAAAGCTTATAAAATATTTAAATTTTTATTTAGCTTAACCCTAATTTGTTAGTCTCAATATAAATTAGGCTAATCCCCACCATCACTTTTTCTTTTTATTTGTTGTAAACTCTAAACGTGTAATATTGAAATTATTTATTTATTACTTTATTTCTTCTTTTATAGCCTTTGATTTTCATATTTAAAGAATTTTTTTTAATTTTTGAGTTGTAGAATTATTTCATGTATATTTTTGTGTTTATTGATTTTAAGTTTTAAAAAATGATTTTTGAAACTTTTTGTTTATACTTTAATTTTATCATTTTTTAAAATTTTTATATTATTTGTAATATTTATTACTTTTTTTATAGTTTTTGTAATTTTTAAATTTCAAGAATAATAAAAATAAAAAGGAAATTATGATTTGATTTGAAATTTTTTTGGATATTTGGTATTTGAATTTTAGTATTTTATTATTTTTGCAAACTTATTTTTTTGAGTATTTGATTTGAATTTTTAAAAAATTTTAATACGTATTTTTGAATATTTGTTTTTTGTTACATGACTATGTGGTTTAGTTCCTAAAAAACTTCTTTGAATTTTAATTTTTTTTCTCTCTCCACTATTCACATGTTTCGCTTCATTTTTTTTATTTTACCTTTGGAAAAACAATAATAGTATTTATAAAAGAAAAATTTTGTGAATATTTAATTTATTTCTTTTCAATTTTTTTATTTAAACTTTTCTTTTTCTCTCTTCTATTTCTTTTCTTCATAGCAAGTTCATAATTTTTTCGTATTTTTAATATTTTAAAATTAAAAAATAAATATTTTAATTTGAATTAAAAAATATCACGTATAAAACTAAAAACTATCCTTTGACTAAATTTATTTTTAAGATTTTAATTTTAAGAAAAAATAAAACTAATTATAAATAAAAAATTTAAAAAAATTGTCTTTAAACGTAATGAAATGCTATGTGACAGCTACTCACCCATTAAATGAATAATTTTTATACTTATTAGTGTTTTAAGTTTAACCCATGCAGTGACATAGTTTTATGACTTTTATCAAACCAAAACAATATAAAAAAAACATTTATCAAATCAACTCAAAAAAAAATGTAATGCACAGGTGTCAACATATCTCCACGAGGGGATTCTTTTTATATAATCAACAATGATTTAGATTAAATGCATTAATATTAGTAATCTAAGAGTTATAATTCATTAACATTACAATAAAATCAAAATTTATAAACTTATTATAAAAGTCCCTCACAAACAGCCATATATTCAAAACCAAAAACAATCCACAAGGAACCCAATAAGACAAAATCAGTGAGCAACTTCCACCATCAGTCTCCAATCAAAACCAAAGCCAAGAACCTGCCCAAAGCACACATCCCCATAAACGAAAGCCCAAGCGACAGTTAACAGACCACAAAAAAAACTGCATAGGTGTCAACATATCGTAAGGGAATTATTTTTATATATTGAATAGATAATAATAATAATAATAATAATAATAATAATAATAATAATAATAATTAGATAAATGCTCGCACTTTGCTGCGGGAGTATAATAAAGAGATGTACATATATAATTACTTTGAAACAATACATAAAATTAACAGAAAAATCCATAGATCCATCTATAAACAAATATTTTCACAATATTAAACAGGAAAACAAATTCTTTAATATGTTGGGCCTCCAATTTTTTTATCACAAGACTCACAACAATTAAGAGTTTAGATCTGTTGCTAAATTGAGGCATGACCTGCATTCAAAAATAAGTATGGCTTTCAATTTTTTTTTAATGTGAACCGACATAACAGCAAGGTGTATCCATGTGAAGGCCTAATTTATTAGAAAATGTTGTGGAAAATATCATCCATCTTGAATATGGATCATGCCTTTCAACAAATTAGAACATTTTTTGGGGAAAAAAGGAGAAAAGTACACGTTGAGAGACAAAAAAAGGCATGACGCCACTTCAACCTGCCTAATAACAAATTTGTTGTTTCTTGATCCCCATTGATAATACAATGCAAAAGAACAAAAAAAGGTCTGAAGATTTGTTCACTAAAAATATTTGACTCTTAGTCACATATTTTGTTCACAATATGCTCGAAAAAAAGAAAGCATGCTAGACCGATCTTGCTTAAGTTTGGAAAGAATGCCAAAGCAATATGCAGGCATTTGACTCTCTGTTAGATATTTGGTTCACAATCCGCTCGGGAGAAGAAAGCATGCTAGACTGATCTTACTTAAGTTTAGAAAGAATACCTAACCTATATGTAGATTCTTAAATCTAAAAAATTCCAATGTTTGAAAATGAAGCCGAAGGCCCGTTGGCATTCCTATAGTTTGAAAACAGCATGACTGGTACAAACCAAAATACTATATCTAACAGATGTAATTACCATAAGCATATATTTATGAGAATTTATGATGCCTAGGCCAAAGATTTCATAGATAAATCTCTGCATTACCAATACTGACGGAGAATATGAAAAGCCAGAACAAAAGAACATTAGCATGTTTCAAGGGCCAATGTAAATACCTGCAGAGGACATGATACCTACATGGGAGGTCTATTTTTTCTTAAGTAATCGTTTGAAAACAACCACCGATTTCTATGGTCCGAAGATTCCAATTGACTTGTTCGATCATTGGTCTTTGCCTTTTTTTATCACTTCATGCTTCACTGCGGCCACACTCAAAGAGTTAGGAGGTCGGCTGTAGAGGTCTTTGGCGGGTCGGACAGTACAGGTTCGGGTTGGGTTCAAATTCGGATTCGAATTTGATCGAGCTTAAATGAGGCATTAAAGGCACTGAAAGTGAGATAAACTTGGATCATCCAATTTTTTAAGTTTAATTATTTTGTACAAGTTGTTTTTTACTCATAAGTCTAAAATCTTTAAATTTGTCTAAATCGTATTTGTAAAAGTTGTAGGTGTTTGCGGCTCACCTCCTGCCACGTTTTTAAGCATCGGTTTTCTACTGTTCACCCTTCTTCTGATTTTGGTGCTTCGATGGTTTTTGGGTAAAATGATAATTTCGGCAGAGATCTTTTCCCGACATGGATTTGGTCTCTTCTCTCTTGCTTTGTCCTGTCTAAATAGAGAATTTCCAGGGTTAGCCTAGCTTTATGTTTCCCTTTCACACGGGCTGTGTTTGTTTGCCTTCCACCGAAAGTAGTTCTTCCTTCTGCTATCCTGCCCTACTTGCCATTGTCAACAGTGTTGCCTCTTGCTTTTTCCTTTTCTTTTTTTTTTTGCCGTTCCTCTGTTTTTTTAGATTAGGTTTGAAAAGAATAATTATCTAATATATTATTAATAAAATTTTTTTATTTCATAAATTAAATTAAAATGATGATATATATTTTATTTTATTTATTTTTTATTTTTTTAATATTTTAAAAAGATATATGTTATCATTTTAAATTTGTTTGTAAAATAAAAAAAATTTACTCATGAGGTATGAAATATTAATTCAGTTCGAAAAATCAATTTTTTTTTTCTCAACCCCATGTTTTATAGGCCATCGGCCATCTCCCATCTAAAACTATCTGCCATCCATGTCTCTCGGTTTGGGCCCGTTCCCATCCAAACAGGTTTTCTTGTCAAATTCAGTGTCCTTTGCTTGTGAAAATCAAAACTATATATGAATTCAACAATATATTTTTTATTTTTTTCCCTTTTCTGGAAGAAAGACTGTCTGAGATTTAATATATAATAATTGGACTATTGACTGCTATATGCCCTATTATTTATATATATATATATATATATATTTTAACATTAGCATTATTAAGTAATGTTCTCAGCCTTTAACTTTTCTCTCTGTTTAAGCTCAATGCAATTTTTGCTGATTTGTATCAACCTGAAAATCATGGGTTACAATGACTGTACAAATGTCAAAGACATTCACCGTTCTTCAGGCGCTTCCAGTGCCTCCCACGGTCGACGAATCGATACCGGAAAAGAAGCGTAAGAAAAACAAAAAAGGGGGTTGTTTCATGTTATATATGTTGCGCTTAAAGATGGCAATGAGTACGCTATAAACGGGTATCCGATACTATTTGACCCAATTAAGTAGAATTATGGTAGTATATAATCGGGTTCGGATAGTAAAATTATTACCTGTCACGAGTTTGAGTAGAGTTTGGGTAGTTATCTTAGGGTACCCGTTATCTGAACTCGATTATAAATAATAATTAATTAATATGATATTTATATTTTTTTTATATATAAATTAGGTATTATTAATATTGTATTTAATTAAATTAATTCATCAAATATCATAATTATGATTTTTAACTTTAATTTATATTTATTAGTTAAATTAAATTTATTAACTTAATTTTTAAATAATTTATTTCAAAATTGATTTTAAATTTAAATTTGAAAGTCAAACTTTGATTTAATAAACAGATATTTAACAGGTTCGGGTAGTTAAATGGGTATTTTTTATTTTATAGGGTTATGGTTTGGATAACACAAATAAAAATAATCGGATAATTAATCAGGTTCGAGTATTATATATTTTAATTGGGTTCGGATATTTCAAAATTAACAGGTACCCGACCTGCTTACATCCCTAGTTGCGCTAGTGTTGAGCTTGAAAAAGAAGACAAGAAGAAAGCCTTTTCATTCCTGGATAGTAACAGGTCTGGTGTGACCATGTGTTTTTCCAAATTTGAAGTAGGACCAAAGACAGTGGTGATTCCGGAGCTAAAATATCAAAGTAAGCTGCTGCTGGCTGGGTTTTTTTGATGTGCAGATGCATACTTTTGTTGTGTTGTAAGTATTTTGAGTGTTTGAAGTTTAAGTAGCCAAGGTCTTGGATGATTGTAGGCATGTTTTAGAATCAGGCAAAAAGGGTTTGTTGTTTTTGCTAGATATAAGCAGGTGGTGTAATGTTATGTTTGGAGATCATGTGATAAATTTTCTTTGTGGTTTTGGTTGATTAGATGTATGCGGGGGCTTGGAAAGTTATGTGTGCTGTCAGCTGTTTTATAGAAATTATGAAAACAGAAATTACAAAACATTAGAAGGTTTCTAAAGGAAAATATGTCAAGCCCTTATAACAAATTGAAAATAAAAACTTATTTTATTTATTTATAATTACCTGATATTTTAAGTTCATTCATTAATAAAGTGTCAATCTCTGCTATAGTGATAATGTATAGATGCTACATATGATTAGTGCATTATATTTTAGGGTTTATGTATGATGCACGGTGTATAGTTTCTATATGTTAATACATCAAAAATTAACACCTCATTAATAAATAAACTAAAAATATGTCAAGTCCTTAAAAATAAATATAAATAAAAAAATTTTTAATTTGCTCATAAGGATCTATTGATGAGGTATCAATATCTTATGTATTAATAATATATAAAGATTATACACTGTTAGTGCATCATATATAAATCTTATATTTTAACCTATTTTATATTTATGTATATTTGTTAGATATATAAAATATGCATTCCATGTTAAAGATCTTTATCATAGGATTTTACATGCATTTTAAAGTTTTGTGATATGATTATTCAATACTTGGAATTTCATTCTCATTAATCCTGCTCAAGAAGAGATGAAAATCCAGATCCCACCAAAACTTTTCCATGCTGCATATATGCAGTATGCAAAGTCACATGGAGGGAGCTAGATTCCTATGTTAGAACAATATTACCTAGGATGATATTTATAGCGTATGGATATTAGCTACCATTTGTGATCTGATAAGTTTTCTATTGTTTTATTATTATTTTTTATGTATAGCTGTCTAGCAGAGGCACATAGCTTTTTGGAGGTGAAAATTCCTCCAACTTCGACGATTTATGGAGCGCTGTCACCAGGAAGCGCTGCTCCGAAGCGGGCTGCTCCCGGGCACGCTATTCAAACGAAAATTTGCGACAAAATTTAACTGATTTTCTCATGACGACTTACAATTTTATTGGGACGAAAATTCTGTCGCTGATATTGATTTTCAGTGCTAAAGAGTATTAGGGACGAATTTGCGACAAAGTCATAACTGATGCATTCCATCGCCATTTTCGGATGAACATTATGCGGAAGTTAAAAGAGCAAAAGACAATATAAAAAAAAAAAGATTATACACGTAAAGTTACTGAACAGAAAAAAAATGGAGCACTCTATTTGATGGAATTACTCTGCCTCATTCTCTTCCACTAACACCACTATTATCACATTTCTAAAAACTAGGACAACAAGCCTCGCAACAATTGAAAACTAACTAGAAGATAGCTACAGATTTTATCCCACTAAATCAATAAGCTAACAACTTAAATTTAAAAGGAAAACAGTTAATACGTGTCCTGGTGTTGTATTTTAATACTCCCCCTCAACACCAATTTTTGTTCAACTTATCACCTCGAGCTACTGGCAGAAATTTCCAAACTTGTTGCCACTCAAGCCTTTTGTGAAAAAATCTGCAACTTGATTTTCTGTCTTAATATGCTCTAATGCAATTTCCTCTTGCAAAACTTTTTCCTTGATAAAATGATAATACACCTCCACATGTTTATTTCTTGCATGAAAAATTGGATTCTCCGCCAAACTTATTGCTGACTGGTTGTCGCAATACAAATAGAGGTGGCAAAAACTGGCCCGAGCCCGAAAACCCGTCTGAATCTGCCCGAGACCAAATCGGGACCAACCCGAATTGATCAAAAAAATCAAAGGCCCGTAACCGAAAAAGCCCGGAATCGAAAAAACCTGAAACCGAAAAAACTCGAACCCGACACAACCCGAACCCGACATAACCTGAGCCCGATACGATCCGAAACCAAGATCGATCTGACCCAAAACCCGTAAAAAATCAAATTTATAACCCGAAAAAATCTGAATTATAATTATATAATTATTATTTAAAAATAAATAAATAATTGATACACTTTTTTAATTTAAAAGTTTAAAATTTTGAAAACAATTATTATTTATTATACAATTTTATCAATTATATATTACCAGCATAATAAATATTAAATCTTTTAAATTAAATTAAATTAATTTAAAACACCATAATATATGATATAATATATGATATCAAATAATCTTTAATATTATACTTATTGCATTTATAATAATAAATATATTATTAATTTAAATTTGATTTTATTATAAAAATCATTTTAACACTTTATTATTTTTATTTTATAATAAAATTTTAATTTTAATACAATAATAAATCAAATATATAAAAAATTATATAATTTCAATATTTGTTTGAAACTTTGAATTTGATATTTTGTGCAACACATTAAAAATATTTTTAATAAAATTAAATTTAAACTATATTTTCTTAAAGTTTCAAGTATAGAAAGATATTAAATTTAGATTAAAAAACCTAATCTTAAAATTAAAATTCAAGTTTTTAAGATTAGAAAAAGTTAAGTAATTAAATTAAACAATACAAAAACAATTTTTTTATAAGCTTGGGTATTATTAAAAGAGAAAATTATAGTGTAATTTTATTTTTAGCCTTAAAACAAAAGACATTAAAAAATCAAGCTAGTGGTAATTAATTATTTATTATATTATAATAATCTTATACATGAATAAACCAATTTGGTATCCTATAATAATGATTGTATATTATATTATAATAATCTTTTAAGAATAAATTATGTAATCTCTTAGTGTGTAAGTATTATTTTGATAGAATTAAGTATTTATTAAAAATAATTTATTTATTATCTATTAAATGTAAAATTAAAGTGTGGATAAAAAAAATAATTCTAATAGTAAATTAAAGTGTAATTTAATAATATATTAGAGTTGTATTAGTATGTAAGTGGTAATTTTAATAAAATTTGTTTTTATTAATATTATTATTAATTATATTTAAATAACTAACATTATAATTTAGTAATATCTATTATTTAACATTTTAATTAGATATTCAATCAATTGGTGTATATCTAATATTATTATGTTAATGTGAATATGAAAAAAAAAAATTAGTTCTCAGTTGGTGTATAATTGTATATGATATGATTACGGATGGCAACGGATAGGGTGTACCCATTAATTTTGAGATACCCAACTGTGAAGATTCCAAATTCTCGACTCTGAACTTGTAAGTTGATGTATAATTGAAGTAAATTAAATATTGAAGATATAATTGAAATTTTATTCATTATGAAGTGATGAATTATGTACAAACAATATAATAATTTTTCGATTTCAAGTTTATAAGAATTATGAGGAATGAAGGAAACTAAGGACTTAAAATGGTGGATTAAAACATCTTAATAAATTACATGAGAATAATTTATTCAATTGATGCATTAAAACACTAAGAATCTTATTGTATTAAATAGACAAGGGTTCTTAAGGAAATATTAATAAAGAAATATGTGTGTCATAAAAGAAATAATGTAATATAATATATATTATAGTGTGTGTGTGTGTGTGTGTATATATATATATATATATATATATATATAATATAATATAATTAATTAGATTATAATATAAAAAAATTATAATATAATGTAATATAAAAGACAATATTGTACTATAAAAAATACATATTATAATAAAAGAAATGATATAATATTATATAGAGTATTATATTGTATATATTATTATTATTATTATTATTATTATTATTATTATTATTATTATTCAGTAAACTATTTTTTTGGCCAACAATATTTCATTAAATTTTAAATTGCAAGTTGTGTTAAAATAAAATTAAAATTTACAACAAATATTACAAATTCCCAATCTAGCTCACGTGATTAAACATATAACAGTAAATATAAGAGGTCATGCTTCAAATCTTTGTACAAGCATATAATTTTGATTACTTTCATATAATTGATGAACGGGTTCAGGTACCAGATACTACTTGATCAAAAGTTAATCGAGTATAACATACCCTAAGGGTACTACCCGAATCCGATACGGGTAATAAGAACACTATCTGATTCCTATAATTATTCGATTATAGGGTCGGATAGTGTCGAGTACAGGGTCGGATAGTGTCGAGTACCTGATTATATATTACCCATTTACGTCATTATATCAAATGTTATTATTTATAATATAATATCAATTGGCGTATATAACTTGTTTAATTTAACGTTCTAAATTTTTAATGAGATATTTGATTAATTAATGTGTTTGAGTACGATTATATTTAATAAAAATAATGTTATATTATGATTTATGTACAAACCAAAAACAAAATAAATATAAAATTGAGATAATTAATTGACCAATTATTCATAATATTAATTATTTTTTTAATGTATACTATAATTTTATTCAACATTATAATTAAAGAATTAGTTAACTAGTTATGCGGTTAAATTTAATTTAATTACTAATTATGTTGGTATTTAAAAGACAAAATAAATGTAAAAAGGATTCTTAAAAATTTAAAATTTTATTAAAAAAGCTAATTAAACAAAGTAAAAAAAAAATTTATTGAACTAAAAGTATCTAAATTCTAATGGCCCAATATTGACAAAAAAACACAATAACCCAATAAGTTATTGTTAAGAGTATAAAGCTATTTATATAATATTTAATTGTTTAGTGTGATTTATTTATAATTTGTTAGTTATTTATTTGTATAGCTAATACTTTTGGATTTTCACTTTCTTTTAGTTTTACTATATATATTTGGCTCACTTAAAAAATAAATTTTTATATAATTATTAATATATAATTATATATTTTATAACAAATGTGAATATTACAGGAAATTAAAAAAAAATAATAATTATCAAGTAATAAAAATATTAAAGTGTAAAATTTATATTTATATAAATTTAGTCAAAACAACAAAAGAAATTAAAAATAATGAGTAATACTATTTTATTTATAAGAGTTTCGTGTGAAAGGAAATCTGTTTGATTTTCATTTTTCAATTCCCTCCAAACAAGCTTTTCCCACATTACCAAAAAATTTCAAATTTTTTGGGAATATGCCTTTTCACTCCCTTGAAAATCAAGTGAAAAAACTTCAAAAGCAAACTTTGAAATATCTTTATCTCAATATACTACCATGCAGTGTAAATATGATAATTAAAAAAAATGAACATGACATTAGATCAAATTTTGATAAAAATTAGAAAAAAATGTGTTTGGTATATCAATATAAATTTTAATACAATAATTTTTATATTTTTTATGATACAAATATATTCGATGCAATACATGTAATAACTGGAAAATTCTTACAATATTGAATTAATTGTTTATTGTTTAGCATAAATTTTTTTACTAATAAAATAAATTTAAATAATTACATAGGGACATGTAGACGTGTAGACCTCTCGGCACAACTTAATTAGTCCCGGAGATAAGAGATCTTGTCTACTTCAAGCTCGATGCGACAAGCTACAATAAGCCTATAAATTTTGGTTAAACCTTGTGTAAATCAACTAAGTTCATAAAGTTGATTTTAATGTATTTTAATTAGTTAAATTCAGAAATAATAAAATTATTTAATCTAAGTGTGAGTCTTGGGTGTAGTTACATATTATACATCATATATATAATAATAATAATAATAATAATAATAATAATAATAATAAATGTGGTATACACATATATAATAAAACAAAGTAAATAAAATAAAATATTACAAAAAAATTACCATAAAGTATTTGCATAATATAAAATATACTTTATATAATATAATAATGATATTATAGTAATAAATTGATGAAACTGATTGGCTTTTTGAAGAAGCCAATCGGCTTCCAGCTTGTTCCCACTCACGTGGGATTCAATTAAAAACAACAAAAGAAAGGGTGAACAGGAAAGGATGGAAGCGGGAAAGTAAATGGGAAAGAAAAACAGAGAGGGCGATAGGGATTGAAGCTGGGGCTATCGACAGAAACGAAAACAAAGGAAAGGAAGGTTTGTTCGGCAATTTGGGAAAGGAAAAGGAAAGGCTGTTCAGGCGGCCTGGGAAGAGCAGATCGGTATCGGAAAAGGGGGGAAAAAGGAAGGAAATTATAGAGCAGAAGAGGCTGAACAGAAAGGCTTTCATAAAGGGCTGAAAGTGTGGCATTGGAGATGGTCTGAAGCTGCCATTAGGGGGCTAAATCTGGACCGAAAGTTTCTGATTTTGGGTGGCTATCAGGGTGACAGATTATAGGGGTTCCAAACGAGTAAGTCTTAGGCGTGAAGAAGAATAGAAGGGCTGGAAACAAAATACAACAACAGGGGATGTGAAGCTTCATTTTTTTTGACAGCCATTGATTTGTACTTTAGGGCTGTGAATCGAGGTTACTGAAAGAGAAAACAATAGTTGGGCTCTTGGTGATCAAAGAGTGAAAATGAAGGAGGAAGGATGAAACTTCATTCTCGACAAAGTTACGGCAGCCAACGTGCATCGAAGGAACCTTTCTGGAACAGCCATTTACGATTAAGAATGGAGGAAGGAAATTGAAGGAACCAGCAGCATAAGGCCAACAACATGGGATTCCTTTGACAGAAGTAAACTCTTAAGGTAAGAAGTGCCTAGTGGATCTTGAATCATGAAATTTCTCATATTAGTTAAGTTAAAAAGATAAATAAATATATGTATGTTAATGTAGGGGCTGAGTGAGAAGGAAATACAATAAGATTGAATCGAGGACATTAGGACGAAGCAAGAAGTACCTAATTGTCCATTCGTCGATCAGTGCTTAAGAAGGCAGCAGTAGATTTTGTTGGGCATTCCAAGAAGTAAGACTATAATTACTCTAGGAAATCATAGAATTGTTAGTATATCATACTAAAACGTTTTATGAAAATATGATTGCTAGAGACTCCGTGATAAGGGCTGTTGGACAGATAATTTCAACGACCAAAAGTAATGAGAAAGAAGGCTCGATTTAATTTCCAAAGTAAGTACGTGATACGATAGAATCTAAGCCCTAGTAGAAATGTCAAGTTTCTAATCTCGTAGGTGTCATCGGCGTAGGTTAAGGAAAAAACCAAATTCAAGAAAAACACAAAAGTGTGAGGCATATGATTGTGGTGAAACCAACCTTGGTGTCGTGCAACGAAAGGTAAGGGAATATACAGTAAATGTTTACTAGTCTGCTATGTTGTGTATATCTAAATTTCTGTATTTAATACTTATTGATTCTAAATGCGTTCTTGGTTGAATTTCATACGTATTGAACTGAGTTGAAGTACAAATAGTTTTGAATTTGAACTGTGTTAGACTTGTGGATGAACATACTGTTGGTTGGTGTTTTATGCAGGTTGTTTGGTTGTGGATTATGATGCTGGGTAGCGTTCTACCTATGCCGTCATAATGCCGAAATTTCGTTAGAAATTATTAAATAGATTTTTGGCATTGGTTTAAATTCTATAATGTATTTAAAACCTCATATACCTTAAGCACCATTACTAGTCATCGAGATACTGTCTTTTTGAAATATGTTTTGTACGATGAGGTTATCAAAACGTGTGGGTTTATTACGAATTATGCCTCCCATACTTAAGATACATTATAAAAGTATTCTTGCATGAATTTTGGCGTAAGAGACAAGGGATGCTTGGAATTTGCCTGTGTGGCACTTAACTCGCCTGTGTGGCGTTTACTGAGCCTGTGTGGTGCTCGCCTGTGTGGCATTTAAGTTATGCCTATGTGGCATTTAGTAAGCCTGTGTGACACTTATTGTGAAATATCCTGGATGCTTTGTGATCTTCCAAGCATCCGACAAATAGTCGTGACTTGTACCTCAGCTACTAGATGATCACTGATGCTGGGATGATTTATGATCATGGATAGAATCTTGGTTCGGAACGGTAACCACTGCTAGCTACAGTGGACGCTTTCATAGAAAGCTTACGATTATTTCCAAAGATCCCGGTTATATTACGATACCTTATCAATGAAATCCTATCTCTTGAAAATATTTTGATTGTGTATTTCGATTTTATAAATGCGTGAGTGCAAGTGTTTTTATAGCTTATAGAACAATGATTTGTCAACTTGCATTTTTTCGTAAGACATACTTAAGCATGAGTTTTGACGCACTTATTCACGCATACACATGCACGAACATAGTAGAACATCTAATATCACTTAGCATATGTTTTCTTACTGGGCTTTCCCCAAAGCTCACCCCCTTCCACCTCAGATTATTTCAGGTAGACTCGGCACGAGCGTGGTGCATTGAGAGTCTTTTTGTCGAGTTGCAGAAAGTTGTATTTTGAGCCAAGGTATAATCTTTTGTTATTTTGTTTATATGCCAGACTAAATTCTTTTGTGTACGTAGTGTATAGGATTCAGGATGTAAGTATTAGGAGATATCAAGTTTGTAAACATACTGTGTTATATAGTTAAGTTGAATTCTCGATATATTTACATATTGAATCCATGGATGCCAAATATTTCAGAAGTTATATTGAGATTTGGAATTGCTACAGGTTGAAACAATGATGTACTTAGTATGGGGATGGATAATGGAATAAAATAGGGGTGGAAGTTTTCAGTGTCATTTTCGGCACGTTTTAGAGAAGACCATTCTGGGACCTTAGACAACTAGTCTTAAATAACTATAGGAGTGAGATTCTACTCATTAGGTTTTAGCTACACTGAGCGAGTGACAAACATAGGAAGTGAAGGAAAAAAGTTAGCCCGAAAATCCCGGCTTCCGAGGGCGTTATAGAATGGTATCAGAGCATAGTTTGTCTAGCCTTGTGTCAGTGTAGATAGGCTAGAACTAGTCTTACATCCCATATAACTGCGTGCGTCTGGATATAAACTGTAAATGATGCTTTGACACGATATTACCGTGTGTTTTTCGAATAGAGTACTATACATGTCTGCGTAAATAGTACTAAACATGTTTATCTTATTTAGGTATATCTGAAATGAAAGGACAGTATAGAAGCGTGAGGAAAGTTGGGAGGAGACGGGAGGAGCCAGCTCCCGAAACACATACTCCAAAGCCACCGCCACCTCCTCCTCCTCAGCCAGAAACTGATGGAGACCGTATTACTCGAGTTGAGAGGAATTTAGACACCATGTCCCGAAACATGGATGCCATGTCTACCATGTTCACTCAGTTCATGGCGAGGTTTAATCAGGATCAGGTGGTGCCACCCTTGGCTCCAACAGTACCGCCACCTCCTCCATCAGCTGTACCTCCTCAAGCACCTCCGCCGCCACCACCATCGAGCACTCAAGTGACTCTGCCACCACAGGTGGATACCCCACAACCACAATCTGAGCCTCAACAATCACCAGCAAACCCCTCATCAATGACTCCTTCACAGCCACAAGCAGCATCTTCTTCTACTGGGGACATAGTTAAGAAGAATATGGAGCTCCTTAAACAATTTCAGAAAATGAGTCCCTCGGTATTCAAGGGAGTAAAGGATCCAGTGCATGCAGAGGACTGGGTCCTACAAATGGAGAAGTCATTTAAGTTTATGGGTTGTAGTAGTACAGAAAGGGTGTCCTTAGCCACCTTTATGTTGCAATCGGATGCTGAACATTGGTGGATGTCCACTGAGAAAATATTGAGTGCACAACACTCTGAGATTACATGGGAAGTCTTCCTACAGTACTTCCAAAATCAGTATATTCCTGAGACAGCCCAAAGGAAGAGACAAACCGAATTTTTGAGATTGACTCAAGGGAGTATGACGATGGACCAATATGAGGCCAAGTTCACGGCCCTTTCTCGATATGATACTAACATCTCCTGTAATGAGACTAAAAAGACTTTAAAGTTTATTACGGGATTGAGACCGTCAATTCGGAGTCGATTGGCAGTATTGGACATCACTACTTGCCCGGAAGCCCTAAGAAAGGCTCAACTAGCGGAGCATGATATAGAACTCACACAGAATGAGTGTGGCTCTAAGGGAAAGAACCATGGAACGAGTCAAGGGAAGAGGCCAGACATGGGGAGACATAAGCATAATCAGACTCCCTTTAAGAGATAGAGGTTTCCTGACACTTGACATCAGCCTACGAGACCTACACCATTCCATACCACACCAAAAGCTCAGACTTGTGGAGTATGTGGTAGGTTTCTTGGGAATAGGCCCTGTCACATGGCGACTCGGGCTTGTTATCTTGCGAGAAATATGGGCACATAATGAAGGATTGCCCGACACTCACTACCATAGCTTCGCCTCCACCGAAACCAGTTGAAGGATAAAGTAGTCAACAGAAGGTCACAGACAAAGGGAAGAAACCAGTGACACAGGGGCGAGTATTTGCCTTAGATCGGGAAGCAGCTGACGCTTCCACCGATGTGATCAAGGGTAAACTTCTAATCCATGACTTAGAAGCATTCGTTTTAATTGATTCAGGTTCCACACATTCATTCATATCACCTACATTTGTTAAGAGACTACATATAGAGCCTGAACACTTAGACTACATATTGCATGTTAGTACTCCTATGAAAGAGTCACAAACAATCGACCTAGTATATAAGAATTGTAAGGTTAAGGTGGGAGGTAGGAATTTAATAGCAGACTTAATTATGTTGAACATGTTTGACTTTGATGTTATTTTAGGCATGGATTGGTTAACAGCTAACCGTGCCAATGTAGACTGCTATAAAAAGATTGTAACCTTCTCCCTACCTGAACCACTTGTAATACATTTTGAAGGTAAGAAATATCTTTTGTGAATCTTACTTGTGAAAATGTTGCTTTTATGAAGGCTATTTAGCATTCGTTGAGGATGCAAATAAGGAACACCCGGAATTGCCCAAAATACCTAATGCAAGAGACTTTCTTGATGTCTTTCCGGATGATCTACCGGGGTTACCACCAAAGCGAGAAACTGAGTTCGCTATTGACCTTCTTCCCGGAACTCAACCGATCTCCAAGCCTCCGTATAGAATGGCCTTGGTAGAGTTAGAAGAATTAAAGACACAGCTTCAAGAACTTTTAGACAAGGGATTTATAATCCTTAGTGTGTCTCCGTGGGATGCTCCGGTAATATTTGTGAAGAAGAAGGATGGGAGTATGAGGTTATGTACGGATTATCGGCTATTAAACAAGGCTACTATAAAGAACAAGTACCCGCTACCTAGAATAGATGACTTATTTGATCAGTTGCAAGGTGCAAAGGTATTTTCCAAGATTGACTTGAGATCAGGATACCATCAGTTGAGGATCAGAAGTCAAGATATCCCGAAAACAGCCTTTAGAACACGTTACGGCCACTATGAATTCTTAGTGATTCTGTTTGGTTTAACAAACGCACCCGCAACATTTATGAGTTTGATGAATGAAGTCTTTAAGCCATTTTTGGATAAGTTTGTGATAGTGTTCATCGACGACATCCTATTGTATTCCAAGTCTCATGATGAGCATGCTCAACACTTACAAATTGTTTTGCAGACACTTAGAGAAAAGAAGTTGTATGTCAAGTTTAGTAAGTGTGAGTTTTGGCTGGAGCAAATTTCTTTCTTGGGTCATATTGTGACAAAGGATGGAGTATCCGTGGACCCGTCCAAGGTTGAGGCCGTGGTTAATTGGGAAAGGCCAAAGACCGTCATAGAGATCCGAAGTTTCTTGGGCTTAGCGAGGTACTACAGGAGATTTGTTGAAGGATTCTCTAAGATAGCGGCTCCATTAACACGCCTTACACGTAAGGAGGTCAAGTTCCAATGGACCGATGCGTGTGAGCGTAATTTTCAAGAGTTGAAGCAGAAGTTGACCACAGCACCAGTCCTAGTTATCCCGAGTGGATCGAGAGGTTTTACGGTGTATGGTGATGCATCCATTCAAGGTCTGGGTTGTGTGCTAATGCAAAATGGCAAAGTAGTAGCTTATGGTTCTAGACAGCTTAAGGACCATGAAAAGAATTACCCTACTCACGATCTTGAGTTGGCGGCCATAGTGTTTGCATTGAAGATTTGGTGCCACTATCTTTATGGAGAAAAGTTTTAAATATTCACAGATCATAAGAGTCTCAAATACTTGTTCTCTCAAAAGGAGTTAAATATGAGACAACGGAGATGGATGGAATTGTTGAAAGACTATGATTGTGAAATCTTATACCATCCCAGTAAAGCGAACAAGGTGGTTGATGCTTTGAGTCGGAAGAGCATGGGCTTGGTTTCATACATGATGGTCAAGGAATGGGATTTGATGAAACATTTTTTCGAGCTGAGTGTGAATGTAAAGCCTTCTGAAGGTTTTCTAATTGCTAGTCTAAGAATCGAACCGAGTATAGTGGAGCAGCTCAGACGAGCACAGAGAGAAGATTCTAGATTAGTAGAGATGGTTAATCAAGCGGAACAAAATGAAAATTCGAAGTATAAAGTAGGCGAAGATGGATTACTAAGGTTTAGAGGCCGAATATGTGTCCCTAGTGATGATAACTTGAAGAAGCAGATTTTGGATGAAGCTCACAGTTCTAAGTACACCATGCATCCGGGGAGTACTAAGATGTATCAGAATTTATGCCAAGTGTATTGGTGGTCAGGGATGAAGAAAGATATAGCTGAGTTTGTATCCAGGTGCTTAGCTTGTCAACAAGTGAAGGTTGAACACCAAAGGCTAGCAGGATTACTTAAGCCTTTGGAAATTCTAACATGGAAGTGGGAACATGTCACCATGGATTTCATCATAGGATTGCCGAGATCCAGATGGAATCATGATGCGATTTGGGTGATAGTAGATCGATTAACTAAGTCGGCTCATTTTCTTGCTAAGAAATCTACCGATCCCTTAAGTGCATTGGCAAAGTTTTATATGAGAGAAATAGTTCGATTACATGGCGTCCCGGCGAGTATTACTTCAAATAGAGACTCAAGATTTACGTCTCGATTTTGGGAACACTTTCAAGAAGCTTTAGGGTTATAACTCAATTTCAGTACAGTCTTCCATCCTCAGACTGATGGACAATCTGAGAGAACTATATAGACCTTGGAAGATATGTTAAGGGCATGTACTATTGATTTTAAAGGCTCATGGGATGACCACTTACCTTAGCCGAATTTGCCTACAACAATAGTTATCATGCTAGTATTAGAATGGCGCCATATGAAGCATTGTATGGACGGAGATGTCGATCTCCAATTGGTTGAGAAGAAGTGGGTGATAGAAAGTTGTTTACTCCTGAGCTTGTTGAGCAAGCTTCAGAAGATGTTAGATTAATATGTGAGAGACTCCGAACAGCTCAAAGCTGGTAAAAGAGTTACGCAGACACTCGGAGGAGAGAATTGGGATTTGAAGTGGGGGATAGTGTCTTTTTGAAGGTCTCTCCATCAAAGGGTATCATGAGGTTTGGGATGAAAGGAAAGTTAGGTCCTCGATTTATTGGCCCATTTGAGATTTTAGAGAGGATTGGAGACGTTGCATACCGATTAGCTTTACCGCTACAGCTATCGAGTGTGCATAATGTCTTCCACATATCCATGTTAAGGAAATACTATCCGGATCCCTCTCACGTGATAGCATATGAACTACTTGAGATTAGAGAGGACTTAAGTTATGTAGAGAGGCCAATCAGAATTGTAGATAAAAAGGAGAAAGTGTTGAGATCAAAGACTATTCCTCTAGTAAAGGTTCATTGGCAGCATCACTCATTTGAAGAATCTACTTGGGAACTTGAGAGCTTAATGAAAGATAAGTACCCCCACCTATTCCAACCCGACATGGAAAATTTGGAAGACCAAATTTCTTAAGGTGGGTAGAATGTAATAACCAAAACATTCTTACAATATTGAATTAATTGTTTATTGTTTAGCATAAATTTTTTTACTAATAAAATAAATTTAAATAATTACATAGGGACATGTAGATGCGTGGACCTCTCGGCACAACTTAATTAGTCTCCGAGATTAGAGATCTTGTCTACTTCGAGCTCGGTGCGACAAGCTACAGTAAGCCTATAAATTTTGGTTAAACCTTATGTAAATCAACTAAGTTCATAAAGTTGATTTTAATGTATTTTAATTAGTTAAATTCAGAAATAATAAAATTATTTAATCTAAGTGTGAGTCTTGGGTGTAGTTACATCTTATACATCATATATATAATAATAATAATAATAATAATAATAATAATAATAATAATAAATATGTTATACACATATATAATAAAACAAAGTAAATAAAATAAAATATTACAAAAAGGTTACCATAAAGTATTGCATAATATAAAATATACTTTATATAATATAATAATGATATTATAGCAATAAATTGATGAAATCGATTGGCTTTTTGAAGAAGCCAATCGGCTTCCAGCTTGTTCCCACTCACATGGGATTCAATTAAAAACAACAAAAGAAAGGGTGAACAAGAAAGGATGGAAGTGGGAAAGTGAATAGGAAAGAAAAACAGAGAGGGCGATAGGGATTGAAGCTAGGGCTATCGACCGGAATGGAAACAAAGGAAAGGAAGGTTTGTTCGGCAATTTGGGAAAGGAAAAGGAAAGGCTGTTTAGGTGGCCTGGGAAGAGCATATCGGTACCGAAAAAGGGAGGAAAAAGGAAGGAAATTATAGAGCAAAAGAGGCTGAATAGAAAGGCTTTCATAAATGGCTAAAAGTGTGGCGTTGGAGATGGTCTGAAGCTGCCGTTGGGGGGCTAAATCTGGATTGAAAGTTTTTGATTTTGGGTGGCTATCGAGGCGGCAGATTAGAGGGGTTCCAAATGAGTAAGTCTTATGCATGAAGAAGAATAGAAGGGTTGGAAACAAAATGAAACAACAGGGGATGTGAAGCTTCATTTTTTTTGACAGCCATTGATTTGTAGTTCAGGGCTATGAATCGAGGTTACTGAAAGAGAAAACAATAGTTGGGCTCTTGGTGATCAAAGAGTGAAGATGAAAGAGGAAGGATGAAGCTTCATTCTCGACAAAGTTAGGGCAGCCAACGTGCATCGAAGGAACCTTTATGGAACAGCCATTTACGATTAAGAATGGAGGAAGGAAATTAAAGGAACCAGCAGCATAAGGCCAACAACATGGGATTCCTTTTACAGAAGTAAACTCCTAAGGTAAGAGGTGCCTAGTGGATCTTGAATCATGAAATTTCTCATGTTAGTTAAGTTAAAAAAAATAAATATATGTATGTTAATGTAGGGGCTGAGTGAGGAGGAAATACAATAAGATTGAATCGAGGACATTAGGACGAAGCAAGAAGTACCTAATTGTCCATTCGTCAATCAGTGCGCAAGAAGGTAGCAGTAGATTTTGTTAGGCATTCCAAGAAGTAAGACTGTAATTACTCTAGGAAATCATAGAATTGTTAGTATATCATACTAAAACGTTCTATGAAAATATGATTGCTAGAGACTCCGTGATAAGAGCTATTGGACAGATAATTTCAACTTCCAAAAGTATTGAGAAAGAAGGCTCGATTTAATTTCAAAACAAAGTACGTGATACGATAGAATCTAAGCCCTAGTAGAAATGTCAAGTTTCTAATCTCGTAGGTGTCATCAGCGTAGGTTAAGGAAAAAACCAAATTCAAGAAAAACACAAAAGTGTGAGGCATATGATTGTGGTGAAACCAACCTTGGTGTCGTGCAACGAAAGGTAAGGGAATATACGGTAAATGTTTACTAGTCTGCTATGTTGTGTATATCTAAATTTCTGTATTTAATACTTATTGATTCTAAATGCGTTCTTGGTTGAATTTCATACGTATTGAACTAAGTTGAAGTACAAATGGTTTTGAATTTGAATTGTGTTAGACTTGTGCATGAACATACTGTTGGTTGGTGTTTTATGCAGGTTGTTTGGTTGTGGATTATGATGCTAGATAGCGTTCTACCTATGCTGTCATAATGCCGAAATTTCGTTAGAAATTATTAAATAGATTTTTGGCATTGGTTTAAATTCTATAATGTATTTAAAACCTCATATACCTTAAGCACCATTACTAGTCATCGAGATACTGTCTTTTTGAAATATGTTTTGTACGATGAGGTTATCAAAATGTGTGGGTTTATTACGAATTATGCCTCCTATACTCAAGATACATTGTAAAAGTATTCTTGCATGAATTTTGGCGTAAGAGACAGGGGATGCTTGGAATTTGCCTGTGTGGCACTTAACTCGCCTGTGTGGCGTTTACTGAGCCTGTGTGGCGCTCACCTGTGTGGTGTTTATTAAGCCTGTGTGGCACTCGCCTGTGTGGCATTTAAGTTATGCCTATGTGGCATTTAGTAAGCCTGTGTGGCACTTATTGTGAAATATCCTGGATGCTTCGTGGTCTTCCAGGTCCTGGATGCTTCGTGGTCTTCCAGGCGTTTGACAAATAGTCGTGACTTGTACCTCAGCTATTAGATGATCACTGGTATTGAGATGATTCATGATCATGGATAGAATCTTGGTTCGAAACGGTAACCACTGCTAGCTACAGTAGACGCTTTCATAGAAAGCTTATGGTTATTTCCAAAGATCCTGGTTATATTACGATACCTTATCAATGAAATCCTGTCTCTTGAAAATATTTTGATTGTGTATTTCGATTTTATAAATGCATGAGTGCAACTGTTTTTCTAGCTTATAGAACAATGATTTGTCAACTTGCATTTTTCCGTAAGACAAACTTAAGCATGAGTTTTGACGCACTTATTCACGCATACACATGCACGAACATAGTAGAACATCTAATATCACTTAGCGTATGTTTTCTTACTGGGCTTTCCCCAAAGCTCACCCCCTTCCACCTCAGATTATTTCAGGTAGACTCGGCACGAGCGTGGTGCATCGAGAGTCTTTTTGTCAAGTTGCAGAAAGTTGTATTTTGAGCCAAGGTATAATCTTTTGTTCTTTTGTTTATATCCCAGACTAAATTCTTTTGTGTACACAGTGTATAGGATTCAAGATGTAAGTACTAGGAGATATCGAGTCTTTAAACATACTGTGTTATGTAGTTAAGTTGAATTCTCAATATATTTACATATTGAATCCATGGATGCCAAGTATTTCAGAAGTTATATTGAGATTTGGAATTGTTACAGGTTGAAACGATGATGTACTTAGTATGGGGATGGATAATGGAATAAAACAAGGGCGAAAGTTTTCAGTGTCATTTTCGGCACCTTTTACGAGAAGACTATACTGGGACCTTAGACAACTAGTCTTAAATAACTATAGGAGTGGGATTCTACTCATTAGGTTTTAGCTACACTGAGTGAGTGACAAACATAGGAAGTGAAGGAAAAAAGTTAGCCTAAAAATTCAGGCTTCCGAGGGTGTTACAATACGAATACAAAATATATATATATACGAATTATTAAGTCTAATATAATGTAATGTCAACTATAATCGTTTTAATTATAATCGGAATTCAAAGATGATTTTTTTTTATTACAAAGGAAACATTAAATAACTAGGGATAGGGTTGCTTGGATTTGAACCTAAGACTTACAATATGCCACAACTCATCTTTGACCACTAGGCCAAGAGGTTGTTGGCAATTCAAAGATGATTTTTAGTAGTTGGAGTTTGTGGACAAAAAAAATTAATTAGTACAGAATTCCAGATGCTTCCAAGGCAAAAGTTTACACTAGCAGAGGTGCTTTTTTTTCTTGCAAATGCAATGCAAGATTTAAAACTTTTTCAATGTCTTTGACGTGTTCGAGTACTTTACTTATAATTCTTTTTACGATAATTAATCAATTATAATTAAAATTATGTACTGGTCCATCATTTACAAGTGCGAACTTTATGTATTATTTTGATAGATCTCACGTGACTTTAAATTTTGATTAATTAATTATAATGTAATAATTATAGATGATATGTTCTCTTTTATGATTGTAGATAACTATATTCTTCATTGGTCCACTCCCAATGTTTTCAAAATCATCCCAACCAAATTTCTCAATATATATATATAAAATACAATTTCCGTTTATTAAATTTTAACTTTAATTTAACATTTCTATTATATTTTTATTTAACTATATAAAATTAAATTAATTATTACATTCAAAATTATAAAATATTTATAATTTATAAAATTTTAAAATAAATTGACTAAGCCCGCTAAGCCCCTTCGATTAAAATCGAACCGAACCCAAAACCGGACTGAAATCGAGAAAACTCGCAACTGAAAAAACTCGAGACCGAAAAAACTTGCGACCGAGAAAACCCACAACCGAAAAAACCTGTAACAGAAAAAACCTAAACCATAAAAAACCCAGACCGAACCCACCCGATTGCCACCTCTAAATACAGAGGAATTGCATAATCTATTGGTTGACACAAGTGCTTCAACAATTGTTTGAGCTAAGTGCTCTCTTGAGCTGCCATTGCTGCAGCTCGATATTCTGCTTCTACTGTTGACAAAGACACAGTTGGCTGCCTTTTGCTCCACCAAGAAATTGCTCCCGACCTAAGCATGAAAACATACCCGGTAGTTGAGCATCGAGTATCATGATCACATACATAGTCAGCATCACAATAACCAACTAGCTTGCAATCTCCACCTTTCTTATACAAGATACCATAGTCAAGCATACTCTTCACATATCTCAAAATTCATCAAACTGCTTCCAAGTGAGACTTCTTTGGATTTTGCATGTATCGACTCATTATACCAATTGCATAAGAAATATCAGGTCTGGTTAAAGTTAAGTAGATCAAACTACCCACCAATTGTCGATACATCGTTACATCTTCCAAATCTCTCCCTTCATGAGCACACATTTTGGCATTTGGCTCTGTCGGCATGTTGGTTTGCACTCAAGCATTCCAAACTTCTTCAACAAATCTCTGGAATATTTTTGTTGACAGAGAAATATTCCTTCTTGAGTACGATCAATCTCTAGACCAAGAAATGGTTAAGCTGTCCAAGTTCTTTCATCTGAAAACAAACTGACAAATTCTCCTTTGTTTGGAGAATTTCTTCTTCACAATCTCCTGTTATGATTAAATCATCCACATACACTAGCACAATAGCTAGCTTCCTTCCACTAGCTTTGACAAACAAACTAGAATCCGCAGATGTCACCAAATAACCACTATGAGTCAGAAATTCAGCAATCTTACCGTACCAAGCTCTCGGTGCTTGCTTTAATCCATAGAGTGCCTTCAGTAGCTTACACACATATTCAGGATGATCTTGACTGTGAAAACCCATCGGCTGATTCATGTAGATCTCCCGATCCAACTCCCCATGTAGGAATGCTTTCTTTACATCCATCTGCCACAAGTTCCAATCTTTGCTAGCTATAAGTGCAAGTAAGACTCGTACAGTTATAAGTTTTGCAACTGGACTATACGTTTCATCATAGTTTAGTCCATATTGTTGAGAGAACCCTCGAGCTACCAGACGAGCCTTGTGCCTCTCAATTGATCCATATGTGCGATGCTTCATCTTATACACCCATTTGTAGGCAATAGGCTTCACATCTCTAGGCTTTGGTATAAACTTCCAAGTTTGATTTTGTTCTAATGCAACAATCTCCTTGTCCATAGCTTTTTTCCACTCCAAATTCTAAAATGCTTATTCAAATGTCTCTAGCTCTTTTGCATCTTCTTCTTCTATTATGGCAATGTTGGCATAATTAGGATTGGGCTTTCTGACTCTTATCAATCTTCTGAGAGGAGTTAATGTTTCTGCTTCAGTAGGCTCACCTTCTTTGCTTGATCGTTCATACACACCCGTTTGCCATGGATTTTGAGCTACACCTTCCTTGATATCACCACCATCATCTGCATCTCCAAGTTTACCTAAACTCAGCTGGATTTCAGCAGATTGCAAATAACCTTCAATAACATCTGAGTCTAGTAGTATCTCCTTTTATGAGGACCACCATGAAGATGCCTCATCAAAAATCACATTTCGAGACGTGTAGTACTTTCCAGTTGTAGGATCACAGCAGCTCCACCCTTTTCTTTGATTGTCATATCCTACAAAAATACACTTAACAGCCTTCTTGTCCATCTTGCTACGTAAATGGTCAGGTACAAAAACATGGCATACACAGCCAAAAACTCGAAAATAGCTAACTGTAGGCTTCATATTCCATAATTTTTCAAAAGGTGAAAGATAACATAACCTTTGTTGAGGAAGCCTATTTATTACAAACGCCGCAGTCATCATTACTTCTGCCTAAAATCTTCCTAGAACATTCTTCGCATGAAGTATACTTTGACACATTTCTGCCAATTGCCTGTTCTTCCTTTCTGCTACACCGTTTTTTTGCGGAGTGCTAGCACTTGTGAGCTGATGGCGTATTCCATACTCCTGAAGGTAATCGCAAAACTCATTTGAGGTATACTCTCCTCCATTGTCGATGCGTAGACAACAAATTCGTTTATCAATTTCTACTTCTGCTACTTTTTTGAACTCTTTGAACTTTGAAAAAGTTTCAGATTTATTTTTCATAAAATAAACCCACACAAACCTAGAAAAATCATCAATAAAGATCACCATGTACTTCATTCCACCGATAGAAGCTTGCTTGACAGGTCCAACCACATAAGAGTGAATTAACTCTAATGGTTCCTACGCTTTAAATTTGGACTCTTCATACGGCATTTGATTCGTTTTACCATATTGACATCTTGCGCATATTGTGTCTGTTTTTACTTCAAGTTGCAGAAGTCCCTTCAGCATTGACCTTTTCATCATCACATTTAGCTTGGAATAGCTAACGTGACCTAATCGCATGTGCCATAAGTCTGCCGTCTCGTTCTTTCTTGTCTTGTCTACATACGCGGTTTCTGCAAACATCACATAGATTGACTCTATCTCCGTCCCTTCATCATCGACAGTTCTATAATCTCAAGGCCGCGATAAACCTTCACATCTTAGGGACCAAACAGAACAAAATGGCCAGAAGATGTTAATTGTGACATTGAAAGAAGATTTTTCTTGATACCTGGGACATGATAGACATTTTTAAGCGGCACCTCATTAGCACTATATGGGGGAGAGACTACTGTATTACTGATGTGAGCTATCAGTAACTTTAAATTGTTGGCTGTCACCACCACTCGGCTTCCCTTATACTCTGACAAATTTTGCAACTTTCCTTTATCACCTGTCATATGATTTGAGCATCCCGAGTCAACAACCCAATCTTTCTCATAATCAATATGTTCAGATGTTGTTGCTCCTCCTCTACTACAACAAATAATGCCTCAGCATCCCATTCATCTTCGCTTTTGGAAGTAGCAGCGTTGCTCTCCACCGACCTTTTCTTCAACCGACACGTTTTCACCATGTGACCTTCTTCCCGCAATTGTAGTACTTCCTTTCAAACTTTTTGCCATTGCCATGATTCTTTAAAGCTCCCTTTGAACGAGCTCTTCCTTCACCTTGATGACTTTTTGCCTTATCATTATTCTTTTTAGACCCACCAGTTGTGTGCTGCTTGGAGTTTCCTCTGCTTTTATTGGCGTAGAGCGCTTCCTCCTCACCCTTAAGCAAGACTCCTCCCATTTGCTTAGCTAGTGCTTCTTGTCCAACAAGCAAATTTTTGAACCCAACAAGTGATGGTTGATTTCCCATCCCTGTACTGTAGCAACAAAACCCCTATATTTGGGTCTCAAACCATGGATAATTATTCTCTTCACCCTGGTTTCCCCGATTGGAGCTTTTGGATCCAACTCGAAAATTTCACGGCATAATGACTTCACCTTGTGGAAGTACTGAGCAATAGTCATGTCACATTGTGCTACTGACAAAAGTTCGCTCTCTAAAAGTTGAAGCCTCGTGTCATTCTTCCTTGAGAAAAACATGGCGAGCGTATCCCAAGCTTCTTTGGGAGTTTTGGCATCCCGGATATGCTCTAGCACATCTTCTTCAATCGTAGTCCTTAAAGCAAACATTGCCTTGCCCGCTTTTATTTTCCACTTTCGTAACACGCCATTTGCATCCTCTGGCTCCGGTTGCATAACTTCATTTCCGTTGACAACCTCCCACAAATCTTGGCCTTGCATATAAGACATCATACATGTAGACCAAGTATTATAGTTTTGGTTGTTGAGCTTTTTGATTCCGCCAACGACTTGAAGATCGCTCATCTTGCCAACAGAAAAAATCCACAACTAATCTAGCTTGGATACCACAATGTATAAGTTAAAAGGGCAAGAGACAATATAAAAAAAAAGATTATACACGTAAAGTTACTGAACAGAAGAAAAATGGAGCACTCTATTTGATGGAATTACTCTGCCTTATATAGGCATACAAAGAATGCCCACATTGCCTCATTCTTTTCCACTAACACCACTACTATCACATCTCTAAAAACTAGGACAACAAACCTGGCAACAATTGAAAACTAACTAGAAGATAGCTACAGACTCTATCCCACTAAATCAATAAACTAACAACTTAAACTTAAAAGGAAAACAGTTAAGTACGTGTGCTGGTGTTGTATTTTAACACATTAATATACACAATTTCTATTCCCAAATCTTGTCTACTAAGCGCAATTCTCGACTGTAGGAAGACGCTAAAACAGACCCGCGGAGATAGGCTTGCCATTAAACTCGTCTGCAGCATCCATGTACACCTTGGACTGCTCACATATCTTATCATGCTCATCCTTCTCAGCATTCAAGTCAGCCTCTAACTTGGAGATCCTTATAGCCACGTACTCCAGCTTTTGACGCTCTAATAAACCAATATAAGCGTGAACAATTTTCTTCAAATGATCCATGGCAAAGTCCACCTTGAAATTGATGCGTAAAGCATCCTTGATTGTGTCTCTCCATTTCAATATTTTATTCTTGCTAACTTCCTCAAGCGGTAGATCACCCATCTCTTTGAGAGAAGCACAGAACAGAATAAAGGTTGATTCAACCACATTTAGATTCATCTTACTTGTTGCAGAAACATCACCATAGCAAGCAATGATTCTCTCTACAACCGGACGCAGAGAGAGAGGGAAACTATATTTCAAAATTTTGATGCGCTCTCCATCTAAGCCTGTGAAGTCTGAGAAGCACACGCTGCTTTGATCATCTTCATCAATTTCTTTCATAAGAAGTTTGATGGTTGTATTGTCATAACATGTTCCAGTTTGATTTTCTGTCGCATAAGCAACTGCATTAATTGGAATCTTCTGCTGCAAATTCTGTAAGTCCATTTCCAAACCGCTGACCTGAAACAAAAGTTGTTATAACTGGATAATAAATCATGATTCCAGCATTAGAAGCTTACAAAAGGATGGTTTAGTTTGTGAAAGAAAAATTAATACACTTAAAGTCAAGCCCTCCGCAAACTCAGAGTTGCTACCTGGATAGAATCACTTGGATGGTCCAACTGCTTGCTGGTTGATTGAGCAATGCAAGTATCTTGTTTCTGTACCTGTGGAGCTTCTGCCGGAAGTTGCCCAGGGCATGTCGGCAACTCTTTTAACTTTTTATACTTAGCATTCAACTCTTCATATTCCACTTTTAAGCGTTTGCACTCCGCAGCCTGTTCAACTGCTGTTCTCTGCATTGGAAAATACCAACATCAAAGGATAGAGACATAGAGAGATGTTATTGGCCAGAGAACTTTTTTCACATATGCAGTTCTTCATGGTTGAATAGAACCTATGGGTTTAATCTCTTTTAGAGACATTTATGGGTGAAAACAGAGAGAAAGAGGAAAAATATTTCCATTTCTTTACCTTCAACTTTTGCCTGTACCTGCAATCCCTCTGTTTTTTTCTTTCTCTTATTTGATCAGGAGTAAGTTTAACTCTACCACGTGCGGATTTTTTTCGGTATGAAGCTTCAGAAGGTTCTGCTTGATTCAATTGGTTTTGGCTTCTTTGAGGATGCGTGAGTCCACCGCTTGTATCAGACAGCTTAGTATTCTCCTTCTCTGCCTTCCAGTTGTCCATTAATAGCTCGTCCCAATCAATTAGATTATTAAATAATTCAGGAGGTAGCATAAGTTCATTCATCTCAGAACTTTGGTTAGAGAATTCAAAAACTTCGTTTGGCATCTGTGGCGTAAAAAAGGCATTGGAACCTTCTGATGAATGAAGCACCATGTTTCCCTGATGCAGAGTTTGCTAGATTAATTTGAAATATTAACTGCAAATAGAGAAGAAAAAGACACGTTATAATACACATAAAAATGAAAAATTTATGGTCAAGACAGTTTATGTTAGACAATTACCTTTCAATAAAAACTGCTTTATTTATGCCCTTTCTAAAATGCCTGTCAAAGAAGTTCAATAATTAAAAAAAAAAAAGAAGAATACAATATATAGACACTTGAATTATTGTGTATATGTGATAACTATTTGTAACACAATTACGAGGGGAACATTTCTTTGGCTAGTCTTAATAAATGCTTTATCCAGGTAATGGTAGTGAATTTCAATAATCCATAATCATATGAATCTCGTTTGCAAAATCACAAAATCAGCAGAAAATAAAGGAAAGAAGAGAACTTGGTTCAATTTTCTAAAGGGTAGATATAATTCTATGAAGTATCAATCATCAACTAAAACATGGTGAATCCATGCTTACCAGTTAGAACTATAGTGAGAATGAAGGAGGACCGCTGTGCATAATCTTCGCTTTTGCCTTCGTGCATTAGGCTGGTATTGGATCTCACTATCCAAACAAAATTATAGTGAGTCAACCTCCTCCAGTCACCCCCATCCAGTGGAAGACGGGAGGATAAGGTCGGTGGAAGGTCCCCCTCAGTAATTTCATTTTTTTTAGACAGATATTTTTGTTACTTTGTTAAATTTTAATTATTTATTTATAATAATTTTTAAATATATATTCTATTTTTTAAAATAATAAAATATTTTTAAAATATCTAATAAAAATATTAATTGACATAAAATAAATTTATTAAATTTTAATTACTTTGTTAATTTTACAAATATAAAATATATATTATAAATTTTAATATAATATATTTGCGGTGTGTTTAGATGCCCAGTAAGTATCAATGTGGTACAGCTGGACGTCCTCCAATAAAACAAAAAAATTTGAAGGAAAATTACCCCTTTGGATTTAATTTTTTTACTATTTTATTAAAAAACATATATTTTTAATTATATTTTTTTAATTTCAATAAAATTAATCTCAACGTTTATTTAAAATAATCCTTAATAATTATTTTTTCCGCTATACTTATTTTATTATTATTGTTATGATTATATCTAAACATATTATCGTTTCATCAGCACCAACACTATTTTTCATCTCCCCGGAGCAAATCTGGTTTTTTTTTTTTTTGGTTACACTGGAGCAAATCTGTTGATTTCAAACCTCAATCAAAATTTTGATAAAAAGAAAACCTCAATCAAATGAATAAAAACTAATAATGCCAAAGAAAATTAGAAAAGGAAGCTCATATATAGGCTACAGTGATAAAATTGTTGTTGGCATATTGTTGAATCGTAGGATCAATTTCGTGTCTCAAGTGAATCACTTGAAACCATCAAATCATAGGCGTGCAGAAACAGCTCTTGCAGTCAGTAGCCGACCTTATTACTTTAACATTTTGGTCCATACAATTTCTATCGCGCGACAGTCGCAAGGTGTCGTTCGATTTTCTACTGTTTGTCCAGTGGGAAAATTTTGAAAAAGAGACATCAAAACAGTAATTTTCATTTTAAGACATAAACGCGTACTGTAAGTGTAATCACTGAAAGCAAATGCAAACTTTTAAAATTAATAGTAAGAAAATAAGAATGATCATTACACCTTAAATAAATTGTTGAAAGTAAAGTCATGTTCTCTTATTTTAGAAATTAAGATTGAAAATTTGAATACCTAAATTAAGAATTTGAGCATTTGTAGATACAAAACTTTATAAAATATATATATTTTATAATAAATTATATGTGCATCGTAATATAAACATAAGTACATTTTTTTAAAACTAGTTTTCGAATATTTCATTATAGGTATTCAAATACTTTATACTAATTTATATTTTTGAATAAATATACATGAGTTTATATCGTGATATACATATAGTTTTTATAAAATGTTTATGTCTTTATATATAACTTTATATATAGATATTTGAATACCAAAAGATAATTTTTTCTTGGAATAATAATTATAAATATGTATAATTATACTCTTAATTTCAATTATCAGAATTCAATTTTGACAATCCCAAATACATAATAATAATAATAATAATAATAAAATAATCCCATTAAAATGGAATTGACGCATCTGTTGCTTTTTAGCATTTTTTAGTTGGTTTGGTAGTTATTGTATTTATATTGTTCCTTTTTGTAATTTTTATATTATTTTGGTTTGATAAAAGAGTTTATATATGATGTACTGACAGTGTATAGTTTCTATACACTTTCAATGTATCAGAGGTTGACACCTCACCAATAGGCCCTTATGGGTAAATTAAAAAAATTTATTTATATTTGCATATAAGGGCCTATTGATGAGCTATCAACCTCTAATGCATTGATAGTGTATAAAAATCATACACTGTTAGTATATCATATATAAATCCTTGATAAAAACCATAGCTCTACCTGGGTTAAAACACTAGTATGTCTAAAAGTTATCTTTTAATGAGTGCATGGCTGCCACATAACATTCTTTATCCTTTTAGAAGCAAAATTTTTTATTTTTTAAATTTATAATTAGTTTTAATTTTTTTCTTAAAATAAAATATTAAAAATAAATTTAACCATATAATAGTTTTAGTTGTATTTGCAATGTTTTTTTATTGAAATAAAAATATCTATTTGTAAATTTATTTAATGTTAAAATACTAAATATACAAAAAAAAAGAATTTACTATAAAGAAAAGAGAGAGAAAAATGAAAAGTTTAAACCAAAAAAAATTGAAAATAACAAAATCAAATATTCTCAATTTTTTCTTTTATAAATAATTATTATTTTTCCAAAATTAAAATGAAAAAGAAGCGAAAGATATAAAAAGCAAAGAGAGAACAAAATTTTAAATTTCAAAGAATATTTTTAAAGAACTAAATCAAATATTCATGTAAAAAAATTTAAAAAACATATTAAAATTTTTAAATATTCAAATCAAATATCAAAAAAAATTTTGTTTGCAAAAATTCGAATAAAATATTAAAATATTACAAATAATATAAAAATTTTTTTGTGATTATATGTTTCAAAGAAAATTCTTCAAATATGAAAATCGAATGCTATAAAAGAGGGAATAAAATAATAAACAAATAATTTCAATATTAAATACTTAATGACTACGACAAATTAAAAGAAAAAGTGGTAGCGAAGATTAGTTTAATTTAGATCTATCTTAAGACAAATAAATTAGAGTTAAATTGAATAAAAATTTAAATATTTTATAAGTCTCTTTTTTATTCTGATCTATTTAATTTTTTAACTTTGTGTTAGAATTTTATTTTATTTTTTAAAAAAATAAAAATAAAATAAATAAGATGATTAATTTATAAATTAAATATTATCATTTTCATTTAATAAATCAATATTTTAAAAATAATTATCTTAATTTATTATTATTTTTAATACTATTAATATATATTTTTAAGAATAAAAAAAAAAGGCCCATGCTAAGTAAGGGTATCGTTCTAGTAATATTAACAGGTGAGTGGTAACTCCAAATAACCCTGCCTAAATCCTCTAAACAGCCATTACCCTTACATGCAATATATCCTATACATGGATCTTGACTAACAAATTTTCACTGGATGCTCATACATACCAACGTGTTAGCATGCCAAGAAAAAGCATTAACATACATCTGCCATGTGCAGGCCATGTAAATAGGCTGAGAGACTTGCCATTGAACTCCTCGGCAACATCCCTGTACTTCTTTGACAGCTCTTTTCTCTCAGCAAGCTCCTTCTTTCCCGTATTCAAGTCAGCCTCCAGTTTTGAGATCCTTCCAGTCATGTTTCTGAGCTCTTGGCTTTCTATTCGACCAATGTAACCATGGGCAATTTTTTTCAAACGTTCCATGGCAAAGTCCACCTTGAAATTAACAAGTAAAGCATCCTTGATTGCATCTCTCCACTTCAATATTCTATACTCAGTAAGTTGCTCAAGCTGTGTATCATCCATCTCTTTGAGTGATGAGCAGAACAGAATATAGATTGTCTCAGCACTATTGGTGCTGATTTTACAGAAATATCACCATGAATTATAAGATTAAATTAAGCCTAAATATGCTTCTAAGCATACATGAAACATGTTAAAACAATAAAAGCGGAAGCGACAGGATCTAACCTCCAGCCATTGCACCTCTGTAGAATTTTCGTTGATTGATATCAGCACTTGACGACAAGATTATTACACCCTTCAAGTCTTCCAAGCACTCAAAACCTCACTAGATGGTGTTTGTGTTTTTGAGATCAACGTACTTGGGGACCGGAAGGAGCTCTCTTTTATTACTAACGAGAGCATGCTAATTATGGCAATAAAAACACGTTTTAACCATCACAAAATCGTGCTTTTAATAGCCAAATATTGAGTTGAGATTCAACGTGAAATTATGGACCATATCCGGAACTGGTCAACCAATATTTATTTCCATAATTGATGGAGATAGACTAACATTCTCCCACTTGGTCCATATATTTCACTTATAGAAGAAACAAATCACATGAATCATGGCGACAGTTCCTCAAGTGGTGAATATTATCTTCCATGTATTACTATGTAAAATGTTTCTAAATCAACCCATTTTTACTTAATGAATAAACCTTATGTTTATTCTCAGTCCAAACAACAAGGATATTTCTCAAATAAAACTTTAGTGTATACAAATCAAAATGAGAAACATCATATTATTAATAAGAGTTTTAATTACAATCAAAATGTGGGACCAAGTCCCATTCTCTCTACATGATCTTTAAATTTAAACGGTGGCATGCCCTTAGTCAAAGGATCAGCTAACATCAATTCAGTGCTAACGTGTTCAATGACCACTCTTTTATCTCTAACACGTTCTCTAATGGCCAAGTACTTAATGTCGATGTGCTTACTTCGACTTCCACTCTTATTGTTCTTAGCCATGAATACCGCAGCTGAATTATCACAATATATCCTCAATGGCTTAGATATGGAATCAACAACTCTAAGCCCACCAATGAAACTCTTAAGCCATACACCATATGAGATAGCCTCAAAACAGGAAACGAACTCGGCCTCCATAGTAGAAGTGGCAGTCAGTGTCTGCTTAGCACTCTTCCATGAAACAGCTCCACCAGCAAGAATGAAGATGTAATCGGATGTTGATTTCCGGGTATCAACACAGCCAGCAAAGTCTGAGTCTGAGTAGCCAATTACTTCCAACTCATCAGTCCGTCTATACATAAGCATGTAATCCTTAGTGCCTTGAAAATATCTAAGCACCTTCTTCACAGCTCTCCAGTGGTCCATCCCCGGGTCACTTTGGTATCTACCTAACACTCCCACAGCAAAAGCAATATCAAGCCTGGTACAGACCTGTGCATACATAATGCTTCCAACAGCTGAGGCATATGGAATGTTCTTCTTCTGTTCCTGCTCAAGATCATTTTTCGGGCACTGGTTCAAATTGAACCTGTCACCCTTCACAATGGGAGCTGGGCTTAGTGAACAATCTTTCATTCTGAATCTTTTCCAGACTTTATTAATATAGGCTTCTTGTGACAGACCTAATATACCTCTATGTCTGTCTTTATGGATCTTAATGCCAATGACATAAGATGCATCACCCATATCCTTCATATCAAAGTTCTCAGAAAGAAATTGTTTCACCTCACGTAGCATCCCTTTATCATTGGTTGCAAGCAGAATATCATTCACATATAGCACAAGGAAACAAATCTTGCTCCCACTGACCTTCTGGTATATACATTGATCCATGATGTTCTCAACAAAACCAAATGAAGAGATGATTTCATGGAATTTTAGATACCATTGGCGGGAAGCTTGTTTCAACCCATATATGGATTTCTTCAGCGTACAGACCAAATACTCACCATTACTAGAGGAAAAACCTTCAGGTTGTTTCATGTAAACCTCTTCCTCTAGATCGCCATTGAGAAATGTCGTTTTCACATCCATTTTTTGCAACTCTAAGTCAAAATGTGCAACAAGCGCCATTATGATGCGGAGAGAATCTTTCTTAGATACAGGAGAGAAGGTCTCCTTGTAATCGATTCCCTCCTTTTGAGTGAATCCTTTGGCTACGAGTCTTGCCTTATAACGCTCAATGTTGCCTAATGAGTCATTCGTTGTCTTAAAGACCCATTTACAGCCTATAGCCCTTGCCCCATTAGGCAACTCGACAAGATCCCATACTACATTAGATGCCATCGAATCCACTCATCCTTCATAACATCGAACCAAAGTTTTGATTCTTTGCTGTTCATGGCTTGTGAAAACGTCTCTGGATCATTAACGGTTCCAATATTGAAATCATAATCTTGTAGATACACAATGTAATCACTAGGAATAGATGATTTCCTTTCCCTAGTAGACCTTCTTAATGTTGGTTCAACATTCTCCGAAGGATCATGTTGTTCAACTGGTTGCTCATTCAATTCTGGTGTATCCAGAAGAGCCTCGTCTACTGGTAAGTTATCAACTACTTGTGGATCTTCAATGATTGGTTGTTCAATGTCCAGCTGTACTGAAGGGACATTGTTCATGATAACCAATCCTTGACTCAAGTTAGAGGGTTGATCTCTCACAGAAACTAGTTCTTGAGATTGATCGCTCCCACTAACTAAGTCATTTTCAAGAAACTTGGCGTTCCTTGATTCCACAATTCTAGTGTTATGAGATGGACAATAGAATCTGTAGCCTTTGGACCGTTCGGCATATCCAATGAAATACCCACTTATGGTCCTAGGATCCAGTTTCTTTTCCTGTGGGTTGTAAATTCATATCTCAGAAGGGCATCCCCAAACGCGCATATGACGCAAACTCGGTTTCCAACCCTTGAATAATTCGAAAGGCGTCTTTGGAACAGCCTTGGTTGGAACCCGGTTCAATATATACGCTGTCGTTTTAAGAGCTTCAATCCACAAGCACTTAGGCAACTTCGAGTTGCTAAGCATACTACGCACCATTTTCATCAAAGTTCGATTCCTTCTTTCTGTAACACCATTCCAATCCGGTGAACCAAGCATGGTATATTGGGCAACAATCCCATTTTCTTAAAGGAACTTTGCCAATGGTCCAAGTGCCTGTCCATCTTCAGTGTATCTACCATAATACTCCCCACCTCTATCAGTTCTTACTATCTTTATGGGTTTTCCACATTGTTTCTCTACTTCAGCCTTAAATATTTTAAAGGCATCTAATGCTTCATTCTTACTATGAAGCATGTAGAGATACATAAACCTCGAGTAATCATCAAAAAAGGTGATGAAGTACTTCTGACAATATGCATCAATGTCTGGACAGCATATGTCAGAGTGTATGATTTCTAATATGGTTGAACTCCTATTGGCGCCTTTCTTAGACTTGTTGGTTTGCTTACCCTTAATGCAATCCACACAAGTGTCGAAATCAGTAAAATCGAGAGTACTAAGCATTTCGTCATTTACCAATCTCTTAATTCTATTTATGGAGATATGACCTAATCTCCGGTGCCATAACGTAGAGGAGTCCTCATTCATAACACATCTTTTAGTGCCAGTTTAAACATGCAAGGCGTTATGAGCAGTGTCATTTTGCAAATCAATAGAGAAAAGACCATCACATAAGGTACCATTCCCAACAATATCAGACTTAAAATATATCAATACTGATTTATTTGAAAATTGAAAGGAATATCCATAAGGTACCAGCCTAGAAACAGAGATTAAATTTCTTAAGAAACTAGGAATATAAAAGGTCTTTTCTAATTGCAAAACAAAACCACTCCTAAGAATTAAAGTGCACGTTCCAACGTCTTCAACATGCAAGCGCATCTTGTTTCCTGAATAGATGCTCTCCTCATTTCCCACTGGCTTCCTTAGGTTTGTCATACCCTGTAAGGAAGTCGAAATGTGAATTGTAGATCCAGAATCAATCCATCATGTGTTATGATTAACCTCAACCATATTTGATTCAAAACAAACACATGAGAGTGGATTACCTTTCTTAACGAGCCACTGCTGAAGCTTGGCACAGTCCTTCTTCATGTGTCCCTTCTTTTTACAGAAGAAACACTTGGACTCTTTCTTAATGTCAGCTTGGGCAGGGTGTTTCCCTTTTCCCTTGTTCTTGGCTCGATCCTTGGTCTTTCCTTGGCTTTCAAAAAATGCACTTTCACCCGATTCCATAAGCAGTCTTCTCTCCTCTTGAACACACATGGTCATCAATTCATTGATGGTCCACTTATCCTTATGTGTGTTATAGGATATCTTGAATGGTCCGTACTGCTTTGATAGAGTGTTCAATATATAGTGCACAAGGAAAGATTCAGACATCTCCACCTCTAGCTTCTTGAGTTGGGCCGTTATATCTCTCATGGCCATTATGTGCTCGCGCACTCCTTTGACACTGGTGAGCCTTATTGATGAGAACTTCATTATCATGGTGCTGGCCAATGCTTTGTCTGAATTGACAAACTGATTATCTATGGCCTTCAATAAGGTCCTAACGTTGGTATGTTGTTCGATAGAACCACGTATCCCAGCAGATATCTTTGTCTTAATATACATGACACTAAGGCGATTGGATCGCTCCTAGTGTTCATGTAAAACTACTTGAGCAGGAGTGCTAGTCTCAGTCAATACGGGCTCGTCTTTCCTTATAGGATAGTCTATATTCATACCCTCTAATTGGAGGAGAACTCTCTCCTTCCAAACCTTATAGTTCTCTCCATCTAGTTTGGGAACTTCTAGGTAAACACTAGTCCGAGGAAACACTGCTTAAAGAAAAACACATGCTTATGTATCTAGAATTTTTGAGGCAAACTTAATTATGTCTACCAATGTAAACATATTTTATTAATGAATCTCAGACATAAAACTTGTCTGTGGGCTAAAGTTCTAATTCTAATAGATTCATTTCATAATGATAAAACTATCAAATTATATCATTTCCTAATCCCTGTGGGTAAATTAAGAAACTAATTCGATATTTTATCCTAATTAGTTATAAAATTATAATAAAAATTCCTGTGGGATAAAATTTATTATAATCTTATAACTAATCACAATTTATGTCTAATATCATTATATGATTTTACAAATATAATTTTACTTAATTAAAGTTGCTGTGGCTAAACCCTAATTAAATAAATTATTAATCACTTAGACATATTGGCAAAATTCTAAGTTTATTCATATTTTAAAAATTGCAATTAACACAAGGTAATTTTAATTCCAAATAATATGAATAACTTAGCTACATGTGCTTAAAGTTAATCACAGTATAAAATAACAAAAATTATACATAATCATAATAAGCACATATAGTATCCAAAATTACACAAATTTTTAAATTCCAAATTTAATAGCTAAATAAAATTAATTAATCAATATGGCCCCTAGATAAATTAGGCAAAATGGCCCTAATATTTAATTAATTTTAATTGCCCAAATTTACTAAATTGTGCTCATGGCATAAGAAAAATTATGTTGTCCAAATTTATTAAATCCTTGAGGCCAAAACAAAATGGCCCAAAAAAAATAATAATAATAACAATAGCCCAAAATAAATAAAGCAAGAGCCCATAAGTCATAAAAACCCAAATAAAAAATCCTAAACAGAAAAGGGCCATGCATTTTTTTTAATGTGGCCCAAACAAAAATCATTGATCCTAAATTGCCAAAGAATGGCCAGCCCAAATGGCTTCAAAGAGCCCAAAATATACGGCCCAGCAGAATAGAAAGTGACAGCCCAAAAACAAAAATAATTCATGACCCAACTAAATGGATACAACCAACCTAACGTAAAATGAATTGGCTGCCCAGGAAAATGCCAAAATAATTGGCTGAATATTTTTGTTTCTTTCCACATGAACATCATGCTGTAGGAGCTACATGTGAACCTCAAATGCACACGTGCTGAATCATCTTCAACCCATAAACGGGGTTTTTTTTTTTTGCAGAAAAATAGTTTTTTTTTCAACCCGACCTGACCAGAAAACCCATGTTTCAATTCCGTTTTTGTGATATTTAATGTGTTTTTCATCCCTAAAGGCTCTACAATAATAGATCTAAAATATTTGAGCCAAAACAAGATCCAAAACACTCAAAATCAGAATGGGTTTCATACATGCCGAATTTGAAGGTTTCAAAATTGGGTTTTTAATGGCTTTTCTTTTTAAATCTTCAACAAGACAGAGGTTATACTACGGCTCTGATACCAAATGTAAGATTAAATTAAGCCTAAATATGCTTCTAAGCATACATGAAACATGTTAAAACAATAAAAGCGGAAGCGACAGGATTTAACCTTCAGTCATTGCACCTCTGTAGAATTTTCATTGATTGATATCAGCACTTGACGACAAGATTATTACACCCTTCAAGTCTTCTAAGCACTCAAAACTTCACTAGATGGTGTTTGTGTTTTTGAGATCAACGTACTTGGGGATCGGAAGGAGCCCTCTTTTATTACTAACGAGAGCATGCTAATTATGGTAATAAAATCACGTTTTAACCATCACAAAATCGTGCTTTTAATAGCCAAATATTGAATTGAGATTCAACGTGAAATTATAGATCATATCCGGAATTGGTCAACCAATATTTATTTCCATAATTGATGGAGATATACTAACATGAATATCAATGATTCTCTTAACTGTAGAAACCAGAGATAAGGGGAAACTATATTTCCCAACTTGTTCCCGGTGCCCATCTATACCTGTGAAATCTGATAATATGACCCTGCTTTCATCGCCAGCATCGATTTTCGCTAGAAATTCAGTGATGGCTGTATTATCATAGCATGTTCCAGCACTATGAGAATTATATTTATTTTCTGCAAAATGCCCTATCTTCTGCAGATTTGCCAAGTCATGATTCAATTCCAGACTACTAATCTAAAACAATAAGTTGGGAGGTATAAAAATCATGATTATCTAAGCTTAAAAGAAGGTTTAGTCTGGATACTGTCATATTGCAGATCAGTATCTTAGTATTGAGAAGTATCCTACCGTCTTCCAAGTTAAACAAGAAATATGGGATTAATTAATTAAAAAAAGACATGCAACATTGCTCTTAATTAAACCAAATAAAAACCCTTCAATAAATAGTAATGCACTCTAAGCCCTCCAATAAACAGTAATGCACTCTGAAAGATTTGAAACAATAGTCATACCCTGTTAACGGCTCTCAAGTCCATTGCATGGTGATCCCGCGTAAGAAAAAGTAGATTAAATAACAAATTTTACTCCGAAGTAATGCTCGGAGTTGGTAAATTTAAGAGTGCTTACTCTGTGCTTTGTTTTGGAGAAAACATAGTTTACATTTTGTGAGGGTCTAACAAACCTTCAAACAAAGCAGCTACTATATAACTGAAAGGGCTTTTCATGTGACCTTGAAAATATTGGAGATGTCATTATTTGACAAGAAAGATTATAGCACTCATGATGTAGAACATTAATAAATCAGATGAAAGAAGAGCAGACAAATACTATTCAAGTGATCAGAATGGGGGAAAATCCAAAAAAGAACAGGGGCAGTAGCATGACAATGGAGCCTACAAGATGCATCTTTCAGAAGAAAACTCAAGCATAGCCTTGACAAGTGAACAAGCAATTTGGAAAACAAAAATCCTGTATCAGTTAGACGGTGGATATATATGACCACAAATTCATATTCTAAAGACCTTCAGATGCCAACAGTTGCTACCTGGACAAAAACACCTTTATGGATATCGTTAAGGAGATGGCTGACTGATTTGGAAATATAACAGTTTTGTTCAGCTTCTGATTGAAGTTGTAGCAAGCTAGGTTGCAGCCATCTGACATCCTCTTTTAACTGCCTGATCTCAGCATTCAACCGCCCATTTTCCACTTTTAAGAAGTTGTTCTCCGTGGCCAGATTTTCTTCTGTTTTCTGCATGATAGAAGTTAACATCAAACAAAGAAGAGAGTCTTTCAGGGCCAAATACAAGCTATTTAATTTCTACAATTATACATGTTAACTGACTGCAAACTTTGTTTTATACTCTACTAAGTAGGTGTACCCTTAATCAATGGCATGCTAACTGATAACTCTCTTTCTTATACCAAACATATCATTTAAAACAGTGAGACCAAGCATTCCTCAAAAATTAACACCCTTAAAGTCTCCAACCCTCCACAAGCTCACAGTGGTTACCTGGAAAGAAATAGTTGGATGGTCCAACAGTTCGCTGTTTGATCGGGCAAGGTAAGTATCTTGTCCCTGTCTCTGTGGAGCTTCTTCCGGAAGTTGCCCATGACATGTCAGCAAAAGGCCTTTTAACTTTTTATTCTCAGCATTCAACTCTTCATTTTCCTTTTTTAAGTGTTTGTTCTCCGCACTCTGCTCAGCTGCTGTTCTCTGCATTGCAAAATACCAACATCAAAGGAGAGAGACAATCACAGCTAATACAATGATGGAGTGAATGAATTTATATTTTCATTTCAATATTTAAGGCTATTTTCTAGAAGTCTATGTTGTTGGCCAGAGAGTTTCTGTCACATATCGTAGAATAGAACCCATCCCATGTTTCCTCGTACTGCAGATGCGGTTCTTTAGATTATCTAACCATGGCCAATTTTGAAGCTAGATTTCTTATATCTTGGATAATGAAAAGGACACAGGTAATTGGAGGATGTGCCTATCATATAGTTATGATTGGGGGTTTAAAGTTTCTTAGCAACATCGTCAAAATCGGCAGTCATTAAATCCAAAATCAAGTAGGAAAAAAGGGATGGATTTTTTTTTATGTAAATTACGAAATGTGCTCATACCATATTGGATATAAGATTAATTTTCACTCACGGATGAATTATTCTTGAATATAATGTTCCGAAAGCCTTAAGCTTTCACCACCACTTAACAATTTACTTCATCAGCAGAATAAAGCCCTTATTTGTCATGATAATCTTTAAGTTCATCAAAATATTAGTTTCATAGACCATATGTTTAACCTCTTCTAGAGACATTTATGGGGAAAGAACAAAGAGAAAGAGCTTGTTTACCTTCAGCTTTTGCATTTACCTTTGATCACTCTGTTATCTATTTTCTTTTATCTGATCAGGAGTAAGTTTAGCTCTACCACCTACTGATTTTTTTTTTTTTGGTATGAAGCTTCAGAAGTTTCTGCTTGATTCAATTGGTGTTGGCTTGTTTAAGAATACGTAAGTCCACCACTTGTAACAGACAGCTTAATTTTCTCCTTCGGTACCTTCACATTATCCATTAATAGCTCGTCCCAATTAATTAGATTATCAAATCCAGAAGGCACTTTATATTCATTCATCCCAGAACTTTGGTTAGGGAATTCAAGAAATTCCTTTGGCTTCTGTGGGGTAAAAAATGAATTGGAATCATCCGGTGAAGAATCCACCATGTTGCCTTTGCTTGATTAATTCGAAAATATTAACTGCAAATAGAGAAGAAAAAGACATGCTATAAAAAGAAAATTTTCTTGAGGCGATGACAGTGTTGCTTAAGACTGTTTATGTTAGATGATTACCTTTTAATAAGAACTGCCTTATTTAGCACTTTCTAAGTGCCTGTCAAATAGGTTCAATAATCACATGAATTGTTTCTTAAAAAAAAAAAGAAAAAAGAAAAAAAAATCCCATGAATTGAATTGGTATCACAGTACAAGAAAAAGAAATAGACTGTCATTGATTTGGGAAAAAAAAAACCCTAGACTATCATTCTAAGAATCTATATTACTCAGACTCAATTGTCAGATCCGAATGTGTGTTTAACAATTAAAGCTTGACTTGATTTAGTGATTGTTATCACCCCTTAGGAGGATTAAATCCAAATTCAAAATCTTCCTTTCTCTTATACCTCCTTGTGAAAAAAAAGAAAACAATCGAATATGTTTTCCATATACTCGGAGAGTCCAATCTCCAAACCCATATCCATGGAATCTGTGCTGGACACACATAATTCAATGAAAATGAAAAATCTGATCAACAAAGCTAAGTAAAGCAAAACTAGCTAGCTGACAAGACTTCGTCTCGTTGCAACTAATTAACTAATTAATTTAGTTGAATTAAACAGTTCAACCTGTTACCACTTCACAATATTATAGATCTTAACTATATAGAAAAGACCCAACTTAAAGAAAAAAAAAACAGGGGAAAGGCAAAGACCATATTATCAGAGAAGAAAATGCTTTAAAAAAAAAAACAAGAGAAGATGCTTCAACAAAGTCAACTCCATAAACCAGATTCATTTCTGTCTAATACTCAAACCAGAAATAGATCAACTGGAAAATAAATGCATGCTTACTCAAAATCCTGTAAGAAGAGCTGCAGACAGAATGCTTCCTGGCCCTTAAGCAGTTTAGCTGAAACCTGAAATTAATTTGACCTTAAACATATAGACTAGGATGGCCTGAATCTCCAGTTTCATATTGTAACAAAACAACAGAAAAACAGTTGCCATAGAACACCAATCAGACTAACCTGAGCTTCCCTTTTACGTCTATCTTCGCTCGAAAACTGCCACTTTTGTCCGAAAGCTTCGATCATTTAATTTGATGCTCTGCTTGTTGCCTTATTCATTTTATTGAGTCATGTTTTACTTTGTTCGCAATTATTTATATAAAAATTATTATACACTATATGTAAGTGGAGCTTTATAATTTACAGGTAAATTAATAAGATGACACATATAATATTTATTTACTTTTTATATTTTAAAATCCTATTAAAAATACACTTACAACTCATTCTTTTATTGTCAAGCTTAGATTTTCTAGACACTTAAATTGAACTATTTTAGTTCTTATTATTTTATTTGAATTAATTTTTTGGATGCAATTATTTGAATTAATTTGGTACTTTATCAATTTGGTATGAAAATTTAACTGAATTATCTACCTCAATTTATTAGAATAAAAAGTTTTAATAATGGTGATAAAAATTAGGTATGAAATTTTAACGATAATTCGCATGCACACGTTATATGGCTCCGGCCGAACATGACACGTGACAGGTGACATGGACTTATACTCGGCCAATTTTCTAAAGCTTTTTTTTTTTAAATAAAAACTAAAATTGAAAAGGATACAAGAGATGAAGACGACTTTTCGAGTATTTTTTATTGTTTATTCCAGCTCCGTCGAATGACAGTTGGCGATGGTGAATGACAGCCAATATGGTCAGGTTGTTTTGGATAAATTTTGCATACAAGTCAGGTTGCTTTTGGATATTTGAACAGATAATAAGACTGGTTCAAGTGAAGTACACATAACGGTGATAATCAAGTTATTTAATGTAATGATTAAACTTTTTTATTAAATTTCAAGTTAAATGGATTTCAAATCATCATATAAAAATCAAATTGATTAAAATAAAAAATAGTCAAAATAATTTAATTTGCATAGTACGAGAACCAAATTTGCATTTTTACCAATTATTTAATAGTTTGCAATGTTGTCAACGGGGAAATCAATCAAGCTCAAGGACAGCTTGTATGAAGATAGGTGATTAAACAAGGAGAATAAGGCAAACAAGAATTAACGTGATTAATTAGGTTAAAACACTAAAATATAGTTCCTATATTATCTCAAAATTTTTAAATGTCATGACTTTTCTATTGTATGTAATTGAGTCCTTACGGTATAATTTTTGTTTAATTAAACTCTTATTTTGCTTGAAAACTATTGGAATGTTTTATTTTTGCTATATTAGCATATAAGGGATTATTAACAAAATCAAAGTCCATACAGCAAAATTATGAAAATTCTAAGTTGCCATTAATAGAGGTGGCTATGGATCGGACCGAGTCAGTTTAAAGCTGGGCTAGATCAGTTCCGACCCATAAAATCAGTGAACCGATTCAACTTGGTTCACAACCAAATTGAGCCAAGTCGGGCTCAATTCTTAATTACCTTGAATTAGCCTGGTTTACTGGTTATCGGGCCATGTCAGGCCAACTCCGGCTGGCTTGATTTTTTTCTTAATTTTTATTTGTTTTTTAGACTTATTTATTTATTTTAATCAAACTAAATATTGACTTAATTTTAGTTAATTTATTAATATTAGTTATTTAATATATTTTTATGATTTAATCAATTAAATTTATTTTTATAATATATAACTTATTTAATAAAATGATTGTAATAAAGATAAAGTTATTAAAATGTTATCTAATAAAGTTATTGTTACAATAAAATAATAAATAATGTTGTTATAGTAAAGTTATTATAACTTATTTAATAAAGTTATTAGTTTAAAAAAATTATAATATTTTTAAAATTTTTTAATTTCTTTAGATAAAGTAAAACTTATTTGTTACATTTGAAATATAATTAGACTTATCATTTATCATTTAAATTATAAGTAGTCATTTTGCATTTAAAATATTTATTTAGTATGTTTTTAAAATATTTATTCATTTTGGATTTTAAATATTTATTTATTTTCTAAACTTATAACATTAATTTATTTGGTATTTAACAATAATAAAAAATGAAAATAACATATAAAAAACAAAAAAAAATTAAAAATATACCTACCTTGGTCGGGCCATTACCAAGCCAAGTTAGGTCGAACCAGGCCCTTAACAGGTTGGATTCAAATTTTGTTGAATTGGTTCGATTTGGCTTCTGGGTGAATCGAGTGGGTTTTGAAACTGATTTTCTCAATTTCGATCACGGGCTCATTTCGATCAAGGTTTGGGTCAATCCGGCCCATTACGCATCTTTAGCCATTTGACATGGCAATGGTTCAAGCTTACTTAGCATTTTACATTCGTTACTGAGCTTTTTTTGTCATGTGTGCATGTATATGGTATAAATTAACAAGCAATACATAAATATGTTCAATTTTAGTTTGTTTATTAAATTTAATAAACAATCACAAATAGAAATATGTTTCTTTTGATTATGTTTGTGAATAAATTCAACTTTTGTTTAAAATTCATTCGTTTATGGGTCGTTTGGTATCGTTTCTTATTTTATGTTTTCTGTTTTTGAAAATTCTGTTTTTGTTTTGTTTTGTTTTGTTTTCAATTATGAAAACAAAAAACATGTTTATTTAGTACTGTTACGTTTTGAAAATAAATATTTAAACTGATTTAGATATAATAATTCAATTCACAAAACAAAATTTTAAAAATTAAATAAAAAATAATATATTTATTAAATAATAACATGTAGATAATATTAAATAATATTATTTTATATTATTTAATACTAATATTAAATATTTTTATTTAATCATATAAAAATTTAATGTAATTTAAATAATGTTATAAATAAAATATTAAATAAAATAATATTATTGAATTTAATTGTAATAATCATAAATTATATTTAATAATAATTTTATTTAATTGTAATAATAATAATAATATTACATTATTAAATAAAATATTTAACTAATTAATTTATAATAAATTATATAGTTATTAAAATATATTATATTTAATATAAATAATATTATTTAATGTTAAGTATTTACTTATTTAAAAGTAGTAGTGATGTATTTTAAATTTAAGATAGAATATAATATTAAATAATAATATTGTTTAGTAAAATAAAAATTAATTATATTAGATAATAATATTAATTATTAACATATCAAAATTATAATAAATGATATTATTTAAACTATTTAATATATTCAATAAATTATTATAAAAATTTAAATTAAATAATATTATAATATTATAGTTCAATGTAATATTTATTTAATTGCTTTTTATGTTTTCAACTTTTCTATATTAAAATAAATATATTAATTTTAAAATATTAAATAATATTTTATATTAAAAATTAATATTATTTTATTAAAAAATTAATTAATTTTATTTATATTTTTATTATAAAATATTAATATTATATTAATATATAAACTCTGTTCACTTACTTATGAACAGTAACAGAAATGAAAACATGTTTCCGAAAACAATGAAAACAAGAAATTCTTGTTTCCAACAATTTTGGAAATTCTTGTTTTCGTTTTCGTTTTTTGAAAACGGAAACATGTTGCCAAACATATTTTCTATTTTTATTTCCAAAAAAACTGAAAACAAAAACAGGAAACAAAAACAAAAACAAACGACCCTAGGGAATCATTTATTATTAGTTTATTGTGTGATATTAATACTTTTTAAATTACATATTTGCTCATAAGTCATTTTAATATGTAATTATTGAAATTATATATTTATGTAATATTTTTTAATTTGATATTATCTTATTGGGTAAATACAATTTGTTTGTTTAAGTTTTTTGTTTAATGTATACGAACGTATTAGTTTAATATTCACTAACACGTATTTGTGATTTCGTTTGTAAATATATTCGTTTAATATTCATGAAAGCATATTGGTAAATATGTTTGTTGAGTTGGTAAAAATTATCCACTTCGCTTATAATATTTAGATTCGACTTCCGATACCAACAATTTTACTTGATGGGCGATATATAAATTTAATATAAGTTCTCATTGAAGATTGCAGTATGCTCTGTCCCGAACCGAGGAAGCCTCTCCTCACTCTAAACTTTTATGTACCAAAAAAAGAAAATAATGCATTTTAATGTTTTTTTATGTAAAATCAAAATTTAATTAAATAATAATAGTACTTTAGAGATTTAGTTACACAGACGATTCTCAACCTTTGTATCACCAAGATTTTATAGGAAGAACGAAAAATAAATAAATATACAAATTTATTAATTTAATGATTAAATTGTAAAATAAGAATATGACTATGAAATTTCTGTCCTGTCTGTCTCTGTTTTTGTGCTGAGTAACAAAGACGTCACACTCGCAGGTCAGTAATAGTTTTTAGCTTTCTTCACCGCATGTGCATTTGACTTTGCTGAATAGGCAACCAACCAAACTAACAAAGCAATATTTGAGCCACCAACAACAATGTTTAGGTGGCAATTTGAGCAGCAATAGCTGATAAGGAAACCTTTTGGTGAAGCTAATTGGAGACCTGGAGTTGCATCTTGTCAAACAGCTATAAATGGCAGTGATGGTGATCATTGGTCGTTAGTGGTTTTGCTGCTGGTAACGAATACTTTGCTGGAGATGGTGGAAAATACAAGTGGCGTTATTTGGTTGGGTTCTAAAATTTAGGGGTTACAATGGGTAACAATGCCTAACAAACATACTTTACAGAAGCAAGATACCATGTGAAAGGGTATTGATAGTATTTTCTGTGACTGGTATTTTCCGTAGTAAGTGTAAGAATGGCATTGTGATATCAACAATGCATAGTTGTGTTGGACGAAGGCAAAGGAAATTGACCTGTGCTGACAGGTACTCCAGTGAATATCTCAGCAGCATCTATGCACATCTTGGACTCCTCAGAGATCTTATCATGTCTCTTCTTCCAGTCATTCACCTCAGCCTCTAAACTTGCGATCTTCGTTTTATGTCCTGGAGCACTACGAGCCCTTTTTGACCAAAGTAAGCACATGCAATTTTCTTCAAATGATCCATGGCAAATTTCACATCGAAATTAAGGCGTAGAGCATCCTTGATTACATCTCTCCACTTCAGCATTTTATCCTCAGTGATATCCTTAAGTTGTAGATGTTCCATCTCTCTGACTGTAGCACAGAACAAAACATAGATTGTCCCAGACACACTGGGGCTTATTAGACTTGTTGCAGAGACATCACCATAGACTTTGTATATTCTCTCAACAGTTGGAATCAGAGACAATGGGAAACTGAATCTCCCAACTCTTCCCTGCTCCCCCTCTAAGCCTGTGAAGTCTGATGAGTCTATGTTGCTCGGAACTTCTGCATCAAGTTTCGCAAGAAGTTCGGTCTTAGCCATTTCAACGGGACTTAAACCACTATAGGAACACTCTTGATGTGCAGGAACAGGCCCATTGATAGCAACTCTTCCATGTGGAATCATCGCATTCCCAGGCAACAATAGACTTCGCAAGTCATTTATTCCAAAACCGTCAGACTGGAAAAAAAATCTCGTCAGCCAGTCCTAGAGAGTATTTTTTATTGTTTATTCCAGCTCCGTCGAATGACAGTTGGCGATGGTGAATGACAGCCAATATGGTCAGGTTGTTTTGGATAAATTTTGGACACAAGTCAGGTTGTTTTTGGATATTTGAACAGATAATAAGACCGGTTCAAGTGAAATACACATAGATAACGGTGATAATCAAGTTATTTAATGTAATGATTAAAATTTTATATTAAATTTCAAGTTAAATGGATTTCAAATTATCATATAAAAATCAAATTGATTCAAATAAAAAATAGTCAAAATAATTTAATTTGCATAGTACGAGAACCAACTTTGCATTTTTACCAATCATTTAATAGTTTGCAACGATGTCAACGCGGAAATCAATCAAGCTCAAGGACAGCTTGTATGAAGATAGGTGATTAAACAAGGAGAATAAGGCAAACAAGAATTAACATGATTAATTAGGTTAAAACACTAAAATATAGTTCCTATATTATCTCAAAATTTTTAAATGTCATTATATGTAATTGAGTCCTTACGGTATAATTTTTGTTTAATTAAACTCTTATTTTGCTTGAAAACCATTGGAATGTTTTATTTTTGCTATATTAGCATATAAGGGATTATTAACAAAATCAAAGTCCATATAGCAAAATTATGAAAATTCAGAGTTGCCATTGATAAAGGTGGCTATGGGTCGGACTGGGTCAGTTTAAAGTTAGGCTAGATCGGTTCTGACCCATAAATCAGTGAATCGATACAACCCAGTTCACAAACCAAACTGAGCCAAGTCGAGTTCAATTTTTAATTACCTTGAACTAGCCTAGCTCAATAGCCTGGTTTACTGGTTATTGGGCTAACTCGGGCTAGCTCGATTTTTTTCTCAATTTTTTATATTTTTTATTTGTTTTTTAAATTTATTTGTTAATTTTAATCCAACTAAATATTGACTTATTTAGTTATTTAATATAGGGTACTTCTAAACATACTCTATTATAAACTAGACACACCTTATTTTTTATATAAAATTACATAAATATCCTTCTTTTCCCACCCTATTGTTTATCGAAAATCACTTCCAGGAGCTTGCTGCCGCAGCAGCTTGGTGCTTGCAGCACTTTGCTGCCGTAGCAGCATACAAATGCTACCTTAGCAGCATACAAATGCTGCCTGGCATGCTGCCGCAACAGCATACAACTACTGCCTGGCAGCACTTGAGTGCTGCCAGGCAGCAACTCGCTCACCGGAAAAAATTGTTGATGAGAGAAAGAGATTTAGGGTGTGCAATAAGGGCAACAAAGAAATAAAAAAATTTTAGGGTGTGTCTAGCAAAATTTAGGGTTTGAATAGTCTGACTCTTTAATATATTTATATGATTTAATCAATTAAATTTATTTTTATATTATATAACTTATTTAATAAAACGATTGTAATAAAGATAAAGTTATTAAAATGTTATATAATAAAATTATTGTTACATTAAAATAATAAATAATGATATTATAGTAAAGTTATTATAACTTATTTAATAAAGTTATTAGTTTAAAAAAATTATAATACTTATAAAATTTTTAATCTCTTTAGATAAAGTAAAACTTTTTTATTACATTTGAAATATAATTGACTTATCATTTATAAGTAAAGTTGTCATTTTGCATTTAAAATATTTATTCATTTATTTAGTATGTTTTTAAAAAATTCATTCATTTTGTATTTTAAATATTTATTTATTTTCCAAACTTATAACATTAATTTATTTGGTATTTAACAATAATAATAAATAAAAATAATACATAAAAAACAAAAACAATTCAAAAATATACCGACTCGGGTCAAGCCATTACCAAGCCAAGCTGGGTCAGACGAGGCCCTTAACGGTTGGATTCAAATTTTGTTGAATTGGCTCCATTTGACTTCTGGCTGAATCGAGCATGTTCTGAAATTGATTTTCTCAATTTCAGTCACAGGCTAATTTTGAGCTAGGTTCGGGTCAATCCGGCCTATTAAGCACCTTTAGCCATTTGACATGGCAATGGTTCAAGCTTATGTAGCATTTCACATTCGTTACTAAGCTTTTTCTGTCATGTGTGCATGTATATGGTGTAAACAAATTAATAAACAATTCATAAATATGTTCAATTTTAGTTTGTTTATTAAATTTAATAAACAATCACAAACAGAAATATGTTTCTTTCGATTATGTTTGCAAATAAATTCAACTTTTGTTTAAAATTTACTTGTTTAGTGAATCATTTATTATTAGTTTATTGTGTGAGATTAATACTTTTTAAATTATATATTTGCTCATAAATCATTTTAATATGTAATTATTGAAATTATATATTTATGTAATATTTTTTAATTTGATATTATCTTATTTGGTAAATACAATTTGTTTGTTTAAGTTTTTTTGTTTAATGTGTACAAACATATTAATTTTGTTTTCACTAACACGTAGTTGTGAATTTGTTTGTAAATATATTCGTTTAATATTCATGAAAGCATATTGGTAAATATGTTTGTTTATTGTTGACAAATACTTGTTTATGAATATATTCGGTTAATGTTCATAAATGAACTTTCCGAACACGAATTAAAAATGAATACTATTAAAAAAATAAATGAACAAGCATGAGCATAATAACATTCATTCATTTTTTTTTCCTTACAGCCCATATATATGACATGCATGTATTGAAGTAGGCATTGAAGTGGCAGAAAATAATGCATTTTACCAACGGATTTTGGTTAAGTTAGTAAGGATTATCCATTTCGCTTATAATATTTAGATTCAACTTCTGCTACCAACAATCCTACTTTATGGGTGATATATAAATTTGATATGAGTCCTCATCAAGGATTACAGTATGCTCTGGCCCTAGACTGAGAAAGCCTCCCCTCACCTTAAACTTTTATGTACAAAAAAAGAAAATAATGCATTTTAATGTTTTTTTTATGTAAAATCGAAATTTAATTAAATAATAATGGTACTTTAGAGATTTAGTTATACACACGATTCTCAACCTTTGTATCACCAAGATTTTATAGGAAGAATGAAAAAAAATAAATATACAAATTTATTAATTTAATGATTAAATTGTAAAATAAGAAGATGACTATGAAATTTCTGTCCTGTCTATCTCTGTTTTTGTGCCGTGTGACAAAGACGTCACACTCTCAGGTCAGTAATAGTTTTTAGCTTTCTTCACCGCATGTGCATTTGACTTTGCTGAACAGGCAACCAACCAAACTAACAAAGCAATATTTCAGCCACCGACAACAATGTTTAGGTGGCAATTTGAGCATCAATAGCTGATAAGGAAAGCTTTTGGTGAAGCTGATTCGAGACCTGGAGTTGCATCTTGTCAAACAGCTATGGATGGCAGTGATGGTGATCATTGGTGGTTAGTGGTTTTACTGCTGGTAACGACTACTTTGCTGGAGATGGTGGAAAATACAAGTGGCGTTATTTGGTTGGGTTCTAAAATTTAGGGGTTACAATGGGTAACAATGCCTAACAAACATACTTTACAGAAGCAAGATAGCATGTGAAATGGTATTGATGGTATTTTCTGTAGTAAGAATGGTATTGTGATTTTAACAATGCGTAGTTGTGTTGGAAGAAGGGAAAGGAAATAGACCTGTGCTGACAGGTACTCCGGTGAACATCTCAGCAGCATCCATACACATCTTGGACTCCTCGTATATATTATCAAATTTCCGCTTCCAGTCATTCACCTCTGCCTCTAAACTTGAGATCTTCGCATTTATGCCCTGAAGCACCATGAACCCTGGTTGACCAAAGTATGCACATGCAATTTTCTTTAAATGGTCCATGGCAAATGTCACATCGAAATTAAGGCGTAGAGCATCCTTGATTACATCTCTCCACTTCAGCATTTTATCCTCAGTGATATCCTTAAGTTGTAGATGTTCCATCTCTCTTATTGTAGCACAGAACAAAACATAGATTGGTCCGGAAACAATGGGACTTATTAGGCTTGCTGCAGCAATATCAGGGTAGACTTTGTTTATTTTCTCAACGGTTGGAATCAGAGACAATGGGAAACTATATCTCCCAACTCTTCTCTGCTCCTCCTCTAAGCCCATGAAGTCCGAGGTGTCTACATTGCTCGGATCTTCTGCATCAAGTTTCGCAAGAAAGGTCTTAGCCATTTCAATGGGACTTAAACCACTACGAGAACACTCTTGATGTGCAGGAGCAGGCTCATTGATAGCAACTCTTCCATGTGGAATCATCTCATTCCCAGGAAACAATAGACTTTGCAAGTCATTTATTCCCAAACCATCAGACTGAAAAAAAAAGATCTCTTGTCAGCAAGTCCTAGAGATTATTGAATGATAAGTAATTTAGAATGTCCTTAATTCCAATTAATGACATTTCTATCAATTAAAATTTTAGTTCCCACCTTATCAAGAAAAAATGTAATTCTTTTTCTTTTGGATCAAATAGAAAATCCATGTAAGATCTCTAGGCATTTAAAGCTTATTCCTATGGTAAATTTTCAAGATATCTCAAGTCAAATGCACTTTAAGAACTTGAAAGAATTGCCATACCCCATCAACAAGTCCTTCAAGATTGGAGTCCCTCCAGTAGTGGTCCTGTAAGTTAAAAGAAACAGATAGCTGAGTGAGATTAAAAGCAATGTTCCCTTTGGAAGATTATACAGTAATCAGTCAAGATATCTCAAACCAAACATGCTAGAGGATATAAAGTATCGACCATACCCTGTAAAGAGCTTCTTCATTATTAGGCTCCATCTCATAGTGGTCCTGCAAGTTAAGACAAACGATATAATGTTAGTGATGAGTAATTGATATGATGAATGTAGTTTTAATCATAACAGGAAAATTAGCTTGATTAAGAAATCAAACAATAAATTGTACTCCAAGGTGGCTCTTGGAGATGGAGAAATTCAATGATACATTGAAATGAGAGTTAGTACATTGCAGAAGGAAAAATAAAACTTATTCATCATATTCTCTATGTTCCCACATTAACATCAAAATTAGCAGATAAGCAAGATAGATATCTACTGTCCTTTTATGATGATAATAATAAAACAATTTTGACAGCAAAAATGATGCTATTGGGGGAAAAGGGCGGAGTATGTAGAACACAGAGTAGCAGCAGCTGAAACTAAAGAAATCTTGATAGACATGTTCAAAATCAATTCTGTTTCGGTTGCTAAAACAGTAAAGTTGAGTAGAGGCAAGTTTGCATCCTAAGCTACTTCAGAAGCCAACATTTGCTACCTGGTGAGAAACACCTGGATGATCAACCTGACTTGTTGATTGGGAAATATAACTGTCTTGCCTCTGCAGAACTTCTGCTGGAAGTTGTCCCTTGCCTTGAAGTCTTCTGATACGTTCAGTCAACCGTCCGGTCTCCTCTTTTAAGTGTCTGTTCTCAGTACTCAACCGTCCAACTTCCTCTTGCAAGTATTCATTCTTGGCAGTCATATTAATTTCTTTAGTCTGCATAAAACAAAGCTAAAATCAAACAATAGGAAATAGAAGAGAATATACAGGCCAGAATTTTAAATACCGTCTAAAAATATTTGTAACTGCAGCAAAACCATCTTTAAATCTTGTAAGAAATCTATTTGTTTTCCTTTATTCTAGTTAAGTACTTCAGTTGATAATTCTATCCCATCCTAATACTTCATAATCTACTAATGACTGTGCTCCTCCTTATCGATAAGCAAGTTGCTGGCATGAGGATATACCGTGAGACTTCAAAGCATTCAGTTGACCACTAAATCACTGAACATTATCATCTCCATTTGGCTCCAGCATCATAGTGCATAAAGAAGTCTGTTGAAGTTTCTGTGCACCTGTATGCTGCGGAAGAGACTTAGAGACTTAAAGATGCCCCATGTATGTATGTTTCTTCCGTTTACTTTTTCCTCTTTCACTTGCATCTAAACCAGAGGTATTCAAAATATATTCTCATAACTGGATTAGTCACTTCTTCAGGCTCCAAGAGAGCATATGAGTTACATAAAAATGTCACGTACTAGTAGATTCATCACATGATGCAGAGAATCAAGAACGACCTGCTTTATCACAATCTTCTGTGGAACCAAATCCTCCTGTGAATCTGATAAGCTTGTGGCAACATCCATGTAAATTAATGTGACAAATGCCTACCGGAGTTTCTTTACAAAATCATGTTTATCAGGGACAATATAGCCTAAATTTGTCATTATCAAATTTAACTTAATGTGATAGGCCATCCTTATTGGGAAACTTACAAATGCCTCAATTGCATCAATATCAGCTTCATCAGGACATTAGAGCCTTAATTTGTCAAAATAATCTTTTAAGTTCTCTAGATATACTTTTGAAGATGCATTACAATGTTAACTTCACATAAAAACAATTTTACCAGGAAAAATGAGTAAAAGACATTTAGAATGATAAAGATTTCTCTTTCGTTAAAAGTTACCTTTTTCCTTTGCCGATAGTTGGCATCAGTCACTCTTTTGCGTTCTTTTTTCTGTTCTCTTTTCTGCTCATCACTCATTCCACCTCTACAACTGTGCGGTCTTGGTTGGTGTGAAGCTTCTCCTTGAGGAAATTGGTCTTGGTTTGCTTGAGAATGTGTCATTCCCTCGTTCATTTGTTGCTCCAAGTGCCTTTGATAAGTATGGTTTGATTGATTATACATTTGTGCATGTGTCATCTCTAAGGTTGAATAGGAACTGGTAGCTTCTGATGTGGTATTGTTCATGTTTCCCAGAAACAGTATTTGGGATTGCGGATTGACAGATTATAGTTGAGATTAAGCACTAAATACAAAGATCATAAAGAACACATTACACTTCTAGTTAATTTTTTTTAAAAAAATTAAATTAAATTAAACAAAATCTTGTTGCAGAACAAAAAGACAAACATTCTCAATGATTGGATGGTACAAAGTGAAATTCCCATGTTGCAGATAAGTCAATCCCAAACCAAAACATAAAAAATTAAAAATTTGAAAAAAAAAACACTCAGATTGGAACTTCCCACCAAGAACCCTCATGATCCCCTGATGCAGAACTTCCCACCAACATAGAGTGAAATTCCCATGTTGCAGATAGGTTAATCTCAACCCAAGAAAAAAACATTCGTATTGGAAACCAAAAACCCTCCGTGATCCTGGTTGCAGAATTTGGCATAAGCTTAACAGATTGGTTGACTGCAACAATTCTAGACACTTGAGTTATTGAATCTGTGATAGTGACTTCAACAAGGTAGTTAAGCGGAAAAATAATGATCTGTCAACTTTTTTTAACACAATTAAGAGGTGAACATTTCCTTGTATAATCTCAATGAATAAATGCTTTTCCCATTTAAAGATTGAACAGGTAATGGTGATTAATTTCAATAATCCATAATCATATGAATCCTGTTTGCAAAACTAGAAAAACGGCAGACAATAAAGGAAAGAAGAGAAGTCAATGCAACTTTATAAAGAGAAGATCTAACATAATTATATTCTGTAAGGTACCAATCATCAACTAAAACAAGTGAATCCATGCTTACCAATTCGAAGTATAGCGAGAATCAGAGCATGATGGCCGCCCAGAATCTTGCTTTTGCCTTTTTTTTTCTAGTTACAAATTGAAAACTAAATGATAGAACCTTGCTTTTGTACACAAAAAAAAAATGATAGAACCTTGCTTTTGCTTTAATGGTTCACTTCCCGAGCCGGTTTTTTCCCAGTTTAAGAACTCAATCAAATGAGCTTTTAAGGACAAAATAAACAAATATTAATAGAGCCAAAAAAAGGGCGCACATTTAGTGCGAAATGGATTGTTGCTGAACCGTACGATCATGACGCAACGAAATCATTTGCAACCGGTAGGTTATGGTGCCTGTAGAAACAGCTCTTACGGTAGCCGCCCTAATTTTCAATTTACATTTTTTTTTGGTGAAAAATTTTTCAATTAACATTGGTCCATTACATTTCTGTCGCTCGACAGTCGCACGTTGTCGTTCGATTTTTGACTTTTTGTTCATTTCCTGCAGTGAACAATCAGACGGAGTTCTGAGTTCACACTTCACGGTTCAATCAGATTGAAAATGTCAATCTCTTTCACATTATTACATTGCCCCTCATTTAAAAGGTCAAATACTAAAATGTCGAGAAACATCTATTAAATCTTTAACTAAATAAATCAGATATGTGTCGGGTGATAATTGTGTGATCAATAAACAAAATCAGACATCGAATTTGATTACACATATATAGTATATAGATTTGAGTCTTACACCTTCGGTAGATTTGGGTCTGGTAAGTCAACTGTGAATTGAGTTTGTACTTTAGAAAAAGAACGGAAAAGTTATGTCCTCTAGGCGTATGATGTTTCACTCTCTAAAGTAGATCTGTAATTTTATATTCAAAATGATGATACAATATAAAAACGATATAAATAAAATACATAAAAATATATATATAAATTGGTCCAAAAAAATGTATATATTAAAAGTTGATAAAAATTATCAACATTAATTGGGATTGAGTAGTAAGAGACTCATTCTCCCTTAAGCATGACTCAGGTTTGAGTCATGCGTATGGAGCAAATCGTGCTGGGAGGGGTACCCCACTTTCATGTGATCCGACAATTTTTCGACTCCGAAGCAGTCGCATAAAGCGGATACCAGGGGGTCAAAGACCAAAAAAAAAGTTGATAAAAATTATATATAAATATTACAAAAACTAAATATATATTTAGTATATAGACATGAATTTTGACACAAAATTTTTATGTTTTTCACAATACCAACAATATTTTACATGACAAAAACATAGATTTTATATACAAATTATCAAATTTACTTCTTAAATTAAAATCAAAGGATCAATCCATTTCAATTAAAAAGAAAGAATTTAAAGGAAATTTTTTTTTAAAAGAAAGAATTTAAAGGAAAATTTGTTATTATAGTATGATTGATATTAAAATTTAACATTATATTTTAATTTCATTTAATTTTAACATTTGTGCTTTCATTTTTATTTATTTCTGGAATTAAAAAATTAATTATAATATTTAATTAAATATGTATTAATACAAATAAGAAATTTTGCATAAGTTTGTTTTTTTAAACAAAAAGAAAATGAATTGAATTATACCATAAAAATATTTTATAAATGTAAAAAAGAAACATTAAGAATTTCCATAAATTTCATTATTTTATATCTAAAAATGAACAAAAATAAAAATATAATGACAAAAGTTATGTACAATGACAAAATCTAATAAGGAAGATACTAAAATACTTCAAGGATCAATATTTTAACATTTCCACCCGATTTCTGCCGCGCGACAGTCGCACGTTGTCGTTCGATTTTTGACTTTTGGTTCAGTTCCTGTTGTGAACTATCAGTTGGAGTTCTGAGTTCACACTTCACAATTCAATCGGATTGAAAAGTCGATCTCTTTCACATTATTACATTGCCTATCTTTTAAAAGGTCAAATACTAAAACGTCGAGAAAACATCTATTAAACCATTAACTAAATTAATCAGATATGTGTCGGATGATAATTGTGTGATCAATAAATAAATCAGACATCGAATTTGATTACACATCGATGGTATATAGATTTGAGTCTTACACGTTCGATGGATTTGCGTCCGGTAAGTCAACTATGAATTGAATTTATACGATATAAAAAACGATATAAATAAAATATATAAAAATGTACAAATTGAATGTTAATAAAAATTATATATGAATATAATAAAAATTAAAAAATATATATTTTTGATAAATAGATATGAATTTTTATACGAAATTTTCGTGTTTTACATAATATCAACTATATTTTACATGAGACAAATATAAATTTTATATATGACTTATCAAATCCACTGTTAAATTAAAATAATAGAATCAATCCATTTCAAAAAAAAGAATCTAAAGGAAAAATTTGTTATTATAGTATGATTGATATTAAAATATACCATTATATTAAATTTAACATTATATTTTAGTTTTATTAAATTTTGACTTTTGTACTTTCATTTTTATTTATTTCTGGAATTAAAAAAATTAATTATAATATTTAACTAAATATGTATTAATACAAATAATAAATTCTGCACAAGTTTGTTTTTTCAAACAAAAAGAAAATGAATTGAATCATACCATAAAAATATTTTATAAATGTCAAAAAGAAACATTAACAATTTCTATAAATTTCATTATTTTGTATCTAAAAATCAACAAAAATAGAAATATAATGACAAAATTTATGTACAATAACAAAATCTAATGAGGACTCATAATACAACAACAACTTTGACCCTAACTTAAGAATAACAACTTTGACCCTAACTTTAAGAAAGATACTAAAATACGTAAAGGGTCAATATTTTATCCGTTCATAGAATATTCCTAAAATCTAAAGCTTAATTTGGCACATCAGTTGCCACCAGTGTGGTGCAACTGGTGTGCCACTTGTCAATAAGACAAAGAAAAGTGAAGTTAAATTACTTTTTTGTCTTCAATTTTAATTTTTAAATTATTTTATTAAAAACTTATATTTTTAACTATTATTTTATTTTTTAAATTTCACTGAAACCAAACGTTACATCCATCCAAGCTTGCTATAAGTCATGCTACTTTTTGAAATTTGACCACATATATTATGACCAATCCAAATCAACAGCAGAGAAATAGCAAAATTCATAAAACTTTGCTTGTGGCTAAGTCAACAAATGCTGATGAAAAACTCAGAAAATACAATCCACTCCAATTTCTAAGCCAGACTGTCAACATACGTCCGAAGATTTGGAGATTTTAAATTTGTTAATTTTAGATATGTTGAGAAAATAATATAAAAATAATTTAATTTAAAATTGTGCTAAAAACATTATGAAAATTAGACAAAACTGAAAAAATTATTTCTAGTATAACATGTTAAAACAAATTGTGATACAGTAATTAGTGTGTCTTGTCCGAATTAATCACAATATAAACGTATGAATTATCGGATCTATGAGATATAATCTTTTTAATAGACGTTTAAAAATTTACTTTTTAAATCATTGTAACATAATTTAAACTCATAAACTAATCAACATTAAATGAAATTTAACTACATGAGCTATCTAATTGACAAGTGTAATTGGAATTTTTTGTGTAAGTTGGTATTTTTGGTATTGCATATTTAAAATGGATTTTAAGCTTTTGAGCTTTTGAGAAGAAATATTAATTTGTTGGTCCAAATTTCGGAGTTTTTAATTTCTTGTATTGAATTTAATGTGCCTTTTTTTTAGATTTTATTCTTAAATTATTTTAATAATTTTTTTGTGAAAATTATTTTTCTTAAATAATTTAGCTTTTTTTTTAATACTAAAATGTTCATATTAGTTCGGATTGTTATCTAATTTTATGAAACTAAGAAATGCAATCTATTTATTTGTTTTTCTGAAAAGGAAAAAGATAAGCACAAAGCCATCAATTGCGTGATTTGTTGGTAAATTATTGAACTCTTAATTCCACTAATCAAGGTTAAATTCCTGATAACTTAAACTATAAAAAATAAATAAATAAAGAGAAAAGAGAATTTAGAATACATATTATATTTGCAAAAAAAAAGTTAATCTAAAATAATTACTTTTAAACTTTACTAAATATAAAAGTTATTGATTCATACTTAAAAAAATCAATTGGCTTATACAAAAGAAGAAAAATAGATGGATACATACATTCAACCAACTAAATGTTAATACACTACAACAACAATTTGTTAATATTTAGGAAGATTATCTAATGCAAACTTTTCTAACAAGATTAAAAATTTATCATATATCCCAGTAAGGTATTGATATTATCGTGCCCTGAATTCGAGACATAATATACGTCACACACTTATTAGATATAATCTCACAAACATACAAAGTATTTATCATACTAAAATTTAATCATTTCAAAATATCTAAACTGAAAATATACCACCAATAATTAGAAGTTTACAAACTTCTAACTTATTTCTTAAAGTTTGAACAAAGAAATTTGGAACATTCTTAAATCTCAATCTAATCGTAAACTTAAAAATCTTAAGCCATATCCTAAACTCCAAAGTGTTACTCCCTAACATTCCCATGAATATTATCAACATCAAAACCTATAAGATGTTAAGAAAATGTGATGAGTACAAACAATCAGTAAGCAACTAATATCCCAACAATTGGATTAAGCATGCCATAAAAACATTAGACCAAAATATCAATGTAAAGATTCAAAATCAAAGTTGGATAATCTTATATTCAATCATGTAATTTATTCAAATTATATACTCAGATTTCAAAACTAAATAAAGTTTCATAGATACCAAAACTAAACAAAAGTTTCACAAATCATAATTTTCAGATCTCTCGTAACATGCCATGGTAGCTCTCAACCCTTGTGGCACATATCAAAATCAGAACAAAAACTACAATTTACCTTGGTGGCTCAGGTCAAAGGTATCAGAAGTAACTAATAGTTGTACAGAACAGAATAAAGATCCACTATTTTTAACTGATGGTTCGGTTAGAAATTGGTTTCTTTTAACAGAATATATGTTGACATGGCAAACATTTAACCTCCATTGGCAAGGTCAAAGCACAGCCATACCAGGAGATAAAACAAAATATAATTTCATATTACTCAATATACAAAGCAGTATTATAAATCTCCTAACATATTTCATACAAAGACAATTTCTTTAAGAGTTTGTATATGATGCACTGACAGTGTATAGTTTCTATACACTGTCAATGCATCAGAGGTTGACACCTCATCAATAGGCCCTTATGGGCAAATTAAAAAATTTTATTTATATTTGCATATAAGGGCCTATTGATGAGGTGTTAACCTTTGGTGCATTGATAATGTATAGAACTATACACTGTCACTACATCATATATAAATCCTTTCTTTAATCATTCCAAAATAGTTTCATATTTCCAAAATATACACTATAAAATCCAAATATCAAAGCGATTAAAAATCAAACTCATGTATTTGAACAAAATCGTATTCAAAATAAACTCTAATTATTTTATACAGCTTGCATGCTTTAGCCCATTAAAAAAAACCATAAGCAAAAATATATTTGTATGTAATATACGAAACATAATTCAAATTAAAGTTGATTCTAAGGGTGTTAAAACACCGAAGGGATATCGATTCACTTGCCTGAACTCGCTAAATTGAAACTAAAACAAAGTCTTAAGAACTCTAGAAGCCTTATTAAAAAAAATTTAATATTAGAAAAAAAAACACTATCTAACAAAAGCTGACAATTTCCACTGTATTCACTAAATGACTACAACTCAATAAACTATGAACTTAGCGTGAGTTACGTTAATTGAGGAAAGCTAAAAATATTTGTTCTTTCTTCAATATACAGATTTTTTCCAAATTTCCAATGTTTTTTTTTTCTCAAAACTCAATCTTAACTACACAATGTAAGCACACAAATTAAAGAGAAATCTTTACTCAGCTTGATCTTCTTGCATTAACACTAACAGCAACCAATTCCCATCTAATATTTTTCTTTTCTCTAGTTCAGGTTGGCACTATGAAAGCCAAGTAGAGGTGGTTAACAGGCTAGATTAGCCCGGACTCGGCTCAAAACTAGGCCAGTGCAATCCAACTCGTAACTGAAATCAGTAAAAATGGTTCCAGAACCGGTCCAAGTTGGTCTAAGATCTAATTGGGCTAGTTCATAATATTTTAAATCGGGCCCAGTAAAGGCCCAGCCCATTATGACCGAGGACCAACCAGTCCCAAGCCGAGCCAGACCTGTTCAGGGCCGAAACCGGTCCAGCCCTTAAATTGCACAGGTAGCCTGCGCAAGTGCTACTGCTAAGCTGCTTAGCAGCAGCAGAGTTATGGGGAGGGAGCCAAGACTCCCTTTCCCTCCTTTTTGTTTTTTAATTTTAAAATTTTTATTTGTTTCATTTTTTTAATAAAAAAATTAGAGCATTTTAAAAGTATTATAATTTTTTAAAATTAATAACTTTGTTAAATAAGTTATACTACTTTTATTATAATATTATTATTTATTATAAAAATAACTTTTTTGGATAATATTATAATAATTTTATCTTTATTTCAATTGTTTTATTAAATAAGTCATAATAACTTTATTTATTATAGTAACTAATAACTTTATTTATTATAACAACAAATTTATTAGATTAAATTGTAAAAATATATTAAATAACTAAATAAGTCCATTTTTATTTTGATAAAAATAATAAATATATTTTTAAAAAAATAAATAAAATTTTTAAAAATTGAAAAAAAAAACGAGCTAGCCCGGTTCGACCCGACTCAACTTGGTAACACTTAAATCAAGTATCGAGCTGAACCAATTCAAAGCATTTTCATTTTTAACCAGTCTCGGCTCGACCTGTTTGTGAACCTGTTCAAACCGGTTCACATGTGTATTAACCCGGAACTGATCTAACTTGGCCCAAAACCGACTTGATCCGGCCCAATATCAGTTCTACAGCCAAGCTTCAATCCTTTTCCTTCTTTCTTTTCGGTGCCAACACTATTTTCACACCTCTCTACTCTTCTTTCTTTCTCTGTTTATTCTAATCTCTTTTTTTTTTGACATGGTAGCAGCCAAGTTCTTGCTTTCACTTTTTTTGGCGTCGTGGAGCTTTCCTCCAAATGTTCACGCCACTTTGCTTTTCTATTTTTTTTAACCTAAACTACAAAAGGCTAAGGGACTTGTCCTTTTATTCTACCATATATTCAGCCCTTGGGCCTTTTTAAAACTGGACCGGGTATTACAGATATAATAAATAAAAAGACATGAAAATAATGTTTAAATTCCAATTATAGTGTTTAACAATTTTACTAATATCTCGTTACATAACAAGGAAAAGAACCAAACACTATGCTAGTAGCCAGAACATTAACGTTTGCATTTGTCGTTGGAAGACTAAGTAGACCAGAGCTGACACGGTTGCTACTAAACTCCTCTAAAGAATCAGCATACAACTTAGCCTGCTCAGATAATTTACCATGCTCCTCTTTCTTATTTTCCAAGTCAGTCTCCATGTATTCGTGACGCTTTGGCAATTCTAAACCAGCGTAAGCTCGAGCAATTTTCTTCAAATGTTTCATGGCAAATTCAACTTGGAAACCAATGCGTAACGCATCCTTGATTGCATCTCTCCACTTCAATATTTGGTTCTCACTGACTTGATCAAGTCGTAGATCATCCATCTCTTTGATTACAGCACAGAACAAAACATAGATTGTATTGGACACACTGGGGTTTATTTTACTTGAAGCAGATATATCACCATGTGCATCAGTGATTCTCCGAGACATATTACAAGGAGAAAGTGGCACTCTAAACTTCCCAACTGGTACGTACTTTTCTTGTAATAAGCCTGTGAAGTCTGACAAATTTATAGTGCTCTGATCATCTGCGTCGATCTTTGTAAGAAGAACAGTGATAGATGTACTGTCGTGTGTTGCAGATAGAGAATCCTCTTCATTCTCTGCAAGATACTCGTTAATACCCGCGCCTTCATTAATTGAAATAATCTTCTTCAAATCTTTCTCGTCATGCCTCTTTCGAAAACCACTGAACTGAAACGAGTTGAGAGGAGGAAAAAAAATCATTATAGCAGAAAAAGAAGCTTACACAAAAGTTGATTGGGTTTGAGACATTGAAGATGAACATTCTATTTTCTTTCACATAAACGAGGAATGTAAAATTTTATACATTCAAGATTACTCCTACTCAAACCAAATAAATGAAAGGAATATGCTAGTACACTCAGATTTTAAAAAATTGCCATACCCGGTCACACAGCTTCCCAATCCGACAACAGTGCTACAGCAAATAGGGAAAAATGGATAGAAGAGTTGGGAGTAATTGCATATGTTTAGTTTTTCTTTAGTAGAGATACAATAATTATTTAAATGATTAAGGATATGTATGGAGATACATGATAAAAAAAAAGACATATATGGTGATAAAAGGACAAATATGAGGACATGTAGAAAACAAATAAGTGAATTTCCTATCATAGTAAAACTATATTAAGGGTTGGCGTTAAACATATCTCTATTCGTTACAGTAATAAATGACTTGACAAAATCTTTCCAAGATAACGTTTTTTGACATATGATGTTTGCAAATGATATTGTAATATGTGTCGAGACTAGAGCAAAAGTCAACGCAAAGTTAAAATTGCAGAAATAGACATTAAAATTAAGAGGGGCTAAGTAGAGCAAAGACTAAATACATGAAATGTAAATTTAGTTTAATCAAAAAAGAAAATCGACATATAGTGATGCTAGATGAGGAGATATTCCCTAAGCGAGCTCATTTCAAATATTTGAAGTCAACCATATAAATAGATTGAGAGAGTGATGACTATGTGATTCATAAGATCCAAACTGGTTGGAATAAGTAAAAAAGAGTTACTGGTATGTTGTGCAATAAAAAAATTTCTATATGACTAAAAAGCAAGTTTAATAAGATAATTATTAGACTAACATTATTTTATGGTAGTAAATATTAGACGACTAAAAGAATGCATACACGAGATAAAAGTAGCAGTAAAATGAATGCTGCAATAGATGTGCAAACATATAAAATGAGATAGAATGAGAAATGAAGACATTTGCAAGAAGGTCAAAATGATACTTTTCAAAGACAAGATGAGGGATTGTCATTTATGTTGTAGACCTGTGGACACTCCAATTAAGAAAGTGAAAATTATGAGTAATGAAAAAAGGACCACGATTAGAGAAAGATTGAAAAGACTTGAAAGTAAAATATCCGAAATAATATGACGGAACGATAATTAAAAGAACAAATTATCTTAAAATAAGAATGAGTGGGAAAAGAAAATTGCTGATGAATTAAAGTGAGTTCATATATTTGTTTATATTGTCTATTTTAATATTGAGATAAAAGCTCTGATGATGATAATGAGAGAGGCAATTATTATTTGTTAAATAAAACAACAGATTTCACTAGAAAAATGATGATTAGAAATAGTGAAATTCAAGAAGCAAAAGGCATTGGAGTCCTTACAGTTTGCCTCATAGGTAGATATATAACTTACGCCCCGTTTGGTTTCAAATGGGCCTAATGGAGGTGTGATTGGGAATGCCCCAATCGCACCTCAATGACCATTTGGATCACATGATTATGGCACGGTGGGAGTAGCCCACCATGCTAGCAGTTGGATAGCTCCAGTGACCCATCAGAGTCTTTTTTACCCTTTAATTCATTTTTTATTTTAAAGTTATTTTTTATTTTGGAAATTTTTATTTTTAGAATTTTTTATTATTTATTTCAAGAATTTTAATTATATAAAATATAAATAAATTTATATATATGTAAATTTATATAAAAATTATTATTTTATATTAATGAAATATAATTATTATTTTCTTATTACTTAAAATTTTAAATATTTTAATATAAAATTATATATCACTATATATTAAATAAAAATTTTTATATGTTTAAAATACATAATTTTTTTTAAATAATTAATAACAAAATATTATTTGATATAAAAATATTTAGATATTTTTTATATAAAAATAATTTTAATTTTATACAAATTTTAATCTTATATCCTTAAATAGTTTTTTTTGTTTTGTGACTACACTTCATCTCCCCGCCACTACTGCAATTATATCCAAATACACATTTCGCCATTAATTTTAATCTCATAGCTACAAAACCCAAGTTCATCGATACAATAACTAATCTCATCTTTGTTATTGTTTTTAATCTCATCGAAATTAATCTCACTATCATTTCAAACTAGCCCTTACTCTGCTTAAATGGGAAGAGAAAACTCATTCATGCTATCCACTAGATTCCAAATTAACTTCAGTTGCTTAGAATGTATTAGCAGCAATAACAAAAAGGAATTTCCATTAACAGCAAGAATGATGGTAATATTGGTGAAAAAGACAAAAGTTGCAATAAATATTACTTTTTCTCTTGATTTTAGCTTGTCAGATAAAAAAAGAATTTTTTTTGTTAAAGAATGAATGCAGGCATAACACCAAGCCAATGTTTCAAGCCCAAAAACATCATCACTGGAACATGCCAATTAAACTTATGGGGTGCCATTTTCGGGTCTACATAATTCTTATTGTATCAAGATGATAAAACATACAATAATTTCAGCCTTCCATACGTGATAAATTAAAGAATGCAAGGATGTTGAAAGAGTTAAGATATAAATTTCTTAAAGATATCTTGATATGCATGGTTTTTATTCCATCAAAGATATTAGACCATGTGGCAAAGTAGAAATAAGTTTTTGACATCATTCCCTAAGATAATAAAACTGAGTAGATATAACTTTGAGTTTGTACAAAAAAACACTTCAGAAGCAACAGTTGCTACCTGGACAGAAGCACTCTAATTATCATCCTGCAGGCTGGTTGCTTGGGAAAAGTAACTTTCTAGTTTCTTTAGATCTTGGGCTGCAACTTGCCGATTGGGATGCAGCCATGTAATATCCTCTTTTAACTGTCTTATCTCTTCAGTCAACCGCTCGAATTCCGTTTTTAAGACACTATTCTCGACAGTCAAATTTTTTACCATTGACTGCAAAGTAAAAATGCAAAATCAAAGGAGAGAGACATGTAAGTCAGAAACAAGCTTCTGGGGTCTTTAGATTTAGTGTTTTCTTTACTATTCAATGCTATTTTCTTGAAGTATAACGCTAATTGACAGCCAAGTTTCCTTTATATCTTGTGCAAAATGTAACCTGAAGATCACTTCTTGTTAACATCTTCATTTCATCCACAACACCTCCGTCTAGCCTAACTTTCTATTTTCTTTATCACTTCTTTTTTGTCAACAATATACGACAATGGATGAGCATTAGATCCCATTAAAAGGTTTTTTGATACTACTCATAGAAGACACTGAAAGTAAAAGGGAGACGTGCAAAGACATAGATATTTGTTACTATCAGTACTCAGTTTTAGTCTCATTTATCTTCACAGTACATACCTGTTTAGAAAAGGCACAAATCATTCAGCAAACGAAAATCCTTCTATTCAAGCAACATAAATGAAAGAGATGAACATTCTATAAACGAATTTTGAAGTTGGCAATGCTTAAACATTCCTATGCTAGAATTTCAACTTCTGTCATATTTTCTTCTACAGTTGAAGTATGTAATCCTCACCATTTGCTAGAAACAATTCATAGGGAAGGATAATAAGAGGTAGACATGTCTATTTTTCACCTTACGTTTTTCTCTGTAAATCTTATCACACTCCCTTTTCCTTTCTCTTTTGTCAGATGCTCTAAGTATAGGTCTGCGACCTCTTCCTTTTTCTTGGTCTGAGACTTAAGATGGTTCTGATTAATAAAATTGAGGTTTGGGATCATTAGAAATCGGATCAATTAACGGCTGATTGTTCAAACACTTATTAGGTTGATTACAGGTAAAAAGAAACAAACGGCTTATACAAAAGAAAAAAAATAGTTGTATGCATAAATTCATCCAACTAAATGTTATTATACTTCAACAACCATTTGTTACTATTTAGGAAAATTATCTAATGCAAACTTTTCTAACAAGATTAAAAAATAATGAGGCATTGGCTTAGTAGCAAGGAAGAGGTCTTGAGATTTTGAGGTTTCAGGTTCGAGCTTTATCAAGTGTGAGCTTGAGTTAGTATAGTTATTTACTAGTTTGTTTAATTTGTTATAATTATTTACTAGTTTACTTAGTTTGAGTAATGTGATTTTTATAATTACCTGTTCATGGAATGTAATATACTGATTGTGATTGTAACTTCTAATGTAAATGTATTACTTAAAAAAAATTTGAAATCCTAAATTTAAATTTCACCAAATATGAGTTTGAATTTAATTTAATTATTTATTAGTTTTAATTGTTTATTAGTTTACTTAATTTAGGTAAAGTAATTTTTTATATTTATCTGGTCATAAAATGTAACATATTAAATCAAATTGAATTTGTAACTTCCAATAAAAATACACTACTAAATAAAATTAACATCCCAGTGTCATGAATTAAAAGACATAAGATAATATTTTAATTCCAGTTATAGTTTTTAAAATTTTACAAATATTTCATTACATAAAGAGGAAACAAACCAAACTTAGCAAAAACATTAACGTTTGCATTTGCCATTGGAAGACTAAGGAAGAAGACCAGAGCTGACACGGTCGTTACTAAACTCCTCCAAAGAATCAGCATACAACTTAGCCTGCTCAGATAATTTAGCCTGCTCCTCTTTCCTATTTTTCAAGTCAGTCTCTAAGTCCGAAATGCTTTCAGCCATGAATTCGCTATGTTTTTGCAATTCTAGAGCAACGTAAGCTCGAGTAATTTTCTTCAAATGTTTCATGGCAAATTCAACTTTGAAACCAATGCGTAACGCATCCTTGATTGCATCTCTCCACTTCAATATTTGGTTCTCACTGACTTGTTCAAGTTGCAGATCATCCATCTCTTTGATTACAGCACAGAACAAGACATAGATCGTATTGGACACACTGGGGTTTATTTTACTTGAAGCAGATATATCACCATGTGCATCAGTGATTCTCTTAGACATATCACACAGAGAAAGTGGCACTCTAAACCTCCCAACTGGTACAAACTTTTCTTGTAATAAGCCTGAGAAGTCTGACAAATTTACAGTGCTCTGATCATCTGCATCGATCTTTGTAAGAAGTTTAGTGATAGATGCACTGTCGTCGTGTGTTAAAGATTGAGAATCCTCTTCATTCTCTGCAAGATACTCGTTAATACCCATACCTTCATTAATTGAAATAATCTTCCCCAAATCTTGCTCGCCATGCCTCTTTTGAAAACCACTTAACTGAAACAATGAGTTGGGCGGAGAAAAAAAAAATCATTATACCAGAAATAGAAGCTTACACAAAAGTTGATTGGGTTTGAGACATTGAAGATGAACATTCTATTTTCTTTCAAGTACAAGAGGCATGTAAAATTTAGACATACAAGATTTCTCATATTCAAACCAAATAAATGATAGGAATATGCTAGTACGCTCAGAAAGATTTTAAAGAATTGCCATACCAAACAGCTTCCCAATCCTACAACAGTGCTACAGCAAATAAGGAAAAATGGGTAGGAGAGTGGGGAGTAATTACAAATGTTTGGTTTTTCTATTAGTTGAGATACAATAATTTTTTAAATGATTAAGAACATATATGGAAATACATGATATAAAAAAAAAGGACATATGGTGATAAAAGGACAAATATGAGGACGAGTAGAAGATAAATACGTGAATTTTTTATCACAGTAAAACTACATTAAAGGTTGGTGTTAAGCATATCCCTATTCGTTATAAAAAAGGATGAGCTGACAAAATTTACTTAGGATAATGTGTTTTGATATATAATGTTTGCAAATGATATTGTAATGTGTATCGAGACTAGAGTGAAGGTTAATGCAAAGTTAAAACTATAGAAATAGACATTAAAATTAAAGGGGACAAAGCAAAGCAAAGCAAAGATTAAATACATGAAATGTAAATTTAGTACAAGCAAAGAAGAAAATTGACATATAGTGATGCTCGATGAGATCTTTCTGAAGTGAGTGCATTTCAAATATTTGTAGTCGATCATATAGATGGATTGAGAGAGTGATGGCTATGTTATTCATAAGATCCAAGCTGGCCGTTAAAGGTATGTTGTGCAATAAAGGATATATGGTTGAAAGCCAAATTTAACATAATAATTGTTAGACTAACATTATTTTATGGTAGTAAATCCTAGACAACTAAAAGACTGCATACACAAAAGATGAGTGTAACAAAAATATGAATGCTAAGATGTGCAAATATACAAGTGAGAATAGAATAAGAAATGAAAACATTTGTAAAAAGGTTAAAATGACACTGATCAAAGACAAGATGAGTGAAACTCATCTATGCTGTAGACCTATAGACGGTTCAGTTAGGAAAGTAAAAATTATGAACGATGAAAAAGAAACAGGGCTAAGGAAAAAAAAAAAAACTTGAAAGTAAAATATTTGGAATAATATGACAGAACAATAGTTGAAAGAACAAATTGTCTTAGAAAAAAAATGAGTAAAGAAAGAGAATTCATACTAGTGAATTAACGTGAGTTCATATATTAATTCATATTATCTACTCTAGTATTGAGAAAAAAGTTCTAACGATAATGACGAAAGAGGCAATTATTATTTGTGAAATCAAACAACAAATTTCACTAGAAAAAAGATGATTAGAAATGGTGAAATTCAAGAAGAGAAAGGCATTGGAGTCCTTACAGCTTGCTTCATAGGTAGATATACCACAATGTATATTTATGTAATTTACGCAAAATATAAATCAAAGTTATACATATGTAAATTTATATAAAAAATATTATTTTATATTAATGAAATATAATTATTACTTTCTTATTACCTAAAATTTTAAATATTTTAATATAAAATAATATATCACTATATATTAAATAAAAATTTTAAATGTTTAAAATACATAAAAACAATTTTAAATAATTAATAACAAAATATTATTTGATATAAAAATATTTTGATATTATTTTTTAAAAAAATAATTTTACTTTGATACAAATTTTAATCTTATATATCCTTAAATAGTCATTTTTTTCTAACTACATTTCATCTCACCAACATTGCTGCAATTATATCCAAATACACATCTCACCACTAATTTTAATCTCACAGCTATAGTTCCCACTTTCACCAATACAGTAACTAATCTTACCTTTGTCACTGTTTTTAATCTCACCGAAATCAATCTCAACGCCCATCCAAGCTAGCCATTAATATGCTAAATGGGAAGAGAAAACTCGTTCATGATATCCTCTAGATTCCAAATTAACTTCAATTGCTTAGAAAGTATTAGCAGCAATAACAAAAAAGAATTTTCATTAACAGCAACAATGATGGTAATATTAGTGAAAAAGACAACAAATATTACTTTTTCACTTGATTAGCTTATCAGATAAAAAAAGTATTATTTATGATAAAGAATGAAGGCAGGTATACCACCAAGCCAATGTTTCAAGCCCAAAAACATAATCACTGGAACATGCCAATTAAACTTATAGGGTGCCATTTTCCGGTCTACATAATTCTTATCGTATCAAGATGATAGAACATACAAAATTTCAGCATTCCATACTTGATAAATTGAAGAATGCAAGGATGTTGAAAGAGTTAACACATAAATTTTTTAAACATATCTTGATATGCATGGTTTTTATTCTATCAAAGATATTAGATCATGTGACAAAATATAAACATGTTTTTAACATCATTCCCTAAGATAATAAAACCGAGCAGATATAACAGTGAGTTTGTAAAAAAATTCTTCAGAAGCAACAGTTGCTACCTGGACAGAAGCACTCTTATTATCCTCTTGCAGGCTGGTTGCTTGGGAAAAGTAACTTTCTAGTTTCTTTAGATCTTGGGCTGCAACTTGCCGATTGGGATGCAGCCATGTAATATCCTCTTTTAACTGTCTTATCTCTTCAGTCAACCGCTCATATTCCGTTTTTAAGACACTGTTCTCGACAGCCAAATTTTCTACCATCAACTGCAAAGTAAAAGGCAAAATCAAAGGAGAGAGACATGTAAGTCAGAAAGAAGCTTCTGAAGTCTTTAAATCTAGTGTTTTCTTTACTATTCAAGGCTACTTTCTTAAAGTATAATGCTAATTGACAGCCAAGTTTCTATTATCTCTTGTGCAAAGGGTAACCCAAAGAGCACTTGTTGTTAACATCTTCATCTCATCCACAACACTTCCATCTAGCCTAACTTTCTATTTTCTTTATCACTTCATCCTTGTCAACAATATACGACAATGGATGAGCATTAGAGCCCATTAAAAGGTTTTTCAATACTACTTATAGAAGACGCTGAGAGTAAAAGGGAGACATGCAAAGACATAGATATTAGTTACTATCAGCACTCAGTTTTAGTCTCATTTATCTTCACAGTACATACCTGTTTAGAAAAGGCACATATCATTCAGCAAACGAAAATCCTTCTATTCAAGCAACATAAATGAAAGAGATGAAGATTCTATAAACTAATTTTGAAGTTGGCAATGCTTAAACATTCCTATGCCAGAATTTCAACTTCTGCCATATTTTCTTCTACAGTTGAAGTATGTAATCATTACCATTTGCCAGAAACAATTCATAGGGAAGGATAATAAGAGGTAGACATGTCTATTTTTTTTACCTTACGCTTTTCTCTGTAATTCTTATCACACACCCTTTTCCTTTCTCTTTTGTCAGATGCACTAAGTGTAGGTCTGCGATCTCTTCCTTTTTCTTCGTCCGAGACTTTAGATGGTTCTGATTGATAAAATTGACGTTTGGGATCATTAGAAATCGGATCAATTAACGGCTGATTGTTCAAACACTTATTATCTTGATTAGAAGTAAATGGACTGGAAGCCTCTGATGGAGAAGGGTCCATGTTTCCCTGCTGCTTGATCAGATTGCAAACATTTCTGAAGAAATTAAAAACATTAACTGAAGAAAAAGTGCAAAACGATCACATGAGAATAATATTTAAGAAAAAAAATTATTGAGGGAAAATAATCGATAAATAGTTTCGTATTTCAACCCAAATATCTCAGGCAGATCTGTTGACCCAAAGTCAACTCTACCAATCGAACAAACAGATGAATCAAAAGAGGAAAGCTGCTTCGATTTGGAAAAGAATATACCAAACCAGAAATTCAAATAAAAAATTTCGATCAAATTAGGTATTAATCGACAAGGAAAATAAAAGCTTACTGACCGAATTTACCCCAATTGCTTTTCTCAAAAACTGAAAAATTCAGCTTACCAACAACTCTTATAAACTAGCGATGTCGTGGGCAAGATTCAGTACTGATAGTGAGAAGAAACGATGTTGAAACTTCGATCTGGTTTCGAACAAAACAACTCGGAATCTTCGCCTTTCTTTCTTGCTTTCCCCCTTTCACGGCAAAACTAGAATACAGCAATGCCCAACCATGCTTTAAATGGGACACTAACAACAAAGTCTCTCAGCCGCTCGATATGTAGCCGTTTTTACAAGGTAATGGTATCCGATTGGATTGGATTTCTCTGTACAAGTAAAGGGGACCATTTTTTAAAATTTAAAAGACCTGCCATTGCCCAGGTTAAAATATTATTTTTTGTTCGAGCCTAGGTTAAAATATTAATTGTGTATTTGGACGAAAAATTTTAAAAAATTTTAAAACTAAGATATTTTAAAATACATTAATTTATAATTGTTTTATTAGAATAAATACTTTTAGAAAGAATTGTTGAAGTTTAAATATTGATAAAATAAAAAAATAATTATAAAAAATACAAAATATGTATCATTATATTTGTAAATTGTATAGCTATTATTGAAAATATACAAAAAGTATTGTAAAAAAGTCGCCTTTCAAAAAAATATATATATACAAAAAGTAAATATATATTATATTTAAGTAAAATAATGTTTTCTTTTTTTTTAGTTATACTTAATAATGAACTATGTGTAAAAAAAAAGGAAAGTTTTGGAAAAATTTTGACAAACCACATATTTAAGTGTATTTTTTTAAAATATATTTAAGTGGATTTTTAATCTCTCTTGAAATTCTTCTAAAATTTTAAGATCATTCAATTCTCTTTTGCCGAATAAAAATATTAAATTTTTGACTTTTAAATATTTTGCTTGAAATGAAATATTCTCCTAAAATCACTCATCCAAACACACCTTAAGAGAATTTTTTAATTATTTTTTATTTTTACTAACTGTGGACATCAAATTTTGTCCGAATAATTTTAAATAAAAAATAAAGTTAACTCATTTATTCAAACCCTCTTGAATCCTAAACCCTTTCCCATGCACCATGCAAATTCCATGACTAAACCCCATGTTAAAACCATGTACCAATACTCATCTAAGTCCAAGACAAATTTGATTTGCAATATTTGTTTTTAAAAGGGAATAAATAAATAAATTGCAATATTTGTTTTTAAAAGAAATAATAAATACTAAATAAATAAAAAAAATAATCAAAGTGAAATAAAATATGAAAATTCATTACGAAAAAAAGGAAAGGAAATAAATCACAAAAAAGGAAGGTCAAACAAAAAAATAAATGAAAAAAAATAAAATCCCATAATCATGGGATCAATATGTTAAATTCATGATTTCGTATCTTTAAAATGTAAAAGACAAATATAAATACAAAAAATAAACAAGTCAATTCTTTTGGTCAAATCCTCTAACAACAAAATCCCATGCATAACCCTAAATAATTCCATGCAAACTCTAAATCCCTTGCTATCTAATTTCCAAGCAAACTCAAAAACTATTAGCCTAATAAAAAGAGTTGACTGAGAAGATTTATTACAAAAAAAAAAGAAACAAATTAAAAATATGAAACCAATAAAAACGAAAAAGAAATAAATCAAGAGTGAATAATAATAATAATAATAATAATAATTATTATCATAATGGCAACCATATTTTAAGATCTTAAATCGAGTAACTTTGTCTCTTTCCCTGATTCATGCTTGGGAATGGCTATAAAAGCCTAAGAGTGAAACACCAAAAAAGAGGGGGAAGCCTACAACGATTTTTACAAAAACATAAAAAATTTCAAAAGCTCTACAGCTGTTGTTTCTACGGCCACTATTCATCATCATTTTCAACTCTGCTTGCCGCTTGCGCCGCTGCCATCCTGTCGTGGCTATACCGAGATGATCCTAAGCTGCTGCAAGCTTTCTGTTTGAGCTTGGAGTTCCAAGCTTGGTGAAGAGGAAGATGATTGAAAGATTGGGATTGTCCTTTTAAGGGAGAACAAAAGGAAGAAGGAAGAAAAAGGTACACTTCTTGAAACGGTACAGGTTTGTAATGAAGAGCTTTAATATTTCGTTATGTTATATAATACTACTTTTATTTATTTTTATTTTAGTTTTTCATTTATCCTGAATATTCATGGTTTAATAATCTGTAATGGGTTATATTTGTTTCTTCAACAATTTACTTGTGTTTTCTCTATCTAAAACTAGAAATCATCTCTCTTTAACTCAAAAAATGCTACCCACTTAAAAAAAATCCAAAATTCTCTAGGAAGCAAGCAATATAAAGCATTAAAACATAAAAAAATAAATAAAAACCCAATAACTATTGTAGTGCTCAGCACTAAATCCGTTATCTGTGACGCATAACGTAGACCAAATATGAAGTCGAAAAATTTACCAAAAGGAATAGTTTCAATTTATGGCTCCTCGAGATGCAAGCAACAGTCATTGGTGAGAGCTTTATTTGATAAAGACAAATTACTTGATACACTTCCAAATAATCAGAAGAGAAGGTTATGAAGAAAATGTACAATGTGATCTTACTTAACCTTAAAGATGAAATTTTATGGGAGGTAGCGGATGAATCTACCACATTAAGTTTTGTAGCTCAAGTTGGAAAGCAAGTATATGACTAAAACATTTATAAATCGACTATATCTCAAGTAACACAATTGATACAAAGAAAAGCATGAGCTTCTAAGACCATAGAGCTTCCAATTCAAAGTAGTCAAAAAGTAATTGGTGATATTACTATTTACTAATTGATGCAAAGTAAAGCATTTATACTGCCATGTCAGTAAATGATATGTTTTTGCCAATGCCTTAAAAAACATAAATACTCCTCAAAATTCAACGAAGTTCACAGCTAAGTAAGTTCCTTACATACACAAAAAAGAAAAGATATAAACATCCAAAGCATAATGAGTTTAAAAAAAGAACATGAAACTAAGATCTAAGCCTTGACAATTAGCTGCAGTGTTGTCATGAACCTCGATATTACCTCAACTATGGTGGTCATGATCATTGTTTCTCGCATCGGTTTCGACAACAATAACCTTAGCATTAGTAGTATTGTCACCTTCACCATTGCCATCGTCACTACATTCATCGTCTCCAACCGTCTTCAACTCATCCATAGAAATCATAGACAAATCCAAGTTGGGATAAATGTGATGTACCTCATTTATGCACAACTTAAAAGCTCTTCGGGCAATGTACTCATGATTGGCTTGCCTCATAGCTTCATTCTCTTTCACCTTAGCCTCGGCAAGTTCCCTTTTCAAGCGCTCCACCTCAAGTTGAAACCCTCTAGCTTCTAATTTTGCCTTTTTCAAGTCTCTATCTAGAGTAGTAGTCTTTTTGTGATATTCGTTGCGCTCATGTTCAATTTGTTTAGTCTGTTCTTCAACCTGGATAGCATGAGCCAAGGCCAACCAAGCATGATGCACACAATTGCGAGCGTTAACATAAGAAGGAGCATTCATTCTCTTTTTATCTGAAGAAAAATAGGAACCCATCAGCAAGACACACATGGTAAGCATGAAGAATGTTAAAAACGATATTGCATGAAGATGCTTTTACAAAATTGGTCTACCAGCGGGAGGAAGGAAGCTCGCGGAAATCTTGTGTGCCACAGAAGCATTATCAAAAGCACTATCTGTCTCTAACAATTCCACAGATAAGGTGATGGACTTCGAGGCAGTCATCTGTGTAGCAAGAGCTGGGTTGGTAGAAGGACTTGCGTCGGCATCAAGACGCCGCTTTGGAGATGTTTCAACAACTTCAAGACTTGGAACCTTCAATTTTGAAACCTGAGCTCCCTTACCTTGGCTACACTGTGATTGTCGCTCGCCATCACTGGTCTTGCCTTTGTTAACCAGCTTGATCCAATCATGGATGTTATAGCCACCTTTGGCATCCCTCCTAGCATTTTCACCTTTTTTAGTTATATCTGAAACAAAAGATAAAAAAAATGCATATAAAGTATTGGAAAAATGAAAAAAACAAAGATTTACATAGGCGCTCCCACGATCAATGCCTAAGTTTGAGAAGTCTGAGATTATCATTGCTTTTACCATCTGTATTGATTTTCTTAGAAAGTTCAGCCATAGGCGTGGTTCTAGCTAGAGAATTCTCTTGATTTTTGGTATGATGTGCACTGCCAACAACACCTACACTACCACTTGAAACCGTTTTGTGTGAATCTTGAGCGTCATTGTTGATTTGCGAACCATTAATGAACTGAAATTAAGTGGAAAGAGAGAGACATGATTTCAGATTCAGAAAGATTTCCCAAAATTATATGCACGATTTAATTTGAGATGTAAAGAAGATGACTTTTTTTTTGTGTAGACCACAAGTTTTCTTATCCGTTTTAACGGTCTGAGATTTATCCTGTTCGGGATTTAGGTATAGTTAAGCCTCTTCACCCTTCTCCAAAGATGTATTTAGTGAGAATCGAACCCAAGAGCTCTTCCCACAAACTCAAACTGTGTTGCCAACTGAGCCACAACCCTTGGGTAAGAAGATGACTTTTGAGCATATGCAATTATCTTCCAAGTTTGATAATTTATAGTTCTCAAATAAGATTCTAATTTTGTAAATTTAGCATCTAACTAATTCAGTAAATTTAACAAAAGTAATTTAAAGCTTTTTTTTTCATTTTAAAATGAAATATTAATGAATGTTGACTATAATTATTTTTTTGTTAATGACTATAATAATTTTTTTGTCTGCCTATTTCCTATCATAAAAATAATTTTTTTTTTGTTAATGACTATAAACATACAAATAAAACTGTTAAGCATCAAACTTAAAATCAATTGGTAATATGTGAAAGGATCCAACTTGAATATAAGATTGCAGTAGACAAAATATTTAGCAGGTGTAAGATAACACCACATGAAGGCAGACACATCTATCGAAGCCTATCACGTGGCAATCTTGAAAGGGGAAGTAGACAAGAATCACAGAACAAACACATAATAGAACTTGGGCTCTAATACCATGTAAAGCATCCAACTTAAACTCAATTGGCAATAGGTGAAGGAACATAGTACTTAACAGAGGTGGGATAACACCACTTTAATATGCTCCCATCACGTGTAAGTAGAAACATGAAAGCTTACCACATGATAATCTTGAAAGGGATAGTAAACAGGAATAACATAATGTAATCTAGACTCTGATATTATGTTAGACGTCCAATTTAAAACCAATTAGTAACAAGTGGAAGGGTCAAACTTGAATATAAGATCATAGACAACAAATGTGGGATAACACCATTTTAACATGCCCCATCACGTGTAGGTGTAGACCAATTAGCAATAGGTGGTAGGAATCACAGAACAAGAATCTAGACTCTGATATCATGTTAGACATCCAACCTAAAACTAATTAGCAATAGGTAGAGGGGTCAGACTTGAATAAAAGACCACAAGAAACAGAATATTTAATGGATGTGTGATAACATTACTTTAATATGTTCTCATCACGTGTAGATGGAGACATGCAAGGAAGCCTATCATGTAATAATCTTGGAAGGAATAGTAGACAAAAATCATAGAACAAATACAGAATAGAACTTGAGCTCTATTACCGTGTTAGGGATCCAACTTAAAACCAATTAGCAATAGATGGAAGAACCCAACTTTTCTATAGGACCACAAGAAATAGAATATTTAACGGATATGTGATAACAATATTTTAACAAAAACCAATTGACATACCTGGTCAATAGCTCTCGGTTCCGCTTCATGGTGGTCCTGCGTATTAAGGCAAATTAAATCAGGTAACAAATTATACTCCAAAGTTTAAAAAAAAAAAGGGAAGAGAGAGAGATGGTGAAAACTAAAGAACAGAAAGGAATGTTCGTTTTAGTTGCTTGTTTAATGAGTAGGAAACGTATCTATCTTAACTTATTCATGATGATACTTTCAGTGTTCCTAAATTGCTTGTAGTGTGATGGCAACTAAAACAAAGGGATTTTCAAGGCCTAGATAAAAAGCATACTTTATTTTTGCACTAAAATGCATCAATTATCAATTATTTTTATGTAATACTATTTCATTATATCTAAGACTTTTAAAATTTATTTTTTGGATTCATGATCTTTTAAAGATCTATATATTCCATAAACCTCCATTAAAAAATTAAAAAAAATATCATGTTAACATCAAATGACATAAGTTTTATGCCAAATTTATGGATTTTTTTTCTGCATCAATATGGACATTCATGTAACTTCGCCTTTGTTAAGAGTTAACGCAGCCGATTCCAAGTTCAAATAAAAGAGAAGGGTGGCAATAACTTTGGAAACCAACCATCAAAACTAGTTCAATTTCATTAAATGAACTAATATTAGAGTTCATATAGCATACTTTAATATTTTAGGATAAAAGCTATGATGATGATAAACATGAATATTCATGCACATTTAAGTGGCAAATTTCATTTGATTTTAATGATAATTAACAAAATAAATAAACTTAAAATGTTTTTAAAAAGATTGTGAATCTAAAAATTTGATTTTTAAATCAAGAATGAAAATGATATAATGTGCGACGCAATTTACTCATAGTTTTTACAATAAACATTGTTGAGATTTTTCAAACAAAATCATATTTCAAATCAATATCAATGCAAAATTAAATCATACACACAAAAATAAATTTAACGTGGATTGGTTCAAGTGCTTAAATCCACAAACAAGCAAAAAAATTTACTATAAACATAGAGAAGTACAAAACACCCAAAACAAACCTTAAGCTCAAGCCCCAAGCCAAATTATTTTATCACAAAAAATTCTTATTTGCTAATGACTCATAGCTATTAAGAATATTTATCTTGAAATAAACTTAATCACAAAATAATTTTTCAACCAATAGAATTTCACCGATATCTAGACAAATTTCCAACTAAAATTTGAATTAATATCTAACAGGACGATACCAGAATATTACTAAAAATTATACCAGAGTTGCAGTAGATATCATTTGTCTTGATTTTAAGAAATTATATGGATGCAACATGACAATGTAATAAGAATGACTGACAGTGTATGTGTATTTTCAAGCCCTGGTAGTTTGTAGTCCAAAAGAATATCATTAGTACAGCCACATGACAATGTAATCTAAGATATAGCTTTTTTTTGGGCCAGTAGCCTTTTTGGTTTGAAATAATGCTAATTATTTATGAGAAATGCAAAGGAAAACTTCCAACACATACGGGACAAGTTAAAGAAAAGCAGAGGATTGAAAAGAGTAACAAGAAACATTTTAAAGAAATCTTGACACCAACGAGAAGAGTGAAAATCAATTCTTCATCAGTCCCCAAAATGACAAATCTTAGTAGATATATGACTGTAAGTTTGAATACTAACTGTTTGGAAGCCATCAGCCGCCGTCGGCCGGGCAGAAAATTCCGGATGATGAAGCCATTCGATGGTTGATTGTCTAGCTTGTTCTGAAAGTAGCTCAGGCCAACTGGTTGACTCTTGTAGTAGATCGCGCACAACAGTCAAACTTTCCTTTGTCATTCTTAACCTTTTTATATCCTCAAAACTTATTTCCTTCTGCACTAAAAAAGCAATATCAAATCAACGATAGACATGGGAGCAAATATTTTGATATTGTTATGATTTAAGGTTACTGGCTGATCGGAGAACTTCCATGGTAAAGTAAATATAAATACATATGATTAAGTGTAAATTTAGTGTTATTAAATGAGATATTATGCAAAAATCTAATTTGGCTTGTGGGAAGTATATTTAAAGAGGAATAAAAAATCAAACTTTGAACTTCAATATTTATAAAATAAGAAAATCTATTTATAAGATATAATCCAAGTGATCAATCTATTAAACTTATGATTCACTAGCATTTGTTTATCAATCCGAAGGATTCATGATCAATTCATCATCATAATCAATTTTAGTTATTTAATTTTTTAGATTCATGTACTAAGCATGAATTCCAACATTTTTACAACTAGATCAGATTATTAATCAAGGATAAACTAATTATATGCAGGAAAAAAATACTAAATACCTCAAAATGATTTAAACGTATTGCCATACCTGGTCATCCTCTCTCAAATTTGTTCCATGGTGATCCTGAAAATTATGACAATGAAATAAATGATGAGTTAGGAGTAATTGCAATTAGTAAACCAAATGGGACATCACTCGTTTGTAAAATCGGATAACAAATTGTACTAGAAATTGATAAAAGAAACGGTGAAACTCAAGAAAAATAGGAATTGATCATTACACATGTTAAACATAAATTCAAGATAAGATATCTACCCTTGGGAAGCTTGCTGCAGGATCTGAAAATCTTTGATGATGAATCTGCTGGAATTGTTGCAATTTCATCTTTAATAACATATTCTCATCTAATGTGTCTTGCTGCAAAACCCAAGCATTGTTAAAGCAGGGAGACTGAGAGAGACATGACAGCAAATATTTTCTCAAATTAACCTAGTTATGAGCATCAGATTCTTTAAAAAGTGGCAAATATAGAATGAAAAGAATTTTTTTTTCTTTACCCATTTATTCCTCTGTCTCTGTCTGTACTCCTTAGAAGCAGTGGCGCTTTTCGTTGGTAATCTTCTATCATCGGAATGTGTATTGCCACTTCTAGATTTTGTTTGAGGTGAATCGTGAGATGGTTCTCCTTGAGTCAACTGAGGTTGTCTTGTTTCTTGAAATTGCATCACTGTACCACTTGTATACTTTGGGGAGTTAAATTGATCAGTCTGACTCTGACATGCTCGATTCAATTTAGATTGTTGAGAATTCCTTACTCCACCGCTCGTAGGTTGCAGAGAATTCAATTGATTCTGACTCTGACATGCTTCACTCAATTGGTTGGTTTGTTGAGTATACGCCACTCTACCACTTGTATATAGCAGGTTGTTCAGTTGATCGGCCTGACTCTGAACTACTTGATTCAATTGAAACTGTTGAGAATGCCTCGCCCTCGCTCCACAACTTGTAGATGGGAGACTGTTCGATTGATCAATCTGACTCTGATCGTAGGCCAGTTGGCTTGTTTGTTGGAAATTCACCGCCCCACAACTTGTATAAATCCCACTTTGAATCTGATATGATTGACTGAGTTGAGGCTGGTTTGTTTGCTGAAAGTGCATCCCTGCACCACTTGAATACTGCAGGGAGCTCGTTTCATCAACCCCACCCTTATGGCCTTGCTGGAATCGAGACTGGTTTGTTTGCTGAAAGCGCATCCCTTCACCACTTGGCAACCTCAGGTCGTTCAATTGATAATTCTGAGTTAGATCGGATTGATTTGGCATGGAATTGGTCATATGTGAGATTGAAAACGAAGTGGAAGCCATTTCTGCTGAACCCTCCATGTTTCCAGGATTTGAAAGCTCGTTCTCAGACATCTTGAACTGATGCTGACTGCAACAACACGAAAGGTTGAAAAAAGAACAATCCAAAAATCAGAACCAGTAAATTAGACATAAACATGCTTATGGTTTAGGAACTGACATGTTAACAATCCATCTTATCTTTCAATCCAAGAGCAGATTAACTAAAATGTTTGCAAGCAAATGAATCTTGTTTGAAAAGAAAGGGACAATAAAAGAAACGTAAATGTTACTCACTCTGAAGCCATTTAAAGGAGCTGCAACCCTGCAACAGAAGAATCCTCCTCTTCAACCTTGAAACCTGAAAATTAAATCTTCCAATCTTGTTGATGGCTAACTTCTTAGAAATAAACTCGTCTACACGGCGACAATAATCTACAACCTGTTGTATTAAATGAAACGGCAAAGGGGTTCTTTACATTTTACAAGTGTCCAAGGACAAAAGTAATATTTGTAAAATCTATTATTATTTTTTATTCATTAAAAATTGAATGAATTTAAATAATTAAATATAATTATTTAAGAAATAGAACAGAATTAAATGATAAGGTTAAAAAATTGAATGAATTAAATAATTAAATATAATTATTCACGAAATAGAACAGAATAGTTTTTTTAATAAATAAACAATATAATTAAAAAATTATAAAATAAATGTTAAATTTAAATAATTAAAATAAATTCCCAAATATAGATACATTATATTTTTATTTTTATTTTTTTATTTATATTATTCAAATCCAAATCTTGAAAGAGTTATATAAATATATTTTTATTAAAATAAATTATAAATAATTTATATTTTAAAATAAAAATTATTTAGTAAGCGTTTAAAAAGACACTCCATTTAGATTTTTTTTTAACTATATTTTTGTTTTCTAAATTTATAGGACGAATTGCCGCATTTTTCTTTCACGGAAAAAGCAAATCACACGTTGAATTTTCTTTGCATTGATTTTTGGTTTTCTTTGTACGCAATTCTTTTCTTAAGTATCAAATTACATATAGACAGATGTGGAAGTGGAATAAATAAAAATAATACATATTATTTATTATTTTAATCGAGAGTTGTTCTCACGCGGTTTCGTGAGTAGATTTGGCGACGAATTGGCGATAGTATTAGGCTATGAGCGAATATTGATAAATCCTCCAAAATATTCCATCACTGATTTATTTATTTACCCCTAATTGCTTCTTCGTTACTCTTAGTTTGGAAATTTCTTTCGCTTTTCGACCTTTTCTTTTTCCATTTTCACTGGATATTTTCTTTCAGAACTTATTTTTCTAAAGCTATTTCTTTTTAGTACCAAAGCTTCTTTTCAAATTTATTTCAATTTTCCAATCCTAATTTTCTAGCTTAACTTCCCTTCGAGCATCATAAATATGTGAATAAATTTTATTTATAGAACATCTTTTTTTATTTATGGCAAATGGGCGGGTCGGATCGAGTTTGGATCGGATCATTTTGGGTTAAAGAAAAATCGGATCATTTCGGATTCGGGTCATTTCGGGTTCGGATAAGGTCGGGTTCGGGTCAAGGAAAAAATCGGTCTATTTCGGGTTTGGATCATTTCGGGTTCGGATAAGGTCGGGTTCGGGTCAAGGAAAAAATCGGTCTATTTCGGGTTTGGATCATTTCGGGTTCGGATAAGGTCGGGTTCGGGTCAAGGAAAAAATCGGTCTATTTCGGGTTTAGATCATTTCGGGTTCGGATAAGGTCGGGTTTGGGTCGTTGACTTTTTTAGTCAATTCGGATTGATCGGATTTGGATTCGGGTTGGTCGGATTTAGATTCGGGTCGGTTGGATTTGGATTTGGGTCGATTTGACAAATTTTAAGCTTTGGTCATCTTGATGTGATTTATCTGGTATGAAAATCAACTGAAACCATATTTCTAAGAATTACAAAACTCATGAAAATAAAATTTTCTTCTTACATGACCTATAGTACAATTGGAATTGAAATAATCAAAATATTTAATAATCTATATGATAGTTTTCTTTATAATATATTTACCAATATTCATAAATTAATTACATTTTTTTCATTTTATTTTTATTATCTACAATAATTAATAACTTTTGAATTAAAGTGATTTAATAATCTCTACTAAATATTATAAAACAGTACTATATATTTCTTTAATTTATTTTGATTTTTTATAGAATAATTGAAGACATTAGTGTAGATGATATAGCTTCTGTACTCTATTATAGATTAGCCATTAAATAGTTATACATTAGGTTCAAATGAATGCAATATAAAAGTGAATATTTAAATTTAACTAGATTAAAAAATATATAACGCTCATATTATTGAAAAAATTATATTTTTACTATATTAAAATACTTTGATATTTAATTTTAACATTTAAATATTTACTGATAATATTAAATTTAAATTTGAATCTTTTCAGGTTTGGGTAATTTTGGATTCGGATCAATTTGGATTCGGGTCAATTTGGGTTCGGATCAATTCGGATTCGGATCAATTCGGGTTCGGGTTAATCTAAATTCGGATGAATTCGGGTTTGGATCAATTCGGGTTCGGATCTGGTCGGGTTCGAATTAATGTAAATTCGAATAAATTTGGTTTCGGATCAATTCGGATTCGGATCGGGTTGGATTTGGGTTGTTGACTTTTTTAGTCAAATCGGATCGGTCGGGTTTGGATTCGGGTTAATTGGACGGATTTTTCGGGTCGGGTCAACTTTTGCCACCTCTAGCTAGGCTTGAATTGGTTAATATCAAGTTTAATGATGGTTGGAATTTTGGTGGTTAAGGCTTCACGGCTGATGGGGCGTGTGCTTCGGCTTTGAGGTTAATCATGGGTTTTAATAGCTGATGGCATTCAGGCTTAGCTGAGTTTAAGTTGATTTCAAGGTGGTTGATATCAATGCTCAATGTGGATACTGAGTTAGGATGACTTCTGAGTTTATTTTGGGTTTTTGTGGGGTTTCGATTGCGTTAGAGGATGATTTAAGGCCATGAGTTCTACTGAGGTGCTTGCTGTATTTGAACGGGACTTAGGGGGGTTGGGGTGCGGTGAAACCCCACAAAAGACAAAAAACAGAAAGGCAAAATTACCTTTTTATCTTTTTTTAATATTTAATTATTATTTTATTAAAATTACTTTTACTTAGACCCAAAAAATTGACTATTAATGTAAGATTCTGTTGAATTCTTGAATGGGAACAATTAATAATGAGAGATCTCATATTCAAATTTTCATCAAGTCAAATTTTTGGACCAGTGCCAATCATAAAAAATGAACGAAAATTAAACTCATATATAATGTAATACGAAAACACCTCATAATTTAAAAAATATATCGCTTTTACTTGGTGGGTGGTTGAAGGTGGATATTGATGGGTTTAACTCAGGGGTTAATTGGGGTTTGAATAGGAGGCCATTATGGCTGAAATGAATGAGGACTAGGTATTTGGTATATATGGTAATGATTGATGGCCCAAGATGTAGATGTTACCCCCTTCATAGAAAATTTTTTAATTTGAACTCTCACTAGATAAGCTAAACTTGAATAATCTTTAGTTTTAGATTTTATCAAAGAAATCAATGATGTATCGAGTGATGTACGAATTAATTTTATTTATTTTAAAATGTATTGACACATAAATTAATATTATTTAATTATTTATTTGTTGAAGTCAATTCTCATTGTGGAGAGTTGCAAGGTGCTACACACATGCTGGTCTAGAAATCAAGCCGTCCATACACTTGCAACTATTCTGTTATGAAACAATCCTCATTGTTTTGGATACCATATTAGCTATATGTAGCCATACAAATACATAGAGGTGGCAAATGGGCGGGTCGGATCGGGTTTGGGTTGGATCATTTTGGATCGGATCATTTTGGGTTAAGGAAAAATCGAATCATTTCGGATTCGGATCATTTCGGGTTCGGATAAGGTCGGGTTTGGGTCAAGGAAAAATCGGTCTATTTTGGATTTGGATCATTTCGGGTTCGGATAAGGTCGGGTTTGGGTCAAGGAAAAATCGGTCTATTTCGGGTTCGAATCATTTCGGGTTCGGATAAGGTCAGGTTTGGGTCGTTGACTCTTTTTGTCAATTCGGGTTGGTCAGTTTTGGATTCGGGTCGATTGGACAGATTTATTGGATTAAGCTTTGGTCATCTTGATGTGATTTATCTAGTATGAAAATCAACTGAAATCATATTTCTAAAAATTACAAAACTCATGAAAATAAAATTTTCTTCTTATATGACCTAGAGTACAATTGGGATTGAAACAATCAAAATATTTAATAATCTGTATGATAGTTTTCTTTATAATATATTTACCAATAGTCATAAATTAATTACATTTTTTTCATTTTATTTTTATTATCTACAATAATTAATAACTTTTGAATCAAAGTGATTTAATAATCCCCATTAAATATCATAAAACAGTATTATCTATCTCTTTAATATATTTTGATTTTTTGTAGAATAATTAGAGACATTAGTGTAAATGATATAACTTCTGTACTCTATTATAGATTAACCATTAAGTAATTATATATTAGGTTCAAATGAATGCAATATAAAAGTGAATATTTAAATTTAACTAGATTAAAAAAATATATAACACTCATATTATTGAAAAAAATTATATTTTTACTATATTAAAATACTTTGATATTTAATTTTAACATTTAAATATTTATTGATAATATTAAATTTAAGTTTGAATTTTTTTAGGTTTGGGTAAATTTGGATTTGGGTCAATTTGGATTCGGATCAATTTGGGTTCGGATCAATTCGGGTTCGGATCAATTCGGGTTCGGCTTAATCTAAATTCGGATGAATTTGGATTCGGATCAATTCGGGTTCGGATTCGGTCGGGTTTGGATCAATGTAAATTCGGATAAAGTCGGTTTCAGATCAATTCGGATTCGGATCGGGTTGGATTTAGGTTGTTGACTTTTTTAGTCAAATCGGTTCGGTCGAGTTTAGATTCGGATTAATTGAGCTGGTTTTTCGGGTCGGGTCAACTTTTGCCACCTCTACAAATACACAATAAAATGGTTTCAAAAAAAGTAAAAAAAGTCTAAATTAAGTAAGAAAAAGTACATAAAAAGAAAGAAAGAAAAACTTAGTTACGGGAACCGAAGGTTAGGCCGACTACTTACTTTAGTATAGCTAAACCTAAAAAAGTAAAAAAAATGAATTCGTTCGTAACTATACCTTAGCTTTAGCAAGTTCCCTCTCCATGCGCTCTACCTCTAGTCACAATTGTCACGTGTCACACACTACTCTCAACTTGGTGTGCGAGACCAGGTCAGAAAGTGCCCCAACTTAGGTGGGAGAAGGTCCGAGTGCAGGGCAATCTCTTGATGTGGGCACAATGATCCAAGAAAACACACATGGACCGAAACTGAGGATGTAAATGAGTGGACCCAGTGTGAGGGAAGAGTCCAAGGCGCAAGATCAGGCCCAAGATTGCGCACAAGCACGAGAAGCACAAGAATTGGGAGCTAGACGTCTCTTGAACCTTTTAGACACCCCAGCATGGAGCAAAGTTCCGAAACATTTAGGAGAGTCTTGAACCCTAGACTCGCACCCAAGGGTGTAAGTTTCTAGAACCCATAAAGCACTTATGACTAGAGCTTAGGTGTTTCCAGAAGGTGATGGAGAATCCGCGAGGCCACTAAAGCACTTGATGAGTCCAGAAGGCTATTGAGAGCCACACACTTGGCCCATTTATGGCCAGATGTTGTAAGAGGGCTTCTAGTATATAAAAGGGTTGATTCTTAAAAACATAGTCATTCCCCAACATCTTAAGACAAGTAAAATTCTTACCTGCATAAAATATATGGGAATAAAAAAATGAAAATCTAAAGAAAATATTGTCGCAGCAACACTGAGATTTTAAAAATTCTACGGGCCTACTCAACTCTTTATGGACAGACTAATATTTTGAAAAACCTACAAGCCCATTGCCAATTGAAATTATGTCAATGGAAATCTCACAAAAATAAGTTGATAGGCTATTAACCCAAATAAAATCTACAAAAGATATTCAAATATGCAAAAAGCCATACAAAAATAAGTCTTCAAGGCCAACTATTACAAAAATTTATCAGCCCAAAGGCAAAAATTGTCACATAAATAGCTAATATAGCCAAATAAAAAATTTGTTAAAACAGAAAAGGCAAACCAATAAATATTCATAAATACATCTTAGTCAAAATCAAAAACATCTTTATCTGTGGCTGGAAGATGAATTAAACTTTGTGCACCATCTTCAATCACAGCACCAAGTTCTTAAATAGTATCAAAGGCAAAAGTTTTACGTGAAAGCATTAGAAATCATACTTTCTACAGCCCTTTTTGCATTAATAACTCCATGTCAGGCAACAAAAGAGGAAACCCTAGAGGCAGTATCTTAAGTTCAAAGAAATTAATTTCTCGAATATCTAACTTATCTCCTTCGATAGTAATGCCATTTTCATGGCTTGAGACTATGAGTGGTAATTGGATTCATTAAGAGGTGTAAAGATTAAGACTAATGAAGGATTTTCATTTGAATGCAAGTAATATGAATTTGCTGGTTGTTCTTATGGTTTTAATTTGGTATCTAACATTTTCAAGAGTGTTTGGCAGATACGAAAATGAAAGAAAATGGAAGAAAAACTGAAAAAATTATAGAACAAAACCAGGCTTTGGTACCATTTTATGATAGAGACAATGGGGAATAATGCACCCCTTTTTCCTTATTGTTCATCTGTGTTTACATTGGTTTATATACAGAAAAGAAAACATAAGTCTCCCGCCAAAATACAAAAAATACTACCCCTGCCAAAAGAGTTTTCAAAAGTCTATTACAACTAATTCACAAAACTAACTACAAATGTTGAAAAATAAGTCTGCTCTCAACCATTTGATGGATCAATATTCCTCTAATGTCCATTGCTGCTACTGCTTGGTTGATGATACTGCTGTGCCTGTGATACATGCCTCCAAAAGACCCAATATTTTAGAAGGTGCAAATATACCTGCTCATTGGGCGGGCCGGGTTGGGCCGAAGACATATAATAACATATTTTGGCTAAGCCCAAGCTCGGCCCGTAAATTCTGGCTTGGATTTTAGTCCAGGTCTGTTTTTTATTTTACTATATAAGCTTGAGCCCAGCCCGGTTCGCCTGTATTTTATTTTTTATTTATTTTTTTATTTATTTGTTTTTTATTTTTTTATTCCCTTTAAAATTTAATTTGATTTGTCAAATTTTTCATGTTAATTTTCATATTAAATATATAATCAAGTTTATTAATCAATAATATTTTATATACATATCATTATATTATACTTAATAGAGATATTTAAAAAAAAACTTAATTAACATTATGTTCAACGCTGGGCCGGGTCGGGCCCGGGCTTTGGATGGTCAAGCCCAAGCCCAGGTCGATCTTTTGATCAGTCCCAAAAATTTTGTTCAGACCGGATAAATACGTCTAATATTTTTATCTAAACCCGATCAAATTTCAAACGAATTTTCGAGTTTGGACGGATAGCGTGACCTTTGAGCAGGACTAGGTGCAAACCGACCTAATGGGTTTCTAAGCACTAGATGAGTCCAGAAGGCTATTGAGAGACATACACTTGGCCCATTTATGACCAGATGTTGCAGCAGGCTTGTGGTGTATAAAAAAGGTTGATTCTTTAAAAACATAATCATTCCCCAGCATCTCAAAGTAAATTTCTTATATCCACAAAATACGAGAATGAAAAGATAAACATCCAAAGCACACTGAATTAAAAAGAAGAAAGAAAGCATAAAACTAAGATTTAAAGATTGGGAAGTTGCGATGTCATCATGAAACGCGGCAAGAATCAACCATGTTGGTCATGATCATTGTTTATTGCCTCAGTCTTGACAACAATAACCTCAGCAACTAGTATTGTCACCTTCACCATTGCTATCATCACTGCAATCAGGATCATCTCCATTTGTCCTCAACTTATAAATAGAAATCATAGACAAATCCCAGTTGGGATAGATGTGCTGGACCTCCTTTATGCACAAATTAAATGCACCTTGAACACCAATTTCACTAGCTTGCTTCACAGCTGTAGTGAACTCTTCTGTTTTCTGAAAGTTTGCAAGCGCAGCGTGGACAGCCTCATCTTTTCTTCTCTCAGCCTGAGCAAGTTCCCCTTCCAAGCGCTTCACCTCTTGTTGCAACCCTTGAGCTTCGAATTTTGCCCTCTTAGCTTTTTCATGATACTCATTGCGTTCACATTCAATTTGTTTAATATGTTTTTCAGCCTTCAAAGCATGAACCAAGTTCAACCAAGCATAATGTGTACCACAGTGACTGTTAACAGAAAAAGGAGAATCCATTCTTTTCTTGTCTGAAGAAAATAGGACCTCATCAGTATCACACATGTGACAAGCATGAAGAATGCATAAAATGATATATCATGGAAATGCTTTTAGAAAAAACGAGTTACCTGCAGGAGGAAGCAAGCTCGTGGAAATTTTATGTGCAACAGAAGCACTATCAAAAGCACTATCCGTTTCTAATAATTCTACGGACAAAGTTATGGACTTCGGGACAGTCACACCTGTAGAAGGACTTGGGGTGGCGGAAAGGCCTGCATCAACGTCACGGTGTCTCTTTAGGAGCGTTTTAACAAATTCAACAGGAGCCTTCGATTTTGAAACTTGAGCTCCCTTACCTTGGTCACATTGCGTCTGTCGCTCACCATCCCTTGTCCTACCTCTATTGACCAGCTTAATCCAATCATATATGTTAAAGCCACCTTCAGGACCCCTCTTAGTTTTTTCACCTTTATCAAGCATACATGAAACAAAAGAGGAAATTAAAAACTTATAAGTATTGAAGAAATGTAAAATTAAAGATTTAGAGTGTGATTGGTAGGATGAAAAAGTAAAAAATGGAAAGAAGTATATGGAAAACTTGAAAGAAAATGATTTTTATTAGTTTTTGGTAAAACAGAAAAATATAAGGAAAAAAAAAGAAAGATTGCAATTTTTTTCCTTAACAAAATCAATCATTTCAAATTGAAAATATTAGTCAAGAGAAAATGAGAGAGGTGTGAGTTAAGTATATATAATTACAATTTTTTTTTAATTTTATTTTGTAATTATAGCTCATTAATAATATAATAATAAATTAATATAATTTTATTTTTTTCTTTCTATTTTTCAACTCTACCAAGCAATAGAAGAAAAGAAAATTATATATTGTTTTTTTACATTTTCTATCTTTCCTACCAAGCATATTTTAAGAAAATAATTAATGTTTTCTATCTCTCTATTTTCTCTCCCTCTAATTTTTAGTTCTTCTACTTTTTTTTTCCACTCTACCACACAAAGCTTTAGCAATTTTGGTGAAAGAATGGTTTACCCGCTTCCATTTTGTCCGCAAAGCTTCATTCAAAGTTAAAATTCCAAGATTCTACATTATAAATTCATTCCAACACAAACACTCTTCAATAATTTTCTCATTAAGTCATGCCAAATTTTGGGAAACTATATCTCTCAACCGCTACGTGCTCTATACGATCTAAGTCTAAGCTTATGAAGTCTGTTAACATTACTCTTACCATTTGTATTGATTTTCTTGGAAAGTTTAACCATAGGCGTACCTCTAGCTTGAGAATTCTTTTTATTTTTTGTACAATGCGCACTGCTAGCTGCACCTCTACTACTAATTGAAACCTTCCTTTGTGGATCTTCAACGTCATTGCTTATTTGCGAACCATTGAACTGAATTAGGAAAAAGAAAGGCATGATTTCAGAATGAGAAGTTTAGCCAAAACTAGATGCATGATTTAGTTTGAGATGTAATTGAACATAACCTTTGAGCAAGCTAAATTTTGTACATTCAGCGTCCGATTTAATTCATTAAATTTAGAAAAATTAATTTATAGTTTTTTTTATGCCTTTTAAAATGGAAATAGCAACGAAGGTTGAATATAATAAAGAATTGACATACCTGATCAGGAGCTTCCGTTCCAATTTCATGGTAGTCCTGCATATTAAGGGAAAGGTGAGCCAGGACACATTGCATGTTAAGACAAAAAACCATATATAAAAGATGCGACACTCCTTTGTGATATCAAACGACAAATAATACTCCAAAATGAAAAGGGAGATGGTGAAACTAAAGGACAGAAGGGAATCGTTCGTTTTAATTTCCTGTTTGCAGCTAAATTGGGAACAGAAAACTTATTCATGACAATACTCTCAGTGTTCCTAAACTTGTTTGTAGTGTGCTGGCAGCTGAAATAGTAGGGTTTTCAAAGAATTTTGTGTAATGTATACTATTTCATTTGTATTTGTGATTTTTAAAATTTATTTTTTGGACTCACCATTTTTTAATTTATAAACTTCCATTTTAAAGTCAATGAAATATGCCATGTCAGCCTCACATGATATGTGGAAAGTGGGCACCATCATGGTAGTTCATGTAAAGTTGAGATGGCAATTTTCATATGATTTTAATGATAGTTAACAAAATAAATGAATTTAAATTAGTTTTAAAAGAATATAGATCTAAAAATTTGAATTTTAGAAATCACGAATGAAAATGAAATATTGTGCAGAAAAATGTTTTATGCAGTTTGCTCTCAATTTTTAGCAACAAGCATTATTCTAGTTTTCTGCAAATTGTATCAAAATTTGCAGTAGATGGAATTTTATCTTGATTTTAAGAAATTATAAGGATGCAAAGGATGAGTACCTACTGCAACATGACAATGTAATCTAAGAATGAGTGCATGCGTGTCTTCCAGCCAGGTGGTTTCCAGTCCAAAAGCATACCATTACTACTGCAACATGACAATGTAAACTAAGAAGTAGCCTTTTTTTTTTACCCAATAGCCTTTTTACTGTGAAATAAAGCTAATTATTTAGAGAAATGCAAAAGAAAATTTCAAATATATACTGGACAAGTTAAAGAAAAGCAAAGGATTGAAAAGAGGAACATGAAACATATTAAAGGAATCTTGACACCAACGAGAACAGTGAAAAGCAAGTCTTTACCAGTCCCCAAAATAACAAAATTTAGTAGATATATGACTGTCAGTTTGAATACTAGCTATTGTTTAGAAGCCATCAGCTTCTGTCGGCCGGGCAAATACCTTTGAACAATGAAGCTGCTCGATGGTTGATTGTCTAGCTTGTTCAGAAAGTGGCTCATTTGGCAGCTGCTGACTGGTTGACCCTTCTAGTAGTAAAGTACTCAAAAATCGCTTTGTCCTTTCTAACTCTCTTTTTTCTTGGTACAGCCTTTCTAACTTTCTTTTTTTTATTGATAGGATCCTTTCTAACTCTCTTTGTTTTTTGAACATCCTTTCTAACTCTCTTTTTTCTTGGTCTAACTTTCTTTTTTCTTGGTCTAACTCTCTTTTTTTTGGGTTCATCCTTTCTAACTTTCTTACAGCCCCGTAACTTATTTTTTCCTGCACAAAACAAGCAATATCAAATCAAAGATAGATATGGGTGCAAATATTTTGATATTACTATGATTTAAGGCTACTGACTGGCCATTCCATGCATATATATATATATATATATATATATATATATATATTGTAAAACCCAAATAATAATATTTTATTCATTCCATTTTTTTGTCTACATTTGATTTTAACCTAGATATAAAAAAAAGTTATGAATTTAGATTAGTATATATTCAATTTTAATTTTTTTTTTATAAAATTGATGTTAAAATATATATTAAACATTCAAGAAAAATTGATGAAAAAGGAACCAAAAAAAATGCAATTCTCTCTCTTTATATGGATGAATTAGAGAAAATACTTTAAAAAATATTCCTGCAATATTATTGGGGTTAGACTTGTTCAATAGTCTAAAAGACTCATCAAACCTAAACATAGGATTGAAGTAGATTTTGAAAAAGTTGAGTATAATCAGATCTAATGTAATCCAATCTAACCCAAACAAATCTCAATATGTACATCCTTCCTGTTTTTAACAAATTAATATATTTCAAGTTATTCGCCAGGAGAGATCATAGCACAATGTAGGATACCTAGCTTGCAAAATATAGCATAGAAGGTTCTTTTTTACGTTGTGTACAGCCACATCAGAAAACACAAATGCAAACATAAATGCGATAACAAATTTTAATTAAATATTACAGTTGGGCGTCTAAATAATCTCAATAGGAAAGTTTCACAATCAATTCATGATCATAATCAATTGTAACTAATTATTTATTTTAGATTCAAACAAGAATTTTAACATTCTAACATATTATTATCAATGACAAACAGGAAAAGATGCTAAATGCCCTAAAAAATTATTTGAAACAATTGTCATACCCGGTTAACCTTTGCCAAGTTTGCTAAATACCTCTAAAAAAATGCTAAACCAGATGTGAGCCACTACTCGTTTGTAAAATCAAATAACAATTGTACTAGAAATTAATAAAAAGAAATGGTGAAGCTCAAGAAGGATAGGAAATTGGTCATTTTACATGTTTGGAAAACATAAACTCAAGATACCTATTTTCCCAAACTTGTATACTCTACAATCCTAAAATACCCTCAAAAATAATTTGAAACAATTGCCATACCTGGTCAACCTCCACCGAGTTTGTTCCATTATGATGGTGGTACTGAAAATTAAAACAAATCAATAAGAAATGAGCTAAGAGTAATTGTTACTAGTAAACCAGATGAGACACTACTTGTTTATACAATCAGATAACAAATCGTACTAGAAATTAACAAAGAGAAATGACGAAACTCAAGAAGAATAGAGAATTGGCCATTTTACATGAAAAACATAAACTCAGGATATCGACTTTTCCAAACTTGTATATCCTACAACCCTTAAATCTCTATAGACAGATTATTAAAGATGCACTTATGGGGAAATTATGAGTAAGCAGATGAAGGAAAGTTTCCAATTTTTACTGGCCAAGTCAAAGGAAAGTAGAACTTGGAGCATAAAATGAAACATTTTAAAGAAATCTTGATATGCATTGCAATTAGTTGTCCAAGATTTTATATTATGCATAACCAAAGTAAGAAGCGAAAATCAATTTTTATCAGTCCCTGAAATAACAAAACTTGGTAAATATGACTGAGTTTCAGAACTAACTCTTGGGAAGCTCGCTAGGGCAGGAAAACTTTGAGGATGAATCTGCCGGTTTTCTAATTCTCTGACTTTTGCTTCAAGATGCTTAATCCTGTCAGACTTCTGCTGCTGCAAAACGCAAGCAATATTAGAGCAGGGAGACTGAGAGAGACGTGGGACGGTCATTTTTGCAAAGTATATGATGTAGGGTTTCCGAGTTGGTTGTGGAAAGGGTTAGATCTATGCCTACTAATGTGAGAAAAAACTTCAACATAAGTTAGTTTTTGGATTTAAAAAGATTCAATAGCACTCAACATGGGTATTAGAGTCTGGATTATTAACATTTGACACTCCAAGCTCAATGTGTGAAAGAAAAAATTATTAGAGTTTTCTACATCAAAAAAATTCCCATCCTTTGAGCTAGGTTTTCTTTTTAAGAAGATCCGATGACATCGAACGTATAATATGTGTTAGTGGTCATCAAGTTTCTTTCATACACTGAAATGTAATAATTATAGTAATAGATTGACTTTTAAATTCATTGCTTGCTTTTTGGTCGCATCTCCATTATCCCAAACTTTGGTTTAAACTTTAAGAATATCTAAATAAACCCAATTTTTTCTCACTACATCCTATTATTCTTCTAATATACTGTTTCTAACACAAATAAAGGTGGGTGTATGAAGGAGAAAAAAAGGTGTATTTAGAAGCTCTCTTAAACTTTTGTGTTTAAACATAAAAGTAAAAATGTAGAATGAAAGGAGATTTCTATTTCTTTACGTCTTCTTTTTTCTTTTTCACTCTATAGTTCTCAGAATAAATGGCGCTTCTTGTTCTTTCTTTTTTATCACCGGCAAGTGTATTGTCACTTCTAGATTTTGTATTTTGTGATTGTTCTCCGTGAGTCAATTGAGGTTGGCTTGTTCGTTGAGAATGCATCATTCCACCAGTTGCAGAGTGCAGGACATTCATTTCAGCAGTCTGACACTGAGCTGTTTTAGTCAACTGAGGTTGTTGAGAATGCCTCGCTCCACCGCTTGTAGATGGCAGAGAGTTCGATTGATCAATTGGACTCTGATAGGCCTGTTGGCTTGTTGGCTGGAAATTCACCACCCCAAACAATGTTAGAGCAAGGAGACTGTGAGAGATTAAGATACTATGAGTGTTTAGTTAGTTAGAAACTGAGATGTATAGTTGTTAATTAAAAGTAGTTGTAGTAGTTAATCTTTCTGTTATGACAGTTAGCTCTTCTACACCTCTGTATATAAACCTCTCTATTCTTGATTCATTCATTAATATGAAGTATCAATCTTTTTCCTTCATACATTCTGTTCTTGTAATGATTACCAATCACAACACGATTGGTAGGGGTGCTGTTACTTCCTCAAGCCATGTCAACAACAAGAATTCATGAAAAAGATTGATTTAGCAGAAGGAAAAATTCATCTGATACCATATTACAAGAACAGAATGTATGAAGGAGAAAGATTGATACTTCATATTATTGAATGAATCAAGAATAGAGAGGTTTATATACAGAGATATAGAAGAGCTAACTGTCATAACAGAAAGATTAACTACTACAACTACTTTTAACTAACAACTATACCGCTCACTTGGTTTCTAACTAACTAACCACTCATAGTATCTTAATAAGAGACATGAAAGCAAATATTTTCTCAAATTAACAGTGTTCTGCTATATATGAACATCACATTCTGTAAAAAAGTGGCAAATATAGAATGAAAAGAGTATTTCTTTACCATTTTATTCTTCTGGCTCTCTCTATTCTCCTCAGAAGAAATGACGCTTTTCAATTTTTGATTTTGAACATAAGAAAGTGTATCGCCTCTTCTAGAGTTTGGTTGTGGTGAACCGTGAGATGGTTCTCCTTGAGTCAACTGCATTCCTGTACCACTTGTATACTGTGGGGAGTTCAATTGATCAGTCTGACTCTGACATACTCGATTCAATTCAGGTTGTTGAGAATTCCTTACTCCACCGCTTGTAGGCTGCAGAGAATTCAATCGATTCCGACTCTGACAGGCTTCACTCAATTGAGGTTGGTTTGTTTGTTGAGAGTACACCACTCCACCACTTGTAGACTGCAGGGAATTCAATTGATTAGTCCGACTCTGACTTGTTTGAGTCGAATGAGGTTGTTGAGGATGCCTCGCTCCACAACTTGTGGATGGCAGAGAGTTCAATTGATCAATCTGACTCTGATAGGCCTGTTGGCTTGTTTGTTGAAAATTCACCATCCCACAATTTGTACTAGTCCCACCTTGAATTGGATATGATTGAGTGGATTGAGGCTGGTTTGCTTGCTGAATGTGCATCCCTGCACCACTTGAACAATGCAAGGAGTTCATTACATTAACCCCATCTTGAGTGAGTTGAGGCTGGTTTGTTTGCGGAAAGTACATCCCTGCATCAATTAAACACTGCACAGAGTCCATTTCATCAAGCCCACCACCAGGATATCCTTGCTGGAACTGAAAGTGCATCCCTTCCCAACTTGGCAACCTCTGGTCGTTCAATTGATTATTCTGACTTAGTTTAGATTGATTTGGCATGGACATATTGGTCATCTGTGAGATTGAAAACGAACCGGAAGCCATTTCAGCTGAACCATCCATATTTCCTGGATCTGAAAGCTCGGTCGCAGGCATGTTCAACGGATGTTGACTGCAAAAACATGAAAGGTTGAAAAAAGAAAATCCAAAAATCAGAGCCAGTAAATTTCCTCATATATGTCTAAACATAAGCATGCTTATGGTTTAAGAACTGACATGTTAACAATCACTCATTTCTTTCCATGCAAATGTCAAGAGCAGATCGACTAAAATGTTTGTAAGCTAATGAATCTTGTTTGAAAAGAAAAAGACAACGAAAGAAACATCAATGTTACTAACTCTGAAGCCATTTAAAGGAGCTGCAAGTCTCCAACAGAATCCTCCTCTTCAATCTTGAAACCTGAAAATTAACTTCCAATCTTGTTATCAATCAGATTAAATGACTAGCGGTTGACTTTCCTTTTAAGAAGTAAACCGACCTACTCTGCTAAAAAGACCCTCCGACTCTATTTAACTACTATTTTTGTTTTCTAAATTTATCAAGCGAAATTTTCTTTTTACTGATTTTTGGTTTTGTTACTACACAGACCGTTTCATAAACATCAAACTTTATAGCGACAGATGTGGAATGAACAAAAAAAATACATATTGTTTATTATTTTAATCGAGAGTTGTAATCACGTGGTTTCGTGGACACGATGAATATACTGAGATTTTTGGCGATGATATTAGGCTATTGGCGAATACTGACGAATCCTCAAAAATATTTGACCACTTTTTATTTTTTTATTTTTCTTTTACCCCTAATTTTTTTTTGGTACAGAGTTTTAAAAGTACTTTCGCTTTCGACCTTTACCTTTGTCATTTTCACTGGATATTTTCTTTCCGAAATTATTTTTCTAAGGCTATTTCTTTTCAGTAACAAAGCTTCTTTTAAATTTCAATTATCCGGTCCAATTTTTCTAACTTAAATTCCCTTCTACCATTATAATTCGAAAATATGTGAACAAATTTTATTTACAGAACATAGATTTGGTTATTTTAAGCTAGTGCAAACTTTTTTTTTAAGAGTATGAAAGTGTAAAATCCAATTTAAAGCAAAAGAAAACTATAGAATAAAAAAAAATTTACTAATACCTCATTAATGTCTCAATTTTGAGCCATACCCTCGTACTCATAAATAGCTATTGAGAAAATTGCAAGAATTTTTTTTTTTAAATTGTACGTTCCAAGAGATGTTATAAGTATAATTAAATATTACATTTATATCGTGCTTAATTTCAACTATCAACTAACTAAACTAATAAAGAATTAGACTTCTAGCTCACAAATTGTAAGACTTGAACTAGAATCTCCAAATTTCAAGTCTTTTTTTCACCACTAAACCAAAGATTCGATAGCACTACAAGAATGAATTTCGCTTTACTCCAATTCAAGTACTCCAAAACTATGTGGCACATCATTTCTCAATCTTTGTGGAACAACTGTTTCTTTTCTTGGTGTTTGTGTCCATTTGAGCCACATCAACAAAATTGTTTCAGTGGCAGTTTGGGCATAAATAGTTGGTAGAGAAACCCTCTGGTGAAGCTCATTGGAGACATGGAGTTTGGGTGTTACGAAACAATTATAAAATGGCAGCGATGGCCATCAGTGGTGGTTTTCATGCCGTTAAAGGATATATTTTGGTGAAGATGGTGGAAAAAAATGTTCTTATTTATAAATTTAGCAAAAAAGAACTCAATATAAAAGACTACCAATAATTTAGTGGAACAAGATATTCGGTCAGATGGTTGTCTATTCCATAAGAGTAAGAAACGAATAAGAATGTCAAATATGCATAAAATTGTTGCAAGAGGACTAAGGAAATAGACTTATGCTGACAGGCACTCCAATGAACTCCTCAGCGGCTGCTATTTACAACGTAGATCCTTCATATGTCTCAGCACGTTTCATTTCCCAGTCATTCACCTCAACCTTTAATTGTGAGATCCTTGCATCAATGCACTGAAGCAGTAGGTTTCCTATTAGACCAAAGTAAGCTCAGGCAATTTTCTTCAAATGTTCTGTTGCAAATCTCACATTAAAATTGATACGTCGAGCATCCTTTATTGTATCCCTCCCTTAAACATATTCCTCTCGATAACCTGCTCAAGTTGTAGATCATCCATCTCTTTGATTGTAGCACATAAAGGAACATAGATTGTCCCAGCAGCACCGAGATTTTGAAAAATCTACGGGCCTACTTAATTCATTATGCACAAACTAATATTTTGAAAAACCAACAAGCTTATTGCTAACTGAAATTATGCTAATCAAAATCTCACCAAACTAAGGTGATAGGCTATTAGCCCAAATAAAATCCACAAAAGATTTCAAGTAAGTGAAAAGAGGCTAACGATTACAAAAAGTTAATAGCCTAAAGCAAAAATTGTCACATAGATAGCTAATATGGCCAAATCAACAAAAATTGTTAAAGCAGAAAAGGCAAACCAATAAATATTCATAAACACAACTTAGTCAAAATTAAAAAAGTCTTCATCTGTTGTTGGAGGATGAAGAATTAAACTTTGTGCACCATCTTCAATATCAGCACCAGGTTCTTGAACAGGAACAAAGGCAGATGTTTCCACGCCATCCTCGGGAATCATTCTTTCTGTAGTCCTTTGTTGCGTTAATAACTCCAAGTTAGGAAACAAAAGAGGAAACTCTGGAGGCGGTATCTTAAGATCAAAGAAATTAATGTTTCGAAGGTCTATAGGCCCAATTGACAGCTGCAACTTGTATAGAGCAGATTCCCTATATCTTTTCCCAGCTTCACTAATCATACCACAAACCTTTTCTCTCATCTTTTCACAGATTTTATTGCACTTCACCTCAAATTGAGCTCGTTCTTCTGTAAGTTGGCGCTCAAGATCTTCAGCACGTTTGATTGCCTCCCGAGCCTTAGACTCAGCCTTAGCCAAGTCACTCTGTAAAGCATTTAGTTGCTCGTCGGTCTTTTCAATTTTAATGTCTTTTTTAGCAACATCAGCTTTGAGACTTCCGATTGTACTTTCGCGATCAGCTACAACAAAACGCCAGTTACTGTCGTTCTTAGCTAACTCTAAAACTTGGCGATAAATAGCCAATTTTATAAGCATAGCCTGCAAATAACACAAGATCGCTATATTAGTAGTAACAAGTAATAAAAAGGAACTAAAAACATGTTCCGTTAATAACTACCTCAGCAGCATTTGCAACATCAGATTTGAGGTTGTTAATCACGGGGAAATCCTTCAACTTCTCTACCTCAGCAGAAGGGATGTTATTTTCAACCCAACGAAAGGCATCACTGGGGCTAGCGAGAATTCCAGAGCCAATCTCACTGGAGCGCCAAGGAAAAAAGCTAGAAGCAAATTCAGGACAAGCAGAAGTAGAAGGTTGAGGGCAGTGAATTAGGCCTAATTCAGGATCCACCACATTAATATCAACAGAAGAAGGATGACCATTTTCTAAACCAAAACGATCTCCACGACCACCCCTACCACCAGAAGTATGCCCACGATTACTTAAAGACGATTGAGTAGTAGCAGCAACCTTGGTGGTTGGCGAAGGTACAGAAAAGCAAGCAGCAACATTAGGACTTTTTTCAATAGCAACATCAGCGACACCGATATGTTGCTTCTTTACAGGAGGCTCCTTAGCAATCATAGGGCACTTACCTTTGGTTTTTTCTTGGCTAACAATGTCAGCCCAAACATCATCTATGTTCATATCTGCAAGAATGAATTAAATTACAAAAACAAACAAGCAACAACAGCAAATACATAACAGAGGACATCCTAATAAACTCTATTAATCAACTAATGCTATAAGACATACTAAAAAGCTCTAAGATCAACTGAGAGGTTAAAAAGACCAACAACTACACCTCTACTATGCCTAAGTCTAAGAAGTCTACACCTTGACTGATCCCCGTAATATATGCCTCAGCTTGAGAAGTCTAAGATTAACATTGCTCTTACCATTTGCATTGATTTTCTTGGAAAGTTCAACTGTTGGTGTAGATATAGATTTTGCTTGAGAATTCTCTTGACTTTCTGTACGATGCACGCTACTACTTGAAACCGTCCTGTGTGGATCTTGAACTTCATTGCTCATTTGCAAACCATTAATATACTGAAATTAAGTGGAAAAAGAAGGGCATGATTTTAGAACTAGAAAGCTTTCCCAAAATTAGATGCATGTTTTAGTAATTGAAGATGATTTTCGAGCATGCAATTATCTTCCAAGTTTGATAATTTATAGTTTTCAAATTATGATTTTACTTTTCTAAATTAAACTAGAAGCTAATATTTTGATATTACTATGATTTAAGGCTGCAGGTCAGAAAGTTCCATGCTTATATTTGTAAAACCCAAAATAATGACATTTCATTCATTCCATTCTTTGTCTACATTTACTTTTAACCAATATTTAAAATAAAAAATTCTAAATATAGATATTTCTATTAAATTTTAATTTTTATTATAAAATTGATGTCAAAATAGATATTAAATATAAAAAAAATTGAGGAAAGGATGAAGGAATTGAAAAAAAATGCCATTCTCCCTCTTTATACGGATGAGATGGGCAAAAAAATAAATCTGTGCAATATTATCAGGTTTAAACTTGTTACTCATTAGGCCCGTGGGTTGTAGCTTTAGCAAGTAATCTCTCTCTAAAATGACAACATTTCTTTTTGTTTTCTTGCTTTCAAAGACTTGTTTGAGTTCATCTAGTTTAGGCCTTTGGTGTACTAAACTGAAATTCGCAGTTAGGATTTGGTTTTTTTTTTATCTTCTTTCATAGAGTTTTTAGGAGTTTTTTTTTAATCTTCTTTCTTAGAGTTTTTAGGAGTTTTCTTGCATAACTATCATTTAGCACTAAAGAATGATACAGATTTACATTACATTTACATCCTATTCATTTGTTTTCAAATTCTTGGAAATGGTAGTTGGGGTTTTGATCATGGAAGACTTAATAAATAAGGTTTTCTGGCAGGCTTTTTTACCAAATAATAAAAATATTTCTCTTATGGTTGATGAGTCGCATATTGAATTTGTTGTTGATACTGGGGTTGATGTTAATGTAAAGGGATGTTCTTATATTGTGGAAATGCCGTCAAAAGGGAATTGGTGCAATATGGTGTGCAGAGGGAAAAGGTTATGGAGGAAAAGGAGGTGGTAGAAAAAGAGTTACTACCAGAGTTTGCTAGAATGACACTAATGTTAATTACTACAATGCATATAATGTTAATTATTTGGATCAATATCAGATAAAAGGAAAGTTTCTAATTTTTACTGACCACGTCAAAGAAAAGTGTAAGATGAAACCTTTTATAAAGAAATCTTGATTTGCATTTCTATTAGTAGTAGAAGATATTATATTATGCATGACCAAGACAAGTAAAGAGTGAAAATCAACTTTTATCAGTGCCTCAAATAACAAAACGTGGCAAATATGACTGAGTTTGAGTACTAACACTTGGAAAGCTTGCTACAGGAGCTGAAAAACTTTGATGATGCCTCTGCTGTAATTGCTGCACTTGCATCTTTAATAACTCATTCTCATGTAATGCGTCTTGCTGCAAAACCCAAGCAATGTTAGAGCAGGGAGACTGAGAGAGACATGACAGCAAATATTTTCCCAAATTAACCCAGTGTTCTGCTAGATATGAACATCAGATTCTGTGAAAAATTGGCGAATATAGAATGAAAAGATATTTCAATTTCTTTACCATTTTTTTATTCTTTTTCTCTCTATGCTTCCTAGAAGCAATGGCGCTTTTCGTAGGTACTTCTTTATCATCGGAGAGTGTATTGCCGCTTCTAGATTTTGTTTGTTGTGAATCGTGAGAGCGTTCTCGTGGGGAGTTCAAAGGACCAGTCAGGCACTGACATGCTCGATTCAATTGAGATTGTCGAGAATTCCTTACTCCACTGCTTGTAGGTTGCAGAGAATTCAATTGATTCTGACTCTGACATGCTTCACTCAATTGAGCTTGGCTTGTTTGTTGAGAATGCATCATTCCACCACTTGTAGACTGCAGGAAATTCAACCGATCAGTCTGACTCTGAACTACTTGATTCAATTGAAACCGTTGAGAATGCCTCGCTGCACCACTTGTAGATGGCAAAGAGCTTGGTTGATCAATTTGACTCTGACATGCTTCATTCAATTGAAATTGGTTTGTTTGCTGAGAATGCAATACTCCACCAATTGTACATTGAGGAGTCTGACTCTGACTGGCTTGATTCGATTGAGATCCTTGAAAATGCCTCCTTTCAATTGTATCAGGCGCAGTCTGACAGTGATAAGCTTCATTCTGTTGAGGTTGACTTTGTTGGAAATTCACCTCTACACAACTTGCAAACGGCGTGTTGTTTACCCCATTAAATTGAGACTGGTTTGTTTGCTGAGAGTGACTCCTTGCACCACTTAGCAACAACATGGGGTTCATTTGATAATCCGGACTCTGATCAGCTTGATTTGGCATGGATCTGTTGTTCATCTGTGCCGCCAAAAACGAAGTGGAAGCTATTGCAGCTGAACTCTCCATGTTTTCTGGATTTGAAAGCTGGGTTTGATACATGTTTAGCTGCTGTTGACTGCAACAACATGAAAGATTGAAAAAAGAAAAATCCAAAACTCAGAACAACTAAATTTCCCAACATTTGTCTAATGAGAAATATGGTAATGCTTTAAATTTCTCAAATGTCATGAACAGATCAACTAAACAATTTGTAAGCAAATGATTCTTGTTTCAAAAGAGAACACAACAAAAGAAAATTATTTATGTTACTAACTCCGATACATTTTTAACTGATGTTGACTGCAAAAAATGAAAATTCGAGAAAGGAAAAATTCAGAAGTCCAACCAGTAAATTTCCTCTAAAGAAAAAAGTGTTTATGCTTGAAGAGCTGACATGTTAACAATCAACCATTTCTTTCAATCCAAATGTCATAAACAGATAAACTAAACAATTTGCAAACAAATGAATCTTTTTTCAAAAGAGAAAGACAACAAAAGAAACATACATGTTACTTACTCTGAAGCCATTGAAAGGAGCTGCAAGCCTGCAACTGAAAAGAAGCTGCAAGCCTGCAACTGAATCCTCCTCTTCAATCTTGAAGCCTGAAAATTGGCTTCCGATCTTGTAGTCAACTAAATTCAACACTAGCCAATGTTGGTTGACTTGTCTTCTTAAAGGTAAACTGATTTCCACTGCAAAACTAATATTTTTTTCAAAAGATTCCTCATTAGATTTTTTTAATTTTTTTTTGTTTTTTTAATTTATCGCGCGAAATCGCCGCGTTGAATTTTCTCTGTACTCATTTTTGGTTTTGTAATTACACAAATCCTTTCATAAATATCGAACCGTAAAACGATAGTTCTGGAATAAATAAAAATATTACATATTATTTATTATTTTTGTCGAGAGTTTTGCTCACGCGTTGTCTTGGGTACGATCAATATAGTGAGACTTGGCGACAAATTGAATAAAGTATTAGCGAAAGTTGTTGAATCCTCAGAAAATTCTCACTCTTTTTTTTCTATTTTAAAAGTTCTCGATTTTCGAGCTTTTCTTTTTCCATTTTCACAAGATATTTTCTCTGAGAAAATTTTTTACTAGAGCTATTTACTTTTAGTACCAAAGATTCTTTTCCAATTTCCGATCCTCATTTTCTAGCTTAAATTCCCTTATAGCATCATTATTCATAATTATGTGAATAAATTTTATTTACAGAATATCGGTTTGGTTATTTTAAGCTAGTGCGAACTTTTTTTCCTAAAGAGTGTGAAAATGTAAAAATTCAATTTAAAGCAAAAGGAAAAAAAACAAGAAATTTTTTTTTTGGTGCAAAAAAAAAACAAGAAATTTACTAATACAATATTGTGTCTCAATTTTGAGCCGTACCCTGGGACTCATACAGAGAAGGCTATGATAGGGTATAAACTGTGCAATGAATTTCATTTTACTCCAATTCAAATACTCCAAAACTATGTGGCACATCATTTATCTTTGTGGGACAACCTTTTTTTTTTTCTTGCTGTCTGTGTCTATTTTGAGCCATATCAACAACATTGTTTGGCTGGCAGTTTGGGCACAAACAACTGATAAAGAAACCCTTTGGTGAAGCTTATTGGAGACATGGAATTAGGGTGTTAAGAAACAGTTATAAAATGGCAGTGATGGCGATCATTGATTGTTCTTGTTGCGCAGCGAGGCTAAAATAGACTGCAAACGATTCACCAAGGATATGCACCAAGAAAAAAATGCAAGAAAATAATAAACAATGACACACGATATACGTGGTTCGGCTTGTAAGCCTACGTCTACGAGTGAAGACAACGAGAAATTTTACTATAACAAGAAGATGAAGATTACAAATGTTTTACACTCGAACTCACAGTGCTCTCCTCGTAAACCCGAGAACAAAAGTTCTCAAAATAACCCAACACTCTTTTAAGCTTTGCTCTCTCTCGGCTTGATGCTTCTACTCACCTCACTTCTCACAATACACTATATCCTTTATATAGGAAACAATAGGCTGCTAAGAAACTTCAAGAGCAAAGATTGCATTAATTCTTACATGCTTGCTATTGGCTAATGAAGAAGGCAGCCGAATTTGTTGAGAGAGTGGCAGTCGAATTTGTTGAGAAAGTGGCAGTCGAATTCTACTCCATTAAGGAAGCATGCAACTGGATCAAAATGAGGTGTTGCCGACTTGAACATTTAATGCCCCTCAAGTTCATAAATCGCTTCATTTCATTGGTTGTTTGGGCGGCAATTTGGCATTTTCAAGGCACATATACTTAAAAAATCTCCACCTTGACTTGAAAAATGCTTTCAAGCCACATTTCTCGAAACTTTGAAATCTTCACCTTAACTGCACTTCAGCATCACTAACTGTGAATTCCAACCAAGTCCAAACAATGCTTGAACTTGTTTGCAGGGATAGTCTTCATTAGCGTGTTCGCTGGATTATCCTCCGTAGCAACCTTTCTGATCACAACATCACTTTGCATAACATGATCCTGAACAAAATGATATCTGACATCAATGTGCTTGATTCGCTCGTGATACATCTGATTTTTCGTCAGATGAATTGCACTCTGGTTATCACAAAACACAACAGTAGAATCCTGCTGCTACCCCAAATTGCTGGCCAGACCTTTCATTCACAAGGCTTCTTTCACTGCTTCTGCTGCTGCCATATATTCTGCCTTAGTTGTAGATAAGGCCACAGTAAACTGTAACTCAGCCTTCCAACTTATGGCTCTTCCGAAAAGAGTGAAAACGTAACCCGTCAGAGATCTTCTTCTATCCAAATCACTAGCATAATCAGAGTCCACAAAACTCGTGATGTCTCTAGAACAGACACTCTGATCATACACTAAGCATAAATCCGCAGTACCTCTCAAATACATTAGAATCCATTTCATAGCCTGCCAATGTTCCTTACTCGGACAAGCCATATATCTGCTTACTACACTGACTGCATGTGAAATATTTGGTCGACTGCAAACCATGGCATACACTAAACTCCCAACTGCACTTGCATATGGGATACGAGACATTTGCTGCTCCTCCTCATCAAACTGTGGTGATAACTGTGTTGAGAGCCTGAAGTGCACTGCTAAAGGAGTGTTTCCAGGTTTAGCCTTATCCATACCAAAACGTTCAAGCACTCTTCTGATATAACTTTCTTGTGATAAGAAAAGCTTGCCTTCCTTTCGGTCTCTGTGAATCTCCATTCCTATAATCTTTTTAGCAGCTCCCAAATCCTTCATCTCGAACTCACCACTTAACTGTGATTTTAACTTGTTGATTTCTAACATGTTTTTAGTAGCAATTAACATGTCATCAACATAAAGTAACAAATATATGTATGAATCATCTGAGAGTTGCCTATGATAGACACAAGCATCATAATCACATCGGATATAGCCATGTTCTATCATAAATGTGTCAAACTGCTTATACCATTGCCTTGGTGATTGCTTTGATCCATATAAAGACTTTTTTAACAAGCAAACATAATCTTCCTTACCAGGCACTGTGAAACCCTCTGGCTGATGCATGTAGATCTTTTCCTCAAGCTTACCATGCAGAAATGCTATCTTCACATCAAGCTGTTCAAGCTCCATATCAAACTTAGCTACCATGGCAAGCAACACGCGAATGGAGCTATGCTTTACCACTAGAGAGAAGACTTCATTGTAATCAATCCCTTCCTTTTGACTAAAGCCTTTAGCTACCAACCGTGCCTTGTATCTTGCTGTATCAGCCCTTGGGATGCCTTCCTTTTTCTTGAAGACCCACTAGTAGCCAATAATCCTTTAATTATTTAGCGGTTCAACCAACTCCCACGACTGATTTTTATGAAGAGATTCTATCTCTTCATTCATAGCAATTGCCCACTGTGCTGACTCTTCACATGTGACTGCATCATTATAACTGGAAGGTTCTGTACCAATGGATTCCGCCACACTGAGTGCATAAAAAACTAGACTTGCATCTGCATAATGCTGAGGAGGTTTAATCTATCTCCTCGCTCTTCCAGTGGCGATGCTATATTGCTGCTCTTGAGATACATCATGAGAATCCTGTACTTCAGTACGATTGTCTTGGACTGAAGTACCTTCCATAGAAGTACTAGGAGCCTCCACCTGAAACTCTACCTGCTGCTCAACACCGTAATCTCCCTTACCACTTGACTCCTCCTTTTCCAGGGAATTGTTGGTGGATCAAAGCATGGATGACTCATCAAAAGTCACATCTCTGCTCGATATAAACTTGGGTGATTCTGGGTCAGGACACCACAACCTGTATCCCTTCACCCCTTGGCCATACCCTAAAAATATGCATTTCTTCGCTCTGGGTTTAAATTTCCCTTCATTAACATGAGCATAAGTAGAACAGTCAAACACTCGTAAGCTTGAGTAATCAGTAGGAGAACCAGACCATACTTCCTCTAGAGTCTTCAACTCAATGGTTGTGGACGGAGATCTATTCACCAAATAGCATGCAGTATTTACAACTTCGGCCCATAAGTCTTCACCAAGCCAAGCATTTGATCTCATACACCGAGCTCACTCCAAGAGAGTTCTATTCATCTGTTCTGCAACTCCATTATGTTGTGGTGTGCATCGAACAGTGCAGTGTCTCACTATTCCTTCATTTTTGCAGAACTCGTTAAATTTACCCAAGCAATACTCCAAACCGTTATATGTTTGGAACCTCTTGATCTTCTTCCCTGTTTGATTTTCGATCAAGGCTTTAAATTGCTTGAAGGTGATAAGCACTTGATGTTTGTGCTTTAGAAAATATACCTAAACCTTTCTCAAGTAATCATCAATAAAGGTCAACAGATATCTATGACCACCCTTTGAGATTGTTGGAGAGGGACCCCAAAGATCAAAATGAATACAATCAATTGTACCTTTGGTTCGATGAATTCCAGTGTCGAACTTCACTCGAGTCTACTTGCCAAAAACACAGTGTTCACAGAAGTCAAGCTTCCCAGCACTTTGTCCACACAATAAACCTCTCTTGCTCAACACTGAAAGACCTCTCTCACTCATATGCCAAAGCCACATATGCCATAACCTGGTGGTGTCAAAATTTGGATCAACTGATGATGAAACTGATGCAGCACCAGTAACAGTGGTACCATCCAAGATGTAAAGTCCTCGCTCCAAACATCCACGCATCACAGTCAAGGCACCTGAGGATACTCTTAGTACTCCACCTTCACCGAAGTATCGAAAGTCTTTAGTGTCCAAAGTGCTTAAGGGTATCAAGTTCTTCTTCATCTCAGGAATATACCGAACATCTCTCAAGGTTCTGACAATACCATCAAACTTCTTAATACGAACTGTGCCAATCCCCACGACCTGACATGCATGATCATTCCCTATTAGCACTGAGCCTGCACACGTATTGTATGTGGCAAATAAATTTCTGGAAGTGCTATTGTGAAATGTAGCAGCCATATCAAGAATCCATTTCTCACTGACATATAATTCTAATACTACTAGAACTATTTCGGCATCTTCAGAAGACTGTGGATCGACCATGTTTGCATCATTTTCTTATTGCTCTGACGATTCAGCTCTATCCTTCTTCTCTGCACAATCTTTCTTCATGTGCCCAAATTTCATGCAATAGAAACATTGAATTCTTTTTCTGGACTGTGATCTGGAGTGATTCCTGCTTGAACTACCACTCTTTGTTTTGGATCTTCCCCAAGTGACCTGACCTTCACCTTGATTGTTGTCAACTGCCTTACCGGTAAGTTTCTTCCTTAACTCAGTGGAACCTAAGGCACTTTTAATATCGTCAAGAGAAATATCATCATGACCATATAACATCGTATCAACAAAATTCTTGTATGATGGTGGCAACAAACACAGCAGAATCAAGGCTTGATCTTCATCAGCGATCTTAATATCGATATTTTTGAGATCCATAATAATGGTATTAAAAGTATCTAGGTGCTAGTGTATGGGCATATCTTCCTCCATTTTTAGGGTGTAGAGCCTTTGCTTGAGGTATAACCGGTTTGTCAACGTCTTTGTCATATACTTGCTCTCGAACTTGAGCCATAAACCTGAGGCGGTGGTTTATCAGCTACCTCTCATAAAACTTCATCTCTAAGGCTGAATAGGATTGCACTATGTGCCTTCTCCATAACCTCGTTCTTTTGACCGTCTGAAAGTGTATCTAGTAATTTGTCTTTACCAGATAAAGCTTTCACCAAACCTTGTTGAACTAGCATCGCTCGCATCTTGATGCATCATAAACTAAAGCTATTTCTTAAACTAAAGCTATTCCTTCAAATGAACTTCTATACTTCATATTTGGTCGATGATGTACTTACAGCCATCTTAGTCGTCTCGTACAACTTGCTCTGATACCAGTTTGTTGCGTAACGAGGCTAAAATAGACTGCAAACGATTTATCAAAGATATGCACTAAGAAAAAAATACAAGAAAATAATAAACAAGGACACACGATATACGTGATTCGGCTTGCAAGCCTACGTCCACGGGCGAAGACAATAAGAAATTTTACTATAATAAGAAGATGAAGATTACAAGTGTTTTACACTCGAACTCACAGTGCTCTCCCCGTAAACCCGAAAACAGAAGTTCTCAAAATAACCCAACACTCTCTTAAGCTTTGCTCTCTTTCGGCTTGATGCTTCTACTCACCTCACTTCTCACAATGCACTGTATCCTTTATATAGGAAACAATAGGCGGCTAAAAAACTTCAAGAGCAAGATTGCATTAATTCTTACATGCTTGCTATTGGCTAATGAAGAAGGCAGTCGAATTTGTTGAGAGAGTGGCAGCCGAAATTGTTGAGAAAGTGGCAGCCGAATTCTACTCCATTAAGGAAGCATGCAATTAGATCAAAATGAGGTGTTGCCGACTTAAACGTTTAATGCCCTTCAAGTTCATAAACCACATCATTTCATTAGTTGTTTGCCCTTTTCATGGCATATATACTTAACAGTTCTCATGCTGTAAATGGATATATTTTGGTGGAGATGGTGGTAAAAAATGAAGTGTTACTTATTCATACTTCTAGCAAACAAGAATTTAATATAGAAGACTGTTAATAATTTGGTGGAACAGGACATTAGGTGAGATGGTTTGTCTGTTTCATAAGTGGCAAGTGTAGGAAAGGCATGAGAATGTCAAATATGCATAAATCTGTTGCAAAAGGACTAAGCAAATAGACCTGTGCTGACAAGAACTCCAGTAAATTCCTCAGCAGCAGCTAATACACAACTTAGATCCTTCATATGTCTCAGCACGTTTCGTCTTCCAGTCATTCACCTCAGCCTCTAATTGTGAGATCCTTGCATCTATGCTCTGGAGGCATTAGGTTTCCTATTAGACCAAAGTAAGCTCCGGCTTTTTTCTTCAAGTGTTCCATTGCAAATCTCACATTGAGATTAATGCGCAGAGCATCCTTTATTGTATTCGTCCACTTAAACATTTTCTTCTCGGTAACATTTTCAAGTTGTAGATCATCCATCTCTTTGATCGTAGCACTGAAAAGAACATAGATTGTCTCAGTAGCTCTGGGATTTATAAGACTTTTTCCATAAACATCACCACATGCATCATTGATTCTCTCAACAGTAGGAATTAGAGACAATGGGAAATTTTATCTCCCAACTGTTGTCCGCTCCCCCTCTAAGCCTATGAAGTCTGAGATCGTCTGCATTGCTCAAAACTTCTTCATCGAGTTTGGTAAGGAATTCGGTCATAGCCATATCAGCATGGCACATATCATTTAGAGAACTCTTTGGATGTTCCAGAGTAGACTCTTGGATAGCAACTCTTCTATTTTGATTCATCTCATTCTCAGGTAACAACAGACTTCGCAAGTCATTTATTTCCAAACAATGAAGTTGAAACTAGAAGTTGGCAAATATATCATGCTTCAAGAATTAAAACGTTAAAGGAAAGGTGAATTTAGATCAAACTATAGGCATCTTGTCAATGCATTTATTTGTATTTATTTTTAAAGACTTAATATATTTTAATTTGCTTGTTGATGATGTGTTAATCTGTAGTGTATTAACAGTATATAGAAATTGTAAGTGCAATATACACAAACCCTTGTTATTAATATAAATTTTAAATAATTTATATTTTTAAATAAAATTTATTTAATCTCCGATGTCATTGGGGGTGACACTAGTAATCATTTAAAAAGACACTCCATTAGAAATTTTTTAACTATTTTTTTGTTTGCTAAATTTATCAGGCGAATTGCCGCGTCTTCGTTTCGCGGAAAAAACCAAATCACATTCTTCGTATTGATTTTTGGTTTTGTTTTCACACAAATCTTTTCATAAGCATCAAATTATATATCGACAGATGTGGAATAAAAAAAAATTATACATATTATTTATTATTTTAATCGAGAGTTGTTCTCACGCGGTTTCGTGGGTACGATGAATGAGCTTAGATTTGGCGACGAATTGGCGAAAGTATAGGCTATTGTAACCAAAAAAAAGAAAGTATTAGGCTATTAGCGAATACTGACGAATCCTTAAAAAGCATGCTAGCCAAATTGCAGAGAAAGGCGACGTGGGGAATAGTGGGAATTTGGGCCACGCAGCCCAGGACAAAAATAAGAGCAAAGTGGGCGAGAGCAGTTCAGTCTCTAATCGGGTTCGATATTCTCAAAGGGACCCGCGAAAAGGCTATCTAGTTAGTGGCCCAAGGATGAATTGGGTATGGTTCTAAGTACCCAGTTCAGGTGCAGCAATCCCAGTTTGACAATCTAGCAGAGGGGAGTAAAAGCTCAGGGCGACGCCACAGGCATGACTGATGTGGCTGAGCATGATTCGAGTGAACTTATTTCAATGGATCCCCCTAATAAAGAACCTCATGATATAAACTCAAAAGACACTTATGTCTCAGATACTTCTAGGCTATTAGATTTGTCTCAGCAGGAAGGTAATTTGGCTACTGTTATGGTTGCTGGTGTAAGATGTGATGCTTCTTCTAGGGAGCAGACTAGCCTAGGACAAAATATTGAATGTTTTGATGAATATACTGTCATGGAACAGTAGAGGAGCAGGAAACAAGAAGTTCCTGCGCAATATTAAGGAATTGCTACGTTTACATAAACCGAGCATTTTATTGGTTGTGGAAAATAGAATTTCAGGTGATAGAGCTAGGAGGAAGTTACGTAAGCTGGGGTTTGGTGATATTTTTATGGTTGAACCTGTTGGATTCTCAAGAGGTATGTGGCTATGTTGGAATTCTCAGGATGTGAAACTTGAGGTATTATCTTCATCATCACAAATATTCCATGGTGCATGGTAAGGATTTTGCGGATTGGCTTTTCTCAGGTGTGTATGCCAGCCCTGTATTGGAACTGCGAAAGTTGTTATGGGAACATTTGGAAGAATTTGCTGATTCTGTTAATTTACCACGGATGAAATTAGTTGTAGCATGCAGAAGTCGGATGGAAGGCAAGCTTCTTCAAACAGATGTTTGTTATTTAATCAAGTGATTAACTCTAGTGGTTTAATGGACCTTGGTTTTAAAGGTTCCAAATATATCTGGTGCAATGAAAGAGACGGATTGGCTAGAATACAGGAACGTTTGGATGGGGTTTTGGCTACACCGAATTGGCGCTGGAGCCGTGATGAAGGATTTGGCTTGCATTCATTCGGATCATTGTCCTGTTCTAATGCAAGGAAAGGATTGTTCGAAGGCCGTTTAAATTTCAGGCTATGTGGTTATTGAAGACAGAATTTGGAGATTTGGTAAATCACGTTAGGATTCGGCTACTGGTTCATTTCTTGAAAAAATCGAGAAGCTGGTAAGGGAGATTGGTGCATGGAACAGGAATAATTTTGGTAATCTCTTTGGGAACAAAAAAAAGTCTTCTTGCAAGGATAGCTGGGACTCAACGCACATTATCTCGAAATTGATCTCATCAGTTACAGTGTTTAGGGAGTCAGTTAGAGAGTACAACATTGTTTTATGTCAAGAAGAGATGTTCTGGTTTCAGAAGTCCAGAGCCGAGTGGTTGTAGAGGGGAAGAGGAACACTTGGTTCTTTCACTTACCAACCATAAGCAGACGCAGAAAGAATAAAGACTCTATGCAGCATACTCACATAATTAACCATAAACAGAACGTGTGGCTCACCTGGTAAGGGCTTTGCTTGAATCCTTGAGAACAGGGGTTCAAGTCTCCATACTCACATATTTTGCTAAAAAATAATAAACGGTAATCGGGTTGGAGTACCCTAATCCGATTATGCTAATCGGGTTCGGGTTTAGAGTACCCTAAAAGTAATACCCGAACCCTACACGGGTAGTAAATAAACTACCCTAATCCGATTAAAACCCGATTAACGGGTACCCGAACCCGATCTAAACGGGGCGGATAGTCCCGGGTACCCGATTATAATAAACCCGTTGACATCCCTATCTATGCTTAAGGATGAGGAGGGTAATTGGGTGACAGATAATCGAGTTTTGAAAGGTATGGTGGTTAACTTTTATAAAAACTAGTGTGAGACCCGCAGCTACATGCTGCGGTCAATAATCACATATATGTGTGCGAAAAATAGTTGTTTTTGGGTTATTGAAATTAAAAAGCAAATACTTGCACATAGCAAGATATCTATTTAGCGTATGAAGTGAACAAAGACTAATAAATACGATTAAAATTCCTCTAAGCATTGCTCTCAAATCTCTTGAAACCCAAAACAATTACAAGAATTACAATAATCAAAACTTTACTATATGCTGGCCTAAACTCACTTCAGTTTATTATTACTAAGGATTTCATAAATATCTTGACTTTTATAAATCAAGTATAAGTATAATAATATGGAAAAGACTTATGTAGAAATGTATATTAGATTGAATCTGAATCTCATTTGGGGAGGGAGCATTGTTCTTATGTATGTTGAAAGTTTCTACAAAAATAATATATACCAAAAAAACTGAAACTTTAGTAAAGGACTAGCAGATTACAAACTGACGTAGTACGCAATTGCTCATCAATATTTTTATCTAAGAAGAGTCCCATATTTGTAAAGGGAAATAATTTAAAGTGACATTGCTTGAAAAAACCTGTATGTTTAAGACTTCAAACAAAAATAAATAAAAAAAAATTATATGGCTTGAATTTAATAAAATAAAAAAATAAACAATTTTTTTTATTCCGATGTTAAAAACCTATCTTATTTCATAATTTCAAATAGCACCAGGATTATTCTTCGAAAGTATAGATTTTTTTTCAATTCAAACAATTAATTAATTTATGTCCTTTTCATTTTATAAAGAAAAAAAACCATAATTTTCAGCATTTCAAAAGAAATTTTTGATGCATGAAATTAATCTTGCACTTTTGGGCTAAGAAAACAATTAACTAAGTGCTAGTCTCACTGCCCAATATGACAAATATATGTCAATTTCATTTCTAATTCTAATCTTGTAACAATTACTAAACTATAAGTTGACAAATCATCAAGAAATCACTGATAAATTCATAATCTTTTTAAAAACATTATAGGTTTAATCTTATTTAATCATCTTTAGATTACAACTTGATTGTGGTTGATGAAGATCAAACACAAACATGATAATTTAATTACAGTGACGGAGATGGACCCACTTTGTGGTAATTAAATAAAAAGGAAAAAGGAATGGACCCGGCCGAACCCCGATTATGGGGTATTAAGCTTTTTTCTAGGAGATGAGACTAAGAAGAGGAGTGAGCAGTCGGCCAAGGAAACAGACACACAAATGGGTAACGAAGGTCAAATCTATCTGCGCAATCGAGGCCCGACCCGCTACCAAAACCAAAGATAGTACCATGAAACCATGGTCAGATCGTAAGAAGAAGTCATAGAGACAAAACGTGGCAAAGCCTCGCCCTCGCACTGTTGATGACAAAGTCTAGTACAAAAAGAAAGTAGGGGAGAGACTCGTTAGGTAGCTGCTCGGATTGCTATTGGAATGTCTTCTGGATGTGTCTATTGACAGGGCCACCAAGTTAAGTTACAAAGGTAGGCTGAGGAAGATGAAGGGGGAAAACTAGCAGAAGGGTAGAAATTGAGAAAAAATGAAAATATGACGTGGATACCTTGAGCGTTCAAGGAATCCCGCAAAATTTATATATTTGATTTGCATAGTGTAGATGATGGTGTTCTTGAGCAGATTGCAAGAGTTGATCGTCCTTGTTTGAATGAGGAACAAATTAGCATTTTGAATGGAAAGTTAGTGATTTCAGAGGCCCAAACTGCATTATTTAAGATGCGCTCATGGGCAGCTCCTGGTTGGGAAGGTTTGCAAGCGGGTTTTTACCAGCAAATTTGGGGAAAAATGAAAGAGGACTTGGTCAATCTTGTGACTATGGCTTTGGAGATTGGTTCCTTTCCTAGTGGTTAAAACACTACTCTAATTTCGTTAATTCTAAAGGTGGATAGTCCAGAAACAGTGCAGCAATTTCGCCCTACTAGCCTTTGTTGCGTGGCCTGCAAACTAATTTCGAAGGTGTTAGTTAATAGGTTGCGGCCATTTTTGAATGAGCTAGTAGCTCCGATACAAGCAAGCTTCATACCAGGGAGACAAGCTGCAGACAACATATTTGTAGCTCGGGAACTAGTGCATACAATTAAAAGATCAAGGAGGAGGGAGGGATTAATGGCGATTAAAATTGATCTTGAAAAAGCAAATGATAGAATACGATGGGAGTTTTTAGAAGATAGGTTAAAGGTTTTTGGTTTTCCTGCAAAGTGGATAAAATTAATTATGTTTTGCGTGAAGAGTTCTTCTATGGCGGTACTGCAGAATGGTGAAAAAACAGTGTTTTTGCCTCAACATCGCCTACGATAAGGGGATTCTCTTTCTCTGTCTTTTTGTGCTCTGTATGGAACGTCTTGGACATATGATAGATGATGTTGTTAGAAAGGGGACATGGAAACCAATTACCATATGTAAGGGTGGGCCAGGTGTATCTCATTTGTTTTTGGCTGATGATACTTTTCTTTTTGGCAGAGCTACAATGTCTCGGGCAAATAAAGTTAAGGAATTACTTGATGAGTTCTGTGCAGCTTCTGGAGCAAAAGTGAGTGCTACTAAGTCAAAGATATATATGTCTCCTAAAGCAAGCTCGGGGAGTCCAAGAAGGATTAGTTCAATCTTGGATATTTCCCTAACGGACAATCTAGGGAAATATCTTGGAGTTGTTCTACAGCACGGTCGAAAAGCAAGGAAGGACTGTCTAGACATTTTGGACAAGTTATGTAGTAGATTAGCTAATTGGAAATCCAAATGTCTGAGTATGGCTGATCAAGTTACACTTATCAATCAGTGACATCATTTATGCTTACCTATCAGATGCTTACTTCAGTTTTACCTAAGAGTGTTAACAAAGCTTTGGATCAGTTGAAGAGGCAGTTCTTATCGGGTGGAAATGAGGAAAGAATAGGAATGGCTCTTGTTGGTTGGAAAGATATATGTGCACCAAATGGTCTGGGAGGCGGGGATTAGAAGAATGGAACGACACAATCTAGCCTTAATTCAGAAGTCTGTTTGAAGGTTTCTTACCTAGCCAAATAGCTTCTGGGGCCGGTTCATAAAAGCTAAATAGCAAACTCTAGCATTGCACAGATTAAAATTTGTACTATTCACACATTTTTTTTTTAAAAAATTATGCTTAATTATCTTAATTATTTTAAATGTATTAAAGAATTAATTTTATTTTTAAATGGATTAGAAATCATGTAATGTTTTAATTATTTTTAAATTAGATAATATTTTAATTATTTTATTTGAAGTGATTAGATTTTAATTAAATTATTAAAATTTATTAAGAAATATAATTTTTAAGTTAAAAGATTTTAGATAATTTATTAAAATTTTTAAATTTTGATTAGTAATATATTTTTATTTTTAACTTTCAAGATGTAATATTAACGGGATAACAAATTATGCTTAATTATTTTAATTGTTTTAAATATATTTGATAATTAATTTTATTTTTAAATGGGATAGATACTATATATATATATATATATATATATATATATATATTTAGAGATTAAGATTAGAGATGAAAGAATATAGAAGAGATATGTTGAATGAATACTTGAGGATATTAAAGAGATATGATCACAGTTAAAAAAACAACGTGAGTATTTAAAGGAGGAAAAGGTGGAAGTGGTCAATTAAAAAGAAGAAACATGAGTACCATTAAAAAACAATGTGAGTATTTATAGGATAAAAAGAGTGAAAATAGTTAATTAATTAATAACTTTCAATTTGCTTATGTATCAACTAGCTTATGTGTCGTTCAATAAGAACAAACTTATTAGCGTACATGTAAGCTTATCTTACATGTGTGCATGTTTTTTATTTTATAATATATATATATATATGTGTGTGTGATGACGAACAATAAATTAATTAAATGGAAGAGAAGCTAAACAATATATGTCCCGCTTAGTAAACAAGGAGAGAAATAAAAAAATGAAATCAAATAATAATATATATACACACACATTATTACATGCAAATTGGGTTTGGGCAACAATATCATATCCATTTATTGAGTTTGGGCAAAATTTTTATGCTCGGTCAAAAATTAGGTCGAGTTTGGCTCGACTCGAAAATAATTATTAATTAACTTTTAAAAATATATTTACTAAGTATAATATAACTATATGTATATAAAATATTATTGATTAATAAATATGATTATATATTTAATATGAAAATTAATATGTAAAATTTGACAAATCAAACTAAATTTTAAAAAAAAAATAATAAAAAACACATAAACAAAAAATAAAATACAAAAATAATAAATAAAATAATATTCTAATAGACTGAACTTAAGTTTACGCATAAAACATTATTATGTGGCTTGAACTTAACCCGAACTTGACTCGGCCTGGTCCATAATTAGGTTTAATGGCGGCACTGAAAGCAAAGGAAAAGATAAAATTACCCACACGAGTTAAGAATCGAAGAAGTACTCCTAGACAAGGAAACACCTACAGCAACGGCGTAAGTGTACGACGAAAGTAGCCCAAACCCAATGGCATGGACGGCGCCTGATCCTTGAACATTCACACTTGATCCTAAAATATCATTTTCTCTAGTGGCCAAAACAAAGGCTGGGGCATCTTCACCAGGGGCGGTTCAAAACAGTAGGACAACAGCACTCCTTTAGCAGAACAGGGCGACAGATGCGGCGGCAGTAGATGGGAAGGAGTGGCGACAGCCCAATGCAAGAACTCAGCAACCAGCAATTACAGCGGCAGCAGGTATTTAGCAGTAGCAGGGTAAGGCTGTGCGACAATGGGAGCAGCAGAATAGGGCGGTGGTGCGGAGTAGTCGACACAGCAGGAAGGCCAGACACGATGCAGACGCATGCGATACAGGCAGTGTTAGAATATTTTCAAAAAAGTGGATGAATTATTGATTAAATATAAAGTTTAATCAATGGAATTAAGAAACTAATGCCTTGGTAAGGTTTCGGGTTAAGAAAATCGAAGTAAACTCGATTAATTAAAGCTTGGAAGGGCAGTTAACTGCCTATATAGGGCAGTCAATTGCCCTTGTGCAAAAAAGATTCTGTAAAAAATTTACACTAAAGCAGTTGGATGCCTTGAGAAGGGAGTTGACTGCCTTGGGGGCAGTCAACTACCTTTATAGGGCAGTCAACTGCCCATATAAGGCAGTCAACTGCCCATAATACAATCAAGCCTCTGTATAAAATTAATGTTAGAACAATCGACTGCCATACCTGGAATTGCTTACTGTTTTAAAAATACACTAGGGCATTTGACTACCATTTTCGGGCATCCGACTGCCCAATATAAAAAGTGTATATTACGGCTAGTTTTTTGCTTAAAGAGTTACAAACTCATCCAAAATATATTATTCAACTTCTAAATGGTTAAGCAACATTACCATTTGTCTCCAAATGTTGTGACCTTGTTAAACAAGTGTGTTTGATGAATAAAACAACACTATTGAAAATCATATCACTTGATTAAAGGTCACATCACTTGGAATTAATCTCTATAAATAGAGATATCAAGTTCATACTTGTGATATATCAAAATATACCAGAATAATTCTGATATTCTTTCTTCCCTCTCACTCTCAAACTAAAGATAAATTACTTAGGCATTATTTGCTACAGAAAATAGTGACTAGGACAAGATACTTTTGTACTTGTCAAGGGTATTTAGTGGTTTAATTTTACTAGTGCAAAGTGATTTTAAACAAGGGCTCCTTTGTATCCTAAGGATATTCGATAAACCCCTATTGCATACCGTAATTGGTGGGGGCGAAATAATCCTAAGGAAAGTGGCATTTTAGCAGCACGCCTAGAAGCCATTTCTGCATTTGTTCGTGATTACCAAGGAGATCAAAGTTCAAGGTGATTCAAGGCACTCAATGTCATCTTCATATCCACCAAGGAGGTTCAACACCAAAGCAATACCATCTATACAACAATCTTAGGATTATGTATGGCTGTAATGAAGATGGATTCCTTGAGAGAGATGGCTACCAACTTTTAGAAATTGGAAAGATTTGACGGAGGGAATTTTCTAAGATGGCAACAAAAGATGTGGATTCTCCTCACCACACTCAACATTGCATATGTCCTCACTACTCCAAAGCCAAAAGAGAAAGAAAATGAATCAAGTGAGGAAGTTCATCAAAGACAGAAATGGGAAAACGATGACTACACATGTAGGGGTTGCATTTTGAACAGTATGTCTGATTCCCTATTTGATACATATATCACAGTTACTAGCATTCTAAGGATGAAGCATTAGAAAAGTTCAAAACATATTAGAATGAAGTAGAATTGCATTGTGATACTAGAATTAAAACCTTGAGAATTGATAGGGGAGGAGAATACTTTGATCCATCATATTTTGAATCTGTTGGTATTGTACATGAACTAATCCCACCATACAGTCTTCAATCTAATGGTGTGGCTAAAAGGAAAAATAGATCATTAACTGAAATGGTGAATGCAATGATGTCCTATTCCACATTAGGACAAGGTTTTTGGGGTGAGGCAATGTTAACTGCTTGTCACATTCAAAATAGAGTTCCAAGCAAAAGGAACAAAGCAACCCCATATAAATTATGGAAGAAAAGGAAACCCAACTTAAGTTATCTTAAGATATGAGGTTGTAGAGTAATAGTAAAAGTTCCTGAACCTAAAAGAAAGAAATTAGGTGAAAGGGGAGTTGAGTGTATCTTTATTGGTTATGCACAAAATAGTAAGGCTTATAGATTTTTGGTCATTGAACCAAATGATTCGATTTCAATTAATACAGTTATTGAATCGAAAGATGCCTTATTTGATGAAGGAAGATTTAATTCAGCTCCTCATGCAAAAGACATTGCTCAAAATAGTTCAAGAGAACTTGAGAATGATTCTTCCAAATTTCAAGAAGAAGAAAACCTTGTACCTAGAGTAAGTAAAAGAGATAGAAAAGCTAAAACTTATGGATCAGATTTTCACATGTTTCTTGTTGAAGAAATAAGAGAAAATATAGATAATTATATTGAATATTGCTTCAATATGGAATCCGATCCTAGGACATTTAAAGAGGCTATGAAGTCTCAAGATGTAGCTTTTTGGAAGGAAGCTATAAGTGATGAGATGGATTCAATTATGGGAAATAATACATGGATTTTAGTAGATTTGCCTTAAGGTTGCAAACCAATAGGTTGCAAGTGGATTTTCAAAAAGAAAATGAAAGTGGATGATACTATAGACAAATTTAAGGCTAGACTTGTTGCTAAGGGATTTACACAAAAGCATGGAATCGATTATTTTGATACATATGCACTGGTAGCAAGAATTGCTACAATTAGAATGCTTATTGCATTGGCCTCTATATATAAATTGGAAATTCACCGAATGGATGTAAAAACTGCATTCTTAAATGGTGAATTGGATGAGGAGGTGTATATGGAACAACCTGAAGGGTTTGTGATTCCAGGACAAGAAAAGAAAGTGTGTAAACTTATTAAGTCTTTGTATGGACTTAAGCAAACCCCTAAGTAATGGCATCAGAAATTTGATGAAGTTGTTCTAGCAAACAAATTTATTATTAATGAATCAAATAAATGTGTTTATAGTAAGTTTGAAAATGATAAAGGTGTCATCATTTGTTTATATGTTGATGACATGTTAATTTTTGGTACTGTCTTAGAACAAGTGGAAAGTACCAAGAATTTTTTGTCAAATAACTTTGTCATGAAAGATATGGGTGTTGCAGATGTGATTTTGGGTATAAGGATTCATAGAATGGATAATAAATTGATCTTATCTCAATCACATTATATTGAGAAGATTCTCAAAAGATTTAATCATTTTGATTGTGCAACGGTTGCAATACCTTATGATCCTAATTTGAAATTAACTTCAAATAAGGAAATGCCAGTTGCACAACTTGAATATGCAAGAGTAATAGGTTGTTTGATGTATGCTATGACATGCACAAGACTAGATATAGCTTTTGTGGTTGGCATGCTTAGTAGATATACTAGCAACCCAAGTAACTTGCATTGGAATGCCATTTCTAGAGTATTAAAATACTTGAAGAAAACCATTGACTATGGCATTTTTATAGTGGTGAACCTTCGGTCTTAGAAGGATATACAGATGCAAGTTGGATCACCAACATGGACGATTATGGATGGATATTCATGTTTGGTGGGGGTGCAGTTTCTTAGGGATCTAAGAAACAAACATGCATAACAGATTCTACTATGGCTTCAGAATTTATGGCATTAGCTTCAGCAAGTAAGGAAGCTGAATGGTTGAGAAATCTACTTTATGAGATTCCTTTATGGCCAAAGCCAATGTCGCCAATATCAATTCGATGTGATACTGAAGCAACATTATCAAAGGCTTATAGCCAAGTTTATAATGGGAAGTCTAGACATATTGGTCTAAGACATAGTTATGTTAGACAACTTATTCTAGATGGGGTGATCACCATAAACTTTGTCAAGTCTAGTGAAAACTTGGCGGATCCATTGACAAAAGGACTTACAAGAGAAGTTGTGTCTAAGACTTCCAAGGGGATGGGACTCAAGCCCATTAACTTAGTCACACATGATGGAACCTCAACTCAACACTTAATTAGACATTAAGTCTTGAGTTTTAATGAGTCCAAGTACATCATATGAATGTGACTGCAAGCACTTATTTTAAATAATCATCCCCAAGTACAAGTGATAAGTGCTTGAAACTGTATGATAAAGGAAAAGGTTAAGTTTTTACTCTTAATGGACCCATAACACGTAAATATAGTGTTGGAATGCATATACGGTTGCATTCTTGATGGAGTTCACCTATATGAGTGGAAGTGGTGCCGCTTCTAGGAGCTAAGGGCTTGGCTCTCAAGCACTCACGAATAGATACAAGACACATGGCCAGTAAACGTGTCGAGCTTTTGCTAAATGACCCTTGACAAGTTTTGAAGTCTTATGTGTGAATTAGTATATGACTAGTCATATAGAACCGCTGGTTCAAAGAACTAGTTCTACCATACCGTTCTGATTAACTCAACAACACTTTTTTACTAAGATGGAGATTTTAAATCAGGATTGATACCTTCATTTATGCATAAGAATTCCTTAAGTATCGGATTTACTTTATTTTGAAAATGGTGGGGGATTGTTAGAATATTTTCAAAAAAGTGGATGACTTATTGATTAAATATAAAGTTTAATAAATGGAATTAAGAAACTAATGCCTTGGTAAGGTTCTAGGTTAAGAAAATCGAAGTAAACTCGATTAATTGAAGCTTGTAAGGGCAATCAACTGCCTATATAGGGCAGTCAAATGCCTTTGTGCAGAAAAGATTCTGTAAAAAATTTACACTAAGGCAGTTGGATGCCTTGGGAAGGGAGTCGACTGCCTTGGGGAGCAGTCAACTACCCATAATATGATCAAGCCTCTGTATAAAATTAATGTTAGAGCAGTCGACTGCCATGAGAGAGTAGTCGACTGCCATACCTAGAATTGCTTACTGTTTTAAAAATACATTAGGGCATTTGACTGCCATTTTCGGGCATCCGACTGCCCAGTATAAAAAGTGTATACTACGGCTAGGTTTTTGCTTAAAGAGTTACAAACTCATCTAAAATATATTATTTAACTTCTAAATGGTTAAGCAACATTACCATTTGTCTCCAAATGTTGTGACCTTGTTAAGCTATTGTGTTTGATGAATAAAACAACACAATTGAAAAATCATATCACTTGATTAAAGGTCACATCACTTGGAATTAATCTCTATAAATAGAGATGTCAAGTTCATACTTGTGATATATCAAAATATACCAGAATAATTTTGATATTCTTTCTTCCCTCTCACTCTCAAACTAAAGATAAATTTCTTAGGCATTATTTGTTGCAGAAAATAGTGACTAGGACAAGATACTTTTGTACTTGTCAAGGGTATTGAGTGGTTTAATTTTACTAGTGCAAAGTGATTTTAAACAAGGGCTTCTTTGTATCCTTGTACTTGTCAAGGGTATTGAGTGGTTTAATTTTACTAGTGCAAAGTGATTTTAAACAAGGGCTTCTTTGTATCATAAGGATATTCAATAAACCCCTATTGCATACCATAATTGGTGGGGGTGAAATAATCCTAAGGAAAGTGGCATTTTAGCAGCACGCCTAGAAGCCATTTCTGCATTTGTTCGTGATTACCAAGGAGATCAAAGTTCAAGGTGATTCAAGGCACTCAAGAACACTTAAGGTCATCTTCATATCTACCAAGGAGGTTCAACACCAAAGCAATACCATTTATACAACAGGCAGTGCAATAACGGTTGCAAGGAGGTGTGGTAATGGTGGTGGAATGCAGCGAGGAAAGTGCCACCAAGCAAAACAATGCAAAGGAACACTACACTGTGACTTTGACTCAAGCCAAAACAGCGAAGAAATTTCAAAAAATTTTCCTTTATTCGTTTATTCTTTATTAGTTTTTTTCAGACTAACTATCATTCCTGTCTCTATATCTCTCTCTCCTGTATAAGCCCCCTCGCTCTTTGGTTTTCTCCTTCCCTTTTATTTTTGTCTCTCTGTTGAATTTTTAAGGAAAGGAAACTATGGTTTTAATATATTGATCCCATGATCATGGAATTTTTATTTTATTTATTTCTGTTTGACCTTCCTTTTTTTATTTTTGTAATAGATTTCAAATTTTATTTCACTTTGATTATTTCCTTTATTTTAATTATCTTTCTTTGATAAGAAATTAAAGGTGGCAAATAAGTCGGTTCGAGCAGGTTCAGTTTGAGTTATATTTGGATTCACATTATTTCAAGTTTGAATTATTCGAGTTTCAGGTTATTTCGGTCTTGAATTTTTTCAGTCTCAGATTTTTTCGATCTCGGGTTTTTTTGGTTGCAGTACTTTCAGCTTCGGGTATTTTCATGTTTAGTTATTCTTGGTTTTGGTTCAGTTTTAACAGGCGGGCTTAGCAGGCTTAGTCAAATTATTTTGAAATTTTATAAGTTATAAATATTTTTATAATTTTGAATGTAAATAATTTAATTTTATAAAGTTAAATAAAAATATAACAGAAATGCTAAATTAAAGTTAAAATTTAATAAATATTTATTATTGATATGAGAAGGCCTAAATCCACTGGACTATGGCCCAAAAGACGATAGAGGCTGCCACATGGTATAAAGTTATTGGGCCACATGCCAGTAGGAGGGAGACACTGTATGAGGCGCAGGAGCATGTGCAGTAGATACCTCTCGCCAGCGATAGGGGACCTGTCACTTGCAACAGGCCACTGAATGACCACCCATATAATAGCCTACCGCCGAATGAGTGTGGCCTCCCGTTTACTAGCCTCTTGTCGCCACAATTAGACGACATACAACGTTTTAGTGTTGTACTGGGAACAAACTCCTTTGAAAGGACGTAATTGCTCTCCAAGTAATTACTTTGTAGTAATGGTAATTTACTCGCTTATAAATAACCCACATGTATTATTTTATTCCCTAATTTTTTACTTTTGGCTTTTACGTTCCCTACACTCAAGAATATTTGGTGTAAGATGGGCAAATAAAAAGTCCCTAAGCGAAAAATGCATGAGATGAGCAAACAAATTAAGTCTCTAAGCAAAAAATGCATGAGACAGGCAAACAAATTAAGTTCCTAAGCGAAAAATAAGCAAGACGGGCAAACAAATAAGTCCCTAAGCAAAAATGCACGAGATGGGCAAACAAATTAAGTCCCTAAGCGAAAAATGCACGAGACGGGCAAACAGATTAAGTCCATAAGCAAAAAATGAGCAAAATGGGCAAAATGAATAAGTACTTAAGGGAATAATGCGCAGACAGACACAATACTTGAGAAAAGTTCTTCTTTGAGAAGAATGTAACACTGTCTCATAAGAAGAACTAGGGAGCATGTCGAAAGGCATGACAAAGGGTATGCTAAAAGGTATGTTATAAGGTATGTTATAACTTTGTTATATTGATAAAGTATCTTAGTTTTGCAACGTTTTAGAATATTACGTATCATTGTGGTTATAAAAATGCTAAAATTTCGATGAATACGATAACGTGTCAATTATAACTGCATTTTGATAACATACCATGCATGTAAATAGCTTATACTCTATCACAATACCACAATCATGCGAAGAAAAAAAAATTACAAAAGAAATTGTAATTTTCATTAAAAGTAAAATTGTACATCGTTTGTGTGAATTACAATCAAAATGAAAAACAAAATGAAAAAAGAAAAATATCCTGATCACTTTATTGTGAGGATGGAGTTAGCTGAAAGAGGAGGCGCTGTGTTAACAGTAAGATCCTGGAGAGCTGGACCTGTGTTTGAATCTTCTAGAGGAGCAACCTCAGAAGAGGGAGCATCACTTGAAGGCCCTGCAATCTCGACAACTGTAGAGTTTAGTGCAGGTTCGACAGTAATAGAGTCAGAGAGTTGAAGATCTTCGCTGTCTAAACCCTGCAAGGCTTCAATGGGCTTGGGCTGACTGCGTGGCTTGCGAGGGGGCCAGGGACCTTCGAGGTTTTCCAAGTTATCCACAGCCCCTTCCTCCAAATAATCTTCGGGATTTACAAAGTTAGGCTCTTATTTGGTCTAGGGAGGAGGGTTATGAACTCAGCCTCTTCAGTAAATAAGAGCACTGGGAAGGTCTCATTAGGCTTTTGCTTCTCTAGCCAAGCACGGGTAAGATAGAAGCCATACTTGATGAATCCCGCCTAATAAATTTGCTTTTTCTCAAAGCAATCTTGGGAAAGATGATATTCCCGGACTATTTCATCTTAGACTTCTCTTTATCACTCTAGCACGTTGTGCTTCTTGTCGATGGCCTCATCCCGTTGCAACCTCATGGTCTCCAGATTGTTCGTGGCTTTCTCATAAGCCTCCCGGTACCCTTGAAGAGACTCGATCTTCGCTCCTTCATCCTTTAGCTTTAGTTCAGGGCCCGCTATTGGAGATCTCAAAGCCTCGTTTTCCCTTTTCAACTCATCCACTCTATTGAGAAGTGAATGAAGTTGGTTGACCTCGTTCTAAAGTGCCATGTGCACCTCCCGAAGCTTGCGTAACTCTTTTTTGGTTCGCTCTCTGAAGGTCTTATGCTGCGCATTAACAGCTACCACTTGTTGTGCAGCCTAGCCAAACAAAAAAGAACAATCAAAAGCTAGACAAAAGAAGCTAACATATAAGCATTCAGAAAAGGGACGAAACTCTTACCCTCATCATGAAATAGTCCGAAGTATCCTCGCCCGTAGGGAAATTTTTAAAAATCTCCTTCTCATCTTGAGGAAGGATGGTGCTCCAGGCCAGGTGAGATGCTACCCCGGGTTCCTCAATGCTGTTGTTGTCGTTGACGTCGGGATAGGTCTGGAAGTCGTCCCCATCAACGTTCTTCCCTTCATCTACCTGATAGCGCTTGAGTGTGAGAGGCACCATCTTGCGCAAAATTGGTCTCATAGGCATCGCATCTTCAATGAACAATCTTTTTTGATACTTACAGCGAGGCTTGCGAGGGACGCGTACACCTTCAGGACGCTCAGGGTCATCTTTTTGGGGGGCGGGCTCACTTCTTTATGACCCCGAGCTCTCACGACTTTCCGAACTAGGGCGGTCATGGATAATATTCCTCTTCTTTTTGCCGCGCTTGGCTCCATGCATGGGGTAACTAGGTTCGCCTATGGTTAGAGAAGGAGAAGTAGGATTGTGGGGACGCTCCGAAGCAGAAGCCTCGACCCGAAGCTGTTTCTGTGGGGGGAGCTTCTGGAGGAACTCTAGAGGAGGAAACAAAGGCTTTCCTCTTGCGCATGGCGTCTTGGAAGCTCATGTCTGCACAACAAAAGAGGAAAGAGTTAGCATACCAAGTTAGAAGAAATTAAACACAAGTGCAAGGATAAAAAGAATCATGGTTCAAAACCTAGAATATCACCAAAATCGTTTATTTTAGCTAGATTCTCATCCGATGGAAAATCATAAAAGGGACTCCCAAAGGTGTCGCCTCGATTCCACTTGAGATCTTCCTTGGATGAATCACTGGCGCCTATGGTCCCAGGTGTTTCACCCCTCGAGTCAGAAGAAGATTCATCTATTAGACAACCTATAGGGTTCGTTGAGTCTGCTACAAAAACCATGAGCAGATGACTAGAGCCGGGACTAGCTCTGCGTGAGGCTGAAGGAAGGTTTGAGGGAATGGCGAAAGTCTCGAGAAAAACCCTGCTTTCTCCCTAACCAGCCGCTGCGATGTTCTTAGGTTAAAAGGGAGAACAAGTCCTACTCCCCAGTAAAGCAGATAAGTTGTATGGACTTGCCTAGGTGGTCCCTTAATGAAGCTACGCTAAACTTTTTTGAGCTCCTTGAGTGGTCGCTGGTATCACGGTTCCATCTAGTAAGGATTCTTAAATCTCTCGAAATCTCAACAACGACCCACTCACTCTCAAATTTGTGAAACTTATTGGGAAGGTCCAAAAAAATTTTATTGGAAAACCCCTCAGTCGTTATTGTCAGAGCCTCGCCTGTTTCTCAAGTCGTCGGCAAGCATTCCTAGGCTCCCTTCTCCCCAAGTTTACCCTGACAATGTGTGGTAGGTGATTGCCCACACTCACTTATGTATTGTTCGCTTCGGAGATTGCCTACCTCACGGCTTTGTCCCAAGGGGCCTAAAGAACTCAAGACATAATCCCTTGAGCACGTTTTCACTAAGGCTCGAACCCCGGTACCCTCAAGTACCTGAGCCTTACACTCATGTTACCATTTGGACAACTTGTCCAAATGGTAACATAAGTGTAAGGCTCAGGTACTTGAGGGTACCGGGGTTCGAGCCTCAGTGAAAACGTGCTCAAGGGATTATGTGCTGAGTTCTTCAGGCCCCTTGGGATAAAGCCGTGAGGTGGGCGACTGCCAAAGCGGACAATATGTGTGAGTGTGGGTGACCGCCTACTTCACGTGGCTAGATAAACCTAGGGTGAGGGCGCCTAGGGGATGCTTGCCGACGGCCTGGGATATAGGCGGGTCTTGACAGTTATTCTTTAAAGAGAGAATGTAACTACCCCGGATAACCCACGAGCTCTAAAAAATGCACTCATAAGAGGAATAGAAGGAATGATACCCAAGTTATGACACACTATAGAGAATCCCACTAACTGGGCCCATCCATGAGGATGGAGTTGGCATGGGACTATTTCTTATACCTAAGAAAGGCTAGTCCAAACTCAGGAAGTGGAAAACGAAAACTGAAAACTATAGACGCTTTATGTACAGCTACATCGCTGGTAACTAAATCGAGGGAATGTTCCCTATTGGTTGGAAGCCTATATTGGTAGTAGGAGGAAGAGGAAGTGGGTGTTGATCTCTTCTAAGTCTACGTTTGACAACTTGCACTCAACACCGCCCTTACTCAGTGTTTTACCTACACGTTGAGAAGACATGACTAAAGATTGATAAAGTAAGGGAGACAGACGACATAGGCGGCCGACCTAATCCTTGCGGAAGACTACGAAGTCGTGGGAGATAAAACTGTTGCGACAATTGAAGTCACTGGGAGACTTACTCTTGGTGACAGGTTTTGATGGTGAGAGATTGTTGTGAATGCGAGAGACTGTCACACGAGAGAGTAATATAAGCAGCCGATTGAAGCTTGCGAGAGAATTAGGATGTGAGGCAGAGTGCTGAGGTAAAGTGCTGATACAGAGGATTTCTTGCGCGATTCAGCTCACCTCCTGTTGCTTATATAGCCGCGGCAGGGAATACGAAGCGTCGCGTGCCTAGAACCACCTCCCACAGAATTGTACTTCTTGACTTGTAAAAAAATTCAAAAAAACTACAAAAATTCACAAAAAAAGACCAAGATATCCCATATTCAAGTATATATACTCTCTTTATTAGAAAAAAAATCAAATAACAGAGTAGGGAGCAATTGAAATAGGAAGGCCCAAATCCACTGGACTATGGCCTAAAAGACGACAAAGGCTGCCACGTAGGATAAAGTTATTGGGCCACATGGCAGTAGGCGGGAGATACTGTATGGCATTCGGGAGCATGTACAGGAGATACCTTTCGCCAGTGATAGGGGACCTGTCGCTTGCGACAAGCCACTAAACGACCACCCACGTAATAGCCTACCGCTGAATGAGTGTGGCCTCTCGTTTACTAGCCTCCTGCCTCGCAACAGACCCCTGCAGCCACAATTAGACGACATACAACCTTTTAGTGCCGTACCGAGAACAAACTTCTCTGAAAGGATGAAATTGAGTAATGGTAATTTACTCGCCTATAATAGGCCACATGTATTATTTTATTACCTAATTTTTGACTTCTGGCTTTTACGTTCTCTAAACTCAAGAATATTGGGCTGACTTGAGCATCAAAGTGCCTACGCAGGGAACCACCCTTTGTGTTCCTCTGACTTTTCTTATTTTGCAGAAGCCTTAGGAGACACGTGGAGAAAAAGACAGACACTTACGTCAGCAATCACTCATTGTTGTTTTGTGCAGCAACAATTATAAATATAAATTTTACATTTTAATGTTTTATTACTTGACAATTTTTATTTATTTTTTTAATTTCTTGCGATATTCACATTTTTTATAAAAATATAATTATATATTAATAATTATTAAAATTTATTTTTTAAGTGAGCCAAATATATATATATATATAAATATATAATAGAGAGAGAGAGAGAGAGAGAGAGAGAGTAAAACTAAAGAAAAGTGAAAATCTAAAAGTATTAGCTATTCAAATAAATAACTAACAAATTATAAATAAATCACACTAAACAATTAAACATTTATATAAATGACTTTATACTCTTAACAATAACTTCTTGGGTCATTGTATTTTTTAGGTCAACGTTGGGCTATTGGGATTTGGACACTCTTAGTTCAATAATTTTTTTTTACTTTGTTTTATTAGCTTTTTAATAATTATATTATATTTTTAATAAAATTTTAAATTTTTAAGAAATTTTTTACATTTATTTTGTTTTTCAAATATCAACATAATTAGTAATTATAATAAATCTAACCGCATAACTAGTTAACTAATTGTTCAATTATAATGTTGAATAAAACTATAGTATACATTAAAAAAATACTTAATATTATGAATAATTAGTTAACTAATTACCTCAATTTTATATTTATTTTGTTTTTGGTTTATACATAAATCATAATATTAACATTATTACATTAAATATAATCATATTCATATACACTAATTAATCAAATATCTCATTAAAAATTTAGAATGTTGAATTAAACAAGTTATATATACTAATTGACATTATATTATAAATAATAACATTTAATATAATCATATCATATAAAGTTATATACCAATTGAGCACTAATTTTTTCATATTCACATTAACATAATAATATTATATATACACCAATTGATCGAACGTCTAATTAAAATGTTAGATAGTAAATATTACTAAATTAATTACTAAAATGCTAGTTATTTAAATATAATTAATAATAATATTAATAAAGCATAAAAAACAAATTTTATTAAAATTGCCGCTTACACAACAATACTAATAATCTAGTATATTATTAAATAACACTTTAATTTACTATTAAAATTATTATTTTTATCCACACTTTAATTTTATATTTAATAGATATTTTTTTTAATAAATACTTAATCTATCAAAATAATACTTATATACTAAAAGATTACATAATTTATTTTTAAAAGATTGTTATAATATAATATACAAATCATTATTATAAGATATCAAATTGGTTTATTCATGTATAAGATTATTATAATATAATAATTAATTACCACTAGCTTGATTTATTAATGTTTTTTTTCTAAAGCTAAAAATAAAATTACCACTAGCTTAATTTATAATTTTCTCTTTTAATGTGTCCAAGCTTATCAAAAAAATTGTATTGTATTGTTTAATTTAATAACTTAACTTTATCTAATCTTAAAAATCTGAATTTTAATTTTAACATTAGGTTCTTTTTAATGTAAATTTAATATCTTTCTATATTTGAAACTTTAAGAAAATATAGTTTAAATTTAATTTTGTCAATAATGTTCTTAATGTGTTGCTTAAAATATCAAATTCAAAGTTTTAAACAAATATTGAAAATATATAATTCTTTTATATATTTGATTTACTATTATATTATATGAAATTCATAAATCTACTATTCATACATTTCATAGATATTATATAATTGTCTAAATAACCTATTCCTCACAAGAATAGAGAGATAATGGATTGTGAGCCCCACAGGACTTCCAATGTCTCGAAGCAGTCGAGACTTGGAGGATATGAAATTTGGACCTAAATATGGAAATTTAGCCCTAAACTAGTTTGTGCATTTTTGAGAAGCATGCAAACAAATTAGGAAATTACGATTTAGTCTATTGGTCGGTAAAATTTTTGTAAATAATGGACAAACCGAGATGACTTTAGAATCATTATTGGCGCTAGAAAATTTCTCATAAAATGGGGTTCTTGACTATATGGGCTGATGGAGTTAAATCTGCATAAAAATAGAAATCTACGCGATTTTTATAGTTATGGGTATTTTAGTGATTTCACCCAATTGATCAGTCGAACTTCAACAAAAGCTCAACCAGAAGTTAGAGCAAGTTAATTAGATATTTTTCATGATGAAATAAAATGTTTTGGAAGTTGGATTGATAGTTTAAACTGAAGTTGAACCAAAAAGGGTGAAATCATAAGTTTACTTAAACATAAGAGCAAAATGGTAATTTATGCCATTAAATATCATATTTTGCTGAATTTTCCAGCTTCTTCCAGCCCATTTTCGGCAGCCAAACCAGCAGCTCATCTTCCTCCATGAATAAACCTTAGCTAGTGAATGAAAGCTTGAAAAACACCATTAAAACCTCACAAAAATCAAAACTTGTCTTCACCAAAATTATTCTCCTCGCCATCCTCTATCATCCGACACCAAAATCATCACCTAACTCAGCCAAAATTAGGGGGTAAGGATCCTTGGAGGTTTCGGTTGACAGAGAGAGAGAAGGTATGAAGTTGTTGGATTTTACTGAATTTCATGCTTTTATGCTAGTTGTATTTCATGTTTGATTATTGTTTAAATTTGATTCAAGCTAGAACCATGAGAATTCACGGCCTAGGGTTTTGGTTAAGGATGATGGTGTATGAGGATGGTGCAATTTGATGAGAAATTAAATTAGAATTAATGTAGAATTAATGTTAAGAAAGAATTTAAGCTTAAAATGGAAGAAAAGAAATTTTTGGAATTTTTGGAGGAATTCGACCAATGAAGGGGAAGGTGATCCATGGCTGATTTTGATGCACTTAAGGTTTAAAAATGATGTACATAATTTTAGGAGACTGTAGGAAAAATCGGAACTGAAATCGAAGTTGTGTGGAAGAAGTTATAGTATTAGCATCGGTGTAAAAGAGACTGGAATGGAAGTGATTTTAGACAATGCAATATTTATGGAAAATTAATAAATTATTTTATGATGGAAATGTAGTGGTTGGACAATGCTAAATTATTTTATTTACGGTGTTTTGCAGCTTGAAGGTCTAGTATAGACATTGGTGCTAATGATCAAAATGACAGTGAATTAAGAGGTAAGAGATGAGTATATAAGATATAGGGATACCATGATGCATGTTTTAATTTAATGTGCGTCTTTTGTAATTAAAATGTCAAATTTTGGTATGAAATCTGTGTGAAGTGGGAATTGTTGCCGGTTTATAAATTGTGGTTTAATTGCAAGAGGGCTAGGTTGAACATAGCCATTATAATGTCGAAATTTCTAAGAATTTTATATAAATATCTTTTAATATTCCTAAATGTTAAAAAATGAAAGAATAGTCAAGTTAAATTCTTGAATTTATTGAAAATTCATATTTTTATTAAATACCAAAAAACAATATTTAAATATTCATGTAAATGAATTTTATGCATGTAAAGGTACTGGCATGTTCTATTTAATGTTTTATAGATAAATAGAACATTTTTAAAGCTGAATGTTACAATACGAATATTTTATGAATTTTTATTTCCGAACTACTTATATTTCTTGAATATATATTTATGGATTGATTTAAGATAACTGTTATTGAATATACCTCCGTAAACTGCTATGAACTATTTTAAATACTGTTTTGAGACTATTGGCCCCATAGCATGCTTACGAGCACATGCATTTACTGTTACTGTTACTGTTACCGTAGCTGAGTGATTTTGATCCCATCATTCAGTGTCCTCAGGTAACACTTAGCCCTTGTTCATCTGCGGACGACCTTAGACTATGGCCATATGTCCCATTGCATGAGTCTATTGGGTGATGCCTTATCTCTTTTGATTTTTATCTGGGGTGGCAAATTCTCAGACATCTCGAGCACTCCCAGGAAAAAGATATATATGTTATGGATTTTAAGATATAAAATCCTTTATAATGATCAAATATGTTTCAAAATATGTTAACTATTACTGAAATGATTTTATACAGTTTGTGGAGAAATGTTTCATATTGTTTACTTGAAAATTTAAAGTTACTGTTAAACATTGTTTATTACGTTTACTGAGCGATGCATGTTTACTAAAATTGCTAAGAATTTGCCGAAATCCTTATAGCTGTATCTAGGGACCGGGACACGACAGGTACTTCAAAGTACCTCCCATACTCTATCTGGTTTCCTAGCCGGTTATAGTATCCTTACCTAAATGTCCTATAGTGAATTGTTAGGACTTAAACGATTTTATGCACATAGGATACATAGTATCAATTTTTGTATACGATTCTCTTACTGGGCATTAGCTCACCCCCTCTTTCTCCTTCTAGATTATTTCCAGTAACTTCTTTCGGCATCTGAGTAGGAAGATAATTATTTTGGTATCCCTCAACAGACGTGAGATCTTTGTAGAGGTATATGGTTTTATATTTATATGTTTGAACTTTATGTACAGTACTTTTGTTACATGTTTAGAATGGGATGTAAATCAAATGAAAAATTTAGTATGGGATTTTATGAGATGTACATATATGTGTTTATGATATATGAAAATAAATTGTTCCTGGGATAAATGTTGAGATTAAATATGAATATTAAATTAAATTATTAGTGATGGCACTGTAGACAACCCAATATACTATATGTAAAGTGTAAAATGATATGGAAAACCGGTATTTTAGACTGTGACATATTAAAATTAAAATTTTATTATAAATAAAAATAATAAAATGTTAAAATGATTTTTATAATAAAATCAAATGTTAAATTAATAATATATTTATTATTATAAATACAATAAGTCTAATGTTAAAGATTATGTGATATCAGATGTTATGGTGTTTTAAATTAATTTTATTTAATAATTGAATTAAAAATATTTTATATTTATTTTGCTGGTAATACATAATGGATATAATTGTATAATAAATAATAATTGTTTTTAAAATTTTAAATAATAATCATATAATTATAATTCAGGTTTTTTTGGGTTATAAATTTGGTTTTTTACAGGTTTTGAATCGTATTGGGTTCAAGTTATGTTAGGTTCGGGTTGTTTTAGATTTGGGTTTTTTTCGGTTTTGAGCTTTTTCGGTTTCAAGCCTTTGTCTTTTTTGGTCAATTCGGGTTGGTTTGGGTTTGGTCTCAAGTAGGTTTTCAAGCTCAGGCCATTTTTTGTAGCCTCGATAAGAAATCCCTTTGGTGAACTCTCTTAGTTGGCTTTGAAATGGTATGAGTTTGTATGAAATGCTTAGAATTTGACCAAAAGAGTTGACTTTATTATTTATTTTTATTTTTATTTTTATTTTTATTTTTATTTTTATTTTTGAATTTTGAATTTTTTTATTTTAAAATTGTTTGGACAAAATTAGATGTCTACACTTAGTAGTGGATAATTGCCCCTAGGAAGAAAGTTTATATTTGTTACATTTGGATCTTTATATATTGAGTTGCTTGAGGATGTGAGATCCCATATCCCTAATAACTACAAATTTCTATTTATGTAATCGAGAATATAGGATATTTTATAATTATTAAAATATTAATTATATTGTAGGTATGGAAGTAAAATTAAGAGGTGGACCCCATTAACCTTTTAATGTCCTGATGGAGATGAAACTTGGCGGACTCGATGTTTAGAGCCATGATGGTAAGAATCTACACCTCAAAATGATGGTTAAGTCTATAGGCCGTTGGAATTTTTGGGAACAACTGTGAAAGCCATGTATTCTGGTACTGTTGTACATGTAAGGATACTCACTATTGTTCAATTCCTGTGTATTTCATAAGTATGACCTAATACAGTACTATAGGCCCCACAGGCTCTACAGTGCCCTAATAGACATGAGACTAGATAGATAATGTGCGGGAGGTCCAATAAGCTTATGGTAAGGATTTCAAACCCAAAATCCTTTATTTGAATTATTTTTGGGAAGTGTGTAAACAATTTAGAAAATGATGATTAAGGACATAGCCCAGTTGAACTTTCATGAATAATTGTCAAACTAAATTAACTTTTGACCAATTGACTGAAGTATGATATTCTACATGAAAATAAGTTTTAAGCTATGTCAATAGATGGATTGAATCTTGTGTAAAATCATAAATTTACGCGATTGGTCCGATAAGAGTATTTTCATAATTTCACATTTACAATAGATCAAACCCCAATGAAACCACCATTATTCATTAAAATATGTCCAATAATAATATTTAGTGATGGAATATGAATTTTTGGAGTTAAATTAACTAGTTAGAAAAATTACAAAAATTTAAATGGTAATTTTGTCCAAAATCTTTATAACCAAGGGCATTTTGATCATTTTGCCCTAAATGAACCTTCTAAATTTTTCTACACATGCAGCTGTCGGCCACTTCTCCTCTCTTCTTCAACCTCACGACACCAAATCCATAGCCAAAGCTTGTGAAAAATAGAAATCCAACAAAATCACCATTAAATCAAGCTTATCTCACTAAAATCCCTTCTACAAAGTTGTTCTACTCTTCATCCTCTACAAGCCCATAGCCATAGCTTATTGTAAAGTTGACAAAATCAAGAGGAAAGCAACACTAAAGCATTTGGCCAAGCTAAGCTTGGATCATGCTCTTGATTTCTGTAAGTTCAAATGGTAGAAAGTGATGAAGCTAAGTGTGTTAAGCTTGATTTTAGCCTTGGTTTGAATTAAACCTCATTCAAATGTATCCCTAGGGTTTCAGCCATGATGAAGAACTAAGGGATTTTTGTGTTTTGATGCATGAAATTTATGCCAAATGAAAGGAAAACAATGTAGAAGGGAGAAACTAAGCTTAAATTGTTGAAAAACCTTGTATTTTGCCTTGTGGTGCATTCAGCCAAGCTAAGGGGAATAGGCTTTTGTGCTCCATTTGACGAATTTAGGATGCCATGAGACTGTGGAAATTACAAGGAGACTGTTGGTGAAGTCAAAATTAAAATCGAAGTTATGTAGGTGAAGTTATGTTTTAGTATCGATATATTTTAGACTAGTTTAATATTTTCTACTAACAATGTCGTAGAATTTGATGAAGGAAAATTTATTAGAAATTGAATTATGATGAATAATAGTGATTGGTATAATGTTTTGCAGCTCGGGAGTAAAGGAATATCGAGTGGTGCTATCGACGAGTTGATAGAAAAACTATAGGTAAGGGATGAGTGTGTAAGCTGTAAGTATACTGTGAATGCATGTTTGGACTTGAAATATTTTACGCAATGATTTGGAAATCAATTGCTTCGGAATTGGTGAAACTGTGGACATTGGCTGGCTTATATATTGTGTTTTCGTTGTAGAAAGGCTAGGTTAGAAATAACCATTATTCTATTGAAAATTCTAAAAATGCTATGAAATTATCCTGAATATTCTTAAATATTAGAAGCGGATGAATTTCTAAGTGATTTTCATGAGATTTATGAAAATTGCATATTTTTATTATTTATTGAAAAACAATATTTAAATATTCATGTTAATGAATTTCAATTACGTGAAGGTACTAGCATATGTTTATTACTGTTCTATAGATAAATAGAACAATTTCAGAAAAGAATATTGAACTGTGAATGTTTTATGAATTTTTATTCCTGAACTGAATATTTTTTAATATAGTTATTTATGGACTGATTGAAGATATTATCAATGAAAATGATTTCATAAATGGTGTTTCTACTGTGTATACATTGTTTTGAGACTGTTAGGCCTCATGTCATGCTCACGTGTCACGTGTTATTGTACTATTATTGTTATTGTTACTGTTACTGACAGACTCGCCAAGTTTTCAGCCTCCACAAGTGTCACCTGGCAAGTGTTCACTGTGGACCCCATAAACTATGGCCATATGTCTCACATGTTATTATTTTCCCTTTTTGGGATACTGTTATTGCATGATATTTATTGGGTTGTGCCTGGTCTCTACTGTACTGTACTGTTTATTTCATTGAAAATACTACTGGTACCGAAGTGAATGTTTTAAATATTGATTATATTGTAGGATTTTAAAGTGTTATTGTACTGTGCACTGGATTTCTATACTGAACTGCCTACTAAAGTGTTTTGAATGAAAGTGCTTATATATATAAATATATTGAATAATATCATTTATTGTTTTCACGTGATTAAAATGTTGGTGCATATCAATTTCAATTGCTTACTCTCTATAGTCGCTTCTAGGGGCCGGGCCACGACAAGTATTCTAAAATACCTCTCATTCTCCACCTAGTTTCCAAGACGACTATAGTATCTATCTTGATTTATACCTTAGAGCACTGTTAGGAACTAGATGTTTTTAGCATATAGATTTCATAGTATCAGTATTACATACAATTCTCTTACTAAGCACATTAGCTCACCCCTTATTTTTTCACTCCATAGATTATCTATAGTGATCGATTTATACACCATTCCATAGATTTGGTTGCGCTTTTAGTACCCTGAGGCGGCAGTGAGTGGATCCATGAGGTATATTATCTTTCTTTTATATACTCAAACTTACTATGTATAGTACTACAGTTATATAGCTTTTGTACAGGGGATGTAGAACACATATAAAATACTTTAAATAATATTTTGTTGTTTATATTTATATCGGTTATAAATAGAATTTTTGTTTTAAAAGTGGATTACTGTTAGTGTAGGTGTAATAAAGATAGCACAGACAGCCCAACCATCCTACTGTGTGTGTGAAAATGGATAATTACTGTGTATTACAGGATGTCACAGTAACGGTCAAATCAAAATGACTTTTGACCAATTATCAGTTGTGGATAATTCTTCATGTAATAAAGTTTTAGGCCATGTGGACTGAAGGAATAAATCATGCGTAAAAGTAGAAATTTACGTGATTTTACAGTTAGGGGTATTTCAGTAATTTCACCCAAATGCCCAATCGAACCTCAACAAAAGCCCAACCAATGTTTAAAGCAAGTTAAATAGAGGTGTGTTATGACTAAATGAAGTATTTTGAAGGTTGGACAGATTGTTTTTAACCAAGTCAATCGATAAAGGCAAAATTAGAACATTTCTTTAAATGTAAGGGCATTTTGGTAATTTTTCATGGGAGATATTTTAAATTAGAATTTTCTCCACTTTTCTCTTCTTCATGGCTGGCCATCATCTTCTTCTCTTCCCATCCTCCATAGCCAAAGCTTGAAAGAGAGAGAAACCTCCCAAAACCTAGTGAAAAATACACCGAAACCAAAAACTTCTTCACAAACCCTATCTATTTTTCTATGCTCTACATCTTGGCACCGAAATCAAGGCCTAAAGTGGCCATTTTTATGAAAGTCTCTCTAATCAATTTGGCCAAGGTGAGGTAGGCATGAAAGCTTAAGTTTTTCATGGTTTTATGATTAAATGGCATGTGTTTAAGATGTTTAAATATTTATTTGAGCTTGAATCAAATTAAAACCATGAAATTGGGTACCTTAGGGTTTCGGCCAAAGCTAGATAGGCAAGAACATGATGCTTCTTCATATGGAAATGATGTAGAAATTATGTAGAATTAGTTTAAAGCATGATATTAAGCTTAAATTGAAGAAATGTGAAGTGTAGGAAGCTCGAAACCATTCGGCCAAGAGAAGCGAAAGTAGAAATCATGCTCAATTTAATGTGTTTTTGGTTTCAGAATAATGTATAAATTCATACGAGACTATAGGCACAGTTAGAACTGAAAATGAAGGTATTTTGTCGATAGTTGCAGTGTAAGCATGATAGAAAAGAGATTGAAATTAGAGCTACAGTAGGAAATGTTTTATTATTAAATGAGTTAAATACTCTTTGTAACTGAAGTGTGGTGGACTTACTATGTTTGTGTGGTAAATTGCAGCTCAGAGGTTCGAAGGTGACACTGGTGCTAACGAGTGAGACAACGAACGTTTAATAGGTAAGGGATATATGTATGAAGTGTGGGGATACCTCGTTGCATTAATATGTGTCTTTTTATGAAATGAAAATGGTGATTTGGTTTGAATTTGCGGAACTGGATCTATGGTTTAAAGTTGTGTTTTGTGTAGGGAGGTTAGGGTAGAAAATACCGTTATGCTGCCGAAAATTTTCCTAAAGATATCTAAATCCCTAGTTCCATTTTTTGGTTTGGTTTTAGAAGGAAAGGAGAAAAATTACATATGTTTGGGGATTAATATTTTAGATATGGTATTCTGCATATTAAATCAAAAGTTTGGTTTTTGAAGGGATTTGCACTAGTTTTTATATATCTCATGTTGCACTCATGTTTTCATGCTTCTGTTGTTAATAAATAAAATGTTTTGGATGTTAGTTATTGACTTGAAAATATTTGGAAATTTTATCTTTTAAGTAATTCGACTTTTCAAATATAAAGCTTTATGAATTAGCTAAAAATGTGATTTATTGAATTTATCTCCATAAACAACTTTGAAATGATTTATGCATTGTTTTGAGACTGTGGCCCCATAGCAACCTGCAAGTACATGCTTTTCCATTCCGTTCCGATGCTGTTGACTCTAGCTCAGTCTTCGGCTTCTACAGTTGTCACTTGGCTAGTGTACACAGTGGTCCTTTAACTATAGCCATACGTTTATCTATATTGCATATGTCTATTGAGTGAAGCCTAGTCTCCATTATTTAGTTTTCATTGGGGTGGTAAATCCCTGTTTAACATAGATCCAGGCATTCTCAAATTTGATTTGTTTTTGATTTTGTTTATATGCCAAATATGCTTTGTGTTTTATAATATGCTTTATGAATTATAATGCGTCTGATGATTTATAGTTCCTAGTTGTTTGTTTGAAAATTATTTCTATTGCTTACGGAGTAGTTTAGAAATAAATTTTGATTATTTTATGAAAAGTGCATAATAAAAGTTAATAGAAATGTTTTTGAACCTAATGATCAAATTAAATATTTTTGAACCCTTATAATGAGAATTAGATGCCGGGACAAGTGAGGTGCTTTAAAACATCCTTTTATACTCAACCTGGCTATCTAATCCACTATAGTATCCTTTCCAAAAACCATGTTGTAATAATTGTGAATTTCGAACTTCCGTGTAGAAAGCATGTTTTAACTGCATGTAGGATGTGTTGCATCAGCTTTTGTATATATATTTTTTACTGAACATAAGCTCACCCCTTTAGTTTTCCTCTTAGATTACTTGCAGTAGCTTTTGGTCTGCCTTGGGGGACTTGATTTTGGTATCCCTTAGGCAATCTTCTTATATTCGTCAAGGTATACAAGCTATTTTTATATATTCGAACTTTTATGTATAGTGCTACTTATATATAAATTATACTTGGGGTATAAATTTTAAATTAGTTCTTGCTAAATGGAATGTCAAGTTAAGTTATATTCCTGATTTAGTGGTTTAGTATCTGGATCATGGGTAAGTTATAATTCAGGAAAGATAATAAATTGTTTTTGAATATATATTGACACTGCAGATAGCCCAACTCTAACCGATTAAGTATGTGAAATAAAATATTCGATATTTCGGTTGATGACAGGCCAGTTTTTGCCATCTCTATAAGAAATTCCTTTGGTCAACTCTCCTAGTTGGCTTTGAAATGGTATGAGTTTGTATGAAATGCATGGGGTTCCAATTTAGATTTTGACCAAAAGAGTTGACTTTGTTATTTTTTTATTTTTGAATTTTTTATTTTAAAATTGTTTGGACAAAATTAGATGTCTACACTTAGTAGTGGATAATTGCCCTGAGGAAGAAAGTTTATGTTTGTTACATTTGGATCTTTATATATTGAGTCGCTTGAGTAAAGATGGGAACCCTTAAGAATTTTTTATGCCTAGAACTTGAGGGGATTTCATTCACATTTTGGAATAGCTCACAATTTGTTACAAACAATACCAAATAGAACTCAATCATTTTGTTGGAAATTTGGAGTTTGATGATCAAAAGCCCAACACTTGGTACCAAAAGTCCACGGACAAAGAATTAAAACAAAAGGTCATGACCCTAAAGAACAAGTATCAAAGCACAACTAGATTACAAACTCTGCTATAGACTGCTCATACCACATTGTGTCGAACCTAGAATTATTGCTCCATTGCACGTTTGGCCCCAATATAAGTCCTTACCAAAAGATGTCACCTCACCATTCACATTGTGTTAAAACTTCATCTAAAGACTGTGGATTTGACAAATGCAAGCTCTTATAAAAGTTGCAAAGTTTGATTATTCACACAATGTATAAGGGCATGACTTATCCAACTTTGGATGCTTTTGATGCAATAGAAGTCTCCTTTAAGGCATTCGATCCACTTATTCCTCGACTGAGTTTGCAAAGGCTGCAATTAAAGTATGCGCTCAAGGTGTATACCTAAACTCGTCTTCACTGTAGAAGTAATTTACTCACAAGTCAGAGACAACTAATCAAAATTGCAAGGCTACGTTATTGTTAAAAAGAACAAGACCTAGACTTTATATTTAAAAATGAAGTGGAAAAGGATTCCGAATTAGGATTTTAAATTGCAGTCGCAGTCGCGTTTTTAGTTGTTTTGTGTTTATTGCAATTACGGACATAACGGAGTCAATTATGATTATTGTGGTCATCGCGATCGTGAATTTTTTTTTTTAATTTAGCACATCTTGTTGTAAAATATAATAATTCTAATTCTAATAATAATAATAACTTTTATTTTATGATTTTTAAAAGTAGTTTATGATCCTTTATGCGTTTTATTTACATGAAAAAAAATTATGGCTTTTTTTAGATTATAATAAAATATTTATATTTAAAAAAATTATTTATGATAATTAAAAAATAACAAATATTGAAATAAATAATACTTATTTGGAAGCTGATAATAAAATTAATATACTAATTATTTAATATCTCAAGTCTTTTAATGATTTTTTAAGTAGTTTATGTTTTTGTGATATTTTATGATATTTTGTTTAATTGATTTAGCATTTTATCATAAATTATTTTTTAATTTATTATATAATAAATATATGTTTATTGTGATTTAATTAAAAATAACAAGAAGAGTTAAAAGTTAAAAACTAATTCTAATACTGAAAAACAAAAACAACTCAATTCGCTTTCCTCTCTCTTCACTCTCACTTCTCTGCCTACCGATCTCCCCAAAGTCCCCTGCAACTCTCGCAATTTCTGCCCTACCTTCAACCCGTCCATGCAACCATGCCCATGCCTTTGGTCTCTTCCTTTTCAACCCACCCAACCACCCAGCGGCCCAGCCACCCAACCACCCAGCTTTGCAGCCCCTGGCCACTAGCAGTAGCGGTATCAATCCCCACCCTGCAAGTTTAGGTATTGAGGTTGAATTTGCTTGTGATTTCTTGTGAATTGATGTTTGGTAGTGGCAGTCTAAGATCGATTATTATGTTTTGTGCTTTTTTTAAGGTGAATTGATGCTTGGCAGTGTCAATTGCTACCACAACTTGGGAGATTGGAGGAAGCCAAGAAAGTGGCAGAGAAGCTTTGCAAAAAACTTTCAGATTCAGTACAGTTATGGCTTTTGAGAGTTTCAGTAGAAATTAGATGTATCACAAAGAGTTCTATTTCTCCAAGCAAGGCTTGCATGTCAATAGTGGTCACTTGGAGTGCCAAAACCGAGAGAAATTAAGGAGTAAAGGCTTCGGTCCAAATTGATTGGTAAGGAAATCAAAAACTCTTCATGCTTCTGGCGAGGTGAGAATCTGAGAACTTGGAGGGCACCCAAACGATGTTTTTTTTTTCTATCAGTTTTGGATGAAAAACGGGAATAGCGGCAAAAACGGACCATTATTGCCGCTATTCACCGTTATGAGTGATTTTCACGATTACTGTTGTGATTCAAGATCACCTCCAATTTTTTGTAAATAGCGGTGGCTGCCACTGCCGCTACCGCAAGATAGCGGCCGCTATTCCGATATGCGACCGCTATTTGAAACCTGGTTCCGAGCTAAATGGCGATTATCACTTTAGCATGATAGAAGGCACCCTAAGAAAAGTTTAAGTAAAAAAAAATTACAAAAGAGTGAAAAAAATCAAAGATGCTCACGAGAATTCGGGCCAAAGCTCGAAGACACCTAGCGCACTAAGGCAGTGATTCGAATGGAAGGCCTAATCAACCATCCATTCGGGCCGCTACTATAGCGTCATTGTAGAGGCAACAGTACTCTAACAATAATGATCATTTAAAGAGGACACCTGAGAAGTGCAAGAGGTCTTGCGAAAAGAGTCAAATGATAAAAACAATTTGAGGCTCAAATTTCCCCATTTGCCTACCCGAGAAACCCCAGTAATAAGAAGTGAGTTTCCAGGGCCACGAGGCGCAGACACCTATAGACTTGGAAGCCGTCCATGGGACGAGAGAAAAACGATTCCCTTGCTTAAACAACTTAGATGCTATTCTGCTGGACCTTGCAGGTAGGATCATCGCAGTAACAGGGTGGCGTGAGTGGAGTAAAGATGCCTTTTATGGGAAAAATTTTCTTTTAAGTGCCCAAGTACTATGGAACTTGGATGCTGCCCTGGTTGATCCTCTGAGCGAGAAGAGAACTAGAGTCTAACGGCTGGGCTTTTCCTGATGGTTCGGATATCGTCCACAAGAAAAGAGGAAAACGATGCCCAAGCCTTGATGTTGGCAACTTCTTAAAGCTTTGAGGATGCTTGGCAAGCCTAGCAGGTATGGGTCCCTGCACATGAGCTGATGCGTCGACGTGTCCCAAGATGCTCAATGGGAGCATGGATGCCATCCACAACACGATAAAGCTTGACAGAAATTTTGAGTTACCATGAACGACGTCATCACCTAAGGTAAGGTTTCTCATATCTTCTAAGTATGGAGGGTAGAGACAACTATGACCCAAGCCCTAGTCAGGCTTGGAAGCCGTCCATGAGACGTGATAAAGTGGACCTAGTATCCTAGCCTCCAATACTAGATGTTGTCCCAGAGATGAGATAGAACTTTTTGCCAAATTTCTCATGCATCATGACTTCTTCACCAAATCTCTTATGCAATGCACTTGCAAAATTTGGGGTCAATGTAAAAGTTGACTTTAAAAAGAAGTTTGATTCCAAGCTTAACATGCTTGATGCCATCCACTGGACATGATAAAACTCTAATCTTTTACAGCAATTGGTTATCTTTCAATGACAAGGTGATCACAAAATGAATCTACTTGAATTCGAGCTCAAAACTATTCCCATGCATTCTAAGTATAGAAACTGTCCCTTGAACGTGAGAAAGCGAATCCTCATACAGCCTAAGCATGGAAGCCATCCATTGAATGAGAAAAAAATTCATTCCCACACAGTCTAAGCGTGGATGTCATCCTTGGACGAGAGAATATTCATTCATAGACATTACAAGTGTGGATGTCGCCCATAAGAGAAAAGAAGGTTCATCTCCATATAGCTTAAGTATGGAAATCACAACTTGTAAGAAATCTGAGAGTGTCATCCTTTTGACGATCATGTCAAACCATTCAAAAAGGTGACACCCTAGAATGATTCTAAGTCTGAAAGTAGTTATTAAAAACAATGCTGAGGCATTGACTATGAAGGGGTGGACAAGAAGGAATGATACAAGCCTATGCCATGAGAAAATGATACAATTTTCCTTAAGACAACTCAGGAAAATTGCAAGTCGACATAAAATCCCCTAGTGTAAAACTGGATATGAAAAAAGGTTTATTCTTTCATTAAGAGAAAAAGGGAAACAGTAGAGGATATCCTCCACGATGGGCCACTCAACATAATGTAACACTTCAGCTGACTAGATAAAGCACATGTTATATCAATTAAGTATGCGAAGATGAAATGCGATGACAAAGAATACAAAAGAGATAAAGATGTTACGCAAATTCGACATTTAGAATTATCAAAATTGTCGCCAAAAAAAGCAATTAAATGAAGCAACAACATGATCAGTATATGCGAAGAAAGGAAAAATAAAAGATGCCAAAGTGTCGAAGCACTTTGGACTAATAAGTCATCCAACGCCATGTACCATCTTCTGAAAAGGCCTTAGATACAATGGCCTAGAATAATAACAAAAGATAAAGTGGCAAAGTCAGTGGTCCTCGGCGGCATCTGAGTTTGGAGCATTACAATCTCCTTTATCCTCGGTAAGTACCTCATCTAAATGCCTCAGCATATCATTCAGCTTACCATTCTCTAGGGTATCTCATGACTCAGTAAGAGGCTCTGTAGCCCTAGAAAGATCATGGGACTCGATGAAAAGCTCTGTAGCCTCAGGCACGGATGAAGTATCATGACGTTTCGTAGCATCTCGTGCAACCTGGAGTAGGGTGTACTCCGGGAAACGAATGTTTGGATAATCTAATCGCACCCTGTCAAAAAGAAGGTCGAAACCAACTCTCATAGCTCCAAGACTGGCAGTCGAAACATCAGAGGTAAAGGCCTCAGACGCCTTGTACTGAGTGATAGCCGCTTGTTTCGCATTCTCCATAGTACATTCTGGGAAACTTACTTTCATCCTCAACTTCTTCACAAGACCGTCAGACTCCACTTTCTCTTTCTTCAATGCATCAAGCTTTCTCTTAAAGCCATCCACCTGAGAAGTCAAACTGTGATTGTCTGCAAGAAGACGAGAGTTTTCATAATTGAGCTGATCACACTTCTCAGCCACAGCAAGAGTCGTCATCATGGTCTGTATAGGGAACATGAAACAAATGTTAGAAAAGTCATTAAAGACCTAAGAAAAACCTAACGTTTAAAGAGAGAGACAAAGCATCATTACCCTATATTGTTCATGCACTAAAGCACGACCTGAAATGGAGACATCACCTTGGAGAGCTTGAAACTTGTCTCTATCTTTAGGGAGGATCATCGCCTTGGTTAGGGTGTAGGCTACGTGACCCTCCTCAAATCCGCTATCCTCTAAGCCAAGTTGTAGTGCCAAGTCAATAGCGGTGACACCTTTCTCAGTTGAGTTGACGTTCTCCTTCCATTGGCCATATCTAACCAGCCTACCTTGTGAATCTGGCAGCAAAGCAAAAACTAAGTTCGTTCCTAAAAGGAGAATGTCGAATGAAAAATGAGTTAGCAAACTTGTTACCCAATAAGGAGGGAACTGAGCCATCGCCAACTTCTTTCCCCTTGTCTTTCTTGCTGCAACTTTTGTCGCTGAGAGAAGCTCCAAAACTTCGTGGAGGGGGACAATCACTAATGGTCGCTCGATTCCTCATAGCCTGCGGAGTAACCTGCGTGGAAGGGACTAAAACAGGAGGAGGATCAGAATTCGACCTCATCAGTTCGACCAACAAAGAGTCCTTAGTAATAGTAGACATGACTGCAATACAAAAGAAAGGAGAAATAAGTTAGTCATAAGAAGCATAAAGGAAACGCATAAGTATAAAGACACAATGTATACTAAGAGAGTGTTTGGACATAAGCTCGCTAACAAAGTCACGAAAAACAAGCTTTCTTATATCCAACGGTCTAAAGGAAGATAGCATTTCATGAGATCTCCTATCGTCTATTGACAAGGACAAGGGACGAACGAAAGCATAATCCCCCCCTAAGTGGTTTGAACTGGCTAATGTAAGGACTTAGATGAAGGACGAAAACCAACAATCCCATGTTTTCAACTTTTCCAAGACGTGAGATGATTCTCAAAAAGGGAAACACTTTTGGAATAAAGGGCAAGGAACCCCTGCCCTTTGTTGTTTGGTCTAAGCGCAAAACACTGCCTAAAGAGATATTCAGAAGGACGAATGTTGGCAAGTTCATGATCTAAGCTTATGAAGTCTGTTAACATTGCTCTTACTATTTGCACCGAATTTCTTAGGAAGTTCAGCCATGTGCATTGTTCCAGCATGAGAATTATCTCTATTTTTTGTACTTTGTGCACTGCTACCAACCCCTCCACTACTACTTGAAACCCTCCTGTGTAGATCTTGATTGTCATTGCTCATTCGCGAACCCTTGAACTGAATTAGAAAAAAAGAAACGCATGATTCCAGAATTAGAAGCTTACCCATAACTAGATGCATGATTTAGTTTGAGATGTAATTGAAGGTGACTTTCGAGCAAGCAACCATCTTTCAAGTTCGATTATTTATATTTTTCAAATTAAAATTTTAATTTCGTAATTTGAGCATCTGAATTAATTCATTAAATTTAGAAAAATTAATTTAAAGTTTTTTATGCATTTTAAAATGAAATAGTAACGAAGGTTGAATATAATAAAGAATTAAAAGTTACTTTTCTGTCCATATAAATATATATATATATAATATTGTTAATAACTATTAAACATACCATACAGATAAAAATAATTGACATACCCGGTCAAGAGCTCCCGTTTCCGTTTCATGGTCGTCCTGCATGTTAAGGGACACATAAGCCAGGACTAATAGCATGTTAAGACAAATTCTAGTAACCATATAAAAAAGATGCGACATTACTTTGTGAAATCAAATAACAAATTATGCTCCAACATGAAAAGGGAGATGGTGAAACTAAAGAACAGAAGGGAAGCGTTCGTTTTAATTATCTGTTTGCTGAGGAGGAAACATGTTCATCTTAACTAGCTAAATTGGGAGAAGAAAAGTTATCCATAATAATACTCTCAATGTTCCTAAAATTGTTTGTAGTCTGCTGGCAGCTAAAATAAAAGGATTTTCAAGGAATTTAGTGTAATACTTTTTCATTTTTATTTGTGATTTTTAAAATTTATATTTTGGATTCACGAATTTTTTAACAAATCCATCTATTTATAAACCTTCATTTAAAATCAATGAAATATGCCATGTCAACCTCACATAAAATTCTATTCCAAAATTCAAATGGCCTTTTTCGGCCAACATGGACGTCCATGTAAAGTTGAGATGGCAATCTTCATCTGATCTTAATGATGGTTAACAAAATAAATGAATTTAAATCAGTTTTAAAAAATTATAAATCTAAAAATTCGAATTTTAAAAATCAAAAAATGAAAATGAACTACTGTGTAAAAGTTATAAATGTCTTATGCAATTTACTTTATTTTTACTATCAAGCATTATTCTAGTATTACTGAAAATTGTGCCAAAATTTGCGGTAGATGAAATTTTTTCTTCATTTCAAGAAATAACAAGGATGCAAAGGATGAGAAACTACTGCAACATGACAATGTAATCTAAGAAGGAGTACATGTTTATCTTCAAGCCAGGTAGTTTCCAGTCCAAAAGCATACCATTACTACTGCAACGTGAAAATGTAAACTAAGAAGTAGCCCTTTTTTTATTTACCCAATAGCCTTTTTAGTGTGAAACAAAGCTAATTACTAAGAGAAATGCTAAAGAAAATTCCAAATATATACCGGACAAGTTAAAGAAAAGCAGAGGATTGAAAAGAGAAACATGAAACATATTGAAGAAATCTCGACACCAGCAAGAAGAGTGAAAATCAAGTCTTTATCAGTCCCCAAAATAACAAAATTTAGTAGATATATGACTGTGAGTTTGAATACTTACTATTGTTTGGAAGCCATCAGCTTCTGTAAGCCGGGCAAAAATCTCTGAACGATGAAGCTGCTCGATGGTTGATTGTCTAGCTTGCTCAGAAAGTAGCTCACTTGGCTGCTGCCAACTGGTTGACCCTTCTTGTAGTAGATTGCGCACAGCACTCAAACATTTCTTTCTCTTTGCTAACTTTCTTACATCCTCATAACTTATTTCCTTCTGCACAAAATTACAAAAACAATATCAAATCAAAAATAGACATGAGAGCAAATATTATGATATTACTATGATTCAAGGCTACTGACCGGCCATTCCATGCATATATATACATATATATATATATATATTGTAAAACCCAAATAATAATACTTCATTCATTCCATTTCTTTTTCTACATTTGATTTTAACCTTGATATAAAAGAAGTTCTGAATTTAGATTATTTTATATTCAATTTTAATTTTTTTATTATAAAATTGATGGTAAAATAGATATTAAACATTAAAGAAAATCTGATGAAAAAGGAAGGAAAATTAAAAAAAAATGCAATTGTCGCTCTTTATATGGATGAATTAGAGAAAATACTTTAAAAAATAATTCCTGCAACATTATTGGGGTTAGACTTGTTCATAGTCTAGAAGACTCACTAAACCTAAACATGGGATTGAAGTAGATTTTGGAAAAGTTGAGTGTAATCAAATGTAATGCAATCCAATCGAACCCAAACCAATCTCAATATGTACATCCTTCCTCTTTTGAAGAAATTAATATATTTCAAGTTATTCGCCAGGAGAGAACATAGCACACTGTAGGATACCTAGCTCTGAAAATACAGGTTAGGTTTGTGTCTTAACTTTTAAATTCATTTAAGCTTTGCTTAATAGAAAAGAAAAATGAAGAGGTGAAAAATTAGAGAAAATGAGTAGTGAAAAGATAGAGAATATATTATTTATTTCTTAATGTTTGATAAGAAAGATTGAAAAGTGAATGATAAACATAATTTGATATTTTCTTTCATTTTAGTGCCTTGTAGAATTGAAAAGTAAGATGAAATAAACTAAAAACAAAATAATTGAAGGTAATTTAGTATTTTCACTTGATTTACTCACAAAACAATTACTAAATATATGTATTATTATACAAAGTAAGATGGTTGCAAGGAGCAAAAAAAGTAATTGCATTTAGAATTTCTCTTCACATTAACATATTTTTTTTCTTTATTCTCAAAAAGGGCTTCTATTCATATCACAAGGGTTGTTAGACACACTATAATTATTAAAAAACCTTGAACTCTAAAATCTCATTTCTAAAATCACTCCTCATACCTTAAAAAATTTAATGTTTTCCACTATCGTCCTTATTGAAAAAAATTTCACCTTTTTTTTCCAAAACTTCTTACGATCAACAAGCTTACCGGAATTGAACAAGTGCTGCCGGCCCAGGCAACAGTTGAATACAGCAAGATGCTGCCTGGGCAGCTTGATGTGCTGTCATTTATGTGCAGCATAGTTTATGGGCCCTATTGTGCTCCTCGGAGTGGATTTCCAGTAGTTCCATTGTGTTCAAGGAAATCTACTTTCGAGAGTTCCATTGTATTTTTGAAAATACAAAAACTAAAAATTAAAAAATATTAATAAAAGTAATTATGTAATTTTCATAAGAGTATTTTGGTATTTAAAAAAATTAAAATATGGTGTGAGCAGTATTTTTTTGGATGTGAATAGAGTTTCTCGTTCTCAAATTTGGATATATAGAATTTAATGAGTAGGGAAGAAAACACTCATCTTCCCATTTTCTTTCATTTGTTTTAATTTTTTATCATTCGTTTTTGAAATTCATTTTTCTTCTACTTTTTTCTCCATTACTTTATTTTCTTTTCGCTTTTCAACTGCATCTAGTGTTTTTTATTTGCAATGTCAGTACTAATTTTAGGATTTGCCTAGGTTAGCATATAAGGTTCTTTTTTAAGTTGTGTACAGCCACATCAGAAAACATTAATGCGATAACAAATTTAATTAATTGTTATAGTTGGGCATCTAAATAATCTCAATAGGAAAGATTCACAATTAATTCATCATCATAATCAATTTTAATTAATTATTTATTCTAGATTCAAACAAGAATTCTGACATTTTAACATATTATTATCAACTAGGTTTTACTCGTGCGATGCACGAATTAATGTTAATTATTTAAATTTATAAATATTTAAAATAATATTATTTAATTTATATGTTTAAAAATATATGAGATGATTATAATCTAATACGTTGTCAGTAAGGATTTTAAACTTCACAAACGGTTTTAAAATGATGGTACATATTTCTGCTTTATTTATTTTTTATTTTTTAATATTGATAAAGAGCTTATAAGATCTTCTTAGTCTTTCTTATGGAGTCTAAAAACTTCATTGATAGTGTATTAGATAATAATATTATATAAAATACATATTATATAATAAAGATATCTAATAAAAAAAGAATTACATATTTATGAACCAAAAAAAAAAGAATTACATATTTAATTATAAAATTCAAAACTTAACATAAACAAATGGAAGAATAGAAAATGGAAACATATTATAAATTATATTATTAAGTACACTAACAAAATGTTAAAATAAAAACTAAAAATATATTTTAATAATTTTCTAGCGTTAGAGCAACATTTTGAAGTAAATTTTTATTATTAACATAAATAATCATTAGTGTAAATGTGCATATTATATAAATATATATATATATATTTATATAAAGAATGATGATAACACAAAGGTATTTATAATGCATGAATTAATTTTATCTATTTATATATGTAAGTAAACGTATATATGTTTGTAAACATAACATAAACAAATGGAAGAATAGAAAATGGAAACATATTATAAATTACATTATTAAGCACACTAACAAAATGTTAAAATAAAAACTAAAAGTATATTTTAACAATTTTTAAGCGTTAGAGCAACATTTTGAGGTAGATTTTTATTATTGACTTTAATAATCATTATTGTAAATATGCATTTTATATACATATAATATATATATAAATATATATATATATATTTATATATATAAAGATGATGATAACATAAATGTATTTATATTTATATCTGAAAGTATCGTGCAATGCATAAATTAATTTTATCTATTTATATATGTAAGTAAACGTATATATTTGTAAATTTATATGTTTTATATATAAATTTTTTATATTTAGATAAATAATAATTTTAAATATTTAAATAATATACATGATATTAATGACTTACTTTTATACATTTTGGTTTAGTTAATAAATTTTTTTTAAATTTTAGCTGACATGCTAGCATGTACGTGTAATATATCACAAATTTAATTTCAAATTCAAAATTTTATATGTGCATAATCTGAATTATTTACTTGTGTATTAAATTGACGGTTGCTTGCACAAATTTAAGTAGGTAAATATTTTGAAATTAAACTAATTCAAAAGTCAAAACATTTATAAGTTTTCACAATGACTTTAATAACTCTAATTACTTTTATAGTATATATTCACCGCCAATTAAATAAATATCTAAATTAATTAGTTGTCAAATTTGAATTTCATATTTATTCCAAATTTTATTATAATAAATTAGGTCAACTCTAAAGTAGGATTTAAGCTATATATGGTAATTACTCCAAAACTTACGTGTCAACAATGAAGATTATCTACATAGGAGTCCACATTAGTAATACTTGACACGCAAGTATGTATCTTGTAATATATATGATATATATCATTTAATTTCAAATTCAAAATTTCATATGTACATAATCTGAATTATTTATTTATTTATGTATTTAATTGATTGTTGTTTGCACAAATTTAAGTAGGTTAATATTTTGGAATTAAACTAATTCAAAAGTTAAAACATTTATGAGTTTTCAAAATGACTTTAATAACTCCAATTACTTTTATAGTACATATTTATTGTCAATTAAATAAATATCTAAATTAATTAGTTATTAAATTTGAATTTCATATTTATTCCAAATTTTATTACAATAAATTAAGTCAACTGTAAGAAAAGATTTAAGCTATATATGATAATTACTCCAAAGCTTACGTGTCAACAATGCAAATTATCCACATAGGAGTCTACATTGGCAATACTTGACATGTAAGCATGCACCTTGTAATATATATGATTTAATTTCAAATTCAAAATTTCATATGTGCATATTCTAAATTTTTAAATTTCATATGTGCATAGTCTGAATTATTTATTTATTTATGTATTAAAATGTTGTTGTTTGCACAAATTTAAAGGTTAAGATTTTGGTATTAAACTAATTCAAAAATCAAAACATTTATGAGTTTTCAAAATGACTTTAATAACTCCAATTACTTTTATAGTATATATTTATTGCCAATTAAATAAATATCTAAATTAATTAGTTGTCAAATTTGAATTTCATATTTATTCCAAATTTTATTACAATAAATTAAGTCAACTGTAAGATAGGATTTAAGCTATATAAAATAATTACTCCAAAGCTTATGTGTCAACTATGCAAATTATCCACATAGAAATTCACATTAGCAATATTTGACACGTAAGCATATACCTTGTAATATATATAATATATATGATATATATGATTACAAATAGGAAAAGATGCTAAATACCCTAAAAAATGATTTGAAACAATTATCGTACCTGGTTAGCCTCTCCCAAGTTTGTTCCATGGTAATGATGGTCCTGAAAATTAAAATAATCAATAAGAAACGAGCTTCTCATAAAAAAAAAAAAAAGAAGCTAAGAGTAATTATTAATGATAACCCAGATGAGGCACTACTCGTTTGTAATATCAAATAACAATTGTACTATAATTTAGTAAAAGGAAATGATGAATCTCAAGAAGGATAGGAAATTGGTCATGTTACATGTACGGAAAATATATACTCAAGATATTTATTTTCCCATACTTGTATACTCTACAACTTTAAATTTTTTATAGAAAAACTATTATCAATTACACGCAGAAAAAAATACTAAATGCCCTCAAAATAATTCGAAACAATTGCCATAGCTGGTCAACCTCTACCCAGTTTGTTCCATGATGCTGGTGGTCCTGAAAATTAAAACAATCAATAAGAAATGAGCTAAGAGTAATTGTTACTAGTAAACCAGATGAGACACTACTTGTTTATACAATTAGATAACAAGATGTTACAAGTTTGTTGACTGAAGGATGTGACAGAGTTTTTGTTGTTTCTGATGGTTATTAGATATTTTTTAGGATGGTGCCTTATGTGGTGAGGCTGTTGAGAGTCAGCTGATTTTTCATCACTAAGTCTGATGTATTTGGGGTAATTCTCTTACGCGGGTGATTGTCTTTATTTTTTTCTATTCTATGGTGTGTATGTGGTGCAGCTGTTTAGAGGTCTGAACTTCTCTGTTTTGTTCTTCATATATATATATATATATATATGAAGAGGAATCCACTTACACATATATAAAACAAATTTAGTTTTACATACTTTCATATCTTTTTATATGATTTATAATTTTTTAATCCGACCGTTGAATTTTATGTTTTATTCACATAGATCATGCATGCCAAATTTCAAATTAATCGAATATGTCTAACTATATATTTCGTAAAATAAAATTTCAACCGTTGATATATATTGAAAAAAATACTGTTCTCGATTAAAATGATAGAAATAACAGATTGATTCAAAAATTTGCATACATAATAAATATGAGTAGGTTGTTAAATCCAACGGTTGGTTTGCAAAAATATTAATCATATATGAAAATATAAAATTGTGTAAAACAAATTTTTTTTACACGTATAAGTGAATCTTTACTCTATATATATAAATATATATATATATATATATATATATGTGTGTGTGTGTGTGTGTGTGTGTGTGTGTGTGTGTGTGTGTGTGTAAATAAAAATTTGATTTAGTAAAAAAAAGAAGATAACAAATTGTACTAGAAATTAACAAAGAGAAATGTTGGAACTCAAGAAGAATAGAGAATTGGTCATTTTACATGTTTGAAAAACATAAACTCAGGATATCTACTTTTCCAAAGTTATATATCCTACAACCCTTAAATCTTTATGGAAAGATGAGGAAAGTATACACTGGAGGAGTTCGTTAAATATGACAATGGCAAAAAATCTAGGTGGTTTAAGTTTCAAGGATTTGGTGTTGTTGAACAATGCCTTGTTAGCAAAACAGAGCTGCAGAATGGTGTTAGAATAGAAAGCTTTATGTTGTGGTGGGAGAGGGTAAGAGTTCTTAAAGGAATATATTTTCCAGATAAGGACATGCAAGAAGAGGTGGGAAAGCCTTGTGGATGTGGAGCAGTTTGCTAGTTGGAAGAGATCTCTTAGAAGAGAATGTATTATGGTTGATAATGGGGCGTAATGAAGTTTCAGTCTGGGAGGATAATTGGATTCCTAACAAGAAAGGTAAAAAGATTGAAAAGGCCAAATATTGTAGATGGTGTTTTGCCTAAGCAGGTAAAAGATATCATTGATAGGGAGAGAGTGATATGAGGTATGAAGAATATTGAATAGTGGATCATTGAAAAAGAGAAAAAAGCAATAGAAGACATTCTTGTTTGTCAATGTGTGGGGGTAGGGATCAGGTAATTTGGCCTTTATGTAAAAGTGGAAAATATTCTGTTTAAAGTGGCAATTTCAGATTGAAAGATAGTAGTTGCTAGCTTAATAATTCTCTTTCCTCTTCTCATGTAATATGTGATAAGGTTTGGAGGATCTTATGGAAGTTGAATATTCCTAGCAAAATTAAATTTTTTCTCTAGAGATGTTGCAATAATGCATTGCTAGTGGGATTGCAACTAAAGATGTCCATGGGTGTCGGATAGAGCCAAATTTAGGCTGTATATTAATGGATTAGATACAAGCCCAAACCTAGCCCATTCATGTTTGAATTTTAGTTTAGGTCTATTTTACATAATTTGCACAAGCTCGAGCTACGCCCAACTCGATCATTTTTTTTTTTGCATTTTAATTCTTTTTTAAATTCTTTTATTTCTTTAAAGTTTAATTTAATTTGTCAAACATTGCATGCCAATATTCATATTATATATATAATTTTTATTAATGAACAATGTTTTAAATACATATAATTAAATTATATTTAGTAAAATATATAAGAAAATTAAAAATTTAATTATGTTTGGGCCAAGTTGGGCTTGACCTAAGTTTTCATGAGTAAAGCACGAGCCCAGCCCAAAAAATCATTGGGTCTAAATTTTTTTATCCAAGCTTGTTAATCAAGCTTTTTTTTTTTTGTCCAAATCCACTAAAAAATCGGATTAATTTTTAAACTTCAACATACTACCCGGTCCATGGACAAGTCTAATGGCAGCTATGGAAGAGAAGAATCATTAATATTCCTATAAGTGATATATGCAAACTGAGGAATCTGTAGGGCATTTGCTACAGTGTGAATGGACAAGAAGCATCTAGTCTGTTGTATGTCAAGGGTTGAAGATTAACACTGAAGCTTTTTCTACCTTTGAAGCATGGTTTTTGGAAACTTTTTCTATTTTGGAGAAGTGTAAGTGCCAGGATATGTTGATATCAATGGCCCTCACATGCTAGTATGTTTGGAAGGCTAGAAATGAAGCAATAATTGGAAGAGAAGAGATTATTGAGTGAAAGATCATAGATAGGATAAGAAACGCTATAAGTAAATGCAGGAGCTCTTTAGGAGGTTTTAAGAAGACTTTTGTAAAAACAGTTGATGTGAACAGACCTTTGGTGAAAAGTTGGAGGAAGCCTGATAATGGTTGGGTGAAAATTAACAGTGATGGTGCAGTCAAATTAAATCGAGCTGGTATTGGTGTGGTAGTTAAAAATAATGATGGTGTTTTTTTGGATGGTTTAAGCTAAGGCTTAGAAAAGTCGATGCTACCATGGTGAAGGAAAAAATTCAAATGTTATTTGGGAAGTTAATTCTTGAGATGTTTTTCTTGTGTAAAGGGGCTGATGTATGACTGGAAAATCAGGCCAATCATTCAAGACGTGAAGGAGTGGATGAAGCTTGTTCCAAACAGTAAAGTGAAACTAATTTGCAAACCTTGTAGGCTAGATGGCTGTCAGAAAAGGTTTGTGTCAGTCTGATTGGACTAGACAGTTGCCTCTTTCTCTGGTGGGAATCCTGGCCAAAAATAATTTAACCAGCTCCTCTAACCAAATGAATTGTTTTGTTTGGGATATGTAGTTAAGAGTTGTGTTTTGCCTCTCATTCTGCTTATCCTTTAGCCGGTGACTGTTTGGTAGTTAGCAGTGTTCTGTTACTATAGCTTCTATTCTTTAGATGAATAAATTTTAATTCTTTTGAAAAAAAAAAACCGTGGGTTTGGCTCGATTTGAACCAGTTTTTGGATAAAAATTTTCAATTACAATCTGAATTGAAATGGTATTTTATTAATAAAATTATATTTCATTTAATTTTAATTTTAAAATATATTTTAATATAGTAGCTTAAAAGTAATTTTTTAGTATTTTAATATCAAAGAACCAAATGAGTAAGATTTTGGATGTAACAATTGAGTATAGTTCAAATAGACTCGATCCATGAGTATCTCTATCTGAATTGTCATTAATGTATAGTTCCAGCTCAAATCATTTCCCAAGCCAATTTCAATATATACATCTTTTATCTGAATGAGTATGTTAATATATATTGCTATTCATTAATAAAACAAAGCACGATGTAGCTTTGAATAGGGTACATCTTTTATCTTTTATCTCATGGAACTCAGTGACCCTTTGACGTGTGGCAGACATTGTAGAAATCTTTTTCTCTTGGTTTAGAGAAGCTAGTCATACTGAAGATCTATTGGGTTTGTGTCCTGATTCTTAGCCACCATCAAGAGAGTGGGAAAAAAGCTTGAGTTAGTGGTTAGACATAAAAATTTGTTTGTAAGTGGCTTTCAGATTGAGTTTTATCATTGTATCATCATTACTATATTCAAAGCTTTTATCTAATATTGAGGTAAGTTATATAAATCAATATATAAACTTACGTTAAGTCATCAACATAATTCTCTTATTTTACTCATTTCCATTCAAAACAATGCATTATTCCAATTCTCGTAGAACCAGGTCTTCTTTCCAAGTTTTGAGTTTTATCATTGTATTCTCAAAATTTTTTATAATGAATTTCTTTTATCTTGTGCCTGTGGACATAGCTGGCAAATGTTCCGTTTTTACTTTTTCTTTTCTTGTCTTTGAGTTTTTTGTTTGTTTGTTACTTTTTCTTTTGTTCTCTTTGAGTGTTTTTGTATGTTTGTTGTCTTGGATTTGACTGGTTTCCTTAAGGAAAATTTCAGTTTCTAAATTATACCTCACATTTCCCTTGTTTGAAACTTCCTCCACTTTCTTTTTTTTCTTTTTTTTTGCTAATCCTCAACTTTTCTCCTAATTTTCATGAACCGAACGAGGTTGTTTTTTGCTTCCACAGTAAAAAAGAAAGTTAATTTCTGTATGTATTTGTTATAATTGGGCATCTTGATCTAGCTAATCCAATTATACGATAATCAAAGTGATAATCTATTATGTTACCACAAAAAATGATAATCTATTAAAGATTAGCTGGTATTTATTTGTAATTATGAAATATTCACAATCAATTCATCATCATAATCAATTATATATATATATATATATTTGTTTAAATTCGTGTATAGAACATGAATTCCAACATTTTAACAAGAAGGTGAGAATATATATATATATATATATATATATATATATATTTATCATAGTGAGAATATTAATTAAGGATAAACTAATTACATGCAGAAAAACATACTATATACCCTCAATGATTTAAAACAATTGTCATACCTGGTCCATCTCTCCCGACTTTGTTCCATGGTGATCCTGAAAATTAAAACAATCAAATAAAAGATGAGCTAGGACTAATTGCTGTTAGTAAACCAGATCAGAAACTACTAATTTGTTTGTAAATCAGATTACAAATTGTACTGGAAATTGATAAAAGGGTAATGGTGAAACTCAAGAACAGGGTTTGCTTTATGAGAAAACATAAACTCAACCTTGTATGCCCTACGGCCCTTAAATCTTTTCTCTTACCTCCCTGTCCATCAAGTAAACTAGACATGTCCAACAAGCATATTACTAAGCAATAGCATTATAGAAAAATTATTAAAGTTGCAATACATGCAAAATTTTGACTTGATTTTAAGTCTATAAGACCCAAGAAGGATGAGGAGTTTATTAGTATGCAGAAAAGAGCTCAAAGAACAATAGCATATGTATGTTCAAGCCAATTATTTTTCAGTCCAAAAGCATATCATTACTAGAGCATTGCAATGCAGCATATGGAGTAGCTCTTTTTTAGAGTGCATATAATGTTAATTATTAAAAGAAAAGTTTCCAATTTTTACGGACCAAGTCAAAGAAAAGTCAAAGAAAAGAAATCTTGGTATGCATTTCTATTAGTAGTAAAAGATATTACAGTACGCATAACCAAGACAAGTGAGGAGTGAAAATCAATTTTTATCAGTCCCTAAAATAACAAAACCTGGTAAATATGACTGAGTTTGAGTACTAACTCTTGGGAAGCTTGCTACAGGGGCTGAAAAACTTGGATGATGAATCGGCTGGAATTGTTGTTGAAACTTCATCTTTAATGACTCATTCTCATCTAACATGCCTTGCTACAAAACCCAAGCAATGTTAGAGCAGGGCGACTGAGAGAAACATGACAGCAAATATTTTCATGTCAATATTGACGGTTGTTTTCTCAAATTATATATATATATATATATATATATATATATATATATATATATATATATATATATATATATGTGTGTGTGTGTGTTAATGGCCACCAAGTTTTCTCACGTATAGAAAAGTAATAAGTACAGTAATAAATTAACTCATAAATTCATAGCTTGCATTTTACTCATGTCTTCCTCCTTAACCTAGTGTTCTGCTAGATATGAACATCAGATTCGGTAAAAAAGTGGGAAATATAGAATGAAAAGAGATTTCTATTTATTTACCCATTTATTCTTCTGTCTCTGTCTATATGTCCGACAATAGTCAGCTCTTTTTTTTCTTTTTTCCTCTTCGGAAAGTATATTGCCACTTCTAGATTTTGTTTGTTGTGAATCTTGAGAAGGTTCTCGTTGAGTCAACTGAGGTTGTCTTGTTTCTTCAGAATGCATCACTCCACCACTTGTACAAAGCAGTTGAGATTGTTGAGAACTCCTCATTTCACCAGTAGGTTGCACAAACATCCAACTATGACCCGCTTCAATAAATTGAGGTTGTTGAGAATGCCTCATTCCACCATTTGTGGATTGCAGCGATTGATCAATCGAACTCTGATTCAATTGAGATTTGCTTGCTTGTTGGACCCCTTCACAACTTCTAAACGGCGAATTGTCCCCATCTTGAGTCTCATCATTTGATGGAATTTCCTGAATGTGACCCCTTGCACCACATAGCATCAAAAGGGGGTCGCTTGGATAATCCGGTCTCTGATCAGCTAGATTTGGCATGGATCCGTTGTCCATCTCTAGCTCCCCAAACGAAGTGGAAGCCATTGCAGTTGCAGGTGAACTCTCCATATATGCTGGATTTGAAAGCTGGGTTTGATACATGTTTAGCTGCTGTTGACTGCAACAACATGAAAGATTGTGAAAAGAAAAATCCAAAACTCAGAACCACTAAATTTCCCAATATATGTCTAAAGAGAAATATGGTTATGCTTTAAGAACTTACATGTTCAGCCCAAATGTCATGAACAGATCAACTAAAAAATTTGTAAGCAAATGATTCTTGTTTCAAAAGAGAAAGACAACAAAAGAAAATTATCAATGTTACTAACTCTGATACATGTTTAACTGATGCTGACTGCAAAACATGAAAGTCAAGAAAGGAAAAATTCAAAAGTCAAACCAGCAAATTTCCTCTAAAGAAAAAAGTACTTATGCTTGAAGAGCTGACATGTTAAAAATCAACCATTTCTTTCAATCCAAATGTTATAAACTGATAAACTAAACAATTTGCAAACAAATGAATCTTTTTTCAAAAGACAAAGACAACAAAAGAAACATATCTGTTACTTACTCTGAAGCCATTGAAAGGAGCTGCAAGCCTGCAATTGAATCCTCCACTTCAATCTTGAAGCCCGAAAATTAACTTCCGATCTTGTAGTCAACTAAATTCAACACTAGCCAATGTTCGTTGACTTGTCCTCTTAAAGGTACTCTAATTTCCACTGCAAAAATAATATTTTTTTCAAAAGATTCTTCATTAAATTTTTTTTATTTTATTTTTTTGTTTTTTAAATTTATCGCGCGAAATCTCCGCGTTGAATTTTGTCTGTACTTATTTTTGGTTTTGTAATTACACAAATCCTTTCATAAATATCGAACCATATATAACGATAGTTCTGGAATAAATAAAAATATTACATATTATTTATTATTTTTATCGAGAGTTTTGGTCACGCGTTGTCTTGGGTACGATCAATATAGCGAGACTTGGCGACAAATTGAATAAAGTATTATCGAAAGTTGTTGAGTCCTCAGAATTCTCACTTTTTTTTTTCTATTTTAAAAGTTCTCGATTTTCGAGCCTTTCTTTTTGCATTTTCACAAGATATTTTTCTGAGAAAATTTTTTGCTAAAGCTATTTACTTTTAGTAACAAAGCTTCTTTTCAAATTTCCGGTCCTAATTTTCTAGCTTAAATTCCCTTCTAGCTTCATAATTATGTGAATAAATTTTATTTACAGAATATCGGTTTGGTTATTTTAAGCTAGTGCGGATTTTTTTCCTAAAGAGTGTGAAAGTGTAAAAATTCAATTTAAAGCAAAAGGAAAAAAAAAAAAGAAATTTACTAATACAATATTATGTCTCAATTGAGCCGTACCCTGGGACTCATATACAGAGAAGGTTATGATAGGGTATAAACATTACAATGAATTTCATTTTACTCCATTTCAAGTACTCCAAAACTATGTGGCACATCATTTATCTTTGTGCAACAACTGTTTTTATTTTTCTTGCTGTCTGTGTCTATTTGAGCCATATCAATATCATTGTTTGGATGACAGTTTGGGCATAAACAACTGATAAAGAAACCCTTTGGTGAAGCTTAGTGGAGGCATGGAGTTAGGGTGTTAAGAAACAGTAATAAAATGGCAGTGATGGCGATCATTGATGGTTTTCATGCTGTAAATGGATATATTTTGGTGGAGATGGTGGTAAAAAATGTTCTTATTTATACTTCTAGCAAACAAGAATTCAATATAAAAGACGGTCAATAATTTGGTGGAACAAGATATTCCTCAGCAGGATGAGAAATATGTTGCTCTTTCATCTTTAATAATTTATAATCTTGCTGCAAAACCCAAGCAATGTTAGAGCAGGGAGACTGAGTGAGACATGACAGCAAATATTTTCATGTTAGTGTTGACTGTTGTTTTCTCAAATTATATATACGTGTGTTAATGGCCACCCAGTTTCCTTCACGTACAGAAAAGTAATAATTATAGTAATAAATCAACTCTTAAATTCATTGCTTGCTTTTGCTCATGTCTTCCTCCTCAACCTAGTGTTTTGCTACACATGAACATCAGATTTTGTAAAAAAGTGACAAATCTATCTATATAATAAAAATTGTAGAGATTCTAGCTCCTTCATTGTACCACGTTTTTTGCCACTTCTTTTCCGTTTATTGCCTTTCATCTTTTGTCCTCTTCCCTTTCTTGTGTGTGTAAAACAATCATTTTTCCTGCTGCTGCTCCCTCTCACTTCAGTTACACGTGCCTTCCTTCTCCACCGTTCCTTCTACTACCCTCTCTTCAGGCAATCTGGACTGTTCGTGCTAGCAACCCTCTTTTCAAACACTTTGCAGCCATTCTTTAATTTTCGACATCATTCCCCCTTCTTCTTCTTCTTGCTTTAAACATTTGCATTTCTTCTTCTTTTTCTTGCTTCAGACATCTTGAGTTTACATTTCGCTTTTTTTTTTCTAACTATTTGTTCTTCTTCTTTCTCCTTTTGATCTTCGCCAAACTGAATCAGCCCATCCATCCTTTGAAGGTAAAACAAAAAAAATATCTTGATGAAGCCTGCAATGGAGATGAAGCAGGTGCCCCCTTCTTTTTATGTATAGATTTCTTTAGGATGTGAGAGTAGAGATCCAGAGGGAGAATTTGCTTGAGATGCATTTTTCCTTTTTGTAGTGGCTTGATTATGTGCTTGGTTGTAAGTTTCTCATCTCATCTTTCTATTTGATTTGTTGGGGAGGTGTTGTAATTTTGCTTTTCCTATATTAGAAGTCAGTAACGTTGTTTTATGTGGAAGCATTTTTTGAGTTGGGTTTTTTCTTTATGTTGATTCATGTTTTGAAGAAAAAAGAAAAAACTTGAGATTAATGTTGGCTGACAAAAAGAGAGTAAACTGTAGATTCACCATTTTCGCCAAGCGTCTTCTTCAAAAATTGGTTCCCCATTTTTAGGTACAAAATCTAAATTCTTATATTTTGAAGTACGCATCAAAGTTTTTATCCAAAATTAAAATCTACCCTGCTCCTATCATCTTTAGCTTTCATGATTCCCCACTTTTTTCAAAGCATTTGATTGGATAACTTTTACACTCATTGAATGAACATTTTGGTTGTTCACTTACGAAAATCTAAATACAAGCTTATAGTTTTTACAAGTTGGAAAGAATTAATGTAGATGCCTTGGTCTTGATTGTTGTGTAACTTTCTTTGGTGACTTGATGTATTTGGCTTAAGTTAATATAAGATTCAATTTCTATCTTTTGTGTCAAGTTTCCACTTGAATTCCATGGTTTTATTAGTTTATGGTGAATTTGAGTGATATCCATCTCTTATAGATATGAGCTCAATCATAGTAATTTATAAAAAGAATCAAATTGTTAATGGTGAGAACAAGAGATGAAAAGATGGAGTATAGAAACACATTGACTTAAAAAGGTGAAGAAAGAGATAAATCCTCCTATTGAAAATTTTGATTAGATTAGACTTATTCTGTTGGTATTTCACCGCCCAATTATTGAAGAAAAAGAGTGATGAGTAATCTCCCTCTTGCTCCATTATCCCACAAGCTGCTCCTATGACATCATTACCATAAAGGGTTGCCCTGTGGATATCACATCAGATCCTGAATACAAGGTTTTGCAGACAAAGTTGGTAAGCACTGTTTGACTCTATTGATTACTTACTTTTTTTTTTGGACTAAAATTTTTATTTCTCATTAGTGATGCAAACGATGCAGACTTTGGCCTAGGATGAAGAAAAGGTTGTGAAGAAATAAATGAGAGCAGAAGATAATAAAGATAAAAAGATGGATACAACTAGAGAGAACCAAGAATCGGTGAATCTTGATTTGGAGAAACCTGATAAAATAACCGTCGTGATTGTTGTAAATTTGGACAGCATAGTCAAAAAGCAACAACTGTGTAAAGTTGGCATCCTTAAAATGGAGAAAAAATTGGTAAATTTTTTGTTATGTTTCAGCTCTAAATCACAGTGCTGCACCACTGCTTGATTATTTTATTTGTTTCTTGACTGATCTTATTCAACTACATTCTATTTCAGCTATATTCTATCTTTTTTTTTTTGGGTGCATATATTCTATCATTTTTATGCATCTGGTTTGATTGTCTTGGATTTTTTTGTAAACCGAGTCTATTGCAATGAGGATATTGCAATATTCTTGATAGGTAGCTAAGCACCATCTAACAGTCCTATAGAGCATAGTCCAATGTGTTATCATAGCAAGTCCCCTGTTTTTAGGATCATGAGCTCGACGGCCAACAACCAATTACTTGGCCTGCCTTCTATATTGCAATGTAAAATCCGAATTTTTATTATACTGTATACCATATGTGTACATTATTGATAGTGGAAATAAATTCTTTTAGTGAAATTAAAGAATAACCGAATGTAAATTTTCACTTTTCAATTTAAGTGATGAATTATAGTATGGTGTTTAAAGAAAGAAAAAAAACTAATATTAAAGTGTAGCAAGAAATTGTTAGAATTTAATTTGGATAAACGGTATGAAAGCATTAAATGAAGGGATAAATGGCTAGAGGACAAAACAAGGAAAAGAATGGGTTGATAGCCAATCAACGTTGGCTGGAATTGAGTTGGCGTGGAGAAGAGAAGAAAAAGAAAAGAGAAAAGTCAAGGAAAGGGGCTAATAGTGGACTTCTCACCACTTGCTTCTCCTGACAATGGGAATAAACAATAAATGGCAAGTGAGATTAGTCAATAACGGGATTTCAGTAAAGACTTCACACCATTCTTTTTTGCTGCAGTTTTCGTTGGTTTTTAATGCATGAAATGATGAAAGAAACGTGATAAGGAAACAGGTGGTAGTTTCTAACAGGATCAACCTGGCTATATAAGAAGGAATACGTGAGGGAAGATGATTTAGCCAACTTCATCTTCTCAAATAACCTTCTCGCCCATTCTGTTTCTCTGCAAGTTCATCTTTCATTCCTCCGTTTTTCTCATAAATGAGTCATGCAAATTCATCTTTTAGTTAGCCAAACCCTTCTGCAGTGTTTAAAAGCCAAGGAACAAGAGAAGTAAAGCTAAGGGAGGCAAGAAAAACATTCTGTGTTTGGAAGAACAACTGGGTTAAGGTGAGTTCCATAATTTCTATGGTTCTCTTGATATTCAATACTGGGTTTCTATGTGTTATAACGTAATAAACATAGCTATAGCCTTGTTTTAGCTAAGTCATGTTAAAATATATATAAGAACTAGAACAAGGTGTGATCTGAATCAAGAATAGACAATGAAAATACTGAAAATAATGATAATGGGCGAGCTAAAATCTGGAATGTGGAAGTAAGGGCGAGGACCAATGATCGCCAATGAGGCGAGTATGGAAATGAGAACTCGCCAAGGTGTTGTTCAAGAGGACGAGGTCGCCCAACACTAGCTTAATACATGGGCGAGCCCATCGCTGAGTAGAAAGACGTGTGGCGAACTCACACGTATAAGGCATTGGGCGAGTAAAATTTGGGTGAACTCTTAAATCTAAGAAAATGTAAATCTAGCGAGCTGAATGTTGGGCGAGCTCCCAATTAGATAAATAGTCATTCTGGGCGAGCTCATTTGGACGAGCTATTATCTCGCCAAAGTAATTGAAAAGAGTTTTAGGAAAATTGTTAGAAAAGAAAATATTAATGGAATTAATATTTTACCTTGCAGCCGGGAAGTGAGATTGATACGGCGAGTGGAAAGCAAGGCTACATCAGACGAGGTAAGGAAGTAGTATGTGATGAAAATGCATGTCCTGTGGAGTAAAAATGTTAAGAAATATTAGAAATTGTTTTATTTTCCGACATGCATTGGTTGATAAACTGTTTTGATCTTGGGCGAGCTATAAGCCGCCATATGTGGTTTTGTTGGGCGAACTGATTAGGGCGGGCGAGTAGATTTGTTTTAAAGAGAAATCCGGGCAAGCCAAAGTTGGGCGAACCCTTTTCAATATGTTTGGGCGGGCGACCCTTGTTTTAAATATAAGGCGGGCGAACCGTTATCAACGAGCCATACTTTTTGTTTTGAAAAACTAAGTGGCGGGCGATTACTAATTCGCCGTCTTGTCGAGTTAGTCAGGGGCGAGCCGTGAAGGGCGAGCTGACTCTGGCGAACGACTTTAAAGTGTAATTTCCTAAACGAAAAATGAATTATTTTAATATTTCGAAAATAGAAATATGAAACCTTTTTAGGACGAGTTGACCAATGGGCGAGTTGACTATCGGCGAGCTGACTATGGACGAACTAGCATGGGCGAGCCAGTTAACCCGTGCCTTTCTCACACGGAAAATGTTGAGATTGCGGGCTGTTTTATTATTTTATCAAACCTTTTGAAAATCAAATCCTTTTGTGGGAATGATAGACTTTATGAAATAATTCCATAAAGGTTTTTCATGTGATAACTTGATTTTGAGACGATAGGCCATGAGTTCATGCATTATTATACATACACTGTGCGTGACCCATCGAGGGCGATGGCTCGGGTCAAATAGACCAACGAGTGCACCCTATGGCATCACAGGGCTGATGGACCCGCCAAGTCATCAGTGGTCTCGAGGTCACTTGGCAAGTGGACCCGAGGACCATCTATAGATTATGGCCATACATCTAGTTGAGATAGCCGTGAGGGGCGATGGCTTACGGGTGCACCCCAAAAGCGGATGACTTGTGTTCTTTGCATTATTTAGATTGTTGCCTAGTCTCAATTAAATGATTTATGAAAGGATCTGTTGAATCCTGTTTCATGTTAACTGTATTCATTGTTTCCTAATGAGTTTGATCGTTATGATAATTAAATGGTTTTTTTGAGAATATAGTCTTTATTTTTGTAAAGCAGCATACACCTTCCTTACTGAGCACGTTGTCGCTCACTCCTTATTTTTCCACTCCACAGATAACTGAGTTGGACTAAAAGACTTACCTTCCTGAGATTTGATATCGAAAGTATGATGTATTCTTTTATATATTCAGTAAAGTTGTACAGTATTACTTTAAATAGAAGGGAATGTATATACATTTTAGGGAAGAAATTTTAATAATTCATATTCATATATTCGTACTTGAAGTAAAAGTACCAATATTTAATAATGTAGTAAAAGTTATTAAGCATCACAGACAGCCCAACCGGTAATTAAGTGTAAGTTATGAGTAAGTATCATGTTATATAGTGGAATTAGGATGTTACATGCAACCTCAAGTATCAAACTCCATGAAAAATGCACATATATTTTGTTCTCAATTTCATTAATGCAAGCAATTTTCTATTTACTAGACTAATCTTTGCCTTTTTTTTTTTTTAAGATTGATTGATTTCTATTTTTAATTTCTCCATTTAATTTCATAAATATAAATGTATACCAACTCCCTTTCATTATCTCATGCAACTTAGTGAACACTTTTTTAATGAAAAAAACCTACCGAAACAAGTGCTGAGCATACAATAGAATTTAAAATTTTCTATTTAAGGTGCGTTAGCAGTCAATAATTTTATATATTTATATATTTAAACATATAAAATGATAAAAATAAATAGATGTCGCAGCATCGCGCTTGTGTAATTCTAGTATAGAATGAAAAGAGATTTCTTTTTCTTTAGCCTCATATTCTTCTGTTTCTCTTTATATTTTCGATCAGACACGACTCTTCTTTTCTTTTCCTCATCGGAAAGTTTATTGCGACTTCTAGATTTTGTTTGCTGTGAATCTTGAGAAGGTTCTACTTGAGTCGACAGAGGTTGCCTCGTTTCTTCAGAATGCATCACTCCACTTGTACAAAGCGGTAGAAATTGTTGAGAAATCCTCAGTTCACCAGTAGGTTGCGGAAAAGTTTGACTCTGACCCACTTCAGTAAATTGAGGTTGTGGAGAATGCCTCGTTCCACCACTTGTGGATTGCAGTGATTGATCAATCGGAGTCTGATTCAATTGAGATTTGCTTGCTTGTTGGACCTCATCTTGAATCTGATCATATGATGGAAACTGAGACTGGTTTGTTTGCCGGGAGTGACTCCTTGCACCACATAGCCTCAACATCGGGTTGCTTTGATAATCTGGTCTTTGATCAGCTTGATTTGGCATGGATCCGTTGTTCATCGGTACCGCCAAAAACAAAGTGGAAGCCATTGCAGCTGAACTCTCAATGTTTGCTGGATTTTGGTTGCTGGATTTGATCCATGTTTAACTGCCATTGACTGCAACAACATGAAAGATTGAAAAAAGAAATATCCAAAACTCAGAACCACTAAATTTCCTCATTTATGTCTAATGAGAAACATGGAAATTAACTTCAGATCTTGTAGTCAACTAAATTCAACACTAGCCAATGTTGGTTGACTTTTCTTCTTAAAGGTAAACTAATTTCCACTGAAAAATAGTATTTTTTTCAAAAAATTCCTAATTAGATTTTTTTTTTCTTTTTCGCTTTCTAAATTTATTACACGAAATTGCTGCCTTGAATTTTCTTTTGACTTATTATTGGTTTTGTTATCACACAAGTCTTTCCATAAATATCGAACTATATATCGACGGTTCTCTAATAAATAAAAATAATACATATTTATATTTATTATTTTTTATCGAGATTTGTGCTCACGCGTTGGCGTTATAGGATTTTTTTTTTTTTTGATGAAAAATGATAGGATTTATGTGGTGAGATTTAGCGACAAATTGACTAAAGCATTAGTAAATTTTGTTGAATCCGCAAAAATATTCTCACTCTTTTCTTTTCTACTTTGAAAGTTCTTTCGCTTTTCGAGCTTTTCCTTTTCCATTTTCACTAGATATTTTCTTTGAGAAAATTTTTTACTAAGCTATTTATTTTTAGTTTCAAAGCTTAACTTAAATTCCCTTCTACCATCATAAACATGTGAATAAATTTTATTTACAGGGCATCGATTTGGTTATTTAAGTAAGTGCGAACTTTTCTTTTAAAAACTGAAAATGTAAAAATCCAATTTAATGCAAAGAAACAATAGAAAAAAAAAAGCAATTTACTAATACAATATTAATGTCTCAATTTTGAGCCATACCCTGGGGACTCATATACAGAGAAGCCTACGATAGGGTACAAACCGTACAATGAATTTCATTTTACTCCAATTCAAGTACTCCAAAACTAAGGCACATCATTTCTCCATCTTTGTGGAACTAACTGTTCTTTTTTTTCTTGCTGTCTGTGTCTATTTGAGCCATATCAACAACAGATATAAAATGGTGAAGAAACTCTTTGGTGAAGCTCACTGGAGACATGGAGTTTGAGTGTTATGAATCAGATATAAAATGGCAGTGATGGCGATCAGTGATGGTTTTCATGCTGTAAATGGATTTATTTTGGTGGAGATGGTGGGAAAAAAACTAAGTGTTCTATTTATACTTCTTGCAAACAAGAATTCAATATAAAAGACTGTCAATAATTTGATGGAACAAGATATTTGGTGAGATGGTTTGTCTGTTTCATAAGTGGTAAGTGTAAGAAAAGTATAAGAATGTCAAATATGCATAAAACCGCTGCAAGAGGACTAAGGAAATAGACCTGTGCTGACAGGAACTCCAGTGAACTCCTCAGCAGCAGCTATACACAACTTAGATCCTTCAGACGTCTCAGCATGTTTCGTCTTCCAGTGATTCACCTCAACCTCTAATTGTGAGATACTTGAATCTATGCTCTGGAGCCGTAGTTTTCCTCTTAGACCAAAGTAAGCTCGGGCTATTTTCTTCAAATGTTCCATTGCAAATCTCACATTGAAATTAATGCGCAGAGCATCCTTTATTGTATCCCTCCACTTAAACATTTTCTCCTCAGTAACATGTTCAAGTTGTAGATCATCCATCTCTTTGATTGTAGCACAGAAAAGAACATAGATTGTCTCAGCAGCTCTGGGACTTATAAGACTTGTTGCAGAAACATCACCACATGCATCATTGATTCTCTTAACAGTGGGAATTAGAGACAATGGGAAATTGTATCTCCCAAATGTTTTCCGCTCACCCTCTAAGCCCGTGAAGTCTAAGGGATCTGCATTGCTCAAAACTTCTTCATCAAGTTTGGTGAGGAATTTAGTTATAGCCATATCAGCATGGCACATACCGCTTAGAGAACCCTCTGGATGTTCCAAGGCAACTGTTCCATTTTGATTCATCTCATTCTCAGGTGACAATAGACTTAGCCAGTCATCTATTCTGAAACCATCAATCTGAAACAAGAAGTTGGCATATATATCAGGCTTCAGGGATTAGAATTTTAAAGGAAAAGTGAATTTAGATCAAACTATAGGCATCCTGTTCTGTAGGAGTAAATACTAGTCATTATTGAAAAGTACACAATTTCCAGAAATCCCAAACTATAATTGATTTCATTTTTATCAAGTGAAAACCCTAATATTTCTCATTAAGAATTTAATTATTTTACTTCTGAGCCAAAGAGACTTTCAATTAGGAAAGTCATGAAAGAATCCTAAACATGTCAGTTAAAGAACTTGAAAAAATTAATATCATACCTCATCTACTTCAATAGCTGAGTCCATCCTACTTTGTTCCTGCAAATTAAGAGAAAGAAAAGGCACGTGAGTGAGATTATTTCTAATTTTGTAGATATGTACTTCAAACCAATGTGATTATAAGGAGTTATAACATTAACCCTACCATGTAAACAGCTTCTTCATTACTAGAGTCCACTACATGGTGGTCTTGCAATTTAAGAGAAATGTTATGTGAGAGATGAGTAAATGATATCCTGATAGGTCTTAATTAACGCATAACAAAAACAAATTTGTCTAAGAAATTAAACAACAACCTTTCCTCCAAAGTGATTTATAGAGATTGTGAAATTTAACAATAGATAGGACAAGTGGCATCCGAGAAGGAAAAAGAAAACTTAATCATATATTTTCAATGTACCTCCGTTAACAACATTTGCTTGATATTAGCAGCAATAAGAAGGAAGATATCTGCCAGCCAACGATAGTTTATAAGATGACAAATTTGACAAGAATGACCCTAACTAATTTTATGGGGGAAAACTTAATATTTACTATTGTTAGTTTGCCGAAGATATGAAGACACTGCACCAAAGAGAACTAAAGAAATGAGCTCCTGAAATAATAAAACTGACTAGATGAAATTATGTGGGCTAGACTAATTCAGAAGCCACCACTTACTACCTGAGCAAAATCATTTTGATGATCAAGCTCGCTGATTGATGGGGGAATATAACTTTGTCTCTGTGTATTTTCTGCTGGATGTTTTCCCCTGGATTGCTGTCCTCTGACATGCTCTTCTAAGTGTCTGATCTCAACAGTCAACCTTCCATTGTCCTCATGCAAGCGTCTATTCTCAGTACTCAGCTGCCTATTTTCCTCTTGCAAGCGTTTGTTCTTGTCAGACAGCTGGATTAGTTTTACCTGCAGAAGAGCAAAATGACATCAAAGGAGACATACAGACATGCACAGCTATAAAAGTGCCAGGAAAAAGTAGAAACATTATTCAGATTAGGTATGTGTAGCAGCCACCATAATTTCTTTTATCTATTGCAAGAATCAGTTGTTTATAGTATAGTTGATTATTCTAGCCCACCCAGAACCTTCTGCATCCTACTGATGGATGACAACAGCAACCCTCCTTATCTGTAAGGGAGTTGCTGGCCTGAGGATTTGAACTCAGGACTTGAAACCACTTGAGCAATAACCATTGAACCATTAAATCACTCGATTATTTTCATCTCAATTTGGCTCTAGCATTGCATAGAGCATTTCAATGTCCCTTGAAGGTTTTGCGTACCTGCAATCCTATCAAAGAGATTTAGAGACTTGTAGATACCACAAACATGTTTTCTTTTTTTTTTCTCTATGTTTGTACTGGAGATATATGATATAAATTCCTGATAACTGGTTTGGTCACTTTCTTGGGGTGAAAGAAGCTAGGAAACAAAACCTTTTTGCAGCCACTATATTAGTCCACCTGAACTGTTAACGAGGAACAAAATAGTAGGCAGCGTAAAAGTTAAAAAGAATTGTCACATGTTATTAGATTCACTTGTCTCTAAGAATCAAGAGCATCCAGCAGCATTCCTATCTTCTGAAGAAGACAATCATCAGTGCTAATTATCAGAATCTACCTTTCCATATGTGACTTTGATGACTTTGTGACAAGTCCTTTTAACTCTCCCTGCTATTTAGTATTTACTATATTCTTTCTTATTAACCATATCAAGCAGAGGAAATGACATAATCCATAAAAAAAAATTTTCTATGCTGCAGGTCTAGGGCTTCAAATGATGATGGGTAATACGGAATTTAAAGCCAAAAGGCTGGCAAAAAAACATAAGGATATGCATGGCATATGAATATTAGTTACTATTCCTAATTTTTTACCTTCTTTTCTAGTATCAAAGCTCTTTTGGAAATGATTTTGATTCAATAAAAGAAAATAACATACTTTAAAAAAATGTTTGCAGTTTCTGTGCAGTATCAGACCAACAAACTTACAAATGGTAAGTTTCTCCGCAGTATCATCTTTATCATGAAAAATAGAGCCTCAATTTTTTCATTGACAACTTTAAGGTTGCGGCAATGATCATCCTCATCGAGAGACTTATAAAATGCCTCTTGAAACATGAAGCATCAGCTTCATGATCAGGGCAATGGAGCCTTGATTTGTCATAACCATTTAAGTTCCCCAAATTTTCATTTGAGGATAGCATTAAACTCATATAAAAACGTCACTGGGAAAAATGAGTTAAAGAATCGAGAGAAACATAGGTATTTCTATTTCATTACCTTCTGGTTTAGTCGATACTTCTTATCACTCTGTCTCTTGTGTTCCTTTTTCTGAGCCTCATTCAGTTGAGTTCTGCGACCTCTTGCTCTTGGTTGATCTGAAGCTTCTGATGGTTCCCCTTGAATCAACAGGTGTTGGTTTGCTTGAGAATGCACAATTATCCCACTAGTATTCTGCCGAGAGTTCCATGGATCAGCATGTGTAAATTCGTCATACGGTGTAGTATATGCCATTGGTGAGAATAAATAGGGACTTGTAACTTCTGATGTAGTATCCCCCATATTCCCCGATGCCAAATTTTCTTGGCAGATTAACAAATTCTAATTGATCTGGACAACTGAATGATATAATGATAGCAATATTAACTACAAAGATGTGAATAAACCATTGGTTATGAATCATACTACAAATGACAAGGAAAAGATTCCACTCAATTTTATGGGGTTTGTATAATGATTAGACAGAAAGAAAGTGGAAGTCTAAGGTTTCAGATTAGTCGACTCTACCCAAAACAGAGGGAAAGGGAAACAAAATGAGAGCAAAAAGAACAAATAAATTGAGCCTCTCACCAAGAATCCGCAATGAATCCTACATGAAGATTTTACAAATTACAATAAAAAAATATGAGGTGAACATTTCACTCGGCTTAGATCATTAATTGCTTGATTCATTCTATATAAGCAGCTAGTAGTGTTGTTTCTGATGATCGGAATACTGTTTGCAAACTACAAAGTGAAAAAAAAAAGATCAAAGAGGTAGTAAGTCAACACAAATGTTAGAAGCAAGTCAACTCTACAGGAAAAAAAGAAACAGGGAATCAGAAAGAATCATCTTTCATTGAAGACAACAATCATCAGGCATGAGACAAGAAGAAAGAAAATAAGTTGATTTAACTCCGGGAAGCTTATGTGTAGGTATCAAAAAACCAACTGAAGGAACAAATGCTTACTATTTTGAAGTCTTGGACCAAAAATTGCGTGCCAAAATCTTTGTTTTGCTTTTCTGCATTATCGATCCGGTCCCCCAATCGTTTACTCAGAGTTCAAACCTGAAAATTTCCAAAATTGTATGAAATAAAAGGATTCTTTCTAAAAACAAAAATTGATTGTTACCATAATTTAATAGATATTTATAGTGAGTAAAGTTTGTTTTGAACCGTTCGATGAGGACGCAAGGAAATCATTTGGAACCTTCAAGCAAATCATTTGGAACTTTCAGATCATGACGCGTGTTGGAAATGTCATAGCCGCCTGTTCAATTATCGCGCGAAAAACCCAAGTTACCGTTCGTTTTAACTGTTTGCAACATATTCATTTGTAAGAGCATATTTTTTCAGTTTAGCAGTATTAAGTCTCTGATTCTTATATGTACTTAGTTTTAGATCAATCCCTGGTTTTTAAGTAGTTATATAGTTTATTGGCTTTGTTTATCAAGTCACTAAATATGTTGCAGCTCTGAAAGCAGATTTACAGGTAAAAATGTGCAAAATGTAGTTTGTTTTTTTTAAAGCAAATAATTTTATTCATTGATATAAATCACATCCATAGAATATTCTTGCAAAAATGAAACAAGGCACTGCATCACAACTATGACAGTCTCCCCGTCGAAACCAAAGCTAAACATCCAGGATAAAAATGTACAAAAGAGATTGACCTACACAAACATTTTGAAGTTTCTTCGCAGTATCAGTAATAAATGTATTGCAAGTACTGGAAATGACATGGAACTTTGTTACTTGTATTGCGAGTACTGGCTAGCTGCTGAACCGTCAGATTAATGCGCAAGAAAAATCATTTTAATTTCAACCATTGGATATTAGATCGTGCGACAACCACAGCCTCTTTATCTGTTCATGTTCAGCCCAAATGTCATGAACAGATCAACTAAACAATTTGTAAGCAAATGAATCTTGTTTCAAAACAGAGAGAGACAACAAAAGAAAATTATTAATGTTACTAACTCTGATACATTTTTAACTGATGTTGACTGCAAAAAATGAAAATTCGAGAAAAGAAAAATTCAGAAGTCCAACCAGTAAATTTCCTCTAAAGAAAAAAGTGCTTATGCTTGAAGAGCTGACATGTTAACAATCAACCATTTCTTTCAATCCAAATGCCATAAACAGATAATCTAAACAATTTGCAAACAAATGAATCATTTTTCAAAGGAGAAAGACAACAAAAGAAGCATATCTGTTACTTACTCTGAAGCCATTGAAAGGAGCTGCAAGCCTGCAACTGAATCCTCCTCTTCGATCTTGAAGCCCGAAAATTAACTTCCGATCTTGTTGTCAACTAAATTCAACACTAGCCAATGTTCGTTGACTTGTTTTCTTAAAAGTAAACTAATTTCCACTGCAAAAATAATATTTTTTTCAAAATATTCCTCATTGGATTTTTTTTTATTTTATTTTTTTGTTTTTTAAATTTATCGCGCGAAATCTCCGCGTTGAATGTTGTCTGTACTTTTTTTTGGTTTTATAATTACACAAATCCTTTCATAAATATCGAACCATATAACGATAGTTCTGGAATAAATAAAAATATTACATATTATTTATTATTTTTATCGAGAGTTTAGCTCACGCGTTGTCTTGGGTACGATCAATCTAGTGAGACTTGGCGACAAATTGAATAAAGTATTAGCGAAAGTTGTTGAATCCTCAGATAATTCTCACTTTTTTTTTCTATTTTAAAAGTTTTCGATTTTCGAGCTTTTCTTTTTTCCATTTTCACAATATGTTTTCTCTGAGAAAATTTTTTACTAAAGCTTTTTACTTTTAGTACCAAAGCTTCTTTTCAAATTTCCGGTCCTCATTTTCTAGCTTAAATTCCCTTCTAGCATCATTGTTCACAATTACGTGAATAAATTTTATTTGCAGAATATCGGTTTGGTTATTTTAAGCTAGTGCGAACTTTTTTTCCTAAAGAGTGGGAAAGTGTAAAAATTCAATTTAAAGCAAAAGAAGAAAAAACAAGAAATTTACTAATACAATATTATGTCTCAATTTTGAGCCATACCCTGGGACTCATATACAGAGAAGGCTATGATAAGGTATAAACTGTACAATGAATTTCATTTTACTCCAATTCAAGTACTTCAAAACTATGCGGCACATCATTTATCTTTGTGGAACAACTGTTTTTTTTTCTTGCTGTCTGTGTCTATTTGAGCCATATCAATATCCGGGAGACGAATATGTTGCTTCTTTACAGGAGGCTCCTTAGCGATCATAGGACACTTACCTTTCGCTTTTTCTTGGCTAACAACGTCAGCCCAAACATCATCTATGTTTATATCTGCAAGAATGAATTAATTTACAAAAACAAACAAGCAACAACAGCAAACACATAACAGAGGACATCCTAATAAACTCGATTAATCAACTAATGCTATAAGACATACTGAAAGGCTCTAAGATCAACTGAGGGGTTAAAAAGACCAACAACTACACCTCTACTATGCCTAAGTCTAAGAAGTCTATACCTTGACTGATCCCCATAATCTATGCCTAAGCTTGAGAAGTCTAAGATTAACATTGCTCTTTCAATTGTATCAGGCGCAGTCTGACTGTGATAAGCTTCATTCTGTCGAGGTTGACTTTGTTGGAAATTCACCCCTTCACAACTTGCAAACGGCGTATTGTTTATCCCATTAAATTGAGACTGGACTCTGATCAGCTTGATTTGGCATGGATCTGTTGTTCATCTGTGCCGGCAAAAACGAAGTGGAAGCCATTGCAGCTGAACTCTCCATGTTTTCTGGATTTGAAAGCTGGGTTTGATACATGTTTAGCTGCGGTTGACTGCAACAACATGAAAGATTGAAAAAAGAAAAATCCAAAACTCAGAACCACTAAATTTCCCAATACACGTCTAAAGAGAAATATGGTTATGCTTTAAATTTCCCAAATGTCATGAACAGATCAACTAAACAATTTGTAAGCAAATGATTCTTGTTTGAAAAGAGAAAGACAACAAAAGAAAATTATTAATGTTACTAACTCTGATACATTTTTAACCGATGTTGATTGCAAAAAATGAAAAATCGAGAAAGGAAAAATTCAAAAGTCCAACCAGTAAATTTCCTCTGAAGGAAAAAGTGCTTATGCCTGAAAAGCTGACATGTAAACAATCAATCATTTCTTTCAACCAAATGTCATAAACAGATAAACTAAACAACTTGCAAACAAATGAATCTTCTTTCAAAAGAGAAAGACAACAAAAGAAACATATATATTACTTACTCTGAAGCCATTGAAAGGAGCTGCAAGCCTGCAACTGAATCCTCCTCTTCAATCTTGAAGCCTGAACTAAATTCAACACTAGCCAATGTTGGTTGACTTTTCTTCTTAAAGGTAAACTGATTTCCACTGCAAAAATAATACTTTGCTTTCTTGCTGTCTGTGCCTATTTGAGCCATATCAACAACTTTGTTTGGGTGGCAGTTTGGGCATAAACAACTGATAAAGAAACCCTTTGGTGAAGCTTATTGGAGTCATGGAGTTAGGGTGTTAAGAAACAGTTATAAAATGGCAGTGATGGCGATCATCGATGGTTTTCATGCTGTAAATGGATATATTTGGTGGAGATGGTGGTAAAAAATGTTCTTATTTATACTTTTAGCAAACAAGAATTCAATATAAAAGACTGTCAATAATTTGGAGGAACAAGATATTAGGAGAGATGGTTTGTCTGTTTCATAAGTGGCAACTGTAAGAAAGGATGAGAACGTCATATATGCATAAATCTGTTGCAAAAGGATTAAGGAAATAGACCTGTGCTGACAGGAACTCCAGTAAATTCCTCAGCAGCAGCTATACACAACTTAGATCCTTCATATGTCTCAGCACGTTTCATCTCGCAGTCATTCACCTCAGCCTTTAATTGTGAGATCCTTGCATCTATGCTCTGAAGCCGTTGGTTTTCTATTAGACCAAAGTAAGCTCGGGCTATTTTCTTCAAATGTTCCATTGCAAATCTCACCTTGAAATTAATGCGCAGAGCATCCTTTATTGTATCCCTCCACTTAAACATCTTCTTCTTGGTAACATGTTCAAGTTGTAGATCATCCATCTCTTTGATTGTAGCACAGAAAAGAACAAAAATTGTCTCAGCAGCTCTGGGATTTATAAGACTTGTTTCAGAAACATCACCATATGCATCATTGATTCTCTCAACAGTAGGAATTAGAGACAATGGGAAATTGTATCTCCCAACTGTTGTCCGCTCCCCCTCTAAGCCTATGAAGTCTGAAAGGTCTGCATTGCTCAAAACTTCTTCATCAAGTTTGATAAGGAATTCGGTCATAGCCATATCATCATGGCACATATCATTTAGAGAACTCTCTGGATGTTCCGGAGCAGACTCATGGATAGCAACTCTTCCATTTTGATTCATCTCATTCTGAGGTGACACTAGAATTTGCAAGTCATCTATTTCCAAACCATCACACTGAAACAAAAAGTTGGCAAATATATCATGCTTCACGAATTAGAACTTTAAAGGAGAAGTGAATTTAGATCAAACTATAGGCATCCTGTTCTGTAGGAATAAGTATGCAATTTCCAAAAATCCCAAACCATAATTGATTTCATTTCTATCAAGTGAAAACCCTAATATATCTCATTAAGAATATAATTATTTCACTTCTGAGCCAAGGAGACTTTCCATTAGGAAAGTCATGAAAGATTCCTAAACATGTCAGCTAAAGAACTTGAAAAAATAATATCATACTGCTGCTCCTTCAATATCTGAGTCCATCCTACATTGTCCCTCCAAATTCAGAGATAGAAAAGGCACGTGAGTGAGATTATTTCTCATGTAGATATATACCTCAAACCAAATGTGATAATAAGGAGTTATTAACATTAACCCTACCATGTAAACAGCTTCTTCATTACTAGAGTCTTCTAGACGGTGGTCCCGCAATTTAAGAGAAATGTTATGTGAGAAATGAGTAAATGAAATCCTGATAGGTCTTAGTTAACACATAACAGAAGCCAATTTGTTTAAGAAATCAAACAACAATTTTACTCCAAAGTGATTTATAGAGATTTTGGAATTTAACAATAGATACGATAAGTTCATCAGAGAAGGAAAAAGAAAACTTATTCATATATTTTCTATGTTCCCCAGTTAACTTTATTTGCTTGATATTAGCAGCAATAAGAAGGAAGATATCTGCTAACCCATGACAATTTAAAAGATGTCAATTTTGACAAGAATGGCCCTAACTATTTTTATGGGGTAAAACTTGATATCTACTATTGTTAGTTTGCCAAAGATGTTAAGAAATTGCACTAAAGAGAACTAAAGAAATGAGTTCCTAAAAAAATAAAACTGACTAGATGAAATTATGTGTACTAAACTAATTCGGATGCCAACACTTACTACCTGGGCATAAACATTTTGATGATCAAGGTGGCTGATTGACTGGGAAATATTACTGTCTTGTCCCCGTGTATTTTCTGCTGGATGTTCCCCCCTGGATTGCAGTCCTCTGACTTGCTCTTCTAAGTGTCTGATATAAACAGTCAACCTCCGATTTTCCTCTTGCAAGCGTTTGTTCTCAGCAGACAGTTCAATTTTTTTTTCTGCAGAAGAGAAAACTGACATCAAAGGAGAGATACAGGCATGCATGGCTAAATATGTGCCAGGAAAAAGCAGGAACATTATTCAAATTACATATGTGTAGCAGCCACCAAAATTTCTTTTATCTACTGCAAGACTCAGTTGTTTATAGTATAGTTGATTATTCTAGCTGACCCTGAACCTTCTGCATCCTACTGATGGATGATAACAGCAACCCTCCTTATCTGTAAGGGAGTTGCTGGCCTGAGGATTTGAACTCAGGACTTGAAATCACTCAAGCAATAACCCTTGAACCATCAAATCACTCGATTATTTTCATCTCAATTTGGCTCTAGCATTGCATAGAGCACTAAAATGTTCCTTGAAGTTTTTGTGTACCTGCAATGCCACCAAAGAGATTTAGAGACTTATAGATACCACAAACATGTTATTTATTTATGTTTGTACTGAAGATATATGATATAAATTCCTGATAACTGGTTTGGTCACTTTCTTGGGGTGGAAAAAGCAAGGAAATAAAACCTTTTTGCAGCCACTATATTTGTCGACATGAACTGTCAACGAGGAACAAAATCGTAGACAGTGTAAAAGTTAAAAAGAATTGTCACATGTTATTAGATTCACGTGTCTCTAAGAATCAAGAGCATCCAGCAGCATTCCTATCTTCTGAAGAATCAAATCTTCTATTACAATCACCAGTGCCGACTATCAGAATCTGCCTCCCCATATGTGACTTTAATGACTTTGTTACAAGTCCTTTTAACTCTCCCTGCTATTTAGTATTTACAATCTTCTTTCTTATTAAGCACATCAAGCAAAGTAAATGACATAATCCATATAAAAAAAAAAGAGTTTTCTATGCTGCAGATCTAGGGCTTCAAGTGATGATGGAAAATATTGAATTTAAAGCCAAAAAGCTGGCAAAAAAACATAAGGATATGCATGGCATATGAATATTAGTTAATATTCCTAAGTTTTTACCTTCTTTTCTAGTATCGAAGCTCTTTTGGAAATGATTTGATTCAATAAAAGAAAATAAAATACTTAAAAATAATGTTTGCAGTTTCTGTGCAGTATCAAACCAAGGAACTTACAAAAATATCATCTTCATCATGAACAATAAAGCCTCAATTTTTCATTGACAACTTTAAGTCTGCGGCAATGATCATCCTCATGGAGAGACTTATACAATGCCTCTTGAAACATGCAGTATCAGATTCATGATCAGGGCAATGGAGTCTTGATTTGTCAAAACCATTTAAGTTCCCCATATTTTCATTTGGGGATAGCATTAACCTTACATAAAAATTTTACTGGGAAAAATGAGTAAAAGTATAGGCAGAAATATAGGCATTTCTATTTCATTACCTTCTGGTTTAGCCGATACTTCTTATCACTCTGTCTTTTGTGTTCCTTTTTCTGAGCCTCATTCAATTGAGTTCTGTGACCTCTTGCTCTCGGTTGATCTGAAGTTTCTGATGGTTCCCCTTGAATCAACTGTTGTTGGTTTGCTTGAGAATGCACAACAACCCCATTAGTATGCTGCCAAGAGTTCCATGGATCAGCATGTATAAATTGGTCATACGGTGGAGTACATGCAATTGGTGAGGGTAAATAGGGACTTGTAACTTCTGATGTAGCATCCTCCATATTCCCAAATACCAGATTAACAAATTCTAGTTGATCTGGACAATTGAATGATATAATAATAACAATATTAACTACAAAGATGTGAATAAACCATAGGTTATGAATCATAATACAAATGACAAGGAAAAGATCCCACTCAACTTTATGGGGTTTGTATAATGATTAGACAGAAAGAAAATGGAAGTCTAATGTTTCAGATTAGTCAACTCTACCCAAAACAGAGGGAATGGGAAACAAAATGAGGGCAAAAAGAACACATAAATTGAGCCTCTCACCAAGAATCCTCAACGAATCCTGGATGAAGAACTTACAAATTACAGAAAAAAAAAAAGAGGTGAACATTTCACTGAACATTTTTTGCTTGATTCATTCTGGATAAGCAGCTAATAGTGTTGTTTTCTGATCATCTGAACATTTTTTGCAAAACTAAAATGTGAAAAACAAAAGATCGTAGAGATAGTAAGTCAACACCCAACTCTACCAGAACCAAAAAAACAGGGAATCAGAAAGAATCATCTTTCATTGAAGACAACAATCATTAGGCATAAGACAAGAAGAAAGAAAATAAGCTAATTTAACTCTGGGAAGTTTATGTATGGCAACATTTTATTCTACAAAGTATCAAAATACCAACTAAAAGAAGGAAGAAAAGCTTACCATTTTGAAATCTTGGACCAAAAATTGCTTCCCAGAATCTTGGTTTTGCTTTTCTGCATTACTGATCCAGTTCCCTAGTCGTTTAGTCAGAGTTCAAAACTGAAAATTTTCAAATTTTGCATGAAATAAAAGGATTTATTTCTAAATACCAAAATAGACTATTACCATAATTTAATAGAAGATGTTTACAGCGAGTATGGTTTGTCTCTGAATCGTTCGATGAGGACGTAAGGAAATCATTTGGACCTTTCAGATCATGACACGTGATGGAACCGCCACAGCCGTCTCTTCAATTATCGCTCGAAAAGCTCAAATTACCGTTCGTTTTGACGGTTTGTGGCGTTTTAATTTAAAATCGTAGTATTCAAAAAAAAAAAACTCAAGATCCATGTGATTTATAAGCAAGGATTTTTTAATCTAATAATTTTTTTTTATAATTTAAGGTGGGAGTGAAAAATGACGGATTCAAATTTAAATTTTTAATATATTACAAATTTCTTTAACCATTCCGTAAATAAAACTACTTATTTATCATAAGCGAGTTTCTTTCGCGGAAGAGCCAAGTCGCGCGTTGAACTTTGTTTGTATTGGTTTTTGGTTTTGTTTTCACACAAATCTTCTCATTAGCGCCAAATTATATCGACAGATGCGGAATAAATGAAAATAATACATATTTTAATCGAGAGTTTTTCTCACGCGGTTTCATGGGTAAGAACGATTTGGCGACGAATTGGCGAAATATTGATGAATCCTCAAAAAAATTCTATCATTATTTTATTTTTTATATATATTTTTTGTTATTGAAAAAATATTAAATAATTACATATGAGAATACTTGAGTTCGAATTCAAGAGTTATAATATGTCACAACTCATCATTAATCACTAAGTCAAAAGATTGTTAGTTATTTTTTATTTTTTTACCTCTAATTGTTTTTCCGTTAATTTCAGTTTTGGAAACTTCAATTGCTTTTCGACTTTTTCTATTTTCATTTTCACTGGATGTTTTATTTCAGAAATTAATTTTCTAAAGCTATTTCATTTTTAGTACCAAAGCTTCTTTGCAAACTTCAATTTTCCGGTCCTAATTTTCTAGCTTAAATTCCCTTCTAGCATTATAATTCATAAATATGTGAATAAATCTTATTTACAGAACATAGATTTGGTTATTTTAAGCTAGTGCAAACATTTTTTTAAAAGAGTATGAAAGTGTAAAAATCCAGTTAAAAAAAAAAGAAAACCATAGAAAAATACAAGAAATTTACTAATACAACATTAATGTCTCAATTTTGAGCCATACCGTGGGACTCATATATAGAGAAGGCAATGATAGGGTACGACTGATGAATTTCATTTTACTCCCAGTACTCCAAAAAAATGTGGCACATCATTTCTCAATCTTTGTGGAACGACTGTTTCTTCGGTTGCTGTTTGCGACTCTGTGTCCATTTAAGCCATATGAACTATTGAGAAAAATATCCCTCAAATCAAACACTCATAAAAATAGAGAAAAATAAAAACAAACACAATAATTTTAATGTGGTTTGGCCCACTCATAAAAATAGAAGAAAGTAAAAACAAACACAATAATTTTAATGTAGTTTGGCCCAACCAATTTGGCCTACAACCACTCAACCAATCAAACAATTACAACTGTGTAATTTTTAGAAGAGAAAAATTGCAAACTCCTTACAAATCCAACCGTACAATTTTTAGAAAGAAAAATTGCAAACTCTTAACAAAACCCACCTATGTAATTTTTAGAGAGAAAAATTGCAAACTCCTAACAAAGATCCCAAAGCCCAACTACACTCTTTAATAGCCCAAGCCCTAGCTATTCTATCGGTGCCTACAATTGTTTGGGATATTTTACAAATCAAGTCTAACACTTTATTTATAAGAGAAGAGCCCTTATAAATTCTCCTATACTTTCGATGTAGGATTCAAGGCAAACTCCAACATGTACAACATTGTTTGGGTGATAGTTTGGGCATAAAGAGCTGATAAAGAAACCCTTTGGTGAAGCTCATTGGAGACACGGAGTTTGAATGCTATGAAACAGTTACAGAATGGCAATGAAGGCGATCGGTGGTGGTTTTCATGCTGTAAATGGATATTATGTGGAGATAGCGGAAAAAAAAAACAGGTGTATAATTTTTACTTTTGGCAAACAAGGATTCAATATAAGACTGTCAATAATTTGGTTGAATAAGATATTAGATGAGATGGTTATCTGTTTCATAAGTATAAGAAAGGAATAAAAATGTCAAATATACATAAAATTGTTGCAAGAGGACATAGGAAATACACTTGTGCTGACAGGCACTCCAATTAATTCTTCAGCAGCAGCTATACACAGCTTAGATCCTTCGTATGTCTCAGCACAGTTTTATCATCCAGTCATTCACCACAAACTCTAATTCTGAGATGCTTGCATCTATTTACTGGAACAGTAGGTTTCCTATTTAAGGGTGAGATTAATGTGCGGCTAAATATCGGACAAGCTTTCGAAGTAAGATGGATAGCCTAGTCTTTTAGCAAGTTTAGTGATACCTAAACAATTTGTGGCAAATTATGGAACCAAATAATATATGAAGTTAAGAAATTCATTAGCAAAAATAGCTTCCGTCTATGACGCATCAAGATGCAAGCAATGTTGGTTAAACAAAAATAAGTAAAAGCTTTATTTGGTAAAGACAAATTATTGAATACATTTTTAACGATTAGAATGATTAGATTATAAAGAAAACGCGCAATGCCATTCTTAAAGATGAAATTTTATGAGAGGTAACAAATGAATCCACACCACGTCAAGTTTGTGACTTGAGTTGAGCAAGTATATGACGAAAACATTTATAAACCGACTGTATCTCAAGCAGCACAAATTGATACAAAGAAAAGCATGAGCTTCTAGAACCTTAGAGTTTCCAAATCAGACTAGTCAAAAAGTCATTGGTGATATAAATAATTGATGCAAAGTAAAGCATTCTTACTGCCATCTTAGTAAATGATATGTTTTTATCCGTGCCTTAAAAACATAACCATTCCTCAACATTCAAAGAGGTTCAAGGCTAAGAAAGTTCCTTGCATCCACAAAAGGAAAATATATAAACATCCAATGAGTATAAAAGAAACATGAAACTAAGATCTAAATCTTGAGAATTAGTAGCGGTGTCATCATGAACCTCGGCATGGCCTCAACCATGGCGTTCATGAACATTGTTTCCCGCCTCAGTCTCGACAACGGTATCACCTTCACCGTGGCTATCATCACTACCATTATCACTACCATCATCATCATCTCTAACTGTCTTCAACTCATCCATAGAAATCATAGACAAATCCAAGTCAGGATAAACGTGCTGCACCTCATTTATGCACGACTTAAAAGCTTCTCGGCCAATGTGATTAGCTTGCGTCATGGCTTCATTCTCTTTCACCTTAGCCTTAGCAAGTTCCCCCTCCAAGGACTTCACCTCGAGTTGAAGACTACTAGCTTCTGTTTTTGCCTTTTTCAAGTCTCCATTTAGAGTAATAGTCTTTTTGTGATACTCGTTGCGCTCTTGTTCAATTTGTTTAGTCTGTTCTTCAGCCTTGATAGCATAAGCCAAGGCCAGCCAAGCATGATGCATGCTATTATGAGCGTTAGCAGAAAAAGGAACATACATTCTCTTTTTATCTGAAGAAAATAGGATCTCATTAGTAGGACATATATGGTAAGCATGAAGAATGTTAAAAATGATATACCATGAAGATGCTTTCACAAAAATGATTTACCAGTGGGAGGAAGCAAGCTCGCGGAAATCTTACGCCACAGAACCATTATCAAAAGCACTATCTGTCTCCCACAATTCCACAGATAAGGTGACGGGCTTCGCAGCAGTTACCTCTGCAGCAAGAGCTGGAGTGGTAGAAGAACTTGCGTCAACATAACCACGTCGCTTTGAAAACGTTTCAATAATTTCAGCACTTGGAGCCTTCAATTTTGAAACCTGAGCTCCATTACCTTGGCTGCATTGTGACCGTCGCTCGCCATCACTAGCCATACCTTTGTCGAAATCGAACCGATTGATCCAACTATTGATGCTACAGCCAGCTTTGGCATCCCTCCTAGCATTTTCACTTCTGTCGGTTATATCTGAAACAAAGGATAAAAAAATTCATATACGTATTGGAAAAAATGAAAAATCAAAGATTTACATAGGAGCTCCCATGATCAATGCCTAAGTTTGAGAAGTCCGAGATTAACATGACGCTGTTGATGTCCAGGAACGACTGATAGAGATTCGAAAATTGGCAATTGAGCATCGACTTTGGGAAGCATCTCGCAAAGAAGTTGATCAGACTATTCCAGTTGAAAAAGGTTTGCTAAATGGTTACAGGAGAAAGAGTTATTGAGTGATACGTATCTATTTATATTAAGTCAGCAGCTGCAGCTGCGTTTGATTCCATGCTTGATATGAGAATTCAGGTATTGCTTCGCCGCATAAAAATTAGTAAAAGAGGTAGCCATCCGTTGCACCACTTTTGTTTGACATTGATAGACCATAAAACTGGGAGACACAATTTTGTAAGACTCCGCAGAGTCGGTATTAGTGTTTATGGTTCGGCTGATGTGACTGTCAATGGACGACTTATAATTTTTAATAGAGTTGGGAAGGATGAGTATTATTAAAACGATAAAAAAAAAAAAAACATTGCTATTACCATTTGCATTGATTTTCTTAGAAAGTTCAGCCATGAGCGTAGTTCCAGCTTGAGAATTCTCTTCATTTTTTGTATGATGCGCACTGGCAACAACACCTCCACTACCACCTGAAACCGTCCTTTGTGAATCTTGATCTTAATTACTCATTTGCAAACCAATAATGAGCTGAAATTAAGTGGAAAAATAAAGACATGATTTTAGACTCAGAAAGCTTTCCCAAAAATTATATACATGATTTAGTTTGAGATTGAATTGAAGGTGACTTTTGAGCATGCAATCATCTTTCAAATTTGATAATTTGAGCTTCTGAATTAATTCATTAAAGTAAAAAAATTAATTTTAAAAGGTTTTTTTTTTCATTTAAAAAAAAAAAACATAGTAACGAATGTTGAATATAATAAAGAACTAAAAAATTGTTGGCCCATTTCCTGTCATAAATATATATATATATATATATATATATATTTGTTAATGACTAAATATACAAATAAAAACAATTGACGTACCTGCTCAATAACTCACGGTTCCAAATCATGGTGGTACTGCATATTAAGGCAAATTAAATCAGATAAGAAACTATACTCCAAAGTGAAAATGGGAAATGGTAAAACCTAAAGAACAGAAAGGAATCGTTCATTTTAATTATCTGTTTGATGAGGAGGAAACATATCTATCTAAATTGGGGGCAGAAAACTTATTCATGATAATGTAAGAAATTTTGAATCGATGTATCTAATGTGTCGATGCCGAAAACAACACATCATAGATTATAAATGCGGAACAGGATACTAACCTCCAGCCATTGATACTGAAATATTGTGCTGCGATAAAATTGCGTGCCTTTCGTATTTGATCTTCTAATCTTAAGCAAACTCACTAATGGTGTGTTTTTCAGAATGCTCAGATTAGAGACCCAATACCCTATATTTTTCTTTATATACGTCTTCCCATTAAAAACGTAATTCAATTAGTGGGTAGTTATCACTTGTAGATATGGATAAATAATTAAAAATTTATTAGATAACGATAATAAAATATAAGACCACAATAAGAAGTTTTAAGAGGTTGTGAAACTAACCTCAAGTCTTTTATTTCCTATAAAACACTACTGACTAAGTAGTTAACTTATGTGGGGAACTTACATTCTCCCACTTGGTCCGTATATTTTATTATACTTGCTATTCCATCCATAATCTATGAATCTTTATGCTTAAATTAAAGAAACAAAATACATGAATCATGACGACAAGTCCTCTAAGAATGAGTAATATCTTCCATGTATTACAATATATTTCATCTCTTCAATATCAGCCTATATGTGATAACATATTTTAATGAATAAACCTTATGTTTATTCTAGGTCCAAAATTTATTGTTATTCTCAATAACCAATATGTGCACCAAATATTGAGAAAACAAAACAAATGAATAAGAGTTTCATTACAAATAAAAGTTGTCTATACAACTAATTCACAAGATGGAACCAAGTCCCATTCGCACTACATGATCCTTAAAACCCTTTGGTGGCATGCCTTTTGTTAAAGGATCTGCTATCATCAATTCAGTGCTAACGTGCTCAATGACCACTATATTCTCTTTAACATGTTCTCTTATGGCTAAATACTTAATGTCGATATGTTTACTTTGACTACCACTTTTGTTGTTTTTAGCCAAGAAAACCGCAGCTGAATTGTCACAGTATATTCTTAATGGCTTTGAAATGGAATCCACAATTCTAAGCCTATATATGAAACTCTTCAACCATACACCATGTGAGGTAGCCTCAAAACAAGAAACGAACTCAGCCTCCATGGTAGAAGTAGCAACTAAAGACTGCTTTGCACTCCTCCAAGATATGGCTCCGCCAGCAAGCATGAAAACATATCTAGATGTTGATTTTCGTGAATCAACACATCCAGCGAAGTCTGAATCTGAATAACCAACTACCTCTAGGTTGCTAGTTCGTCTATACATAAGCATGTAATCTTTGGTCCCTTGAAGGTACCTCATTACTTTCTTTGCAGCTCTCCAGTGGTCCATACCCGGATTACTCTGATATCTTCCTAACATTCCGACTGCAAATGCAATGTCAGGTCTTATGCAAACCTGAGCATACATTAGGCTTCCAACAGCTGAAGCATATGGAATGTTTTGTATTTGTTCCCTTTCAAGTTCATTTTTCGGGCACTGGTTCAAATTGAACTTGTCACCTTTTACTATTAGTGCTACACTTGGTGAGCAATCTTTCATCCGAAATCTCTCAAGAACCTTATTGATATAGGTCTCTTGAGACAGTCCTAGGATACCTTGAGGTCTGTCTCTATGGATCTTAATGCCAATGACATAAGATGCCTCACCCATATCCTTCATATCAAATTTCTTAGAGAGAAATTGCTTCACCTCATGCAGCAACCCTTTATCATTGGTTGCAAGTAAGATATCATCCACATATAGGACAAGGAAACAAATTTTACTCCCACTAACCTTGTGATATATGCATTGATCCATGGTGTTCTCTACAAAACCGAATGAAGAGATGACATCATGGAATTTTAAATACCATTGACGGGAGGCTTGTTTCAATCCATATATGGATTTCTTGAGCTTGCATACCAAATGCTCACCATTACTAGAGGAGAATCCTTCCGGTTGTTTCATATAAACCTCCTCCTCTAGGTCTCCATTCAAGAATGCAGTTTTCACATCCATTTGATGCAGTTTTAAGTCAAAATGAGCAACCAATGCCATAACAACTCGAAGAGAATCTTTCTTTGATACAGGGGAAAAAGTCTTTGTGTAATCGATTCCTTCCTTTTGAGTGAATCCTTTAGCTACAAGTCTTGCCTTATATCTATCAATGTTGCCTAATGAGTCCTTCTTTGTTTTAAAGACCCATTTACATCCAATGGCCTTTGCACCATTAGGCAACTCAACAAGATCCCAGACTCCATTAGATGCCATATAATTCAACTCATCTTTCATGGCATTGTACCATAATTCAGATTTACTGCAACTCATGGCTTGTGAAAATGTTTCAAGGTCATCTTTGGCTCCAAAATTATAGTCAGACTCTTGTAGATACACAACGTAATCACTAGGTATTGATGATTTCTTCATTCTAGTTGATCTTCTTAATGTTGTGTCAGCATCCTCCTGTGGAGTATGTTGCACAACTGGTTGCTCAACAGTCTCTGGTAATTGTTGAACAACTGGATCTACTGGATTGTCATCAGCAACTTGTGGAGCTTCAATGATTGGTTGTTCAACATCCATTTGAACTTGAGGGAAGTTATGAACAACAACCAATTTGTCACTTGAAATGGGAGCTTGAATATCTAAATGATCCTTCTTAGAAACTATGTTTCGAGATTGATCACTCCCACTAATCAAGTCATTTTCAAGAAACTTTGCATTTCTTGATTCCACAATTCTAGTGACATATGATGGACAATAAAATCTATAACCCTTAGACTTTTCAACAAATCCAATGAAATACCCACTTATAGTCCTTGGGTCCAATTTCTTTTCTTGTGAATTATAAACTCTTACTTCAGACGGGCATCCCCAAACGCGTATATGTCGCAAACTCGATTTCCAACCTTTCCATAATTCAAAAGGTGTTTTTGGAACAGCTTTAGTTGGAACCCGGTTTAATACATACACTGTCGTTTTAAGAGCTTCGGTCCACAAGGATTTAGGAAGCTTGGAGTTGCTAAGCATACTCCTTACCATGTCCATCAAGGTTCAGTTTCTTCTTTCTGCTACACCATTCTGGTCTAGAGATCCAGGCATAGTGTATTGGGGTTGAATCCCATGCTCTTCAAGAAACCTTGCAAATGGACCAGGTGCTTGTCCATCCTCAATGTATCTACCATAGTATTCTCCACCTCTATCTGATCTCACGATCTTAATTTGTTTTCCACATTGTTTCTCTACTTCTGCTTTGAAAACTTTAAAAGCATCTAATGCTTCGTTCTTATTATGAAGCAAGTAGAGATACATGTACCGTGAATAATCATCTATGAATGAGATGAAGTATTTCTGACCATATGAGTCCATATCCGGACTACAAATGTCCGTATGTATGATCTCTAATATGTCTGAACTCCTCTTGGCAACTGTCTTTGTCTTGTTGGTCTGCTTTCCCTTTATGCAGTCCACACAAGTATCAAAGTCAGTAAAATCCAAAGTACTAAGTACTCCATCATTCACTAACCTTTTAATTCTCTCTACGGAGATATGTCCTAATCTCCGATGCCACAATATAGAAGACTTTTCATTCATAACACATCGTTTAACACCAACATTGTCTTGGACGTGCATTATACTATTTGAAATACTATTTTGTAAATGAATTCGAAATAAACCATCAATCAACATCCCATTTCCAACAACACTAGATTTATAAAGCAAGCGGAAAGCATTTTCATAAAATTCAAAAGAAAATCCAAGTGGTACAAGTCTTGAAACTGAAATTAAATTTCTAGAGTAACATGGAATATAAAAGGTTCTTTCCAAATTCAAAGCAAAACCAGTATCTAAAACTAATCTGCACGTCCCTACTGCTTCCATTTGAGAACGCATCTTGTTTCCTGAATAGATGCATTGCTCACTGGCCATTGGTTTCCTTTGGTTTAGAAAACCCTGCAAGGTATTTGAAACATGGATTGTAGAACTAGAATCAATCCACCAAGTGTTATGACAAACATCAACCATATTAGATTCATAACAAACAAGTGAGATTGGATTACCTTTCTTTTCAAGCCAAGCCTTATATTGTTGCAGTCCTTCTTCATGTGTCCCTTCTTTTTACAGAAAAAACACTTGGACTCTTTCTTCTCAGTCTGGATAGGTATTTTACCCTTTCCCTTTTGTTTGGCTTGCGCTTTGTTCTTTCCTTGTGTTGCCATATGTGCACTTTCACCCATTTCCATTAGCAACCTCCTTCCTCCTGAACACACATGGTCAGGAGTTCATTAATTGACCATTTTTGCTTATGTGTGTTGTAAGAAATTTTGAAAGGTCCATATTGTTGTGGAAGGGAATTCAGAATAAAGTGCACAAGGAAAGATTCAGACATCTCAACCTCAAGAGACTTCAATTGAGTCGCTATGTCCCTCATCTGCATGATGTGCTCACGCACACCTCTAACACTAGTGAGCTTCATAGATGATAACTTTGTCATTAGGGTGCTAGCTAGTGCCTTATCTGAAGACTCAAACTGTTCATCAATAGCCTTTAGCAATTCCTTGACATTTTTACACTCAAGGATTGAACCACGAATACTAGCCGATATACGTGTCCTTATGAACATCATACTTAAGCGATTAGATCGCTCCCATCGTTCATATAGGGCAATCGCACCCTGAAGGCTAGTATCAGTAGGTACAGGTGGTTCATCCTTCCTAATGGCATAATCAATGTCCATGCATCCTAATTGAAGAAGAACTCTCTCCTTCCATATCTTGTAATTATCACCAGTTAAATAGGGAATATCACATTTATCATCAGAAAAATTCAGAGGTTGTATAACTGCAAATAAATCAAACATTCACGCTTATATTACAGAATTTGAGGCAAATAAACATATATCATGCTTTACCAATGTAAATCATGCATCAAAATATGAATCAAATAACATATAAAACTGTCTGTGGGCGAAGTTCTAATTTAAACAGATTCATATATAACTTTATAATGAAACTATCAAATTATATTCCTTTTCTTAATTCCTATGGGTAAATTAAGAAAAATAATTTGTTACTTCATCCTAATTAATCACACAAATATAATAAAAATTCTTGTGGGATAAAATTTATTATATTAAATATGATTAATTACAATTAATGTCATTTTTCTATATGTGACTGAATATACTTGATATATAATTTAACTTAATCAAGAATGTTGTGGCTATTCCTTGATCAAGAAAAATTATATAGATCACATGACATCAAATTTTATGCATAAATAGTAATTTTCTGATCATGTACACAGTCAGCATATTATAAATAGATAATATTGCATACATACATTCATTACTTACACATAAAATTCAAGCATATAAATATATCATGAATCAAATAATGGTATAAATTTAATTCTTTTATGATTAATTTAATAATCAACACTCTTAAATTCTTGCCCAAAACCATAATGTAAGATTTATTATATTGTTTAGAAACAACGCCAAGAGGTTAAACCGTATACCTCTCCAAAACAAAAGAGAAATAAAAAAAAAATTTACGATGCCACATTATGGCTCCCTTAATTAATTTATATTCAAATATAATATACATTTATATTAAACTTAACTAAGCTATTCTATCAGAATACCTCTTAGCCCTTAAATTCTTTAGTGGTCTGTGCAATAATTTACGATCTCATGATTGCCGTCCACTATTCATGCTTTCATATTGGGCTATCGTTTAAAATATAATGATTCTTCAATTAATCCTTCTTTCAGTAACTAAGTTACATGAATTGATTCAAGAACCTTTTTTTTTTAATATCCTTTATGCTTTAATAATATACTAGTTTAAAAAGCCTTCTCATACACAGATCAGAAACAAGACTAAGGCAAAAGCTAAGATTCAGCGTTTTAAATGCCTTATTTCTATATTACAAACAATTATCAATTGTTCAGGCAAAATCAAGGCAGAGGTTAACAGGCTCGGATACCAACTGTAAGAAATTTTGAATCGATGTATCTAATGTGTCGACGTCGAAAACAACACATCATAGATTATAAATGCGGAACAGGATACTAATCTCCAGCCATTGATACTGAAATATTGAGCTGCGATAAAATTGCGTGCCTTTCGTATTTGATCTTCTAATCTTAAGCAAACTCACTAATGGTGTGTTTTTCAGAATGCTCAAATTAGGGACCCAATACCCTATATTTTTCTTTATATACGTCTTCCCATTAAAAACGTAATTCAATTAGTGGGTAGTTATCACTTGTAGATATGGATAAATAATTAAAAATTTATTAGATAACGCTAATAAAATATAAGACCACAATAGGAAGTTTTAAGAGGTTGTGAAACTAACCTCAAGTCTATTATTTCCTATAAAACACTACTGACTAAGTAGTTAACTTATGTAGGGAACTTACAGATAATACTCTCAATGTTTTTAATAATGCTTGTAGTGTGCTAGCATCTAAAACGAAGGGATTTTCAAAGACTAGATATATAAAACATCATTTTTTGGACTCAAATGCATCAATTATGTTTGACATTTTTTGTAATACTATTTTATTTTTATTTGTGAGTTTTAAAACTCACTTTTTGGATTCATGATATTTTAAAACTCCATCTATTTTATAGAAGAATAATTTATATTAGGATCATCCTAAAAAGTAAATTTTTAGGCATCACTAAAATAATGTCACATCATATTATTCAAAAGACATGTCATTAGTATCATAAACTCAGCCTCATCAAATCGATCATCATTAACTCAATTAATTCACATTAATTACTATGATCAAAATGAACAATTGACTTATAAAAAATACATTATGAAAATTAAATATTACTTTTAAAAAATAAAAATATACAAACAAACAATCTCAATAAAAGAAACAATTCTATGTTCGATCTAAAGGATTTGAAACTAGACTTGTATGTGAGTTAGGTGGCCTGGTTAAAACTTGAAAGTTAGTCCGATTTTTTAGCATTTTTATACTAAAATATTAAGTATAATAATCGGGTTTGAACAAAAAAAGAGGCTCGACAAAATTTCGGGCTAGGCTTGGGCTGTACCATTTGGGACCTAAGTTCGACCAAATCCAAAAATATTTGACATTAAAAGTTATATATATATATATTTGTTGAGTATAATGTAATTATATGTATATAAAACATTGTTAATTAATAAACATGATTATATATATGGATTTATGTATGATGTACTGACAGTGTATAGTTTCTATACACTGTCAATGCACCAGAGGTTGATACCTCATCAATAGGCCCTTATATGCAAATATAAATAAAATTTTTTAATTTGCCCATAAGGGCCTATTGATGAGGTGTCAACCTCTGATACATTGACAGTGTATAGAAACTATACACTATCAGTGCATCATATACAAACTCTATATATATTTAATATGAAAGTTGACATGCAAAGTTTAGTAAATCAAATTAAATTTTTAAAGGAAAAAAGAATAAAAAAAGCAAAAAATTAAGATGCAAAAAAAAATTCGAGCTAGGCAAAGCTCAGGTTTGCATAGTCTTGGCTAAATATCAAGCTCAATTAAATGGATTAGATCAGGCTTGAACTTGTATGTGATTCAAAAATATATGGCTTGGGCTCGACCGAAGACTTAGCCTCACCCAAAACCCAGCTCAACCCAAACAGGTGTATTTGAAACTCTTTTAAAACCACTTTTCAATGAAAATCAAAATTTTTCTAGAAGCTATAAACAAAAAATCCAAAAAGAGAAAAATTTGATAAGAAAAATATGCAAAAGTGATAAAATAATTTTTTCATTAAATTTAAAATGATTTATTTGGTATTTGAGAGTATATAGTACTAAACATATGCTTTTTAAAAGTGATTGTGTCAGTTTTTTATTAGTACCTAAAATATCAATTTTTAAAAGGTTTAATAACCAAATGTGTCCTCAACGTTTGCCACAAAATGGAATTAAATCCTCAACGTTTAAATGCATGAAAATCAATCCTCAACGTTACAAAATAATTGAATTAAGGACATTTCCGTTAAATCTTTTAATTTCCGTTAAGTTTTATTACTGGTAGGAGTAACGGAAATTAAAGGATTTAACAGAAATGTCCTTAATTCAATTATTTTGTAACGTTGAGGACTGATTTCCATACATTTAAACGTTGAAGACTTAATTCTATTTTGTGGTAAACGTTGAAGACACATTTAGCTATTAAGCCTTTTTAAAATAATCTTAATATAATTTAAACTCATATAATCTTCCATTTTAAAATCAATGAAATATGCCTTGTCAGCGTAACATGATATAAATTCTATTCCAAAATTCAAATCGGTCCTCTTTTTTGCTCTTTGGGGTAGTAGCCACCAACATGGACATTCATGTAAAGTTGAGGTGGCAATTTTCATCTGACTTTAACGATGGTTAATAAAATGAATGGATTTAAAATAATTTTGAAAGATCGTAAATCTAAAAATTTGAATTTTAAAAATCACGAATGAAAATAAAATATTGTGAAAGAAGTATGAATGCTTTTTGCAATTTACTCTCAAGTTTTACAACAAGCATGATTCTAGTTGTTAAGCCATATTAGCTCAAGCCTTTGGCTCAATATTTAGCTAAAGCTTAATAGCCCAAGTACAAGCTAGCTTATAGAAAGAGAATCCTTATTCAAGGTTTAAGGCCATACCAAAAGAAATTCTTATTAAATAGATTAATTATTTAATTAGATCTCTTCAATAATACCCTACATTGATATAGAATCCTAATTATTCCTAATTACTACTAACTAGTAAGCTATATAAAGGAGGTTAAATTATACATATTGCACACTCTCTCTAAGTTATATTATCTCTGCTATTATATTTTTTGAATATATTATTGACTTAAACGTTGGAGTGCGCCTCGAGGTGAAGATCTTGGCTTCCTATTATTGTTTTCTCTCTTTTATAGGATCTGATTTAGGCATCAATCTAATCAACAATAAGCGTTGTTTGTCAGAATCGACAAGCTATGTGCTCATTATTGAAATTTCTCTTTGATTTCAAATTTTTGAAATCCAAAAATGAGTTACCTTTCAATTTTCTATATTCAATGGATTCTTTCACAAAGTTGATATGTTGCAATTTTGTGCACAATGTTGCTCAAACATAGACTGAAGCTAAATTTGCTCCAAACAAATACTTGAGTTTTGTAAATTTGTCTTTAAACATGTAAAACATGGTTTTTTAATTGAAGAAAAGTCATCAAAACATGAAGTAATTTGAAGAAAATTGTAAAAACTTAAATGGGTAAGAAAAAATTTTGGCTTCTCGAAGTTGGTAACAGACAACGTGAGGAAGAAAAAGAATATTTTAAGCATATTCCTTTCAAAAGTTAAAGTTTCGTTAATTTTAAATTTGCCTTAAAGGAGTAACTGCATTCAGGCTTTCAAAGTTTCTAAAATCATGATGTAATTAAGTCCTAATTTTATGATTTCATCAAATTTTGTAATTTAGCATTGCAATTACTCAATTATATGCTTCAAGAATATCATGCTGTTTATGGTACAACTGCCTTCAATGATTTTTCATTCTATTATCAAAAGCTTATATTATCTAAATTCATGCATCGATATTATTAAGCATGAAAATACATGACAGTAGCCATCTCTCGCTCTTATCTTTCGACAAGTTATATTTTATGATAAATATAGTTTTATAAAAGCAAAAATTTTTATTCATAGTTGCTTCTTGATTTTTGTCATTTCACCTTTAGTTTTATGGCACAATGTGCATTGTCATTTCACCTTTAGTATTATGGCACAATGTGCATATACATGCATCATTGTTGAACTTAATGCCTCATTTTATTATTTGATTATTGTTGTTGGTTTTGACTATGATAAACTTAGACCCTCAAGTACACGGTAAGAGATCCTTATACAGGATAAAACAATATAAAATAACAGTCATAAGCCAAATATTTTCACAGGGCACCTCTACAAAAGTGAGCTTTCTCTTGTATAATATTGATTGCCAATTTCGAAGAGGCCTGAGGTACTCTATTTGTCAATTTATTCAATGAGGCCTGAGGTACTCCATCTGTCTATCTACCTATCTTACTCCTAACCTCTTATAAAGGCCTTTACTCTTTCATGCATGGCAATCATTTATTAGAGTTAGCGCACCGCATGCCTATTACCACATACAAATGGTATTAAATAAATATATCTTATATATATATATTTAGATGAAATTACTACAAAGCCTATGGATCATATTATGATCTACAGCCTCAGGGCTATTACCATGATTAACCGAGATCTTTCCACTATAGCCTAAAAGGGGGAGCACTAGCTGGTGACCTCAATTTTTTTGACACAAAGTAGAATTATGAAAGCATAAGGGCGACCACTTTATAATCATCTTTAAGCTTCGGGGCAATTGTTATGCCATCTTTAGTTCAGGCCTTTGGCCCTATATTTAGCTAAAGCTTAATAGCTCAACTACAAGCTAGCTTATGGAAAAATAATCCCTATTCAAGGTTTACAACCATATCAAAAGGAATTCTTATCAAATAGAATCATTATTTAATTAGATCAATTTGATAATATCCTACATGGATATAGAATTCTAATTATTCCTAAATACTATTAGCTAGTAAGCTATATAAAGGAGGTCAAGTTACACATATTGCACACTCTCTCTGAGTCACACTCTCTCTCTTTCAGCCATTCTCTCTCTCTCTCTGAAACTCTAAATCTATATTATTTACATATTGTAATATGCTCTTATTCTCTTGCTATTTTATCTTTTGAATATATTACTGACTTGAGTGTAAGAGTGTATTCTAGGGTGAAGACCTCAGTGCCCTCTCGTTGTTTTCTACCGGATCTGGTTCAGGCATCAATCGCTTTAGAGTTGATCTATCCCAAAATTGTCATCAGCACTAGTGTTACTGAAAATTATGTTAAAGTTATAGTAAATGCTATCATTTGTCTTGATTTCAAGTAATTACGGGATGTACTGCAACATGACAATGTCATCTAAGAATGGGTACATGTGTATCTTCAAGCCAGGTAACCATTACTACTACAAGATGACAATGAAATCTAAGAAGTGATTTTTTTTTTGACCCAATAGCCTTTACTGTGTGATAGATCTAATTATTTAGAGAAATGCAAAAGAAAATTTCCAATATATACTACACAAGCTAAAGAAAAGTAGAGGATTGAAAAGAGTAACGTGAAACATTTTAAAGAAATCTTGACACCAATGAGAAGAGTGAAAATCAATTCTTTATCAGTCCCAAAAGAATAAAACTTAGTAGATATACCACTGTGAGATTGAATACTAACTATTGTTTTGGAGCCATCAGCTGTTACCGGCTGGGCAGAACATTTTGGAGGATGAGGCTGCTGCATGATTGATTGTCTAGCTTGCTTTGAAGGTGGCCCATTTGGTTGTTGCGAATTGGCTGCTCTTCGTTTTGGTCGGTCGAGTTCAGCTGCCAACATGTCTCTATTATCCGCTGAATCGACACCAGAAAGCAATAACAAACTAAAGATAGATACGGGAGCAAATATTTTGATATTACTATGATTTAAGGCTGCGGGTCAGAAAGTTTTATGCTTATAGACTGTAAAACCCAAAAAAACATCATTTCATTCTTCGAACCAAAAAAAAAAAAAAACATCATTTCATTCTTTCCATTCTTTGTTTACATTAACTTTTAACCAAGATTTAAAAAGATAAAATAGATATTAAATATTAAAAAGAAAATTGAGGAAAGAATGAAAAAAATACCGTTCTCCCTCTTTAAATGGACGAGGCAAGGAAAATAAAAACAAAATTCGTGCAATATTATTGGGGTTAAACTGACAACATCTCTCTCTAAAATAAGAGCGTTCTTTCTTTCTACTAAGATTTTTCTAGCAGAGTCTTTTGTTTCGTTTTCTTTTCTTGCTTTCATAGACCTGTTTTAGGTATTAATTTGGTGTACTAAACTGGAGATCGCCGATATGGTTTTTTATCTTCTTTCCTAGAGTTTTTAGAAGTTTTCTTGAATGGCTATCATTTAGCGATAAAGAATAATACGGTTTTACATTCAATTTACATCTTATCCATTTGTTTTCAAATTCTTGAAAAAGGTACTTGGTGTTTTGATCATGGAAGGCCTGCATATTAGGCTGGAATAAATAAATATTTATTTGATCATACCCCTCACCGATGAATAAATTTTTTCTTGGTTTAGTCTAGAGAATGCAAGTCAAACTGAAGATTTATTGGGTTTGTATCTTGATTCTTAGCCATCATCAAGAAACTTGATTCTCAGCCATCATCAAGAAAGTGGGAACACATGAAAATCTTAGGTGAGTGGCTATAGATAAAAAATTGGTTGTAAGTGAGTTTCAGGTTGATTTTTATCAGTATATCATCATTATCATTACAGAGCTTTTATCCAATATTAGGTAAATTACGTGAATTAATATATAAATTCACCTAGCATGAATTCTCGTCTTTTACTTATTTCTATTTAAGGTAATATGTTCTCTTAATTTTCTTTCTTACAAGTTTCAAGTTTTATCATTGTAATCTCAGATTTTTTTTATAATGAATTTTGCTTTTTCTTGTGCCCGTAGACATAGTTAGCCAATGTTCTCTTGTTACTTTCTCTTTTCTTGTCTTCGAATTTTTTGTTTGTTTGTTACTTTTTCTTTTCCTCTCTTTGAGTGTTTTTGTTTGTTTGTTACCTTGGCTTTGATCAATCTAATTTCTATTTAGATTAGTTTAATCTTATTTTGCTGCAACTGTGTGGCTTAGATTAGACCCTCGGTTTCCTTAAGGAAAATTCCAGATTCTAAATTATACATCACATTTGAACTTCCTCCACTTTTTCTTCCTTAACCAATCTTTTTCTCCTAATTTCCGTGAACCAATCAAGTTCATTTTTGCTTCCACAATAAAAAAGAAGGGAAGTTAATTTGCGTATTTATCATAGGTGAGCATCTAGCTAATCCAATTATAAGATAACCAAAGTGATCAATCTATTATAGATTCACTAGTACTTGTTTGTCACTGTGAAAGATTCACAATCAATTCACCAATATAATCAATTTTATTTATTTATTTATTGTTTAAATTCGTTTACCAGACATAAATTCAAACATGTTAACAATAAGCTGAGGCTATTAATCAAGGATAAACTAATTACATGCAGGAAAACATATTAAAGACCTGCAAAATGATTTAAAACAATTGCCATAGCTGCTCAGCCTGTTCCGAGTTTGTTCCGTGGTGATCTTGAAAATTAAGAAAATCCAATAAATGATGAACTAGGCATAATTGCGATTAGTAAATCTGTAACGCCCTCGGAAGCCGGATTTTACGGGCTAACTTTCTTTTTTTTTTTTCACTTCCTATGTTTGTCTCTCGCTCAGTGTAGCTAAATACCTAATGAGTAGTCCTACTCTTATATTTGTTTAAGACTAGTTGTCTAAGGTCCCATTATAGTCTTCTCGGAAGACATGTCGAAAACGAAACTGAAAATCTCCACCCCTATTTTAGTCTAGTATCCATCCCCATACTAATGTACATCATTGTCTCAACCTGTAGAAATTTCAAAGATCCATGTAACTTCTAAAATACTAGACATCCATGTGATTCAATATATAAACATATCGAGATTACAACTTAATTTCGATCACATTGTGTTTACAGACTCGATATCACCTAGTACTTACATCCCGACTCCTATACACTGTGTACACAAAAGAATTTAGTCTGGGATATAAACAAAAGAACAAAAGATTATACCTCGGCTCAATTTATAGCTTTCTGCGGCTCGACAAAAAGACTCTCGATGCACCACGCTCGTGCCGAGTCTACCTGAAATAATCTGAGGTGGAGAGGGGTGAGCTTTGGGGAAAGCCCAGTAAGAAAACATACGCTAAGTGATATTAGATGTTCTACTATGTTTGTGCATGTGTATGCGTGAATAAGTGCGTCAGAACTCATGCTTACGTGTGTCTTACAGAAAAATGCAAGTTGACAAATCGTTGTTCTATAAGCTATAAAAACACTTGCACTCACGCATTTATAAAATCGAAATACACAATCAAAATATTTCCAAGAGACAGGATTTCGTTGATAAGGTATCGTAATATAACTGGGATCTTTGGAAATAACCAAAAGCTTTCTATGAAAGCGTCCACTGTAGCTAGCAGTGGTTACCGTTCCGAACCAAGATTCTATCCATGATCATGAATCATCCCAGCACCAGTGATCATCTAGTAGCTGAGGTACAAGTCACGACTATTTGTCGGACACCTGGAAGATCACAAAGCAATCCAGGACCTGGAAGATCACAAAGCAATCCAGGATATTTTACGTTAATTGCCACACAGGCTTACTAAATGCCACATAGGCATAATTTAAACACCACACAGGCGGGTGCCACACAGGCTCATCTACGCCACACAGGCGAGTTAAGTGCCACACAGGCAACTTCCAAACATCCCTCGTCTCTTATGCCAAAATTCATGCAAAAATACTTTTATACGTATCTAGAGTATAGGAGGCATGAATTGTAATAAACACTCTAGTTTTGATAACCTCATAGTACAAAACACATTTTAGAAAGACAATATGTCGGTGACAAGAAATAGTGCTTAAGATATATGAGGTTTTTAAATACATTGTAGGATTTAAATTTAACACCAAAATCCATTGAATAATTTCTAACGAAATTTCGGCATTATGACGGCATAGGTAGGACACTACCCAGCATCATAGTCCACAACCAAATAACCTGCATAAAACGCCAACCAACAGCATTTTTATCCACAAATCCAACACAATTCAAATTCAAGACCATTTGTACTTCAATTCAGTTCAATACATATGAAATTCAACCAAGAATGCATTTTGAATCAATAAGTATTAAATAACAGAAATTTGGACATAAACAACATAGCAAACTAATAAACATTTACCGTATATTCCCTTACCTAATGTGTACCCCACTAATGTTGGTGTCGCACCCTTGTACACCTTGAACTTTCTAATACTTCTTTGATTTTCTTTACTTTAGCCTTTAGTTTAGGGTATTAAACATCATCATCTATCTCATAAAATTTCCTCCTACATTAAAGCACACAAAATATAAAAATTTATATTATTTATTCACTTAGGAAATTTTATAGTCTAACTTCTTTCATAAGATCATTACCTTATAAATCTCTCTTGGCTGCCAAAGTTTCCTTTTAGCTTTATCCTTCAAATTTCCAGCTACCTATCATCATGTCATATTCCCACATTATCATACAATTCATTTACATTAAGCTTACACAAAAGAAAAATCTTTTACCTTTAATTTTCCCACTAGCCGAACCTACACCAAGCTCTTCTTCAACCAATAAACACCCTTATATTTATTGACTCAAACCGATAGGGGCCCATGCTTTCCTTTCTTCTCTTCTACGTGGCTGCTGTTTCACTTAAATTCATTTACTGTTCGAGTGTCTCGGACCCTCCAGCAACCAGCTCGTGTTTTGCTAACACCAGTCTCAAAGTGTAGCCGAATATCCTTCCTTTGCTATCCCTTGCTCCTGCTGCCTAACCACTCTTCTCTTCCCTTGTTCTTTGCCTTTGGTTGATACTAAATGTCAGCCACATTCGTCCCTTTAAGCTACAACCGAGAGCCCCTGTTTTACTTCAGCTCTTCCCGAATGACAGACCCACATTTTGCACATTTTCTCTGGCAAAATGAGCACACAACTAACAACCTTCTCTTTCCTTTCTCCAATCGCCGAACAGACCTTTCTCGGGCCACCTGAACAGCACCGATCTCTACCTCTGCTGTTTCCGTTTCAGTCGAGAACCCTAGCTTCAATCCCTATCGCCCTCTCTGTTTTTCTTTCCCATTCACTTTCCCGTTCTCCCCTTTTTCCTTTCTTTATTCTTTTTGTTGTTTTGTTTTACTTTAAATCCCACGTGAAGTGGGGTAAGGCTGGGAAGGTTTTATCAGATGGCTATTATTATTCGGCTATTATACTATTATATTCTGCTCAATTTCCAGCCTATCTACATTCAGTTTGCAGCCTTCACTTCTTCCTCATTTCCACGTCCTTTCTAAGCCATTTTTATTGACTTTTGCACTTGGACTTTTATCATAGGTTCAGCCTATATTTTTCTTCTTCCTTTCCACATGAAATCATCCATTTTCTTCTCCTTATTTACACGCCATTGCAATCTTATGTGTGTATACAATATTTATTATTTTTACATATCTATATATGATGTATAGTATGTAACTACACCCAAAACTCACACTTAGATTAAATAATTCTATTATTTTCGAATTTAACTAATTAAAATACATTAAAATCAACTTTATGAACTTAGTTGATTTACACAAGGTTTAACCAAAATTCATAGGCTTACTGTAGCTTGTCGCTCCCAAGCTCGAAGTAGGCAAGATCTCTTATCTCCGGGACTACATAAGTCGTGCTGAGATGTCCACACGTCTACATGTCCTTATATAATTATTTTAAATTTATTTTTGTTAGTTATAAAATTGTACTAAATAATAGACAATTAATTTAATATAGTACGAATTTTTCGGTTATTACATTCTACCCACCTTAAGAAATTTGGTCCTCCAAATTTTCCATGTCGGGTTGGAATAGGTGGGGATACTTCTCCTTCATTAAGCTCTCAAGTTCCCAAGTAGCTTCTTCTGATGAGTGATGCTGCCATAGAACTTTTACCAGAGGAATAGTCTTGGATCTCAGCACCTTCTCCTTTTTATCTACAATTCTGATTGGCCTCTCTACATAACTTAAGTCCTCTCTAATCTCAAGTGGTTCATATGCTATCACATGAGAGGGATCCGGATGGTATTTCCTTAACATGGATATGTGGAAGACATTATGCACACTCGATAGTTGTGGCGGTAAGGCTAATCGATATGCAACGTCTCCAACCCTCTCTAAAATCTCGAATGGACCAATAAATCGAGGACTTAACTTTCCTTTCGTGCCAAACCTCATGATACCCTTTGATGGAGAGACCTTCAAGAAGACACTATCCCCTACTTCAAATTCCAATTCTCTCCTCCTAGTGTCCGCGTAACTCTTTTGTCGGCCTTGAGCTATTCGGAGTCTCTCACATATCAATCTAACATCTTCTGAAGCTCGCTCAACAAGCTCAGGAGTAAACAACTTCCTATCACCCACTTCTTCCCAACCGATTGGAGATCGACATCTCCGTCCATACAAGGCCTCATATGGCGCCATTCCAATACTAGCATGGTAACTATTGTTGTAGGCAAATTCGGCTAAGGGTAAGTGGTCATCCCATGAACCTTTAAAATCAATAGTACATGCTCTCAACATATCTTCCAGAGTCTGTATAGTCCTCTCAGATTGTCCATCGGTCTGAGGATGGAAGGCAGTACTGAAATTGAGTTGTGACCCCAAAGCTTCTTGAAAGCGTTCCCAAAATCGAGACGTAAATCTGGAGTCTCTATCTGAAGTAATACTAGCCGGGACACCATGTGTAATAGTTGTAAATTTCCTCTTTTGATGGATTAAATGAATAAAGAAAATAAACTAGTTAGGAATATAGTTTGTTAAATGCTAAAATAGAGTTAAAAAGGTAAATGAATAAATATATATATATATATAATATAGTGGGAATAAAATAGGCTGAATGCTCAAATAAGGATCTAAAGTTTTCGGAAATATTCGATTCAGGATCTAAACTTTTATTTTGCTCAATTCAGGATAAAACGTTTTCGATTTTGCTCAAATAAGAATTTTTTAACGCGCGTGAGCTACACGCGCCGTTAAAGAGAGTGGCTGACGATGAAAGGATAATTATTGTCACGTGTCACACTCACACTCTGCCACGTGTCACACTCACACGCCGCCACGTGTCCTTTTTATTTTTACCTATTAAAAAAATAATTATAAAATTACTGCCATGTGTCTCACTCATAGGTTGCCACGTGTCTCACTCACACGTCGCCACGTGTCTCACTCACACACTGCCACGTGTCCAAATATTTTTTAACTTTTTTTTCTATTAAAAAACTATATATTTTCATAAAATAATATTTTCTTGAATAAATTTTTTAAAATTATTTTTTGAAATAATTAAAATTTTTAAATTTTGTTTTAAAAAATAAATTCTCAAACATAAAAATTATTATAAAACTTTTTTTAACTAGTATAATTATTATTTTTTATTTCTTGATTTTTTATCGTTTTTACCATAAAAAAAGGAAAAAAACTATTAGCCATAAAATTATTAGAAATTATATATTTTTTAAAAAATAAATTTTAAATTACTAAATTTAATTTGTATTTTTCTTCTGCCACGTGTCTCACTCACACGTTGCCACGTGTCCACTCCTATCATGTGTCACACTAATACGCTGCCACATATCCACGTATTTTTTACTGTTTTTTCTTTCTTTTTTTATATTCAAGAAGAACTATATATTTTGATAAAATAATATTTCTTGAATAAATTTTTTAAAATTATTTTTTGAAATAATTAAAATTTTTAAATTTTGTTTTAGAAAATAAATTCTCAAAAATAAAAATTATTATAAAATTTTTTTAACTAGTATAATTATTATTTTTTCTTTCTTAATTTTTTTTTTCGTTTTTACCATAAAAAAGGAAAAAAACTATTAGCCATAAAATTATTAGAAATTATATATTTTTTAAAGAATAAATTTTAAATTACTAAATTTAATTTTTATTTTTCTTCTTTTTTTGTTTTCTATATTTTCTTATAATTGACAAAAAAAGAAAGAAGATAAGAAACTATAAAAATAAAGAAAAATATGTAAGAATTATCTTTTTAGAAAAATTAATGTAATTAAAAAAAACGTATTTCCTAGAAAATCTCAATTTTCTAAAAAGAAATATATTTAATTTACAATAAAAAATTATTTTAAATTTAAATCATATAAAAGAAATAAAAACAAAAAGGAAAGAAAAGAAAAACAAAGTGAAAAAAAATACAGAAATATTTTTTATAAAAATTTATTTTTTAACAATTTTTTTTTGAAAATGTAATATAAATTTTTAAAAGTTATTTTTTATTAAAAAATCAACTAACAAAATTAACTACTAATTATAATATTATAAATAATATTTAAATTTTTAATTAATATTTATAACAAAAAAATTTGGCTGAATGCTCAAATAAGGATCTAACGTTTTCGAAAATGTTCAATTCAGGATCTAAACTTTGCCACGTGTCCCACTAATGATTATAAGTCACTGCCACGTGTCCCACTCACACGTTACCACGTGTCAACCTTGCCACGTGTCCCACTAATACGCTGCCACGTGTCCATGTATTTTTTACCTATTAAAAAAAATTAATTATATGTCACTGCCACGTGTCCCACTCTTATGCTGCCACGTGTCCACTTCTACCACGTGGCCCAATCACATGCTGCCATGTGGCTTTTATAAAACGCCGTTATTATTTTAACGGCGCGTGTAACTCACGCGCGTTAAAAAATCCTTATTTGGGCAAAATCGAAAACGTTTTATCCTGAATGGAGCAAAATAAAAGTTTAGATCCTGAATCGAATATTTCCGAAAACTTTAGATCCTTATTTGAGCATTCAGCCAATAAAATAATGTTGCAAGAGGAGGCTTCTTAAAGAAACCTCACGAAATCCCATCCCACTAACTTGGGTTTCTGTTTGCTAACCATATCAGCTTCATTCACCACCGTCCATCATCATCACCAATCTGACAAGAGCCATTTCATTTCCTTCCTTCTATTTTGCTGCTGAACCGAGAGCCCCCACTTCCTCACCATCGTGTCGCTATTCACCCATTCCTTTGTGCGTCAACAACCAAGGTTTAGGGAAGGAAAGTTCAAGGCAAGGGAGATTCAGTTTTCGAAAGTCAAATAAGAGGCGATCGGTAAGGGTTTTGAGGGTCTGGCTAGGGGTGGTTTAAGGTACGAATGGAAGGTCATTGGTGCTGTCTTCACGGCCATTCGATGCTGAGTATTGGGGCTGATTAGTAAGGCTGAGTTATCTTGATGCTGAATGAAGTGGCTGTAGGGTGAGTTTAGGTGCTATTTAAAAGGTTGTTTGGAGTGGTTTCCTTGGGTTGATTTTTGGCCTGGAGTTAAAATTCATTTTGATCATGGTTGATGCTAGTTTTTAGGTGTTGAGAAGGCTGCCGATTGAAGCTCTTGGTGAAGCTGTAAGTGGCTGCTATATGGGGACTCTCGGCGAGGTTTTTGAGTGGCTGAAAGACGATGGCTTTTAGGCTGCAAAATAGTAGAGCACAGTTTGGAATTTAAGGGCTATAAAACGTGATCTGAGAGGCTGAAACAGGGCTGTGTTGAAGGCAAATTGTGATTGTCTACAGAGGGCTGGAAAATGTGTTGATTGGTGCAATGTGTGCGTAGGAATGCAAGCTATTGAGACTGAAAATCTTAACTACTGTGGACTGTTTTTTTTTAAGGCTTTGGAACATGTTGATTTAATGCTGAACAGTGAGCTTGAAACCGAGAGTGAAGGAAGGGAAAGGAAACAAGAGAATTCAACAAAGCAAAAGGGAATTGCTGCATGTTTGAAAGTCCAAAACAGTCTCAAAATGATAAGGATTCAAGTTACAAACTAAGGCTCTCTGTTTTGGTAAATTGTAAGAGGTAAGGATTTGATTTGTTATTATGAAATTATATGATAAATGTTTAATGAAATAGAAAGGTTAAAATATGGTATTGGTGTAGGATTGTGTGGTGAAAGGAGAATTAAGGAGACAAAGAAGTATTTGGCCAACAAGAGGGAAAGTTACAAGGTAATGTATTTAAGAAAAATAATTAAAATATAAGTTTCTTAAGGAAATTAAATAATGTAAATTTTATTATGTTCATGCCTTATTGTAGGAGGAGAGGATACAAGTTAGGGTGCCATAGCTATACTCGTGCTACATACCGAGGTGAGGGATATATATCGGAAACGTAGGGGATACTAAATAAAATATTAAAATCAACTGCTTGTGGTTTATAAACTGTATCTTCTTTGCAGGAGGTTTTTACTAAAATTAAGCCGTTATGCTGCCGGATTTTCATACAATATTGGTTTATAAAATGAGCTAGAGTTCATGAAAATGTTTTGGAATAACACTCCTCTAGCTAGTCTTGTTTTTAAAATAAGTACGAAATGGCCGTATCTTGACTACATTGGAAGTCATATTTGAAAGCTCCTATTTTCATACAGACCATCGAACTTTGTATTTATTTTGGAAATGATACGTATGGAAATGTTTTGAGACATGAATTAATAATCGTAGCAGTAATGTTTTGGACTACTGTGGGACCTTGATCCAGTCCACAGTAGGTAATGTTTTGGACTACTGTATGATTTTGATCCAATCTACAGTAGAGTTTCGATTGCTGTGTGACCTTGATCCAGTCCACAGCGGGCCCAGTAGACACCTGATCAGTGTTCTCTGTGGACCCCTCTGGACTATGGCCATATGTCAACTGTATCTTCCCGCATGGGAATAATTGAACTGCTTGATTATTTTGCTTAATGATCATGTCTCCAGCTTATGATATATATATGATTCCTTTCGTACTTATGCCAATACAGATATTGAATGTTATGACGAGAATAATGTTTCGAATGGAAATGTTTATCAATGTTTTGAAAGAAATGCTGTTAATGCATTGCATAAGCATGTTGATTTCTAAACTTTATGAAAAAAAATAGTATTTGAGTTAAATGAATGTTTTGAACGTGCATATAGAAATTTAGTATCCGTCTCTTATATTTATTTCTTACTGGGCTTTCCAAAAAGCTCACCCCCTCCTCCACCTCCCAGATTACTTGCAGTAGGAGCGTATACGTGGGGAGCTATCGTGTCCTTCGAGGATTTTGGTTCTACCTTGGAGGTATATTATGTACAGCTATTTAATTGATATTCAGACTTATGTTTTCAGTACTTTTAGAATATGGGGGATGTAGCAATAGGAATTACATGATATATATCTATGTTAAATATCGATGCATGCAACTTGGTGATTATATATTGGTTAAGTATAATATTTTGTGATGATGAACGCATGCTTATTTAGAATGTTTTGGACTGGGACCAAATGTTGAATAATTTTTATATAGCTATTATAAATATAGCTTATGAGTTATTGTTGAGACATTACATACAGCCCAACAATGTAAGTAGAGAATGAAAAATTTAGTGCACTATTGTATAGAAGAAGGTCATTACACCATGTAATCGAACTATTTCTCTCACATAAAGGTCTGCCAATGCACTTAAGGGATCAGTAGATTTCATGGCAAGAAAATGGGCCGACTTAGTTAATCGATCTACTATCACCCAAATCGCATCATGATTCCTTTTAGTTCTCGGCAATCCCATGATGAAATCCATGGTGACATGTTCCCACTTCCATGTTGGAATTTCCAAAGGCTTAAGTAATCCTGCTAGCCTTTGGTGTTCAACCTTCACTTGCTGACAAACTAAGCACCTTGATACAAACTCAGCTATATCTTTCTTCATCCCTGACCACCAATACACTCGGCATAAATTCTGATACATCTTTGTACTCCCCGGATGCATGGTGTACTTAGAACTGTGAGCTTCATCCAAAATCTGCTTCTTCAAGTTATCATTCCTAGGGACACATATTCGGCCTCTAAACCTTAGCAGTCCATCTTCGCCTACTTTATACTCTGAATTTTCATTTTGTTCAGCTTGATTAACCATCTCCACTAATCTAGAATCTTCTTTCTGTGCTCGTCTGAGCTGCTCCACTATACTCGGTTCAATTCTTAGACTAGCAATTAGAATACCTTCAGAAGGCTTTACACTCACACTCAGCTCGGAAAACTGTTTCATCAAATCCCATTCCTTGACCATCATGTATGAAACCAAGCCCATGCTCTTCCGACTCAAAGCATCAGCCACCTTGTTCGCCTTACCAGGATGGTACAAAATTTCACAATCATAATCTTTCAACAATTCCATCCATCTCCGTTGTCTCATGTTTAATTCCTTTTGAGAGAACAAGTATTTGAGACTTTTATGATCTGTGAATATTTGAAACTTTTCTCCATAAAGATAGTGGCGCCAAATCTTCAATGCAAACACTATGGCCGCCAACTCAAGATCATGAGTAGGGTAATTCTTTTCATGGTCCTTAAGCTGTCTAGAACCATAAGCTACTACTTTGCCATTTTGCATTAGTACACACCCTAGACCCTGAATGGATGCATCACTATACACCGTAAAACCTCCCGATCCACTCGGGATAACTAGGACTGGTGCTGTGGTCAACTTCCGCTTCAACTCCTGAAAGCTACGCTCACACGCATCAATCCATTGGAACTTGACTTCCTTGCGTGTAAGGCGTGTTAAAGGAGCTGCTATCTTAGAAAATCCTTCAACAAATCTCCTATAGTACCCCGCTAAGCCCAAGAAACTTCGGATCTCTGTGACGGTCTTTGGCCTTTCCCAATTAACCACGGCCTCAACCTTGGACGGGTCTACGGATACTCCATCCTTTGTCACAATATGACCCAAAAAGGAAATCTGCTCCAGCCAAAACTCACACTTACTAAACTTGGCATACAACTTCTTTTCTCTAAGTGTCTGCAAAACAATCTGTAAGTGTTGAGCATGCTCATCATGAGACTTGGAATACACTAGGATGTCGTCGATGAACACTATCACAAACTTGTCCAAAAACGGCTTAAAAACTTCATTCATCAAACTCATAAATGCTGCAGGTGCGTTTGTTAAACCAAACGGCATCACTAAGAATTCATAGTGGCCGTAACGTGTTCTGAATGCTGTTTTTGGGATATCTTGACTTCTGATCCTCAACTGATGGTATCCCGATCTCAAGTCAATCTTGGAAAACACCTCTGCACCTCGCAACTGATCAAATAAGTCATCTATTCTAGGTAGCGGGTACTTGTTCTTTATAGTGGCCTTGTTTAATAGCCAGTAATCCACACATAACCTCATACTCCCATCTTTCTTCTTCACAAATAGTATCGGAGCACCCTACGGAGACACACTGGGGCGTATAAACCCCTTGTCTAAAAGTTCCTGAAGCTGAGTCTTCAACTCCTCTAACTCTACCAACGCCATTCTATACGGAGGCTTGGAGATTGACTGAGTGTCGGGAAAAAGGTCAATGGCGAACTCAGTTTCTCTTTCTGGGGGTAACCCTGGTAGGTCATCCGGAAAGACATCTGGAAAGTCTCTCACAATGAGAATTTCAGACAATGTCGGATGGTCCTTATTCGCATCTTCAACGAATGCTAAATAGCCTTCACAAGAATAACATTTACTCAAGTAAGATTCACAAAAGATATTAATTATATTTCATTTCTTACCTCCAAAATGTATTACAAGTGGTTCAGGTAGGGAGAAGGTTACAATCTTTTTATAGCAGTCTACATTGGCACGGTTAGCTGTCAACCAATCCATGCCTAAAATAACATCAAAGTCTAACATGTTCAACATGATTAAGTCTGCTATTAAATTCCTACCTCCCACCTTAACTTTACAATTCTTGTATACTAGGTCGGTTGTTTGTGACTCTTTCATAGGAGTACTAACACACAATACGTAGTCTAAGTGTTCAGGCTTTATATGTAGTCTCTTAGCAAATGCAGGTGATATGAATGAATGCGTGGAACCTGAATCAATTAAAACGAATGCTTCTAAGTCATGGATTAGAAGTTTACCCTTGATCACATTAGTGGAAGCGTCAGCTGCTTCCTGGTCTAAGGCAAAGACTCGCCCCTGTGTCACTGGTTTCTTTCCCTTGTCTATGACCTTCTTCTGTTGACTACTTTGTCCTTCAACTGGTTTCGGTGGAGCTAAAGGTGTGGTAGTAAGTGTCGGGCAATCCTTCATCATGTGCCCATATTTCCCGCAGTGATAACAAGCCCGAGGGACCATGTAACAGGGCTTGTTCCCGTGAAACTTACCACATACTCCACAAGTCTGAGCTTTTGGTGTGGCATGGAATGGTGTGGATCTCATAGGCTGTTGTCGAGTGTCAGGAAACCTCTGTCTCTTAAAGGGAGTTTGATTAGGCTTATGTCGCCCCTCCCTTGACTCCTTCCATAGTTCTTTCCCTTGGAGCCATACTCATTCTGTGTGAGTTCTATATCATGCTCCGCTAGTTGGGCCTTCCTTAGGGCCTCCGGGTAAGTTGTGATGTCCAATACTACCAATCGACTCCGGATGGACGGTCTCAATCCCGTAATAAACTTTAAAGTCTTTTTAGTCTCATTACGGGAGATGTCAATATCATATCGAGAGATGGCCGTAAACTTGGCCTCATATTGGTCCACCGTCATACTCCCTTGAGTCAAGCTTAAAAATTCTGTTTGCCTCTTTCTTTGGGCTGTCTCGGGAATATACTGATTTTGGAAGTACTATAGGAAGACTTCCCATGTAATCTCAGAGTGTTGTGCACTCAATATTTTCTCAGTGGATGTCCACCAATGTTCAGCATCCGATTGCAACATAAAAGTGGCTAAGGACACCCTTTCTATACTACTACAACCCATAAACTTAAATGACTTCTCCATTTGTAGGACCCATTCTTCTGCTTGCACTGGATCCCTTACTCCCTTGAATACCGGGGGACTCATTTTCTGAAATTGTTTGAGGAGCTCCATATTCTTCTTAACTATGTCCCCAGTAGAAGAAGATGATGCTGGTGGCTGTGGAGGCTTAGATTGTGGTTGTGGGGTACCCACTTGTGGTGGCGGAGGTACTTGAGTGCTCGGTGGTGGTGGCGGAGGTGCTTGAGGAGGTACAGCTGACGGAGGAGGTGGCGATGCTGTTGGGGCCAAGGGTGGCACCACCTGATCCTGATTAAACCTCGCCATGAACTGAGTGAACATGGTAGACATGGCATCCATGTTTCGGGACATGGTGTCTAAGTTCCTTTCAACCCGAGCAATACGCTCTCCATCATTTTCTGGCTGAGGAGGAGGAGATGGCGGTGGCTTTGGAATCGGTGTTTCGGGAGCCTGCTCCTCTTGTCTCCTCCCAACTCTCCTCACGCTTCTATATCGTCCTTTCATTTTAGATATACCTAAATAGGATAAACATGTTTAGTACTCTAATCGAAAAAAACACACGCTAATATCGTGTCAAAGCATCATTCACAGTTTATATCCAGACGCACACAGTTATATGGGATGTAAGACTAGTTCTAGACTATCTACACTGACACGAGGCTAGACAAACTATGCTCTGATACCATTCTGTAACGCCCTCGGAAGCCGGATTTTACGGGCTAACTTTCTTTTTTTTTTCACTTCCTATGTGCTCAGTGTAGCTAAATACCTAATGAGTAGTCCTACTCTTATATTTGTTTAAGACTAGTTGTCTAAGGTCCCATTATAGTCTTCTCGGAAGACATGTCGAAAACGAAACTGAAAATCTCCACCCCTATTTTAGTCTAGTATCCATCCCCATACTAATGTACATCATTGTCTCAACCTGTAGAAATTTCAAAGATCCATGTAACTTCTAAAATACTAGACATCCATGTGATTCAATATATAAACATATCGAGATTACAACTTAATTTCGATCACATTGTGTTTACAGACTCGATATCACCTAGTACTTACATCCCGACTCCTATACACTGTGTACACAAAAGAATTTAGTCTGGGATATAAACAAAAGAACAAAAGATTATACCTCGGCTCAATTTATAGCTTTCTGCGGCTCGACAAAAAGACTCTCGATGCACCACGCTCGTGCCGAGTCTACCTGAAATAATCTGAGGTGGAGAGGGGTGAGCTTTGGGGAAAGCCCAGTAAGTAAACATACGCTAAGTGATATTAGATGTTCTACTATGTTTGTGCATGTGTATGCGTGAATAAGTGCGTCAGAACTCATGCTTACGTGTGTCTTACGGAAAAATGCAAGTTGACAAATCGTTGTTCTATAAGCTATAAAAACACTTGCACTCACGCATTTATAAAATCGAAATACACAATCAAAATATTTCCAAGAGACAGGATTTCGTTGATAAGGTATCGTAATATAACTGGGATCTTTGGAAATAACCAAAAGCTTTCTATGAAAGCGTCCACTGTAGCTAGCAGTGGTTACCGTTCCGAACCAAGATTCTATCCATGATCATGAATCATCCCAGCACCAGTGATCATCTAGTAGCTGAGGTACAAGTCACGACTATTTGTCGGACACCTGGAAGATCACAAAGCAATCCAGGACCTGGAAGATCACAAAGCAATCCAGGATATTTTACGTTAATTGCCACACAGGCTTACTAAATGCCACATAGGCATAATTTAAACACCACACAGGCGGGTGCCACACAGGCTCATCTACGCCACACAGGCGAGTTAAGTGCCACACAGGCAACTTCCAAACATCCCTCGTCTCTTATGCCAAAATTCATGCAAAAATACTTTTATACGTATCTAGAGTATAGGAGGCATGAATTGTAATAAACACTCTAGTTTTGATAACCTCATAGTACAAAACACATTTTAGAAAGACAATATGTCGGTGACAAGAAATAGTGCTTAAGATATATGAGGTTTTAAAATACATTGTAGGATTTAAATTTAACACCAAAATCCATTGAATAATTTCTAACGAAATTTCGGCATTATGACGGCATAGGTAGGACACTACCCAGCATCATAGTCCACAACCAAATAACCTGCATAAAACGCCAACCAACAGCATTTTTATCCACAAATCCAACACAATTCAAATTCAAGATCATTTGTACTTCAATTCAGTTCAATACATATGAAATTCAACCAAGAATGCATTTTGAATCAATAAGTATTAAATAACAGAAATTTGGACATACACAACATAGCAAACTAATAAACATTTACCGTATATTCCCTTACCTAATGTGTACCCCACTAATGTTGGTGTCGCACCCTTGTACACCTTGAACTTTCTAATACTTCTTTGATTTTCTTTACTTTAGCCTTTAGTTTAGGGTATTGAACATCATCATCTATCTCATAAAATTTCCTCCTACATTAAAGCACACAAAATATAAAAATTTATATTATTTATTCACTTAGGAAATTTTATAGTCTAACTTCTTTCATAAGATCATTACCTTATAAATCTCTCTTGGCTGCCAAAGTTTCCTTTTAGCTTTATCCTTCAAATTTCCAGCTGCCTATCATCATGTCATATTCCCACATTATCATACAATTCATTTACATTAAGCTTACACAAAAGAAAAATCTTTTACCTTTAATTTTCCCACTAGCCGAACCTACACCAAGCTCTTCTTCAACCAATAAACACCCTTATATTTATTGACTCAAACCGATAGGGGCCCATGCTTTCCTTTCTTCTCTTCTACGTGGCTGCTGTTTCACTTAAATTCATTTACTGTTCGAGTGTCTCGGACCCTCCAGCAACCAGCTCGTGTTTTGCCAACACCAGTCTCAAAGTGTAGCCGAATATCCTTCCTTTGCTATCCCTTGCTCCTGCTGCCTAACCACTCTTCTCTTCCCTTGTTCTTTGCCTTTGGTTGATACTAAATGTCAGCCACATTCGTCCCTTTAAGCTACAACCGAGAGCCCCTGTTTTACTTCAGCTCTTCCCGAATGACAGACCCACATTTTGCACATTTTCTCTGGCAAAATGAGCACACAACTAACAGCCTTCTCTTTCCTTTCTCCAATCGCCGAACAGACCTTTCTCGGGCCACCTGAACAGCACCGATCTCTACCTCTGCTGTTTCCGTTTCAGTCGAGAACCCTAGCTTCAATCCCTATCGTCCTCTCTGTTTTTCTTTCCCATTCACTTTCCCGTTCTCCCCTTTTTCCTTTCTTTATTCTTTTTGTTGTTTTGTTTTACTTTAAATCCCACGTGAAGTGGGGTAAGGCTGGGAAGGTTTTATCAGATGGCTATTATTATTCGGTTATTATACTATTATATTCTGCTCAATTTCCAGCCTATCTACATTCAGTTTGCAGCCTTCACTTCTTCCTCATTTCCACGTCCTTTCTAAGCCATTTTTATTGACTTTTGCACTTGGACTTTTATCATAGGTTCAGCCTATATTTTTCTTCTTCCTTTCCACATGAAATCATCCATTTTCTTCTCCTTATTTACACGCCATTGCAATCTTATGTGTGTATACAATATTTATTATTTTTACATATCTATATATGATGTATAGTATGTAACTACACCCAAAACTCACACTTAGATTAAATAATTCTATTATTTTCGAATTTAACTAATTAAAATACATTAAAATCAACTTTATGAACTTAGTTGATTTACACAAGGTTTAACCAAAATTCATAGGCTTACTGTAGCTTGTCGCTCCCAAGCTCGAAGTAGGCAAGATCTCTTATCTCCGGGACTACATAAGTCGTGCTGAGATGTCCACACGTCTACATGTCCCTATATAATTATTTTAAATTTATTTTTGTTAGTTATAAAATTGTACTAAATAATAGACAATTAATTTAATATAGTACGAATTTTTCGGTTATTACATTCTACCCACCTTAAAAAATAATGTTTGCTTTAAGAGAAAACTAGGCTTGATTTGGATGTCACCACATGTGAAATCCCCAATTTTCATGTAAATTTCCCATGTTTGTAAATATTCCAACTGAAATGATGTAAATAAATCTGAAATTATGAAGTATGAAGTATAAATGATGCATGAGACATGGAAGGAATAATGAAAGTAATAGTTAAATAGTCAAGGAACTAAATTGATATTGTAAGAATATTGAAGTATGAGAAAAGGATTTATATCAGATTTTGTGTGTAATTAAGGACATGTGGCATATGGAAAATAAGAGACATTAATAGTCAATTGTCAAAGGGTCAAAGGAATTATGGCTGACATGATTTAACGGATTAATATGCATTAAATGAAATTGCATGAGTCATCATCTTCTCCCTCCAACAAAGTCGGCAGCCACAATTGCTCTCCCCGTTCATCTCTTCAAGTTTCCAGCATATTCACCTTGTAAAACACCCCTATTCAGTGACCAAATCGTTAAGCTTACTAAACAAAAAATGTTTCTCATCACTAGCTCTAGCTATGCATGTGATATGAAAGGCTGAATCAAAGGAATTGAGGAGATCTAGATTTCTATCAATTTTGGTTATTGACAAAGGTAAGGATAGAAGTTGATTATTTCAATTCTATCTATGATTTGGAGTTATGTGATGTTGGTATAGTATGCTTATGGTGTTAAAATGAAAGAAAATTAAGTGTTCATAATTTTTGTGGTTAGTGCAGTCTTGAAGAAGAAAAGGCAAGGTGTTGATTAGCGACCAAGCTAAGGGATTTTTGGCTAATTGAGGTAAGGAATTTATGTAATAGACGTAGGATGGCTATGTCTGCATGTTTTTAATTGTTTTGGGGAGAAGTACAAGTTGGTTAATGCAGGAAGTTTACATTTCGAGTTTTACTCCTAGTTACCAAAATGCTAGGAGCAGCCGACTACCTTAAGTAGTAGCTGACTGCCTGGTGACAACCAAAGTGTAGATTTTCGAAAACCAATGAAAACCAGTCGACTGCTATTTTTCAGAAAGCATTTTGTTTCTAACCAGTCGACTGCTATATGAGCTAGTCAACTATTATTTATGTTAAAAGCATTCTGTTTGAGAAACCAGCCGACTACCTGTAACATCCTAAATCCACAGTATAACATAAAATTTACTTATAATTTACATTTACTTACCGGTTGGGCTGTCTGTGATGCTTAACAACTCTCAACACTTTCATAAAAATTAGTACTTTTATTCCTCGTACTAATATGGAAATATGAATTATTAAATTCTTTCCTTAAGATGTATATACATTCCCTTCTATTAAAAGTAGTACCGTACAATTTTACTGAATATATAAAAGAATACAACATACCTTCGATATTGAATCTCGAGAAGGTAATTCTCTTAGTCCTAACTCAACAATCTGTAGAGTGAAAAATAAGGAGTGAGCGACAATGTGCTCAGTAAAAAAGGTGTATGCTGCTTTATAAAGATAAAAAAACTATATCCCCAATACAACTTAATTGTCCTAATTATCAAACCCATTAAGAAAACAATGAATATAGTTAACATTAAACAGGATTCAATAAATTCTTTTAGTAAACAGAAATTAAATAATTGAGACTAGGCAACAAACAAATCATGCTCTCATTGTTCCCTCAGGAACACAAGTCCCCTTTTAGGGTGCACCCGTAGGCCATCGCCCCTCACGGCTATCTCAGCTAGATCTATGGCCATAATCTAGAGGTGGTCCTCGGGTCCACTTGCCAAGTGACCTCGAGACCGCTGATGACTTGACGGGTCCATCAGCCTCATAACTCATAATAAGGCATGAAATTAGGGGTCTAAAGTCTCAAAATCAGGTTATATCTCATGAAAAACCTTTAAGGAATTTATCTCACCCATATTATCATTTCCTCAAAATGATTTGATTTCCAAAAAGGTTTAGGCTTTCTGTTTACAAAACACCTTGAAAACAGTTCGAAATCTCAACATTTAAAACCTTCTCGCCCATGGTCAGCTCGCCCAATGTGGTGAACTAATGTTCGCCCGCCAACCATAGCACTTAAAACAAAACCAGTGGCTCGCCCATAATAGCTCACCCGACGACCAGTTCGCCTGTTATGGCATTTCACCTGGTTAACTCGCCCAACTATGGCAATTCCATGGACAACTCGCCCATATTCAACTTGCCCCCAAAAGGTTTCATATTTCTATTTTCAAAGATATTTAAAATTAGTTCATTTTTCGATTAAGAAAATTTGGAAAAGTGAAACCTGTTCGCCATGGTCAGCTCGCCCATTTGGCTCGCCCATGGTCAGTCATCAGTGCGGTGAACTAGTATTCGCCCGTCACTTAGCTTTTCAAAACAAAGCAACCTGGCTCGCCCATAGCAGCTCGCCCAAAAGAATATAAAGGGATTCGCCTAATTTGGCTAGCCCGCCTTTTATTTAAAACAGGGGTCGCCCACCCCAAACAACATTAAAAGGGTTCGCCTACTTTGGCTTGCCCGGATTTCTCTTTAAAACAAGAACACTCGCCCATGATCTCATAAAAAGGGTTCTTCGCCCAAAACATCATAAAAGGTTTGACTTGCCCGCCCTTGCTAGTTCGCCCATCAAACAACACAGGGGTCGGCTATCTTTGTAGCTCGCCCAAGTCAGAATAATTCATCAAACCAATGCATGTCAGAAACCAAAATAATTTCTCAATAATTTTCATACAATTTTAACTCCACAGGACATGCATTCACTTCACATACTACTTCTTTACCTGGTATTACGAAGCCTTACTTCCTGCTCGCCTTATCAATTCTCACTTCTCAGCTGCAAAGTAAATAGTAATACCATTAATATTTTCTTTTCGAGTTATTTCCTAAAATGATTACTATTTTCCCTTTCAATTATTTGCGACACTTAGGCGAGATTTGAGACAGATCTACAGCTCGCCATTCGCCCAATACAGCTCGCCATTAGTTAATGGCTTATTCATGGGAGTTCGCCCAACTATCCAACTCGCCATGCTCATGAATTTCAGTTCGCCATTCGTGGCTTTGATTAAGTGTCACGACCCGAAGGCCGTGACGTACGCCTATCACTCCATTCACTATTTACCAAATTTATCAATTTTACGAACTAACTTTTTCTTTTCACTTTAGGGTTTGTATTCGGTGTCAGTGTCCTCTTTAAACTAACTTCACATTCTTAACTTGATGTGTATTCATTATTTAATTGTCATTTCTTAAGATTATTCGACTTAATATTCTTGTTTTCAATATTAGGCCATTAAAAGAAAAAGGTCGAAAACTCCCCCTTATATAAAATCGACTTTCCCCAGTTCAATAACCTGCAAAAATCTCAACTATTTCCAGCCACATATCTCAATCCAGAATTTTCAGTTCATTCAACTAGATCCAATACATACTTCCCAAGTCAACAAATAGATATAAGATACAGTTTACAGTTTCAAAATCACTACAATTCATTTCTCGGATCGTGCTCGATAATCATAAAGCCTATAATAATCTAGGACGATCCTAAGTTACATCCCAAAAGCAATCCCATAAGCATGTACTGTGCAAACTTAACATGTCATACATGGATAACAAAATAAACGATATTATACCTCAAGTGCAACAAAAACAGCACTCGGAGGAGTCGGACCGATATAGCTACTCAAAGTATGTCCCCGAGGCTTCGCACCCAATCTCCAAGTGAGAGCCTAACTGGTATGATCTGCGATGTTATTAATAAGGGGTGAGCAAAACCACGGCTCAGTAAGTAGCTTAAGTAAATGCATGCTAGACTCATGTCGTTCTATATGCAGTTGTGGAAAACAATACCGAAGTAATAAGCGAACTCGATATTTAATGCATGATCATAAACCAAACACTTCTTTATGCATTTCTGTTATAGAACGCTTTCAATATGCACTTACTTAAAACAAAACTTACTATGCAGTTCATTTAAATGAGTTCGCTTTGCATTCGGTTGAACTCAGTACGTTGTGCATTCAAATAAGCTATCAATGTAGTTCGATAAGTCAATCAATAGTTACTTTGATAAAACAATCAATAAGCATTCAATAAACGATCAATAAGTATTGCAATCATTTCGATCAATATAGATTTTTAAGAATCCACTAGTCATAAATCAAGATAATCGATAACAATTAGGCATATTGCCTCAGTTCACTAAAAGCAGTATTAGAAATGAAACAATGGTAAGTAGAGATTAGGCAGTGATCCTCAATCAGTCAATCAATCGATATCCATCCTAGCTAGCGATGGAAGGGTGTCGCAAGCAACACTAAATCTATGGCCATAGGACGATATCCAGTCTCGCTGATCAGTCGAGAGCTGGAACTTGCCTGCTGGTTTTCCAGACAAGTATCAGTCTACCTAGAGCACTAGGCTCGATAGGTACAATACGATAGTCTAGAGCACAAAGCTCAATAGACGGGAAATAAGGCCTAGAGCTAAGCTCGATAGGCTAGAAGTGACCCGAAGGTCGTAGGACATGCCTGCACTCAAAAACAGTTTGAAATCAATTTCCTCGCGTAGCACTTGGCTTCCACGGATTCCAAATCAGTATTAAATCAGTTTTGAGTTCGAAATATAAAGGACTTTCGATTTATTTCAAATATTGGTTCAAACCAAGACTTTGCAAATATAACATATGATGCAAGTCATTAAACCATAAACATTACGTAATTTAAACTCAAAACATGCTATATGTAAATGCATGTATGCATCGGTTCATTCCACTTAAAATGTACGCTTGGTTGGTCACAACGCTCAAAGCAGAAATAAGTTTCGATCTAGCCCAAGCATAAACGATTTATAAAATTAAACCATTCCTACGAGATGGTGCTATCAAGCTTTACTTAACCCACTTACCTCGATGCTTGGTAGGTTACCTTTCCTCGATCCTCAACTCAAGCTAAACTCCTACACCGCTCCAAATCCACTACAATTATATCGAACGACGTTTCAATAACATGTCTTAATTACTTTCGATGACATATCAAGTGTATGTCTTAGAATCTTAAGTATTCCAATTCAATTCTTTATAGGACATAAAAGCCTTTCTCATGTAACTAATATACACCATCATTTACTATTCGTAATTTGTTTCACTAAGGCATCATTAGTTTAATAATTTCTACATATTTCCTTCAATATATATAGATATCTATCAACATAATTATATTTGTGCACCCATATATGTATATACCTATGTATATATATATGTATATACATACAATTTACTTTCAATGGTATATCGTTATATTGATTAAAATGATATATGTATGTGCATATATATATATATATATATGTATATATAGATATCAATTATTCATCACCATTTCCACTCTATCTAAACAACTATATTCACTTAAAACTTTTAAATCAAGAGAGCATTCCTAGTTCTCCTTTCAAGACCTATATCTAAGCACACTAAAATCCTCAAAGGTCAGTTTAAACATCATCTCATAACCTCATTTACCTTAGTTAAGACCATCCAAATTTGGCTGCAAGATCAGCCCTTAAAATGCTCTTCTCGGTTTGGATAAATTTCCAGCCAATGTGCCTTGTTCCACTCACTTTTCCAGCCTTTGGTTCTGTCCCCAAGAGACAAAATTTGGTTTAGCTCAAATTCCCCATGTTTGGTACCTCTTTCAATATTCAAATCACCAAAATCTTACCTGTTTTCAGACGTGAATCATCCCTGACTCTACCAGCCTTCACGCCCAACCAAGCACTCCAATTCCTTTCTCTGTTTCATGAAATGGAATGGCCACCATAAGTCTCCCTCAAACCATGTTGAAAATCCTCTTATCTACTACCTTCAACACAACTAAAACCAGTTTAAACAACAACCAACCACAAGCAGCAATTAATCAGTCAAAACAGTCATTTAACCCCCTTGGAACCCCTACTTACAGCCCTTGTTACACTTACATTTAACAGAAATGGCTCCCGAAATTAGCTCCTATTTTGGCATTAAGGTTTTACCGCGTGGCTCCTTACTGTAGGTTTAATCTTTCCTCCTTCTTCCCTTGTCCGACGCCTAAGAAGACCAACCCTCAGCTTTTTGACCCGACCTTCTGACTAGCATTGATCTTGCCAAGCTTTCCTGCCGGTGGTTTTCCCCTTTTTGCTGTCATCCCCTGATGCTCAAAGTGGTGAGGCAGCAGCTGTGCGTGCATTTCTCTCTTCCTTTTCAGCTTCCCCTTTCCTTTCTTCCTTTTCTTCTCGTTTTCAGTTTTCTTTCCTTCTCTTATTTTTTCCTCTTCTCCGAATGTTTCAAACTACAGCCTTACCTCTCGTGTTTCCCTTCTCCATTCTCTCATTTCCCTTTTCTTTTCATCAGTTTTGTTAAGTCGCTGTTGGCTTAGATGATGATGGACGGTGATGCTATGTTTAGTGGAGTTTTGGTCTTCAATGTTCCTTCAATGGCATGATGGTCGAATGGCAGGGGAGGAAACAAACAGGAACGATCTGCAGGAGATGGGCTGAGAAGGATAGGGTAACAGTGGCCACCCCTTTTTTGACCGAAAGAAAAGAATGAAGTGGGGGCCGGCTGGAAGAATGAGAAAGAGTAAAAAGAAGTATTTCTCAACTGCAGTAAAAATGAAAGAGTGGGAGTTGTCTGACGGGATTGGAAGTTTGATGGAAAGTTTCCATCAACTCCACTTTATTTTATTGTTTATTTCCTTTTATATTGTTAATATTACTATATGGTTTATCCATTTATTTATGTGTTTTCTTTATTTATTTATTTATTTATTTATTTTTTTTTGTTAACATCTTATATATGTGTTTAACATATTTTGTTTCATCTATTTTATTTTATTTTATTTTAAACATCTTATAAGATTTCTAATTTTATCTCAAGGATCTTTTGTTGTTAGATTCACCAACTTGTTAATTTCATTTTCATTACTTGAGATATTACTAACTACAAGGTTCACCATGGTACCAAGCTTGTATGTGTCTCTTATTTATTCACTAACATGGTACAAAATTTGTAGTTTTTACATCCTCCCCACCTTAGGGAATTTGGTCCCCCAAATTTTCCGTGTCTAGTAGAAATAGGTAAGGGTATTTCTCTCTCATTAGGCTTTCCAACTCCCATGTGGCTTCCTCTGAAGAGTGGTGCTGCCAAAGTACTTTGACTAAAGGGATTGTCTTAGACCTCAACATCTTATCCTTCCTGTCTAAGATCCGAATTGGTCTCTCGACATAGCTTAAGTCCTCTCTAATCTCCAGTGGCTCATACTCGATCACATGAGATGGGTCCGGATGATATTTTCGTAGCATCGACACATGAAAGACGTTATGCACACCCGATAGCTCTGGGGGTAATGCTAGTCGATATGCTATGTCACCCACTCTCTCCAATATCTCGAATGGACCAATGTATCGAGGACTCAACTTCCCTTTCTTGCCAAATCTCATTATGCCTTTAGACGGAGAGATTTTCAAGAACACTTTATCACCCACTTGGAACTCTAAAGGCCTCCTTCGACAGTCGGCATAACTTTTCTGTCTACTTTGGGCTGTCCTCAGTCTATCACATATCAATCTCACATCTTCGGAAGCTTTCTCTACCATCTCCGGAGTGAATAACTTTCTTTCACCTACTTCTTCCCAACCGATAGGAGATCTACACCTACGCCCATACAATGCCTCGTAAGGTGCCATCCCAATACTAGAGTGAAAGCTGTTGTTATATGCAAACTCCGCCAGTGCCAAATGATCATCCCATGAGCCTCGAAAATCCATAACACATGCCCTCAACATGTCCTCAAGTGTCTGAATAGTCCTCTCTGATTGCCCATCGGTTTGAGGATGGAAGGCTGTGCTAAAGCTTAGTTTAGTTCCCATAGCATCTTGGAAGTGTCCCCAGAAACGGGAAGTAAACCGAGAATCTCTATCCGAAACTATGCTCACTGGGACCCCATGTAACCTCACAATCTCCTTAACATACATATTTGCTAAGGCACTAAGCGAATCGGTAGCCTTCATAGCTAGGAAATGAGCGGACTTTGTCAATCTGTCAACTATCACCCAGATTGCATCATGATTCTTACGAGTCCTCGGGAGCCCCATAATGAAGTCCATAGTCACATGCTCCCACTTCCATGTAGGTATGGGTAAAGGCTTTAGTAAACCTGCTGGCCGTTGGTGTTCAATCTTAACTTTTTGGCACACTAGGCACTTGGACACAAAGGTCGCTATATCTTTCTTCATACCAGCCCACCAAAACACTTTGCGTAAATTCTGATACATCTTCGTATTACCTGGATGCATAGTGTATTTGGAGCTGTGTGCCTCCTCTAATATTTGCCTCTTCAACATCTCATCATTCGGGACACAAATTCTGCCCCTATACCTCAATAACCCATCATCTGAAATCTCAAACCCTGAATCTTGGTCTGGTTGTATTCCACCAATAATCTCCACAAGTCTAGGATCCTCTTTCTGGGCTTGTCTAATTTGATCCATAATGCTAGGCTCTATCCTCAAGCTAGCCATCAAACACTCACCATCGGGCTCTAGGTTGATATTCAACTCTGAAAATTTTTCCATCAAATCCCATTCTCGGACCATCATGTAACTAACAAAACCCACACTCTTCCTACTTAATGCATCTGCTACCCGGTTTGCTTTACCCGGATGATAGAGAATCTCGCAGTCATAGTCCTTCAATAGCTCCATCCATCTTCTCTGTCTCATATTCAACTCTTTTTGCGAGAATAAGTACTTTAAGCTCTTGTGGTCTGTATAAACCTGGAACCGCTCACCATACAAATAATGGCGCCAAATCTTTAGCGCAAACACTACCGCTGCCAACTCCAAATCATGAGTAGGATAGTTCCTCTCGTGGTCCTTCAACTGTCTTGAACCATATGCCACTACTCTACCATTCTGCATCAACACACACCCTAGACCCTGTAGAGAAGCATCACTATACACTGCAAATCCTCCGGATCCACTTGGGACCGTCAACACAGGAGCCGTAGTCAACCTTTGCTTAAGCTCCAAAAAGCTACGCTCACATGCATCATTCCATTCAAACTTGACATCCTTGCGTGTGAGTCGGGTTAGTGGAGCAGCAAGTTTGGAAAATCCCTCTACAAATCTCCTATAGTAACCTGCAAGCCCTAAGAAGCTGCGAATCTCGGTCACTGTTCTAGGCCTCTCCCAATTCATCACGGCCTCTATCTTAACTGGATCAACTGCTACACCATCCTTTGATACCACATGCCCCAGAAAACTGATTTGTTCCAACCAAAACTCACACTTGCTAAACTTTGCGTATAGCCCTTCCTTTCTAAGAGTCTGGAGTACTATGTGGAGGTGGTGCTCATGTTCTTCCCGGGATCGGGAATACACCAGTATGTCATCTATGAACACAATGACGAACTTATCCAAGTGAGGCTTGAATACTTCATTCATCAATGCCATGAATGCTGCAGGGGCATTCGTTAGACCGAATGGCATAACTAGGAATTCGTAGTGTCCATATCGAGTCCTGAATGCTGTCTTTGGCACATCTTCCCCTCTAATCCTCAATTGGTGGTACCCCGACCTCAAATCGATCTTCGAAAATAATTGGGCACCCTTCAATTGATCCAATAGATCATCAATCCTAGGCAGTGGATACTTATTCTTCACCGTTGCTTGATTCAACTGCCTATAATCGATACATAGCCTCAAACTGCCATCCTTCTTTTTCACAAACAACACCGGAGCTCCCCATGGTGACACACTCGGCCTTATGAACCCTTTGTCCAACAATTCTTGTAATTGCTTTTTCAACTCCTCTAACTCAACTAAGGCCATTCGATACGGGGGCTTGGATATAGGTTGAGTGCCTGGGAGTAGCTCTATGGCAAACTCCATCTCTCTTTCCGGAGGTAGCCCTGGTAGCTCATCCGGAAATACATCGGAGAAGTCCTTGACAACTGGGATGTCAGACAGTTCCGATTGGCTCTTTTCGGCATCCTCGACAAACGCGAGATAGCCTTCATAAACAATTAATCTCATATTAGTGAGACATCAACAACAATTAAAATCATTCTATTTATCATTTCCAAAGCATAATACAAACTTTTCAGGTAGGGAGAGAATTACAATCTTCTTATAGCAATCTACACTAGCATGATGGTTGGTTAACCAATCCATGCCTAGTATTACATCAAAGTCATACATATTCAATAGTATCAAATCTACTGTTAAGCACTTATCTCCCACCTTCACTTTACACTTACGATAAACATATTCAGTTGTCTGTGATTTTTTGAGAGGAGTAGTAATGTATAAAGGATAACCTAAAGGCTCTGACTCTATATGCAATCTACTAGCAAATGCAGGTGAAATGAATGAATGAGTTGAGCCGGGATCAATGAGTACGAATGCTTCTAAGTCACAGATAGTAAGCTTACCCTTGATAACCGAACCAGAAGCATCAGCTGTCTCCTGATCAAGTGCAAACACTCTACCTTGTACCATTGGACTCTTGCCTTTGTCTTGTGTCCTCCTTTGCTGTGGCATGGTCTGTCCCCCGGCTTGCGTCTCTGTGGCCTTCATCTGGGGGCAATCCTTGATTCTATGGCCAGTTTTGCCACACCTAAAACAAGCTCCAGTGACCACATAACAAGGTCTGTTGCCATGCTTGTGTCCACAAGTGGCACATGGCTGAGATGTAGCAGTAGCAGTAGCAGTAGGGATAATGGCTAAGGCCCTGTTAGGAGGAGTAGCAGTAGCTGTAGGCCTAGTAGCCTGTGGTCGAGGCGCAACAAACCTCTGCCTCTTATTTTGTCCATGTGATCTACTCGGTTCAAACCTCCTCTTCTCATCCCTCCTATCTATGAATGGTTTGGCTCTAGGAGGCTTCCTTGTCCCATACTCAGCTTGGGTAGTCTCCAATTCTTGTTCAACAGTCTGAGCTTTCCTTACCACTGCCTCATACTCGGTAAGCTCAAATGGAGTGACCCTACTTCGGATGTTGGGTCTCAATCCCGAAGCAAACTTCTCTGCCTTCTTCTCCTCATTAACAACATAATCCGAGTCATACTTCACTAAGGCAGTAAATCGAGTCTCATACTCATCTACCCTCATCGATCTTTGAGTGAGTTCCATAAATTCCTTCTTTTTCTGTCGTCTGGCAGCCTTAGATATATAATGGTTCATGAAGGCCTCTAAGAACCTCTCCCATGTAATAACCGGATCCTTAGCCAATAAGAACGTCTCATGGGTCTTCCACCATTTCTGCGCATCACTCCTCATCATATACACTGCTAATGAAACCCTCTCAGTGGTACCACACCCCATATATTTGAAGAGAAACTCCATCTCCTCTATCCATTCCTCCGCCTTCGCTGGATCTTTCTCCCCCTTAAACTGTGATGGATTCATTTTCTGGAATTGTCGGAGGAGTGTCATATTTCTATCCACTGGGTTCCCAACTTCTGGTACAGCGGGTGGAGGCACAACTGGCAAAGGTACAACCTGTGGCACTACCGGAGGTGACGGAGGTGGTGCCTGCTGTGGTGGTGGTGGAGGCACAGGAGGTGCGGGAGGTGCAGGAGGTGGCGGTACTAGAGGTGCGGGAGGTGGTGGTGCAGCCTGATGTGCACTAGCTTGGTTAGCCACCAACTGTTGCAATAAAGCAGTCATATTCTCATGGCTTTGTTCTATTCGGGCCATTCTCGCTTCTATACTATCTGGGGGTGGAGGAGTCGGATTTGAGGATGATGGGGGTACTGCGGATGAGGGCGGCCGTGAAATCGGATATCTTCGAGCCAATCCCCTCGGTCTACCTCCAATCCTCCTCATTGTATGTCACTCAAGAGAGAACCTATACCAAGAGCAGATCAATCTTAGTATAAGTCGGTAACAGTACACTACATGCAGACATTACACAGTACATGGGATGTAACATTAATAACGACTTCTATGACACTGACACGTACTGGACAAACCGTGCTCTGATACCATTTAATCTGTCACGACCCGAAGGCCGTGACGTACGCCTATCACTCCATTCACTATTTACCAAATTTATCAATTTTACGAACTAACTTTTTCTTTTCACTTTAGGGTTTGTATTCGGTGTCAGTGTCCTCTTTAAACTAACTTCACATTCTTAACTTGATGTGTATTCATTATTTAATTGTCATTTCTTAAGATTATTCGACTTAATATTCTTGTTTTCAATATTAGGCCATTAAAAGAAAAAGGTCGAAAACTCCCCCTTATATAAAATCGACTTTCCCCAGTTCAATAACCTGCAAAAATCTCAACTATTTCCAGCCACATATCTCAATCCAGAATTTTCAGTTCATTCAACTAGATCCAATACATACTTCCCAAGTCAACAAATAGATATAAGATACAGTTTACAGTTTCAAAATCACTACAATTCATTTCTCGGATCGTGCTCGATAATCATAAAGCCTATAATAATCTAGGACGATCCTAAGTTACATCCCAAAAGCAATCCCATAAGCATGTACTGTGCAAACTTAACATGTCATACATGGATAACAAAATAAACGATATTATACCTCAAGTGCAACAAAAACAGCACTCGGAGGAGTCGGACCGATATAGCTACTCAAAGTATGTCCCCGAGGCTTCGCACCCAATCTCCAAGTGAGAGCCTAACTGGTATGATCTGCGATGTTATTAATAAGGGGTGAGCAAAACCACGGCTCAGTAAGTAGCTTAAGTAAATGCATGCTAGACTCATGTCGTTCTATATGCAGTTGTGGAAAACAATACCGAAGTAATAAGCGAACTCGATATTTAATGCATGATCATAAACCAAACACTTCTTTATGCATTTCTGTTATAGAACGCTTTCAATATGCACTTACTTAAAACAAAACTTACTATGCAGTTCATTTAAATGAGTTCGCTTTGCATTCGGTTGAACTCAGTACGTTGTGCATTCAAATAAGCTATCAATGTAGTTCGATAAGTCAATCAATAGTTACTTTGATAAAACAATCAATAAGCATTCAATAAACGATCAATAAGTATTGCAATCATTTCGATCAATATAGATTTTTAAGAATCCACTAGTCATAAATCAAGATAATCGATAACAATTAGGCATATTGCCTCAGTTCACTAAAAGCAGTATTAGAAATGAAACAATGGTAAGTAGAGATTAGGCAGTGATCCTCAATCAGTCAATCAATCGATATCCATCCTAGCTAGCGATGGAAGGGTGTCGCAAGCAACACTAAATCTATGGCCATAGGACGATATCCAGTCTCGCTGATCAGTCGAGAGCTGGAACTTGCCTGCTGGTTTTCCAGACAAGTATCAGTCTACCTAGAGCACTAGGCTCGATAGGTACAATACGATAGTCTAGAGCACAAAGCTCAATAGACGGGAAATAAGGCCTAGAGCTAAGCTCGATAGGCTAGAAGTGACCCGAAGGTCGTAGGACATGCCTGCACTCAAAAACAGTTTGAAATCAATTTCCTCGCGTAGCACTTGGCTTCCACGGATTCCAAATCAGTATTAAATCAGTTTTGAGTTCGAAATATAAAGGACTTTCGATTTATTTCAAATATTGGTTCAAACCAAGACTTTGCAAATATAACATATGATGCAAGTCATTAAACCATAAACATTACGTAATTTAAACTCAAAACATGCTATATGTAAATGCATGTATGCATCGGTTCATTCCACTTAAAATGTACGCTTGGTTGGTCACAACGCTCAAAGCAGAAATAAGTTTCGATCTAGCCCAAGCATAAACGATTTATAAAATTAAACCATTCCTACGAGATGGTGCTATCAAGCTTTACTTAACCCACTTACCTCGATGCTTGGTAGGTTACCTTTCCTCGATCCTCAACTCAAGCTAAACTCCTACACCGCTCCAAATCCACTACAATTATATCGAACGACGTTTCAATAACATGTCTTAATTACTTTCGATGACATATCAAGTGTATGTCTTAGAATCTTAAGTATTCCAATTCAATTCTTTATAGGACATAAAAGCCTTTCTCATGTAACTAATATACACCATCATTTACTATTCGTAATTTGTTTCACTAAGGCATCATTAGTTTAATAATTTCTACATATTTCCTTCAATATATATAGATATCTATCAACATAATTATATTTGTGCACCCATGTATGTATATACCTATGTATATATATATGTATATACATACAATTTACTTTCAATGGTATATCGTTATATTGATTAAAATGATATATGTATGTGCATATATATATATATATATATATGTATATATAGATATCAATTATTCATCACCATTTCCACTCTATCTAAACAACTATATTCACTTAAAACTTTTAAATCAAGAGAGCATTCCTAGTTCTCCTTTCAAGACCTATATCTAAGCACACTAAAATCCTCAAAGGTCAGTTTAAACATCATCTCATAACCTCATTTACCTTAGTTAAGACCATCCAAATTTGGCTGCAAGATCAGCCCTTAAAATGCTCTTCTCGGTTTGGATAAATTTCCAGCCAATGTGCCTTGTTCCACTCACTTTTCCAGCCTTTGGTTCTGTCCCCAAGAGACAAAATTTGGTTTAGCTCAAATTCCCCATGTTTGGTACCTCTTTCAATATTCAAATCACCAAAATCTTACCTGTTTTCAGACGTGAATCATCCCTGACTCTACCAGCCTTCACGCCCAACCAAGCACTCCAATTCCTTTCTCTGTTTCATGAAATGGAATGGCCACCATAAGTCTCCCTCAAACCATGTTGAAAATCCTCTTATCTACTACCTTCAACACAACTAAAACCAGTTTAAACAACAACCAACCACAAGCAGCAATTAATCAGTCAAAACAGTCATTTAACCCCCTTGGAACCCCTACTTACAGCCCTTGTTACACTTACATTTAACAGAAATGGCTCCCGAAATTAGCTCCTATTTTGGCATTAAGGTTTTACCGCGTGGCTCCTTACTGTAGGTTTAATCTTTCCTCCTTCTTCCCTTGTCCGACGCCTAAGAAGACCAACCCTCAGCTTTTTGACCCGACCTTCTGACTAGCATTGATCTTGCCAAGCTTTCCTGCCGGTGGTTTTCCCCTTTTTGCTGTCATCCCCTGATGCTCAAAGTGGTGAGGCAGCAGCTGTGCGTGCATTTCTCTCTTCCTTTTCAGCTTCCCCTTTCCTTTCTTCCTTTTCTTCTCGTTTTCAGTTTTCTTTCCTTCTCTTATTTTTTCCTCTTCTCCGAATGTTTCAAACTACAGCCTTACCTCTCGTGTTTCCCTTCTCCATTCTCTCATTTCCCTTTTCTTTTCATCAGTTTTGTTAAGTCGCTGTTGGCTTAGATGATGATGGACGGTGATGCTATGTTTAGTGGAGTTTTGGTCTTCAATGTTCCTTCAATGGCATGATGGTCGAATGGCAGGGGAGGAAACAAACAGGAACGATCTGCAGGAGATGGGCTGAGAAGGATAGGGTAACAGTGGCCACCCCTTTTTTGACCGAAAGAAAAGAATGAAGTGGGGGCCGGCTGGAAGAATGAGAAAGAGTAAAAAGAAGTATTTCTCAACTGCAGTAAAAATGAAAGAGTGGGAGTTGTCTGACGGGATTGGAAGTTTGATGGAAAGTTTCCATCAACTCCACTTTATTTTATTGTTTATTTCCTTTTATATTGTTAATATTACTATATGGTTTATCCATTTATTTATGTGTTTTCTTTATTTATTTATTTATTTATTTATTTTTTTTTGTTAACATCTTATATATGTGTTTAACATATTTTGTTTCATCTATTTTATTTTATTTTATTTTAAACATCTTATAAGATTTCTAATTTTATCTCAAGGATCTTTTGTTGTTAGATTCACCAACTTGTTAATTTCATTTTCATTACTTGAGATATTACTAACTACAAGGTTCACCATGGTACCAAGCTTGTATGTGTCTCTTATTTATTCACTAACATGGTACAAAATTTGTAGTTTTTACATTAAGAGATGGGCTTGCCCATGAATTAAATTAACACTTGGTGACCTCTTTATTTCCTACTCGCCTCATTGGCGATCACTAACATTCCACATGGGCGATCACAATTAGTCGTCATTCTCGTCTTTTTGGGCGATCCTTGATCCTCGCCCTTTTCTTTAACTATCATTAATTACATTCAATTTGGGCGATCATCGCCCCCATTCGGGCGATCAGTTTGATTATCCACAATGTTGGCGAACAGGTATATCGCCGCTTCATGTATATCTTTGAACTCGCCTCTTCCTTTAGACGAGTACCCAATTCCTTGCTCGCCCATTTGGCAAACAGTTGAGTAATCACTTCGCCCCTCTTGTTTCCTTATATATTCTAACCAAAATCAGCTAAAACAAGGCTATATCTATGTTTATTACGTTGTAAAACATAGACATCTACCATTGAACATCTAGCAAACCATAAAAATATAGAACTCACCTTAACTGAGTTGCACTTTGAGAAACAGAGTGTTTTTCTGCTCACTTAGCTTTACTTTGTTTGTTCCTTAACTCTTCAACAATGGAGGAAAGGTTTGGCTAACTAAAAATGAAGTTTTCATGGCTCATGTATGTGAGGAATGGAAGAACCAAGACTTTAAGTTTGCAGTACACATGCTGGACGAGAAGCATCAGAGGGTTTTTCTTGAAGAAGAATGTTGCATAAGTCTATTTTCCTATGAATTCCTTCTTATATAACCACTCAAATCCTCTCAAAATCTACCACCTGTTCTTATCCCGTTTTCTTTCATCATTTCATGCATTAAAAACCAAAGAAAACTGCAGCAAAAAGAACGGTGGTGAAGTCCTTACTAAAATCCGTTTTTGACTAACTTCAATTTGCCATTTATTGCCTAGCCCAATTTGTCAGGAGAAGCAAAGTGGCATGAAGTCCACTATAGCCCCTTTCCTTAACTTTTCTCTCTTCTTTTTATCATTTCTTCTCCTCGCCACATCCATTCAACGGCAATTGGTTTTCATCCCATTTGTTCATCACTTCATTTAATGCTTTCACACTTCAATCAATAGGATTTCATTTATACATGATCTTCATTTTATTTCATTTGCATTCTTTTCAACCGAATGCTTCCTATACATCTCTTAAATATTCAATCCTAATTCATATACACCATATTGTAAATCATAACTTAAAATGAAAAGTGGAAATTCACATTCAATTATTCTTTAATTTCACTAAAAGAATTTATTTCCACTATCAATCATGTACAAATATTGTATATAGTATAATAAAATTCGGGTCTTACACTGCCTATAGAACCAGTCGACTGCCCTGTTTTCAAAAGCATTCTGTTTGCGAAAACAGTCAACTGCTATAGGACCAGTCGATTGCCTTTTCTCGGAAAGCATTTTGTTTCAAAACCAGTCGACTGCCCTATGTGTTTTCAAAAAATAAAATATTTGAATTTCAAAAAGAAAAGAAATTCAATAAAGCAAAATATGGTATAGCAACCGACTGTCCTAAGTGACCAGTCGATTGCCTCCTTTGAAAAAGAGATTTTAAAGCCTAATTCAGAAAAGTATGATTGTCATTGCAAAAAGATATATGACAAATGTTTTGAGACTATGAACTACTTGATGATTATGCACTTCTGTATATATACTTGATTGAGGAACCCTAGCCCGATCCTCAGTGCCACAGATGTCACCTGACTAGTGTTCATCGTGGCCTATCGACATTTATCCAAATTGTCTCTGTTATATGTATTGGCTAGGGGAGGATTCCTGGCCCCTACGAGGGTACGCCACTTGATCTAGTGCATGATTCTGTTGAAATGCTAATAGTCTCTCTGATAATTGAAAGTTATCTGAATATACGATTTCAAAGAAATAAAGAAATCGAAAGTATTTACATTACTTGATTTACTTGTATATGATGTTTTGAAAGAAGTATATGATATATGCTTTATAATGGTTTTACATGACATTATAGAGCTAAGCAGGAAAACTCCATATAGAGGCATAGTACGCTCTTTTACATATGTTTCTTACTGAGCATAAACTCACCCATTTACAACTATTTTTCAGATTATCTGAATTGATTCCTACTCCGGATCAAGGAGCCTACTTTTGAGGTTTTATAGTGTACCTTCGAGACACGCCTCCCAATAGTTATTGAAGGTATACTTACTTGACATGTAATTAAGCTATTATACAGTATAATACTACCATGATGTCTATAATCATGTTGGGGATTTAGGTTATGTAAGATGTGTAAGATCCTGTGCTTTGGAATGATATGTATATATATCATTATTATGCTTTATTTGACATTAAAATCTTTATGATAAACTATCAAATATCAAACTTAAGAAGAAGAAGAAAGAATGACATTGACGGACGAGTCTAATCAAGTTGCATGTGAAAGGAAAAATTTTTATGTTAAGTGGTAGTGACGGGAATGTCACACCGCACCTCCGATGTGGTGAGTCCAGATCATAAACAGTAGACAAAAGACATTAATCCTTCCACCCCTAATCTCAAATGTTTTTTATAAAAATTGTTTTATGAAAAATTATATATCTTTAATGATCATTTTTTCTTTTTTAATCTCACCAGATCCAATCTCCTCACTCATCCAAACTAGCCCATAAGATCAGATGAGACATGTATTAAACCTTACAACCCTTAAATTTTTCCTCTTCCCTCCCTCCCTGTCTATTAAATAAACTTGTAGACATGTCCAACAAGCATAATACAAGCCAATAGATTAAAGTTGTCACAATGTTTCCTAGGATTAGGTCATTAGACATTAAGAAAATGAGTCGCCACCAATCTTTTTTAACCTAAGTGTGATTAGCCACCTAATGACTTTAAGGACTGGCCTATATTTTAAGTTTTGGGTTCGGGAGTTCATCTATATGAAAAGAAGATTATAGCACCCCTACAACGCCCAAAATTGGTATCATTTTAATCTTGTGTTATTTAACTTAGTCTTAGTTATGTGCTCTTTAAAATTTATTATTTTCATTATTTAAAAATTGAAAATTCTTTTAAAATTTTTCCATCATTCCGGATGAATTCTTAAAAGACTTTTCTCACCTCAAGAATATTTAAGGGGTGCCATTTGACTCCCCTAAAGAAGCTTCGTTGTCGAGAGTATTAATTTTTTATATAAGTTTACTATTTTATTTAATTTTTTTATTACTTTTATTTATTTTTTTAAAATTTATATATTATTTATTATTTTTTTGGAATTTAAATATTTAATATTGAAAATATCTCGTAAATCTTTTATCGTTCTAGATAAACTTAGGAGAATTCTCTCACTAAGGAATTCCTTAATTGTTACTCATTCGCAATCGTTTTGAAGATTTCATCTTCAAAATGATTTGTATAATTTATTTTTATAATTTTTTATTATCTTATAAAATAGCTTTACTATTATTATTTTTACAATAATTATTTTTTATTTTTTATTCTATTTTTATTACATGGAGGATAAAATTCAACATTCATTTTTGAAAATACTTTTCAAATCTTCCATCATTCTGGACAAATTAAAAAAAAAATTTATCTCAGAATTCTTTAAGTGTTACCCATTCGCAATCACTTTAAGGATTCTATCATCGGAAGGTATCATTCATCCCCATAAATTAATTTAAACATTTATCAATTTAAAAATTAATATTTTTTATCCCAATCTAAAGAATTTCTATTATGTATTTATTATTATCATTTATCTTGTTCACATTTTTTTGATATTATTTAACTATTTATTTCTATCACAGATTATTTTATTTCATCGTTTCACATTCTTTCATCATCACTACCATCTATGCAATTGTTTTTTTTTTTTAACTTCCCTGATTCTTAACTTCCCTTTATACTTTTTATTATTTATTGCTTGTCCTATCTATTGTTCTATCTTCTAAAATATATTAAATATTTCAATCAAAAAAATATATTAAAAACCGCGAAAAAAAAAATATATTAAATACCCATCTAACAGAAGCAATAATGACAGAATAGAACAAAAGAACGAATGTAGAGAGCTGTTAAATACATTCTTTTTTTTTCCTTCTCACACCCATTTTTCTCTGAGATGAAGAGTAATTTATTGGGTAGGATGGGATGTGAGAAGAAAAAAAATAAGTGTATTTAGCAGCACTCACGAATGCAGGGTATCTGTTTTGCTATTTGATAATTGATGCACGCAATCGGTTTAGGATCTGAAGACAATGAACGGGCTAAAGATACGGGCTGAAATTAATGGATGTGAAAATAGGCTGAACTCCGATGTAACATCTTGGACCTTTCGCAACGATGGGCTGAGCTACTAGCATAGTATATCGGGGTTATGGCCTGAAAGCATTGCATTAGATGTTATGTTGACTTTAGAATTAGCTAAACGAATGAGCTGATTTCGGGAAAAACAAATCAACCAGGACATTCTCACCCGATCCTGGAACTTTCCTATCACCATCCGTCACCGGCACCGATCTTGGACACTCTCCTGTCATCGTCTGTCATCGGCACCAATCCTGGACACTCTCCTGTCACCGTCCATCACCGGCACCGTGGTGTCTCGATGTAATTTCTGCCAGACCGATACCGCAGCTTGTCTGATCACCACCGTACCGGTGATGCTAGATCTTGCACTGCCATGCCGCTGCTTCCACTTGAAGAACACCGAAAATTCAATGCTCCTCGCCTGCGTGGTCTGTTCTTGCTATGAATGTCGCCACACCAGGTTTTGCCAAAGGATGATGTCGCCTCGGGTTTGCCAGTGCTGTGATTAGTTGCACTCAGCGAGAAGAAAAAGAGCTGCTGTGTTGTTTGCTATCCTCTGAATGTTGGGGTATTTGGGGTTTGAACAAGAGAATATAAAGTTGCTGGATTCTTGACTGTTGGTTTAGCAATTCTTGGAGATTGCTATTTGGTTGAACCGAATCCTCTCTCTGCCCTCCTCCAAATTGCTCCCCAGTGTGTTTTATAAGACCTTTCGAATTACGATAAAATTTCAAAATTTAAAAATGATTTGAAACAATCTTATCATTAACTTAATTTTTTTAATTTTTTATCTTTATTTTTATCATTTTGAAATAAATTTAATTAAGCTTAATTATCTTTATTTTGAATTTATTTTATTATTTTTTTGGATTTTTATTATCCCTTTTTTTGTTTTTTTTATTTAAAATCTAAACTTAAATAATTAGACTTTGAATTAATTTGGATCAATAATTTAATTCAGTATCTGTAATTAAGTAAACTCACTTGATCCATTAGATTCAAAAAATTTAACAAATCCAATAGCTTAACAAATTCAATATGCCCAATAATTCATTAAACCCATAAAAATATGGTGTCTACAATAGCAATACATGCACCTTAAGTTTATCAAACCACATAAGGATGGGGAAATTATAACTGCACAAAAAAGAACTCAGACAACTATAGCATATTCAAGCCAAACTACTTTCAATCCAAAAGCTTATCATTACTATATTATGACAATACAATCGATAAAGTAGCCTTTTTAGAGTGCATATAATGCTATTTAATTGGATCGATATGAGATAAAGCAAAGTTTCTTATCATTATTGGCTAAATCAAAGAAAAGTAGAGCATAGAAAAGTATAAAATGAAACAGTTTAAAGAAATCTTAATGTTCTATGCTATTAGCTCCAAAGCTATTATATTAGTCATGACAAAAGAAAAGTAAGGAGTGAAAATCAATTTTTATCAGTCCTTAAAATAACAAATTAGGTAAATTTTTTTTTTAAAAGTTAAGATTTTATTAATAAGAAGGAAAGTGATTACAACTAAGCTTCAAAATCAGAGTTTCGAAAAACTCCAAGCTTTGCAAGAGAGTCGACAAAATGATTAGCCTCTCTAAGAACATGAACAAAAGAAATAGAACCTAAACAAGATCGAAGGTTGAGCAACTCGTTAATAATGTTATTGTACTTCCAAAGGCTGTCAGTAAGATTGTTTAACCACAAGATAACCACATTTGAATCACTCTTAATAACTAACTGTGGTCTGGGTTTAATGTTAGCTTTGACATTAATTGAGAGTGCTTCTACCACTGCCAGAAGCTCAGCCAAATTAGAGTTTGCAGTACCAATATTCTTAGAAAACATCATCAAGACATTACCCTCAGCATTACGAAGAACACCTCCAACACCCGCGGGACTTGGCTTACCCTTGGAGGAGCTGTCAACATTAAGTTTCCAAAATCCAGATTGAGGAGGAGACCACAAGATATTTTTTCTAATTGGTTTTTTCTTACCAGGGAGGGAGAAATCTTGTAAATGATTTGACATTGGAAACATGTCGCAATAAGGGTGTCTAGCTTTAATCCACCAGCATAATCTAACACGCTTAAGAAAGGAGACTTTATGAGGGGATAGAGGTTTGTTGTTGAAAATTTTCTTATTACGGGAGAGCCAAATAGACCATAAGATTGCATAAAAGAGAGATTCCCAAAGCAATTTTTGATTCCTCTGCAAATTTAATTCTAACCAGGAAAGAAACATACTCTTTAACTAAGATGGAACAACCCAAATAATTTCCTACCAGTGATAGCAAAGGCACCAAATTTCCCAAGCAAATGGACAGAGCAATAAGAGATGATCAATCGATTCAGGTTCACAGCAAAAAGCACATTTGTTTTCTTTATTAAGAAGGCAATGTCTGGAATGAAGAATATCAATTGTAAGCAAAGAACCCTTCAGAGCTTTCCAACAAAATAGTTTAACCTTTGGAGGAGCAAGACCTTTCCAAACATAGCTTTCAATTGGCCTGTTGCTGTTAAAGAGTTTGTCAAAAGATCTTCTAAAAGAGCTTGAGCTAAAGATTCCATTAGAGGCGTGGCACCAAACAACTTTATCCATAGCCTCTTAAGAAAGATTGATTGAGTTGAGCAAATCAAGTAACCTCTGCCACTAATTAATTTCCCAATCAAAGAGGTTTCTTCTAAGTTGTATATTCCAAATGAAGTTAGGTCCATTCCAGTAGCCGAACTCTTTTAAGCAACCATCCTTGTTGACAGATAAATTTGACTAAGTTTGAGTACTACAGGGGCAAAAAAAGTTTACCGTTGAATCTGCTGGTTTGTTGCTTGTGGGAAAAGTGGTCCGTTTAGTTGCGATTCTGAAAGCAAATCTAATATGGCATCCAGCAAAACTCAACCAATGTTGAAGCAGAAAGAATGAGAAAAACGTGGAGCAAATATTTTCATGTTAATGTTGACGGTTATTTTCTCAAATTATATATATGTTAATGGCCAACAAGTTTCTCCCCAATACAGAAAAGTAATAATTGTGGTAATAAATTAACTCTTAAATTCATTGCTTGCTTTTTGCACACATCTCCATTATCCTTGTCTTTGGTTTATATATTTCAGGCTTTGTCCTCCTTAACCTAGTGTTTTGCTAGATATAAACATCAGAATATGTAAAAAAGTGGCAAATATAGAATGAAAAGATATTTCAATCTCTTTACCATTAATTCTTTTTTTTGTTACAAGAAAAATATTAAATAATTGGGGATGAGGATGCTAGGATTCGAACTCAAAGCTTACAATATACCATAACTCATCTTTAATCACTTGATCAAAAGGTTGTTGGCAATTCTTTCTTTTTATCTCTAGGCCTTTTAGAATAAATGTTGCCTTTCGATGGTTCTTTTTCAGCATCAGAAAGTGAATTGCCACTTGTAGATTTTGTTTGTTGTGAATCTTGAGATGGTTTTCATGGGGAGTTCAAAGGACCAGTCTGGCTCTGACATGCTCGATTCAATTGAGATTATTGAGAATTCCTTACTCCACTGCTTGTAGGTTGCAAAGAATTCAATTGATTCTGACTCTAACATGGTTGGCTTGTTTGTTGAGAATACACCACTCCACCACTCGTAAACTACAAGAAATTCAATTGAAATTGTTGTGAATGCCTCACTCCATCGCTTGTAGATGGCAGAGAGCTTGTTTGATCAATCTGACTTTGATATGCTTCATTATATTGAAATTGGTTGGTTTGTTGAGAATGCAAAACTCTATTAGTTGTACATATTAAAAGGAGTTCAATTGCTGAGTCTGAGTCTGACTTGCTTGATTCAATTGAGATCCTTGAAAATGCTTCCTTTCAATTGTATTAGGCGGAGTCTGACTGTGATAAGCTTCATTCAGTTGAGGTTGACTTAGTTGAAAATTCATCTCTTCACAACTTGTAAACAGTGTATTGTTTACCCCATTAAATTAAGACTAGTTTGTTTGCCAAGAGTGACTCATTGCACCACTTAGCAATAACATAGGGTTCCTTTCATAATTCGGACTCTGATCAGCTTGATTTGGCATGGATCTGTTGTTCATTTGTTTCGCCAAATGTGAAGTGGAAGCCATTGCAGCTGAACTCAAAATGTTTACTGGGTTTGAAAGCTAGGTTTGATACATGTTTAATTGCTGCTAACTGTAGCAACAACAAGAAAGATTGAAAAAAGAAAAATTCATAAATCAGAACCACTAAATTTCCCAATATATGTCTAAAGAGAAATATGGTTATGCTTTAAGAACTTACATGTTCAGCCCAAATGTCATGAACAGATCAACTATACAATTTGTAAGCAAATGAATCTTGTTTGAAAAGAGAAAGACAACGAAAGAAAATTATTAACGTTACTAACTCTGATACCTATTTAACTGATGTTACTGTAAAAAAATGAAATGTCAAACATGGAAATTTTCCTCAAAAGAGAAAAGTGTTAGAATATTTCAATTGGTAAACTGTTATTAATTGGTAGTTTTGAGTTTTAATAAAACAGGTTAATATAATTTAGTACTAGCATGAAAACATACATATAAGCCCAAATAGTTAATTATGATCAACAAGTATGGCTTTGGGGGATTTTATTGGGTTAGTGTGATATGGTGATTGTGTAAGCCAGAAACTTAATAGTCTTTGATAGAGGGATAGTTAGGTTTAACTACAAATATAAGGTTAGGTCCCCTCTTCGCTTCTTAACGTATTGGTATATGCCCATTGAGGGCTACCCTAAACAGAGAAGTAGAAAAGGAAGATCTGCTTAATCATAGTTCTAGTGATTATGTTTCCTTATGCTTTCGCTTTCATTGATATCTACCTCAAACAGATACGCATAATTAAGTATTTAATATCTCTTGTGTTCTAATTATTGCATAAGAAAATTGATTGATTGATGTCACATGTGGTATTAGAGCTAGGGTTATGTAAAATTATAATCAAGAAATTTTTTTTTATTGTTCATAGAAAAAATTATTTGGGTGTTATTTTTTTGCAATAAAATTTTGATAAAAATTAAAGAAAAAGTATAAAATCGGGGTTAGAACTAGAACTAGACTTGAGCGGGTCTACTATAGTTTCAAACTGGTCAACATTGACCCGACGAAGGAAGAAGATGGTTGCACAGTTGTAACATCCTGTTACCACATTTTTCACGTATTTCCATACAACTTTACCGGTTGGGCTGTCTGTGATGCCATTAACATTCAACAGTAACAGTGATAAATGATAAACATTTATCTATTAATTATGAAATATGAAATTTCTTTTCATTATTCTTTACATCTGACATCCCCTATTAACCTTTATTTCACTAAGGTAGTACTGTATACATATGTCTGAAATGTAAAAGAGAAGAGATTGTACCTGTCACAATTAACGTGCCATGCCTCAGTGCTTTAAGCATAGCTATACCCATCTGAGAGCTAATTCTCTCAACTCTGTGTACTTCTTATCTGTAGAGTTAAAACAAAGGGGTGAGCGATTCATACGCTCAGTAAATGAAACATATGCTTCTTTAAATAAAGCAAAACTATATATCACAACGCATTTATTCTTTTCTTACCAATAACCCAGTAGAAAAGACAGTGGATATATAGTAAACAACTCTCTTAAAACATACATTTGAAATCACTGGTTAAACAGTTTACTTTAAAATGCAGTAAACACTATATAGGATTTCAACAAATCCTCACAGTAAACAGAAATTGGTAAGTTGAGACTAGGCAACAAATAAATCATGCTATCATCGTTCCCCTTCCCCCTTGCGAGAACGGAATCTGCCGCTTTTGGGTGCACCCGTAGGCCATCGCCCCTCACGGCTATCTCATATCTATGGCCATAATCTATAGGTGGTCCTCGGGTCCACTTGCCAAGTGACCTCGAGACCGCTGATGACTTGGTTGGTCCATCAGCCTTATAACTCATAAATAATAATGCATGAAACTAGGGGCCTAAAGTCTCAAAAATCACTTTATATCTTATGAAAACCTTTATGGAATTATCTCACTCATATTATCATTTTCTCAAAATGATTTGATTTTCCAAAAAGGTTTAGATTTTCTGTTTACAAAACACCTTGAAAGCATATCAAAATCTCAACGTTTAAAACCTGCTCGCCCATGGTCTGCTCACCTAATATGGTTCGCTTATGGCAGCTCGCCCAATGCGGTGAACTTGTGTTCGCCCGCCCACCTTTGCTTTTAAAACTACAAGCAACACTGGCTCGCCCTCAGTGGCTCGCCCAGTAATCAATTCGCCTAAAAGGTTTATATTTTCTATTTTCAAATATATTAAAATGGCTCATTTTTCTTCAAGAAAACACAATAGAAATCTGTTCGCCATGGTTAGCTCGCCCAGCATGGCTCGCCCATGGTCACTCAAAAGTGGGGTGACAAGTATTCGCCTGCCACACCTTGCTCTTAACAACAAGTAAAACTGGCTCGCCCTCAGTGGCTCACCCATACCTTTCTTAAACAAGGGGTCGCCCGCCCCAAAACACCATTAAAAGGGTTTGCCACATCGGCTCGCCCGGATTTCTACTTAAAACAGGGGTCGCCCGACCCAATTTTATAAGAGATTTTGGTTCGCCCGCCAATACCAGTTCGACCAAAAATAACACAAGGTCGGCTATGTAGCTCGCCAAATTCGCACCCATTGTCATAACTATTATTAAACCAATGCATGTCAGAAAACAAAACATTTATCTCAATATTTTCATAAAATTTACTCCACAGGACATGCATCACTTCACACACATCTCCCTTACCTGGTATTTCGAAGCCTTGCTTCGCCTTGCTTCCTGCTCGCCAATAGCCACTCCCAATTATCGGCTGCGAATAATATATAAATTCCATTAATATTTTCTTCATATATTTTTCCATTATTTGGGCGAAAATCAACCAGCTCGCCCAGAAGCATCTTACTAGCTCGCCATTCAATAAATGTTTTACACGTGGAAGCTCGCCCGCCAGTCAACTCACGAGGCCTTCATTGGTTTAATTGTGGGAGTTCGCCCACAATTCTACTCGCCCAATGCCTTATGCATTTGAGCTCGCCCATTAATTCACTTCACTAGAATTGGGCGTTCTCGCCCTTTGAACACAGACTTGACCTTAGCGAGTTTCGTATTTTCTACTCGCCTCATTGGCGATTACTAACTTCCAACATGGGCGATCATTATAGTCGCCATTCACGTCACTTATTCCATTATTTTCCTTGTTTCCATATTGTCTAAAGATCTAACTAAAACAAGGTTGTGTTCTACGTTGTAAACATATAAGTCTACCATTGAATATCAAGAACATCTCAGAAATATGAAACTCACCTCAATCAACTGCACTTCCAAAACAGATTGCTTTCCATCTCATGTTGGCCTTCCTTTGCTTATTCTTTTAGCTCATCAAAGTAAGGAGGAAAGGTTTGCAAGGTGGTTTACATGTTTAGCCAACTGATGGATGAAATATAGTAAATCAGGCATGGTAGAAATGAGAGGAAATCAGAGCATAAACTGGCAGTTGCATAGCTCTCGTGAAGAAGATGAATATGGCTAAGTCGGTTTCCTCAAACGTTTCTTCGTATATAGTCATGCTATCCAATCAGAACTCATCACTTGGCCTTATCCCATTTCCTTAATTTATTTCACGTCTTTCATTCATTTAATGCATGAAGAAAAACTGCAGCACAAGTGGCGTGAAAGTCTCCCTTCCACACTCCTTTTTCTGCTTCTATTGACTTTGTTTTACTTCTCAACCAATAAGGTTAATTCCTTACTGACTTTAACATCTTCTCCATTAATTGTCTCCAACCGTATGTGATAATCGTAAATTTTCCATTTATTGGAAATAAGGAATATTGGAAATTGGTGAAATAAATAAATAGAATTGAGAAAGGAACGGATGTTGGAAATAAAATAAGGAATAGAGGAAATTTAATTTGGATAAATGGAAATCCAAATTAAATAAGAAAATGAGAAATGAAAGAGAAATATATTTATATAATTATAAATTATATAAATGTAATTTTAAATGAATACATATGTATTGAAATTATTATATAGTATACATATATATACTGAGGTATATATAGATATATATACTATTGTACAAAATAAAATAATACATATGTATCTAAGTAAAGTATTTTATGTATATATATAGATATATACATAAATGAGAAATGTAAATACTAATTTACATTAAAGTTTAAATGTATATATATTGTAAATACAATATATATGGAATTATGACATTTATATAAATTTTTATATAAATGTTATTTAATTTTAAGTATATAAATATACATATATATATACTAGATATATATTTTTGTAATGTACAATATATATAATTTATATAATATATATATTGTATTACATTATACATGAAATAATATTATATGTATAATATATGATAGATATTATATGTATAATATATGATATATAGTATATAATGTAGTATATACTAAATTTAGAAAGGAAAATAAACAAAAAAAAAAGGAAACTAAACAGAAAAGAGAAACAGAATCGGGAAGACCCCGATTCTGCCTTCCCCAGGCGAGACCGCCCCCATCAGCGACCGCCGGAGAAGGAAAGGGAGAGAGGAGAAGAGAAAGTTGTCGCCGGCAAAGGAAGAGGAAGCTGATGGCAACGCCGGCGAAGCGAAAACGGAGAAGGAATCGACGCGAAACGGCGGAAAACCGAGGAAGAAAACGAAACTAGATCTGGCGGTTGCCGGCGGAATTGGCCGCCGCCACCACAGTCGAAGCATCGGCGGAAGGAGAGGAATGGGATGGAGGCCACCGGTGAGGCCAACGACGGAGGAGGAAGGCCGACGGAGGAGGGGAAGAAACCGAACCAAAATCGAGTAGATCCGCCGCCGTGCCGTCGATTCGTGACGAACGGAGGCCAGATCCAGCTTCGCCGTGTTGCCGGCCAGCTGTTGAGCCACCGAACCGCCGGAGAACCGGCCGTCGGAGGAGAACCGGCGGTGAGGGGGGTGACCGGTTCGGCTGGAAAAGAAAGAAAAGGAAAAAGAAAAAGAAAAAGAAAAAAAAAGAAAAAGAAAAAGAAAAAGAAAAGAAAAGAGAAAAAGAAAGAAGGAAGAAAAAGAAGAAAAGGAGAGAGAAAAAGGAATTCCGCGAATTTGAAAAAATTCCCGAGAATTCGGAGAATTACGGGAATCGGTAAGAAATCTCGAAAAAGAGTAAATTATTTAAATAAATTATTTATTTAAATAATTGTGGAAAAATTCTAAATTTTAGAATTTAAATTCCAGAAAATTCCCTCGATGACCGAGCCAATGGAATCGGGCGAGGTGAACACAGGCGCGACCTTCGAGAGGCAGTCGCCGACCCGAAACAGGTAAGGGAGACATGTGCCGCCTGTAAGGATATTCGGTCACATGTTTTAAATTATGCATTTAATTTATAAATGCAATTTATAATGATTGGTTTGAAATTTATGGTGATTTATTGGTTTAAAATTGTGGTGAAGTACTGGTTGAGAAAATATAAACTGTATTTTCCGTGCAGGAGGCTAGCCAATCGGTAGCCGTTATACTGCCGAAAAATTATCGAAAAATTACTGAAATTACCGAAAATCACCGAAAACCATAATAAATGATTTGATTTCACGTGAAACGATTTTCAGGCACGAAAATCGAGAAATCAAGTAAATTTCATAAAACATGAATATAGTGATATTTAATTATAAAATATTCATGTTTTCGAGAATGGTGAAAAGGAAATCATCGAAAATTCATCCGATAGGTGATATTTCACGTGAAACGATGATAAAAATGAAAAAGAGACTGAAGTGAATATTTTTATAAATATTCTTAAATATTCACTTGATTTAATATAAAACCTTTATGGTTTTAATTGTGAGATAAATAATTATATAAATTCCATAAAGGTTAAGAAATGATGAAAAACTATGATTTCGAGACTAGAGGTCTCTACACGTGTTTTAGAAAGAAACATGGTTACGGGATTTATGAATTTGGAAAAATAAATATTTTATTTTTCATAAATTATTGAAAATCATGTTTTGAAGTGAAAGCACGAAAAAGCATGCATAAGTGTTTTACGGTGGAGAAAAGACAGTTTTGCCCTTCTATACTTTCAGTGATGATTTGTCAAACTGTCTTCATCGTATAGAAAACATGATATATACCTTTATGAAATAATTTGAAAAATGTTATTTATTTTATAAATTTCATAAAGGTGATTATATTTACATGTGAGTCTTATGGATATTTGATTTAAGGTGTTTAAAAATCCATAAAGGCTATGGTACGGTTTATACTGTTTTGAGACTTTAGGCCCTGAGTTCATGCATTATTATTCATGTATTTGCGTGACCCACCTAGGGCGGTGGCTCGGGTCGATGGACCAACGGGTACACCTCAGTGTGTCACAAGGCTGATGGACCTGCCAAGTCATCAGAGGTCTCGAGGTCACTTGGCAAGTGGACCCGAGGACCACCTATAGATTATGGCCATAGATCTAGCAGAGATAGCCGTGAGGGGCGATGGCCTACGGGTGCACCCCAAAAGCAGACGATTTTTGTTCCTGAGGGAACAATGAGAGCATGATTTATTTGATGCCTAGTCTCACACATTGATTACTGTTTATTGAAAGGATTTACAGAACCCTATTTACTGTACTGTATTGTTTACTGTACTGATCACTGGTTACTGTTTACTGATGAAAAATCGTACCAAAATACTGTGTTTACAGAACTGTATTGTACACTGAAATGGTAGCCGCTGATTACTGTTTTACTGAACTTAAGGCTACCATTTACTGTTTACTGAACTGAAAGCTATCGTATACTATTTACTGAATTGGTAGCTACTGTTTACTGTTACTGATTGAACCGTATTGAGATACTGTTTTACTGAGTACCGAATATACTGTTTTATTGAACTATACGATACGGTTGTTGATTTGAAAAGAGAAATAAATGTTTATTCTAAAAGAATAACATAAGAATTATTTCTAATATAGAAATAATCGAAGAAGTGTTTATCCATTGATTGAATATTCATAAATCACTGTACTGAAGAGAAGAGAAGTAAACCACTGTTTTACTATTGAACTGTCACGTGTTTTAAAGGACAGTGAAGTGAAAAGAAATAAATGGTTTACTCTGTGAAAAAAATAAGAATCATATCGTTTTGAGAAAAAATGGATTTAGTACTCTCTACAGTTGCTTCTAGGTTCCGAAACAAGTATGGTATTCTAAAATACCTACCTTATTCTATCTGGATCCCTAGCCGACTGTAGTATCTTTCCTACATGTGAGCCTAGAGCTAGCTAGGAAGATTTTAAAGAAAAAAAATATTTTAAGCATATAGATAGCTGAATATCAAGTGTGACATATAACTCTCTTACTGAGCCGTGGTTTGCTGACCCCTTAATTTTAAACATTTTAAGGTTTTAAAGATTGTGAGATCAATTGATTGTGGATCACGGTTGTACACAAAGGACAATGTGACAGATCGATTGATTTATATGAGGTACGATAATTTATTTTCTGTATTTAGACATGTCTGCAGTACTACTTATCTGATTAACTAAGATAGGGGATGTGTATAAAATAAACAATGTTATGTAAATTTGTTTAATAGTTAGTAAAAGTGAAGTATCACAGACAGCCCAACCGGATGAATTGTGTAAAATAAGGTGAAAAATGTGGTAACGGGTCGTTACAGATTTAATGGTATCAGAGCATGGTTGGCCTGATGTCTGTGAATACTTTTGGAAGGAAAAGTGTTAAACATCCCCGGTAGTACTGTGTCGTTTGAATATATAGAGAAAATAAATGATTGTCAATTGAGTAAAATGATTAAAAGGGAGTGAGAAAGTATAAATTGAGAATGTGAAAGAGGAAAATAGGCTCAGAAATTATCAGAAAATTGGTGATTCTTATAACCTAAATGAAGGCCTGTTCGGTAAGGAACCGAAAGGACTCGGTGAGGGCCCCACCAGTACTTTACGGTCCGAATCGAACTGAGACCTGAGAATGATGGTATGAAGGAGGGAAATGACATATCATCATTAAATAGACTTTAAGATCACCGATTGAGGGTAGTTTGAAGAGAGAGAAAATTTTTGGCCAAAAATGACCAAAATACCCCTGACTCCAAAATTTTACTGGGAGTCAGAATAGACCAAAAGAGGTTGGATTTGATTGATTTGACAGAGAAATTGATGAAATAAAGCTGAATTACAGGCAGAATAATCCAAGTTGGATTTTAGTGAACTTCTTTGTCGAAATTGAACAAGATCTTAACGGTTGATATTAGTATGAGAAGGATACTATCAGCACATAGATGATCAGTTCATTGATTTAAATGTATACTGAGGAGAAAGAAATTAATGTTAAAATGACGAAAATGCCCCTATGTTGGGCGAAGTTTTGAATAGTGATAAAACTAAGTGATCTTGAATCCATGGATAGAAATGGAGTTATTAATGGCATAGAGGATGTCATATGAATATAGCGATCCCTATTACTGATTCCACTGACACCTAGATTTCGGACGCGGCTGTGAGTGACCTAGTGAACGGGCTAGGCCTTATGATAAAACCTCGAGAGGTGATCCAGTGAACGGACTGGGCATTCTCAAAGAGGACAGTACAGATTTGTACAGGCGGACGGCGGACGAGCCGAGGCCTTATATGATGCGGTCCGATAAAAGTGTAGTGGAATGTCATCAGATGATTGGCCCGGTTATAAACTGTAAGAGCCGGAATTAAGAGTGTATTGAATGGGATTGTTGAATATTATGAAAAGTGAAATGAATACAGAAAATGACTGAGAAAGTGAATAGTACAAATAATGAAATCAAGGTGGATAATATTTCAAAATGATTTGAATATTAAATGTTTTTACCTTGAAGATATATATAGTGAAAATGATAGGACATGAGATGAAATGTTCGAAATAATAAGAGATGTGTGACTAAAGAAAATATCGGATATGATCCCCGATAAATTTTTCAGAGTTGTATAGATTAGAGAAATCGAACTAACATTGGCTCGGTTGACGATATGAAATCTAATTTTGAGCTTATATCGGAAACGTAGAAAAAGTCCGAAAGCTTAAGAATTAACTCTAGAAGATGAGTGAATAATGAAATTCACTGATAAAAGTATGATTGATGAAAATACAGATAATGTTATTTGAGGTTAATGAAGTTATCTGTATAAGTGTGAATGAAAGAAGCACAGATGACCTTGATATGTAGATGAATTAAAGGATATAGTAAATTCCTATTTTTAATAAAGTTCTTGTGAAGAACAAGTGACCATCTACATGAAAATGGACGCTTTATTGATCTAATCAAAGATATATGAGGAGTTATAAGACTAGCCTCAATACAAAGCGTCATCAGATAAAAGATTAGAGATTGATGTTCATCAGATAATGATTTGAACTCGATAAACTTAATACGAGTTCCTATGGAGATCTATAAGCCTAAAGAATGAGGCATCCATATGAGCGTAAATTGAGGAGATATTAATAGAGTCCAAGGTACAAATGGAACAGGAGCAGTACTATGATATATAATCTTTTAAACTCTCAGAGACTGTGGATTTATGTAAAGATTGGCGAATAAGAACTTGGCTAGACAGTATCTCTTTTTGGGATATATGATCTTGAGATGACAGAATGACAGTGAATCTGTCTATGATAGAGAGATAATGATTGAGATACGAGATTAATGAGTCTAGCTAGATACTATTGCCAGTCTATAAAAGAGTGATGAGACTAGCTGCTCTACTAATGTGATGTAATTAAAGAAAGAAGTAAAAGTCGGTAAAAGGATAAGTGTAAAGAAAAGATGGTATGCAAGATTTTAAAAGATCTTGGCAGTATAATACCATACCAATTGAGAGAAAAACCGACTAAAAGGATGAGAGTAAAAATATGAAGAGATAAAAGTGGAAATATGAGACAGTTCCCAAAGGTAAGACTAAAAATGATCTAGTGTTGGTTATCACATGTCAGTGGTTAGACGTAAAAAAAAAAATCAAACCAAAAATGACAAGTATTATTTACTGCCAGTATATAAATGAAAAATGATTATACATATAACCACCGTAACATGATAGAAACGGTGAAAGTATATAGATGATGTGGTGATCAAAAATATAAATTGAGGATTCAATAATCGAATGACCATACTACATGAAGAGAACATGAGTGTCTCATGATTTATGATTGTAAGAGATGATCAATAGTAAAGTCTGCAATGAGATGCAGCCTTGGTAGAATAAATGTGTGAATATGAATACTGTGAATAATAAAAAGTCCAAAAGAGAAATAATGATATGGAAGTGATTAAAGACTAATGATCTAAATAGAATCACTTTCCATTATCAAAATTCTAGATTCTCTAGTGCCTTAGTCGAAGTATAAGTGTTAAACGGTATGAATGTGTATGTACAGTTCCAGTGAGCATTACATGTGATGGGAGTCTCTGAGTTGCCGTATGCTAATGAGAGATAGCAAAAGGCTTGAGATCCCAAATGTACTGATAGCACCGCTCCATATTGATATATATACATATATGAGCGTAAGATGTAAACGCTCCATGATATTGAGAGAGCGTGTGCATGAGATGTGAAAGCTACTGGGACACTTACATACAACTGATTGACATGTGTAATTGATAGTTTTAAACTAAATCGACTTGGCACTAAGTGAGAAAAATGGAGGATGAACAGCATGGATCAGCTACGATATGAAAAATACTGTGCATGGACTCTTATGTGAAAAGAGTGGAAATGAAAACTCCCGATTTAATTAATGAACTTACGGGGGTATAGACATATATGATGAAATACAGCATGTAGTGGTCTAAAGTATTCTTGATGTTGAAAGTGTACTGGCAGTATTACTTGGAGGATGACCTAGAGGTTAAAAGTCGTAAGTATACGGCATGTACCACCTTTGGACTGAAGTTAAATTCGGAGGACCGAATTTCTTAAGGTGGGGAGGATGTGATAACCGTAAATTTTCCATTTATTGGAAATAAGGAATATTGGAAATTGGTGAAATAAATAAATAGAATTGAGAAAGGAACGGATGTTGGAAATAAAATAAGGAATAGAGGAAATTTAATTTGGATAAATGGAAATCCAAATTAAATAAGAAAATGAGAAATGAAAGAGAAATATATTTATATAATTATAAATTATATAAATGTAATTTTAAATGAATACATATGTATTGAAATTATTATATAGTATACATATATATACTGAGGTATATATAGATATATATACTATTGTACAAAATAAAATAATACATATGTATCTAAGTAAAGTATTTTATGTATATATATAGATATATACATAAATGAGAAATGTAAATACTAATTTACATTAAAGTTTAAATGTATATATATTGTAAATACAATATATATGGAATTATGACATTTATATAAATATTTATATAAATGTTATTTAATTTTAAGTATATAAATATACATATATATATATACTAGATATATATTTTTGTAATGTACAATATATATAATTTATATAATATATATATTGTATTACATTATACATGAAATAATATTATATGTATAATATATGATAGATATTATATGTATAATATATGATATATAGTATATAATGTAGTATATACTAAATTTAGAAAGGAAAATAAACAAAAAAAAAGGAAACTAAACAGAAAAGAGAAACAGAATCGGGAAGACCCCGATTCTGCCTTCCCCAGGCGAGACCGCCCCCGTCAGCGGCCGCCAGAGAAGGAAAGGGAGAGAGGAGAAGAGAAAGTCGTCGCCGGCAAAGGAAGAGGAAGCTGATGGCAACGCCGGCGAAGCGAAAACGGAGAAGGAATCGACGCGAAACGGCGGAAAACCGAGGAAGAAAACGAAACTAGATCTGGCGGTTGTCGGCGGAATTGGCCACCGCCACCACAGTCGAAGCATCGGCGGAAGGAGAGGAATGGGATGGAGGCCACCGGTGAGGCCAACGACGGAGGAGGAAGGCCGACGGAGGAGGGGAAGAAACCGAACCAAAATCGAGTAGATCCGCCGCCGTGCCGTTGATTCATGACGAACGGAGGCCAGATCCGGCTTCGCCGTGTTGCCGGCCAGCTGCTGAGCCACCGAACCGCCGGAGAACCGGTCATCGGAGGAGAACCGGCGGTGAGGGGGGTGACCGGTTCGGCTGGAAAAGAAAGAAAAGGAAAAAGAAAAAGAAAAAGAAAAAGAAAAAGAAAAAGAAAAAGAAAAAAAAAGAAAAAGAAAAAGAAAAAGAAAAGAAAAGAGAAAAAGAAAGAAGGAAGAAAAAGAAGAAAAGGAGAGAGAAAAAGGAATTCCGCGAATTTGAAAAAATTCCCGAGAATTCGGAGAATTACGGGAATCGATAAGAAATCCCGAAAAAGAGTAAATTATTTAAATAAATTATTTATTTAAATAATTGTGGAAAAATTCTAAATTTTAGAATTTAAATTCCAGAAAATTCCCTCGATGACCGAGCCAATGGAATCGGGCGAGGTGAACACAGGCGCGACCTTCGAGAGGCAGTCGCCGACCCGAAACAGGTAAGGGAGACATGTGCCGCCTGTAAGGATATTCGGTCACATGTTTTAAATTATGCATTTAATTTATAAATGCAATTTATAATGATTGGTTTGAAATTTATGGTGATTTATTGGTTTAAAATTGTGGTGAAGTACTGGTTGAGAAAATATAAACTGTATTTTCCGTGCAGGAGGCTAGCCAATCGGTAGCCGTTATACTGCCGAAAAATTATCGAAAAATTACTGAAATTACCGAAAATCACCGAAAACCATAATAAATGATTTGATTTCACGTGAAACGATTTTCAGGCACGAAAATCGAGAAATCAAGTAAATTTCATAAAACATGAATATAGTGATATTTAATTATAAAATATTCATGTTTTCGAGAATGGTGAAAAGGAAATCATCGAAAATTCATCCGATAGGTGATATTTCACGTGAAACGATGATAAAAATGAAAAAGAGACTGAAGTGAATATTTTTATAAATATTCTTAAATATTCACTTGATTTAATATAAAACCTTTATGGTTTTAATTGTGAGATAAATAATTATATAAATTCCATAAAGGTTAAGAAATGATGAAAAACTATGAGTTCGAGACTAGAGGTCTCTACACGTGTTTTAGAAAGAAACATGGTTACAGGATTTATGAATTTGGAAAAATAAATATTTTATTTTTCATAAATTATTGAAAATCATGTTTTGAAGTGAAAGCACGGAAAAGCGTGCATAAGTGTTTTACGGTGGAGAAAAGACAGTTTTGCCCTTCTATACTTTCAGTGATGATTTGTCAAACTGTCTTCATCGTATAGAAAACATGATATATACCTTTATGAAATAATTTGAAAAATGTTATTTATTTTATAAATTTCATAAAGGTGATTATATTTACATGTGAGTCTTATGGATATTTGATTTAAGGTGTTTAAAAATCCATAAAGGCTATGGTACGGTTTATACTGTTTTGAGACTTTAGGCCCTGAGTTCATGCATTATTATTCATGTATTTGCGTGACCCACCTGGGGCGGTGGCTCGGGTCGATGGACCAACGGGTGCACCTCAGTGTGTCACAAGGCTGATGGACCTGCCAAGTCATCAGAGGTCTCGAGGTCACTTGGCAAGTGAACCCGAGGACCACCTATAGATTATGGCCATAGATCTAGCAGAGATAGCCGTGAGGGGCGATGGCCTACGGGTGCACCCCAAAAGCGGACGATTTTTGTTCCTGAGGGAACAATAAGAGCATGATTTATTTGATGCCTAGTCTCACACACTGATTACTGTTTATTGAAAGGATTTACAGAATCCTATTTACTGTACTGTATTGTTTACTGTACTGATCACTGGTTACTGTTTACTGATGAAAAATTGTACCAAAATACTGTGTTTACAGAACTGTATTGTACACTGAAATGGTAGCCGCTGATTACTGTTTTACTGAACTTAAGGCTACCATTTACTGTTTACTGAACTGAAAGCTATCGTATACTATTTACTGAATTGGTAGCTACTGTTTACTGTTACTGATTGAACCGTATCGAGATACTGTTTTACTGAGTACCGAATATACTGTTTTACTGAACTATACGATACGGTTGTTGATTTGAAAAGAGAAATAAATGTTTATTCTAAAAGAATAACATAAGAATTATTTCTAATATAGAAATAATCGAAGAAGTGTTTATCCATTGATTGAATATTCACAAATCACTGTACTGAAGAGAAGAGAAGTAAACCACTGTTTTACTATTGAACTGTCACGTGTTTTAAAGGACAGTGAAGTGAAAAGAAATAAATGGTTTACTCTGTGAAAAAAATAAGAATCATATCGTTTTGAGAAAAAATGGATTTAGTACTCTCTACAGTTGCTTCTAGGTTCCGAAACAAGTATGGTATTATAAAATACCTATCTTATTCTATCTGGATCCCTAGCCGATTGTAGTATCTTTCCTACATGTGAGCCTAGAGCCAGCTAGGAAGATTTTAAAGAAAAAAAATATTTTCAGCATATAGATAGCTGAATATCAAGTGTGACATATAACTCTCTTACTGAGCCGTGGTTTGCTGACCCCTTAATTTTAAACATTTCAGGTTTTAAAGATTGTGAGATCAATTGATTGTGGATCACGGTTGTACACAAAGGACAATGTGACAGATCGATTGATTTATATGAGGTACGATAATTTATTTTCTGTATTTAGACATGTCTGCAGTACTACTTATCTGATTATCTAAGATAGGGGATGTGTATAAAATAAACAATGTTATGTAAATTTGTTTAATAGTTAGTAAAAGTGAAGTATCACAGACAGCCCAACCGGATGAATTGTGTAAAATAAGGTGAAAAATGTGGTAACGGGTCATTACACCGTATCACTTACAAAGTCAATCTTGGCTGCCAGATTGAATCTGTTTTCATTTTGCCCATGCTTATTCAGTTCGCCTGGTCAATCTTGAGACCTCAGTTCGCTAACACAATTTCAGTTCGCCAACCATTCAGCTTGCCAGCTTTATCTTGGCAATTACAAGAAATTCCTTTTTCTTGGCAATCCCATTGAGACTTAGCGAGTGGCAGTTGTCTTTCTCGCCAACTAAGCTATTCTTTGCCCCTCTGTATGGCGACCACAAGTTTCTCGCCTTTTTGGGACCATCACCAGTTATGGCTCAACTCGCCAACCTTGTTCTGATTCACCTCACACGTTGGCGAACACACCTATTCGCCCACGCCCTCGTCCAACTTGCCATCCCTATTGCGATCACACCATTAACTTACTCGTCCATTGGCGAGCTGTTTTCTTCATAGTACTCGCCCGTCGAGTATTTCACAGAAATTGCTCCCTTTTCATCCTAAGTTAAGGAGCTTTTCAACTAAATGGAAATCAATACTCTCTATTTATTTAATTTCCATTATCACTTTCATAAAATTAGACTCTACAGTAGTGTAGAATCGGATCTTACAACAGTACTGCAACTACGGAGCCCACACGGACCAGGTGATGCTTTCAATGCACGTAGGCTTATACCTAACCCGTTTTGGACCCTTTTTTTTTACCTCCTTGAAATTTTATTTTTGATTTTTCTATTATTTTTATGAAATTTATGAGATTATTAAATATTTATTATTTAATATTTATGGTAATTTTGGTAATTATATATATTATGCACATGAATTTTGAAATTTTATTGCATAATAAAATATTTAGTACTATTTTGAGTTTATTGGCAGTATGTACTCTCTCTCTAATATAATTGAAATATTTACGTATTCTTAGCTTACAATTGTGTGCATTATTGAATAAATTAAGTAAATTTTATTTTTACTAGTTTTGAATTCTTAATTTTATGCAACATACATAGCTTTAACGTTAAGTAAGATTTAAAATCCATGAGGATTTGGTGTAGCTAGCTTGTATTCAACTAGTAATTTTTTAATAATTAGATATTTTTGACTAATTAATTATTTGAATTATTTGGAGTTTAATTTTTTTGTTTGAATTGATTTATTCCCATGACTATATATGTATCATTGTTATTTTTTTTTAGTTTATATTTTTTGATAAATGATATATAAGTATGAATTGTGTGAAATGTTGATTTATTAATAAATTTCAAGATGCTTAGTTTTTGAATGCAATAATTATTTGTTGATCAAAAGAGATGTGTTTGGTTTTGAGTGTAAGATCCATAGAGATACATAATGATTTATGTCTAGCAAGGAATGATCAACACTTTAAGGATCTAATGAGATACAACTAGGCTTTGTATCTTTGCTGGAATGGTCAATTGCATACATAGCGTTAAGTATGCATATTAATAGTTTGAGCAAATTTTAGTTTTCTTGAATTGAAAAAATTTTTAATTGATTGATATAAGTACTTGGCTGCCAAAGTGGCTCATTTATTGATATTAATGATTATTTTCTTAATCACAAGGATTCGAGATGATTCTAGGTTATCGTATACAATCGCCTGTCTAAAAGGGGTTATTGTGTTTGGTAATTTGGAATGGGACATGGAGCACTACGATTGAGATTATACTAGTCCAAAAATCTGTTTACCCAAAGGGGATAGATTTTTCGAAAATTAGGATATTCTCATATTCTCATAGTTGCTTCAATAACACAAATGTATTAATTAACCAAGGCTAAAGGATATGGATTTCTTCATGCCCTTCAACTTGGCCCCTTATATTCACTTTGCTCTTGATTTTAATTCAATTTAACACTCAATTTATACTTATCTAGCATAATGATACCCCAAAGCTAAGTTTCATTACCAATTAGGCGACTTTTTCACTTAAAGTTCTAATTGGCCAATGCTCCTTAGTGTGAATTGATCCAAATAAATTTCCAGTTTATTAATATCATGCTTAAATCTTCCAAATATATTTCTTAGTTAATTCTTATAATGATTTAAGCATAATTAGACATTGAGCACCAAGGAGCCCTATCAATCTCATATACACATAATATTTTTTCAAAAAAGTTCACCTCAATTGATCACTCAATTGATTTAATTTCACTAATTTCACTACCTTACTTATAATTAGCCTCAATTTTAACAATTGAAGCTAAATTTCAAAAATCCCCAATTTCAACAAAAGAGGAAATTCTAATTTCTATTAATTTTTGATAATTTCAAACAACATATTGAAATTGTAGCTACAACTAGCTTCCAATATCATCATTAAACTCAATTTAAGTTTCAATTCCATGTAAATGTCACTTAATCTATGAAAGCCCCAATTTCTCTCTCTAGGCCAAAATCCCTCTTTGAATTCCTTGTGCAATAAAATTTGCTTCCCCATAGTTAGTTATATAACATACTAATAATTCAAAGAAAACAAACATCCAATTCTTAACAAATCTTGAAAAAAAACAAATTCTTACCCATTCTTAAAATCGGTGTTCTCACTTAAAACCCCATAAAATCGGTTTAATAAAGGAAAGAGAGATGCTGTTCAGCATGGGGGAGGAAGAATTGAAGCAATTTCTTCCATTTTTCTCTTAATTTCAATTTTCCACCATGAAAGTGGAAGAAACCATCAAAACATATGGGAAAGAGAAGGTAACCACAATTTTGGCTCCAAGGAATAAGAAGCCCACGATTCTTACAAGCCAAATTGGCTTGTTTTTTTGAGGGCTTCTAAACACACTATATTTTTTACTCTATACACTACATAAAAAAAATTCATCTATGACAATTTTAACCTTTACACCAATTTCATCGTTCCTCCCTCAACCGACCCATTCTACCCTTCCTCAGCTTCTCCGACTTCTCTTCTCCACCCTTCCTCAGCCTTCTTGCTTCCCAGAGAATTCTAAATCTACTCTTTACACTACAATCTCACTGCACAAAAAAAAAAAAACCTTGTGGCTTCGCATAGCAGCGCGAGGCTTGTGGCATCGCGCAAGTAAGCTTGCGCGAAGCTTGTGGCCTCGTGCAAGTTAACTTGCGCGAGGATTCATGCCTTGCTCAAATAAAGTTGCGCAAGGATTGTGGCCCAGCACAAGGGAGCTTGCGCAGGGATTCTGGCCGTACTCAAGCACGCCTGTGCGACTACCTTGTGCGGGGCTCGCCTGCACGAGGCACTTCTACCTCGCCTTGCGCGAAGCGCGCCTGGGCGAAGCACTACCTACCTCGCCTTGTGCAAGGTCACTTGTAGACTTAAATCGTAGAGAGCAGCTGGAGCTAGGTAAGCAGAAGAGAATTTGGGGAAGGAAGAAGGGTGTCGCCAGAGGAAGTGTGTCGCCGGAGGAAGGGTTGAATTTGGAGAATTAATAGAAGGGTTAAAATTGTAATTTAATGGGATAAATTTAGGTTTTTTTTGTGGTGTAGTGTAAATAGTAGAAAGTGTGGTAGATTTAGAAGTCCTCGTTTTTTTGCACAAATTTGCATTATTTACAATAGTGTCATTAATGAAGCACTATTTAGCACATGTCAATTTCTTTTCACTTTAATTCCTTCACTTTCATTTAAGTACACAAACCTAAGTAAAGTAACTTGAATTTATAAATTTTTAGGATAAAATATATATTTAAAATATTTTTCTCGCATTAAATTGGGATTTTATGTATAAAATTATGATTTTGCCCTTTTTACCTAATTAAACCCAATTTTGCTAGATAACCTAAAATAGACTTCAATTAAATTAAATTAATTTAAAATTCTTATTCAGGGCTAAATATCATCAGTTTATGATGATTCAGGTGTGTCTTGATGGGTGTGCACTTCTGTAGGGCCTCAAGCTAGCTTGTACAGAAGTTTATCTTTTTGCATCAAAATCAATAATTTATTATTTTATTGACCAATTTGATTTATTTGGTCCCAAAATTATTCCATATGTTTAAAATGTGGGTTCGTACAATTTTGAGCTATAAAAGCTCTTGCTAACTTAGACTAAGATGTAATTCGGCTCCTTTCTAATTGGTTATACCATTAGCTGCTGACCCAGTCAAGCTATCTTGAAAAATATGAATTAATAACTTGTTATCCCATGCGTATATTGCCATTTACCTACAGTACATGGTGAGATGCTCTTTTGGGCACGATGTTTCATTGAACTTCTCAAATTCAGGTCCTTTCTTTGAGTATCAAGAAAGGTTAAGGGCTGAGTTGAAGAAGAGATGAAAAAGCTGGTACTTTTGGCTATTAAGGAAGAAAAGGAAATGGAGAAGGCTTGAAAACAAGGCTATCCCGGTAGCAGTAGCAATAGCAAAGGCTACTTTCTTTAATGCCCAACTGAACTAGGGGCTTATTATCCATTCTTCTTCTCAATCTAGAATAAGAAACAAATAAGGAGAGTTGCAGGCCTAAGGATCCTCTCAACAGTAGTAGAAGAGGCGTGATGAGTTGATCAAAGGGGGTGCCTTGCTGCTGTTGGTTCTTTAGCCTTGAAAACCTTGAAAAGAATAGCTGCATTGTACTAAAACAGGATTAAAAAACATAGGTTACAAGTGTCAGTTGAAGACTAGTTCGATTTGGGTGATTTTGATATGCAAGATTTGTTTTTTGAAAGCTAAACTTATAGTAGGGTATTGTTAGTAGGCCAAGGATTTGAATTGATGTAAGGAAGGCTAAGAAAGTTGCTAAAAATAGTGAGAAATAACAGGGTGTAGGCGTGACAGCAAGGCTTGTTGTTTTCCCTCCATTTTTCATTACAAGCCTCCAGTGTAGGGAGGATCAGGGTTGAATGTGTGTGGATGAAGTAGGACAGTGAAAAGAGGGTGAAACAGCCACGTGAAGACTGGGACCAAAAGTTCCACTCTTGGTTTAGCTTAAATCGAGAGAAAGTAAGGCCTTATTATGTTTTTATAGCTTTAAAATGTAAGAATATATATATATATATGTATTTATTATAAAGAGATAAAGTGTTATGAATAACAAAATTAATGTTGGAATTGTGATGGTGGTAAATGGTAGCAAATACAATTGAGACAGTAATAGGAGAAAGACTTAATATTTGGACAGTAGGTAAGGGGTAAGAATCTCTAAGCCTTATACCAAATTGTTCATTTATGTTTATTATTAAAGTGATGAGGATGGAAGAAGTGCAATGGTATATATGTGTGTGTAGCTTGCACGCACACACACACACATGCCACGAGTAGGATATATAAACATATGTATATATATATATATACACACACACACACACACATACGACACACACATACTGTAATAGTCATAAATTCCACCTTTTTGGTGGATTAAATAAATAAACAAACTAAATATTAAAATGAGGTTAAGAGTAAATGAAAAATATATATATATATATATATTAGATAGTGGGGGAGATAAAATATATTACATGGGTATTGGCTTGTTGAAGAAGCTCACGAAACCTAATCCCACTCACTTTGACTCCTCTCCACCGGCTAGTACTCTTGCATCTCATCACCGTCCATCATCATCAACATTCAATCCCACTAACTTTTACTTGTCAACCGGCCAGTGCAACCCTCATTCACAATCGTCTATCATCCTCATCACCGTAACATCCATTTTGCTGCTGTTTTCCTTCCTTTCTGCTGGAACCGAAGACTACATCTCACGACCTTATCACCATTATACTCCCATCTTCCATCGATAGCCAAGGAGAGACCGAATCTTGCTTTGAGAGCCACAAAAAAAACAGGGAAAAAAATGGAGTGTTGGCTGTAAAGCAAGAGCTGGAAATAGAGCATTTTGGAAGCAAATGGTGCAAGGGTGAAAACTGAAGCTTAAAGAAGAAATGGAGGGCTGGTCGAACCACTGAAGCGAGAGGCAAAATGGAATAGAAGTGGTCTGAAACGAGAGCCAAAAGAAGAGAAAAGTGGGCTGAAACAGGGTAGCAAATGTATATGGCTAAAAGGAGACGTGAAGCAAGAATGTCCCAGGTTTGAAAGAGGCAGCTGGAGACACGACAAACCTTTTGTTTGGACTGCTATAATCACATGAAAGCTGGTCAAAGGAAAAGGTTGGGCTGACCGAGAGGTAAGGTAATCAATGGTTGGAGTAATTAAATTTAAACTAAAGAATTTATTCAAGGAAAACAAAGGATGATGGTCCAAGGCTGTAACGTTACAGGTTTTATTGTATTTGGACTGCTGTAGGTTGCGTGGAAATGGAATAAAAGGAGAAAGGCAAACTGCTTATTTGGATGAACAACAGAAACGGGGAAGAAGCCTAAGCAAAGGTGACTTTTAAAGCACATGTTAAGGCTGTTAGGGGAGTGAATTCTAAGGAAACAAAGTAGCTATCGAAAAGTTTCTAAGTCAGGAAATTTGGCTGCACATTTGTAGCCCACAACAGCCTCCAAAATTGTAGAGATCCAAGTTGCCTAAAGGAGGTTGTCGACATCGGCTAACTACAAAGGGGTAAGGCCATTCTCACTTAAGAAATTATATATTTGAGTAGATAATTTATACTAAAGATTTGTATGCATATATAGGGCTGTTGGAACACATAAGTTTTTGATTTGACGAGATATGCGGCAAACGCTCTTAAGCTAATAAGAAATATATGCTCGGTTAAGAGGTTTGCAAAGGTAAGGACTTGATTATCTATTGTGGATTTGCATGATAAATGTTGAATGAAATAAAAAGGCTAAAAACATAGTCTTGATGTAGGACTATGAGGTGAAAGGAAATTTAAGGAGACAAAGAAGTATTTGGCCACCAAGAGGGAAAGTTACAAGGTAATGTATTTAAGAAAAATAATTAAGATATAAGTTCCTTAAGGAAACTCAATAATATAAATTTTATTATTTTTATGCCTTATTGTAGGAGGAACTTCAAGTTAGGGGACATAAACAAATTTAATTAAAGACCAAGGAAAAGACAAGTAAGAGGAACAAGGGTGCCATAGCTGTACTTGTACTACATACCGAGGTGAGGGATATATATCGGAAACGTAGGGGATACTAAATAAAATATTAAAATCAACTGCTTGTGGTTTATAAACTGTATCTTCTTTGCAGGAGGTTTTTACTAAAATTAAGCCGTTATGCTGCCGGATTTTCATACAATATTGGTTTATAAAATGAGCTAGAGTTCATGAAAATGATTTGGAATAACACTCCTCTAGCTAGTCTTGTTTTTAAAATAAGTACGAAATGGCCGTATCTTGACTACATTGGAAGTCATATTTGAAAGCTCCTATTTTCATACAGACCATCGAACTTTGTATTTATTTTGGAAATGATACGTATGGAAATGTTTTGAGACATGAATTAATAATCGTAGCAGTAATGTTTTGGACTACTGTGGGACCTTGATCCAGTCCATAGTAGGTAATGTTTTGGACTACTGTATGATTTTGATCCAATCTACAGTAGAGTTTCGATTGCTGTGTGACCTTGATCCAGTCCACAGCGGGCCCAGTAGACACCTGATCAGTGTTCTCTGTGGACCCCTCTGGACTATGGCCATATGTCAACTGTATCTTCCCGCATGGGAATAATTGAACTGCTTGATTATTTTGCTTAATGATCATGTCTCCAGCTTATGATATATATATGATTCCTTTCGTACTTATGCCAATACAGATATTGAATGTTATGACGAGAATAATGTTTCGAATGGAAGTGTTTATCAATGTTTTGAAAGAAATGCTTTTAACGCATTGCATAAGCATGTTGATTTCTAAACTTTATGAAAAATAGTATTTGAGTTAAATGAATGTTCTGAACGTGCATATAGAAATTTAGTATCCGTCTCTTATATTTATTTCTTACTGGGCTTTCCAAAAAGCTCACCCCCTCCTCCACCTCCCAGATTATTTGCGGTAGGAGCGTATACGTGGGGAGCTATCGCGTTCTTCGAGGATTTTGGTTCTACCTTGGAGGTATATTATGTACAGCTATTTAATTTATATTCAGACTTATGTTTTCAGTGCTTTTAGAATATGGGGATGTAGCAATAGGAATTTCCTAATATAAATCTATGTTAAATATCGATGCATGCAACTTGGTGATTATATATTGGATTAGTATAATATTTTGTGATGATGAACGCATGCTTGTTTAGAATGTTTTGGACTGGGACCAAATGTTGAATAATTTTTATATAGCTATTATAAATATAGCTTATGAGTTATTGTTGAGACATTACATACAGCCCAACAATGTAAGTAGAGAATGAAAAAGAAAAAAATTAGTGCACTATTGTATAGATGAAGGTCATTACACATACACACACATAAGATTATATGTCATTTGTGTAATAACAAAGAATAAATTATTAGTGTAAGAGTTAATTGGATACTTTGATGAGAATAGGCGATAAGGAATTTATTAAGGAAAATTTTTCAAGATCAATTTCAGACTGTTTTTGATTTAGTACTATAGGATGGGATGTAATCTAATATAGTGAATAGTATCTAGATAATGTTAGTGATAACATGTGGAACTGCCAATGCTTACATGACTAGGAGTATATGGATATGATGGCATGAAATAGGTAGTTAAGAAAGAAGATATAAAACCATGGATGAAATGCATGAATTTGAAATAGATTGATGTTGTGGAGAACCTTAGATTTAATATATGAAGAGATAAAGTGAATTAAGAGATAATAGTACAAGATTATAGATTAATTGCTATTTTGGGAATTACTTGTCTATACATAGATTTTGAGTTTTTTGTAGGTACCTATGTTGCAATAAATGATAAAATTAGGGAAGCGAGTTAACATTCTACTCATCCATTTGAGATAAGAGATATGTCGTGGCCTTTGGGTAGTGACATCTTTAAACTCTATGCATCTTGAATAACACAGATGTCAGGGTAAAAAGTAAGCACACAATTACCTGATTTAGTAAGCTTGCTTAGTGAAACAAAATTGAAGGAAAAACTAGGTACTAACAACACACTTTGCAAAATAAGGTTTGAAGAAAGTCTAATAGTGCTTATGTGTGATACAGGTGTATGATTACCATCAGGAAGTTTGAGAAAGGCTTTGGTAACTGGCTTACATGTATCAAAATGATGTAATGAACAAACAATATGGTCTGAAGCACATGTATCCAAAATAGAATTTGTGGAAATAGAAGTGCAAGCAAAAACTGTAGCTAATATACCAAAGCTAGAACTAATATCAGTTATTGTATTAACATGACTTGATGGAGAGGAGGCTATTTCAGTTGTTTAAACCGATGTAAGCAACTTCTAGTATTGACTATCAATAAGGGATCTCGAAACATTCACTTGATTTGAAGGCTGATCACTGGCAATAAGAGTAGCAAACCATTTTGGTGTTTCAACAAGATTGGCTGTGACAGGTTCACTCCTTGGCTTGTATCTAGGTGGATACCCATGCTTCTTAAAGCATTTCTCGGTTGTGTGCCCTGTGAAACCATAATGAGAGCATACTGGTCTTATATTATTTGCTATAGATCTCTTGAGACCTCTTGTAATTATGCTTGTTCCAAAATTTCCATTTCCATTGGAACCTTCTATAGCAAGAATATTGATCTCAAGATGCTGTGATGTAACCAATGCATTATATTGTCTTTCTTATTGAACAACCAGTGAAAAGGTTAATAAAATGCAAAGGATCCATTAGAAGGATCTGAGTCCTCACAGTAGCAAAATTATCATTTAGACCTGTAAGAAATCTAATGACTTAGTCATTGGACTAATACTTGAGGGCCACATTTTCAATTCCACAACTAAAATTTAAGGAGCAGGCTTGTAAAAAAGTAATTCATCCCACAATACCTTTGACTTGGTGAAGTAATCGGTAACAGACAATGAATTCTGTTGAAAGGTATAGATTCCTTCTTGGAGTTTTGAGATCCAAAGAGTATCACATTGAGAGAATCAATCTGTCAATTCATTCCAAACATCCTTTGCATTCTTAATCCATAGAATACTCTGAGCAATAGAAGGGAAATTAAGTGAAAAAACTAAGAAAATACCAAAGTATTTCATCTCTCCTAAGTTGCAAATAGTGGATTATCCCTTTTTGGAGTGGACAAAATAAGGATTGGTTTCATCAAGCTTTGCCATGGATGTAAAGAATAAACAAAACAAATGTTCTTTGGCTAAAAACAAATCGAAAGGAGGAAGAAGAAAGGATGCTCTAATACCATATTGGATTTGAGTGAAATTGTATTCATCGATCTAAATGAATGAAGTACAATAAGCTTGTTTATATATTGATCTAAGCAACTGAAGTTAACAAACCTAACAACTGAGCTAACTGACTACTGCTAACAAACTAACAACTTATCAAACTTAACAACTTAGCCTTTAACTAAGCTGCTAGCTGGCTAAATCCAGCTAAGCAATAATATACATTGCTTCTATGTCTTGTTAAACATGTTGAGGCTTGCACAATACTTATTAACTGTTGAAAAAATATTTCTGTAAGACATTCTTTTCAAGAGAATGGCTATGATCATCATAAGTTTAACTGCAATTTAGGTTCAATCGTAGCGATATAAGATGATCATGAGCTTTATTTCTTATTCATTGCAAACTTACATTTTTATTTACACACTTAAATGAAGGTACTTTTTTTCTTCTCTAAGTTCAAAAGCTTTCTAGCTTCAAAAGGTGTTGGTTGGAAGATGAAAGCGAAAATAATCATAAGCAAAACAAGGCTTAGGTGAGTCATTTTGGAATGTAAAGAGAATGAATAGAAAATCCTATATTTTCTCTACCTTTTCTCGTAAAAGTGTAGATCAATAGTGTATATTTTTACTTTCCTTGCATACTTTCTGATTCAAGAGGTCAAAAATCATTTCCTTATATTTTTATGGACAAATATTTTTTCACAGTTCAATGCATGATCCACATGACTACAACTGATCTGAAAGCCAAGTTTGCCAATGATGCACTGAAACTAGTAAACATGCCTAGGAGTGAGACCTAACATTTTCTGTAGCAGCCAGAAAATCTATTACTTAGTTTTGAAACATGCTGATTTTGCCAATTAGCTTGGTATTCTTGTCTTTCAAGAAAGACAAAAACCTTTCATATCTTCCATTTATAAGCAAAGAAAAAAAATACTAGGGGCAAATTCGTAAAACCATTGGTATCCACTGTTTCTGCTAGTAAATTCGTTGTATTTTGACACTTAATGAACTAAGCATCTGTCAAATATTCAACATATATAATGCAATAATTACCTTTAGGCTCAGTCTGTGAGAATTAGTCTGAATATTTCAAAACTCTGTTTATAAATTAAGGGATAGAGAATTAATATTGAAGCTAACATTGTGCTTAAGTAAGCATTGCAAATATATGCAGAGATAGCATCTAAAGTTCAAGATATCAAATTTGAAAATACATACCATAACCAAAAATCTTATAAGTAGGATAGGAATAATACAATACAATTGAGATCGGTGATAGTTAAAGAAAACTGTAAACAAGTCATTTCAACCATATATATAGAATGATAGAATCCACACCACCAGACTTCAAGATCCTATTTTGCCAAACTCTGTTTGTGGAAGAAATTAACCTCCCTTTAGAGTATCCTTACTACAAGGTACACAAACCAATCTGGAAACATTTGTTGAAATTCGTTAGAGAAAGACCTTGAATTTGAGGGCTATTAAAACTCACATAAGACAAAAGGAGAAAGGTATGCAATAAAAAAACAACGACTAGTACTTTAGAACTATTAAAACTCACCTAAGACGAAGAGCATTAAAACTTCTCTGGATTTTGCTTCCCACATATTTTTTGTTGGACTCTCTCAATGATCTGAATGAACCACCATGGTTTTCCAGTTGTGAACACAATGTATCCCATGCTCAATCCGAACACTACCCCACATACATACCCCATCAATATAGAAAATTTCCAATTTGTTTCTCTTATTCTATCATCAAATTTTGTAGGAGGTGGATCCAAATCCTGATTGTTACCACAACCTTTTGTTAACGGGAATCCGCATAAACCCAAGTTGCCACTGTAAGAATCATTTTGGAAAGTATCAAACTGTTTGCCTCGAGGAATGAATCCACTGAGATTATTCCAGGAAAGGTTTAATACCTCTAAGAAAGTAAGATTTACTAGTTGTTCTGGAATTCTTCCTTGGAGCTTGTTTGATGAGAGATCCAAAGATTCAAGATTTGACAACTTACTTAAGGATGATGGGATAGGACCTGTCAAACTATTGTGAGAGAAGTTGAGGACTATAAGCGAACCAAGTTTTCCGAGCATTTCAGGGATCTCTTCGTTGAATTGATTATTTGAGAAATCAATAACTGCCAAAGTTACTAAGATGCTCTTCATCTCTATCTCCGAACCTTTTATGGTAATAATTAGAGATTCCTCAAAATAACTACCAACGTCAGAATAGTTAATTGGCATGTACTGTGCTTGGCCTTTCTTCTCAGACCTATTGATTATAGCATGCAATTTTTCGAAAAACTTGGTTGGCAAGCTGCCATTGAAATCATTGTTAGACAAATCAATGATCTGCAAACGAGAGAAAGAAGCAACTTCAAGATTGGCAATGTGACCATAGAATCTATTGGACCGCAAGCTAAGAACTTGTAGATTCTTCAAATTTCCTAACCAACTAGGGAAGGTGTCATTTAACTTGTTGTTTCCGAAATCTAGAAGTTCCAAGTCCTTGCAATTGACCAAAGATTGTGGTATTGGTCCTTCAAGTTGATTGCTATTGATGCGAAAACTTCTCAATAAACAACTTTTAGGAAATAGTATATCCAGTATTTTTCCATGGAAGTTGTTTATATTTAGATTCATGGTTACAAGAGAATGACTTAAATTTCCAAGACATTGAGGAATAATTCCACCCAAATTATTCTTAGACAAGCCGAGAACTTCAATGGAGCTCAAATTACAAATTGACGAAGGGATTTCTCTGTTTAATTTATTCTCTGATAAGAAGACCCTAATCAACATAGTTGGCAAAGTTGGAATCCGTCCTAGAGTAAATTTGAACAAAGGTTAGGAAATTGTTGAATATTCTTCAAAGGAAATCTTTTATAAAAATTTCCTATTTTCTCGAAACATAAAAAATCTATCTTGATATTATATTGATTGATTAAGTTTGTGTAACCAGTTAATTGAACGCGCCAATGAGGTCTTGGCTTAATGATAAGGAGGAGGTCCTGAGATCTTTAATTAGTAAAGAGGTTTCAGGTTTAAATCTCACCAAACGTGTCAGTTAAATGTTAAAATATCGTTTCTGATAAAAAAAAATTAATTGAACGCTTTATTTAATTAAAATTACAATATTAAAATACAAATAGTAAAATATAATTAAAGGTATTTATAGTTTTTACTTTTTAAAAATAAAATACCCACACATCTGACTTCACATAATTTTTTTTTTCAAGACGTAATCTCTCATATGATTTTTTTTTTCATTGTTAAAGCATATATAATATAATTTCATAATTGTTTCGCTTGTAATTTTGAGGTCAATTTTAACCATTTTTGAGAGAAAGGTTTTGTTTATTGAAGCTAATTTTGAACAAGAAATTCAGGAATAACTTTACCCAAATAATTCTCAAACAAATTAAGAACTTCAATCTAACTCAAATTGCAAATTGACGAAGGGATTTCTCCGTTTAATTTATTCCTTGATGCAAAGAACCAAAGCAACGAAAATGACAGAGTTGGAATCCATCCTTAGAGCAAATTTGAACAAAAGTTAGGAGATTATTAAATATTCTTTATAAAAAGTGTTTTTATAAAAGTTTCCTATTTTCTAAAAGAAAAGATCTATCATGATATTATAGTGATTGATTTGTGTTAACTTGTTGAATGAACACTTTATTTAATAAAAATTACAATAATAAAATACAAATAATCAAATACGGTTAAAGGTTCTTATATTTTTTACTTTTTAAAAATAAAATACCCATACATCTAACTTCATATAATTCTTTTTTCAAGACATAATATCTCATGTAAATTTTATTTTGTTTCATTGTTAAAGCATATAAAATATAATTACAATAATTTTTCACAATTGTTTCGCTATGTATTTTGTAAAAAATAATGAAAATATTGTCTAAATAGTTATAATAACATACTATTTAAGATAGGTTTTGACTGTATTTTTTGAGTTTTTTTTGGTTAATTAATGCTTAATTGATTGACATGTAATTTAAAGAAAATTATGATCGTTTAATTATTTTTTGGGTTGATTAGCTGCATAAAAACTGTTATTTTCATGGCAGATGTTTTAAAGCATGCATACGCTGTTACTGCATGAGTTGACATGTGCTATTTTTTTTGATAGGTGAGCATTTTTTCTTTCTCTTTCCTCTGTGGTCAGTGCTATCACTTGAGTTCTACCTGTGTGTCACTTTAACCCGCTTTCTTCTAGATCCTTCTCATTTTCCCCGTGTGTTTCTTTATTTATTTATTTTTTTTTTTGGTTTCTTTGGGCTCTTATATGTCGTTTCTTTCCCTCGCTCTCCTTTCCCCAGTACAGTCCCCACTGATCACATGATCGCCATCTACGCCGCCTTTGCTGAGCTCTGGTCCATTTTCTTCGAGAGATGGATGGCTAATGACATCATGTTTCCATTTTTTGGCCAAAACTTGCTCCAAGGAAAAAACCTTTCAGCAGCCACTTTTTTCCCAAACTAAATACTCTTCTCTAAATCTCTGAGTAATCCCCAACACTTCAAGGCTCTCAGTTTAACTCTCCCTCAGTTCATCAGGAACGCACCACCATCAACCCCACCAAGGAGATGACTTTTATGTAGACCTTGGATTTGCCGTTCGGACTCTTTGCGAAGATTTGCATTTGATTTTCACCAGAGACCTCAATTATGATATTTACAGGTAATTTCCTCTTATGGGTTTGTTTCTTTTCTTCGATAATTCTGGATTTTGCTTTTTGAAGTTTGTATTTTTTGTTTTTTCTTTAGGGATGGTATTACTTTTGTAGACTCGTGAATACATCTGAAATCAAATTTTCAATTTTTTGTTAAATTATGGTTAAAAAGTTGTAGAGCTGCCTCTGACGAGGCTTAGTGCAGAAGCACAAGAGTGCATAAGAGTGTATGGTAATGGGAAGATTGTTAGATTTGGCTTCTTATTTCTGCTGATTTTGTCTTAGAACTGGTAGGTTTCCTAATATTTAAAGCAGGTAGAGGAATGGCTTTTTATTTTTAGAAAATTTATCAACATCAAGGTAAGCTTATATCCTTAATAGTTTTCAAATTCTCGCTGCAAATTATCTTTACATCCCTTTTAATTTAATAATATTCTCTTACTAAGTACATTTAGTTTAACTATTGATGTCAAATTTCGGGATAGCATTTCTGTTTGATTGATGTTAAAAAAGTTGATTCTTTGATTCCTATATATGGATTATTGTTTTTTGGGTGTTAATTTAAAAACAATCCAAAAATCATTTCTAATACCCTTCAATTAGTTTATATAATACATACCAACAATGTTAGGTTTCTGATTTTCTTTAAAAGGAATAGGAATGACCAAGGAAATCAACTTCTTCTCTTCAGTTCTTTGAAATCTTCTCTGCCCAGGTAAGTTAAAAAATCTTTCCTTTTACTCTTAATAAATGTTTTATGTTGTCTTATTTTAAATTTATATAGCAATTCAAAAGTCATGTTAAATTTTAGTTGCTCAGCAAGATGGAGATAAATTCCTGTAATAAGGGTTGCCAAAGATGTAATGCTCCAATAAAAATGATTTATCATTTGTTTAAGGATGGAAAGGAAATTAAGGAGATATCTGGTGTCAATGGTTGTAGGACTCCTTTTTGGATCAATTTAATTTCTTATTCTTTGAATATGGAATGCGGTTCAATTTTATCAAGACAATGTTATAATTGATGAGGTGATTTCTTGGTCTACTTTATTAGGCTTTCAGTTTTCATGCATGCAAATGGAGAAATAAGTTCGTGGTTGAGGAGGATTGTGGCTGGCCAAATTATGCTACCTCTATTATTATAAGTAGTGGTGAATGATAATATATATCCAATGATTATGGTGCTTTAGATATTTAATATTTCAATATATTTATGTTTCTTTTTCATTTTAATCTTTGCAGACTTTCTGTGTTTCGTTTAATACATATATGTTTCTTTGAATCACTTGGTAAGTTAGTTTATTACCTGAATATGCATATATGTGTGTGTGTGTGTGTATGCATATATATGTATATATGTATGTGTGTGTGTGTGTGTGTGTGTATGTATATATATGTATATGTGTGTGCGTGTATTGCTTGCTTAAGCTCTTTTGATATTACTTCCATCCATTAGATTGTTTTAGTTTCACACATGCAACTTTTCTGATATATTGCAGGAGGATTTGGAAGTGTATACAAGGGAAGCCTTACTAATGGAACATTGTGTCTGTGAAGAAATTGACTGTGCTTTGCCACATGGCAAGAGGAATTTTATAACTCATGAAGCAAATACAATTGGCTCCTTAGAGCAAAAAAAAAAAAAAACTATTGGCTCCATGCATTACATGAATTTGGTTCACCTATGCGGGTACTACTCTGAGGGTTCACACTGGTAAGGAATATTTTCTTTTTCTATTTTATTTGTTACTCAAATAACTTCTTCAAATGTAATTAGTAGTCATATTTGTTTCATGTGGTCTATATGCTACCTTTTATTTCCACTTATTAGTATTAGTTGTGAGTAATTTGATTTCCTTATGTTTCTGATCGCTGTGATATTGGTATGAGTTATAAAATTAAATAATCTTAAAAGGGATATAAGTCTTTCTCATCCAGAAATGAAACAGGGTTAAGCTTACAATCTCTGAAGTTGTTAACTATTGGCCATTCTTCCCCTTAACAACTTTGATTTTAACCACTAATGTAGGCTTTTCAATCCAAGCTTTCTTTCTCCAAATAAGCTCATAAGCTTACAGTTAGTCACTGAATTTTCTTTCTTATATGACTATTCAAGGACACTATTGGTTCTTTAAGTTTTGGTGTTTTTAGTACTTTACCTTACCTTTTTATATACATTGGTAATAGACTGCTCAAAGAAGGGTTTGGATTCAATATGTGCTTTTATACTTAAAATAATATGTATCCTGATTGTTTTCCTTTTGAATCAGCTATTATTTAATATTTTTGGTTATAGTGCAATTTTTAAAATTAATAACAAATAAATATCAGTGAAGCTCCTTAACTTGCTCCATTGAATGCATATTGAGCATTTGAATTAAGTCTTTTAAATTACTTCTTTTTGTGTTTTGACTTGAAGAACATGTGGAAATACAAATAACTGTTACTCCATCATCATTCTATTCTTACAACATATGAATTGTACGTGTCTTATCAATTATAGTAGAATGTATGTCTTTATAACAACAATTAAATTTGTCTTTAATTACTGTCAAAACAGTGAGAAAACCTATTGAAAACATTTTTTACAATCAACAAGTGGTACTTGATATTCTCTATGGATCACACACCGAAAACAAACATGCAGCAACATGCGGGATTGTATCTAGTAGTTATAAAAGGATTCATATATCAGTGTTGTCAATAGCAGTCGTAGCGGCAGCTATAGTGGCGTAGCAGAGCAGAAAATTAGCTACTGCTACGACAAAATACATAGCGTAGCAGTTTTATAATAGTGGCCAGTAGCAATCATGATAGCGTGTAAAGGGTAATGGCCAATAGCAGCCGCTATAGCATGTAAAGGTTAGTGGCCAGTAGCGGTGCTACTAAACAAATTTAGTGAAATGTCCATTTACCCAATTTTTTTCCTTGATTTAATACCAATGATTTTAATGTATTTAAGGGTATTTAAGCCTTTTAAGCTTTTTTTATTTAATATTAAACTTTTTTTTATTACAGCCCATGATTTTACTGTACTTAAAATTTATTTAAGTAAACTTTTTTTTTTATTAAATACAAACAAAACCCTAAATTAAATTAAAAACCCTAAATTATGATTTTACTATACTTAAAATTTATTTAAGTAAACCTTTTTTATTAAATATTAAAGTAAAAACCCTAAATTACATTAAAAACCCTAAATTATGATTTTATTGTACTTAAAATTTATTTAAGTAAACTTTTTTTATTAAAATTAAATTAAAAACCTAAATTATGATTTTATTGTACTTAAAATTTATTTAAGTAAACTTCTTTTATTATATATTAAATTAAAAACCCTAAATTAAATTAAACACCCTAAATTAAACTAAAAACCCAAATTAAATTACTGTACTTTTTTTTTTAAGGAATTGCATTTGTATTTATGCTTATGTTTTATAATTATGTGACTTCATTTAGAGTTTTATTGTCTTATGTGACTTGGTAACTTGTTATTTGCAATGGTTTTATATGCTTGAGAATATTATATGAGTGTTTTGTGTAATTTTCATGAGCTATTATGGTCATTTTTTTGTTTTCTATTAAATTAGAAATATTTTTTATAAAAAAAATTAATAGCTGCTATTGTGTCAGTGGCGGCTGCTACGCTATCCGCTACTCATTCGTAGCGGATTTTGGCCTCACTGCTACTATCCGCTATTGATAACACTGCCATATATATATGAAGAATTGGGATAAAAAAAGAATAAAGATGATACCTATCAAATTCTTAGAGTTTTAATTAAGCAATCAAATGCCAAATAGTTTTAATAAAAATGAGTAAAGTGTATTTTTAGTCTCAAATCTTTTATGAGGATTTGATTCATATTTTTTAAATTATTTCATAATAGTCTTAAAATAATAAAAAAAAAGTATCAATTTGGTTCTCTCATCAAATTTTGCATAAAAATAAAAGAAAATAACAAATCAGAATAATAGATCAAAAGTTAGTACTCATTTTTATTACACCAAAATATTTTTAGTAAAAAGGAAATAATATTTTTAAGTTCTCTTTAGAAGGAAACAAAATTATCATTTTTGGTGTTTATATTGGTTGACTTGAAGGGCTGAAGCCGATGAAGGTGGCATGAAACAGGGAGGAAAATAGGGGCTTAGCTTCAATCAAAGCATGGTTTAAGGGGTAAGAGCATCTCTTTTGGCTTGAATAACATATATGTAATGTAAATGAATATGCTAAGTGAGATTATGGTGTTGGTTGTAGGTAACCTTTGTAGCAAAAGAAAAATACTATTTTATATATATATATATATATATATATATATATATATATATAAATGCATCAATGAAATGATAATGGAGCAAAGATACAACTATGTGTGTGTATATGTATTTATGTATATGAAAATAATAGCATATACATATATATTTAAATATATATATATATGGATGAATATATACATATATATATTTTTGAAATGATAATGAGGTGTAGTATTTAGTCAGTAGCGAATTTGATTTAATTATGAATTTTAAGATAGGTGTTTTTGGCATGCAATTTAGCATAGTGAGGATACGTTATTAAGACGGTAATGAATTGATGTGTAATGACTAAAAGAGGAGTAGAAGCTTAAATATAGACTTGGAAACTCGAGGAGGAACATTGCTAAGCTTCAAGGTAAGTGGGTTAGAAGATCTTGCTAGTATCATCTTGTAAGAGATGAATTAATCCATATTAATTATTTAGCTAGCCTCTTATTAAATAAATTATGTGAAATGCCATCGAAACGACTATAGAGGTAAGTATAGGTAAGATGGGAATTCGATTTAATGAGATTGTGCATAGTGCTTGGGCTAGAATGGAAACTTTAATTTTGCCTTGTGTGTTGTGACCAGCTAAGCTTGTGTGTTATATGAAGTGATTTGTATGTGCTAAGTGAATGTGTGAACACTATGTAATTGTATGTCCATAGATTATGGGGTTGTCCATGGTCTACATTGGTTGCATTAAGTAGTCATACAAGTTTATACTGACATTCCATGGATGCGTATGTGATTCCGTGTATAGCATATTCAAATCATGGTGTTTCACGCATGAGCTTTTGCTAACATGCACTATGTTCTAATTTAAAAACCATGATATTGAATCGGTTTGTTAACCTATGGCATCCATGTGACTTGAAAACTTAAAACTAATTTAAAAACGATGTTTTGAAATCGTACTCTTATTAGGCAAATCGAACAAGGTCGTCCGATTTCAGATCGTGGGAGCCACCTCTAGAGTTCTTTGGGAACTAAGGGCTAAAGGAGTGCATATGAATCTCAACTACTCAATCCATAGAGTTAAGCAAAGTTTTGAAAGTGAACAGCTTTGAAATTATGAGATTTTGCTTTGTACGCAGTTTTCAAACTCAATTTAGAGGGTATGCAGATCCATTGACCTTTGGGTCATCATGAGCTTATGTGACGCCTCGAGGTGCACCTGCAGGTCACCAACCCAGGCCACCGCCCCAAGTAGGTCACTCATCCGTATTGTCCGCTTTGGGGTGCACCCACAGGCCACCACCCCTCGCGGCTTTATAAGAGTGTGCCCTTAGGCCACAACTCCAATTCACGTCTCCAGAGGTTCGAACTCAGGACCCTTAGGTACCTAAGCCTTACACTTATGGTACCATTTGTCTCAATGGTACCATGAGTGTAAGGCTTAGGTACCTAAGGGTCCTGAGTTCGAATCTCTGGGGACACGAATTGGAGTTGTAGCCTAAGGGCATACTCCGATAAAGCCGCGAGGGGCGGTGGCCTGTGGGTGCACCCTAAAGCGAACAATACGGATGAGTGACCCACTCAGGGCGGTGGCCTGGGTCGGTGACCTGCAGGTGCACCCCAGGGCGTTACAATAAAAAGTGTGTTTTTATGTCAAGACCCCGCCCTTTTCCATAGGTCGTTGGCAAGCATCCCCTAGGCAATCGCACACGCCCCAGGTTTTTCTTAACACGTGAAGTAGGCGGTCGCCCACATTTCACTACGTATTGTTCGCTTTAACGGTCGCCCACCTCACGGGTTTATCCCAAGGGGCTTGAAGAACTCAAGATTAATTCCTCTGGACGCATTTTCACTCATGTTCGATCCTAGGACCTTAGAGCCAGGTACCTATGGGTCCTGGGATCGAACATGAGTGAAAATGCGTCCGGGGGAATTAATCTTGAGTTCTTCAAGCCCCTTGGGATAAACCCGTGAGGTGGGCGACCGCCAGGCAACACTAGTGAAAGAGCCAGGTACCTATGGGTCCTGGGATCGAACATGAGTGAAAACGCGTCCGAGGGAATTAATCTTGAGTTCTTCAAGCCCCTTAGGATAAAGCGTTGAGGTGGGCGACTGCCAAAGTGGACAATACATAGTGAAATGTGGGCGACTGCCTACTTCACGTGTCAAGATAAACCTGGGGCATGTGCGATCGCCTAGGGGATGCTCGCCGACGGCGTATTGAAACGGGCGGGGTCTTGACAGTTTATCTGGCATTACTAAGTTTTATTACTCGTCTATCGAGCTCTATGCTGTAGACCATCAATACAATGTGCTTATTGAGCCTAGTGCTTTAAGCTAATTATACTTGATTGCATTATCAAAATCGTATGATACGCAATACGTATCGTATAATACGCAATATGTATCGTATGATACGCAATACATATCGTATGATATGATTCGATTTATTATAAATTTAATACGTATCGATGCAAAAAATCGTTTTATCATGAATCGATAGCATATCTATCGATACACAACAGAATCGATACGTATCGTACGATACACCGATACACTCGGATATGCTTTATAGTGAAATTGGGCTAGGCCTAATAAAAATTTGATTTGACCCAATTAGTTAAAACTGTAATTTTAATATTTGTTTAAACTAAAAAACAGTTAAAAACATATTCTCTATATGATTTAATATTACAATAGTGAAAAAAAATTAAACTTTTAGTTAGTAAATTAAAAATAAAAAGTATATAAAAATATTATTTAAAAAATATATTATTAATGAGTATGTTAAGAGTTTGAAAATAATTATACTTCTTATTTTTATCATATATTTACTTAATCCTAGTAATGTGTAATATTTTTTATTTTTTATTTATCTCATATGTGTATATATTATTTATAATTAATTTTAAAATTATTTATTGTATCTTACGATACGATACTTGATACTCGATTATTAAAAATAAAATTTCGATTCACGATGCGTATCTTGATTTAATACTTATGCTCGTTTGGAAAACCAACAAACAGATTCTAGTTCTTGATTGATCATTGGGACCAAAGTAATGATATTGCCATAGTTAATGCATCGTGGGAGCCATTTTTAGAGTCCACAGAGAACTAAGTGCCACATGAGTTTCTTTATACTGTGGGATACACTTCTAGAGTCCAAAGGGAATTAAGTACTACACGAGTTTCTTTGTACCGTGAGAGACACCTTTAGAGTTTAAAAGGAATTAAGTGTTACACAATTTTTTTGTACTATGAGAGACATCTCTGGAGTCCTAAGAGAGCTAAATGCTATAGGGGTGTCCTAAGGGAACTAAGTGCTACACGAGTGTGTTGCTTGCAACACTTTCCCTATCATTAATTGGGATAGATATCGTTACCAATATCAGTGAGTTGGGGTCTTTATCATATATCTGTTGATATCGTTTTTAAGTGATTTGAGGTTTTTACCTAAAAGTGATAAGTGATTGTTTTGAAGTCATTTTCAGTAACTTGAGGCTTGCACCTAAGGTGATCAATTATATGTTTGCTATCCGCATTAGTTTGCAATGCTTTGAGGCATTTTGCCTAAATATATCGATTTTTGATTTTCATGAGATCATTTGTTTTTTTTTTTAACAAAGTGTATAAAAATCTATTGAAACTAAGTGTATAGTAATTTTGTCTCAAACTGTGTATAATAAACGTGTTTTAAACTAAATGCATTTCGAACTAACTGTGACAACCCCCATTTGAGGTCCTTATTAAAGCCATTTCATTCAAGCTTCATAAATTAGTGTGAATCATTAGAGTATGAAATAGGCAATTCATTTGGTAGATTTAATTGTTCTAATGATTCACTTGGGATTCTCATTTTAATTAAATGTTAAATTTTTAGAAAATTAGAAAATTATGTTAAAAGTCAAGGAGTTGTATTAAGAAAATAATATATATATATATATATATATATATATATATATATTAGTTACAGGGAGAGATGATGAATAATAGGGATACAAATTAAAGTTATGTATATGACATAGTTATGCATTAATTAAATAAAGAAAATGTATATATATACATATGAGATATATTAGATATATAGTAAAAATAATATATATTTATATTAAACAAAAGCTATATTATATGTACATGTAGAAGTGAAATGCATAAAATAAATATATACATGTATATAATAAACAAAGGTAAAATATATATTAAACTAAATTCAAAAAAATAATTAAGTAATTAATTAAAAATAAAAAGAGGATTTGGTGAGATTTAACCCACCAACCTCGATTTCTTTTCTCCTTCATACACGCACATAGGAGAAGGAGAAATATGGGAAGCAATCGAAGGAGAGAGAGAGGACTAGGGGTTGGCGTCGATTGAGGAAGGAAGAACCAACAAAGGAAGAGAAAAGGAGGGCCGCATTGCCCTTGCTGCCATCGGTGGAAACAGATTGGGAAAAGAAAAGATAGGGAGCTTGATCCAAAAAGGGAGGGGTATTGGACTGCCAGCATTATGACGGCAAGAGGGAGAGTGTGCAGAAATGGTTTGCAGTGAAGAGAGAAAGAGGGGAGTGAAGCCATCGGCCAAAAAAATTAAAAAAAAAAAAAAGAAACTGAAGCAAAGACTGAAAAAGAAAGAGAGTGGATCAGGCGAGCAGAAATGGGAGTTGTGATGGGGGAGGGGAGAAGCATGACTGTCGTCGGCGATGGGGAGAAGGAAATCAGAGAAGGCCAAGAGTGAGGAGAGAGACAACCAAGAGAGAGGGGAGAAAGGAAAAGCTGTCATCAGGAAAAAAAAGAGAGAAGAGGGAAGGAAGAATGGTGCCGGACTGGGAGGTTACAGCTGCTGTCGGCATCGGTTCATCTGAGACAAGGCTGAACCGTTAGGCTAATGCTTGAACAGGATCTGAGCCAGTTCAGCAAGAAAAAAAATAAAATAAAAAAAGAAGAGAGTTGAAAGAAAAATTGGATGAGAAGAGATAGACTCAAGGGTGACAAGAAGTAGTGATAAGAGAAGAAGAGAAAAAAAAACTATAGGAAAGAAAGGAGAGTGAAGCTGAGGGCTGCCAAGGGAAAGCGGATAGAGCGACGGTTCCAATTTGGTTGTCGAACAAGGGTTGCTTTTAGGGGTAGGTTTTGGTGCTTGTAATAGGGTTTTAAGCAGGGTATAATGGAGGTTGAGGAGGTTGAAGGCAATAGCAGACGTGGCTGTGAGGCAGAGCTGAGTTTAAGGGTGTTCTAGGGTTTAAAACAGGGGCTTTGGTTTTGGTTTGAAACAAGGGCAGTGTGGAGGATTCTGGGGCTGAGTGGAGGCTAGAAATAGCCTTAAACTCGGGCGATTTGGGTGAGCCTTGAGTGCTGGAAATAAAGCAGAACAGGGTGCTAGAAGTAAGGGATTATATTACTGAACAAAGAGCTGAACAAGGGTCTCCTTTAGGAGCTAGAACAGGCTAACTTAAAGGCTGAACCAGAGATGTTTTGAGGTCTAAAATGGGGTAGGAGTTGGCTGTTATAAGGCTGAAGTCTGGCCTGTAAATAAGGCAGTTTAAGGGTGGAACAAGGCTGGATTTTTAAGTTGAAATGGAGGTTGAATCGAGAGCTATTGGGGGATGAGGAGAGAGGCCAGAACAGGGAAGGAATCGAAAAAGGGTTGTTGGCTGAAAATAAGAGAGGAAAAAGAGAAAGAATTTGGAATTCTGCTAGACGGTTGGTATTGAGATTCGACAAGAAATATTGCAGAATGCCGTTAATTCCATAAAAATAATATAGAAGCTTAATTGATTTATACTAAGCCTTTTGATGATGTTTGAATGTGTAGCACGACTCTAAGGTGAGAAACGCACAGTTTGGCTAAGCTCGGCATACACACACTAAGCTTGAAAGTTGGTAAGACATTTGTATAATGTAGACCTAATATTATACTATATAGATGAAATGTAGTTGCGATTTACATAAATATTGATGATTTTGATGTAGTTAGTATAGATGCAATGTGATGACTTGTTACGATGATTGTAGTTGCGATGTGTAGTATAATGATGAGATAATGGTGATATATACTATTGATGCGAGGATGTTCGAATTATTAGATATTGTCGCTATTGTTTTTGGTATTTGTTGGGAATATGCTTAGATATTGATTGTATGTATATTGATAGAAGTTCTTGAAAATAATGTTGAAATATGGTTTAATGGTGTTTCAAACGTAGAAATGAACTGAGGAAGAACAGGGTTGAAAATTTGGAAAATGAATTGTTGAATGTTGATTGATGAGAATTAATATTTACTTATATGCCTTTGAGAATATAAGTGTATAAATATATATATATATATATATATATATATATATATATGCATATTTACTGTGTGACGGTGTGAAACAAGCATTATGACTTGAATTGAATTGAGGTAGCTATGTGGCAGCTGTATTAGACACACCATTGGACACTCATGGTATTTTGATTCAAAATATGTTTTAAAGCAATATTGAAAAGCACTCACAGCTTAAGTATAGGTATTCGAAAATAACACAATAGTTTAAGAATACGTGTATATATTAAAGGCTTTTAAATAGATGTGACCTTAATGTTTAAAGGAGACTGTTGGGATACATGTAGATAGGACATGTGGTGACTTGATCTGGATGTTTAATAGGAGAATGCATTTGTACTTTGCTTAACCACTGTATCGTGATGTTTGAACTTATGTTTTTTATTGCATTGCTTAAAGCATGCATGGCATGAGACTTGAGTATTCAAAAATGATGCATCGATTTAATACATATATAAAAATTCTAAACTCATTGAAATAGTTTAAAATGAAATGGCTTGTGGTATATTGCATGTAAATGAATGATTTTACATACGAAAGCAAGATATGATCTTTGTGTTTTTACTACATGTGAGTTTTGAATATGTAATTGAATATTTTAGAAACAGTAGGCATCGCACCTTGTATATTCTGCCCATGAGGAATAGAGTGGTTATATGCAGATGCATACACATAAATATATATATATGGAATTACGAAAACTTGTCGACAATAGTCGACTTAATCTTATTCTGAGCTACTCAGTGGGAACTGGGAAAGAAAGCTATGGCCATAGATAGAGCCTTAGGAGAGATTTAATATATATTTGAGCCTTGTAAGAGATCTAGTGTAAAATTGGAGCCTTACAGGGGACCTAATATATTGTTGAGCCTTGCGGGAGATTTAGTTTGTTGACAAATGGAGCACATACTGTATTGAGATGTTATTGAGTCCTGTAAGAGACTTAGTATATTGTTGAGCCCTGAAAGAGACCTAGTCCGTTGACAAACGGAACACATACTGTATTTAGATGTTATTGAGCCCTGTAGGAGACCTAGTCCATTGGCAAACAGAACACATATTGTTTTGAGATGTTATTGAGCCCTACAGTAGATCTAGTATGTTATTGAGCCCCGAAGAAGACCTGGTCCGTTAACAAATGGAATATATTTGATATACTAATGACTGTGGGAATCTATACTTAGTCTCTTGTCAAATGTTGAGTGTTTTCTAGACATGACAGTTTATAAGACATGACAGCCTTCCTTGGATTTATAATGCATGTGAACATTATATGGTTGTTACATGATACATGAGTATGATTCGAGCATTTTATATATGCATGGTTGTGATAGTAAAAGTGACACGCTTTGAGATTGTACAATCTTCGAACACGTTTTTAAAATGTGTGATATGATTTCGAGTCTGCATAAGCTTTATATACGTTTGTATACCATGCATGACATGATTTGGTATTGTAAATGCTTTGTACAGCTTAACCTGCATGTGTTTACATGCTATACCATGACATGATTTTACATTGTGCATTAATGCATGTCATGCTGAGATACGATGATATTGAAATTGGAAAACGTTTAACTATTGTGCTAGGATGTCCCGAAATAGATAGGTGCTGAAGACAGGGTTAATAAAATACTTCAAATTACTCTTTCTTCCGCACCCAAACCCTGGCACAACTAGAGTCAAATAGGTCATGATTCTATATATAGTGTTTAAGCAATGATGATTGGAACATGATATTAGGATGGTTGAAACATGACATGAGAGTGAATTGGTATATGATACTAGAACTTATGTTTACAGGTTTCATGCATTGTATTAGAATGGTATAAGCCTAATTCTATATTTATATAAATAATTTACTGAGCCCTGCTCATTAAACGAGATTAATTTTTTTGTACAGATTGATCCAAGTTAAGGGACATGTTTGGATAGCTCTACGATTTAGCAGTGTTTCAACTCTTGAAGTCCTCATTTTTTGAATATATTGGTATAGTAATATTTCCTTCGAGTATGACTTTAATTTTTAGGTAGTTTTTGTACAGAACTAGAGGATGAGATGTCAATTAGGATAATAAATGGTTGATATAATATTTTGATGTTATATGATATGTATGTGGTGAGTAGTTATGGATATTAGGACTGTTGAGATGATACTTATTTGATAAATGTAATATGGATTGTGAGAAATATTGTTGTGTTGTGTTGCGATGATTTGCAGTGATTAATTGGGAAAAATCTCAAAATATGAAGGGAAATATTTTCAATTTGTTTATAAGAAACGATAAGTTATGGACATAAAAAAGACTTTTGCCTATTTTAGAAAGTAATTTAAATCATATTGGAATTAAAGAATGAGCGAAAATGATTTAATGACTACACTAGCATTTAATGCAAATTGTAAAATAAAAAGAAAAAAATTAGTCCATAAATTTGTTAGCTAGAATAAACGTAAGTGTTAAGTGCGTATCATGGTTTTCAGGTAATGACACTCAACATAGTATTGAGATCCTAGATGTTATTCATTTTGGTTTTTAGTAATCTAATTTTTCTTCAATTACGATTAAATATTCAGGTTTTGCGCGAAGTCAATTTATTTTTCAAGTGATTTTAAGAATATATATTTTTACATTGATTGTGATGTATTTAACTTGTGTTGGTGGTTTTTAGTTATACTTTATTTGGTTATTGATTGACTTTTCCAAGATTGGTTTGGATAGCTATCCGTCTATGGGATTCGTTGGACATTAAATATATTTTCAGGGATTTATACAAGGTTTCTCCCCCCTACCTTCATCTTTTGAGTATTTTCTCTGTATATATGAATGCATTTTATTTTCTTTGGTATATTGAATGCATTTTATTTTATCCCTTCACTTTCACCATGCGTTACTTGAATTTATTGTTGGCAACTTTATTTATTTATTATTGAAGATTTAAAGTTCAAAATTATGCATAGTTAATGTCAATTACGAAAAGTGAGTGAGATTGCCTATAGGAAAATATAATTATTTATGATTACAGAATTATACAATTGGGTGTAGTATTTATCTAACTATAGTATGATTCAGTCATTGATTTTTTTTTTAATTCATTCACTTTTTGTCTGAATACAATATTTAATTATGATTATAATTTTTTTGTATTAATAATTTTATAAAAATACAAATAATAAAACAAGATATTGAGTATTGCAAACATTAGTCTTCCTCTTCCATGATGAGAAAAGTTCTTTATTTTTTACTTTTTACTAACACTTAAAATTTTACTTTACAAGGGTCTGTGAGTTTTTTATACTTAATTTTGATTATTGATCGACTTTTCTGCCCGTTGATCGGTTCTAAATGAGTAAAATTTTGTTATTTTTATTTGCTTTTTAATTTATTTTTATATTTATTTACATATTTATTTTTTTAGTATTAGAACATGTAAATCTTCGTTCTAATATGAAAAAAAAAATATATGTAGTTAAATAGGTAAAAAAAAATTATTTTTATCATGTAATCTTAATAATATATTAGAACAAGTAAAAATCACGTGGATGAAATCCTAATGGAATTGGCAATGTATAAATTTCTTGGAAATTTTTAGGTAAAAGTAATTTTCTAAATTCAACCAAAGTGTTTTGAGAATTTTTCAAACATTTTCAATATCAGAAATTAGCATTTATTTTCAATAGAAGGCAAACAAAATTAAATAAAAAAGATTGCATGTCAAAATCTCTCAAATATTTAATAAATTCGATGATGAAGCCTTTTCAAGTAAATAAGTGAGTTTTCTTGAATACTTTTGAGATAAAATGTATTTTTAGAGGTTCGACCAAAGTGTTTGAGAAAATGTAAAAATTTTTAATATATAAATAATTCAATATTAAATATCAAAAAAATTAAAATTAAAAATCATTTTCAAGGCTGAAAGGATAAGATATGACTAATTTATACTTTTTTAAACAGGCGCTTAGGGTTACTAATTCTTCAAAACATGTAATTGCACCGTCGTACTTAAATTTTATTTTTGGTAGACCAAAACTTATTATTTTAATAAAAATTAATTATTTTTAAGATTTTATTAAAAATATAAGATTATTTAAATGATTATCAGACTTAATAAAAAAATTAGTGATGACTCCCTTTTATTTTTAACATCATCTAACAATAAAATTCCTAGACAACTTTTTTATTATGATTCACTATTTCGTAGTTTTTGGATAGGCTTTCTTTTATTAGAAAAAAAAACTACTAAAATTTTTTGTTTTAAAAGTGCTACCAACTATTCTAAAAAGAAATAATTTTACAATTCAAAAATCAAAGGAGTGCTACCAGCATTTTTGAACCAGAATAATTCAATTTTAATGCAAAACGTTACTTCAAAAGAAAAAATTTTAGCTAATGTTTGGTAGCGAAGAGTAGATAGAGATAGGTTGTCATAAAAAATATTCTAGCATTGAATCTACTTGAGTTAAAACTGGCGTTAAAAAATTTTTTCTAAAAGAAAAGACTACAAGGAACTATGAACTATAAAAAAGGCAAACAAAATAGAATTTTTTAAACTTGCAATAAAAAAAAAAGACAAAAGCATACCTTCCAGTCTATTTGCAAATAGAAACAGTCCTTTGAGCATAGTTAAATTCCCAATACTTTTTGGAATGGATCCGCTAAATTGATTTTTGAATAATGCCAAAATCTGCAAGTTGTAGCATTCACCAATTTCCTCAGGAATTTCACCTGGAAACAAAAAAAAAAGGTATTAGCTAGTTAAGCTACATTAGTGAATAAATTGGAGAGGTTAAGCTTTAATCATATTTCACTACAAAGTTGAGTAAATTAAATATTTTGCATTGTAAAAAAAAAGACTTTTGTTATCTACTATGAACCAAAATGAAAAGAAATCTAAAGCAAATGTATAGTTTACCTTCTAAGTTTTTATATGTGATAATTGCAAATTTCATACTCTCGATAAATGTGATAACAGTGTATTTCATACTCTTAGTGAGTAAATAAAGGTATTGTTGGAAGCAAATTAAAGATTTGGAAATTTTGAGGATCAATAAATAATGAGAGTTAAATGGGCAATGTGGATTGGGATTTTGAGAATTATGATTGGGAAAGGATTTAAAGGAATTAAATTCTTTCATTGAATACCTTGGCAAGAAATTTCATGACCAATAGTATTTTGATTATAATTCTTGATCGGAGAGTCAAAATGATAAATCATAAAATTTTTTGAAAATCTAACTTAATTATCTTGACAAACATAAGCACACTTTCTAATTCATTGTGGATCAATGCCAATAAATTCCTAAAGTCACACCACATGCAGGAATTTTGGAAATGAGCAATCGGTAAAAAGTTCAATATAATTTTTTATTAGGATTTTTGATTTAGGCAATTCAAATTGCGTTGAAAAGTTAAATAAGTTTTCAACCATATATGACTTGTATTTTAATTCATTATGAATTGATCTTGATGAATTTTTAAAATTGGTTATAAGTGCAGCGAAGTAATTAGCAAAGTGATTTAATGTTATGAAAAATGAATTGGCTTCCAATTAAATTAAAAAGGATAACCATGAAGACTTTTTAAGCTGAAAATGGCTGAATGGGGCGTGCATTAAGGGGCTGGATAGCAGAAAAATTGGAGGCTGAATGACGTGAAATTGAAGGCTGAAATATCAGCCATATAAATGTTGTTACAACTAGGATAGGCAATTAAATGGATTAATAGGTTAAAATAGTAATTAAACCATCGTTAAAGAGATAACTATGGCATGAAACAATCTAGAAGGGAGCAAGGAGACGTGAATGAAATTTGGACGGCAGAAATGAAGGGTTGTTAGGCGTGAATTGGAGGATTGATTATCGGCCAGGCAAATTTTATACACATAAGCTAAGTCATTAAATTAATTGTTAAATTAAAATGGTAATTAGCCAACACTTTAAAGGATATTTTTAGCTAAGTGCTGAAAGAATTTTAAGCTTCATTCTCGTGTATTTTGCTGCCCCAAAACAGAAACCAAAACACAAAAGAAAGAAGTAGAAGACGTGAAAGAGAAAAAGGAGAAGAAAGAAAGAAAAACAAGGAGAAAGGAGGGGGGAGGAGAGGTTCAAACCCTATATAGTCACCTTCCTAAACTACCATTTTACTTTCTCAAATACCCTAAATAGCTGTTGGAAATAGAAGCAAACAGCAGCTAAAGAAAGCAGAACCAAACAGGGCACAGAAATAGGGCAGGTTCGATTTTGAGGGAGAACAAGGGGTAGGCCTCTTCCTTGGATTCCAAGTAAATTATATGTATTATAGGGATGGATTATGAGTGTGCTCGTGGTGTTGAACTGCGGGAATGTTGGATGGAGAAAGACAGGAGAAAATTTGGCTCACTTAGGGTTCCAAGGGTAAAGAAATTCTTTTTAGCTTGATTTTAATATATGTGATTGTTATAGTATGTTTATTGATGGTAAGATGGTAGTGTGTTACCCTAATGAGGAACCCTAGTGTAGGAATTTATTTAAATTAGATCTATAAAGTTTTATTGTTGTAAATGGTGTCAGTAAATTGTGTGTGGTATGTGATTGTAGAAAAACACAAGGAAGAAGGGTGGTGAACATTCGACCAATGGTGGACATTTTTTAGCATACAAATAAAAAATATTACAGCACCAAGTTTAATTGGGTTAAAATCGGTGATAAAAATATTCTAAAAGAAAATATTGTATGAAACTATGAACTTAAAAATAAAAAACGAACTAAATAGAATTTTTCAGACTTGCGAAGAAGAAAAAGACAAAAGCAAATCTTCAACTCTGTTTGAGAATCGACTAACATTAGAGAAAATCTAAGGAAATTTTTAATATATAAATAATTAAATATTAAATACCACTAAAAGTTTGAATTAAAAATCATTTTCAAGGCTAAAAGGATAATAGATTACTAACGGATACATCTTTTTTAAACCAAAGCTTAGGGGTGCTAATTCTGCTGCACATACTTTCTGACCGAAATTTTATTTTTTTCCCAGATCAAGAATTAATTTTTAATAAATCTTAATTAATATTAGGATTTTTTTAAAAAAAATTTAAGCAAGTATTTTCAAATTGTAAGTGACTTTTAGATATGAAAGCAAATATGATTGGGTCTCTGGTCCCTATCATCGAATGACAAAGTCTCTTAAGGCGGGCTGGCAGTGACTGTTTTTGTAAACAACATTCCTCGAAAAGTTAACTGGAGATGGCTGGAGAAAACCTTTGAAAATTTTAGTGCTGTCAAAGGTATTTTTATTCCTAGAAAAAGTTTAGGAGGAAGGAAGTTTCGCTTTTTCTGATATGATAGTCATGCGAAGCGAGGAGAGCAGTGTCGAATTTGAATAGAAAAAGAAGTTTAATGACAACTCCCTTTTTATTTTTTAAAAATACTCTAATGGTGAAATCCAAACATAACTTTACCATCATGATTCACTATTTCACAATTCACTATTTCATAGTTTATGGTTAGGCTTCCTTCTATTGGAAAAAAAAATACAAAAATTTTATGCTTTAGAGAGTGCTCTCAAATATTCTAAAAGAAATAATTTTATAGTTCAAAAATCAAATGAGTGCTACCGATTTTTCATGTTGCGATCATATTTTAGCATACAAATAAAAAATATTCTAGCACCAAGTTTAATTGGGTTAAAATTTGTACTAAAAAATTTCTAAAAGAAAATATTGTATGGAACTATGAACTAAAAAAATAAGAAACAAACTAAGTAGAATTTTTTAGACTTGCGAAAAAATAGAAAAAAAAAGACAAAAGCATACCTTCCAATTTGTTTTCTTCTATGTTACACCTATTTTATTAGTGTAAACTGAAAATCAAAGAGATTAATTTATCTATTTTGTTCCAAATGTAAAATGGAGAAGTTAAGCTTTGATCATATTTCATTAGAGGTTCAACAAATCAAATGTTCCACTGAAATACTTTTGAAATTTCTTTTAGACAAGTATTTGGGTTTATACTTAGGTTATTGTTTGACCTTTCTCCAATTAGTTTGAAAAGGCTACCCCATCAATGGGATTGATCGGAAATTGTATGTATTTTTAGTAAAGCATTTACACAAGGGCTCCTTATTTCTCTTGCATCTTGTGAGCACCCTTTGTTTCCCACCTAATTGAATTTTGATGCATTTTCTTTTGTCCTTAACAGAGATATAAACCCAACCGTTTAACTAGAATTATGATATTTAATAATTAAGTTCAGATAGGATTCAAGTAATAATTTTACTAATAGTCACTCTATTGGGTAAGATTCGAGTAGTAATTTTAAGGTACTTTATTATTTGAACACGATTATCAATAATATTTTTTAAATAGTATTTTATAAATTTTATATGAATTATTTATTTTTATTAATATTTAATTAAATCATATACTTAGACAACTTATAAGCTTTTTCGAGTTTTGGGTAAAAATCTTCATATGATTTTTATAGGCTTAGAGAAAGCACATGATAAAGTACTTTGGAGGTATTATGGTGGCCCTTAATAAAGAAAAGGATTCCTGTGAAATGTTTTAAAATATTTAAGGAAATGGAGGGAGATATAAGGACACATGTAAAGACATGTGGAGGGCAAATAAAAAAATTTCTTATCAGAGTGGGATTACATCAAAGATTAACGCTAAGTCTATTCTTATTTGTGGTAAAAATGGATGAACTGGAAAAATCCATCCAAGATAAGGTAGCTTGGTGTATGATGTTTGCAGATATTATTGTTCTGTGTGCTAAAACCAGGTAAAGAATCAACACAAAGTTGGAATTGTGGAGATAGCTACTAGAATCAAGAGGGTTCAAACTAAGTAGAGTGAAGATTAAATACATGGAATGTAAATTCAATTTAAACAAAAAGGAATATTAGAATGTAGTGACGTTAGATGAGGTTACGATACCTTAGTAGTTAGCGGGACCATTTTCGATATTTAGGGTTGACAGTAAAAATGGATGAAGAGATTGATGGTGTGAAGACTGCAAATTTTTCCGTACAGAGTTTGTAAATAAATGAAAAAAATTAAATAACTAAGTATTGAGATGTATTTTAGAATTTTTATTATCTTAAATAATGAACCCGAGATTTGAGTTTGCTGCATTTAACAATAAGTTATTAATATATATATAATTTAGATTTACATAAATATATTTGAGAGATATATATAATAATTCAATAAAAAAATAAATAGATATTTTGTACATTAACGAAATAAGTTAAAGATTATATAAATGCACTTACAAAACATAAGTGCATGTATCTCTCTCTCTCTCTCTCTCTCTCTCTCTCTCTCTCTATATATATATATATATATATATATATATATAAGCGACTAGATAATTAAAAGAACAAATAAAATATATATTTAATGAAATAAAGGATACAAGTATATTAAATTAAATATGATATACTTGTGAGTATATGAAATATATATATATATATAATAAATAAGAAAAACACACACATATATAAGTATAGTAACACATATAATAATTTAAGATAGAGGAAAATAAAATATATATATATGTATATACTACTATTACATATATAAATATTGGACGTGAACATATATGTATAAGATAAGAAATGTATTTATAAATATATAATATAAGAAAAATGTATAAAATATAAAAAAATAAATAATAAATATTATACATAGATAACAAGAGAAAACCGGAAGCCAATTCGGTTTCCACGTAGGAGCAGGATTTGAAAAACCAAAGGCAGTGGACTTCCACCGCAAACCGAAAAGAAAGGAAATTTGCAGCCGGAGGGAAATGGCAGAAAGCATCAAGACCGAGAGAGAGAAATGGAGTGAAACGAGAGAGAAGGAAATGGGTTTCGGCTCTAGGCTGCAGCGAGAATTGGTAGGGCTGTTTTAAGGTAGATTTTGTGACTCCAAGGCTGGTCAATGGCTGTTTGCGGTGGCTGTACTGGGTGGAATTGATGGCCTGAAAACAGAGTGAAGAGGGGGAAGCCTACAGCAGTGAACAAGCCTCGTTACCTGCGGGAAAAAAATGGCGGTTTGGCACTTGAAAACAAGGCTGAATCGGCAATGGTTCAGGGCTGGTTTGAAGGTGTGAAACATAGACTCTTCAGGTTAAAGTAGTATTCTTTGTGGCATCTTGAGGCAAGTGCAGAGCAAGAGTTTTGAGTGGTCTGGTGAGCTGAAGCCGTGAGCTTCTTTGAGGTTGAAGAAGTGACCGAACCGAACACTTGAAGGGGTTGTTTGTGTGTGTGAAAACAGGGGCTCTTTTGGGCAGTGCATAGAGGCAGAAGCTGTGAGTTAACGCCTTGGAACCAGAGCGGCATGGCCTTTGAAGGCTGGACTTGGGGTGTTTTGGACTGATCTTGGCGGCTTGTTGGCGAGGGGTGCAGCAGCTACGGCGGTGTTGTAGGCTGCTATAGGCTCGATTCAAAAGAAAGCTTCTTGTGGTATTTTGAAGGAAGTAAATAGCTAGGAACGTGGCTATAATAGAGGTTCTTGGAGGTGTTTTAAGGTTGAAGAGAAACGTGCGGATGAGAGACTGAAAAAGCTGACTTTCAAGGTTGAAGCGGAGAACAGACGACGTGAAATAGCAGGGGTTGCAGCTCGACAAAAACAGAAAAGAATGGGAAAAGAAACGGGGTTGGAATAGAGCCAAGAAACTAGCTGGAACCGAGAGGTAGGGACCTCTCTATGCCTTGGCTTAAATGCGATTAATATTAAAGGACTTGAAGCAGTAAAATGAGCTGCGGAGAGTGAAGACCGAGAGGTTGATGAGAAAAATGAAATGAAAAACAGAGAAGAAGAAGATAATGGCTGAGTCGAAGATTCTGCTGCTAAATAATAATAATAATAGGAAAGAAAATGGAGAGAAACAGCAAAGGGCTGGCCTGAACTAAGAGAAAATGTGATGGAGTGAAGGTTGACCTAAGATTCAATGAAAGAGCTTTAAAAAGGGATTGAAATTCTCGGTTCTTGCCAGGGCATTTGCAAGAGGGCATTTGCAAGAGTTAAGCATATGTGTGTAATATGAAGCTCAAAACCATAAGCATGAAACTCTTGAAGAGATGTTGAAAGATTCCAAATATAAGTTGGAAGAATGTCATTAAGCGGATTTTCTGAAACAACTAGATAACTCAAATTGTTGCTATTTGCCAGAAAAAGGAGAAAGCTCCACTCGTGAGTGGTAGGTTTTGTGGTAGAATGATTGTTACCAATACCAAGCCACTCAAGGTGTCCTAAGTTGCCAAGAGTATTTGGAATAAGGCTAAAGAAGGGATTGTCTTCTAAGTCAAGTGTCCTAACCATGGAAGCATTAGATATCTTGGGAATGTTTCTGTTAAGATTATTTTCCCACAGGACAAGTCATTCGAATTTATTAACGTTAACCATGAGTAGTAAGTTATCTGATAAAAAATTACATCTTTTATTACTCTGCGTTTACCACAAATTTGTTAAGGAGAGTAAATTATAAACAATAGGAAAAAATTATATAAAAGTAACAATTACACAAATTTCATAGACATATGAAATTTTTGATAATATAAGAACTAATGTGAACATATACTATTTATTTGTGTATATAATGTATGTATACAGCAGTGTCCCAAATTATATTATTTTTTTTCTCTTAATTTTTTGAGAGGAATCAAATTACACTAGTGTAAAATAAATAGTTTTAACTATTGATTGAAAGCAGATTTGTAGTTAAAATTAAAACCCTCTTTTCCTCTAAGTGCAATTAAATGTAAAAATATTTTTATTCTCTTTCTTTTCCATTTTACTTATCTCAATTATTTGACTTTTGTCCATTCTTTTTTCACGTTTCTTGTCTTCATCTTCTTTTACATTAAATTCTTTGGAAAAAAAATTAAATATCTTTCCAATCAGATATGGCTCTAATTTAATTAAATTGGTATTAATGAATAAAAATTTAATTAAGAAAATGAATTGGCTCTAATTTAAATTATAACATGAAATCTAGCTATGTAAAGTAAATGTTTCTCATTAATATAAAATTTAATCATAATCTAAGATTAGGAATTAAACGAATAACAAGTATATAAGTAATTAAAATGTAAAAAATATATATAAATGAATAACAAGTATATAAGTAACTTAAATGTAAAAATATATATTATTGTATACGAAATGGCTTCATGAAGAAGCCAATCATAACACCTATACCCCCTAACTTGGCCTCCTTACACGTCTGGAAACAGAGGAGCAAGGGTTAGGTCTACCATTCTAAGATTTAAAACCATGGTGTAGTCGCTGGATTAGAGCCTCATTCTTGACAACAAAGGAGAGATATGGGCGCTAAAACAATTCGGCAAAACAGAAAGTGAGCAAGGAAGGGGTGAATCAACACCAAAAACTGAAATACCGAGAGCGATGGGGAGAAGAAAGGAGAAGCTGCTCACATTCTTACCGCCTCATTTGGCTAACCCTTCTAATCCATAAAAACCTTGGAATGGCTGTTGTTTAGAGCTGAAGTATTCGGCTGGATTAGGGGAGACGTGAGACAGCAAAATCTACCAGAAAAACAAGTCTGGAACAGAGAGAAAAGGGCGAAGAAGGAGGCTTTCTCACCGAAAGGTTACCCTATTTTTCCTAACCCTTTTTAAGCTATAAAATCATCACTATAGTTACTGACTTGGGGAAGAAATAGCAGACAAATTAGGGGTCGGCCATTAAGGGGACAAGGGTAAGGATCTATGTGTTGGTCTGAACTTTATATTTATATATATATATATATATATATATATATATATATATATATATATAATGTATGATGCATAGGCTAATGTCGAGGTAATATTGGGGATAGATGGCTGGCATCTTTATGGAGATGGAGTGAGTAGGTTCGGCCATTAGAAGGAAATAGAGGACAACATTAAAGAGGAAAAATTTCCAAATTGTATAGCTTTCTGCAATTCTAATTAATTTTCTAGGTGATGTGTGTTAACAATACACAAATTGTCAAGGAGGCGAGGAGCACCAGTTGGCCAAGTGACAAGTCTTGGTAAACTTTGGTAAGAAATATGATATACTTGTGAGTATATGAAAAATATATATATGATAAATAAGAAAAACATATATATATATATATATTAAGTATAGTAATATATGTAAATTTGAATAAAGAAAAATAAAATATATGTATATACTACTATTATATATATAAATATTGGACATGAATATATATATATATATATATTTATATATATATATATATATATATAAAAGTAAGATAAGAAATGTATATGTAATATATAATATAAGAAATATATTTAAAATATAAAAAAATAAAAAATAAATATTATACAGAGAAAACGGATTGGCTTCCACTTGCTCTTACGTTGAAAAACCGAAGGCAGAGAACTTCCTCAGCAAACCGAAAAGAAAAGGAAATTTGCAGCTGGAGGGAAACAGCAGAGAGCATCAAGACCGAGAGAGAGACACTGAGTGAAACAAGAGAGAAGGAAATGGGTTCTGGATTTAGGCTGCAGCGAGAATTGGTAAGGCTGTTTTAGGGTAGATTTTGTGATCCAAGGGCCGGTCATTGGCTGTTTACGGTGGCTGTACAGGGTGGAATTGATGGCCTAAAAAAAGAGTGAAGCAAGGGAAGCTTACAGCAGTGAACAAGCCTCGTTAACTGCTGGAAAAAATGGCAGTTTGGCACTTGAAAATAGGGCTGAATCGGAACTGGTTCAAGGCTGGTTTGAAGGTGTGAAACAGGAACTCTTTAGGTTAAAGAATTTGTGGCATCTTGAAGCAAGTACAGAGCAAGATTTTTGAGTGGTCTGGTCTGGTGAGCTGAAGCCGTGAGCTTCTTGGAGGTTGAAGAAGTGACCGAAATGAACACTTGAAGGGGCTGTTTGTGTGTTTGAAAACAGGGGCTCTTTTGGACAGTGCATAGAGGCGGAAGCTGTGAGTTGAAGCCTTAGAACCATGGCCTTTGAAGGCTGGACTTGGGGTGTTTTGGACTGATCTTGCGGCTTGTTGGCGAGGGGTGCAGCAGCTACAATGGTGTTGTGGGCAGCTGTAGGCTCGATTCAAAGGAAAGCTTCTGGTGGTATTTTGAAGGAAGTAAAGAGCTAGAAACGTGGCTATAATAGAGGTTCTCGGAGGTGTTTTAAGGTTGAAGAGAAACGCGAGGATGAGAGGCTGAAAAAGCTGACTTTCAAGGTTGAAGTGGAGAGCGGAGGACGTGAAATAGCAGGGGTTGCAGCTCGACAAAAACAGAAAAGAAGGGGAAAAGAAACGGGGCTGTAAGGGAAGTTTCCTCGCTGAAATAGAGCCAAGAAACTAGCAGGAACCGAGAGGCAAGGGCCTCTCTAATCCTTGGCTTAATTCAATTTATTTTAAAGGATTTGAATTAATGAAGCTACGAATAGACTCCAGTCTAGAAGGGATGATGAGAAGGGCATAGTCAGTGGTGGGAGAGAAAGTAAAAGCAAGAAGAAAAAGAAAGAAAATAAACTAAGAGGTCGGAAGACGTGGAAGTGAACTTTTTTTTTCAGGTGTTTGGACAGAGTTTGAGTCTTAGAGTCTCTATTGTTATGCCTCGAAAGTTGAATACATGCACCAACCATTAATTCAAATTCTCTGGTGCATTAAACTGTAATTAATCCTAAAAAAATTTTGTACTTATTTTTTTTCAAAAATAAACAATTTTAATCATAATCTAAAAAAAATGCTACGCACATACTTTAGTATATATAAATGAAAAATATGTAGAAAAATTGACGTAAAAAATTGTAAATTATATTATATATAACCATGGAGCAGAAGAGGCCTGAATGTCTTGTTTCCTTTCCGCTTGACTACCTCCAAGAATTTCAACAACTAGACAAGGAACAGAGGAAGCTAAAAGTGAAATTAGCACCCAATGGCAGCCACTAGATGAAAGATGTGCTAAGGTCAATTTTGATGGTGCTCTGATGACAGAAGATAGCTCAAGTGTTATCGACTTGATTATAAGAGACTCTAAAGGACGGGTAATGGCTGCGGCAGCACTAAAGCAAAAACATGTTGTTGATCCTCTCATAGCAAAAGCATTAGCAGCAGTTAAGGTATTGGAGATAGCTGGAGATCTTGGATTTAGAGATGTGGTAGTTGAAGTTGGGAACCTTATGGATGATGCAAAGGAGTTACGGGCAAACTTTAGATCTGTGGTGGTTCAGCATGTTTGACGAGGAGCTAATGAGGCTGTGCACACATTAGCTAAATTATAGATGTGGCAAAAATTGGCCCGAGCCCGAAAATGTAAGATCCGATTCTACCCTACTGTAGAGCCTAATTTCATAAAAGTAATAATGGAAATTAAATAAATAAAGAATATTGATTTCCAACAAGAGTGAAAAGCTCCTTGACTTGAGGTGAGAACGGAGCAAATTATGAGAAATACATGACGGGCGAGTACGCAGGCAGCTCGCCAATGAGCGAGCAAGAGGACATTCGCCAATGGTCACGGTAAGTTGGACAATGGCGTGGGCGAATAGATGAGTTCGCCAGCTAGTTGCGTGAGGTGATCACCCGAGTGGGCGAGGACATGTAATCGCCCATATATATTGAATAAACTGGAACGGAATTAGCAAAGACAAATGAAAATAGATTCAACCATTTGGCAGCCAAAATTGACTCATAAGTCATACGGTTGAAGAGAATTAACGGAGAAGAGGTTGAAGTCAGTAAGGAATTTACCTGATTGGTTGAGGAAGCAAACAAAGTCTGCAGCAGAAGAAAAAGAGTGTGAAAGGAAGACTTTTCCGCCCTTTTTAAGTGCAGATTTTCTTCATGCATTAAATGCATGATAGACGTGAGGAATGATGAAGAAACAGGATAAGAGGCAGGTGGTGGCTATTGATTGGTTGAGCATGGCTATATAAGCAGAGATAATTGAGGAGAAACGAGTTAGCCAATTTTAGCTTCTTCACGAAAACCATTTCTCTGCTTCTTCCATCTCTCTGCTATGGTTGATCTAATAGGCTTCACCCTTAAGCTGGCTAAACAAGCAAAACAGCTTGCAAACCTTTCCTTCTTAGTTGGATGAGCTAAAAGAATAGGCAAAGGAAGGCCAACATGAGATGGAAAGCAATCTGTTCTGGAAGTGCAGTTGATTGAGGTGAGTTTCATATTTTTGTAGTGTTCTTGATATTCAAGGATAGACTTATATGTTTACAACATAGAACACAACCTTGTTTTAGTTAGATCCTTAGAGAACATGAAAACAAGGAAAATTATGGAATAAGTGACGACAAGGGCGACTACAGTGATCGCCCATGTTGAAAACTAGTAATCGCCAATAGGCGAGTAGATAGTAGGGAACTCGCCAAGGTAAATTCTGTGTTCAAAGGGCGAGAACGCCCAACTTTAGTGAAATGAATTAATGGGCGAGCTCAAACGCAGAGGCGTTGGGCGAATAGGTTTACGGGCAAACTCCACAATTGAGCCAATGTAGGCCTCGTGAGTTGAATGTTGGGCGAACTCAGAAAACCACGGTGTATTATGGCGGGCGATATGCCACGTGGTAGCCATATGGTGAATGGCGAGCTCATCTGGGCGAACTAGTAGAGCTCTATTTGGGCGAGTAGTCATTTGATTTATTTCAATTCGTCCAAGTAATGGAAAAATATTTATAAAGGAAATATTAATGAAACTTATATAATTTGCAGCCGATAAATGGGAATGGCTATGGGCGAACAGAGAGCAGGGCGAAGCAAGGCTTCGTTTCTAACAGGTAAGGGAGATATGTGTGAAGTAATGCATGTCCTGTGGAGTAAGTTTTATGAAAACATGAAGTTAAATGTTTTGTTTTCTGACATGCATTGTTTGAGAAAAGTTATTTTGATAATTATTTTGATACGGGCGGGCTAAAGGCCGACCCCTATGTTGTTTTGGGTGAACTGATACAGGGCGGGCGAGTCCTTGTATTTTTATGTTGGACGAATTGGTTTTGGCGGGCGATCTAAGACCTTTTACAGTTTTATACACCCGTTTATAGTTGCAAGGGCGGGCGAAACCGTTTTAAAGAAAACTATAAGGTGAGCCAAGTGGCAAGCTCTCTTTTATGAGAACTGGGCGAGTGCCCTTGTTTTAAAGAGAAATCCGGGCAAAGCCATAGTCGGGCGAACTTTTTAAGTTGTTGGGGCGGGCGGCCCTTGTTTTAAATATAAGGCGGGCGAGCCGATATCACGAGATACTTCCGTTTTGAAAGCTAAGTGGCGGGCGAATACTAATTCACCGTCTTGTCGAGTTAGTCAGGGCGAGCTGTGAAGGGCGAGCTGACCCTGGCGAACGGTTTTAAAGTTTAAATTCTTATACGAAAAAGATGAATTATTTTAAATATTTTCAAAATAGAATATGAAACCTTTTGGGCAATGGACTAATGGGCAAGCCATTGAGGGCTAGCCAGTGTTGCTTCTGTTTTTAAAAGCAAGTTTTGGCGGGCGAACACAAGTTCACCGCACTGGGCGAGCTGCCATGGGCGAGCCAATTGGGTAAGCTGACCATGGGCGAGCAGTTTTAAAGGTTGAGATTTTGGAAATGTTTTCAAGGGTTTTGTAAACTGAAAACCTAAACCTTTTAGGGGATTAGATCATTTGAGTTAATGATAATGTGGGTGAAATAATCCCTTAAAGGTTTTCATGAGATAAAACTTGATTTTTGAGACTTTAGGCCCTGAGTTCATGCGTTACTTTGCGTGACCCATCTGGGGCGATGGCTCGGGTCATATAGGCCTACGAGTGCACCCCAGGGCGTCACAGGGCTGATGGACCCGCCAAGTTATCAGCGGTCTCGAGGTCACTTGGCAAGTGGACCCGAGGACCACTTTAGATTATGGCCATAGATCTGAGATAGCCGTGAGGGGCGATGGCCTACGGGTGCACCCCAAAAGCGGTAGATTTCGTTCTCGCAAGAGGGAGGGGGAACGATGATAGCATGATTTATTTGTTGCCTAGTCTCAACTTATTGATTTCTGTTTACTGTGAGGATTTGTTGAAATCCTATATAGTGTTTACTACATTTTAAAGTGAACTGTTAATCGGTGTTTTGAATGGTGTTGTAAGAGAGTTGTTTACTATATATCCATTGTCTTTTCTACTGGGTTATTGTTAAGAAAAGAATAAATGAGTTGTGATATATAGTTTTGCTTTATTTAAAGCAGCATATATTTCCTTTACTGAGCGTATGAATCGCTCATTCCTTTGTTTTTAACTCCACAGATAAGAAGTACACAGAGTTGAGAGAATTAGCTCTCAGATGGGTATAGCTATGCTTAAAGCACTGAGGCATGGCACGTTAAACGTGACAGGTACAATCTCTTCTCTTTTACGTTTCAGACATATGTATACAGTACTACCTTAGTGAAATTATAGTTAATAGGGGATGTCAGATGAAAGGAATAATGAAAAAAGAAATTTCATATTCCACAATTAATAGATAAATGTATAGCATTTATCACTGTTACTGTTGAATGTTAATGGCATCGCGGACAGCCCAACCAGTAAAGTTGTATGAAAATACGTGCAAAATGTGGTAACGGGATGTTACAGATTTAATGGTATCAGAGCTTGGGTTGGTCTGATGTCTGTTGATGCCTTTAGCATAGAAAGTGTTGAGAAAGGTTAACATCCCCTGTAGTACTGTATAGTCTGAATGTATAGAGGAGTCGAATGATTGTGAATTGAGTTAAATGGTGAAATATGGTGAAAGTTGATGAATTATGGGTTACAAATAGAGATAGTAATCCGGAAATTTTGCATGAGATAGGCGATCTTATCATCATTATGTCGGGTCTATTCGATAAGGTACAGTGAGGAACTCGGTGAGGGCCCCACCAGGACTTCTCTGCCCATATCGAATTAAGATCCTGAAAATGATGATATTGAGATAAAAAGGGATAATATTAGCATATAAGCCCTAAGATCGCGTGTTTGGAGTTATATTGATGAGAGAGGAAATTAAAGGGGAAATTATGAATATACCCCTATATTAATATGTTATCTTTCAAAATCATAAGTGATTGAATGAATTTAAAATAGAAATTGATGGTGAAATAGTATGAGTATTTGATGGTATAAAAGAGGATTCCTACTATGGATCCCATTGATATATTGATAAGTAAGGTGACCCAGAGTATAAGCTAGGAGAGGTCGCGAGATAGTCAGCCTTGTTGTGGATTTTGGGGTCTGGACTTAAAAAGGTCAGTTGTGTGAGAAATGATGCAAAATCGATTTTAATAATACTGGTTATATATACTCCTGATGTTTTAGGAGAATGGATATTAGTAGTGACTTGACATTTGAGGAAGTCAAGTGTTTGAGTCTGTGGATGAGAAAGAAAACCTTGAGGTAGGCGAACTTGAGCACGGTTGGAAGAACCGGGCATCGAGGTGATCGCCAAAGAGGATAGTATGGATGAGTAGCGTTGTCACAGCAATTGTTGTCGATGGGCCCAAAAAGGGGATTGCCATGGCCGGTTGGGCTGGTCCGTTACGATATCCATAGAACCGTGATATTATGAGATTTATGAGAATACTCGATGGACGAGAACTACATTAGGATAGCTCGCCAATGGGAGTGCAAATGCATGATCGCCAATGGTGTGGGCGAGTTAGATGATGGCGAGGACTTAAATGAGTCCGCCAATATATCATGAATTACTAAAGTAGGCGAGAATCCTGATCGTCCAAAGAGTATGGTGAATAATCTGATCAACAATATGACATGAATCAAAGCAATGTGGCGAACAGAATAAAAGCTGTAATCGCCAAGAAAATGAAATGTCTCGTATTTGCCAAATGATAAAGTTGGTATCGAGATTTAGTTGACAAGCTTAGAGGTTGGTGAATTGAAATAGAAATTGTTTGTAAGCTCTTACCAGTGAATTAGTAGAGCTTGAGAAATTACTTGAGAGATTGATGAGTAACGAATTAAACTAGTTTGTTATAACTTGGTAAAAACGAAAAATTTTATCATTTTGAAAACAATGAGATTAATATTCTCTATAGTTGCTTCTAGGTTCCGGAACAAGTATGGTATTCTAAAATACCTATCATATTCTATCTGGATCCCTAGCCGACTGTAGTATCCTTCCTATTTGTGTGCCTAGAGCCAACTAGGTTGATTTTAAAGAGAATAAATATGTATATTAGGGACGTGAGGTCTCAACTGATTAAGTGGACATTAAAATTGTCTGAGTAAATGATTTTACTACTTAAGTGAGGTTAAAGTGTGCTTATTGGGGTATAAAATTTATGAGTTTTACCCGTATAGCACAAATGAATTGTTGAAGAATTTGTGGAATTTGTTACCTTATTGATGTAATACTTAATTGGGAGAAAGTGGAAGTGAATGGGTATGAATGAATATAGTATTCGAAATGGTTACGAGATAGTAACAGTAAAGTACTACATTAAGTAGGACATTAATTGTGGTGATGAATATAGAAGAATGAAATTGTCTTGAGAAGACAAGTCATATGATGACTAGGGAACACAAGTTATGAGGTAGTTTCCAAGTATATGAATAAATGTGATTTCCTCTGATCATTATGTAGTTATGGCTGGAATTAATGACAAGCCAGAATTAAAAAGATGAAATTGTCATACTCAGAGGAGCAGATACAAGAAGTACTGCTAATCCTGAAAAAGGATATACATATGAATATATATGTACATATTGGGAATGTGAAATTGGATAAATAAAGTGGTGATGAAAATCTGAATAATAATAAATTTAAATTTCAGAAATTGATGTAAGGAAAAGTATATTCTCCATGTACTCGGAGAATAAGAGATAGAATGATCACTTGAGATAAGAAAAGTGATCGAGGGGAAAACGATTACCTGAGATGTGATCTGTGGCTAATAGTAAGGTCTGCAAAAGAAAAGCAATCCTAGATTAATCATGAAATAATCATTGTGAGGTGGTGAAGAATCCGAAAGAACCATGATGTTATAGAAGTGATTATGGATTGAGTAACCAAATTATTTCACTTCTTCATCATCAGATTTCGGGATGTAATAAGTGCCTTAGTCCATATATATTTGTGAAACAGAAAGGACGTATGTGAAGTTCCAATGAGTGGATACTTGTGATAAGGATCCTTGATTCGCCATATGCTTTGAGAGAATAGCAAGAGGTTTTGGGATTCTAAAATTTTACTGTTAGCACCGCCTCAGATTGATATAGATATCCGAGCGCATTGTGTGGACGCTCCGGGATATATTGAGAGCGAGTGCGTGGTATTTTAGCGACTACTGGGACAATTACATACGAATGATTAAAATTTTAATCGACTAGCACTGAATGAGATGATAAGTGATAAATAGTATAGATGAGTTACTAACTCTCAAGGATGATAAAAGACTTGAGGGAGTGTAAATTGGTTTTGAAAGAAGACGCCCGGGATTCTTCAGGACCTTGAGAAAATTCGGGATGGGCGACCCACGAGTGGGGTAATCGCTCAATACCGGATAACATGTTGTGAGATGTGGGCGAACATGGTGGTCGCCAACACACTTGAGAGAATAATCCTAGAGCGCGGGAGAGTGCCAAAGGGATGATTATTGATGGCCTAAAGAGACGGGCAGTACTCTTAGAGACAATGAGGAATATAAAGAGATATTCGTGGTCTCATATTGGAGACGAGATTCAATAAGAGTTGAGAAGGTGATAAGGAAGAAAAATACCTATATTAGAGGTACTTCCTATACTCAGTGAAAAATTGAAAAGAGTAAATTACTATCTGAATGGTTGTGGATATATTTCGTAAGTCTGCTCATTCCTTGATTTTGGAATTTGTTAAGTTAATTAACGCATTGGCCGGATTATATGTCAGGGAAATGGTGAGGTTTTACAGTATTCCAGTGAGCATTATAGTTGATAGGGAGTCCCACTTCGTATCTCAGTGAAGAGAGAGATTACAGGAAGCTATGGGATCCCGATTGAGTTTCGCACCGCAGTTTATCCGCAGACTGAGAGACAGTCCGAGCGTATGAGATGGACGCTCGAGGATATGGTGTGATCGTGTGCAGTTGATTTTATAGGCTCCTGGGATAATCCTCTACCCTGGCAGAGTTTGTTGATGATAATGGCCAAAGGGAGTATAAACATAGCACTTGAAAGAGGTTATTCAGCAGACGATATAATCCACGATAGCATGCGAAATGGGAGACCGAAAACTATTTTCGACTTGATCGAACATACTTCTTGAGATATACAAGAGGTTATGTATATTAAGGTCTCACCATTGAGATGCACAGTAAGAGGGAAATTGAGTTCCCGATGTATTGGATCGTTGGAGATCTTAGATCATATGAAAGACGTGCACTACCTTCCGAGTTGTTAGGAGTGCATAATGTACTTCATGCTTCAATAATGAGAAAGTACTATCCATATCCTTCTCACGTGATTCGAGATGAGTCCTAGAGATTAGAGAGGACATGAATTACGTTGAGAAATTGGTACGGATTTTGGATAGGAAAGATAAATTACAGTGATAAAGTGCTGTGATCTAAGATCATGTTATGGTATAATATTAAGGATAAGGCTACTTGAAAATTTAAAAAGCCTTATGTATAAGAAGTATCCAGAGTTTCTTCACAGAAAGATTCGGTTGAAATTTGGAGGACCAAATTTCTTAAGGTGGGGAGAAAATGTAAGATCCGATTCTACCCTACTGTAGAGCCTAATTTCATAAAAGTAATAATGGAAATTAAATAAATAAAGAATATTGATTTCCAACAAGGGTGAAAAGCTCCTTGACTTGAGGTGAGAACGGAGCAAATTATGAGAAATACATGACGGGCGAGTACGCAGGCAGCTCGCCAATGAGCGAGCAAGAGGACATTCGCCAATGGTCACGGTAAGTTGGACAATGGCGTGGGCGAATAGATGAGTTCGCCAGCTAGTTGCGTGAGGTGATCACCCGAGTGGGCGAGGACATGTAATCGCCCATATATATTGAATAAACTGGAACGGAATTAGCAAAGACAAATGAAAATAGATTCAACCATTTGGCAGCCAAAATTGACTCATAAGTCATACGGTTGAAGAGAATTAACGGAGAAGAGGTTGAAGTCAGTAAGGAATTTACCTGATTGGTTGAGGAAGCAAACAAAGTCTGCAGCAGAAGAAAAAGAGTGTGAAAGGAAGACTTTTCCGCCCTTTTTAAGTGCAGATTTTCTTCATGCATTAAATGCATGATAGACGTGAGGAATGATGAAGAAACAGGATAAGAGGCAGGTGGTGGCTATTGATTGGTTGAGCATGGCTATATAAGCAGAGATAATTGAGGAGAAACGAGTTAGCCAATTTTAGCTTCTTCACGAAAACCATTTCTCTGCTTCTTCCATCTCTCTGCTATGGTTGATCTAATAGGCTTCACCCTTAAGCTGGCTAAACAAGCAAAACAGCTTGCAAACCTATCCTTCTTAGTTGGATGAGCTAAAAGAATAGGCAAAGGAAGGCCAACATGAGATGGAAAGCAATCTGTTCTGGAAGTGCAGTTGATTGAGGTGAGTTTCATATTTTTGTAGTGTTCTTGATATTCAAGGATAGACTTATATGTTTACAACATAGAACACAACCTTGTTTTAGTTAGATCCTTAGAGAACATGAAAACAAGGAAAATTATGGAATAAGTGACGACAAGGGCGACTACAGTGATCGCCCATGTTGAAAACTAGTAATCGCCAATAGGCGAGTAGATAGTAGGGAACTCGCCAAGGTAAATTCTGTGTTCAAAGGGCGAGAACGCCCAACTTTAGTGAAATGAATTAATGGGCGAGCTCAAACGCAGAGGCGTTGGGCGAATAGGTTTACGGGCAAACTCCACAATTGAGCCAATGTAGGCCTCGTGAGTTGAATGTTGGGTGAACTCAGAAAACCACGGTGTGTTATGGCGGGCGATATGCCACGTGGTAGCCATATGGTGAATGGCGAGCTCATCTGGGCGAACTAGTAGAGCTCTATTTGGGCGAGTAGTCATTTGATTTATTTCAATTCGTCCAAGTAATGGAAAAATATTTATAAAGGAAATATTAATGAAACTTATATAATTTGCAGCCGATAAATGGGAATGGCTATGGGCGAACAGAGAGCAGGGCGAAGCAAGGCTTCGTTTCTAACAGGTAAGGGAGATATGTGTGAAGTAATGCATGTCCTGTGGAGTAAGTTTTATGAAAACATGAAGTTAAATGTTTTGTTTTCTGACATGCATTGTTTGAGAAAAGTTATTTTGATAATTATTTTGATACGGGCGGGCTAAAGGCCGACCCCTATGTTGTTTTGGGTGAACTGATACAGGGCGGGCGAGTCCTTGTATTTTTATGTTGGACGAATTGGTTTTGGCGGGCGATCCAAGACCTTTTACAGTTTTATACACCCGTTTATAGTTGCAAGGGCGGGCGAAACCGTTTTAAAGAAAACTATAAGGTGAGCCAAGTGGCAAGCTCTCTTTTATGAGAACTGGGCGAGTGCCCTTGTTTTAAAGAGAAATCCGGGCAAAGCCATAGTCGGGCGAACTTTTTAAGCTGTTGGGGCGGGCGGCCCTTGTTTTAAATATAAGGCGGGCGAGCCGATATTACGAGATACTTCCGTTTTGAAAGCTAAGTGGCGGGCGAATACTAATTCACCGTCTTGTCGAGTTAGTCAGGGCGAGCTGTGAAGGGCGAGCTGACCCTGGCGAACGGTTTTAAAGTTTAAATTCTTATACGAAAAAGATGAATTATTTTAAATATTTTCAAAATAGAATATGAAACCTTTTGGGCAATGGACTAATGGGCAAGCCATTGAGGGCTAGCCAGTGTTGCTTCTGTTTTTAAAAGCAAGTTTTGGCGGGCGAACACAAGTTCACCGCACTGGGCGAGCTGCCATGGGCGAGCCAATTGGGTGAGCTGACCATGGGCGAGCAGTTTTAAAGGTTGAGATTTTGGAAATGTTTTCAAGGGTTTTGTAAACTGAAAACCTAAACCTTTTAGGGGATTAGATCATTTGAGTTAATGATAATGTGGGTGAAATAATCCCTTAAAGGTTTTCATGAGATAAAACTTGATTTTTGAGACTTTAGGCCCTGAGTTCATGCGTTACTTTGCGTGACCCATCTGGGGCGATGGCTCGGGTCATATAGGCCTACGAGTGCATCCCAGGGCGTCACAGGGCTGATGGACCCGCCAAGTCATCAGCGGTCTCGAGGTCACTTGGCAAGTGGACCCGAGGACCACTTTAGATTATGGCCATAGATCTGAGATAGCCGTGAGGGGCGATGGCCTACGGGTGCACCCCAAAAGCGGTAGATTTCGTTCTCGCAAGAGGGAGGGGGAACGATGATAGCATGATTTATTTGTTGCCTAGTCTCAACTTATTGATTTCTGTTTACTGTGAGGATTTGTTGAAATCCTATATAGTGTTTACTACATTTTAAAGTGAACTGTTAATCGGTGTTTTGAATGGTGTTGTAAGAGAGTTGTTTACTATATATCCACTGTCTTTTCTACTGGGTTATTGTTAAGAAAAGAATAAATGAGTTGTGATATATAGTTTTGCTTTATTTAAAGCAGCATATATTTCCTTTACTGAGCGTATGAATCGCTCATTCCTTTGTTTTTAACTCCACAGATAAGAAGTACACGGAGTTGAGAGAATTAGCTCTCAGATGGGTATAGCTATGCTTAAAGCACTGAGGCATGGCACGTTAAACGTGACAGGTACAATCTCTTCTCTTTTACATTTCAGACATATGTATACAGTACTACCTTAGTGAAATTATAGTTAATAGGGGATGTCAGATGAAAGGAATAATGAAAAAAGAAATTTCATATTCCACAATTAATAGATAAATGTATAGCATTTATCACTGTTACTGTTGAATGTTAATGGCATCGCGGACAGCCCAACCAGTAAAGTTGTATGAAAATACGTGCAAAATGTGGTAACGGGATGTTACAGAAAACCCGCCCGAATCCGCCCGAGACCGAACCGGGACCAGCCCGAATTGACCAAAAAAGTCAAAGGCCCGTAACCGAAAAAGCCTGTAACCGAAAAAGCCCGGAACCGAAAAAATTCGAAACCGAAAAAGCTCGAAACCGAAAAAGCTCGAACCCGACACAACCCGAACTCGACATAACCCGAGCCCGATACGATCCGAAACCGAGACCGACCCGAACCGAAAACCGAAAAAACCGAATTTATAACCCGAGAAAACCCGAATTATAATTATATAATTATAATTTAAAAATAAATAAATAATTGATACACTTTTTTAATTAAAAAGTTTAAAATTTTGAAAACAATTATTATTATTTATTATACAATTTTATCAATTATATATTACCAGCATAATAAATATTGAATCTTTTTAATTAAATTAAATTAATTTAAAACACCATAATATATGATATAATATATGATATCAAATAATCTTTAATATTATCCTTACTGCATTTATAATAATAAATATATTATTAATTTGACATTTGATTTTATTATAAAAATCATTTTAACATTTTATTATTTTTATTTATAATAAAATTTTAATTTTAATACAACAATAAATCAAATATATAAAAATTATATAATTTCAATATTTGTTTGAAACTTTGAATTTGATATTTTGTGCAACACATTAAAAATATTTTTAATAAAATTAAATTTAAACTATATTTTCTTAAAGTTTTAAGTATAGAAAGATATTAAATTTAGATTAAAAAAACCTAATCTTTAAATTAAAATTCAAAGTTTTTAAAATTAGAAAAAGTTAAGTAATTAAATTAAACAATACAAGTACAATTTTTTTATACTTAGGTATCATTAAAAGAGAAAATTATAGTGGTAATTTTATTTTTAGCCTTAAAACAAAAGATATTAAAAAATCAAGCTAGTGATAATTAATTATTTATTATATTATAATAATCTTATACATGAATAAACTAATTTGGTATCTTATAATAATGATTTGTATATTATATTATAATAATCTTTTAAGAATAAATTATGTAATCTCCTAGTGTGTAAGTATTATTTTGATAGAATTAAGTATTTACTAAAAATAATTCATTTATTATCTATTAAATGTAAAATTAAAGTGTGGATAAAAATAATAATTCTAATAGTAAATTAAAGTGTAATTTAATAATATATTAAAGTTGTATTACTATGTAAGTGGTAATTTTAATCAAATTTATTTTTTATACTTTGTTAATATTATTATTAATTATATTTAAATAACTAGCATTATATTAATTAATTTAGTAATATCTATTATTTAACATTTTAATTAGATATTCAATCAATTGGTGTATATCTAATATTATTATGTTAATCTAATATTATTATGTTAATGTGAATATGAAAAAAAATTAGTACTCAATTTGTAATAGTTTTTTTGATAGCAAATAAAATACATAATATAGTTAATAAATAACGCCTTATCATAATGATTTTTTTTTTATCAAATCATAATGATTTGTATGTTATTATAACTTTAAAAATAATATCTTATCATGTGATATATAATCAACTATACAAGCTCTTAATTATATAAAATAGATTATTAATATGTTTATCTTATCATAATGATTTGTATGTTACATTATAATAATCTCTTACCATGTAATATAGAATAAATTAAACAATCTCTCATAGCATATTATAGTTTTAATTTCAGACATTTTTCATTCCAATTTCTTATCATGCTTTTAGAATATACTCTTGTGTTTAATTTCAAACATTTAATCTCTTATGATGTATTCATGTAATTTAGTTTAACTTGATCAATTAATAATCAGAATATTGGATGATTAAATAGATATTGACCTTCTCAACTACTTTTTAGTCAAAAAAGTGTTTTTTTTAATTTATTATAATGAGTTACAAATAAAATAATAAACATAATATACTATATATATATATATATATATATATATATATTAAGATTTACATTATAATAAAATGTCATATATGTTAAATTATCAATATCTTAAGAATTGTATCTTAACCTATTATGAAATTTCTATTAATTTAATTTTAATACTTTATGTCTAAAATTTTAAAATCTTATTATCTTAAGAATAAATTATTATTATTATTATTATTATTATTATTATTATTATTATTCAGTAAACTATTTTTTTGGCCAACAATGTTTCATTAAATTTTAAATTGCAAGTTGTGTTAAAATAAAAATAAAATTTACAACAAATATAACAAATTCTCAATCTAGCTCACGTGGTTAAAACATATAACAATAAATATAAGAGGTCATGGTTCAAATCTTTGTACAAGCATATAATTTTGATTACTTTCATATAATTGATGAACAAGTTCAGGTACCATATACTACTTGATCAAAAGTTAATCGAGTATAGCGTACCATAAGGGTACTACCCGAATCCGATACAGGTAATAAGAACACTATCCGAACTCATAATTATTCGTTTATAGAGTCGGATAGTGTCCGGTACCTGATTATATATTACCCATTTACATCATTATATCAAATGGTTTTTTTTGGTACATTATATCGAATGTTATTATTTATAATATAATGTCAATTGATGTATATAACTTGTTTAATTTAACGTTCTAAATTTTTAATGAGATATTTGATTAATTAATGTGTTTGAGTATGATTATATTTAATAAAAATAATGTTATATTATGATTTATGTATAAACTAAAAACAAAATAAATATAAAATTGAGATGATTAATTGACCAATTATTCATAATATTAATTATTTTTTTAATGTATACTATAATTTTATTCAATATTATAATTGAAGAATTAGTTAACTAGTTATGCGGTTAAATTTAATTTAATAACTAATTATGTTGGCATTTAAAAGACAAAATAAATGTAAAAAAGATTCTTAAAAATTTAAAATTTTATTAAAAATATAATATAATTATTAAAAAAGCTAATTAAACAAAGTAAAAAAAAAAAGATATTTATTGAACTAAGAGTATCTAAATTCCAATGACCCAATATTGACCTAAAAAAAAAACAATGACTCAATAAGTTATTGTTAAGAGTATAAAGCTATTTATATAAATGTTTAATTGTTTAGTGTGATTTATTTATAATTTGTTAGTTATTTATTTGTATAGCTAATACTTTTGGATTTTCACTTTCTTTTAGTTTTACTATATATATTTGGCTCATTTAAAAAATAAATTTTTATATAATTATTAATATATAATTATATATTTTATAACAAATGTAAATATCACAGGAAATTAAAAAAAATAAATAATAATTATCAAGTAATAAAAACATTAAAATGTAAAAATTTATATTTATATAAATTTAGTCAAAACAACAAAAGAAATTAAAAATAATGAATAATAATATTTTATTTATGAGAGTTTCGTGTGAAATGAGATCTGTTTGATTGTCATTTTTCAATTCCCTCCAAACAAGCTTTTCCCACGTTACCAAAAAATTTCAAATTCTTTGGGAATATACCTTTTCCCTCCCTTGAGAATCACATGAAAAAACTTCCAAAGCAAACTTTGAAATATCTTTATCTCAATATACTGTCATGCAATGTAGATATGATAATTAAAAAAAATGAACGTGACATTGGATCAAATTTTGATAAAAATTAGAAAAAAAATTGTGTTTGGTATATCAATATAAATTTTAATACAATAATTTTTATATTTTATATGATACAAATATATTTGATGCAATACGAATACAAAATATATATATATATATATATATACGAATTATTAAGTCTAATATAATGTAATGTCTATTATAATCATTTTAATTATAGTCGAAATTCAAAGATAATTTTTTTATTACAAGAAAAATATTAAATAACTGAAGATAGGGGTAGAGGTGATTATTGGATCGAAGTTGAATCGGTCTGGTTCAACAAAATATTTTTTTTAAAAAAAAAAGCAGCCTGCCACTGCGCATGCAGTGGCAGGCATGTAGGCAGTAGCCTTTGTAGGCTACTACCTATGTTGATGGGCAACGGCCAACTTTGTAAGGGAGGGAACGTTTCCCTCCCTTTTTTTTTTTAAAATTTATTTTTTAAAATTTTTAAAATTGTTTTAAATTTTCATTTTTCCTCTATAAATATCAATTTATTTTATTTTATTTTTTAAAAATTTTTTTTCATATTTTGTCTTAAATCTAAACGTTCATCCACTCTTATTCTTTTAATACTCACTTATACTTTCTCAATACTCACTTATACTTTCTCAATAATCACTCAAACTCTCTCAAATTCACTTAAATTCTCTTATTTCAAATTTATAATATTATCATTTTATTCTCTAAATTTCATTTTTTTATCATAATAATTTTATTATAATATCATATTCATAATATAATTTTATTTTATTATAACAATAGTTTTATTACATAATTTTATAGTAATTTATTTTTACATTATTGTTACATTAATTAAATAAATTATAATAACTTTATAATAAATTGTTGTTAAATTAAACTATTAACATTATTTATTATAAAAATAAATTTGTTAGATTATATTATAAAAATATATTAATATATATTATTTTTATTAAAATAAATTAATATAAATTTAAAAAAATTAAAAATTTAAATTAAAAAAAGACTGAACCGGTCCATGAACCGGGCCGGTTCGCAAGTAAAAATAATGCGAACCGGCCCGGCTCGGACCAGTCCACTATCGGTTCGGACCGGTTTAAGTTGTTAGTCAGCCGGAACCGGTGAGAACCGGCCTGGTCCGGCCCACTAACAGCTCTAGATAGGGGTGTTGGATTCAAACTCAAGACTTATAATATACGACAACTTATCTTTAACCACTAGGCCAAGAGGTTGTTGGCAATTCAAAGATGATTTTTAGTAGTTGGAGTTTGTGGACAAAAAAATTAATTAGTACAGAAATACAGATGCTTCCAAGGCAAAAGTTTACAATAGCAAGAGTGCTTTCATTTCTTGCAAATGCAATGCAAGATTTAAAACTTTTTCAATGTCTTTTACGTCTTCGAGTATTTTACTTGTAATTCTTTTTACGATAATTAATCAATTATAATTAAAAATTATGTACTGGTCCATCATTTACAAGTGCAAACTTTATGTATTATTTTGATAGATCTCACGTGACTTTAAATTTTGATTAATTAATTATAATGTAATAATTATAGATGATATGTTCTCTTTTATTATTGTAGATAACTATATTCTTCATTAGTCCACTCCCAATGTTTTCAAAATCATCCCAACCAAATTTCTCAATGTATATATATTATACAATTCCCATTTATTAAATTTTAACTTTAATTTAGCATTTTTATTATATTTTTATTTAACTATATAAAATTAAATTAATTATTACATTCAAAATTATAAAATATTTATAATTTATAAAATTTTAAAATAATTTGACTAAGCCCGCTAAGCCCGCCCGATTAAAACCGGACCGAACCCGAAACTGGATCGAAACCGAGAAAACCCGAAACCGAAAAAACCCGCAACCGAAAAAACCCATAACCGAGAAAACCCGTAACCGAAAAAAGCCCGTAACCGAAAAACCCGGACCGAAACCCGCCCGAACCCGCCCGTTTGCCACCTCTACTAAATTAGCCTTAAGTCAAGGGCAAGATCTTTATTGGATAGAGGAACATCCTCTAGTATTTTAGATAAGGATTGTAATAATCTTAATATTTAATGAATGAAGCAATCTTTATCTCAAATATATATATATATATATATATATCAGTATAATAAAAGTGGTAGAAAATGCTGCCTCCTCATGCAGCCACGTCGCCCCCTTCCCTATTTCCACCTCCTGACCTACGTTGCTTCATTCTTTGTGTGTTTTGTTGTAAGAAAAAAGAAATATTGACATGGTTAAATAGGGATTTTCTCTACCTTTCTGACCCATGGGATCCACCTACTCTCTCATTCCCAATTTCTTTATTGGTCAAAAGAAGTTTCTGAAGCTCTTGCTTTGGTTTTCCTGCCCATGGTCAAGAGAAGCTCCTCGACAAAGGAAGGACACGGAGGAAAAAGAAAAAAAATCTTATTTTATACCTTGAACTTGACTCTGACTTTCTTCCTAAAATAATCTCATTTCTTCCCAAGGTGACAACTCCATAGCTTTACTTGCAACCACATGCTCCACTTATGGCTCAAAAAGTACCTTAGGTTCAGTCTTATTTGTAGCCTTAGCAACAACAGCTACAATCACAAACTGTTGTCACGAAAGCTAATTTCTTCTTCCAAAATGTTGCCGGTGTTTCCACCACAAAAAGTGCCCAATCAAGGTTTGCCCCCTTTTTCCCTCCTATATTTTCAGGAATTTCTTAGTTTAGTCCTTTTCTTCAATTTTGGGGGAAAGCTGTGTTAGAAATGAGGCTCGATTTGGATTTTTAATTTTTTTTATTTAATTTGTTTATTTATTTAACTAAAAAAACTATTTTTTTTTTCTTTTGTGGTTTATTAAATAAATTATCAACATAAAATTTGATATGTCTTTTCTGCTTTCTTTTTTTTTTGGTTTATTTTTAAGAAATTAGTTTCGATTTTTTCAAGAACTATTTGTTTGAATTTTTTTCATTCTTTGCTCCACTGCAAGCAATCCATACTTGCTGCTGTGTTGCTGGGAGTAAGCCAATACGTTGGGTCTTTAAGTGTATCTATATTCAGCTAAGGGCATGCAACATCCATACTGTGAACAAGAACTAAAAAATTTAAGAACAAAAGAATAAAGTAAAGATGAAAATAAGAATCTTTCATGGTGGAGAATAAGAACTATTTTTTGTTAGTTTTTCATTGTTTGAACTAGAAACAAAATAAAATCAACAAGGATTTATATTTAAGTAGCATAAAATGAATCGGTGTGTATCTTAAATGTTTGGGCTACAGATTATACATTTAAAAAATTTAGAAGAATCAAGTCTTCAAAAATCCTTGAGTGTTACTTACCTACAGAACAGATATGATCGAGAAAATTTGGCAAATCAACATACAGTTTTGTTGTATGATGCTTTTTATGGTGGTATTAAGGTCTTGATTTTTCAAAGGCCTATCTTCTTCTTCTATTAGGCATGCTTTTTGTAGGAAAGACTTTAAGTTTGGGCATTAAAATACAATGAATGTTTTAGGATATGTTAAATGTTTTGAATATCTTTACTTCGAAGTTGTAACAATGAAATGCTGGAATCATTCCATGTGGTATATTTGGACTTTAAATTTTTCTTCCTGCCTTTGATTGTCAAGTTTTTGGCATGGAATGTCAATGGGCTAAGAGCATTGATGTACGGTGTTTCCAAGAGACTAAACTGTAAGCAAGTATAAACTTGGTCATTTTGTTGATAACAAAATTTCAATATAGTATAAATAGTTTTTTTTTAGAAAGTCTCATTGAGAACACAGTGTTTTTTGCTTTAGCTTACTATGATCTTTGTAATAATTTGGTGACTAGATATTTTACTGCAATGCTTCATTCACCACTTATATATTTAATCACTATATCCAAACATAGTTATATGTGGCAATTAGTAGCAAACTTATAAAGTGGCTACTAAGACATTATTTCCCTTGATGATATTTTTCATTGTTGGATGTTGATATGCAATTATGTTGAAAATATCGAATTTTTCATTGAACTTTGGTTATGGGCATTCTTCTGCCGAATGATTTTATTTGACACTTAGGATTCATTTTCATATAATTTGAATCAAGTTGCAAATTGACTCATGATATTAAGTGGTTAAAAAGGGTAAGAAATGAGTAACCTTTTCAATTAAGTATTTAATTGATTTTTTAATTTATACATAATCCAATCTGTCAGGTCTTCTATTAGTGTTCTATTGATGACAAGTTGAGAAAGTTAGATTGATTTAGATGGATGCACTAGCTTCCAATATAATTTGAAAAACATTTTTTTTCTAGATAAACATGTTAGGAGATTGTGATTTGTTGATAATTTAAGTTGCCATTTGGTCCTCATTTGCTGCCTCCAATCTGTCTCTCTTCCTGTCTTCAGCTCTTTTCACAATCTTTTAACCTTTGGTCCCTTTTACCAACTAGCGGCGATCATTGAGCAGTAAACGAGAGGAGGCAGCAGTAGTGAAGCACCTCATTTCACATTTTGCCTTTTTTGTCAAAACTGAGAAGTGAGCAAGGCAATAGCATAATTGGTGGTGGCAGGTGGCAAAAGTAGCAAACAAGCTTTGATTACAGTTCCACTTTCAGTCAAGGTTTGTACTCTTCCAGATAATTTTTTGTTTAAATTGTGTTGGACTGTATATTTGTTAAAATTATATGATTATTTGTTCAATTGATTTAGTTGAGAAGTGTGTTATCTTGGTTGATTCTTTAGATAATGGTGTCTAGCTGGAGCACCTCAATGTTATTCATTAATATATTTCAATGCCTCAATGATCCTTGATATAATTAAATACTCTATCTTAAGGATGTTGTTCAATTCTCTTTGTTATTTTTAGGGGCCTATGCTTTATATATTGCATATATTTTGTAGTTAAAGTTTAAGGCTTACATGCATTTATGAAAATGCTTACTGTTTAGTAATTTGCAAATTTCAATTGACATGTTAAGAATGTTTATCTCTGTTTGTTGTTTTCAAGAACCTACGAGGTTATGCTTTATATATGACATATTTTGAGCTTAAAAGCACGAAGTCTTTTGTCAAGATACCCATTTCAATACCATGTTGTTTAGTAATTTAAAAGGTTAGATTATTAATTTCATTATTATACAAAGTTACAAACATACCTAATGTAAAAAAAGTTTTATTTATAAATTTAAATTTTAAAAAATAAAAGTGTCAATCCCGCAGCATCGCGTGGATGATATTCTAGTAACTATAATAACTCCAATTAGAAAAACTGTAACCTATATATATATAACCATATATATAACCTATATATATAATCTTAATATTATGGTTTTATATATATATATATATATATATATATATATATATATATATAACCGTAATAAAAGAAGTTGAAATGGAAAGAAGTAAAGGGAAGAAGGGCAGAAAAAAAATCGGGCGGCTAAGAGAGAGATAAGTTACCGCCAGCTGAGAAAGAGCAGAGGGGAACATAAAAAATATTCTAGCACTGAGTCTGTTTGGCTTAAAAGTGGCATTAAATAAATTCTAAAAGAAAACATTATATGGAAGGGTGCTATGAACTTAAAAAATATATGTATGTGTACCTGTAATTAAGATATATGAAAAATAATTGCTCAAAAAAAAAAAAGATATATGAAAAGTAATAATAATTAAATAAATAACAATTAAATAATTGTTGATTTGCTTCCCAATCGGCGCCAACTGCTCCCACGTTAAAATAAGGAGCAAAAGAGGACTCACGTTCTCTGGAGGAGAGGAGAGAAATGGCCGGTGACGAAGATAGAAGGAGGGGAGAGATGCTCCCGGCCAGAAAAGAAAAAGAACAAAAATAAAAAAACTGAAGAGCGGTGAAGGGAAGAAGGAAAGTAGCGAGGCGAAGTGTAGGAGAAAGGAAAATTGGGTAAACAGAGAGGGAAATCGAGAATGAGCTGCTGGCCAAACCCAGAGGAAGAAGGGGGTTGACGCCGGCGAGAGAAAGAAGAGAGAAAAGGGTGTTGGATCGGGATCTACTGCTGAGAAGGGGTTGACGAAAAGGGAGAAAGACAGAGAGGAGCAGAAAAGAAAAAGTCGACGCACCATCTAGTATAGTTGCCGGCGCCGATTCTGCTACTTTTGATCGAACTAAACGGTGGAGGAAAGAAATGAAAAAGGAAGGGAAAGGCGAAGAGGAGAACGAAAGGAAGGGAGCGACACGTGAAGGACAAAAAAAATGGAAGCAGAGGATAGGGGTTGCAGTGGGCACTCTGTCGCTGACCATGGAAGCAAGGATTGGAGACTCGAAACATTGGGCTTCCATGAGGCGGATTGATTTGGGGTAGTTCACGGTCGAGGCTAAGTAAACCGATACGGAAGGAGTTGAAGCCGAGCGTTTGGTACTACCTGGAGCAGTGGTTTCGGGTGTAAACAGGGCAGACCGAGGCAGGGGTACAAGGTTGTTCGGCTGCTGGTTTGAGCGCCAAAATGGAGGCTGATCTGTCTTATTTTCAGCAATCACCGGAAGGAATGGTTTGATATGTTGGAGAATAAGACCGTTTATAAGGGATATTCTACCATGAAGTGATAGAATTCCAAAGTGTAGATTTGTTCTGGTTAAAAGGAATGCCAACACGATGGCAGATTTGATTGCTAAACAATCTAGAATGAGATTTAGCATGTGTCAAGATGGGTGGCTAAATCATCTTAAATCCTCCATGGTGGGCGTATTTGACAAAGATGGAGTGCCTGCCCCTCCCTTGTAATGAATTGAGGATGAGATTTAGCATTAGAAGTCAATATGTTTCTCTGAATGTTAATCTCATGATTCTATTAAATGATTGCATGGTGTTTGCTGATGAATACAATCAATGATGAATTCTTCAGACCCAAAAAAAAAAAAAACCTATTTTCAACTATATTACTTCTTTGAGCACGTTTAAATTCACAATACATTTTATGATATGCCTACTGTATTGATTTTTAAACTATTTTCAGCTATCTTACCAGATAATTGATTCAATTCCAAGTAAAGCATTTCAAGCTTAGGGAGACAGTGACACAAATCATCAAGCCAATTACCTAAAAGACTATTGTTATGGAAAGCAACGGTGGTCAGAGAAGAAATGTTGAAGATGGAAATTGGAATTTGACCAGTAAGACTCGTATCTCCTACACTTAATGCCTCTAAACTAAAAAGATTCCCAATTTCATTAGGAATTTCACCTGCAAACAAAGAAAACAATCAAGGACTCAAGATTTTAAACTGTAAATCAAAGTGATTTGTTTGTTTTGTTCAAACCTAAATTGGAGAGATTAGGATTTAATCCAATATTTCAATATATTAGTCCAACAAATTAAATATTTACATTGAAAGTTTTTTTTTTTGTTTTATACTTTTGGTATCTATAATATGTACCTAAATGAAAAATAATATAAATGTGTTAAGACTAAAAATTTCAAATTAAAGGCAAATGCATACCTTGTCTTCTAAGTTATTTAAACCCAAATATACTTCTTTGAGTCATGTTGAATATCTAATTTTATTGAATGAACCCGTTGAATTGATTAGTAGACAATGCTAATTTTCAAAGCTTTCCACATTTTCCTATACTTAATGGAATATACTCGGATTTGAATTCAAGTTAGTTAGGTCATTTTCAGATTTTATGAAAAATATAATTATTTCAGCATGTTTTTCAAGTTTCAATTTAGATCAAGTTTTGAGTTTTTCGAGTTTAGACAATTTCAAATTTGAGTTATTCAAATTTGAGTCATTCCGTGTTCAAGTTTTCATGATTAGAATATTTGATTTTTTTTTTCAAATCAAGCTTGATCTTATTTGGATTTTCAAAATGATTTTTGAATTCATGTTTTTTTTTTGGCCATCTCTTCACATAACTAATATTTCCAAATAGTAATTCATCAAGAAAAAAGGAAAAACGTACCAAATCAGGCCATTATCTATGAACCTACATTTTAAACGTGCTTGCAACAATAGTCTATCTTTTTGCCATTATGATTCACTCTTAGCTAAAATACTAAGGATTTAGATGTAGTGGAATCCTAACTTTTAAATTTTTTTAGTTGCACCACTGGGGGTATTTGGACCAAAATGGAAAGAAATCAAAGGTAAATGCATATATAGCTAACCTTCTAAGTTGTTATGACCCAAATTTACTTCTTTGAGTTGTGTTAAATTTCCAATATTTCTTGGAATATGAACCCATGGAATTGATTAATAGACAATGTTAATGCTTAATTATGAAAAGGAGCAAAAATTCTTTTTTAAACACCTACTTTTGTTCAAGCTTATTTCAATCAATAACTAATTGGGCACAAATTTTGTCCTTTCATTTTTCTATTTTTAATTCTCAACAATATTGAGAACTGTACCTAATTTTCAAATTTATTTCAACTAAACTTCATCGATTGAACTCTGTAAAATTTGAGTTTGTCCAAACAAAATAAAAAAAAACTTAAAAGAGGAAAAAAACCAAAAAATAAAAAAATTAGAACCAAAACCTAAAATCACTCCTTAGTAATTCCACGAGAAATTCAAATACACTAGAGCCTTTAAATACCCAACATCAAATAGATGTGAGTTCGTAAGGTAATCTGATGACAAAACAACTTTTAAGATATCTTTAAGGCTAACTTTCAAAAAAAAAAGATATGTTTAAGGCTCCATAAGGTCGAGGACATTGCAGAACTCAATTTGTTGGACTCAAAGTAAAGATATCTCTAAGGCTTTGCTTGGTAGAATGGAAATAAAGGGGTGATGAAGGAAAATTAGTTAATCAAATAATTATATTTCATAACAACTTTCTCACTTTATAGTTTAACCATTTGATTAACTAATTTTCTTTCCTCATCTCTTTCTTTCCACCATACCAAGCAAAGCCTAAAAGTCAAATTACCTAAACTCATATAATCTCCTTCAAACCACAGATATTCCGTCAGATCGGTTCTTGTAATTCATTATACTTAATAGTCAAACTTTAGATGTTTCATAATTTTCCTATTGTTGCTGGAATAGATCCACTTACTTGGTTTCCACCAAGGTATAAAAGTAGCATGTTGCTTAATTACCAACTTCCAATGGAATATTACCTTGAAGCTCAAAACCATAAGCATGAAACTCTTGAAGATATGTTGAAAGATTCCAAATATAAGTTGGAAGAATGTCATTAAGCGGATTTTCTGAAACAACTAGATAACTCAAATTGTTGCTATTTGCCAAAAAAAGGAGAAAGCTCCACTCGTGAGCAGTAGGTTTTGTGGTAAAATGATTGTTACCAATACCAAGCCACTCAAGGTATCTTAAGTTGCCAAGAGTATTTGGAATAAGGCTAAAGAAGGCATTGTCTTCTAAGTCAAGTGTCCTAAGCATGGAAGCATTAGATATGTTGGGAATGTTTTTGTTAAGATTATTTTCCCACAGGACAAGTCATTTGAGTTTTCGAACGTTAACCATGAGTAGTAGGTTATCTGATAAAAAATTACATCTTTTATTACTCTGTGTTTACCACAAATTTGTTAAGGAGAGTAAATTATAAACAATAGGAAAAAATACACAAATTTCATAGACATGAAAATTTTGATAATACAAGAACTAATGTAAACGTATACTATTTATTTGTGTATAAAATGTATGTATACAGCATTGTCCCAAATTATATTATTTTTTTTTCTCTTAATTTCTGTGGGAGGAATCAAATTACACTAGTGTAAAAGTAAATAGTTTTGACTATTGATTGAAAGCAGATTTGTGGTTGAAATTAAAACTTTCTTTTTCTCTAAGTGCAATTAATTGTAAAAATGTTTTTATTCTCTTTCTTTTTTTAATTTTTTTCTTTTCCATTTTACTTATCTCAATTATTTGACTTTTGTCTATTCTTTTTTCACGTTGCTTGTCTTCATCTTCTTTTACGTTCAATTCTTTAGAAAAAAAAATTAAATATCTTTCTAACCAGATATGGCTCTAATTTAATTAAATTGGTATTAATGAATAAAAATTTAATTAAGAAAATGAATTGGCTCTAATTTAAATTATAACATGAAATCTAGCTATGTAAAGTAAATGTTTCTCATTAATATAAAATTTAATCATAATCTAAGATTAGGAATTAAATGAAAAACAAGTATATAAGTAACTTAAATGTAAATAATATATATTATTGTATATGAAATGGTGATATGAATCAGGAAGAGGACACTCAAGGCAATAAGACAGGAGAGGAGCTGGCTGAGCAGAGCATTGCTTATTCGAGAGGAAGAAGAACAATTAGGCGTCCTGCAAGGTATGAAGTCTAGCGGGAAGAAGTAGCAAAGTCAGCAGAGAGGAAGTACTTAGCTGGGAAGTCAAAGTCAATTGTAAGTCGGTATAGTGGTTGTAGATATAGTTACAGTTGTAAAGTCAGTTACACTAACTGACTTATGGATGTAAGCAATAACTAACCATGTACACGAGGTAAAAGGGCATGCAATGAATAATCAATTCCTGATTTGCCTTTTCTGTCCAAGATTCTTCATCTTTCTCATCTCCTTCTTTACAATTTCTGAGTTTCTTGAATAGATCCTCTGTTGATCTATCATTTGGTGCTTTCGTTGAGTCAAACATGGCCTGTACAAGAAGTAGATCTTTAGATGATCGGGTGGATAAGCAAGAACAATTGCTTACTCAGTTTCAAGCAGAGATGTCGACGGTCCATTCTGATATTTCTCAAGTACGCACAGATATGGAGTCTATGGGGTTAAATGTGGCTAATATCTCAACACAATTGAATGACTTTGCCTTCAAGATTTCGGCCTTGTGTGCGAATATTGAACAAGGAAGGCAGCAGAATACCAGTTCCAGTTCACCGGTTCCAACTCCAAACAACATCAGAGTTCCATCTAATTCCCCTGGCATTGCACCAGTAAACCTCAAACCTTTGAGAATTGATGTACCCAGGTTCGAGGGAGGTGATCCACTAGGATGGATATTCAAGATTCAGCAATTTTTTGATTGGCATGGCACACCCCAAGATCAAAGATTGCAGGTAGCACCATTTTACTTTGATGGTAAGGCGTTAGCGTGGTATCAGTGGATGCATCGTAATGGCCTTGTTACTACGTGGGAGAGGTTCTTGGAGGCACTACAAACTAGATTTGGACCTTCAGAGTTAGAAGACTATCAAGGGCAATTGACAAAGCTGGTGCAGAAAGGGTCTGTAGTCGAATATCAGGAGGCATTTGAATCTTTATCAAATCGTGTGAATGGTCTTTCAGAGTCGTTTCTTATGAGTTGCTTTGTGTCAGGCTTGAAACCAGAAATACAACATGAGGTAATGGCTTTTCAACCTCATTCATTGACAAAAGCAATAGCCCTTGCCAAGATTCAAGAAACTAAGCTGGCATGCAAAAGATTTCCACCTAAACTGTATTCATCACTGCCACCTTTATTACCTACACCACTGCCAAACCAAACTCTATCCCAAACTCAAAAGACCAGCCTATACAAGTACACACATGACTCTACTCATAACACACCTCAACCTTCAAACAATAATAAGCCAATTACCCAAAAGTTGACACAAAGTCAGATACAGGAACGACGAGAGAAAGGTTTATGTTTCTACTGTAATGAGCGCTATACATTTGGCCACAATTGTAGAGCATCTGTGCATATTCTAATTGCTCCAGATGAAGAGACAGTGGACAGCATTGAGAGTGAAGAAGAGGAAGCAGACCATTCAGTGAAGGTAGTCGAAACCCCACAAATCAGTCTGCATGCAATGTCAGGTGTGATAGCTCCTCAGACTTTACGATTTTCTGGTTTTATTGCTAAGACAGAAGTACAAATACTGATTGATGGGGGGAGTACCCATAATTTTCTGCAATCCAGTATCGTTGCTAAATTGAACCTAACTACTGATGTCAATCATCGATTTGAAGTTATGGTAGGAAATGGGGAGGTTTTGATGTGTGAAGGAAGGTGTTGTAAAGTGCCCTTACAAATTCAGAAGCATGTCTTTCTGGTAGATTTTTACATCTTACCAGTGCAAGGTGTGGATGTGGTATTAGGAGTCCAGTGGTTGCAATTGTTGGGACCGATCGTGGTGGACTATCAAAGGCTGACAATGGATTTTACGTGGGAGAAAGAACAAGTACATTTGCAAGGGTTGAAGCAATGGCAACCTCAACCAATGTCTATGCACCAGTTTCGCAAATGCCAGTCATATCGAGCTGTAGCTTCTTTATTCCAATTAACCCTACTGCCAGTAACAGAGAACAAACAGCAGACAGAAGTACCTACAGAGTTCCATGCCTTATTGGAAGAGTTTGCTTGTGTTTTTGAGGAGCCTACACAGTTGCCTCCCCAACGTCAATATGACCATGAAATACATTTGCTGGATAATGCTACACCAGTCAATGTAAGACCTTATCGATACCCACAATTCCAAAAAGGAGAGATTGAAAGGTTGGTGTCTGAGATGCTTATATCTGGGGTGATTCGACCTAGCACTAGTCCTTTCTCGTCACCAGTATTATTGGTGAAGAAAAAGGATGCAACTTGGAGATTTTGTGTGGACTACAGAGCCCTTAACAGTATCACAGTAAGGGACAGATTTTCAATTCCAACAGCTGAGGAATTAATGGATGAACTAGGGGGTGCAGTCGTCTTTTCTAAACTGGATCTTAGAGCTGGATACCACCAGATCAGAGTTAAGCCTATTGACATCTACAAGACAGCCTTTCGAACTCATGAAGGACATTATGAGTTTGTTGTTATGCCATTTGGGCTGACAAACGCTGCTTCTACATTCCAGGCAATGATGAACTTTATATTGAAGCCATTTTTGAGGAAATTTGTGACAGTATTCTTCGATGACATACTTGTCTACAGCTCTTGTATGGACGATCATCTCAATCACTTAAGGCAAGTGTTGCAAACGCTTAAGGAGAATCATTTTTTTGCCAAGAGGAGTAAGTGTGCCTTTGCTCAGCAGAGAGTGGAATACCTTGGTCATGTGGTCTCAAAGCAGGGAGTTAGCATGGACACGCAAAAGGTTCAAGCTATGATTGAATGGCCTCTTCCTAAGAATTTGAAAGAACTTCGCGGATTCCTTGGGTTGACAGGATACTACCGCAAATGAGGGTGGAAGAAATAAGGAAAGGAGAATGTTGAATGTTTTAAGGAGATGATTATAAAAGTCTCAATCACCAAAAAAAAAAAGGAGATGATTATGGTATTTAAGTTGAATGATGTTCAATATAAGCGGTTACCTTTTATGTGGCAAGGGATTAGGGAAGGAAAGTTAATCAAAGAAAGTTGAATAGGGTGTTAATGAATATTGAGTGGTTGGAAGCTTTTCCTAACATGCAAGTTGTTATTTCCCCTGCTATTGCTTCAAATCACTCACCTGTCATCGTCAATTCTGACTATCAATATGGAGGTAATTTTAGAAGTTTTAAATTTGAAGTGAAGTGGTTCAGTGAAGAGGGCTGTGATGAGATAATAAAGGATAGTTGGAAGCTTAGTAGTAATGGGTCAAACAATGATCAGGTAGTTAAGAAGCTAAAGAACTGTAGAAGAAATTTGATTAGATGGCGTAGGAATGGCAAATTTAATTGTAGATGTAGAGTTGGTGAACTAAGGACAAAGTTGGAGGTATGTCAAAGTAATAGTAGTAATATTGATGATCTTGGAGAAGTTAGGAAAATTAAATGTCAGATTAAGGAAATACGGAAGGAGGAGGAAATGTATTGGTTTTAAAGGTGAAGAGTTAATTGGCTTAATATGGGAGATAGGAATACAAAGCTTTTTCATCGGTCCACTATAGGGAGAAGGTGACAAAATAGAATTGTGAGAATAATGGATGAGAATGGCTGTTGGGTGCAGAATGAAGCAGAAAGTATAGAGGAATTTGAAACATTCTATAGAAGACTATTCTCTTCGAGTGGACCATGATGTTGGGGATCTATTTTGGATAATGTTCAGTGTGTTCTTAGTTATGATATGAATGAGAGTTTGCTTGCTCCAATCACGAATAAGGAGATTACAAAGGTTGTATTTCAATTAGGAGCATATAAGGCTCTAGGTCCAGATGGGTTTTGTGGTGCTTTTTATCAAAAATACTGGGTTGTTATCAAGGAAGATGTGATAGGGGCAGTGAGATATTTCTTTGAGAATGGGCAAATGATAGAGGAACTTAATCAGACCTATACAGTGCTTATTCTTAAGGTAAATGGACCTACTTTGGTGTCTCATTTTAGGCTTATTAGCCTATATAATTTTCTATACAAGGTTATATCGAAAGTGATGGTGAGTAGAATGAAGATGATAATGGGTGATATTGTAACAAAAAATCAAAGTGCATTCCTGCCAGGGAGGCAAATTCATGATAACATCATTATAGCACAGGAGGTCTTTCATTACTTGAAGATTAGAAAGAAGGGAGGAAAGTATGAATTGGCCCTCAAACTTGATATGAATAAGGCAGATGATAGGGTTGAATGGGACTTTCTTGAAGCTATTCTAAGGAAGTTAGGCTTTGACAGTATTTGGATTGGTTGGGTCGTGAATTTGTTAGTACGATTTCATATTCTTTAGTTCTAAATAGGAAGTCCACATCTAGTTTCTTTCCTACTAGGGGTCTTAGACAAGGTAATCCTTTGTCACCATTTTTGTTTATTCTAGTTGTGGATGTTCTATCTAAGAACATTATTGAAAGAACTCAAGCCAAGGATATTATTAGTGTTAAGCTTAGTAGGTGTCCTGTACTAACCCATCTTTTATTTGCAGATGATTCTTTGTTTCTTCTGAAAGCTAGCTGGGATTCGTGTCAGAATATGGCTAAGTGTATCAAGGAGTATTGTGATGCATTGGGCCAAGCGGTAAACCTGTAGAAATTAAGCATTGTTTTTGGTGGAAATGTTCAGGAGGAGACAAAGAAAGAGGTTGAGGAATGGTTAAGAGTAAAGAAGGCCGTTAATCCAGGAACGAACTTGAGGATTTCTTCTTTATGGGGAAGGATGAAATATGGGGCTTTCTTGTAGATTAAAGAGAAGGTGATGAGAAAATTGACAAGCTGAAGAAACAATCTTTGTCGCATGGTGGTAAGGAAGGTCTTATCAAAGCAGTAGCATGTGCAGTTCCTACATATATCATGACATGCTTTAAGTTTCCTATGAAAATTTGTAATGAAATGAATGCTGCCATTGCTAACTTTTGGGTCAAAAGGATGAGAAAAGGAAAATTCACTGGAAGAATTGGCTAAGTATGTTTATGTCTAAGAGTAAGGGAGGTCTTGGCTTTAAAGATCTTAGCTTCTTCAATGATGCATTATTAGCCAAACAGGTTTGGAGAATGATTAAAGAGGAAAATGCTTTGCGGGTAAGAGATTTGAAAGGAGTGTATTTTCCAAATTGTAATGTTCTAAATGCAAAAAAGGGTGGAAAGGTTTCTTAAGTTTGGAGTAGTCTTTTAGTTGGGCGAGATTTGTTTAAAGAAAATATGTGCTGGCAGGTAATAGATGGGATGAGCATTTCTGTTTGGAATGATTGACTGATACTAGAGTTGCCAAATATAAAATTAAAGAGACAGGATGTAATGGCTAGTAACATGATAGAAAAAGTGGCAAATTTATTGTATAGGGAGAATAGTTTTTGGAATTTGGGAAGAATTGGGCAACGGCTGACTGAGGAGGAAAAATCTGCCATTTTGAACGTTCCAATATGCCAATCTGGGGGTCAAGATAAACTGGTCCGGCCTCTTTGTAGTAATGGTGTATATTCTATCAAAAGTGGCTATTGCAGGCTAGCTATAAGCAGAAATCAGATAAAAAGATCTCCTTCATCTTCACATACTGTGGAGGATGCTATCTGGAAATCTATTTGGATGCTAGATATTCCAGAAAAGATTAGAATTTTCATCTGGAGGGTTTGTCACAATATAGTTCCTGTTAATCTTTTGTTATGGAAGAAGGTAGTGAATTATCCAACCTGTTAGATTTGTAATCAAGGGGATGAGTCCATTAAGCATATGTTATTACTGTGCTACAGGACAAAGGGTATATGGTTTGCTATTTGCAATGGATTAAAAATTAATATGGGAGCTATAACTAGTTTTGATAAGTGGTGGATTGATTTGCTTAATTATTTGAGATAAGGAGTACAGATATGATGATGATGAAGGTGCCTTTGTGTGTAGGCAGATTTGGAAGTGTCGTTGTGAATTGGTTATGGCCAAGAGTGATATTGTATATGATTAGGCTGTAAGGAGGTGTTTTCATGCAATCGTGGAGTGGTCTTCAAGGAAGAAGAAGTACATGAAGTTTAAATTTTTCAAGAGGAAATCTGATAATGAAGAGAGGGAAGTGGTGTGAACCAGATGTTGGTAGGGTTAAAGTGAACAGTGATGGTGCTTTTGATATTAAAAATAAGGATGCTGGGTTCGGGGTGGTGGTAAGAGATCATGATGGAAATATTTTGAATGGAAGTGCTAGAAGATTTAAGGCTGATTCATCATTAATTGCAGAGGCTGCTGCTGCAAAGGAAGGGGGGAAGGTTGCGGTTGGATGTGGCTATACGAAGGTAATATGTGAGCTGGATTCATCCGTCTCGTTTTCAACAATTACTAGAAGGAATGCTTCGATATGTTGGAGAAGAAGACCACTTATAAGGGATATTCTATCATGGAGTGATAGAATTCCAAAGTGTAGATTTTTTTCTGGTTAAAAAGAATGCCAACACGATGGCAGATTGGATTGCTAAACAATCTAGAATGGGGATGTGTCAAGATGGGTGGCTAAATCATCTTAAATCCTTTATGGTGGGTGTATTTGACAAAGATGGAGTGCTTGCCCCTCCCTTGTAATGAATTGAGGATGAGATTTAGCATTAGAAGTCAATATGTTTCTCAGTATGTTGATTTCCTGATTCTATTAAAGGATTGTATGGTGTTTGCTGATGAATAAAATCAATGATGAATTCTTCTGATAAAAAAAAAAAAACTATTTTCAACTATACTACTTCTTTGAGCACTTTTAAGTTCACAATACATTTTATGATATGCGCACTACATTGATTTTTAAACTATTTTACGCTATCTTACTAGATAATTGATTCAATTCCAAGTAAAGCATTTCAAGCTTAGGAAGATAGTGACACAAATCATCAAAGCAAATTACCTGATAGACTATTGTTTTGGAAAGCAACGACGCCCAAAGAAGAAATGTTGAAGATGGAAATTGGAATTTGACCAGTAAGACTCATATGTCCTGCACTTAATACTTCTAAACTATAAAGATTCCCAATTTCATTAGGAATTTCACCTGCAAACAAAGTAAACAATCAAGGACTCAAGATGCTAACTAGACTACCTATTTTGCAAAGTAAACTATAAATCAAAGTACCTAAATTGGAGAGATTAGGATTTAATCCAATATTTCAATATATTAGTCCAACAAATTAAATATTTACGTTGAAGGTTTTTTTTTTCTTTTTTTACTTTTGGTATCTATAATATGTACCAAAATGAAAAATAATATAAATGTGTTAAGACTAAAAAATTCAAATTAAAGGCAAATCCATACCTGATCTTCTAAGTTATTTAAGCCCAAATATACTTCTTTGAGTCATGTTGAATTTCTAATTTTGTTGGAATGAACCCGCTGAATTGATTAGTAGACAATGCTAATTTTCAAAGTTTGCCACATTTTCCTATACTTAATGGAATATACTCAGATTTGAATTCAAGCTAGTTAGGTCACTTTTAGATTTTATGAAAAATAAAATTATTTCAACATGCTTTTCAAGTTTCAATTTAAAATTTTATATTAAGTTTTGAGTTTTTCGAGTTCAAACGATTTCAGATTAGAGTTATTCAAATTTAAATCGTTTCATGTTCAAGTTTTCATGATTAGAATATTTGATTTTTTTTTCAAATCAAGCTTGATCTTATTTAGATTTTCAAAATGATTTTCAAGTTTTTTTTTTGTTTGCCATCTCTTCACATAACTAATATTCCCAAATAGTGATTCATCGAGAAAAAAGGAAAAACGTACCAAATCAGGCCATTATTTATGAGCCTACATTTTAAACGTGCTTGCAACAATAATTTATCTTTTTGCCGTTATGATTCACTCTTAGCTAAAATACTAAGGATTGATTTAGATGCAGTGGAATCCCAGCTTTTAAATTTTTTTAGTTGCACCACTGGGTGTATTTGGACCAAAATGGAAAGAAATCAAAGGCAAATGCATATAAAGCTTCCTTCTAAGTTGTTATGACCCAAATTTACTTCTTTTAAGTTGTGTTAAATTTTTTCCCCTCTGCAAAAAAAAAGTTGTGTTAAATTTCCAATATTTCTTGGAATATGAACCCCTGGAATTGATTAATAGACAATGTTAATGGTTAATTATGAAAAGGAGCAAAAATTCTTTTTTCAGACACTTATTTTTGTTCGAGCTTATTTCAATCAATAACTAATTGGGCACAAATTTTGTCCTTTCATTTTTCTATTTTTAATTCTCAACAATATTGAGAACTGTACCTAATTATTAAATTTATTTCAACTAAACTTCATCGATTGAACTCTGTAAAATTCGAGTTTGTCCAAACAAAATAAAAAACTTAAAAGAGGAAAAAAACCAAAAAATAAAAAAAAAATAGAACTAATCTAAAATCACTCTGCAGTAGATTCCATGAGAAATTCAAATACACTAGAGCCTTTAAATACCCAACATCAAATGGATGTGAGTTGTTAAGGTAATCTGATGACAAAACAATTTTTAAGATATCTTTAAGGCTCCATAAGGTTGAGGACATTGCAAAACTCAATTTGTTGGACTCCAAGAAAAGATATCTCAAAAAGTCAAATTACCTAAACATGTGGGTATAGGTTCATAGAGCATATTAAAGAATAACCTCAACTCATATAATCTCTTCAAACCACAGATATTGTAAGACCCGGGCCATCTTAAAAAGCCCACGACCATTAAGAGTAAAATAAGAAAAATAAAAGCCCAATACCCATGTATAGAGGAAGTTAGCCTTAGTAGTAACTTAGGTTTTAAAACAAAAATTGGCGTCAACATCTGGAGAAAAGCTCCATGGCGCCGACAGAGGAGAAAGCAAAATCTTGTGTTAGCTTGTTTGAAAAAAAAAAGAAAAAAAAAGAGGGCATTGAAAGAGTGGCGTGAAGGTAGTCCCAACAATGCCGAACGAAAAGAAAATGGAAATATGAAAGCTGTATTGCCAAAAAAAAAAGGAGATTTGGGGATTTTTGTTGAACAGCTTGAATGACAGTTAGAGGAAGAAAGAAAAGACCAAGGTGAGCAAAGTTTTCCTCTTTAATTTTGATGGTTATATTGTGTAGTTTAGATATTGAGATTTGAGAAAAATAAGACATTAAAAATTTAGGAAATTTGTATTTTAAAGAAAGTATAGATATTTTTAGTTTTCGTCAAATAATGTAACTCGCTCCGAATTCATAGTTTATCGGGTTATAATCATTTAGTGATTACAGTGTAATTACCAACTTCTATCAGATAGTGTATTTTTCTAATATTAAATATTTTTGAATAATAGGTTCCGAGAGATCTTAAGGCTTTGTTTGGGTTTTGATTTAGCGAGTTCAAGTAAGTGACTTGATATCCCTTCGGTGTTTTGACTCCCTTAAAATTAACTTTAATATGAGATATGTTTCGTATGTTATGTACAAATATAGTTTTGTCCTATGATTTTTAAAAATGGGTTAAGCATGCAAACGTATGTATATGTGATTTCTTTATTATGAATTGCGAAAGTAGTTCTGTATTGACTTTTCGTATATGATTTTATTCAAGTATATGTATATAATTATATTTGAGAATATAATTTTTCGTACAAGATATTTTGAGAAGACATGCAAAATAGGCTTTGCATAAGATACGTTTTGGATGATACATGATTTAGTCGCTTTGATCTTTGAAGTTCGTTATAATGTACTTACATATATTTTTATTTTGGAAATACGAAATCTGCTTTGGAATGATGGACGAAATTTGTTTTGTATGAAATATGTTACAAGAAATAATAGTATTGTTCTGTATATTTGGGATAATCTGAAAATGTTTTGTTTTGTCTCCTAGTATGGCTGTGCTCTGACCCTGCCAATGGGGGTTAAATGTTGGCCATGTCGACATGTATTCTGTTAAATGAAACTAGTTTCTAATCGAACCACCGGTTAAGAATAGTGGATCTCTGTTCTGTTCTGTGCAACTATTAGTTGCTTCTGATATCTCTGACCCGAGCCACCGGGGTTAATTGTGGTTATGTTCTGATTCTGACCTGTGCCACAAGGGTTAAGCGTGGCCATGGCATGTTACAGGAGAATTGAAAATTATGATTTGTGAAGTTTTTGCTCAGTTTTGGTAACTGTGAAATTCTGTTTAGTTTGAAATCTGAATATATGGATTTGAATAAATTATGTGATTAAATATGAGATTACCCAACATTGATTTCGAATCTTTACATTGATATTTTGGCCTAGTGTTTTTATGGCATGCTTAATCCAACTGTTGGGATATCGGTTGCTTACTGAGTGGTTGTACTCACCCCCTTTTCTTAACATCTTACAGGTTTTGATGTTGATAATGTCTACGGGAATGTTGGGGAGTGACGCTTTAGAGCTTAAGATATGTTTCAAAACTTTTAAGTTTATGATCAAATTGAGACTTAAGAATCTTTTAAATTTCTTCGTTGACCTTAAGCAATAGGTTGAAGTTTTGTAAAACTTCTTTTAATCATTGGTGGTATATTTCAGTTTAGATATTTGAAAGGATTGAATTTTAGTATGATAAATGTCTTGCATGTTTGTGAGATTATTTCTTACAGGTGTGCGGCGTCTGTTATGTCCCGGGTTCGGGGCGTGACAGATTAAGTGGTATCAGAGCTTAGGTTTATCGATATTAGATTCGTATAATCGTGCATTATGAAATAGTTAGATGTATTATTAGATTGAGAGTGGGGTAGAACACTTAAGCTTTGGGACGTTTATGCTATCTTAATTCTTTTTGTTAGAATAACTTGACTTTTGAAGGAATCTTTTAATATTATTTTGTTATTTTGATTGAATCGGTATGCTTTCTCGTCATCATTCAGAGGTTAAGTATTGATTTTTGGTCTGTGGAGACTTACTATGAGTATGAATTAATGATTGATAAAATTTTTTTATTCTATGAAGACCTTTTGTAAGCTTTGAGTATGATATTTGGATTATATGATTATTCATAGAATTTGAGATTAAGTAGGATCTATAGACTTTGACTATGAATCAGGTGGTATAGCTTTGTTAATCTTGGAGATTTTGTTTGGTGGATATTTAGACATCGACTTTAGAATCTGGGATAAAAATAACGTTTTGTGAACTTAATTAATGGTAATAACGAATTTGTAAGCGATTGATTTTGGGTGAATCTTGATATGATAGTTACTTTAAGTTCATGTTAATTATAAAAAAAAAAGATTTTGTTCTTTGGAGATTTTGGAATGGAGGTTTGATTTTTGATGTTTAAGAAATTTGTGTTGACTTTTCTTATGGATTTTTTGACGAATTTAAGAGTTGCTTATAATGGTACTTGGTGTTAAAGTAAGAAATATCGAATCATGAGATGGTATGGTTGTAATGCAGTGACTTGGTTGTAAGTTTGATATGTAAGATACTTTAAGCTTCACGATTATTGGAGAAAATGATCTTGATTTTTGAAAAAAAAAACCTATGAAATTGGGATTAGATATTGAGTTAATCTATGAAGGTTTTACAGTTTTGTGATGGATATCTAGTGAATCGTTGATCACAAATCTAATTGTATCTTGTTGTGATTAGGGATAAAATATTAAAGCAAACAAGAAATGACATATGAAAATCTGAGGCGCTTTTGGGACAAGTACATGGAAACTTTCCTCATGGTCTTACTAGCATATGTGGTCAATTACTATCATGATGCATAAAATGATATATGCTTAAATTGGCAAGGTCTTGGTTTGAATAATTATCTTAGTTTGATGATAAGAATTGTTATTTAGAATAATTGTTGAAATTCGATTATTAAACGTCTATTTCGAAGTGTGATAAGATATTGATGGTTAATGTGACTAAATCGCTCATATAATTTTGATTGAGATAAAATATAAGTTCATTTGAATGGTATTAATAGATAATATCACTCATTATGGTATAAGACAAGTTTTATTCTTTTCTTGGGAGTTTGTATTATGATCTTTGAGTATAAAGTGATTTCTTAAGAGCAAGAACAAATTATGGGTCCTTCTATAAACTTGATTGTGACCTTTAGGTTGTGTGGTGATATTTAAGATAGTTTGAGCTTAAGATATGATTTGTAAAAAAAAAAAATTGTTTATGTTTCAAGTTCCATGATTCTTTGTTCTTAGAGTTCTTAATTCGATTGATATTTAGATATTAGCTTTGGAATTTTGTTAAGAAAGTTGGATGAATTTATTCTTGACATGTCTTGATAAGAAAGTTACCTTGGACTTGAGCTTATTATAGAATTTGATTTGGATATTTGGAGACCCTATACAATTGAGGTTAGGTTTTGATCTAGTGAAACTTTTGAAATTTTGCATATGGATCTTTAATGAAAGTTGATAATGATCTTTATTGTATTCATTTGAAGTTAAAGCAAGCAATCGTAAGGTTCCTATAAGATGATATTCAATTAGATTTTTACTGCACTCATGATCTTTATTGTACGCTTAATGATTATTGGGGAGAACAACCTTAATCATTGACAATCTTATGGATTTGTGATTAAATATTCGATTATGAAAATTTTGGGGTTTGTGATGGATATTAAATGAACCTTTGATTGTTAAGCTAATTGTATTTTACGAAAAAAAAAAAGTCAGAAGTCTCGAAGTTGACTAGAATTGGCATTTGAAATTTTGGAGTACTCTCGATATTGATATTTGTGGACTTTATCTTAACGAATGTTTTTCTTAGATTGTACTTATGGTCAATTGAAATTATGATGCAAATAAAGATTTTGACAATATTGGTGTGGTTAGCGTTTCAGTGAGTTGTATCTGACCTGATGGTAAGAATGACCATTAAGATATTTGTGGTAATATAATTATTATGATATTAAGGTACGATAGGTTTTTTAATGGATTTTCTTCGATATTGTAGTTATGGTAAGTAGCGCTATATGTGTAAATGAGGACATTCGCCCATTTTGGTGTATTTTATGAAATTGGTAAGTAATTGTCTTTAATAATACAAGTTGAAATCTTATGCAATTAGTTGGAAGTGTGATCATTATATTGTATTCGGAGTGTTAAAAAAACAAAAAAAAGGGTTGATGGCGTGAATTAGTGTTCCATGAAAGTGTTGAAGTTGATCATTCTATTTTATTTCAGAGTACTATAAGTTTGAAATGGTTAATATGATTAGTTGTGATTATGGTTTTTAAGTAGGGAGTAACATGAGAATTCTTGAATAATGTTTATAGAAGACTACATTTATCATGTGCAACATGTTGTAATTTGTGTACAAAGATAAAAATTAAGGTCATGTTCGTATGAAGGTTGTGATAAAGAACTCAATCAATTTGGAACAAGTATCTTTCAATTGCAAAAATAAGTGATTAAGTACAAAGAATGACTTTTATCATGGTAAGATCGATTAGGGGTGATGGTTTTGTTACTTGGCATTAAGTATGGATGTATTTTAAGAATTTAAGAAAACTTACAAAGAGATGCGGTTGGAACTTTCGTATTTGCACATTTGATATGGATTATAAACTTAGAGTCACATAAATTGAAATTTTGATAAAAAGGATTTCCTTATGGTTTGTAAATTTGAGTTTGAGTTGATGTTAAGACTAATATACTGCTTAGAGGAAAATTGGTGATATTGAGATATTTGAAGCCTTGTGATTTATGCAATTATATAGTATATGATTCATCAAATTTTAGAAAGCAATAATTGAACATGGAGTTGTATTGGATACCATAAGTTTTATGTTTGAATTTGAATGGATAAAATTTATTGTTGTGGTTCAATAGTTATCACAATTTGGTTATGGTTTGGTAAAGGAGAAATTTGATAGTCAATGTGAAGGAAATTGAAATCAATATGTGATACCTTTGTGGAAATGAAGTTGTTGACAATGTTATTGAGATTTAAAGATACACGTGATTATAATTACGCTAATGAATTAGAAACTTTATTGTAAGTGATGCTATGGATAAGTGATTTTGCTGGCGCAAAGGATACCTAAAATACAATTAGTGTTTTGTGGATATGTTTAAATGAAATATCAGAGTGCGCAACAAAAGTATAAGTTACAAATTTTTGGTTATTGCTCGATAGTATGTAATAAATTTTAGACAGAGATCAATTTTTGTAATAATAATAAAGAGATTATGGATTTCAATATTTAGAATTTTGAGACTATAGTTAATTTAGAAGGTGATTAATTTTTAACTTGTTAAGTTTGATTGACTTATGCATTAACAGTGTGGAAAGTGTTGGCTCTACCGAGAGGGGGGGTGAATCGGTTTTTCTAAGTCTTTCTAATTTTCTTAGCTCTTAATGCACAATTCAAGCAAAATAAACAGTGATGAAATAAATGCAGTAAATAAGAGTAAGGGTAAGAGAAGCAAACACAAGTGTTATAGAGGTTCGGCCAATCTCTTGCCTACGTCCTCTCTCCTTGAACTCTTTTTCAAGGTTTTGATTCACCACTTCCTTGAGAATCCTTACAAGCCACTTGAAGGTGTGGCACAACCTCTTACAATCTTCTTAGAGACTTTGAAATCTCCTTCTAAGCCTCTACCCTTGTATTGCAACCCAATACTCTACAATATCTGACCTTACAAGGATAGCTCACCCCTTGAATAACAAGAATTTCAGTGAATGGGTGAAGAACACAAATGAATCTCACAAAATAGAGTAATACAATGAACACTTTCAGATTTGAATTTCTCTCTTGAAGCTTGAATACTTTTGAATGCTTGTTCTTGCTTCAATCTTCATAAATGCCTCTATTTATAACCCACCAAACGAATGGAACAGTTGGTGAAGCATTTAATGCATTTCTTCCCGTTGAAACCCTCAAAAACTAGCCGTTATTGTCAGGTCTCGGGTAAAGGGATCGATCCCTTTCCCAGAGGGATCGATCCCTTTTATTGCGTGAGCCTTCAACTTCTTCCAGGTTGCTCATCCAACTTACTGCCAGGAGGGGATCGATCCCTCTACAGTAGGGATCGATCCCTTTTTAGCCAGAATTCCTTCCTGCACGTCTTTAACTGCAATTTGAGATAGTTTATGGTTTTTTGTGATTCTAAGTCAGTTCAAAAACTTCTAGCACTTTTCTTAAGAGTATATACTGACTTTTTCAGTTGAAATCACACTCCATGACTTCGTTAAAATAGTTTCAATCATTGAGTTCATTCAAAGCAAATTTACTTGTATAAAAATCATTTTTAAGTTTACTTGAGTTTTGTCATTTTCAAAATACTTGTCAATTTAAAGCTAACAATCTCCCCCTTTTTGATATGACAAAACTTAAGTTAAATTTGCTTATTTATTTGACAATTGAGATTACTTGATTTTTGAAAAATATTACTCCCCCTCAATATTTGCTCCCCCTCAATTTAATATCTACCACATCATTTCTCCCCCTTTTTGTCATAGCAAAAGAATAGAAAGAATGGAGAGGAGTGGTTAGTGATAGAAATCAAGTTAAAGCAATAAGAACCAAATAAACACTAGTATGGGGAAGGAAATAAAAAGAAGGAAGGATCAACGCAAGGTCACTAAAGCACAATTAATGTCAGAACATGACATAGTCATTAACATATAAAACAACTAGAAGGCATAGCTAGCAAAGTCATTAACATAGTCAGAGACATAGTCATTAACAGAAAACAACTAGAAAGTATAACTAGCAAAGCCATGATCATAGGCATTAACACAAAGCAACTGGAAAGCAGGACAGATGGCACAACAAAGAGGATCAACGCCTTGGAAAGGTCTTGTGATATTGTTCGACGAAGTCCTCGTGTTGCATGCGAACATCCTGAATTTCATCGAACAAGGCAACTTGGGTGGCCTCGATGTGATCAAGTCGCGCACCCACGTCGTGCTGAAAGTTTTGAAGCATATGCATGATCTGGTCAAGAGAGGCTGATGAGGAGCCGGAAGGTGCAAAAGATGTGGCTGCTGCAGGTGCGTCGGCTGCATCCGCTCCTTCTTCGTCGTCTGGCGCCGGAGCATGTTCGGGAGACGCAGGTTGACCATGACCCTTGACCCATTCGAAGGTGTCACCCACTTGATGAAGATACCATCCCAAGTTATGTAGAGTGGCGAGATTGATCGTGGTACTGGGATCCGGAAGTACACCGACCTCACATGAACAGTCAACGCCTTTAGAGAGCAAGTAAAAGGCGAGAGGTTGAGGGAAGACAATTGTGTGTACTTTGTCAGTGACTATCTTCACCCAATCTTGAAGGATAAAGTGAAGGAGGTTTGGTTGTTCGCCGTCAGGTGCATGAATATGATGGAGCCAAAAACGATCAAGTTTGCGAAGGTGAGAATACCGAGTGCCAAGAGGGCGGAGATTCCAGGAGATGATAATATGGAGGAGGCGTGCGAAGACAGGAAGGTCACTTGCACGATTATTGGTAATGGGAAACTCTAAGGGGACATCGATATTCTCATAGATATTACCACCGTCTGGAATTCTAAAGGTAAGAAAGAGGGATTGTGTTGTGATTTCAATGTGTTTGCCCATGACATAGGATCGAATTCCCACAATACGACATTCATTATTTGGATCCGTGATGGTTTCGGCATTGGAAAAGAAAGCACGAATGATGTTTGGTGGAACCGGAGTGTTGATTTTGAGAAAGTCAATCCAATTAAATGCAGCGAATTTGGCCAAGTAAGGGAAGTTAATTGATTCGAGGAAATCGAAATCAATTGGACGCCAATGCTTAATAGGCATATTGGCAAAGTTCGCTAGAAATCGTGTTTTCTCATTTGCATGGCGAAAGCATCGGTTGAAGGTGGCCGGTATGGAGGAGGAAGAGGAGGAAGCACTGGTTTTGCGTTTTTGAGCAGTGTGCTTAACTTTAGGAGCCATATGGAGTAAGAAAAAGAGATAAAATTTCGTTGAGAACTTTTATCGAACAGGTGGTGTGCACAAGTTTGGGGAACTATGGATGAGTGTGTGGGAGAGATATGACTTAACCAACAGCAGAGAGCCACAACCCAGTATGCATGAATCAAGTATAACAAGCAATTTCGGATGAACAACTACAAAGAGACTAAATAAAATTCCTAAAAAAAAAAAAGTGCCAAATGAAGTGAAAACCTAGATGGAGAGGAAATTAATGCAAGATAAGCAAATGGGCAGTCAAGACATGATGATATTAACTAGAAATGCAAGAAGAATGAAATGAAAAATGTGAGAAAAACTTACAATTGAAATGTTGGGTGAATAGTAACCATGGTGTGGAAGAAGACGGAAGAGAAGAAAAGAAGAGATTTTGTCAGGAAATGAGGAGGGGAAATGAAAGAGAGAAGGAAATGAGGAAGATTGGTGAAAGAATGAAGTGATTTGGTGTAGAAATGAGTGAGATTGAGAAGTTTGGGATGAGAGAAAAATGGGGAATGGCGTTTGGAATGAAAGAGGAAGAGGAATAGTGTGATATGTGAGGGGAGGCCGACGGTTAAGAGAAAGCTGGAAGCACATTCTATCACGAGGGGATCGATCCCCTACTGTAGAGGGATCGATCCCTTTTTAGTCAGATTGCTCCCATCACCCAGAATTTTGGCCAACTGACTGGGAAAGCAATCCTATTCGAGAGGAATTGTCTCCTTAGTCAGTTGCCTCATTTATGATGCATAAAAATGATTTGAAAACAATAGAACTCATGCATTGTTACCATCTTAAAATCAAAAGTTGATGGTGTTCACTTAAAATGCAGGAAGTGAGATTGAAAACTGCAGAAAAATTGCAGAAAATTGCAGCAAAGTGCAGAAAATTGCATAAGTTTGCAAGACCAAAAGGTGGACATGGCTGTGATTGTATTTTAACATTAGAAATGTGTTTTGGCAAATGAAAGAAGTTTATCTTGATCAAAACACATAACACTCAACAGTTTATCATGATCATGAACAGTAACTCAGCAAGTTAAGGTCATGAATTGCAAGTGGGAATTACATTCTTCAAATTGCTGTCTTGCAATTATCCCAAACCAACTTAACATATGCATGCAACATCAAATTACTTCAAGGAGCAGTCATTATGCCTAATTCACCTCTAAGAGTGCAAAATCTCTCTTTGTCCAAGGGCTTTGTGAAAATATCAGCTAATTGGTGCAAGGTGTCCACATACTCTAGAATTATGTCTCCTTTTTGCACATGATCTCGTATAAAATGATGTCTAATCTCAATGTGCTTGGTTCTAGAGTGTTGGATGGGATTTTTTGTAAGATTGATGGCACTAGTGTTGTCACACCTAATGGGAACTTGGTTCATTTCTATTCCATAGTCTCTCATTTGTTGCTTAATCCATAACACTTGAGCACAGCAACTGCCGGAAGCTATATATTCAGCCTCGGTTGTGGATTGAGCTACGCTATTTTGTTTCTTAGAAAACCATGAAATGAGCCTACTTCCTAAGAATTGGCATGTTCCCGATGTGCTTTTCCTATCCACTTTGCATCCACCAAAATCCGCATCGGAATAGGCATGGAGGTCAAGTGTAGAATCTTTAGGATACCAAAGTCCTAAGGAAGAAGTGTCTTTGAGGTATCTAAGGATTCTTTTTACTGCTTGTAGGTGTGATTCTCGAGGGGATGACTGAAATCTAGCACACAAGCATACACTAAACATTATATCGGGTCTACTAGCAGTTAAATATAGCAATGAGCCAATCATAGACCTATATAGTTTAGTGTCTACACATTTTCCTCCTTCATCCTTATCAAGCTTAATATTTGTGCTCATAGGTGTAGAGAAAGGTTTAGATTCATCCATTCCAAATCTTTTGAGCAAATCTTTAGTGTACTTAGCTTGATTTATGAAAATACCTTCTTTACATTGTTTAACTTGAAGTCCTAGAAAGAAGGTTAACTCTCCCATCATACTCATTTCAAATTCACCTTGCATTATCTTTGAAAAATTTTTGCACAATGACTCATTTGTAGAACCAAAAATGATATCATCTACATAAATTTGAACTACCAATAAGTCATGACCCTTAGATTGTATAAACAAAGTTGTGTCTACCTTTCCTCTTGTAAAACCCTTTTCGATTAAAAACTTTGAAAGTCTTTCATACCAAGCTCTAGGAGCTTGTTTTAATCCGTATAAGGCTTTTGAAAGCTTGAACACATGGTTAGGAAATTTTGGATTTTCAAAACCGGGAGGTTGCTCAACATAAACCTCTTCATTTATATAACCATTTAGAAAAGCACTTTTTACATCCATTTGATATAACTTAAAATCCTTATAACATGCAAATGCAAGTAGCATCCTAATGGCTTCTAATCTAGCTACCGGAGCATAGGTTTCATCATAGTCAATCCCTTCTTCTTGTCTATAGCCTTGAGCCACTAACCTAGCCTTATTTCTAACAATAATGCTATTTTCATCCATCTTATTCTTGAATATCCATTTGGTTCCAATGATGGGATAATCTTTAGGTCTTTCTACTAATGTCCACACTTTGCTTCTTTCAAATTGATTTAATTCTTCTTGCATGGCCATAATCCAATTTTCATCATTCAAAGCCTCATCCACTTTCTTTGGCTCTAATTGTGACACAAAAGCTACATGTTGACATATGTTTCTATAGGTTGACCTAGTCCTAACTCCAATGGTAGGATCTCCAACAATATCGTTATCTTTCACATATCCAAGTTCTCTAGGACACCTAGATTCCTTCTCAATTATGTCTTGTTCCATGGATTCCTCATCTTTGTTAATAGTAAGATCTTCTAATTGTTCCCTAACATCCTTATCTTGAGAAGGGTCAACTATAGGTTCATCAAAAATCTCTACTTCATCATCAAGATTGGTTCTACTAGAAATATGTGATTCATCAAAGATTACATGTATTGACTCTTCTACAACAAGTGTTCTTTTATTGAAAACTCTATAAGCCTTAGAATTTAAAGAATAACCAAGAAAAATACCTTCATCATTTTTAGCATCAAATTTTCCTAGGTTATCTTTACCATTGTTTAAAACAAAACATTTACATCCAAATGGGTGAAAATAACTTATGTTAGGTCTTTTTCCTTTGTAAAGCTCATATGGAGTTTTCTTTAAAGTAGACCTTACCATAGCTCTATTTATGACATAGCAAGAAGTATTTATTGCTTCAGCCCAAAAATATTTAGGTAAGTTATTTTCACAAAGCATGGTTCTAGCCATTTCTTCTAAGGTTCTATTTCTCCTTTCAACTACCCCATTTTGTTGAAGAGTTCTAGGAGCTGAAAAATTGTGGCTAATACCATTTTCATTGCAAAATATATCAAAACCAATATTTTCAAATTCTTTTCCATGGTCACTCCTAATACTAGAAATAGAGTAACCTTTTTCATTTTGAACAAGTTTTGAGAAAACAATGAATTTTTCTAAGGCTTCATTTTTCACACTTAAAAAGAACACCCAAGTAAACCTAGTGTAATCATCAACTATCACAAATCCATAGTGTTTACCTCCTAAACTAGTTGTCCTAGTTGGTCCAAAAAGATCTAAATGAAGAAGTTGAAGTGATCTAGAGGTAGTGACACACTTCTTAGGTTTAAATGAAATTCTTTTGTGTTTTCCTCTTACACATGCCTCACAAACTTTGTCATTTTCAAATTGAAGCTTAGGCAATCCTACTACTAAGTCTCTTTTGGCTAACTTAGACAAAACATGCATGCTAGCATGGCCTAGTCTTCTATGCCATAACCAAGGTTCATCTTCTCTAGTAGCCATAAAGCATACATTTTTGCTATTAAGTTCATTTAAATCCACAACATAAATATTTCCTTGTCTATGTCCAATAAACACAATTTGATTAGATTTAGCATTAACAACATTGCAACACAAATCATCAAACATAACTTTAAATCCCTTATCACACAATTGACTAATACTAAGCAAGTTATGTTTCAAGCCTCTAACATACAAAACATTTTCAATATTTGAGGAAGAGTTACCAATGGAGCCAATTCCTTCAATTTGTCCCTTGGAGTTGTCTCCAAATGTGACTTCTCCACCACTTTTATGCTTTAGGAACTTGAATTGACTTTTGTCACCCGTCATGTGTCTTGAGCATCCACTATCAAGGTACCAATGCTCCTTGGACTTGGCCTTGTAGCAATACTCTTCCTCCTACAAGCACATCAAGCTTTTATCTTAGGTACCCAAATTTTCTTGGGTCCTTGAGAGTTAGTACTAATAATTTTTGATCCTTTAGGGATCCATTTCATCTTTAAGGACTCATCACTTGAATTTAAAACATGTTTAGGCACCCAAATCTTGACAGCCATTTTTCCTCTAATCATAGTCTTCCTAGATGTGCATGCTTGTGAAGAGTGTCCTAGTTTATTACACAATGTACACAAAACAAATTTTCTATCTTTAACTAGGAAATTTTTAAGATGAGTTTCTTTGTTATATGCATTGTAGCCTAATCCTTCTCTATCAAAGAATGCTCTTTGAGTCTCTAGCATTTGATCAAGTTTTTGTTGACCCATGTAAAATCTAGAAAATGAGTTTTGCAAATTAGTGTTCTTTCTATTTAATTCTACAATTTCTAGATTTGCATTCTCTAATTTCTTTTCACATTCTAATTTAACATTTACAAGCATTTCATTCTCCTTTTTCAATTTAGAAATCATTTTCTTATATCTCAAATTCATGCATTCAAATTCATTGGCTAACTCATCAAATGCATCTTGCAATTCATCAAAAGTGTATTCATGAGTATCTAGCAAGTTAGAAGTTACCTTCTCATCTTCAAAAGCCATGAAACAAAGGTTAGCTACTTCATCTTCCACATTCTCATCATCGGAGGAGTCACATCACTCCAAGTAGCCACCATTGCTTTCTTCTTTTGTTTCTTTTCATTTTGCTTCCTATACAAAGGACAATCAAATTTAATATGGCCAGGTTTTTTGCATTCATAACATATAACTTGGTCCTTTTCTTTCCTACTAGTTTCTCCTCTATTAAAGTCTCTCCTAGGGGGTCTCCTAGAGTTACCACTAGTTCTCATCCTCATGAATTTATTAAACCTCTTAGCAAACATAGCCATTTCTAAGTCCTCATCATCACCACTCTCATTATGATCTTTTGATTCCTCAATAGTGGTGGATTTTAAAGCTACTCCAACTTTCTTAGGAGGATCTTGATTTCTCTTAATTTTCATCTCATAAGTGAGCAAGGATCCCATAAGTTCATCTAATGAGAGAGTATGAGGGTCCTTGGATTCCTCAATAGCAGTGACTTTAGCTTCCCATGATTTGGGTAAGCTATTGAGAACCTTTTTCACCATCTCCATATTAGAGTATGTCTTCCCTAAAGCTTTAAGACCATTTATTATGTCCGTAAACCTAGTAAACATGTTACTAATTGACTCATCATTTTTCATTTTAAATAATTCATAGTCTTGTGTGAGCATGCCTACTTTGGTTTCTTTGACTTGTGTGGTTCCCTCATGTGTGATAGCTAGTTTATCCCACACTTGTTTAGCATTATCACATTGTGACACTCGATTATACTCATTTGGTCCTAATGCACAAAAGAGTGTGTGCATTGCTTTAGCATTAAGTTGTGCCATCCTAATATCATTAGTATCCCATTCATCTTCTTTCTTAGGCACATCCGTCCCATCTACTTTCTTAATAGGGATAAGGGGACCTTTAACGATAACTCTCCATACTTCATAATCATTAGCTTGAATAAATAGCATCATTCTAGTCTTCCAATAAGCATAGTTTTCACCATTAAAGAGTGGAGGTCTAACGGTAGAGTGTCCCTCTCCTACCAAGGGTGTAGACAAGCTAGTTTGAGCCATTAGTGATCGTTTATACTCGATAGATGTTAATCTAAGTCACTCTCGAGCCCAAGCTCTGATACCAATTGTTGGCTCTACCGAGAGGGGGGGTGAATCGGTTTTTCTAAGTCTTTCTAATTTTCTTAGCTCTTAATGCACAATTCAAGCAAAATAAACAGTGATGAAATAAATGCAGTAAATAAGAGTAAGGGTAAGAGAAGCAAACACAAGTGTTATAGAGGTTCGGCCAATCTCTTGCCTACGTCCTCTCTCCTTGAACTCTTTTTCAAGGTTTTGATTCACCACTTCCTTGAGAATCCTTACAAGCCACTTGAAGGTGTGGCACAACCTCTTACAATCTTCTTAGAGACTTTGAAATCTCCTTCTAAGCCTCTACCCTTGTATTGCAACCCAATACTCTACAATATCTGACCTTACAAGGATAGCTCACCCCTTGAATAACAAGAATTTCAGTGAATGGGTGAAGAACACAAATGAATCTCACAAAATAGAGTAATACAATGAACACTTTCAGATTTGAATTTCTCTCTTGAAGCTTGAATACTTTTGAATGCTTGTTCTTGCTTCAATCTTCATAAATGCCTCTATTTATAACCCACCAAACGAATGGAACAGTTGGTGAAGCATTTAATGCATTTCTTCCCGTTGAAACCCTCAAAAACTAGCCATTATTGTCAGGTCTCGGGTAAAGGGATCGATCCCTTTCCCAGAGGGATCGATCCCTTTTATTGCGTGAGCCTTCAACTTCTTCCAGGTTGCTCATCCAACTTACTGCCAGGAGGGGATCGATCCCTCTACAGTAGGGATCGATCCCTTTTTAGCCATAATTCCTTCCTGCACGTCTTTAACTGCAATTTGAGATAGTTTATGGTTTTTTGTGATTCTAAGTCAGTTCAAAAACTTCTAGCACTTTTCTTAAGAGTATATACTGACTTTTTCAGTTGAAATCACACTCCATGACTTCGTTAAAATAGTTTCAATCATTGAGTTCATTCAAAGCAAATTTACTTGTATAAAAATCATTTTTAAGTTTACTTGAGTTTTGTCATTTTCAAAATACTTGTCAATTTAAAGCTAACAGAAAGTATAAATTTTATATTTGAAACTTGGAGTTGTGGATTATGAAATTATAATACCTTGTCATGGATGCTATTGCTAGTAAGGAATCAAAAGAATGAAACAAAGTTACATTGAGATAAAACTGTTTAGCTATGGATTAGATTTATGTATCATGTACGTTTTGGAGCGAATGAAATTTGTAGGAGATGGATACATCGGATGAGTATATTTGATTATGAAACAAAAATAGAAGTTGAAAGGTTGGAAAGTGATTTACTTCGACTATACAGAATTTGAAGTAAAAAAAAAAATTGTCGATTTCGTTTTCTAATAAATGATTATTAGGAGTTCTGATTGAATATTACTAGATAAAATTTCATGGATCCTTTTAAGGTGGGGAGGATTTAATACCCCTCTCAAAAATGCTATGATTCTTATATTTTGAAAATATAGTATGTTACTTCATCTCAGGATGAATTTATATAGTAACTAATCTATAAGTGATTGATATTTTGGTGTGAGTTTTGATATGATGGTGACCTTAAGCACATGTTGTTATGGAAAACGATCATAATCTTGGAGAATTTATATAATTGAGGTTTGATTTTCTTTTTTAAGGGTTTCGTTTTGAGTTTTGCTTACGGATCTTTAATAAATATTTTGTTACGATCTTAATTATACTTATTAGAGTCAGAGTCTGAACAATTAAATTTGTTATGAGATGGTATGTTTAGGAATAGAGTGCATTGGGTTGATTTTGATAAGTAAGAAATTTTCAGAGAACTTCCAAAATCTGGAGTTTATAGATATCGAATTTGGGGACCAAATTCTTTTAAGGTGGAGAGAATGTAAGACCCGGGCCATCTTAAAAAGCCCACGACCATTAAGAGTAAAATAAGAAAAATAAAAGCCCAATACCCATGTATAGAGGAAGTTAGCCTTAGTAGTAACTTAGGTTTTAAAACAAAAATTGGCGTCAACATCTGGAGAAAAGCTCCATGGCGCCGACAGAGGAGAAAGCAAAATCTTGTGTTAGCTTGTTTGAAAAAAAAAAGAAAAAAAAAGAGGGCATTGAAAGAGTGGCGTGAAGGTAGTCCCAACAATGCCGAACGAAAAGAAAATGGAAATATGAAAGCTGTATTGCCAAAAAAAAAGGAGATTTGGGGATTTTTGTTGAACAGCTTGAATGACAGTTAGAGGAAGAAAGAAAAGACCAAGGTGAGCAAAGTTTTCCTCTTTAATTTTGATGGTTATATTGTGTAGTTTAGATATTGAGATTTGAGAAAAATAAGACATTAAAAATTTAGGAAATTTGTATTTTAAAGAAAGTATAGATATTTTTAGTTTTCGTCAAATAATGTAACTCGCTCCGAATTCATAGTTTATCGGGTTATAATCATTTAGTGATTACAGTGTAATTACCAACTTCTATCAGATAGTGTATTTTTCTAATATTAAATATTTTTGAATAATAGGCTCCGAGAGATCTTAAGGCTTTGTTTGGGTTTTGATTTAGCGAGTTCAAGTAAGTGACTTGATATCCCTTCGGTGTTTTGACTCCCTTAAAATTAACTTTAATATGAGATATGTTTCGTATGTTATGTACAAATATAGTTTTGTCCTATGATTTTTAAAAATGGGTTAAGCATGCAAACGTATGTATATGTGATTTCTTTATTATGAATTGCGAAAGTAGTTCTGTATTGACTTTTCGTATATGATTTTATTCAAGTATATGTATATAATTATATTTGAGAATATAATTTTTCGTACAAGATATTTTGAGAAGACATGCAAAATAGGCTTTGCATAAGATACGTTTTGGATGATACATGATTTAGTCGCTTTGATCTTTGAAGTTCGTTATAATGTACTTACATATATTTTTATTTTGGAAATACGAAATCTGCTTTGGAATGATGGACGAAATTTGTTTTGTATGAAATATGTTACAAGAAATAATAGTATTGTTCTGTATATTTGGGATAATCTGAAAATGTTTTGTTTTGTCTCCTAGTATGGCTGTGCTCTGACCCTGCCAATGGGGGTTAAATGTTGGCCATGTCGACATGTATTCTGTTAAATGAAACTAGTTTCTAATCGAACCACCGGTTAAGAATAGTGGATCTCTGTTCTGTTCTGTGCAACTATTAGTTGCTTCTGATATCTCTGACCCGAGCCACCGGGGTTAATTGTGGTTATGTTCTGATTCTGACCTGTGCCACAAGGGTTAAGCGTGGCCATGACATGTTACAGGAGAATTGAAAATTATGATTTGTGAAGTTTTTGCTCAGTTTTGGTATCTGTGAAATTCTGTTTAGTTTGAAATCTGAATATATGGATTTGAATAAATTATGTGATTAAATATGAGATTACCCAACATTGATTTCGAATCTTTACATTGATATTTTGGCCTAGTGTTTTTATGGCATGCTTAATCCAACTGTTGGGATATCGGTTGCTTACTGAGTGGTTGTACTCACCCCCTTTTCTTAACATCTTACAGGTTTTGATGTTGATAATGTCTACGGGAATGTTGGGGAGTGACGCTTTAGAGCTTAAGATATGTTTCAAAACTTTTAAGTTTATGATCAAATTGAGACTTAAGAATCTTTTAAATTTCTTCGTTGACCTTAAGCAATAGGTTGAAGTTTTGTAAAACTTCTTTTAATCATTGGTGGTATATTTCAGTTTAGATATTTGAAAGGATTGAATTTTAGTATGATAAATGTCTTGCATGTTTGTGAGATTATTTCTTACAGGTGTGCGGCGTCTGTTATGTCCCGGGTTCGGGGCGTGACAGATATTCTGCTAGATCGGTTCTTGTAATTCATTATATTTAAGAGTCAAACTTTAGATGTTTCGTAATTTTCCTATTGTTGCTGGAATAGATCCACTTATTTGGTTTCCACCAAGGTCTAAAAGTAGCTTGTTGCTTAATTACCAACTTCCAATGGAATATTACCTTGAAGCTCAACACCATAAGCATGAAACTCTTGAAGAGATGTTGAAAGATTCCAAATATAAGTTGGAAGAATGTCATTAAGCGGATTTTCTGAAACAACTGGATGACTCAAATTGTTGCTATTTGCCAATAAAAAGGAGAAAGCTCCACTCGTGAGTAGTAGGTTTTGTGGTAAAATGATTGTTACAATACATTATTTTGAAGGTGTCTTAAGTTGCCAAGAGTATTTGAAATAAGGCTAAAGAAGGCATTGTCTTCTAAGTTGAGTGTCCTAAGCATGGAAGCATTAGATATGTTGGGAATGTTTCTGTTAAGATTATTTGTCACAGGACAAGTCATTCGAGTTTTCGAACGTTAACCATGAGTAGTATGTTATCTGATAAAAAATTACGTCTTTAGTATTTTGTGTTTACCACAAATTTGTTAAGGAGAATAAATTATAAAGAATAGGAAAAAATTATATAAAAATAACAATTACACAAATTTCATAGACATGAAAATTTTCATAATACAAGAACTAATGTAAGCGTATGCTATTTATTTGTGTATAAAATATATGTACACAGCATTGTCCCAAATTATATTATTTTTTTTCTCTTAATTTTTTGGGAGGAATCAAATTACGCTAGTGTAAAACTAAATAATTTTTACTATTGATTGAAAGCAAATTTATGGTTAAAATTAAAACCCTCTTTTCCTCTAAGTGCAATTAAATGTAAAAATATTTTTATTCTCTTTCTTTTTTTAATTTTTTTCTTTTCCATTTTACTTATCTCAATTATTTGACTTTTGTCCATTCTTTTTTTCACGTTTCTTGTCTTCATCTTCTTTTACATTCAATTCTTTGGAAAAAAAAATTAAATATCTTTCCAACCAAATATGACTCTAATTTAATTAAATTGGTATTAATGAATAAAAATTTAATTAAGAAAATGAATTTGCTTTAATTTAAATTATAACATGAAATCTAGCTATGTAAAGTAAATGTTTCTTATTAATATAAAATTTAATCATAATCTAAGATTAGGAATTAAATGAATAACAAGTATATAAGTAACTTAAATGTAAATAATATATATTATTGTATATTAAATGGCTTCATGAAGAAGCCAATTATAACACCTACACCCCTAACTTGGCCTTTTTACATGTCTGGAAACAGAGGAGCATGAAGGCAGAAAACTGATCAGATATTGAGGTGAAACCCGAGAGAGGAAGGGAGAAAAGAAGGGGAAAAAGGAAGAAGGGAGCAAGGGTTAAGTCTACCATTCTAAGATTTAAAACCATGGTGTAGTAGCTGGATTAGAGCCTCATTCTCGACAACAAAGGAGAGATATGGGAGCTAAAACAATTCGGCAAAACAGAAAGTGAGCAAGGGAGGGATGAATCAACACCAAAAACTGACCAAGAACAAGCTGAAACACCAAGAGCGATGGGGAGAGAAGCTGCTCACATTCTTACCGCCTCATTTGGCTAACCCTTTTAATCCATAAAAACCTTGGAATGGCTGTTGTTTAGAGCTGAAGTATTCGGCTGGATCAGGGGAGACGTGAGACAGCAAAATCGACCATAAAAACAAGGCTGGAACAGAGAGAAAAGGGCGAAAAGGGACGCTTTCTCACCAAAAGCTTACCCTATTTTTCCTAACCCTTTTTAAGCTAAAATATCATCGCTATAGTTGCTGACTTGGGAAGAAATAGCAGCCAAAACAAGGTGCAAAACAGGGGAATAGGGGTCGGCCATTAAGGGGACAAGGGTAAGGAGCTATGTGTTGGTCTGAACTTTATATATATATATATGATGTATGATGTATAGGCTAATGTCAAGGTAATATTGGGGATTACTGGCTGGAAATCTTTATGGAGATGGAGCGAGAGGTTCGGCCATTAGAAGGAAATAGAGGAAAACATTAAGGAGGAAAATTTTCCAAATTGTGACTAAAGTGAAAGTAAGGTATGTATAGCTTTCTGCAATTTTAATTAATTTTCTAAGTGATGTGTGTTAAGAATACACAAATTATGAAGGAGGCGAGGAGCACCAATTGGCCAAGTGACATCTGATATTTGTCAAGTGACAAATCTTGGTAAACTTTGGTAGGAAATATGATATACTTGTGAGTATATGAAAAATATATATCATAAATAAGAAAAACATATATATATATATATATATATATTAAGTATAGTAATATATGTAAATTTAAATAAAGAAAAATAAAATATATGTATATACTACTATTATATATCTAATATTGGACATGAATATACATATATAAGTAAGATAAGAAATGTTTATCTAATATATATAATATAAGAAATATATTTAAAATATATAAAAAAATATATATTATACAGAGAAAACAAGTGAAAACGGATTGGCTTCCACTTGCTCTTACGTTGAAAAACCGAAGGCAGAGAACTTCCTCTGCAAACCGAAAAGAAAAGGAAATTTGCAGCTGGAGGGAAACGGCAGAGAGCATCAAGACCGAGAGAGACAGAATGAGTGAAACAAGAGAGAAGGAAATGGGTTCTGGCTTTAGGCTGCAGCGAGAATTGGTAAGGCTGTTTTAGGGTAGATTTTGTGATCCAAGGGCTGGTCAATGGCTGTTTACGGTGGCTGTACAAGGTGGAATTGATGGCCTAAAAAAAGAGTGAAGCAAGGGAAGCTTACAGCAGTGAACAAGCCTCGTTAGCTGCTAGAAAAAATGGCAGTTTGGCACTTGAAAACAGGGCTGAATCGGGACTGGTTCAGGGTTGGTTTGAAGGTGTGAAACAGGAACTCTTTAGGTTAAAGAAGTATTCTTTGTGGCATCTTGAAGCAAGTACAGAGCAAGAGTTTTGAGTGGTCTGGTCTGGTGAGCTGAAGCCGTGAGCTTCTTCGAGGTTGAAGAAGTGACCGAACTGAACACTTGAAGGGGCTGTTTGTGTGTGTGAAAGAAGGGGCTCTTTTGGACAGTGCATAGAGGCGGAACCTGTGAGTTGAAGCCTGGACCCATGGCCTTTGAAGGTTGGACTTTAGGTGTTTTGGACTGATCTTGCGGCTTGTTGGCAAGGGGTGCAGCAGCTACGGTGGTGTTGTGGGCCGCTGTAGGCTCGATTCAAAAGAAAGCTTCTGGTGGTATTTTGAAGGAAGTAAAGAGCTAGGAAGGTGGCTATAATAGAGGTTCTCGGAGGTGTTTTATGGTTGAAGAGGAACGTGCGGATGAGAGGCTGAAAAAGCTGACATTCAAGGTTGAAGTGGAGAGCAGAGGACGTGAAATAGCAGGGGTTGCAGCTCGACAAAAACTGAAAAGAAGGGGAAAAGAAACAAGGCTGTAAGGGACGTTTCCTCGCTGGAATAGAGCCAAGAAACTAGCAGGAACCGAGAGGCAAGGGCCTCTCTATGCCTTGGCTTAACTGCAATTTATTTTAAAGGATTTGAATTAATGAAGCTACGAATAGACTCCAGTCTAGAAGGGATGATGAGAAGGGCATAGTCAGTGGTGGGAGAGAAAGTAAAAGCAAGAAGAAAAAGAAAGAAAATAAGAGGAAAATAGCCATTAGAAAAAGCTAACACGCATCTTTGCTCAAGAGAATAAAGGAGTAAAATGGAATAGAAAAGAAAAGAAGAAAAACGAAAAAAAGGGTCTGGGCCCATGACTTAGGCCTTACTCATCTAGGCCATTTTTTTGCCATATCAGACTTGGGCTTAAATGTTGAGCTTATAGTTTTGAATCTCAACAGTAATGCTTTGAATGGGTATAATATTTTCCATTTTTTTCTTAAATTTTAATTTGCACACTTAATCTTTTTAGTTCATGTTAAAGGTTTTTTTCTTTCCGAATGAATGCTTTGAATTAAATATTGTCTATGCAAAATAAATGTCTGCAGATGATTTTTTTTTAATACTTATAATGAAATATTAATAAAAATATGTGAAAGTGAGTCTTTAAAGATGGGATTCTAAGGAATTCCCAATAGTATTCTCGATATTGTCATGATATTGGTGTACTTAGAAATATTTTCAACAGAAAAGGCCTCCACTTATTTTTTTCAAACTAAACATAATAATGAATTTTTTTTAAAAAATAGAACTATAAATTAATTCATGAGCAGTTGAGCACCATAATTTGTTATTTTCCATCACATCTATAAATAATAATCATGACGGTAAACATGAACCTACGAGGACATGATTCCAAAACAGTTCAAGTAATGATTCTTAAAAAAAAAAACAGGTGTTTTTTTTCCACTAACATCACCAAAGTATTGAGGCATTTAAAAAAAAATTCAATACACAAAGATCATGCTTACATTTCAAACAAGAAAAATATAAAAGCAAATCAAGATTCAAATTTGAAGAATATTAAATTGTAATTTTTTATTTAAAACAATAAAGGATTCAAATCCAATTTTTTATGCCTCGAAAGTTGAATACATGCACCAACCATTAATTCAAATTCTCTAGTGCATTAAACTGTGATACATATTGAGATGTATTCTGAAATTTTTATTATCTTAAATAATGAAACTAAAGATTTGAGTTTGGTGCATTTAACAATAAATGATTAATATATATAATTTAGATTTAAATAAATATATTTGAGGTGTGTATATATATATATATATATATATATATATTAATTCAATAAAGAAAATACATAGATATTTTGTACGTTAATGAAATAAGTTAAAGATTATATAAATGCCCTTACAAAACTGCATATATATAAGTAACTAGATAATTAAAAGAACAAATAAAATATATATTTAATTAAACAAAGGATGCAAGTATATTAAATTAAATATGGTATACTTGTGAGTATATGAAATATATATATACTTTTGTTATCTATAATAAACTAAAATGTAAAGAAATTAAAAACAAATGCATAGCTTACCTTCTAAGTTATTATAACCCAAATATACTTCTTCGAGTTGTGTTAAATTTTCAATATTGTTTGGAATGAACCCATTGAATTGTTTAGTAGACAATACTAAATTTTGAAGAGTTTTATATTTTCCAATACTTAATGGAATATAATCAGATAATTCATTTATGTACAAGTAAAGCACTTCTAGAGGTGTCAAACAGGATGGGCGACCCATAGTATGACACGATTCGACACGTTGTGGATCTTGCTTGGCACGACCCATACTTAAATGGGCAAGCTAGGCCAAGCACGATATACATATGTGTGTCATGCTGAACTAGAGGTTTTTAGGCATATAGATTGGCACGGCACGACCTATGAAGGGTCAGTGCTAGCACGTAGCACGTGGGTTAGCACAGCACGGCACACAAGCCCATGTGCCGTGCTATATTGGCCCATTTATATAAATAAAATTATATTTAATAAATCTAATTATGAAGTATTTCAGTTATTGATATATAAATTTACAATATTTTCATTTTGAATATAAAATGTATGATATGTCACATATTTTATATATAACTTTTTATTAAATACACTTTTAATAAAAACTCATCAAAAAATAAATTATTAAAGATAATTTTATTTAAAGATTGGTTAAATGTAGAAGCTGGAGCACTAGATAAACCCTATTATATGAGTGAATAATTAGGTAAAGAGAATGAAAAATAAAATAATAATCTTTTGTGTTTTATAGTCTTGTATTTGTGTATGTGTGTGTGTGTCTATGTTTTTAAGTATTAGGATTGTAAATTTCAAAAGAGAACATTAGTGCAATGATAAATATTGTTTTTTTGTGACTTGGAGATCACGAGTTCAAAGCAAAATACTCTCTCTTAATGCAGAGGGAAGGCTGTATACTATTTTAAAAAAAAAAGCTATATACAATGACCCTCCTTAGACCTTACAAAGTGAAAGCCTTTTGGTTGTGTATAATGACCCTCTCCAGCCCCCACAAAGTAAAGCCTTTTTCATCATGTCGCCTTTTTTTTTAGGATTGTAAATTTTGATATCTTTATTGAATAGATTTTATTATATTTTCTCATGGAGATAGGCATCTTGTCATTTGGGATTGCGAATTTCAATATTTTTATTTAATATATATTATTATTTTTTCTTGTGGGCATAGGCATTTTGCCAAAGTGAATTATTTATTTTTTATTTTATTTTTATTTATCTTGCATGTTATTTAAATCAATAAATAAAAAAACTTTAAAAATAATAAAAATGTATAAATTTATTAATAGGTAGTGCTTAGCACGATAAAGCATAAGAAATAATGCTGGACTTGGCTCAGCATGACCCATCAATGCTATGGGTTAGGTGCAGTGTTAGGCCACTCCTTAAATTTAATGGACCGTGCTAGCACGGTCTATCAAAAAATAGTATTGTGCCAACACGGATCTATTAACACATGAGTTAATATTTAAATAGGCCGTGACAGCCCAACACGACCTGTTTGATACCTCTAAGCACTTCAAGTGCTTGATCGAAAATTGAAAAGTTTGGAAAGGCTACCCGAACGATGAGATTGATTGGAAATTGAATGCATTTTCAATAAGGCATTTACAGAAGAGTTTCTCTCCCCTTTCTCTTTAATCTTTTGAGCACTTTTTGTTCTCCATCAAATGAATTTCGATGCACTTTCTTTTGTCCTTTATCATTGTCACCATCTGTAGCTTACATTTGTTATTCCAAACTTTTTTATTTATTAAACATTAAAATTAAACTTATACATAACTGAATATTCATGAATATTATAATTAATTCATGCGCTTGATTCCAATTATTATTTTTGGTTTTTAATGCATACTTTGTCTTTTAAATTTTTTTTATTATTTAACAATATTTTTTGTACAAGCCATCTTCTTTCTTTGAATTGATGAAGCTACGAATAGACTCTAGTCTTGAAGGGATGAAGAGAAGGGCATAGGCAGTGAAGAGAGAGGAAGTAAAAGCAAGAAGAAAAAGAAAGAAAATAATAAGAAAATAGCTATCGGGAAAAGCTAACATGCACCTTTGCTCAAGAGAATAAAAGAGTAAAATGGAATAGAAAAGAAAAGAAGAAAAATGAAAAAAAAAAAGGTTCCTGGACCATCACTTAGGCCTTACTCATCTGGGCCCATTGTTTTTTGCCATAGCAGATTTGGGCTTAAGATCATTGAGCTTATAGTTTTGGATCTCAACACTATGCTTTGATTGGGTATAATTTTTTCCATTTTTTTCTTAGATTTTAATTTGCACACTTAATCTTTTTAGTTCATGTTAAAGTTTTTTTTTTTCAAATGCATACTTTGAATTAAATATTGTCTATGCAAAATAAATGCCTGTAGATGATATTTTTTTGAATACTTATAACGAAATATTAATAAAAATACGTGAAAGTGAGTCTTTAAAGATGGGATTCTAAGGAATTCTCAATTGTATTCTAGATATTGTCCTGGCATTGGTGTACTTATAAAAATTTTCAACAAAAAAGGCCTCCATTTATTTTTTTCAAACCCACCTAACACACCTTATTAAATACTTAAAAAATCTATTCACACCTTATTAAATACTAAATACACCCTAAATACTTAAAAAACCCTATTTTCAAAATCTCTCTCTTCATTCTTACTATCGACACCCTAAAAACTCTAATATTATTTCTAAAATACCCTCAATCCTCCTCAATCCTCTTCAAACCCACCTAACACACCTTAAGACCCAAACCATTATCTTCATTCTTTCAAATTTTTACAAAACCTTCAAATCTTTAAGTTTTCCAAAAATATAAGATAAGTCTAACATTAATCTTCAGTTAAAGTTGTTTATTCTTCATTTTTAATGGCCATGAAAATGTAAAAACTCTTAAAGTCAGAAACTTTCTAAAACCGGAGATTGAGAGGTTTGGATAGATATAATAAAATGTTATTAAGAACATGCGAAAGAAATTTTACCCGACCAAACACTTCCCAATCTCACATTCTCTCAATTACAATGTCATATAAACTTATTGAACATTGATCTATCCTTAAGCATTGAATTATTTTTAGATTGTCTTTTTTTATACTTCGACTTCGAGCCCAAACTGTTTATCATTCAAGCCTCTCTCAAGCAAAGCAAATCAGGCCATTGTTTTGCTAGTATCCCACCTCTTTCACCATCTCCAAAATTGAGAAAAGTTTATCAATATTGTGTTCATTACTCTATTGAATGAAAATAAAAAAACTGCTTTTGCTTGGTTTTCGATGATGGGTTTGGGTGGTTGACGGAGATTGTTGAGGGGCTCTTGAGAGAGAGATTGATATTCGAGGAATTGGGCTTGGAGAGCTTGGAGATTGAAGTGGAGTTTTTACTTAGATTTTTTTAGATCTTTTAAACATAAAAAATGAAAAAAAAAATTACTAACACTCAGAAATCTCATGCATTTCATCTACATTTTCTTCCATAAACAAATTCTTGCTTGAATCATCAAAAAAAAAATTTATTGTTATGATTTAAGGACGAAAATTGGTTGAATTAGTTGTTTAGAGTGTGTTAAGAGTGAAAAGAAAAAAGAGAAAAATGGGTTGAGGTTATGTTATTGAAGACAAGGGTAAAATGATCATTTCATATAAGGGTATTTTTGTGATTAAAAAAATTTACTTATTTAGGGTGTGTCTAGCATCTAATAGGATGTGAATAGAACCTTTCCTAAATGTAGTAATGAATTAAAAAAAAATAAAATAAAATTATAAATTATAAATTAATTCATGAGCAGTTGAGCACCATAATTTGTTATTTTTCATCACATCTATAAATAATAATCATGACGGTAAACATGAATATATGAGGACATGATTCCAAAACAGTTCAAGTAATGATTCAAAAAAAGAAAAGGATTTTTTTTAAACTAACATCACCAAAGTGTTGAGGCAATTAAAAAAAAATCAATACACACAGATCATGCTTACATTTCAAACAAGAAAAATATGAAGAATATTAAATTGTAATTTTTTATTTAAAACAGTAAAGGAGTCAAATCCAGTTTTTTATGCCTCGAAAGTTGAATACATATGCACCAACCATTAATTCAAATTCTCTGGTGCATTAAACTTTAATTAATCCTAGAAAATTTTCGTACTTATTTTTTTTCAAAAATAAACAATTTTAATCATAAAGTAAAAAAAAATCACATACTTTAGTATATATAAATGAAAAATATGTAGAAAAATTGACACAAAAAATTGTAAATTATATTATATATAACCATGGAGCAGAAGAGGCCTGAATGTCTTGTTTCCTTTCCGCTTAACTACCTCCAAGAATTTCAACAAGCTAGACAAGGAATAGAGGAAGCTAAAAGTGAAATTAGCACCCAATGGCAGCCACCGGATGAAAATGTGTTAAGGTCAATTTTGATTGTGCTCTGATGACAGAAGATAGCTCAAGTGGTATCAGTTGGATTATTAAAAGACTCTAAGGGACGGGTAATGGCTGCGGCAGCACTAAAGCACAAACAGGTTGTTGATCCTTTTACAGCAGAAGCATTAGCAGCAGTTAAGGCATTGGAGATAGCTGGAGATCTTGGATTTAGAGATGTGGTACTTGAAGGGGATAGTTTGCAAATAATACGAATGATCAAGTCCAATGAAGAAAATTTAGCAGAAGTTGGGAACCTTATGGATGATGCAAAGGAGTTACTAGCAAACTTTAGATCTAATGAGGCTGTGCACACATTAGCTAAATTAGCCTTAAGTCAAGGGCAAAATCTTTATTGGATAGAGGAACATCCTCCTTCTATTACTAGTATTTTAGACAAGGATTGTAATAATCTTAATATTTAATGAATGAAGCAATCTTTATCTCAAAAATATATATATATATATATATATATATATATATAACCATAATAACTCCAATTAGAAAAACTGTTACCTATATATATATATATATATATATATATATAACCATAAATATAACCTATATATATGTGAAATCCTCAATTTTCTGTAATTTTTTCACTAATTGTATAGTATTTCAGTTGAGAAGAATTGAATAAATATGAATTTTTTGATATATAAATGATATAGGGGACATAAGTGAAATTAAAGGAATTGAGGGTCAAATAATCAAGGGTCAAAGGGTCAAAGGAGGTGGTCAATGGCTGAGATGATGATCATGCATTAATGAGCATTAAATGGAATGGCATGATTCACCATCATCTCCATCACCCCACGACAGCACCATTTCTCCCATCCCTCTCGTTTCTTCCATTTTCCTTCAAGTTTCCAATTTCAACTCCCTTGACAAACCACCATCTCATGTCATCGATTCGCTAAGCTTCTAAAACGAAAATCGATCCTTGTCACTAGACTAAGCTATATCCGAAGTTTGGTAGGTTGAATCCAAGTATCGGAGGAGATCTCAAAATCTGAAAATTTTGTCACTAGTAAAGGTAAAAGAAGAAATGGTTTTAGTTGATTCTATGGATAGTTTGGAGTTGTATAGAGTTGGTAGAGTGCATTTATTAAGGTTTGATTTTATGAAATTATGCAACTTTGAAGAAGTGAGAAAGGAGAAGTGTTGGTGTGACCAAGCTTATGGATTAATTTCAATCGAGGTAAAGAATTTATGTAACGGACGTAGGGTGACTACGTCCGCATGTTTTAATGTATTTTTAACTGTTTTGGAGAGAAGTAAAAGCTGGTTTATTTGCAAGAAAGGCTACAATTTGGGTCCTACTCCTAGTACCAATTAGGCTAGGAGCAGCTGACTGCCTTAAGTAGCAGCCGACTGCCTAGAGACAATCAAAGTGGAGATTTTCAAAAATTGAGATAAACCAGTCGACTGCTATGTAAGCTAGTCGACTGCCATTTTCCCAAAAAGTATTTTGTTTCAACCCAGTCGACTGCTATAGTGGACAGTCAACTGCTTTTATTTGAAAAGCATTCTGTTTCAAAACCAGCCGACTGCCTAGGGGGGCTAGTCGACTACTATGCTTTCAAAAGCATTCTGTTTCAAAAACAACCGACTACTCAGGGAGCTAGTCGACTGTCATTTCTCGGGAAACATTCTGTTTCAAAACCGGTCGACTGTTATTTGGGACCAGTCGACTGCCCTATGTGTATTTTGAAAAATGAAATATTTGAATTTCAAAACGGAAAAGAAATTCAATAAAGCAAATTATGAGATAGCAGCCGACTGCCCTAAAGACTAGTTGACTGCCCATTTGAAAAAGAGGTTTTGAAAACCTATTTTAAGAAAGGGTATTTGTATTTGATAAAGGTTATAAGAATAACGTTTTGGAGACTATGAATCTCTTGAAAGAGCATGCACATTAATTGTACTTGATCTTGGCTGAGGAGCCCTAGTCCGGTCCTCAGACCCACAGTAAGGCACTTGACTAGTGAGCATTGTGGGCTATAGATATTGGCCATACGTCTTTTACTTGTTCGGCTTTGGGGAGGATCCTTGGCCCATACGTGGGTATGCCATTTATTTGATATCTCTTAGGATTATCCCTTACGGGATATATTTGCGATATCCTCATGAGATCTCTCTTGGATTATCCCTTACGGGATATATTTGCAGTATCCATTATGAGAATTACTTGGTGCATGAATCTATTGGATATTAATTGTCTCCCATCTATTTGAAAGTATTTGAAAGCTTGTGAAAGTATTTGAAAGTATTTGATTTTATTTGTATTTGCATATTTGATTTCACGTGATTTGAGATCTGTGGAAATATTTGAAAGTTATGATTCACTTGCATTTGATATTTGTGAAAGATATAAATGACATATGCTTTATAATGATTTTTCATGACATTATAAAGCCAAGCAGGAAAACTGCATATAGTGATATAGTACGCTCTTTTACATAAGTTTCTTATGGAGTGTAAACTCACTCCTTTACGAACATTTTTCATACAGACTATTTGAAGTAAATCCCGCTCCGACTAGAGGAGCATCGATTGAATCTTTTGAGATACCTTCGGGGCACGCTTCCTACTTATCCCTTGAAGGTATATTCAGTTGGCCGTTACTCCGGCTATTGTATAGTACGATATCCCATCTGTGTATATTTGGGGAATTAGGTTATGTAAATATTTGAGATCCTGATGTATGTGACACATATTTATAAATGAAAATTTTATGCATGTGAAAATGGATATTACACTTTGATAATAATGCTCAAAGCATTTAAAGGAGGAAGATTGACATTGATAAACTAGTCAATTTACTTGTTATTTGAAGTAGAAGTTAGTTGTTATTTGGATAGTGACGAGGATGTCAGAATATATAACCATATATATAATCTTAATATTATGGTTATATATATATATATATATATATATATATATATATATATATATATATATATATAACCATAATAAAAGAAGTTTGAAATGGAAAGAAGAAAAAGAAAGAAGGGGAGAAAAAAATTGGGCGGCTGAGAGAGAGATAAGTTAGCGCCAGCCGAGAAAGAGCAGAGGGGAACATAAAAAATATTCTAGCACTGAGTCTATTTGGCTTAAAAGTGGCATTAAATAAATTTTAAAAGAAAAGATTATATAGAAGGGTGCTATGAACTAAAAAAAAAAAACCAACTAAATAGAAATTTTTAGACTTGTGAAAGAAATGAAAAAAAAAAAAAGACAAAAACATACCTTCCAATTTGCTTTCAACTAGATATAGTTCTTTGAGCATGGTTAAATTCCCAATAGCTTTTGGAATGGACCCGTTGAATTGATTTTCGGATAATGACAAAATCCGCAAGTTGTAGCATTGACCAATTTCCTTAGGAATTTCACCTGCAAACAAAATAAAAAGAATATGGTATTAACTAGATCGGCTACATCATTTTTTTTTTAATTTAAGCAGTAAATCAAAGAGACTTGCTTGTTTTGCTCATTGCAAGGTTCAACAAATTAAATATTTTGCCTTGAAAAAAAAAACTTTTGTTATCTGCTATGAACCAAAATGAAAAGAAATCAAAAGGAAATGCATAGCCTTCCTTCTAAGTTATTATATGTGACAATTGTGAATTTTATACTCTTGGTAAGTAAATAAAAGTATTATTGGGAGTAAATTAAGGATTAGGAATGATGAGGATCAATAAATCATGAGAGTTAAATGGATAATTTCGAATAGGATTTTAAGAATTGCAATAGATAAGGATTTTAAAGGATTTAATTCTTACATTGAATACTTTGCAAGAAATTTTTTGGCCAATTGCTACTGTTTTTATTATAATTTTTAATCGGAGAAACAAAATGATATAGCATAAAATTCATTGGAAAACCAAATTAAATATGTTTCCAACTAGATAAGGTTCACATTCTAGTTCCTTAAGATTCAATATCAGTAAATTTTGTAATTTGCACTATGCGCAGGAAATTCAGACAGTGAGCAATCGGTAAAGAGTCGGGTATAACTTTTGGTAGGAAACTCTGATTGAAGTGATTCAAATTGTGTTGAAAAGCTAACTCAAAGACCTTTTTAATCATGTATGGCTCTTATTTTAATTCATTGTGGATTGATTTCGGTGGACTTTTAAAGTTCTGTTATAAGTGCAGTGAAACAATTAGAAAAGTGAGCTAAAGTTTCGAAGAATAAATTGATAATATATCATCGACATACATTAGTGAAATAATTGATTAATCAAGTGAATTAGAGTATTGTAAGTGGTTATATGGGTCCAGTTTAATTAAATTAGCGTTAATGAATAAAAATTTAATTAAGAAAATGAAGTGGCTCTAATTTAAATTATAACATGAAATCTAGCTATGCAAAGTAAATATTTCTCATTAATATAAAATTTAATCATAATCTAAGATTAGGAATTAAATGAATAACAAGTAACTAAAATGTAAATAATAAATATTATTATATATGAAATGGCTTCATGAAGAAGCCAATTATAACACCCATCCCCGCTAACTTGGCCTTCTTACATGTCTGGAAACAGAGGAGCATGAAGGCAAGAAAACTGATCAGAAATTGAGGTGAAACCCGAGAAAGGAAGGAAGAGAAACGAAAAAAAGGAGGGAGGTAGATGTGTCAAATGGGCCGTGCTAGGCCGGCACGGCCCATTTAAATATTAGTCCATGTGTTAATGGATTCGTGCTGACACAGCACTATTTTTTAATGGGCCGTGCTGGCAGGGTCCATGAAATTTAAGGACGTTGCCCAGCACGGCACATGGCCCATAGCACTAATGGGTCGTACTGGGCCAAGCCCATAGCACTAATGGATCGTGCTGGGCCAAGCCCAATATTATTTTTCGTGTCTTATCGTGTCAAGCACAACCCATTAATAAATTTTTACATTTTTATTATTTTTAAAGTTTTTATTTATTAATTTAAATAACATGTAAGATAAATAAAAATAAAATAAAAGACACATAATTCACTTTGACAAAATGCCTATATCCACAAGAAAACATAATAATATATATTAAATAAAGATATTGGAATTTACAATCCTAAAAAAAAGAGCAACACGATAAAAAATGCTCCACTTTGTGGGGTCTAGGGAGGGTCCTTAATTGTACACAACCAAAAGACTTCCACTTTGTAAGGTCTAGGGAAGGTCATTGTATACAACCTTCTCTCAGCATTAAAAGAGAGTATTTTGCCTCGAACTCATGATCTCCAAGTCACAAAGAAACAATATTTACCTTTGTACCAATGTTCTTCTTTGAAATTTACAATCATAATATTTAAAAGGCTTAATAGCCAAATATATCCCCAACGTTTATGAAAATATGCAATTAAGCCCTCAATGTATAATTGCATGGAAATAAGGATATTACGTTTTATTTTCAGCATTTTAAACCTAAACGTTATAAAATTGACAGAATTAAGGATATAGCCGTTAAAAACCAACAGTGTCCGTTAACCTTGCTTAGTTGGCATGCCACGTGGACACTGACGTGGCATTACGTTGCCACGTGGACCAATGACGTGGAAAAAAGTTAAAATTTTTTTTTAAATTTCGTTTTTTTTAAATAAACATTTTTTGAGTTCTTTTTTTTTTTGCTTAATAGCCAAATATATCCCTAACGTTTATGAAAATATACAATTAAGCCCTCAACGTATAATTTCATGGAAATAAGGATATTACGTTTTATTTTCAGCATTTTTTTAAGTTCATTTTTTTTTCAAATTTACATTTTTCATAATTTCATTTTTTTAATTACATATTTTTTTAAAATTACATTTTTTTCATAACTTCATTTTTTTAAAATTACATGTTTTTTCATAATTTTATTTTTTAAAAAATTACATTTTTTTCGTAATTTCATTTTTTTTAAAATTACATTTTTTTTATCATTTCATTTTTTCTTCTTCTATCTTCCTTACAGGAAATTCATTGTCATTGCCTGTAAGAGAGATAGAAGAAGAAAAGGAAGAAAAAAATGAAATGATGAAAAAAAATGTAATTTTTTTAAAAAATAAAATTATGAAAAAATGTAATTTAAAAAAAATGAAGTTATGAAAAAGATGTAATTAAAAAAATGAAATTATGAAAAATGTAAATTTGAAAAAAAATGAACTTAAAAAAATGTTTATTAAAAAAAATGAAATTAAAAAAAAAAGAAAATTTAATAAACAAATGAAAAAAAAACGTTATGATGACGTGGAAAAAGTTTAAATTTTTTTTAATTTCGTTTTTTTAATAAACATTTTTTTAAGTTTTTTTTTTAGATTTACATTTTCCATAATTTTATTTTTTTAATTACATATTTTTTAAAAATTACATCTTTTTCATAACTTCTTTTTTTTTAAATTACATTTTTTTTCATAATTTCATTTTTAAAAAAATTACATTTTTTTCATCATTTCATTTTTTTCTTCTTTTTCTTCTTCTATCTCCCTTACAGGAAGTTCATTGAAGATGTCATTGCCTGTAAGGGAGACAGAAGAAGAAAAGGAAAAAAAAATGAAATGATGAAAAAAAAGGTAATTTTTTTAAAAATAAAATTATGAAAAAAAGGTAATTTTTAAAAAAAGAAGTTATGAAAAAGATGTAATTTTTAAAAAATATGTAATTAAAAAAATGAAATTATGGAAATGTAAATCTGAAAAAAAAACTTAAAAAAATGTTTATTAAAAAAACAAAATTAAAAAAAAATTTAACTTTTTCCACGTCATCATGACTTTTTTTTTTTCATTTGTTTATTAAATTTTCTTTTTTTTTAATCTCATATTTTTAATAAACATTTTTTTTAAGTTCATTTTTTTTTCAAATTTACATTTTTCATAATTTCATTTTTTTAATTACATCTTTTTTATAACTTCATTTTTTTAAAATTACATTTTTTTCATAATTTTATTTTTTAAAAAAATTACTTTTTTTTTCATCATTTCATTTTTTCTTCCTTTTCTTCTTCTATCTCCCTTACAGGCAATGACAATGAACTTCCTGTAAGGGAGATAGAAGAGGAAAAAATGAAATGATGAAAAAAATGTAATTTTAAAAAAAATGAAATTACGAAAAAAATGTAATTTTTAAAAAAATAAAATTATGAAAAAAATGGAATTTTAAAAAAATGAAGTTATGAAAAAAATGTAATTTTAAAAAAATGAAGTTATAAAAAAAATGTAATTTTAAAAAAATATGTAATTAAAAAAATGAAATTATGAAAAATGTAAATTTGAAAAAAAAATGAACTTAAAAAAATGCTGAAAATAAAACGTAATATCCTTATTTCCATGAAATTATACGTTGATGGCTTAATTGAATATTTTCATAAACGTTAGGGATATATTTGGCTGTTAAGGAAAAAAAAATGAACTCAAAAAATGTTTATTTAAAAAAAACGAAATTTAAAAAAAATAACTTTTTTCCACGTCATTGGTCCACGTGGCAACGTAATGCCACGTCAGTGTCCACGTGGCAACGTAATGCCACGTCAGTGTCCACGTGGCATGCCACCTAAGCAAGGTTAACGGACACTGTTGGTTTTTAACGGCTATATCCTTAATTCTGTCAATTTTATAACGTTTAGGTTTAAAATGCTGAAAATAAAACGTAATATCCTTATTTCAATGCAATTATACGTTGAGGGCTTAATTGCATATTTTCATAAACGTTGGGGATATATTTGGCTATTAAGCCTATTTAAAAACATAGACACACACATATACACAAATATAAGACTATAAAATACAAAATATTATTATTTTATTTTTCATTCTCTTCACCGATTATTTACTTATATAATATGGTTTATCTAGTGCTCCAGCTTCTACATTTAACCAATCTTTGAATAAAATAATCTTTAATCATTTATTTTTTGAGGAGTTTTTATTAGAAGTGTATTTAATAAAAAGTTATGTACAAAATATGTGACATATTATACATTTTATATTCAAAATGAAAATATTATAAATTTATATATCAATAATTGAAATACTTCATACTTAGATTTATTAAATATAATTTTATTTATATAAATGGGCCAATATGGCACAACACATGGGCTCGCGTGCCATGCCGTGCTAACCCACGTGCTAGCATTGGCCCTTCATGGGCCGTGCCGTGCCAATCCATGTGCCTAAAAACCTCTAGTCCAACACGGCACACAAATGTATGTCGTGCTTGGACTAGCCCTCCCATTTAAGTATGGGTCGTGTCAAGCACAATCCATACCGTGCCGAATCGTGTTGTGTCATGGGCCGCCCAATTCGTTTGACACCTCTAGAGGGAGCAAGGGTTAGGTCTACCATTCTAAGATTTAAAACCATGGTGTAGTGGCTGGATTAGAGCCTCATTCTCGGCAAACAAAGGAGAGATATGAGAGCTAAAACAATTTGGCAAAACAGAAAGTGAGCAAGGAAGCCGTGAATCAATACCAAAAACTAACTAACAAACAAGCTGAAACTCCGAGAGCGATAGGGAGAAGAAAGGAGAAGCTTCTCACATTCTTACCACCCTTCTAATCCATAAAAACCTTGGAATGGCCGTTGTTTAGAGCTATATATAAAAACAATGGAGACGCAAGGCAGCAAAAATGGAGCAGAAAAAATATAGCTATAGATATAAAGTATAAATACATAGTATATGATAAAAATATATTTATAAAGTAAGAATATATAAAATATAAATTTAATTAAACTTCAACAAGAAAGAAAATGTGTGTAATTAAGTATACAATATAGGTATTTATAGATTAAAGTACAAAGAAATATATATATATATATATATGCATGCGTGTATACGTGTAATTAAGATATATGAAAAATAATAATAATTAAAAAAAATAACAATTAAATAATTGTTGATTGACTTCCCAATCGGCGCCAACTGCAATTCCCAAAATAAGGAGTAAACGAGGACTCACGTCCTCTAGAGGAGAGGAGAGAAATGGCCGGCGAGGAAGATAGGAGGAGGGGAGAGATGCTCCCAGCCAGAAAAAAAAAGAACAAAAATAAAAAAACTGAAGAGCGGTGAAGGGAAGAAGGAAAGTAGCGAGGCGAAGTGAAGGAGAAAGGAAAGATGGGCAAACAGAGAAGGAAATCGAGAATGAGCTGCTGGCCAAACCGAGAGGAAGGGGGTTGACGCTGGCGAGAGAAAAAAGAGAGAAAAGGGTGTTGGACTGCTGAAAAGGGGTTAACGAAAAGGGAGAAAGACAGGGAGGAGCAGAAAAGAAAGAGTCGGCGCACCATCTACTACAGTTGCCGGCGCAGATTCTGTTACTTTTGATCGGACTAAACGGCGGAGGAAAGAAATGAAAAGGGAAGGGAAAGGCGAAGAGGAGAACGAAAGGAAGGGAGTGACACGTGAAGGACAAAAAAAAAAGGAAGCAGAGGAGAGGGGTTGCAGCAGGTGAGGAGGCAGGTCGAGGGCAGAGCAGGGCACTCTGTCGCTGACCATGCAAGCAAGGATTGGAGACTCGAAACATTTGGGGTAGTTCACGGTAAAGGCTAAGTAAACCTATACGGAAGGAGTTGAAGCCGAGCGTTTGGTACTACCTGGAGAAATGGTTTCGGGTGTAAACAGGGCAGACCGAGGCAGGGTACAAGGTTGTTCGGCTGCTGGTTTGAGCGCCAAAATGGAGGCTGATCTGTCTTATTTTCAGCAATCACCGGAAGGAATGGTTTGATATGTTGGAGAATAAGACCGTTTATAAGGGATATTCTACCATGAAGTGATAGAATTCCAAAGTGTAGATTTGTTCTGGTTAAAAGGAATGCCAACACGATGGCAGATTTGATTGCTAAACAATCTAGAATGAGATTTAGCATGTGTCAAGATGGGTGGCTAAATCATCTTAAATCCTCCATGGTGGGCGTATTTGACAAAGATGGAGTGCCTGCCCCTCCCTTGTAATGAATTGAGGATGAGATTTAGCATTAGAAGTCAATATGTTTCTCTTTATGTTAATCTCATGATTCTATTAAATGATTGCATGGTGTTTGCTGATGAATAAAATCAATGATGAATTCTTCAGACCCAAAAAAAAAACCTATTTTCAACTATATTACTTCTTTGAGCACGTCTAAATTCACAATACATTTTATGATATGCCCACTGTATTGATTTTTAAACATTTTACCAAATAATTGATTCAATTCCAAGTAAAGCATTTCAAGCTGAGGGAGATAGTGACACAAATCATCAAGCCAATTACCTAAAAGACTATTGTTATGGAAAGCAATGGTGGTCAGAGAAGAAATGTTGAAGATGGAAATTGGAATTTGACCAGTAAGACTCATATCTCCTACGCTTAATACCTCTAAACTAAAAAGATTCCCAATTTCATTAGGAATTCCACCTGCAAACGAAGTAAACAATCAAGGACTCAAGATGTTAAACTGTAAATCAAAGTGATTTGTTTGTTTTGATCAAACCTAAATTGGAGAGATTAGGATTTAATCCAATATTTCAATATATTAGTCCAACAAATTAAATATTTACATTGAAGGTTTTTTTTAATACTTTTGGTATCTATAATATGTACCTAGATGAAAAATAATATAAATGTGTTAAGACTAAAAAATTCAAATTAAAGGCAAATGAAACCAAAAATTCAAACTAAATAACTAAATATTGAGATGTATTCCGTAATTTTTATTATCTTAAAAAATGAAACGAAAGATTTGAGTTTGGTGCATTTAACAATAAATGATTAATATATAATATAGATTTACAAAAATATATTTGAGATTTATATATATATATATATATATATATATATTAATTCAGTAAAAAAAATAAATAGATATTTTGTACATTAATGAAATAAGTTAAACATTTTATAAATGCACTTACAAAACCTAAATGCATGTATATATATAAGTAACCAAATAATTAAAAGAACAAATAAAATATATATTTAATTAAATAAATGATACAAGTATATTAAATTATGTATGATATTCTTGTGAGTAGATGAACAATATATATAATAAATAAGAAAAACATATATATATATATGTATATTAAGTTTAGTAATATATATAAATTTAAATAAAGGACAATAAAAAATACGTATATACTACTATTATATGTATAAATATTGGACATGAAAAAATATATATCATGTATATAAGTAAGATAAGAAATGTACATATAATATATATAATATAAGAAATATATATAATATATAAAAAATAAAAAATAAATATTCATACATGGAAAACAAGTGGAAAACCAAACGTGGGCGCAGGACTTGAAAAACCAAAGGCAGAGGACTTCCTCTGCAAACCGAAAAGAAAAGGAAATTTGTAGCTGGAGGGAAACGGCAGAGAACATCAAGACCGAGAGAGAGAAACAGAGTGAAATGAGAGAGAAGGAAATGAGTTCCGGCTCTAGGCTGCAGCAAGAATTGGTAAGGCTGTTTTAGGGTAGATTTTGTGGCTCCAAGGGCTGGTCAATGGCTGTTTACGGTGGCTGATGGTGGAATTGATGGTCTGAAAACAGAGTGAAGCAAGGGAAGCTTAGGGCAGTGAGCAAGCCTCGTTAGCTGCTGGAAAAAATGGCAGTTTGGCACTTGAAAACAGGGCTGGTTTGAAGGTGTGAAACATGGACTCTTTAGGTCAAAGAAGTATTCTTTGTGGCATCTTGAAGCAAGTACAAAGCAAGAGTTTTGAGTGGTCTGGTGAGCTGAAGCCATGAGCTTCTTTGAGGTTGAATAAGTGACCGAACTGAACACTTGAAGGGGCTGTGAGTTGAATCGTTGGAACCATGGCCTTTGAAGGCTGGACTTTGGGTGTTTTGGACTGATCTTGCGGCTTGTTGGCGAGAGGTGCAGCAGCTACGGTGGTGTTGTGGGCTGCTGTAGGCTCGATTCAAAAGAAAGCTTCTGGTGGTATTTTGAAGGAAGTAAAGAGCTAGGAAGGTCGCTATAAAAGAGGTTCTTGGAGGTGTTTTAAGGTTGAAGAGAAACGTGCGAATGAGAGGCTGAAAAAGCTGACTTTCAAGGTTGAAGTGGAAAGCAGAGGACTTGAAATAGCAGCGGTTGCAGCTCGACAAAAGTAGAAAAGAAGGGGAAAAGAAACGGGGCTGTAAGGGATGTTTCCTCGCTGGAATAAAGCCAAGAAACTAGCTGGAACCGAGAGGTAAGGGCCTCTCTATGCCTTGGCTTAAATGCAATTTATATTTGTTGAAAGGATGGCTTGAAAAAATTTCAAGCCGAAACATTAAATGCATGGCTTGCAAATCTTCAAGTCAATCTTCCATGCACGTTTGCAAATCTTTCTAGCAGAAGTATTGTTTCATGCATGTCTTTACTGCATTTAATTGTGCAAGCAAAGGTTGACAATGAAATAATTTGATGCATGCATATCTTAACAAAGGTAATTGGAGCATGCAAGTGTTGACTATAGAACCAAAATTGCCACAGCCAACAATTTAATGCTCTTCAATTTCGGTCAAGTAATGCTACCTTTTGTTTGACAATCCACCCGTGAACTTCTCTATAAATATTCTCCTTGAGAGCTTTGTAGTGCAACAAGTGAGATAGGCAAAAGCAAGCATATAGAGTGAAGGGGAAAGTAGAGTGAGTGAGCTACAAATAAAGCTCATGGTGAGGTTTTGAGTATTAGGTAGGGAGTTATAATTTCTCAAGTGTCCTTTGTAAATCTCCAAATTCTCTTAGTAAAATTTCTTTTGATTGTCTTGGCTCGTGGATGTAGGCTTTTAAAGTCGAACCATGTAAATTCTTGTGTACCTTTTCTTTATATTGTTGCCATTTTATTTTTCACTTATCAAATAATTTATTCTGGTTTTGGGGTTTTGGCTACAATCCACAACAAATTGGGTTCAGAGCTTGGTTCTACAACGCCAAGAACTCCTGTAGCAGCCATTGTTGATGAACGATTGCAGTCAGAACTGGCGTATTGTTCCAGTCATAAGCATTGTTGCAGTCAAGTTCCAGAATTTTTTATTTGAGTTTTTCATGATGGCAGCAACTACATCATCCTCAACGAAATATGAAGTGGAGAATTTTAATGGCAAAAATGATTTTAATCTATGGAAGATTAAAATGAAAGCCTTGTTGGTACAGCAAGGTTTGCATAAAGCAATAGAAAGGAAGGCTGCGTTGTTGGCAAAGTTAGATGATGATTAGAAAGAAGTCCTCTTAAAGCGAGCTCAAAGCACAATCATTTTAAGCTTGTCTAATGAGGAGGTAAGAGAAGTTTTCGATGAAACAACTGTTGACGGGCTATGGAAGAAACTAGAGTCCCTCTACATGGCCAAATCTCTAACAAATAAACTATTTTTGAAACAGAGATTATACTCTCTCCAAATGCAAGAAGGTGCATCCTTGAAAGTTTTCCTTGATGATTTCACTGAGGCAATCTCAGATCTAAAGAATATAGGTGTCATTGTTAAAGCTAAAGATCAAGCAATATTGTTATTGTGAAAATTGCCACGCTCATATGAACACTTTGTAGATGCCATGATGTATGGAAGAACCAGTATATCTATCGATGATGTCAAGGCAACTCTAAACTCTAAGGAGTTGCAAAAGCAATTTACTAGAGAATACATCATGAATCAGGTGGAAGGCTTGGTTGTGAGGGGTAGATCAACAAAAAAGGGATCGAGCAGCAGAAGCAAGTCACGATCAAAATCCAAATTTCGAAAGGTGAAATGTTTCGAATGTCATGAAGTTAGGCACATTAGACGAAATTGTCCATGGCAAAAAGAATATTAAAGGTTCCTCTGACACAGCAAATATTGTTAGTCAAGAGGAAGATTTTGATGATGCTGAGAATGTTCTACTAGTGTCTGTAAGTAGCTTTGGTGATGAGTGGATTCTAGATTCAAGCTATTCTTTTCACATGAATCCCAATAGAGAATGGTTTTCCACTTACAAGAAAATTGACAGTGGAAAAGTTTTGTTGGGAGATAACAAGGGACTTTCCATTGTTAGCGTGGGTATAGTTTAGATCAAGATGTATGATGGCATTGTTAGAACATTTGAAGTCCGACATGTTCCATTATTGCGAAGGAATCTTATTTCTTTAAGTTTACTTAACACCCGAGGTTATTGATTTTTCACTGAAGGTGGAGTTTTAAAGGTTTCAAAAGGAGCTCTAATCATGATGAAAGGGACGATCATCAGCAATCTCTATCATCTTCAGGGAAGCACTGTTACTGGAAGTGTTGATGTGACATCTTCAAAAAATTCAGATGTTGATATTACTCAACTATGGCATATGCGATTGAGGCATATGAGTGAGAGGGGAATTATAGAGTTAAGTAAACGAGGCCTACTCTGTGGATAGAAAATTGACAAGCTAGATTTCTATGAGCACTGTGTTTACAGTAAATAGTGCAGGGTGAAGTTTAGCATAGCTATTCATCGAACCAAAGCTACAGTAGACTATATCCACTCTGACCTTTGGGGTCTTTCTCCAGTCAAATCAAAAGGTGGAGCACACTATCTGTTGACTTTCATCGATGACTATTCAAGGAAGGTGTGGGTGTACTTCTTGAAGCAAAAGAGTGATGTGTTCGTCACCTTTAAGCAATGGAAAGCGTTGATCGAGAAGCAGACTGAAAAGAAAATCAAGTGCTTAAGAACAAACAATGGTCTGGAATATTGCTATGGTGAGTTTGATGAGTTTTGCAAGAATGAACGAATTGCTAGACATCACATTGTCAGAAAAACGCCACAACAAAATGGAGTTGCAGAATGAATGAACAAAACACTCTTAAAAAGAGCACGTTGCATGCTCTCTCATGCTGGTCTATCAAAAGTTTTTTAGGTTGAAGCTGTTCATATGGCTTGCTACCTTGTAAATAGATCTCCATCAACAGTAATAGAGTTGAAGACTTCTGAGGAGGTATGGTCCGGTTCTCCTGCTGCTTACTCTAAATTGAGAGTATTTGGTTGTCCTGCATACGCCCATGTAAAGGATGACAAACTTAGGCCAAGGGCAAAAAAATGCATATTCCTAGGCTATGCAAATGAGGTAAAGGGCTATCGATTGTGGTGTGTTGACCCCAAGTCACCAAAATTCATTGTAAGCAAAGACGTAACCTTTGATGAGTCTGCTATGCTCTACCACAAAAAGGAGTAAACTGATGTTAATAGAGATGAAGGCACTAGCAAGCAGGTGGAGGTAGAAGTAGAAACTCCATAGACAGTGCATGATAAGGTTATAGCTCAAATTGAAGACATTTAGGCGCAAGAATCTATTAATGAAAATGCACCTGAAGAACAACAATATACTATTGCCACCAAAAGGCAGAGGAGGCAAATAAGACTACCTCAAAGATATGCACACGCTGACTTGGTCAGTTATGCGTTATCCGTAGCTAAAGATATTAACAGTCAAGAGCCATGCTCTTATAAGGAGGTTGTTTCTTCTAGTGAATCTCCAAAGTGGCTTACTACTATGAATGAGGAGATTGAGTCTCTACACAAGAATGACACATGGGAGCTTATTAAACAACCATAAGGGCAGAAGATTGTTGGATGCAAATGGGTCTATAAAAGGAAGGATGAAATACCAGGAGTTAAAGATGCAAGGTATAAAGCACATCTAGTGGCTAAAGGTTTTACACAGAGAGAAGGAATTGACTTCAATGAGGCATTTTCTCCAGTTGTGAAGCATACTTCTATTTGTGTATTACTCGCTCTAGTTGCATTGTTTGACTTAGAGCTCGAGTAGCTCGACGTCAAAACTACTTTTCTACATGGAGAGCTTGAGGAGAAAATTTATATGCATCAGCTTGAGGGTTTTGTTGTCTAAGGAAAAGAAAACCAAGTTTGCCTACTAAAAACGTCATTGTATGGCTTAAAACAATCACTGAGGCAATGGTACAAGAGGTTTGACACATTTATGATCAAGAATGGATACTCAAGGAGTAAATTTGATAATTATGCCTATCACAAGAAGCTCTCAGATGGTTCACACATCTAACTACTGTTATATATAGATGACATGTTTGTCGCTGCAAAGAACATGTCAAAAATTAATGCTTTGAAGGCTTGGCTAAATGGTGAATTTGAGATGAAGGATTTGGAAGCAGCTAAGAAAATATTGGGTATGGAAATTCACAGAGATCGAAGTGCTGGAAAATTATATCTGTCACAAAAGAAGTACATAGAAAAAGTACTTGAGTGCTTTGAGATGCAAGATTGTAAATCTATGAACCCCTTATTGCAACGCACTTTAAATTGTCTTCAAAGCTATCACCGCAAAGTGAGGAAGAAAGGAAGAATATGTCACATGTTCCTTAAGCTAGTGCAGTTGGGAGCTTGATATATGTTATGACCTGCACTCATCTAGATATTTCGCATGCTGTCAGTGTGGTAAGCATATTTGTGGCAAACCTTGGAAAAGCTCATTGCCAAGCAGTGAAATGGATCCTCAAATATCTTGAAGGTACTGCAAATATCGATCTTTGTTATCGAAGGGATAGTGACACTAGTTATAGTGTTGATGGCTATGTTGATTCAGATTATGCTAATGATTTGGATAAAGAAGATCCTTGACGGGATATATTTTCACTCTCTCCAATTGTGCTATTAGTTGGAAAGTTGTTTTACAATCCATAGTTGCTCTGTCTATAATAGAAGCATAATACATGGCAGTTACGGAAGCAGTGATAGAAGTATTATGGCTTAAAGGTTTAGTTGGCGATCTTGGTTTAAAGCAAAAGCCTAGTATTGTGTATTGTGATAGCCAAAGCGCTAGAGGTGGCAAACGGGCGAACTCGGGCGGGCTCGATCCGGGTTATATTCGGGTTCGAGTTTTTTCGGTTACGGGTGTTTTCTGTTTCGGGTTTTTTCGATTTCGGTTTTTCTCGATTTCAAGTTTTCTCGATCTCGAGTTTTCTCGATCTCGAGTTTTTTCGGTTTCGGATTTTTCGGTTTCGGGTATTTTTGGTTTCGGTTATTTTCGGTTTCGGTCCGGTTTCGGGTTCGGTCCGATTTTAATCTGGCGAGCTTAGCGGGCTTAGTCAAATTATTTTAAAATGTTATAAATTATAAGTATTTTTATAATTTAAAATGTAATAATTAATTTAATTTTATATAGTTAAATAAAAATATAATAGAAATGCTAAATTAAGTTAAAATTTAATAAATATTTATATAAATATAAATTTTTACATTTTAATATTTTTATTACTTGACAATTATTATTTATTTTTTAATTTCTTGTGATATTCACATGTGTTATAAAACATATAATTATATATTAATAATTATATAACAATTTATACTCTTAACAATAACTTATTGGGTTATTATATTTTTTTAGGTCAACATTGGACCATTGGAATTTAGACACTCTTAGTTCAATTAATTTCTTTTTTTTTACTTTGTTTTATTAGCTTTTTTAATAATTATATTATATTTTTAATAAAATTTTGAGTTTTTAAGAATTTTTTTCCATATATTTTGTCTTTTAAATACTAACATAATTAGTAATTAAATTAAATCTAACCGCATAACTAGTTAACTAATTGTTCAATTATAATGTTAAATAAGATTATAGTACACATTAAAAAAATACTTAATATTATGAATAATTGGTCAATTATTTACCTCAATTTTATATTTATTTTGTTTTTGGTTTGTACATAAATCATAATATAACATTATTATATTAAATATAATCGTACTCATACATATTAATTAATCAAATATCTCATTAAGAATTTAGAACATCAAATTAAACAAGTTATATACACCAATTGACATTATATTATAAATAATAACTTTTGATATAATCATATCATATACAGTTATACACCAATTGAGTACTAATTTTTTCATGTTCACATTAACATAACAATATTAGATATACACCAATTGATTGAATATCTAGTTAAAATGTTAAATAGTAGATATTACTAAATTAATTAATATAATGCGAGTTATTTAAATATAATTAATAATAATATTAATAAAGTATAAAAAAACAAATTTTATTAAAATTACCACTTATACAGTAATACTACTCTAATATATTATTAAATTACACTTTAATTTACTATTAGAATTATTATTTGTATCCACACTTTAATTTTACATTTAATAGATAATAAATAAATTATTTTTAATAAATACTTAATTCTATCAAAATAATAGTTACACACTAAGAGATTACATAATTTATTCTTAAAAGATTATTATAATATAATATATAAATCATTATTATAAGATACCAAATTGGTTTATTCATGTATAAGATTATTATAATATAATAAATAATTAATTACCAATAGCTGTTTAAGGCTAAAAATAAATTACCACTAGCTTGATTTATAATTTTCTCTTTTAATGATGCCCAAGCTTATAAAAAAATTGTACTTGTATTATTTAATTTAATTACTTAACTTTTTCTAATCTGAAAACTTTAATTTTAATTTTAATTTTAATTTTAATTTTAATTTTTTTAATCTAAATTTAATATCTTTCAATACTTGAAACTTTAAGAAAATGTAGTTTAAATTTAATTTTATTAAAAATATTTTTAATGTGTTGCACAAAATATCAAATTCAAAGTTTCAAACAAATATTGAAATTATATAATTTTTTATATATTTGATTTATTATTGTATTTATTATTATAAATGCAATAAATATAAAATTAAAGATTATTTGATATCATATATTATGGAGTTTTAAATTAATTTAATTTAATTGAATTAAAAAGATTCAATATTTATTTTCCTGGTAATGCATAATTGATAAAATTGTATAATAAATAATAATTGTTTTCAAAATTTTAAACTTTTTAATTAAAAAAGTGTATCAATTATTTATATATTTATTTTTAAATAATAATTATATAATTATAATTCGGGTTTTCTCGGGTTATAAATTCAATTTTTTCCGGGTTTCGGGTCGGATCGATCTTGGTCTCGATCTCAGATCGTATCAGGCTCAGGTTATGTTGGGTTCGGGTTTTGTCGGTTTCGGGTTTTTTCGGTTTCGAGTTTTTTCGGTTTCGAGCTTTTTCAATAACGAGCCTTTGACTTTTTTGGTCAATTCGGGCTGGTCTCGGTTCAGTCTCAGGCGGATTCGGGCGGGCTTTCGGGCTCGGGCCAATTTTTGCCACCTCTACAAAGCGCAATACATCTACGAAAAACCAGATATATCATGAAAGAACCAAACACATCGATGTCAGGTATCACTTTGTTCGCAGTATCATAACACAAGGTGATATTGCAATTGAAAAAATTCATAAAGCAGATAATCCGGCAAATATGATGACAAAATCTATTTCTGCAAACAAGTTCAAGCATTGCTTGGACTTAGTTGGTATGTGCAGCCTTTGAATGCCTTCCAGGGCACGGGTGGCTAAAGTGATCCAATGTTAGGAATTTGCTATTAGTTGGCTTGGAAATTTTATCAAGCCAAGGTGGAGATTTGTTGAAAGGATGGCTTGAAAAAATTTCAAGCCGAAACATTAATGCATGGCCTGCAAATCTTCAAGCCAATCTTCCATGCATGTTTGCAAATCTTGCTTGCAGAAGTATTATTTCATGTAAGTCTTTACTACATTTAATGTTTCAAGCAAAGGTTGACAATGGAATAGTTTGATGCATGCATATCTTGACAAAGGTAATTGGAGCATGCAAATGTTGACTATAGAACCAAAATTGCCATAGCCAACAATTTAATGCTCTTCAATTTCGTTCAAGTATTGTTGCCTTTTGTTTGACAATCTACCCGTGAACTTCTCTATAAATACTCTCATTGAGAGCTTTGTAGTGTAACAAGTGAGATAGGTAAAAGCAAGCATATAGAGTGACGGGGAGAGTAGAGTGAGTGAGCTATAAATAAAGCTCACTGTGACATTTTAAGTCTTGGGTAAGGAGTTATAATTTCTCAAGTGTCCTTTGTAAATCTCCCGTTTTTCTTAGTAAAATTTCTTTTGATTGTCTTGAACCGTAGACGTAGGCTTTTAAAGCCGAACTACGTAACTTCTTGTATGTTTTATCTCTATATCGTTGCTATTTTATTTTTCACTTATCAAATAATTTATTCTGGTTTCGGGGTTTTGGCTACAATCCACAACAATATTAAAGGATTTGAAGCAGCAAAATGGGTTGCAGAGAGTGAAGACCGAGGGGCAGATAAGAGAAATGAAAAGAAAAACAGAGAAGAAGAAGATAATGGATGAGTTGAAGATTCTACTACTAAATAATAATAATAATAATATTAGTAATAATAAGAAAGAAAATAGAGAGAAACAACAAAGGACTGGCCTGAATTAAGAGAAAATGTGATGGAGTGAAGGTTGACCCGAGAGTCAATGAAAGAGCTTCAAAAAGGGACTAAAATTCCCGGTTCTTGACAAGGCATTTGCAAGAGTTTGGCTCAATTTGGAGCTTAAACCAAGAGGGGTAAGGACTTTTTAAGTTTAGCATTTAAGCGTGTGTGTGTGTATATATATATATATATATATATATATATATATATATATATATATATATATATAAAGTATATGTCCTACTGCCTAATGAAGGTATATTAGTCCATATGGTGCATGTGGTTTGGTTATATATTCACACACACACACACACACACATATATATATATATAAGATGTTGGTGAAGGCTAAGTGTGCCCATTTTGATTTGGTGATAGTAACCGGTAGTATCTATGCCGTTTTAATGCAGGACTTAAGGTCGAGATCACCATAGGCACACCCCTTAGTGTTGGTTTGAGTTTGCGTTTGCGCATTATGGCTATGATGATAGCATGAAGATTTTATCACTGAAACTCATAAATTTTGACAAGGATAATATTGTTTTAAATAAAATATCAAAATCCTTTTGGTCTATGTGACGACTTAAATTCTTTGACAACTAAGTTTCCATGGTTTTATATACCTCAACGCGTTTTTCAAACATGTGCCCTTTATGTTTTTCAAACTTGTACCCTTTTCATAAAAAAATACAAATAATAAAACAAGATACTGATAATTGCAAACACTAGTCTTCCTCTACCATGATGAGAATTTTTTTTTTCTAACAAACACTTAAAATTTTCCTTAAAATGGGTTTTGGGGTTTATACTTTATTTTGATTATTGACGGACTTTTTCACTCGTTGACTTGCCCAAACTAATAAAATTTTATTATTTTTATTTGCCATTTTATTTATTTACATGCATATTTAATTTTTTTTATTTTAGCACATGTAAATGTTCACTATATAATATGACAAAAACAAAAAAAAAATGCACTTAAATAGATTTTTTTAATTTTAGAACACGTAAATGTTCATTGTGTAATATGACAAAAACAAAATAGAATGCACTTAAATAGATTAAAAAATCATAAATTGATTTGTTTTTATCATATAATAATAAATTCTGAGAATAAGGAAAAATCATATCAATAATAGAACTTTACTAGAATTGGTAATTTGTAAAATTCTTAAAAAGTTTTAGGTGAAGGAAATTCCCCAAATTCTACTACACTGTTGGAGAATTTAGGAAAATGCTTTGAATATAAGAAATTTTCATTCATTTTCAGAAGAAGGTAAAAATTTAAAAATAAAATATATAATCAAGAATAAATAAAAATTGCATGTTTAAAATCTCTGAAAAAATATTTACTAAATTCGTTGACAAAACTTATTCAAGGAAACAAGTTCATTTTCTTGAGTACTAAAAAGTTTCTTTTAGAGGTTCCATCAAAGTATCGGAGAAAATCTAGGAAATTTTGACTATATAAATAATTAAATATTAAATAACAAAAATGTTAAAATTAAAATTATTTTCAAGGCTAAAAGGATAATATATGATTAACTGATACATTTTTTAAAATGAAAGCTTAGGGGTGCTAAGCTATATACACATGTAATTGTACTCTTAAACCTAAGTTTTATGTTTTTTGCATATCGTTACTATTAAGATTTTTTTTTAAAGATAACTTTTTTTTTCGCACATAAAAGATAAGTTCTTTTAAATGACTATCACAGCTAATCAAAAAAATTATGAAAACTAGAGCTGTCCATAAGTCGGGTTAGATCGAATTTGAGTCAAGCCTATGTAAGATATAGACTATTTATGCATAAGTACGAGCCCCTAGCCCAATAGTTTAGACCTCATGTTTAGTCCGATCCTATTTTGAACATTCACTAAGCAAGCTCGAGCCTGGCCTTGCACGTAAAATTATATATATTATATAATTATATATATTACATAATTATAAATTTAATATTATAATTATATATTATATAATTATAATATAATAATGCTCATAGAAATATAAAATTTATGAAATTGTATTTTAGGGTCTGATCTGATCTTTGATCGGGCCAAAATTTTTGGTCGAAGCCCGCTCATTGTATTTGATATATTTTTCCAACCACTCCAAACAACTAAGAGGGCTTTCGAGCTATAATGAGCTATCCGTCTTTTGAATAAGTCTAATGACGACTCCCTTCTATTTTTTCAATAATCAAATGGTGAAATCCAAACAAAACTTCGCTATCATGATTCACTATTTCATAGTTTATGGTTAGGCTTCCTTCTATTAGAAAAAAAAATTGCAAAAATTTTATGCCTTAGAGAGTGCTCCCAAATATTCTAAAAGAAATAATTTTATAGTTCAAAAATCAAAGGAGTGCTACTGGTTTTTCAAGTTGCGATCATATTTTAGCATACAAATAAAAAATATTATAGCACCAAGTTTAATTGGGTTAAAATTGGTACTAAAAATTTTCTAAAAGAAAATATTGTATGGAACTATGAACTAAAAAAATAAGAAACAAACTAAATAGAATTTTTCAAACTTGAGAAGAAGGAAAAAAAAAAGAGACAAAAGCATACCTTCCAATCTGTTTTCATATAGATATATTTCTTTGAGCATGGTTAAATTCCCAATAACTTTTGGAATTGACCCGGTGAATTGATTTGTGGAAAAATTCAAAATCTGCAAGTTGTAGCATTCGCCAATTTCCTTAGGAATTTCACCTGCAAACAAAATAAAAAATCATGGTATTACCTAGTTTACTCCTTAATTTTTCCATTTTGTTCCAAATGTAAAATGGAGAGGTTAAGCTTTGATCATATTTCATTACAAAGTTCAACAAATTAAATGTTCCACTGAATATCTTTGAAATATCTTTTAGACGGGTCTTTGGGTTTATACTTAGGTTATTGATTGACCTTTCTGCCATTAGTTTGAAAAGACCACCTCGTCAATGGGATTAATTAGAAATTGCATGTACTATTAGTAAAGCATTCACACAAGGGCTCCCCATTTCTCTTTCATCTTTTGAACACCCTTTGTTTCCCACCTAATTAAATTTTGATGCATTTTTTTGTCTTTAACAGGGATATAAACCCAACCGTTTAACGCACATACTTTAGTATATATAAATGAAAAATATGTAGAAAAAATTAACGCAAGAAAATTGTAAATTATATTATAGATAACCATGGAGCAGAAGAGGCCTGAATGGCTTGTTTCCTTTCCGCTTAACTATCTCCAAGAATTTCAACAAGCTAGACAAGGAACAGAGGAAGCTAAAAGTTAAATTAGTACCCAATGGCAGCCACCAGATGAAAGATGTGTTAAGGTCAATTTTGATGGTGCTCTGATGACAGAAGATAGCTCAAGTGGTATCGACTTGATTATAAGAGACTCTAAGGGACGGGTAATGGCTACGGCAGCACTAAAGCAAAAATAGGTTGTTGATCCTCTTATAGTAGAAGCATTAGCAGCAGTTAAGGCATTAGAGAAAGCTGGAGATCTTGGATTTAGAGATGTGGTAGTTGAAAGGGATAGTTTGCAAATAATACGGATGATCAATTCCAATGAACAAAATTTAGCTGAAGCTGGGATCCTTATGGATGATGCAAAGGAGTTACTGGCAAACTTTAGATCTGTGCTGGTTCAGCATGTTCGACGAGGAGCTAATGAGGTTGTGCACACATTAGCTAAATTAGCCTTAAGTCGAGGGCAAGATCTTTATTGGATAAAGGAACATCCTCCTTCTATTACTAGTATTTTAGACAAGGATTTTAATAATCTTAATATTTAATAAATGAAGCAATCTTTATCTCAAATATATATATATATATATAACCATAATAACTCCAATTAGAAAAACCGTAACCTAAAAACATGAAAAAAAAATAGAACGTTTTTGGACTTGAGGGAAAAATTGAAGGCGAAGGCATACCATCTAAACTATTTTCAACCATATTACTTCTTTGAGCATGTTTAAACTCACAATTCATTTTATGATATGCCTGGTGTATTGATTTCTAACCCATTTTCAGCTACATTACTAGGTAGAGATATATATTTTTGCCATTATGATTCACTATCAGCTAAAATACTAAGGACTGATTTAGATGTAGTGGAATCCCAGCTTTCAAATTATTTCAGCTGCACCACAGGATGTACTTGGCCCAAAATGGAAAGAAATCAAAGACAAATGCATATAAAGCTTACCTTCTAAGTTATTATGACCCAAATTTACATCTTTGAGTTGTGTTAAATTTTCAATATTTCTTGGAATGAACCCATGGAATTGATTAATAGACAATTCTCATACTTAATTATGAAAAGAAACAAAAATTCTTTTCCAAACACCTATTTTTGTTCAAGCTTACTTCAATTAATAATTAATTGGGCACAAATTTTGTCTTTTCTTTTTCTATTTTTAATTCTCAACAGTACATAGAGCTGTACCTAATTTTTGAATTTATTTCAATCAAACTTCATTGATTGAATTCTGTAAAATTAGAGTTTGTCGAAACAAAAAAAAAAACTTAAAAAAGGAAAACACCAAAAAAAAAAAAGAAATCAGAACTAAAATCTAAAATCAGTACTCATCACTAGATTCCCTGACAAAATCAAATACACTAGAGCCCTTAAATACCCAACATCAAATGGATGCGAGTTGTTAAGATAATTTGACAATAAATCTATTTTTAAGATATCTTTAAGGCTGCATAAAATTGAGGGCATTGCATAACACAATTTGTTGGATTCCAAGTAAAGATATCTCAAAAAAATCAAATTACCTAGGTCCATAAAGCTTATTAAAGGATAAGTTCAACTCATATAATTTCTCAAGCCTCATGTTAAGTCCAAGCCCGTTTTGAACATTCACTATGCAAGTAGGGGCTTGGCCTTGCTCGTATAATTATATAATTATCTATATCACATAATTATAAATATAATAATTATAATTACATATATTATATAATTATAAATATAAAATAATGCTTATAAAAATATAAACTATAATAAATAATATTTTAGGGCCAGACTCGATTTTTGATCGAGCCTAAAATTTGTATCCAATTTTGCTTATTGTATTTGATGTTTTTTCCAAGCCCTCCATACAACCTAGAAGGCTTTCGAGCTTTAACAAATGATCTAACTCCTAAACAGGTCTAGTGACGACTCCATTCAATTTTTTAAAATAATCTAATCGTGAAATCCAAACACAACTTTGCTATCATGATTTACTATTTCATAGTTTATGGGTAGGCTTCCATCTATCAAAAAAAATACAAAAATTTTATGCTTTAGAGAGTGCTCCCATATATTCTAAAAGAAATAATTTTATAGTTCAAAATTCAAAGGAATGCTACCGGTATTTCAAGTTGCTATCATATTTTAGCATGCAAATAAAAAATATTCTAGCACCAAGTTTAATTGGGTTAAAATTGGTACTAAAAAAAATTCTAAAAGAAAATATTGTATGGAATTATGAACTAAAAAATAAGAAACAAACTAAATAGAATTTTTCAGACTCGCGAAAAAAAAAAGAGACAAAAGCATACCTTCCAATCTATTTTCTTCTAGATATATTTTTTTGAGCATGATTAAATTCCCAGTACTTTTTGGAATTGACCCAATGAGTTGATTTATGGATAAATCCAAAATCTGCAAATTGTTGCATTCGCCAACTTCCTCAGGAATATTACCTGCAAACAAAATAAAAAAAAAATCATGGTATTACCTAGGTTACACCAAATTTTTTAGTGTAAACCGAAAATCAAAGAGATTAATTTGTTTATTTGTTTTGTTCCAAATCTAAATTGGAGAGGTTAAGCTTTGATCATGTTTCATTAAAAGGTTCAATAAATTAAATGTTCCACTGAAATATCTTTGAAATTTCTCTTTAGACAGGTTTTTGGGTTTATACGTAGGTTATTGATTGACCTTTCCGCAATTAGTTTGAAAAGGCTACTCCGTCAATGGGATTGATTGCAAATTGAATGTATTTTTAGTAAAGCATTTACACGAAGGTTCCCCATTTCTCTTTCATCTTTTGAGCACCCTTTGTTTCCCACCTAATTGAATTTCGATGCATTTTCTTTTGTTCTTAACAAGAATATAAACCCGATCGTTTAACTAGAATTATGATATTTAATAATTAAGCTCAAATAGGATTCAAGTAATAATTTTACTATTCATCATTAGTTCAGGTAAGGTTCAAGCAGTAATTTTAGGGTATTTTATATTTTGATCATAATTATCAAGAATATTTTTTAAATATTATTTTATACATTTTTATAAATTATTTATTATTATTATTTAATTAAATCATTTGCTTAAACAACTTATGGAGCATTCTCGAATTCTAAGTAAAGATTTTCATATGGTCTTTATAGACCTAAAGAAAGCATATTATAAAGTGCCCAGGGAGATACTATAGTGGTTCTTAATGAAGAAAATGGTTCCTATGAAATCTATTGAAATAATTAAGGACATGTATGGAGATGTAAGGATACACATGAGGACATATGGAGGGCAAACAACAGAATTTCTTATCACAGTGGGATTACATCAATGGTCAACGCTAAGTCTATTCTTGTTTGTGGTAGTAATAGACGAACTGGTAAAATCCATCAGGATAAGGTGCCTTGGTGTATGATGTTTGTAAATAATATTGTATTATGTGCAAACATATGAAAATCATGAATTGTGAAGACAGTTGCTTGAATCAAAAAGGTTTAAATTAAGCAAAGTAAAGTCTGAATACATAGAATGCAAATTCAATTTAAACAAAGAGGAAGATTAGAATGTAGTGGTGTTAGATGGGGTGGCAAAACCTAAGTGTAACCATTTTTGATATTTGGAATCGATAGTACAAATGGATGGTGATGTGACCCATAGGATCCAGGTTAGATGGAGTAAGTAGAGAAATCTACAGATGTCTTGTGCAATAAAAAAATTCCTATATGGTTGAAAGGAAAATTTATGAAATAGTTGTTAGACTAATATTACTATGTGGTAGTAAATGTTAAACGACTAAAAGACTGCATATATAAAAGTTGAGGGTAGCAGAAATGTGAATATTATGGTGGATGTGCAGATATACAAGAAAGGATAGAAGGAAAAGTGAAAACATTCGTAAAAAGTTTGGAGTTATACCTATTGAAGATAAGATGCGTGAAAGTCATTTACGTTGGTTTAGACACATGCGTTGTATACCTATAGATGCACAAATTAGGAGAGTAAAAGCTATGAATGATAAAGGAATGGTAAAGGCTAGAGGAAGGTTGAAAAAGATTTGGAAGGAAGTAATTTGAAAAGATATGGGGGCATTAGAGTTAGATGAATACATTGCATCGGATAAGAATGCGTGGATGAGGAGAATTCATATGGATAGTTCAACGCGAGTTCAGATATTAGTTCATATAGCCTACCCCAATTTATTAGGATAAAAGCTATGATGATGATGATGATGACGATGACGATGGTGATGAATAATATTCAATTAAATTAATTGATTAAGTATTTAATTATAATTTTTAACATTAATTTATTTTTATGAGTTAATGTAAATTTATTAATTTAATTTTTTTATAATAATATGCATTAAAATTGATTTTAATTTTAAATTTAAAAGTAAAATTTGACTTAATAAACGGGTATTTAGTGGATTCTAATAGTTAATAGATATTTCTTATATTATATAGTAGGCGTTTAAGTAGTAAAAATAAAAATAGTCAAGTAGTTAATCGAGTTCGGGTATTATAAAATAAAATATAATCCGAGTTCAAGTACCTAAAAATTAACAGGTACCCTACCTATTGACATTCCTATTCCTTAATCACTTTCACCATTGTTGCTTGCATTTGTTGTTGGAAACTTTTTTATTTGTTAATTAATTATCTAAAATTTAAAATCAAACTTATTGATAATTGAATATCCATTATGAAATGTGTAAAAAAACTAAGATATGACTGTATACTGTCATAAGTTGTGATAACCGAAAATTTTTCCTATTTTTCGTATTAATTACCCGGAAATAAATAAATAAAGTTATTTAGGAGGATTGGAATATATTGAATTTCGGAAATTGATGAAGTGATGAATTGAGAGAAATTATTTTGTATATTAAGAGATCCAAAATAATAAGGAATAAAATGGGTATATTTATATCCATATAAATATAATTAGTGTATTTATATATATTTATAAATATAAATATATATAATTAAAAAAAAAGGTAGGAATCGGGACAACCCGATTCCCTGCCTTGTTCTCCTCTATTTCAAAACAGAGGAGAAAACGAAGCCAAAAAGGGGGGAAGCCGACCCCTGGCCAAGCGAGAGAGGAGGAAGGGAAGGAGAGAGGCGTCGCCGGCGAGACGAAGGGGAAGAGGAGAAGCAACCGGCGACGACCCAAAGTGAAAAAAGAGAAGAAAATCAGGGGAAAACCGAAAGGAAAAAGAAAAAAGAGGAAACGGCGGTGCCGGCAGACCCGGTCACCGCCACTGCCTTCTCATCGTCGCGAAGGCGAACCAAAGGGAGAGGAGTCGCCGGTGGTGGAAGAGAAGACGAAAAAGAGGGAGAAAAAGAGAAGAAGGAGGCCGAACCTTCTGCCGCCAAATCAGGTGCCGTCGCCGTCGATCTGGAGGAATGGAGGGCGGATCCAGTCTCGCGGCCATCTCCGCTAGCTGAGGAAGGCTGAACCGGTGAAGGACCGATCGTCGGAGGCTGAACCGGCCGGTGAGTGCTGAACCGGTCCGAACCGGTTCAGACCAAGAAAAAAAAAGAGAAAAGAAAAGAAAAAGAAAAGAAAAGAAAGGAAAAAGAAAGAGAAGAAAAAGAAAGGAAAGAGAAGAAGAAGAAGAAGAAAGAAGAAAAAAGAGAGAGAAGAAAGAAAGGAAGAAAAGAAAGAAAGAAGGAAAAAAAAAGGAAGAAGAAAGAGAAGAAAAGGAAGGAAAGAAAAGAAAAGAATAATAAGGAATTTAAAGATTTTTGCAATATTCCGTAGAAATTTATGGAATTTATTAAATTTCTTTCTAAGCGAATATATGTGTATTAAATTGTGGCAGCATGGAAATGAGGCTAGTGGTGAAGTTCGGCTAGGCTCTGAAACACGCTAAGCTTTGGCGAATAGGTAAGATACTTTTATAAAGCATTAGTAGCATTATATTGTATGTTTTGGGATTATGATTTTTATATGATGCATTGATGGAATGATTTTAAATACTAAGAGGACCCACAACTGATGGTGGGGGTCTTAGTAAGAGATAAAGGAATTGTGAGAATCAACGGCTGTGGTTATAAATTGTGTTTTCCTTGCAGGAGGTTTAGTAAAAATTAGGCCGTTATGCTGCTGAAATTTTTAGAAAAATGTTTGAGGAAAAAGATTAAGTTTCTCACATAAATGGAATCTTGGAGATAATTATTGAAAATAAACATTTAAAGGACTTTATTGTATTACTGGAAAAAGTTGATATTGAAATCAAGGAGAAGATAGATCATTGAGCACGATAACGTGATGGATTTTATGGTTTAAGCCTTATAGAATCGATAAATCAAGTCATCTTAATATCACAAAATGATTATCAAGTTGAGATTGAGGTGGAATTATCTGTTGGGCGGATCACGGATAAAAGTGATGATGATTATACGATATAACTTAAAAGAGAGAATCGAAGTTGCAATTTAGATGGTCGAATGACTGAATTGCGGAATTATAAATTGAGTGATGATTTCGGAACTGATAGATTCAAATAAATGGGCGTCACACATGTGATTATACGGATTCAATTATAACCTTGTAATAGGTCTCGAAAAACATTCTCTCACATTTGAGTGACTTGGAGAAATTTAGAGGACAGGATGAATGGTCTGTCTTAGTAGTATGATTGAGATGATAATAATAAGAAAGTAGACTATGATGGCTTATGGACATTTGATAGAACACAAGTCTACATAAAAATGTACTTGTACATATCGATATTAAATAGATGTGAACTAATATTTTTGCAATAATATGGATAGTCGTAAGGCGATTTAAATGATTGAAACATTGTTGATAGTGGAAATTGGTAAATTCTTTTAAGTGGATAAATTGCCAACCAAAAAATTGAATCGATGATGCTTTATAAATAATTCTAGCATGTTATTACATTCTACAGGCCATATGAAAAGTGAATTGAGGATTGTGATATGATTTTATGATAGTGAATGAAATTGAACCGCAAGTCGAAAATTTTGAATGTGTGCCAATAGGTCAAACCATAAATAGATTTGATAAGTGATTATTTGATCTTGTGATTCTGTGATCCTCGATGTCGACTCTGGAATAGATATCAAATGAGGATATTGGTATTGCATAATTTCAGTATCTTGATGGCTATATAGAAACATGGTATTTAAATGCTCATAGATATTAAGAGGATTCATACTAATGATGTGGTCCTAGTATTGATAATGAAATGTACAAATGAACTGTTATAGTCGATAACTATTGAGAAAGGTTATTGGATACCGAATGGTTTGAATACCAAGTGATTTGATCACTGAATAATTGAATACTAAGCAATTTGAATACCGAATGAAATGAATATGGAATGATTTGAATATTGATTTATTGATTAGACAGAAAGAAAGTTTTGAAACCGAATAATTGATGGTGATAAATTTAGATGAATTGCTTCACTGTATAAGACGAAAATATTGTTTATATCGATATTTGAAAATAGTACCAAAGTTGCTTACTGAAAAGGTTTTATAGCATCACTTTTAAACATGACTTGCTATCACTTGAGATGCTATAACAGCATTTATATGAATGCTATAAAGTATAGTTTAATTTTAAAAGAAAGTATATGGTATATTTATATATTTTGATATATGAAGCCTCTTACAGAATTTTACCTATGCTTTACATGATTTTGACAAGAAAAGATAAAGATTTAAATGTTTTATGAGACTGTAGGCACCCTAAAAGAATTAAATTCAATAAAGCATAGTGGAAACCGCCTAATTGGAGCTTTGCTCATTAGGCAGAGATTCTTATCCGACAATAGTCTTGGACAGGTCTCAGTTATGCCTGATCAGTGGAGCTGAGAGAGATGAGGTCTATGGCCATAGATAGCGTCCTAGTTGGTTTACAGGGGACGATGACATGATTTTCACTGCTAGCTACAGTGATTTAAGTCTTTATTGATAGAGTGATAAGGATCTAGCCTAGTCTCTAACCGATATGATATGAAGTCTAGAGTATGATTTTATTGATATGAACTCTAGACTTGACATGATTTATGCAGTACATGAGACATGTTTGAAATGAAATATATTTTGAAACAGTACATGTTTTAAACATGTTTTAAAAGTACATGTGATATGATTTCGACACTTATATGATATATATGATTTTGTGTCGAACTTGAAATGATATGCGGTCTAGAGTATAGATTGATTTGATATGAACTCTAGACCTGATATGACTTATAGTATATGAAAAATGTTTTAAAACCGCACATGTTTTAGACATGCTCTAAAAAGGAATACATGAATTGAAATTGAACATGTTCGTATCATGTCTTAAAAGTAAATATGAAATGAATTGAAAACTTATATGTTTTAGCATGTTCTAAAAGCATATATGATACAATTTGAAATGATAGCGGTTTATATAGTAAAATTACATAAATTGCCTACTAAATCATGACATAATAGTATGCTTTTTACATAAGATATGTCATGGCCTTATATGGTACAAAAACATGAAGAGTATATGAGGAGTATCACGACTTGGTGGTAACGATATTTCATCTACATGATGTTATGATATGATGTGATACATGAACATAGAATATGCATGAAGAGAATTATGATTTCGTACCACCGTGATCATGATCCTCTATATGGAAAGTGATAGGAGATGACAGAATACAGAAGTATGATTATGAACGAAAAGTGACTGATACGATATCTCAATTAGACATAGTGTACTATGAGATTGATGAGAATATGGACTAATAGTATATGATATTCAAATTGGACATGACATATTGTTGTGCGATGACTTGATAGGATATCTCAATTAAACATGATACACGATGCATTGTTGTGCGATACATCGGGGTATAAGGATAAGAAGATTGAAAATGATTATTGATTTATTTAAAAGTCTAAGTGATAGACAGATGACAAGAATTGAGATAATAAAATGTTATCGATGAAAAAGGTGAACTGTAATTGCAAACTTGCAAGTTTTAAGCATTGCGATTTAAGACAGTATAATTCTACTCTTGTATTTATATTAGTATCTTATTGAGCTGCGGTTTTGCTCAGCCCACTAAATTTCATCTCTTTCCAGATTATTGAAGTTACAATATGCTATGAGACCTTTTACGTGGGCCTTCGGAGATGGTATACAGGTTTGGCACCGGTCATTATCCTACGAATCCATTTCGTTACTTTGAGGTATACATTTTTGTAAATCTCTTATTTACATGTACAGACTTTAATTAATACATAGTACGTACGTTGTCCAGTGAGTCGGGATGTAACTTAGAAGTGTGGTAAATTATTGTATAAAGAATCAGTGAAATCAGAGTAGTAATTACACTGACACCGAATACAAACCTTAAAACAAAAAAGAAAAATTTAGTCCATAAATTTGTAGACTAAGAAAAGTATGAGTATTAAGTGAATGTCGCGGTCTTCAGGTCGTGACATAAGTGTAGAAAAATTATACTGCCAATGCATCAAATATATTTTTTAATTTTTAAATATATATTTTATTATGAAGACTGCAAATTTTATGTATTGAAACTGTAAATAAATAAAAGACATTAAATAAGCTAAGTATTGAAATGTATCCTGTAATTCTTATTATTTTAAGTAATGAAAACAAATATTTTAATTTGAAGCATCTAGCAAGAAATGATTAATATATATTGGATTTATATAAATAGGTTCGAGATACTATGAAGACCGAGAATTTTCTAAATAAATATAAGGTATCCGGAAAAATTTAATTTAGACAAATTGAAATCCAAATTAAATAAGAATGAAATTGGAGAAAAATATATTTGGATATCAAGAAATCCAGATTTAATCCAAAATAAAAATATGTAATTTTATATTTATATAAGGTTATTATATAAATATATTGTTTTGAATAAATATATATACATTCATATATGGAATATATGTATATATCATATGTTGAAATACCATTTTTATATCATTGAATATATATGTATATGTAAATTTTTGTACATTTATGTATATATATATATATATATATAATATATATGAAATATATATATATATATATATATATATATAGAATTTTGAATTAAAGTATACATGTATAAACGGTTTATATATGAAATATATACTTATATATATAAACATATACATATATATATATATGAAGTATATGTATAATATTTTAAATTGAAGTATATATATATATATATATATAGGGTTTATACAAATTATATGTATATCAAATATAGTAAATATATATAATTATATGTATATAATTATATATATAATATAAAATATAAAAAAAAAAAAAAGAAAGAAACGGGCGGGAATCGGGATAACCCGATTCCCAGCCTTTCTCCTCTGTTTCAAAACAGAGGAGAAATAAAAGAGAAAACAAAGAGGGAAAGGAGAGCCGGGCGGTGCCGGGAGGAGGAAGAGACAACACCGCCGCCGGTGAGCCGAGGAGAGGAAGCTGACGTCGGTGCCAACGGCGGGAAAGAAAAACGGAAAACAGAAGCGAAGAGGAAAACGAGAGAAGCGGGTGAAACCGAAGAGAAAAAGAAAAGGGGGAAACGGCGGTGCCGGTGGATCCAGGCACCGCCACCGCAACCTCGACGTCGGCAAGAGTGAGGGGAATGTGAGAGGAGCCACCGACGGCAAAGGAAACGGCGGAGGAAGGAAGAAACAGAGAAGAAAGAGGTCGAAACCCACGGCCCAGATTCGCCACCGCCGGTTCCGCCGCTGGCGAAATCGAGACCAGATCCGGTATCCCTGCAACCTCGGCAAGCTGTGGAGTGGCCGAACCGCCAGAATGGGTGGCCGCCGGTGACCGAACCGGCCAGCAGAAGTGAACCGGCCAGAAAAAAAAAACAGAACAGAAAAGAAAAAGGAAAGAAAAAGAAAAGAAAGAAGAAAAGAAAAGAAAAGGAGAAAGAAAAGAAGGAAGAAGAAGAAGAAGGAAAGGAAAAAGAAAGAGAAGAAAAAAAATGTGGTAAGGAAAATATAGAAAATAAATTGATGGTATTTATTGAATAAATTATGGTTATATTGATGTAGTGCATTGATATTGAAATTGTAGTAAAGCGGAAATGCGACGAATGGTGGAGTTCGGCAATGCTCGAAAATCAGAAAGTGCGCCAAGCTTGGCGAATAGGTAAGATACTTTTATAAAGCATTAGTAGCTTTATATTGTATGTGTGAATTATGATATTTTTTTTATGATGCATTCATTTAAATTGATTTGCTAAAAAATGCTAAGAGGACTTACAACTGATGGTGGGGGTCTTAGTAAGGTAAAAATTGGTGAGAATCAACGGCTGCAAGTATAAATTGTATTTCTTTGCAGGAGGTTTAAAGGAAATTAAGCCATTATGCTGCCGAAATTTCCACGAAAATGTTTAAGGAAAAATATTAATTTCTCATCTAAATGGAATTTTGAAAGAATTATCGAAGATGAGCTTGAAAGGATATTACTGTGTCATAAAAAAAATGGATTTTTAAATAGTTGAAAAGGTTAATGGATGAGCACAATAACGTGGGAAATTTTGTTGCGAATCTTATAGAGTTGATGATTCGAGTTATTTTAATATTATAAGTTGACTATCGAGCAGAAATTGAGGTGGGATATCGATAATTGGAGTATTGATGGAAGTAACGATGATTATACGATATTACCTTGAAAAGAAGATCATAGTTGAAAATTGATGATTAAATGATTTGGATTGTGAAGCTCTTAACGGAGTAGTGATTTCCAGAATTTACCGAGTTCGGTTTCCTGATTTTTGAAATAATTCCGAACGTGATAATATGGACAAATTCGAGAGATCGAAATGGAGATTGAATTACGATACAATCCGATCAATTATGGATACAAAGAAATGAGTGATAAATATGTGAAAAGATGATTGTGCTTATAACCTTAGAATAGATCTTGAATAATAAGATCGATAATTGCATAAGTTCGGATAAAATCATAAAGGCCACATGAAAATTGATTTGAGGATTTAGATACGATTTTGTGATAGTAAATGAAATTGAACCTCAAATCGGAAATGATGAACATGTATCAATAGATCAAATCATAGATGGATTTGATAAGTGATTATCGATTTTGTGATTCTGTTATCCTTGATGTCGATTCTGGAACAGATATTGAATGATGATATTATTATTTGCATAATTTTGGTAACTTGATGACTATTTAGAAATTGATGTTTAAATGCTTATAGAAACTTAGAGGATTCATACAAATGAAGCGATCCTAATATTGATGATGAGATGTATAAATGATTATTATAATAGTCGATGTGATTGAGAAAGGATATTGAATACCAAATGGTCTGAATACCAAGTGATTCGATTTCCGAATGAATTGAGTACTGAGCAAGTTGAATATTAAATTAAAGGAATAGTGAATGAAATAAATAGTGATTTACTGATTTGACAGAAAGAAAGTCTTGAAATCGAATAGTTGATGGCGATAAAGTTGAATGAATCGCTTCTCTGTATTTGATGAAAATATTACCGAAGTTGCATACTGAAATGTTTTACAGCATCGCATTTAAGCATGCTTTCTTGTAACTTGAAACATTTTAATAATGTTTATATGAATACTGAAAAGTATTGATTTGTTTTGAAATGAAAGTATATGGTAGATATATATATTTTGATATATGAAATATCATTCAGAATTTTACCATATGTTTTACATGATATTGAAAATAAAGCTATAGATTTAAATGTTTTATGAGACTGTAGGCACCCTAAGAGAATTAAATTCAATAAAGCATAGTGGAAATCGCCTAATTGGAGCTTTGCTCATTAGGCAGATATGCTTGTCCGACAATAGTCGTGGACAGGTCTCAGTCACGCCTGATCAGTGGGGCTGAGAGAGATGAGGTCTATGGCCATAGATAGCGCCCTAGTTGGTTTCCAGGGGACGATGATATGATTCACTGCTAGCTACAGTGATTTAAGTCTTTATTGATAGAGATGATAGGGATCTAGCCTAGTCTCTAATTGATATGATATGAAGTCTAGAGTATGATTTTATTGATATGAACTCTAGACTTGACATGATTTATACTGTACATGAAACAGATTTGAAATGAAATATATTTTGATACAATACATGTTTTAAACATGTTTTAAAAGTCCATGAGATATGATTTCGACACTTATATGATTTATACGTAATTTTGTGTCGAACATGGCATGATATGCGGTCTAGAGTATAGTTTGATTTGATATGAACTCTAGACCTGATATGATTTACAGTATATGTTTTAAAAGTATATGATAAATGATTTCGACACTGTCATGATTTATATACGATTTTGTGTCGAATTTAAAATGATATGCGGTTTAGAGTATAAATCGATTTGAAATGAACTCTAGACCTGATATGACTTATAGTATATGAAAAATGTTTTAAAACCGCACATGTTTTAGACATGCTCTGAAAATGAATACATGAATTGAAATTGAACATGTTTTTATCATGCCATAAAGGTAGACTTGAATGAATTGAAAATTCATACGTGGAGCATGTTCTAAAGTACATATGACACGATTAGAGATGATAGCGGTTTATACAGTAAAGTTACATAATTGCATATTAAACCTTGACATGATAATATGCTTCGTACACGAGTTTCATGATAAATGTCATGACTCGACATAAATGATATTTCATCTAGACGATGACATGATATGATACATGGACATATGATAGATATGAAGAGAATTGTGAACTTACACTGTGGTGATCATGATTTCTCTATAAGGAAAAGTGATATGAGATGATAAACTACAGGAGTACGATTATGAAATATAAAGTGAATTGATATGGTGCTTCAATTGGACATGATGTACTCCGAGATAGAGGAAAATATAGACTAATAGTATATGACATTCAATTTGGATACGACAGATTGTTGTGTGATGCACTATAGTGTAAGGACAAGAAGACTGAAAAGTGATTATGATGATAATTGTAAAAGTATAAGTGATAGACAGATGACAAGAATGAGATAATGATATGTTATCGATGAGAAAGGATTAACTGTGATTGCAAATTTGCAAGTTTTAAGCATTGCAGATTAAGACAGTGTAATCCTACTCTTGTATTTATATTAGTATCTTACTGAGCCGTGGTTTTGCTCACCCCACTAAATTTCATCTCTTTCAGATTATTGAAGTTAACATCTGCCATGTGAGCTGCTCAGTGGGCATCGGAGACGGTATATGGACTTAGTACTAGTCTCCCGAGGTATATGTGTCTTATAAAATACTTGTTTACATGTAAGACTTAAATTGATGCAAAGTACATATTCTGTTTAACAAGTTGGGATGTAACTAAGAATCGTTTTCGTGGTTGTTAAATATTTAAATGGAATAACTATAGGTCACCGAGATAGTATAGTAACTACACTGACACCGAATACAAACCTTAAAATGAAAAAGAAAAATTTAGTCCATAAATTTGTAGACTAAGAAAAGTATGAGTATAAAGGAAAGTCGTGGCCTTCGGGTCGTGACAGATACACATATATATTTAATAAAGAAAATAAATAGATAAATTTACATTAATAAACAAGTTAGTGAATATATACAAATGCACTATAAAAACCTAAGTGCATATCTTGTAAGTGATTAAATAATTAAAAGAACAAATAAATAAATATATATTTAACTAAAGGATGCAAGTATACTAAATTAAATGTGATATACATAAGTATATATAAATATATATAGAGAGAGAGAGAGAGACAAAATAGAGGAAAGTAAGATATATGTATACATGCTAATATATATATATATATATATATATATTAGACGTAAGTAAATATATAATACAATATATACATACATGTATATAAAATATGTATGTGCATGTAAAATATCATAAAATATATACAAATAAGGTAAGTGTATATATATTTATTTAAAAAATAAAAATAAAAATAGAAAAAACCATCGGCTTCCCTCGTGGGAACAAGATTTGAAAAAGAGTGAGGTAAAGGACTCTGCCCGATCCCCTGCCAAAACCAATAAAAAAAAACAGATCAAAGAAAAGAAAGTGGAAGGAGAAGAGAACGTTGAGAGGAAGTTGAAGAAAGCTGCAGCCTAAGAGATTGAGAGACGGCAAAGAAGGACTACATCCGAATGAGTGAGGAGGAAGAGTGGGACGAGAGAAAGAAAAGAAAGTGGATTGAAGAAGGAGAGACAAGAAAGCAACCTGCAGATCGTGAAAGAAGAAAGAAGCTTGCTGTAGCCAAGGGAGAGTGGAGAAAGAAGGCTGCAGCAACCTGGGAGAACTGAGGGATGACACGAACATGGGAAGAAGACCTGGATCAGGTCTGAAACGTAGCAGTTCTCGTAAAGAAGAAAAGCCGAAACTCATCTGGAAACGTAAACTGCGCAAGATGATTCGGTGGTCTAAAACGACAAAAAACAGGGGTTGTTGAAGGAGTCAAACAGGGGGCTTTCTGCTGGTTCAAAAAAATAGAGCAGCAACAAGAGGCTGCTATCCTTTCCATTCTCAACAAAACAGAAAGCACGTAGAGGATAGTGAGGCTAAAAATGTAACCTCTGAAGGCTATTTTGGGCCGTTGTTGACAAAAATGAAGCTGGGTGAGAGTAAGGAGTGGACCGAGAAAACAAAAGAAAAAGAAAACAGAAGAGAAAGATTGAGCTAGGAAGAATCAGAATGATGAAGAAGCAGTAGGTAGCGGATAGGCTAGGCATTGGAAACAGGGAGAAGAAGCCAGCTGTTTGAGGTATGGTGCAGCGTGAAATGGGGGTGTTAGGTGCCTTTGAAGGTTACTAGTTGAATGAGTAAGTATTCTATCATTTACCAATCTATTAATTCTATTTATAGAGATATGACCTAATCTCCGGTACCATAATGTGAAAGAGTCCTCATTCATAACACATCTTTTAGTGCCAGTTTGAACATGCAAGGCGTTATGAGCAGTGTCATTTGCAAATCAATAGAGAAAAGACCATCACATAAGGTACCATTCCCAACAATATCAAACTTAAAATATATCAATACTGATTTATTTGAAAATTGAAAGGAAGATCCATAAGGTACCAGCCTAGAAACAAAGATTAAATTTCTCGAGAAACTAGGAATATAAAAGGTTTTTTCTAATTGCAAAACAAAACCACTCCTAAGAACTAAAGTGCACGTTCCAACGCCTTCAACATGCGAGCGCATCTTGTTTCCTGAATAGATGCTCTCCTCATTTCCCACTTGCTTCCTTAGGTTTGTCATACCCTATAAGGAAGTCGAAATGTGAATTGTAAATCCAGAATCAATCCACCATGTGTTATGATTAACCTCAACCATATTTGATTCAAAACAAACATATGAGAGTGGATTACCTTTCTTAACGAGCCACTGCTGAAGCTTGGCACAATCCTTCATGTGTCCCTTCTTTTTACAAAAAAAACACTTGGACTCTTTCTTAATGTCAGCTTGGGAAGGGATTTTCCCTCTTCCCTTGTTCTTGGCTCGATCCTTGGCCTTTCATTGGCTTGCAAGAAATGCACGTTCACCCGATTCGATAAGCAGTCTTCCCTCCTCTTAAACACACATGGTCATCAATTCATTGATGGTCCAGTTATCCTTATGTGTGTTATAAGATATCTTGAATGGTCCGTACTGCTTTGGTAGAGTGTTCAATATGTAGTGCACAAGGAAAGATTCAGACATCTCCACCTCTAGCTTCTTGAGTTGGGCCGCTATATCTCTCATGGCCATTATGTGCTCGCGCACTCCTTTGACACTGGTGAGCCTCATCGATGGAAATTTCATTATTAGGGTGCTAGCCAACGCTTTGTCTGAAGTGACAAACTGATCATCTATGGCCTTCAGTAAGGTCCTAATGTTGGTATGCTGTTCGACAGAACCACGTATCCCAGCAGATGTCTTTGTCTTTATATACATGACACTAAGGCGATTGGATCGCTCCCAGCGTTCATGTAAAGCTACTTGAGCAGGAGTGCTGGTCTCAGTCAATACGGGCTCGTCTTTCCTTATAGCATAGTCTATATCCATGCACCCTAATAGGAGGAGAACTCTCTCCTTCCAAACCTTGTAGTTCTCTCTATCCAACTCGGGAACTTCCAGGTTAATACTAGCCTGAGGAAACACTGCATATAGAAAAACAACATGCTTATGTATCTAGAATTTTTGAGGCAAACTTAACTATGTCTACCAATGTAAATATATTTTATTAATGAATATCAAACATAAAACTTGCCTGTGGGCTAAAGTTCTAATTCTAATAGATTCATATCATAATGATAAAACTATCAAATTATATCATTTCCTAATCCCTGTGAGTAAATTAAGAAACTAATTTGATATTTTATCCTAATTAGTTATAAAATTATAATAAAAATTCATGTGGGATAAAATTTATCATAACCTTATAACTAATCACAATTTATGTCTAATACCATTATGTGATTTTACAAATATAATTTTACTTAATTAAGGTTGTTGTGGCTAATCCCTAATTAAATAAATTATAAATCACTTAGATATATTGGTAAAATTCTAAGTTTATTCATATTTTAAAAATTGCAATTATCATAAGGCAACTTTAATTCCAAATAATATGAATAACTTAGCTACATGTGCTTTTAGTATAAAAATAACAAAATTATACATATTCAAAATGAGCACATATACACATTCAAATCAAATTTTCATAATTTAATCATAATTTTATGATAATTTTCACAAAATTATTCAATTTAAAATTACAGCATTTATAAAAATTTCAAATTTATGAAAAATCCTCATAAAATCCAAAATAATGAGAAGTTTTCATAATTATGTTAATTTTGTGAAAATAATCTAATTATGAAAAATTACAGAATTGAAAATTTGATACAAAACTCCCCAAAATATAATTATTTGGCCTAAATTAAATAATTTTAATTGCTTAAATAAATCTTTAAGGCCTAAAATAAAATAAACCAAATGGCCTTTTAATCCATATGCCCAAATAATTAAACAATCCAGCCCAAAATAAAAGAAAAAACCCATAAATTATATGGCCCAAAACTAACCAAATAAACCCAAACAGTGGCCCAAAGCCGAATGGCCCAAAAAGGGTTTCTTTTCCTTTTTTTTTTTTAACAATACGGTTCTACTGTAGAACCAGGCGCGGGCGCGTGAGTCGCACGCGCCCGCCTTCCACCATCGGGCACATGGCACACGCCCACATTCCACAATTTGGAGCATGAATCCCACGCGCTAGTTCCAATATCGGGCGCGTGCCCGAACGAGCAGTTTGCAGAATTTTTGGGTTTTTTGACCCAACTCGGTATAAACTCCTTCAAACAGTCCCTTTTTTCATGTATTTTTTATCCTTAGAGCTCTCCAACAATAGATCTCAAATATTTGAGCCAAAACAAGATCCAAAACACTCAAAATCAGAATGGGTTTCATACATGCCGAATCTTGAGGTTTCAAAATTGGGTTTTTAATGGATTTTCTCTTTAAATCTTCAACAAGGCAGAGGTTATACTACGGCTCTAATGCCAAATGTAGGATTAAATTAAGCTTAAACATGCTTCTAAATATACATGAAACATGCTTTAATCTATATGCGAAAAAATACTGTAAGGATCGAAACTAACCTCCAGCCATTGCTTTGCTATCTGTCTGATTTTGATCTGTAAGATCCAATTCTACCCTACTGTAGAGCCTAATTACATAAAAGTAATAATGGAAATTAAATAAATAAAGAATATTGATTTCCAACAAGGGTGAAAAGCTCCTTGACTTGAGGTGAGAACGGAGCAAATTATGAGAAATACATGACGGGCGAGTACGCTGGCAGCTCACCAATGAGCGAGCAAGAGGACATTCGCCAATGGTCACGGTAAGTTGGACAATGGCGTGGGCGAATAGATGAGTTCGCCAGCAAGTTGCGTGAGGTGATCACCCGAGTGGGCGAGGACATGTAATCGCCCATATATATTGAATAAACTGGAACGGAATTAGCAAAGATAAATGAAAATAGATTCAACCATTTGGCAGCCAAAATTGACTCATAAGTCATACGGTTGAAGAAAATTAACGGAGAAGAGGTTGAAGTCAGTAAGGAATTTACCTGATTGGTTGAGAAAGTAAACAAAGTCTGCAGCAGAAGAAAAAGAGTGTGAAAGGAAGACTTTCTCGCCCTTTGTAAGTGCAGATTTTCTTCATGCATTAAATGCATGATAGATGTGAGGAATGATGAAGAAACAGGATAAGAGGCAGGTGGTGGCTATTGATTGGTTGAGCATAGCTATATAAGAAGAAACAATTGAGGATAACAGGGTTAGCCAACTCCAGCTTCTTCACGAGAGCCATTTCTCTGTTTCTTCCATTTCTCTGCCATGTTTGATCTACTGAGTTTCACTCTTCAGTTGGCTAAACGAGTAAACTAGCTTGTAAACCTTTCCCTCCTTAGTTTGATGAGCTGAAGGAATAAGCAAATAGAGGCCAACATGAGATGGAAAGCAACCTGTTCTGGAAATGCAGTGGTTAAGGTGAGTTTCATATTTTCTGAGGAGTTCTTGATGCTCAATGATAGATTTCTATGTTTTATGAAGTAATAAACATACATACAGTTTTGTTTTTAGTTAGATCTTTGGAGAATATGAAAACAAGGAAAATAATGGAATAAGTGACGAGAATGGCGACTATTGTGTTCGCCAATGATGAAAATTAGTAATCGCCAAAGAGGCGAGTAGATAATAAGTAACTCGCCAATGTAAAGTTGTGTCAAAGGGCGAGAACGCCCAATTCTAGTGAAGTGAATTAATGGGCGAGCTCAAATGCAAATGCGTTGGGCGAATTGGTATTATGGGCGAACTCCCACAATTAAGCCAATGCAGGCCTCGTGAGTTGAATGTTGGGCGAGCTCACAAACCTAGGGTGAGTAATCGCGGGCGAGCTCACACGTGGAAGCCATTTGGTGAATGGCGAGCTCGTCTGGGTTAGCTAATTGGGGGCTCTGTTGGGCGAGTAGTCATTTGATTTATTTCAATCTCGCCTAGTGATATGAAAAGAAATATTAATAGAATTTATAATTATTTGCAGCCGATAATTTGGAATGGTTATGGGCGAACAGAGAGCAGGGCGAAGCAAGGCTTCGTTGGAACAGGTAAGGGAGATATGTGTGAAGTAATGCATGTCCTGTGGAGTAAGTTTTATGAAAACATGAAGTTAAATGTTTTGTTTTCTGACATGCATTGTTTGAGAAAAGTTATTTTGATAATTATTTTGATACGGGCGAGCTAAAGGCCGACCCCTATGTTGTTTTGGGTGAACTGATACAGGGCGGGCGAGTCCTTGTATTTTTATGTCGGACGAATTGGTTTTGGCGGGCGAGCCAAGCCCTTTTATAGTTTTATACACCCGTATATAGTTGCAAGGGCGGGCGAAACCGTTTTAAAGAAAACTATAAGGTGAGCCAAGTGGCAAGCTCTCTTTTATGAGAACTGGGCGAGTGCCCTTGTTTTAAAGAGAAATCCGGGTAAAGCCATAGTCGGGCGAACCCTTTTTAAGCTGTTGGGGCGGGCGGCCTTTTAAACTGAAGGCGGGCGAACTGCTATCAACGAGATTTCTGTTTTGAAAAGCTAAGTGTCGGGCGAATACTAATTCACCGTCTTGTCGAGTTAGTCAGGGGCGAGCCGTGAAGGGCGAGCTGATCCTGGCGAACGGTTTTAAAGTTTAAATTCTTATACGAAAAATGAATTATTTTAAATATTTTCAAAATAGAATATGAAACCTTTTGGGCGAGTTGAATAACGGGCGAGCCATTGAGGGCGAGCCAATTTGCCTTCGATCTAAAGGGTAAAGTTGGGCGGGCGAACACATGTTCTCCGCCATGGGCGAGCTGCCATGGGCAAGCCATGTCGGGCGAGCTAACCATGGGCGAGCAGGTTTTAAAAGTTAGGATTACGGGCTATTTTTGGTGTTTTACTGTTTTATAAGAAATCAAATCATTTTGTGGAAATGATGCATAAGATGTAACTTGATTTTGAGACACTAGGCCATGAGTTCATGCGTTACTATTGCGTGACCCAAATAGGGCGATGGCTCGGTTCAAATAGACCAACGAGTGCACCCTAGGGCGTCACAGGGCTGATGGACCTGCCAAGTCATCAGCGGTCTCGAGGTCACTTGGCAAGTGGACCCGAGGACCACTATAGATTATGGCCATAGATCTGAGATAGCCGTGAGGGGCGATGGCCTACGGGTGCACCCTAAAAGCGGCAGATTCCGTTCTTGCAAGGGGGAGGGGGAACGATGATAGCATGATTTATTTATTGCCTAGTTTCAACTTATAAATTTCTATTTATGGTAAGGATTTGTTGAAATCCTAGATAGTGTTTACTACATTTTAAAGTAAAATGTTAGTCGGTGTTTTGAATGGTGTTTTAAGAGAGTTGCTTATTATATATCCACTGTCTTTTCTACGGGGTTATTGTTAAGAAAAGAATGAATGAGTTGTGATATATATAGTTTTGCTTTATTTAAAGCAGCATGTGTTTCCTTTACTGAGCGTATGAATCGCTCACCCCTTTGTTTTAACTCCACAGATAAGAAGTACACGGAACTGAGAGAATTAGCTATCAGATGGGAATAGCTATGCTTAAAGCACTGAGGCATGACACGTTAAATGTGACAGGTACAGTCTCTTCTCTTTTACATTTCAGACATATGCATACAGTACTACCTTAGTGAAATAAAGGTTAATAGGGGATGTCAGATGTAAGGAATAATGAAAAAGAAATTTCATATTCCATAATTATTAGATAAGTGTTTATCATTTATCACTGTTACTGTTGAATGTTAATGGCATCGCAGACAGCCCAACCGGTAAAGTTGTATGGAAATACGTGAAAAATGTAGTAACGGGATGTTACATGATCCAGTCTCAGAAATCGATGAGCTTGCTTGAATTACTTCTAAGCCTTCCAAGCACTCAAAAACCTCACTAGATGGTGTCTTTTTTTGAGATTAACGTACTTAGGGACTGGAAAGAGCTCTCTTTAATTACTAACGAGAGCATGCTAATTATGGCAATAAAATCACATTTTAACCATCATAAAATCGTGCTTTTAATAGCCAAATATTGAGTTGAGATTCAGCGTGAAATTATGGACCATATTCGAAATTGATCAACCAAATATTTATTTCCATAATTGTGGAGATATACTAACAGCTGCTGCCACCGTAAGGCAACAACAGTAGCTGGGACAGGCATGAAACAAAGCCTTCATGCTAGGTTGAGTTTAGGGGCTGAGAGGTGTTAGAAGAAGGCAAAAACAAAGGAGACAAGGGTACGAAAAAACAGAGTTTTAGTGTTGGATTTTAGGGTCACATGAGGGGCTAAACATGTGGCTTGCTATAAAAACAGAAACAAATGCAACATTTTTCAAAATAGGGGAAAACGTGAAGAGGGAGAAAGTCGAGAATAGAAAAAAAAAGAGGAAAAGAATGGTCGGGCCTTGAAGGATTTTTAGGTAAGGGGTTAATATCTTGAGTTAAGCTTAATATATTGATATGTTGGAATTATATTGAAATAATTATTTATGTAAAAATTGAGAATTTACGACATTTGTGGATAAAGAGAATATAGATATGTGTGATGTGAATTGTAGATTTAAGGATTTTGAAAGTATTAAAGTTGATGAGAAAACGATTCAAGTGATTTAAGATCAATGTGTTCATACATATATATATATATATATATATATAGAAATATATACATACAGATATATGAGTATCAATGATATGATGAGCATTGGAAATGTGTATTAATATACATATAAGTAGCTCATGTGATGTCACTAGGATATAAATGTATATATATTCATATGACTATATGTCACTTACAAATTATAAGGATAAGTTCATTGTATAGGATTTAATTGGATATTTGAGGAGTATGGGTAATATGAAATTTAGTTAAGGAAATATTTTCAAGAGTAAGACAGTATACATTTGGCTAAGATTGATGTGTGTATATAAATATATAAATATACACGCCAATATATATATATATATAGAATTTGTTTATTATTTGAACACGATTATCAATAATAATTTTTAAAAAGTATTTTATACATTTTATATAAATTATTTATTATTATTTAATTAAATCATTTGCTTAGACAACTTATGGAGTGTTCTCGAGTTCTGGGTAAAGATCTTCATATGGTCTTTATAGATTTAGAGAAAGCATATGATGAAATTCTTAGGGAGGTACTATGGTGGTTCTTAATGAATAAAGGATTCCTTTGAAATATTTTGAAATAATTAAAGAAATGGATGGAGATGTAAGGACACAAGTAAGAACATGTTGAGGGCAAACAAAAGAATTTCTTATTAGAGTAGGATTACATCAAGGGTTAACGCTAAGTTCATTCTTGTTTGTTGTAATAATAGACGAACTGGAAAAATCCATCCAAGATAAAGTGTTTTGGTGTATGATGTTTGTAGATATTATTATCTTGAGTGTTGAGACTAGAGTATAGATCAACACAAAGTTGGAATTGTGAAGACAGATACTAGAATCAAGAGGGTTCAAACTAAGCCGAGTGAAGACTAAATACATGAAATGTAAATTCAGTTTAAACAAAGAGGAATACCATAATGTAGTGATGTTAAATGAGATAGCGATACCTTAGTGGGCCCATTTTCGATGTTTGCGATTAATAGGAAAGATGGATGGAGAGATATATGGTGTGAAGACCGCAAATTTTTTGTACCAAGTTTGTAAATAAATGAAGGAATTAAAAAACTAAATATTGATATGTATTATGCAATTTTTAATATCCTAAATAATGAAATCAAAGATTTGAGTTAGGTACATTTAACAATAAATGATTAATATATATAAATTAGATTTACAAAAATATATTTGAGATTTATATATATATATATATTAATTCAATAAAGAAAATAAATAGATATTTTGTACATTAATGAAATAAGTTAAAGATTATATAAATGCACCTACAAAACCTAAAAGCTTGTATATAAATATATATATATATATATATATATAAATATATATATATATATATAAAATCAAAGGAACAAATAAAATATATATTTAATAAAATGAATGATACAAGTATATTAAATTATGTATGGTATACCAAGTATATGAAATATATATATATATAAAATAAATAAGAAAAACATATATATGTTAAGTATAGTAATATATATAAATTTAAATAAAGGAAAATAAAATATATGTATATACTACTATTATATGTAAAAACATTGGACGTGAATATATATATATATATATATATATATATATATATATAAAGTAAGATAAGAAATGTACATATAATATATACAATATAAGAAATATATATAATATATAAAAAAATAAAAAATGAATATTGATACATAGAAAACAAGTGTAAAACCAAACTTGGGTGCAGGATTTGAAAAACCAAAGGCAGAGGAATTCCTCTGCAAACCGAAAAGAAATGGAAATTTGCAGCTGGAGGGAAACGGCAGAGAGCATCAAGACCAAGAGAGAGAAACGGAGTGAAACGAGAGAGAAGGAAATGGGTTCCGGCTCTAGGCTGCAGCGAGAATTGGTAAGGCTGTTTTAGGGCAGATTTTGTGACTCCAAGGGCTGGTCAATGGCTGTTTACGGTGACTGTACAGGGTGGAATTGATGGCCTGAAAACAGAGTGAAGCAAGGGAGCTTACGGCAGCGAACAAGCCTCGTTAGCTGCTGAAAAAATGGCAGTTTGGCACTTGAAAACAGGGCTGCATGGGGACTGGTTCAGGGCTGGTTTGAAGCAAGTACAGAGCAAGAGTTTTGAGTGGTCTGGTGAGCTCAAGCCGCGAGCTTCTTGGAGGTCGAAGAAGTGACCGAACTGAACACTTGAAGGGGCTGTTTGTGTGTGTGAAAACAGTGGCTCTTTTGGGCAGTGCATAGAGGTGGAAGCTGTGAGTTGAAACCTTGGAACCATGGCCTTCGAAGGCTGGACTTTGGATGTTTTGGACTGATCTTGCAGCTTGTTGGCGAGGGGTGCAGCAGCTACGGTGGTGTTGTGGGCTGCTGCAGAAAGCTTCTTGTGGTATCTTGAAGGAAGTAAAGACCTAGGAACGTGGCTATAACAGAGGTTCTCGGAGGTGTTTTAAGGTTGAAGAGAAACGTGCGGATGAGAGGCTGAAAAAGCTGACTTTCAAGGTTGAAGTGGAGAGCAGAGGACGTGAAATAGCAGCTCGACAAAAACAGAAAAGAAGAGGAAAAGAAACGGGGCTGTAAGGGATGTTTCCTCGCTGGAATAGAGCCAAGAAACTAGCTGGAACCGAAAGGTAAGGACCTCTCTATGCCTTGGCTTAAATGCAATTTATATTAAAGGATTTTGAAGCAGCAAAATGAGCTGCGGAGAGTGAAGACCGAGAGGTTGATGAGAGAAATGAAATGAAAAACAGGGAAGAAGAAGATAATGGATGAGTTGAAGATTCTGCTGCTAAATAATAATAATAATAATAATAATAATAATAATAATAGGAAAGAAAATGGAGAGAAACAGCAAAGGGCTGGCCTGAATTAGAAGAAAATGCGATGGAGTGAAGGTTGATCCGAGAGTCAATGAAAGAACTTTAAAAAGGGACTGAAATTCTCGGTTTTTGACAGGGCATTTGCAAGAGTTTGGCTCGGTTTGGAGCTTAAACCAAGAGAGGTAAGGACTCTTTAAGTTTAGCATTTAAGCATGCATATGTATGTATGTGTGTGTGTATATATATACACACACACACACACACACACATATATATATATATATATATATATATATATATAATGGATGATTTAACCTTGTTGAAAATATAATTACGAAATTATACAATTGTATCTAGTATTTATTTAACTATGATATGATTTGCTCATTTAACTTTTTCTTTAATTCATTCACTTTTTATATGAAGACAATTTTTAATTATGATTATAATTTTCTCATGAATTTCACCTGCAAATAAAATTAAATAAAAAATATCAAAGTGGCTAGCTAGACTACATCTAATTTTTTTAATGTAAACATTAAATCGAAAAGATTTGTTTGTTTTGTTCGTAATTTAATTTGGAGAGGTTAAGCTTGAATCATATTTCATTACAAGGTTAAGCAAATTAAATATTTTGCCTTGAAGAAAAAAAATACTTTTGCTTTCTACAATGAACCAAAATGTAAAGAAATTGAAAAAAAAAAAAACAAATGCATAGCTTAACTTCTAAGTTATTATAACCCAAATATACTTCTTTGAGTTGTGTTAAATTTTCAATATTGTTTGGAATGAACCCATTGAATTGTTTAGTAGACAATACTAAAATTTGAAGCCTGTTATATTTTCCAATACTTATTTTGATTCTTCAAAATACAGATTTTTATTTTAAAAATTGAATAAAATATTTTCTTTAAAAATGGGAATAATAATATTATAATAAATCCATATGTGTCACTCATTATTTGTCTGCATCACATGCATCAATTACAAAAATAATGTAAATTTTTTGAAGATGAGATTTTATAAAAAAAAATCGCAAGTAATAATTCTTAAGAAATCTCTGTGTGAGATTATTATTTCAAATATTACCAAAAGTGTTTGAGTATTTGATTTAGTTTTTCAATACAAAGGTTCATATTCAATTTCTAAAAAATAATAAATAAATAAAATTTAATCTTTTAAATAAGAAAAAAATGGTTTTGAAAAATAAACAATGACTTTGAAAAAAGAATAAAATTGGTTGCAATAAAAATAGGTATTATTTTAAATGTTAATTAAGACCATTTCATTAAAATTAAAAGATAACACGTGATTAAGATGATATCGTTTTTAAATAGACCTCGTGGGGTGCTAATATTTCCCTACGTGTAATCATACTTCCAAACTCATTTTTGTTTTTTGCAAACAAAAAATATTATCTTTTTAATAAACTTATTTAATTTTAAAATTTTGTTAAAATGATAAATTTTTTAGGTGACCAATCATACTTAATAAAAAAGATTGCTGGCGACTTTCTATTTTTAATATTTTCAAAATTATTGAACATTCGAGTCTGTGGACGAAATTGTTACAAAAATAATTTCATAATAAATATAAATAATAAAATAAGATATTAATCATTGCAAACATTAGTCTTCCTCTTCCATGATGAGAAAAGTTTTTTTTTTTTTATGAACACTTAAAATTTTACTTTAGATTGGTCTTTTGGATTTGTACTTTATTTTACTTATTGATTGACTTTTCGCTCGTTGGCTGGCCAAAATTAGTAAAATTTTGTTAACTTTACTTGCTTTTCATTTATTTTTGTATGTTTATTTATTTACATACATATATTTTTTAATTTTAGAACATGTAAATGTTCGTTCTATTATGAAAAATAAAATATAAAAAAGTGTTTAAATAGGTAAAAAAATAAAAATTAATTTGTTTTTATCATTTAATCTTAATAAAGTATTAGAACAAGTAAAAATCACGCCGATGAAATTCTAATAGAAAAGATGATGTATTTTTTTTTTAACATTTCTAGGTAAAATAAATTTTCTAAGTTTGACCAAAATGTTGGAGAATATACGAAAATATTTTCAATATCAGAAATTATTATTTATTTTCAAAACAAGGTAATAAGTTAAAATCAAAAAATTAAATGAAAGAAATTGTAGGTTAAAATCTTTCAAAATATTTAATTAATCTGATGAAGGAACCTCTTTAAAAAAACGAATGCGTTTTCTTGAATATTTTTGAGATAAAAAGTTTCTTTTAAAAGTTCAACCATAGCATTAGAGAAAATCAAAGAAAAAATTAATATATAAATAATTAAATATTAAATAACACAAATTTCAAAGCTGATAGGATAAGATATGACTAATAGATATTTTTTTAAATGGGTGCTTAATGGTGTTAATCTTTCTAAATGTGTAAGCGTACTCTTTGAATTTAAATTTTATTTTTTGTAGATAAAAAAATTATTTTTGATAACATTTAATTAATTTTAAGATTTTATTAAAAATATATTATTTTTTAAATGATTATCAGACTTAATAAAAAAATATTTGTGATGACTCCTTTCTATTTTTAATATCATCTAACGATGAAATCCCAAAACAACTTTTCCATTATGAATTACTACTTCGTAGTTTCTCGGTAGGCTTCTTTTATTAGAAAAAATTACTAATTATTTTTTCTTTAGAAACTGCTACGAAATATTCTAGAAAGAAATAATTTTATAGCTTAAAAATCAAAGGAGTGCTACTAGCTTTTTTGAACTAAAATAATTCAATTTTAATGCAAAATATTACTTCAAAAGAAAAAATTTTAACTAGTGTTTGGTGGCGAAGAGAAGATAGAGACAGGTTGCCATGAGAAATATTCTAGCACTAAGTCTATTTGGGTTAAAATTGGCATTAAAAAAATTCTAAAAGAAAAAACTATATGGAACTATGAACGAAAAAAAGTAACAAACTAAATAGAATTTTTTAGACTTGCAAAAAATAAAAAGCCAAAAGCATACCTTCCAATTTGTTTTTATATAGATACAATTCTTCAAGCATGGTTAAATTCCCTATAACTTTTGGAATGGATCCGCTGAATTGATTTTCGGATAATGACAAAAACTGTAAGTTGTAGCATTGGCCAATTTCCTCAGGAATTTCACCTACAAATAAAATTAAAAAAATCAAGGTATTAGCTAGCTAGACTACATCTATATTTTAATGTAAACTGTAAATAGGAAAGATTTGTTTGTTTTGTTCCTAATATAAATTGGAGAGGTTAAGCTTTAATCATATTTCATAATAAGGTTTAGCAAATTAAATATTTTGCCTTGAAGAAAAAAAATACTTTTGTTATCTTCTATGAACCAGAATGAAAAGAAATCAAAAGCAAATGCAAAGCATACCTTCTAAGTTATTATAACTCAAATATACTTCTTCGAGTTGTGTTAAATTTTCAATATTTTTTGAAATGAACCTATTGAATTGTTTAGTGGACAATGCTAAATTTTGAAGCTTGTTGCAGTTTCCAATACTTTATGGAATATAACTGAATAATTCATTTATGTACAAGGAAAGCACTTTAAGGGCTTGATTGGAAATTGAAAAGTTTGGAATGGCTACCGCCTACCCCATCAATAGGAATTTGAATGTATTTTCAGTCAGGCATTTATACAAGCTCTTCTCTCCCTTTCTCTTTCATCTTTTAAGCACTCTTTGTTCCCACCTAATTGAATTTCAATGCATTTTCTTTTGTCCTTTATCACTATCACCATATGTTGCTTGCATTTGTTTTCGCAAACTTTTTTATTTATTAAACATTAAAATTAAAGTTATTCATAACTGAATATTCATGAATATTATGATCAATTCATGCACTTGATTTCAACGATTATTTTTATTTTTTATGGATACGTTGTCAGCAAATTTTTTTATTATTTGACAATATTTTTTGTACCAAACATCTTCTGTCTTTGAATTACTGAAGCTATGAGTAGATCCGGGTCTAGAAGGATGAAGAGAGGGGGTGTAGTCGGTGGTGAGATAGGAAATATAAGCAAGAAGAAAAAGAAAGAAAAATAAGAAGAAAAGAGCTTTGGGGAAAAGTTAACCCGCATCTTTGTTGACAAGAATAAAACACTACTGGAATAGAAAAGAAAAAAGCAAAAATGATGAGAAGGGTTCTTGGCCCATGTCTTAGGCCTTCCTTGTCTGGGCCCATTATTTTTATTCGTAGCATATTTAAGCTTAATATCATTGAGCTTTTAGTTTTGGGTCTCAACAGTAATGTTTTGATTAGGTATAATTTGCATTTTTTTTCTCAGATTTTAATTTAAACACTTGTTCTTTTTAGTTCATCTCAATTTTTCTTTCAATGCAAGCTTTGAATTAAAATATTATCTATGCAAAATAAATGCCTGTAGATGATTTTTTTTCGAAATTTTTATAATGAAATATTAATAAAGAAAAAGTGAAAGTGAGGTTTTAGAGATGAGATTCTAAGGAATTCCTAGCAGTATTCTTAAAAAAATTTCAAATAAAAAAATTTCTTTAAATATGGTCATTTACTTTTTTTTCAAACGAACTGTAAAAATGGGCTTTTTAAAAATAATAATAAATTTATAAATTAATTCATGAGCAATTGAGCACCATATTTAGTTATTTTTCATCACCTCTATAAATAATAATTATGACAGTAAACATAAGCTTCTGAGGACATGATTTCAAAAAGGTTCAAATAATGATTCTTGAAAAAGTTTTTTAGTGAAATTTTTTCACTATCACCAAAGCACTGAGGCATTTTAAAAATTCAATGCACAAAGATCTTACTTACCTTTTCAAACGAAAAACCTATAAAAGCAGATTGAGTTACGGGTTATATAGATGTGAAACTTCTTCCATCCAATCCATCCCATCATTCTCGAGATTCAAATTCGAATAATATTAAATTGTAAAAGCAGACTGAGTTATGGGTTATATAGACGCGTAACTTCTTCCATCCAATCCATCCCATCATTCTCGAGATTCAAATTCGAATAATATTAAATTGTAATATTTTATTTAAAACAATAAAGAATGCACCAACCATTTATTCTGATTCTCTATTAAATTAAATTGTAATTAATCCTAGAAAAATTCCGTACTTAATTTGTTTTTTCAAAAATAAACAATTTTAATCATAATCTAAAAAAAGCTACGTTGCGCTCATACTTTAATTTATATATATAAATAAAAATATATAGAAAAATTGACACTAAAATATTCTCAATTCAATTATATATAACCAAAATAAGTCCAATTAAAAAATAACTGTAACCTAAAAACATGAAAAAAAATTAATAGAAACAGTTTTAGACTTGGGGAAAAAATTTGAAGGCGACGGCATAGCATCTAAACTATTTTCAGCAGTATTACTTCTTTTAGCATGTTTAAATTCACAATACATTTTATGATATGCCCAGTGTATTGATTTCTGAACTATTTTCAATTATATTACTAGATAATTCATTCAATTCCAAGTAAAGCATTTCAAGCTTAGGAAGATGGCGGCATAAATCATCAAACAAATTACCTGATAGACTATTGTTTCGAAGAGCAACAACTTTGAGAGAAGAAATGTTGAAGATAGAAGTTGGAATCTGACCAGTAAGGCGCATATATCTTGCCCTTAATACCTCTAAACTAAAAAGATTACCAAATTCATTAGGAATTGCACCTGCAAATAAAGTAAACAATTAGGGAATCAAGATGTTAACGAGGCTACTTATTTTGCTAGAGAAAACTGTAAATCAAAGTAATTTGTTCATTTTGTTCAAAATCTAAATTTAAATTAAAGGCAAATGCATACCTAATCTTCTAAGTAATTTAAACCCAAACATACTTCTTTGAGTTATGTTAAATTTCTAATTTTCTTGGAATAAACCCATTGAATTGATTAGTAGACAATGTTAATTTTTGAAGCTTGCTACATTTGCCCATACTTAATGGAATATAATCAGATTTGAATTCAAGCTAGTCAAGTCATTTTTTAGATTTTATGAAAATTGTAATTATTTCAACATGCTTTTTGAGTTTTAGTTGAGATCAATTTTTGAGTTTTTTTGAGTTCAGATAATTTCTGATTTAAGTTTTTCAAATTTGAGTATTGGGTTTTCTCAATTTGAATATTTGATTTTTTTTTTTCAAATCAAGTTCGATCTTATTTAGATTTTCAAACTAATTTTCCAGTTCAAGTTTATTTTGCCACTCACATAATTGATATTCCTAAATAGAAATTCATCAAGAAAAAAAGGACATACCAAATCAAGCCATTATTTATCAGCCTACATTTTAACGTGCTTGCTGCATCAGTAATCCATCTTTTTGCCATTATGATTCACTATTAGCTAAAATACTAAGAACTAATTTAGATGAGGTGGATCCCAGCCTTGGGTTTCAAATAGTGGCCGCTAAATGAAATAGCGGCTGCTATCTTGTGATAGTTGCAGTGGTCGCCACCGCTATCGCAAAAAAAAAAAAAGTTTGTGAAATGAAAATAGCTTTTGAAAATGGAGGATTTTCTCATTTGAGTTAGACACAAGAGATGAATTGAAGAGAAAGAGATTGGGATTTGAGGGCTGAGGCTACTCTGGACGGGTTGCGCAGAGGGTGGTGGCAGGTGAGATTGGCAAGGTTGAGTGAGGCTTAAGGGGAGAGGGTGAGGGCGAGAGGGGGGTCGATAGTGGGTGAGCTGGTGAGGGGTAAAGGTGGTTACGGGCCGGACCGGGCCGGTTCCGGGCCGGTTTTTACCGGTTCCGGCCCTAACCACCTCAGAACCGGTCCGAACCGGTATTGAACCGGTCCGGTTCGGACCGGTTCTACATATTATGTGAGGCGAACCGGCCCGGTTCGTTGGACCGGTTCGCCTCAAAACCGGACCGAACCGGTTTAAACCGGTTCGGTCCGTTTTTTTTTCTTTTTAAAATTTTTATTTTTAAAAAAATTATATTAATTTATTTTAATATATATTAATATATTTTAATAATTTAATATAGTAAATTTATTTTTATAATAAATAATCTTAATAGTTTAATTTAACAATAATTTATTATAAGAATATAAGTTATATTATAATTTATTTAATTAATGTAACAATAATGTAAAAACAAACTATTATAAAATTATCTAATAAAATTATTAAAATGAATAAATTAAAGTTATATTATGAATATAATATTATGATAAAATGATATTTGATTCAAAATACAAATAATGATATTATGAATATTATTATTATATTCATTTTGCATATCTTTATTTATATTCATTTTGCATTTAAAATAATTTATTATATTTGAAATATCATTTACTTAATATTTATTCATTTATTTAATATGTTTTTAAAATATTAATTCATTTTGTATTTTAAATATTTATTTATTTTAAACATATATAAGTATAACATTAATTAATTTGGTATGTAATAATAATAATAATAATAACAACAACAACAAAGGAGAAAAAGGAGAGAGTAGGAGACCAAAGATTTTTTACGTGGAAAACCCCTTCAAAAGTTAGAAGGGTAAAAACCACGGGACCGTAGTCCATAAAAATATTCACTATGACTAAACTTATTTACAATTTTACATACAATTTACAAAAAAAAAATTATTCTCTACTCTTCATAATTTATACGGATTGCCTTGGAAATTTCTTCCTCCTCTTCTGAATTATTATCAGCAAATTCATTGGCCATTCCAAGTTCGACATTGCGCGATTCCGCATCAAACCAATCTTTAAGGCATGTTAACATGCACAATGAATCCGGATTAAGAGTGGTTCGATGGTCTCCTATAATTCTTCCACACGTCGAGAATGCGGATTCCGAAGCAACAGAAGAAACTTGCACCGCAAAAACATCTCGGGCCATGGAAGCTAAAACTGGAAATTGTTTTTGGTTTTCTTTCCACCATTGGAGAAGATCAAAGTTATCATCTACAGAAAAATCTTGACTTAAGAAAAATCCTAGCTCATTGAAGCTAGAACTCCGTCGAGTTGTTGATCCCGATCTCGATCCGCTCGCTTTTCCTTTTAGCTTCATTCTCTTCTTTGCTGCTTCCTTAATTGCGTTTAAAATTCCTTTTCCTTTTTTGCTACTTTCGGTTTCTTCGTATGAATCTTCTTCTTCTCGATTAAAGTTGAATTGCTCCCTTTCTGTTTCATAAACATTAAACAATTCTCGAAAAAGATTGTTAATTGAGGACTTTTGATCCTCAATAGAATCAAGACCAAGAAATTCTTTATAACAATCAAAAAAAATTTCTATATTTACCTCACCTTGACTAGGATCTAGTAAAGTTGCAATACAATAAATAGGAGGAATTATTTCTCAATATTTTTAAAATTTTTCCTCCATATCATATACAAAAGAACTTAAAGTTTCATGATTCCTAAATTTTACAAATTTGTCAAACATTGTGTAGATAATAGGAACAAAATACGGTGTAGTTGGATAAAATTGAGTTGAAAATCTTTCGGTTGCATCTTTAAAAGTAGATAATAAATCAACACAATATTCAATAAAAGTCCAATCTTCTTCAAAAAGTACTAAATGTGTGCTACTTGTATAATTATTATAAAAAGGAGTAACAAGTTCTTTATAAGGTAAAATAGAAGAAAGCAAACGATGAAGTGAATTCCATCTTGTTTCCACGGGAAGTGGAAATGCTTTAACAGGTATATTATTTGTTATACAAATTTGCTTCCATTCACGTTTATTACTTGGTGTGCGAATCCATTTTGCTAAAATTTTAATTTTATCAATTGGACCTATGCCACTACCAGTACCACTAGAACTAAAACCACTTTGAACACATAAATTTATAATATGACATGCACATCTTGCATGAAAAAATATGCCTTGCATAACAGGGTTTAAACTTTTAATTAAATGAGGAATAGCTGCAGTATTACTTGAAGCATTATCAAAAGTAATAGCAAAAACTTTATTATTTTCTAGTCCATATAATTTACAAACTTTAGTAATATATTTATGAATAGTATATGAATTATGTGCTTCTTCTATTACATCTAAAGATAAAATTCGTTTTTGCATAGACCAATCTTCATCTATCCAATGACAAGTTATAACAAGATAACTTATACCATTAGTACTAGTCCATATATCACTAGTTAAACTAACCCTAGATGAAATATTACTAAGTTTATCAATTAAAGCTTGTCTATATTCTTTAAACATATCCATGCAATCTCTTTTTAATGTATGTCTAGAAACAGATTTATATGCGGGTTGTAAATATTTACAAACAAATTCTAAATATCCTGTTTTTTCACAAATTGTGAATGGTTGTTCAGTTCTAACTACAAATCTAACTAAACCACGTCTAGCTTGAACATTATCAAAATTAAAATTTTTTCCACCATCATGCGTATTAATTTGAGATTGTTTACCTTCTAAAATTTCATTTTCTTCGGCATCAGGATTAATTTTATGTATAGTAATTAAATGCCTTTTATACGTACCTGTACCGCCACCACCTCCACCGGAGTTATAAGAGTAAACGCCTTTGCACAATTTACAGATGGCACAATATTTATTCGTCTCACCTTCTTTTGCTACAATGTCGAAATACTCCCATACCTTGCTTGTTTTTTTTCGACTAAACTTCGGTCTTGATGATGTAGCAGCAGTGGTGGCAGCTGATGATTGTGTTTGAGCATGACTTCCTCCACGACCACGACCACGACCAAACGATGGTGCCAAAGGAAGCTCCTCCTCCGGATGAATATCGGGTTCGATTTCATTAAATGATTCGTCACCCAAATTAGGAATTTCAGTGGAACCAAAAGGTCGAGAAACAGAGCATGAACGACGAAAGAAATTTGACATTTTTATATTTTTTTTGAAAATAAATATATGTTAAAAATTTAAAAAATAGATGTATGATAATATATTGAAATTTAAAAATTGAAACTTGAAAATTAAAAGTAAAATTTGCAAAATTATAAAATAAAAAGAAAAATGAAATTTAGAAAGGAAATGATGATATTATAAATTTGTAATAAGGAATATATATAATATATTAGAATTTGAAAATTAAAAGTAAAATTATAAAATAAAATGAAAAATGAAATTTATAAAGAAAATGATGATATTATAAATTTGTAATAAGGAATATATATAATATATTAGAATTTGAAAATTAAAAGTAAAATTATAAAATAAAAAGAAAAATGAAATTTATAAAGAAAATGATGATATAAAATAAAAAGAAAAATGAAATTTATAAAGAAAATGATGATATTATAAATTTGGAATAAGGAATATTGAGAGAGTTTGAGTGAATATTGAGAGAGTATGTGTGTGAGTGAAGAGAATAAGAGTAGATGAATATAGATAGTAGATTTGAGAGAAAATATAGAAGAAATGTAAATGAAAGTAGAAGATTATAGAGGTATTTATAGGAAAAAAATTAGAATAAAAAAATAAAAAAAATTAAAAAAAAAAAAGATTGATGGGCAACGGCCAAAATGGCCGTTGCCCATCAAACACAGAGTAGAGGCAAGCCTCTGCTCTGTGCCTCTGCATGCAAGACAGTAAGAGGCTAGGCTGCCACTGCGTGCGCAGTGGCAGCCAAGCCTCTTTATAATTTTTTTTAATTAAATAAAAAAAAATATTAAAGATTGATGGGCAACGGCCAAATGGCCGTTGCCCATCAAAGTAACAAATGCAGACTCGCAGCCTTGCGAGTCTGCATGCTGCAGTTGCACTGCAGTGCAACTGCAGCTTTTATTTTTTTTTTTACCGGACCGGTTCGGTCCGGTTCGAACCGGTCCGGTTTTGAACCGGGCCCTTAACGGGCCCGGTTTCTTAACGGGCCGGGCCCTTACCGGGCCCGGTTTGAAATAAATAAAACCGGCCCAGCCCGTTAACATAACGGGCCGGGCCGGTTCCGAACCGGTACAGTACCGGTTCGGATTTTTGGCCGAATTGATCCGATCCGGTTGCGAATCGGATCGGGCCAACCTGGCCCAATAAGCACCTCTAGTGAGGGGTTGTGTCGGAGGCGTGCACATGAGGCGGTGGCCGATGGGCTTTGCAGATCAAAGAGTCGAGGGAGGGAGAGGGATGAAGGTCGCGAGGGTGATGGGGAGAATTGAGAAGTTGGTTTTTGGCTTTTGGGTAAAGATTAATTAAGTTAAAAATGATGATTTAATTTTTTTTGGGTAAATGTTGATTTTTTTTTGCCAAAGGTTAATTAAGTTAAATAATGATTTAATATTTGATAATTGGTATTTTACTTTAATAAAAAAATGTGGTATTTCACTAATTTATGATGGCTAATGGGTTTTAATGTTTAAGAATTTTTTTTGGTAACAACTAACAACATATTAATCTTATGAATCAAGATAAAAAATATTAGATGATCCGAATTAAAAAATTATTAAGTAATGTTTAATTTAGATTATTAATTTGATTTTTAAAGTAAAATTTGTACAGTAATTAAATATATGGTTTAAATATAGATGAAAAAAGATTTGACAAAATTTAGATGAAAAAATTCCTTAATAATTAGATAAAAAATAATTATTGCTAAATAATTAGTATATTAATTTTTATTAGTACATAATTATTTATCTCTATTTTTAATATTTGTTATTTTTCAATTATCATAAGTAATTTTTTAAATATGAATGTTCTATTATAATTCAAAAAATTATGAATAACTTTTTCACGTAAATAATAGACTTAAGGTATCATAAACTACTTTAAAAACTATAAAATAGGACTTTATATGATTACAATTATTATACTTTACATAAAATTGTGCGAAATTAAAAAAAATTCAGGATCGCGATGACCGCAATGATCGCGATGGTCGCAATGATCGCGATGGTCTCCGCTAAGTCCGCAACTATGATAAATGCAACATAACTGAAAACGTAGTTGCAACCACAATTTCAATCCCTGTCCTAGCCTTCAAATTTTTTTAGCTGTGGGACAAGGTGTATTTGGACCAAATTGGAAAAAAAAAATCAAAGGCAAATGCATATATTGCTTATCTTCTAATTTATTATGACCCACATTTACTTCTTTGAAATGTGTTAAATTTTCAATATTTCTTGGAATTAACCCATGAAATTGATTAATAGACAATGCTCATACTTAATTATGAAATGAAGCAAAATTTTTTTTCTAGACACTTATTTCTGTTCTGACTCATTTCAATCAGTAACTAATTGGGCATAAATTTTATCATTTCTTTTCCCTATTTTTAGTTTTATTTTATTTTATTTTTGGATAATTATTCCATACACTGTCAGTAAAAATATTTTTATTCCACAAGTGGTGTTAGAATCGTAACACGTGTCTTATTTGATTTATTTTTTATTTTTTTAAATATTTTTGTAAGACACATGTCACGATCTTAACACCGCTTATAGAATAAAATATTTCATTGACTGTATATAGAATAATTATTCTTTATTTTTTTGCAATATAGAGAGTTGTAACTAGTTTTATCCGAATTTATTTCAATCAAACTTCACTTATTGAACTCAGAAAAAGTCGAGTTTGTTCATAAAATTAAAAAAAAAACCTTAAAAAAAGGAAAAAATATATTAAAAAAAATCAAAACTAAAATCTGAAAAAAAGGAAAAAATCAAGACCAAAAGGAAAAGATGTGAGAATTGAATTTGCTTTGGTAGATCTGATCTTTCCAATTATCCTAAATTTTTTTTAGCCAAATTTTGTGTATAAAAACAAATGAATCGGATAGACAAAGAAAAAGAAAAAAAAAGAAAAATTGACAGTTAAGTTTTTCTCTATTTTGAGTTTTCATAAAAGAGAGTTTGTTTGGAGAATTCCTTCAACACGATACACAACAAAGAATTTCTAGCAAAGATACAGAGAATCAACACAACCATCAAAATCAATAGCATCAATCCTCTGAAGTGAGGAAGCAACACAAAAAAAGAAAAACACACAAAACAAAAAAATCAAAATAGAGGAAAAGAAAAGCAATTGTGGAAAAAAATTAAAAGAAAATAACAAAAACTAAAGTTTAGGGTTTAGGTAGAAATCTTTCCTAAAGTTTTGTTTGGGTAGTGATAAAGAAAAGAGGAAGAATGCATGGTAAGGCTAAAAAGGTTGTTTTTAGGCGAATAATGGTTGACCATAAGAAGCCGTTTGGTATAAGGGATTTAAAGCACTTTGCATTGCAATTTAATGGACTGTAATGTTTTTACAGTGTTTGGTATATACTAGTCACTGCAATGTAACTTTGCAGTTGCAAACACATTGCTGTTGGGAGTTGCAATGTGATTGCAGCTCCCCCCCACTGCAAAGTTAGATTGCAGTGGGATTTTACTTAGCCAATTACTCATTTACCCTACTTTTCCTTCCTTTTGCTGAACCAAAAGCTCTCGACATAACCTCTCCTCTCCACAGAACCTTTCCCCTCTCTCCCTGTCTTCTTCAGTCTTGACAGAAGCTTTGGTCCGTCCGTCTTGCATCTTCAATCTTCACAAAGATGAGTGAAATTCAAGCTTTGGTCTTCACTTTCATTGTTCTCTTCTTTGATTTTCTTTTACCATAATATTGTATTTGTTGTTAACCAATAAGTTATTTACTTCAGTATGTTTTGTTTAAGTCAAAATGATTTGGTGCAGTTTTAATTACATACATTTTAATTTAATAATTAAATTTTAAATTAATAATAATCTATATAAATTTGATATTAAAAATGATGAGCAATATCAATAATTATTATTTTATATTATTCACATTTTCATATGATAATTACATTTTTAATTAACTCCATTGTATCAGATTTGTTTTCATAGTTAATGGTATTTTTGGAATTTGTCACTATATTACCAGCAAAGTGAATGTTTACCAAACACTGTAATGTTACTTTCTCTGCAATTTAAATAGAACTTTACACTATATACCAAACACTGCAATGTTACATTCCTAGCAATTACTTTTCCAGCAATCACTTTCTCAGCAATTATTTTACATTGCAATCACTTTACATGTAATGTACCAAACGCTACCTAAGAAGCGACGATGGCCAAAGTGTTGGGGTTTTAGGGTTTCTAGGCAAAGAGAGAGGCATTGTTTGGTGAAATGGAAAAAAGAAAGAAAAGCAAAAGTAAGAAAGGAAAGAAGAAAGAGAAAGAGAGAGAGAGAGAGGCTGCTGGCTAAGAATGATGGTTGGATAGTGGTTGGTAGCTACGACTGGACTTGGGTCTAGAAGGGATGAAGTTCAGGCGTCGTCCGTAGGGAGAGAGGAAATAAAGAGAGGAAGAAAAAGAAAGAAAAATAAGATGTCTGTTGGGTTGAGTGAAAGGAGTTCAGTGCCCCTTAAGCAAGGTCTCGAGTTCGAGTCTTGTAAATAAAAAAAATAGCATTGGGAGAGCTGCTCCCATTTCGAGTCCGATCGTAGCTCGACTCTGGATTAGTCGGGATCCAAAGTGACTTAAAGATACCGAGAGGTTTTGACAAAACAAAAAAGAGTTTTGAGAAAAAGCTAACACCCATAGTTTGCTGAAGAGAATAAAAAGGTCAAATAGAATAGAAAAAAAAAGGAAGAAAATGAAGAGAAGGGTTGTGGGCCTATGACCTAGGCCTTACTTGAGCTTGTAGTTTTGTGATAACCACGAATTCTCTTATTTTTGAAATTAGTTATCTGTAAATTTAATTTCAAATTTTAATAGACTAGTTGAAATAAATAAATAAATTTATTAAAGGATTAGAATATTTCGAAATTGTAATACTTGATCAATTGATAAATTAAAAATTTAATAATTAGGAATGTAATTTGGGTATTAAGAAAATTTTAAAAAAAATATATAAATTTTAAACATATAGAAACATGTATATATATATATATATATGTAATTGTTAATAGAAAATATATTAGTGATATATTAATGATATTGTGAATAAATAAATAAATAAATAAATAAATAAATAAAAATCTGGAAACAAAAAAAAAGAATAAAATCAAATTAATGATTTAATGATAAATATTGACTTTTAAAGGAGACAAACAAGTCAATTAGCATGTGAAATTTTTGTACACCAAAATTTTATTAAATAAAGTTAAAATCTGGTTTAATTGGCTAAGAGGGGGTCAATTACAGCAGACGTTTTCCCCTCCCCTGCTACTGCTCATTTTATTCGGTCTTCCCTCAAGAAAATTCCACGCATGCTGCCATCTTCACCTTGCAAAATCTTTCCTTTAAGCCTTCAAACCATTAAGCCCTTTTATTAATCTTGTTCCCTACCCCAAGAACGGCTCAAAGTTGGGAATTCTTGGACAGTAAACAACGTGGAAAGGGGCTGTTTCAAGGGTGTTTCATAGAATCGGTAATGAAGTAAGGTAAGTGTAGAGATGAATTCAGCCTTACAATTTGTTGTTTATGGTTGTGCTGAACTTGTAAAACATGATTATTGTTGTTGAGTTAAATTAAAATTGATTTTAGGCAGTGATGATGTAATCAGTTATGGAAAGAAAAATAGAAGAAAATTATAAAAGCATGGCAATGGGAAGCCACGGTTTGGCTGTTTGGGTAATAAGATTTATGCAAAATTTAAGTATGATGAGGCGTAGAGGAATATATTAAACGAATGGAAATTGGTTAAAACAGAATCGTAGGGACAATAGGCAGAACTCTAGAAATGGCGTGATGGTGAGTGACCATTCGGTCATAATGGAAATGAAATGAAAGTGATGAAATTTTGTACATGGAAAGTTAAAAAAAAAAAGAAAAAAAATAGAGAAACAAGTAAGTTTAATTATGGTTATTTTAAATGTTCAATTAGAAATAAAATAAACTAATTATTGAAAATTTTAAATAGAAGATAGAAATTTAAAGAAAATTCATTATAGTATATATGAGAATTTAAGTATAAATTGAAATTATTGTTGACGGGGGATTTGAAGAAAAGAATAAAATTCTATTCTAGTCACATGATGATAATTAATAAGAAATCTAATAAATGAATTATTGAGATGGACAAATGGAAGATGAGGATGTGTTTTGTATGCAGGGGAAGCATTTGGCCGCAATATATATATATATATATATATATATATATATATATATATGGTGATTTTGGAATTTTAATGTAGATGTAGTATTTGATGAAAGTATAAAATGAAATGGAAAATAGAAATTCATAAAAATATTTATTATAGTTATATATGAGATTTTAATTATAAGAATTTGGAATTATTAGTGACAATAGAATTAGAGAGAGAATGGAATTTAATGGAAATTATGTTTTGGTAATTGATAGAAAATAAAATAAATAAATTATTGGAGATTTTAAATTTGAAGCTAGAATTAATAAAACAAATAGTATGGTTGGAATATGGAGTTTTAATATATGTTTGGGAACTATTGTGCAGTATTAGGAATTTGGAACATAAAGGAGGCGTAAATAGCGCTACAGGATTTTATACTGCAAAGAAGTAGAGGTAAGAAACATGTATAGAAGTTGTAAAAATATGTTTTACTTGCAAATAAAAAATTCTTGAAAATCTCGTTTTAATCGTTTCTTATCCAATTTTCTTAAATACAAGAAATAAAAATTATCTTTAATTCCTAAAAGTTTAAATATTTCATTATATGAAATGTTTTACATGAGTTGATTTAAATGAAATAATTTATATGCATTGAATTATATGATATGATTTACACGAATTAAATTTACATGCAATGACTTACATGAATTGCATTATATGAAATGATTTACATGGATTGCATTAGATGAAAAGATTTACATGAATAAAACTACAAGAAACGATTTATATGAATTGTGTTACATAAGATGACTTACATGATTTGAATTACATGAAATGATTTACATGAATCGCATTATCTGAATGATTTACATAAATCGATTTACAAGAAATGTGTTACATGAATTATTTTACATGAAATGTTTCATATGATTTGGAATTACAGGAAATGATTTACATGATTTGAATTACATGAAAAGATTTATATGAAATAATTTACGTGACTTGAATTACATGAAGTGTTTTACATGAATTGAATTTCTTGAAATGATTTATATGAATCGATTTATATGAAAAGATTTTACGAGATTGATGTCTCCCTGATGATCGTGCATACGAGACAGTGATGATTAGGCTAGAAGATGTCCTAGACCTTCCCCTTTGCATGATATGATTGTGGGAATTATGGTCAAACCCACAGGTTTACACAGTGAACACCTGACCAGTGCGAATTGTGAGTGATAGACGATGGTCATTTGTTCTAGTGTTTTGTTGGATTGGCTAAGGAGTTCCGGATCCTTGGCCTTCCTATACAGGTCTCTTATGGGATATAGTGCGTGCATGAATCTCTGGGAGATTATTTTCTATCGATAAGTGATATTTGATAGATAATTGATTTACTGAATGATTTAATTCACGAAAATAGTGAATGATTTGATTTGCAAGATTAATACATGAATTGATTGAAGAGTGACAAAGGAAGTGATACAAGCTTTACAGTATATGTTTTTCTGATTCAAGTGCATTTATCCTATATTAAGGATTTTAAATGAATCACTTTACTGCATTGTATACTGAATCAATTTATATAAACTGTTTACGTAAAGTATTACTGCATAAAATGATTTTAAAGGTTTTAATATTCATATTTTAAATTATTTTTATAATGTGCGCTTTTATATATGTCTCTTATTGAGCTTTCCCCAAAGTTCACCCCCTTTTTACCATCCCAGATAGCTTATCAATATACAAGAAGTCCGTTACTTATAGTTAGATGAAGGAATCACTAGAAGTTACAAGTACCAAATGGTCAGGTATTTGTTAAATGTTTATTTATATTCAGACATTTATTTGCACAGCAGTTGTAATTATGAAATAGAGCGTAAATATATATCTAAATTTAGTGGGATGTAACTTATGTGAAGTCTATTGTGAATGAACTCGTAGTTATTATATTATAATCCGTATTTAATTTATTATTATCAATTAGATTAATGGTATATTGAATTAATAGAAATAAAAAAAATAGATTGTACTTATACTGATACCGAATGCAAACCTATTGTTACTGATTAATTGAAAGAAAAAGATAGTATCGAAAAGAAAAAATTTGGTTCGAAATTTTATAATTTCAGATATTACAAGTTTTGGATCTCAATTGTAATGCTTTGATTGGGAAATTTTATGCTTTTTCTTAGATTTTATCTAAGTAAATATCATTGAGATGTTTAAATCTTTATCATAATTCAACTTTTATACATTGGTTTTGAAAATGGACACTTTGATTCAGAATTACAAATGATTTTAACATATATCAATCAATTATTAAACTTGAATTAATAATATCGCATTCTCAATTATCAACAATGGATTCTATTACTATTTATTATTTTTAAGTAATTTTTAAAAAATTATTCTATGTAAGATTTTTATTTTTTAATATCAAAAAAGGGTATTATAGATATTTCATGAGTAACAAATGTTTAGGTTAATAAATATTTTTTATAGTAACTTAACAGAACAATTTTTATTATCGTCAATTTTATAATTGTAGACCAAAATGTTTATTTTCAAACTAATGGACTAAAGTTGAACTATAGTAAAACTTTGAGAATCTCAATGGAATTCACTCTTGCACACTTGTTATTTTAGTTCGTGTCGATTTTTTTTAATGCATGCTTTGAAATAAATATTTTCTATGCAAAATAAATGCATATAGATAAATATGGTTTTTTTTTTTGCATAGATGTTTCTGAATACATCAATCTATGAAAAATTTGAAGCGTTTTCAATATAAAAGACTCCTGTTTAAACTAAATGTAAAAATGAACTTTCTAAAAAAAATAAAATAAAATTATATATTGACTCATGAGCACCATTGTGAGAACCGCAAAGTCTTTTAAAATCAATCATGTATTCAATGTGTAATTATAAGTATATATAATGCAACAATATAATTTGTAAATTTCAAATATATGATTATGATTCATAATTATCGAAATGGGGTTTTTGAGAATAAAAATCAAGAATGACATGAAATGTATACGTAGGTCGTATGTACGATGTACATTAAATCGATATGAAAGGATTACTCAAAATTCTATATATAGGTTACATACATGCATGTGCCAATAAATGCATGCATGATGCATACGTAAACTAAATGCATGCAACGTGCATGCATGCTTGTGTATATATATACGTACATAAATACGTAAATATAATTAATTAAAAAAAATGATGAATGAAAAATGATCAAGTGAAGTAAAAGTAATATATAAATATATACTAGAGATATATAAATTACATGTGTAAACTGTGAAGACCATGAATTTTTGAAATAAATAGTAAATATCCGAAAAATTTAGTTTGGATAAATTGCAAATCCAAAATTTAAGAAAATAAAAATGTGAGTATTTTATATATTTATATAATCTTATTTGATAAATATATTCTTTTAAACGTATTTTATATGTTTTATATAAATACATATGTATGTATATATGAAATATAGTATACATATTATATATCGATATATATGTACTATTTTATATCATAGAATAAATACATATATATATATATTTTATTATACATTTATGTGTGTGTGTGTATATATATATATATATATATATATATATATATATATAAATATATATATAATATGAAATATATATATAGTACTTTAAATTAAAGTATATATATAAATGGTTTATATGAAAAATATGTATTTATATATATAATATATATATAGTAATTTAAATTAAAGTATATATATATAAATGATTTATATGATATATATATATTTATATTTATATATATATATTTAAAATTGTAAATATATATATAAAATTAAAAAAAAACACGAGAATTGGGAATAACCCGATTCCCTGTCTTGTTTCTCCTCTGTTACAAACAGATGAGAAACTTAAAGAAAACAAGGAGGAGGTTGATCCCCTGTCGGTAAGAGAGAAGGAAGAAGAAGGGGGAGAGAGGTCGCCGGCGAGCCAAGGAGAGGAAGAGAGGGCTGGCCAGCGGTGGAAAAGAAAAAGAGAGGAAAGAAAAGAGAAAGGCACGAAGCGGAACCGGAAGGGAAAAAGGAAAAGAGAAAAGTGGCGGTGCCATCGATCTGGCCACTGCCACGCCACTCGTGCCACCAGCGGAGGGAAAGGAAAGAGGAGGCGACCGCCGGTGAGGGAGAAAATGGCAAAGGAAAGGAGAAAAAGGGGAGAAAGAGGCCGAAAAACCCACCGTCCAGATCCGCCACCGTCGCTCGGGAAAAGGAGGCTAGATCCGACTTCGTAGCAACCTCGGCTAGCTTTGGAGTGACTGAACCGCCGGAAATGGTGGCTGCCGGAGGCTGAACCGGCCAGCAAAGACTGAACCGGCAGAACCGGTCCGACCCGTCCAGCCATATTCGACCCGTCCTACCCGGTTGAACCAGTCCAACCCGACTGAATCGGTTTGAACCAGTCCGAACTGGTTTAGACCAGAGAGAAAAAAAAAAGAAAGGAAAAAGAAAGAGAAGAAAGAAGAAAAAGAAAGAAAGAAAAAGAAAGGGAAGGAAAGGAAAAAGAAAGAGAAGAAAGAGAAGAAAAAGAAAGAAAATGAAGAAAGAAGGAAAGGAGAAGAACGTGGGAAACACCTTACTCGGAAATTAATGTTGAACACGGGTAAGGAACTGAAAGATTTTTATTTCGTTCCCTTTGAATTTATTGAATTTCTAAATGATTTTTCTAAACGAATATATGTAAATTGTTTAACTTGTGGCAGTATGGTAATGAGGCAAGTGGTGGATTTCGGCTAGGCTTGGAAAACACACTAAGTTTTGGCGAATAGGTAAGATACTTTTATAAAGCATTAGTAGCATTATATTGTATGATTTGGAATTGTGATTTTGATGTGATGCATTGATGAATTGATGTTAAAATGCTAAGAGGACCCACAACTGATGGTGGGGGTCTTAGTAAGAGATAAAGAAATTGTGAGAATCAACGATTGTAGTATAAATTGTGTTTTCCTTGCAGGAGGTTTAGTGAAAATTAAGCCGTTATACTGTCGAAATTTTTATGAAAATGTTTGAGGAAAAAGATTTAGTTTCTCATATAAATGGAATCTTGGAAAGAATTATCGAAAAATAAGTATTGAAAGGACTTTAGTGTATTGCCGGAGAATTGGATATTGAAATCGATGAGAAGGTAGATCGTTGAGCATAATAACGTGATGAATTATATTGTTTAAGCCTTATAGAATCGACAAATCAAGTTATCTCAATATCACAAAGTGGTTATCAAGCCGAGATTGAGGTAGAACATCTGTTAGGTGGATCACTGATAAAAGTACAATGATTATATGATATAACTTAAGAGAGAAAATCGAAGTTGTAATTTAGATGGTCGAATGATTGAATTGCGGAATTATTAATCGAGTGATGATTACAGAATTGATATGGGCATCACACATGTGATTATACGGATTTGATTATAACCTTGGAATAGGTCTCGAAAAATATTCTTTTCACATTTGAGTGACTTGGAGAAATTTGGAGTACATGATGAATGGTCCGTCTTAGTGGTATGGTTGAGACGATGATAATAAGAAAGTAGAGCGTGACGTCGTATGAACATTTGATAGAACACACGTCTACGTAAAAAAAATTATACTTGCACATATCGATATTAAATAAACGTGAACTAGGATTTTTGCAATAACCTGGATAGTCGCAAGGCGACTTAAATGATTGAAAAACACTGTTGATAGTGAAAATTGGCAAATTCTCTTAAATAGGTAAATTGCCAATCAAAAATTGAATTAATGACGCCTTTATAGATAATTCTAGCATCATATTACATTCTACAGGCCATATGAAAAGTGAATTGAGGATTGTGATATGATTTTATGATAGTGAATGAAATTGAACCTCAAGTCGAAAATTTTGAATGTGTGCCAATAGGTCAAACCATAAATGGATTTGATAAGTGACTATTGATCCTGTGGTTCTGTGATCCTCGATGTCGACTCTGGAATAGATATCGAATGAGGGTATCGGTATTTGCATAATTTCAGTATCTTGATGGCTATATGGAAACATGGTATTTAAATACTTATAGATACTAAGAGGATTAATACTAATGATGTGGTCCTAGTGTCGATAATGAAATGTACAAATGAATTGTTATAGTCGATAACTATTGAGAAAGGTTGTTGGATACCGAATGGTTTGAATACCAATTGATTTAATCACTGAGTAATTGAATATTGAGTAAATTGAATACCGAATGAAATGAATATTGATTTACTGATTAGACAGAAAGAAAGTTTTGAAACCGAATAATTGATGGTGATAAATTTAGATGAATTGCTTCACTGTATAAGACGAAAATATTGTTTATATCGATATTTGAAAATAGTATCGAAGTTGCATACTGAAAAGGTTTCATAGCATCACCTTTAAGCACGACTTGCTACAACTTGAGATGTTATAACTCATTTATATGAATGCTATAAAGTATAGATTAGTTTTAAAAAGAAAATATATGGTATACAAGTATTTTTATACATGAAATCTCTTAAAGAATCTTACCATATACTTTACATGATTTTGACAAGAAAAGCTAAAGATTTAAATGTTTTATGAGACTGTAGGAACCCTAAAAGAATTAAATTCAATAAAGCATAGTGGAAACCGCCTAATTGGAGATTTACTCATTAGGCAGAGATGCTTGTCCGACAATAGTCGTGGACAGGTCTTAGTCACGCCTGATCAGTGGGGCTGCAAGATATGAGGTCTATGGCCATAGATAGCGCCCTAGTTGGTTTCCAGAGGACGATGACATGATTTTCATTGCTAGCTACAGTGATTTAAGTCTTTATTGATAGAGCATTAGGGATCTAGCCTAGTCTCAAACCGATATGATATGAAGTCTAGAGTATGATTTTATTGATATGAACTCTAGACTTGACATGATTTATACAATACATGAGACATGTTTGAAATGAAATATATTTTGAAACTGTACATGTTTTAAACATGTTTTAAAAGTACATGTGATATGATTTTGACACTTATATGATTTATATATGATTTTGTGTCGAACTCGACATGATATACGGTCTAGAGTATAGATTGATTTGATATGAACTCTAGACCTGATATGACTTACAGTATATGAAAAATGTTTTAAAATCACACATGTTTTAGACATGCTCTAAAAACGAATACATGAATTGAAATTGTACATGTTTCTATCATGCCTTAAAGGTAAATATGAAATGAATTAAAAATTCATATGTTGAGCATGTTCTAAAGTATATATGATATGATTTGAAATGATAGCGGTTCAAACAGTGAAGTTACAAAAACTGCCTATTAAATCATGACATAATAGTATGCTTTTTACATAAGATATGTCATGACCTTATATGGTACAAAAACATGAAGAGTATATGAGGAGTATCATGACTCAGTGGTAACGATATTTCATCTACATGATGTTATGATATGATATGATACATGAATATAGAATATACACGAAGAGAATTATGACTTTGTACCACCGTGATCATGATTCTCCATATGGAAAGTGATATGAGATGATAGAATACAGAAATATGATTATGAGACGAAAAGTGACTTGATACAATATCTCAATTGGATAGGATGTACTATGAGATTGATGAGAGTATGGACTAATAGTACATGATACAACAATATGTCGTGCGATGCACTACAGTATAATGATGAGAAAACTAAAAAGTGATTATGATGATTTATTTAGAAGTCTGAGTTATAGACAGATGACAAGAATTGAGATAATGAGATGATATCGATCGAAATGATGAACTGTGATTGCAAATGTGTAGAATTTATGCATTACAGTAAGACAGTATAGTTCTACTCTTGCATTTATATTAGTGTCTTATTGAGCTGTGGTTTTGCTCATTCTTCTAAATTTCATCTCTTTTCAGACTATTGAAGTTACAATCTGCTATGAGAGTTTTTAAGTGGGCCTTCGAAAACGGTAGATAGGTTTTGGTACTGACCATTATCCTGCGAATCCATTTCGTTACTTTTGAGGTATACATTTTTGTAAATCTCTTGTTTACATGTACAAACTTTAATTAATACACAGTACGCATGTTGTTCAGTGAGTCGGGATGTAACTTAGAGATGTGATAAAGCATTGTATAGAGGATCAGTGAAATTAGAGTAGTAACTACATTAACACCGAATACAAACCTTAAAATGAAAAAGAAAAATTTAGTCCATAAATTTATAGACTAAGAAATGTGTGAGTATCAAATGAATGTCGCGGTCTTCGGGTCGTGACATAAACATACATGTATATATTTGGAAATATACATGTATAAATACAAAAATATTTGAAAAGAACAAAGAATTTAAATACGTAACCCATGGACAAATAAATGCACACACAAGCATATGGTGTGTGTGTGTGTATATTTATATATATATATATATATATATATATATATATATGTATTTATGTATAAAGCTAAATAAGATATATATATATTAGGAATTTAAAATATTATATATATATATTATTTATTGTATCTTACTATCTTAGGATAAAGGTATATATATTATATTTGGGGAATTCAAAATATATATAAAATAAATAAATTATATACATATATATATGTATGAGTATAGATATATATTTTTAGTTATACACATACGTATAGATATATAATTATATTTATACACATGCAAACTAAGATATAGAGATATGTAAAAAATAAATAAATAAAATAAATGTGCATAAATACACATAGATGTGCGTGTCTGTGTGCATGGATGGGTGTGACTATTTAAATATATATATATATATATACACATATATATATATATATATATAAATCTTAAAAAAATAAAATAAAATAAATAAAAGGAAGGCAATAAAAATCAAATCGGTTTGGTGGAAATTTTCCCACCAAACCGTAGTGTGACAGAGCACTCAAAAAACAACCCCAATACCCCATGTGCCCTTACCTACTACCATCCCTCAACACCTCTCTGCCACCATCCATTAAAAACATATATAAATATATATATATATATATATGTATATATATATATGTATGAAGAGAAAGGAGAGGGAGGCAAGTGACGAGGGAGAAAGAAGCTGCAGCCAAAAATGGAGCTAACCGAGAGAGAGTAAAGGGAAGGAAAACTGAAGTTGAAGGCGGGGGAGTTCGATGGTGTTTCAAGGCTGAAGTGGTGGCCTTTGTGCTGAGTTTTTGGCTGTCTTCGATGGCTGTGTTTGGTTGCTTCAGGCGCTGACTCGTGGGGGCTGGACGAGACATCACTTAAGGCTGATTTTGGTGATATACCAGGGGTGGTCATTTAAGGCTGGAAACAGGGGATGATAAAGCTGTAACGTGGGATTTTGGGTGCTGTTAATGGGGCTTGAAGCTGTGCTGGAACAAGAGGTGGGAAATGATGGCTTGTAGCTTCTGTTTTAAGGCTGAAAGTGGCGTTGGAATAGGCTAATACACCGGGCTGGTAAGTAAAGGAGTGTAAGGGATGTTTAGGGTGGGTTTTTTAAGCTGTAAGCGTGATTTTAAGGGCAGCTCAGAGGAGGTTTTGAGGGTTTAGGCAGGGCAACTGGAAGAAAGTTGGACAGTAGGCTATCGGCTGGGGTTCTTGAGAAGCCAAAACAGGGGTGTCAAGCAGAGGATAGGAGGGTGCTTTGGGCGCCTACAGTGACGCTGGAACAGAGAAGAAAGGAGGCTGAAGAAGAACCGAAACTCAGGCATGAAAAGTAGGCCGTGCGTGGCATTTTCCGGTGGTCTTGAGCATGAAAACAGTGGCTATTAAGGCTGATCAAAATAGAGGTAAATGGTGGCTTTCTTGGGCTGGGTATAGGAGCTGAAGTGGTACTAAAATAGTGCTGAAATAGGCTGAAGCAAAGGTTAGAAAAGAGGAGCACCGAGAGAAGAATTTGGGGTGGTTTGGGAGGATGTGTCGTGGCCTGATCAAGGGCTGAAATTCTGCCAGGGCTGAGCAGGCCGAGAAAGAAGAAAAGAAAGAAAGAAAGAAGAAAGGAAAAGGAAAGAAAGGAAAGCAGGAAAAAGAAAAAGAAAAAGAAAAAGAAAAAGAAAGAAAAGAAAGGGAAAAGGAAAATAATATAAATATATATTCTTTGGCTTGAGTTATAGGTAAGTCAATACCATTCAAATATGTATATATATAGTGAATTTTATTAAATTTATACTAAATAAATTATCGATGTTTGAAGGTGTACATGCGTCAAGCTCGGTATACGCGAGAAATTCGGTGCATATGTGTGAAGCTTGGATTTCACGTGCATTAAGCTTTAAGTCATTAAGACAGCTCCGGAGTGTTACATATTACACAATTAAATTAGGAAATAACTATTGTAAATTGGCACTAATTCGGCACTAGTGCGTTTAAGGTGTAGCAAAGGCTAAGGTGATAACTCGAGTTTGGGCTAGGCCCGACACACGACTCCCGATCACAGGAGTCGGTAAGACATTTATATAACATAAAAGTAAAATTATATTGTATAGGTTGATGTATGATGGTATGATGTTTCCAATACTTAGAGATTTGACTTAAGTAAGAGGTTTAAAATAGGATAACTGAGATTGTTAATATGGTACAATATAATAGATGACACGATGGAATTGCGATTTAACCTAATGAAATGCAAGTATGACATGGAGTTCGATAAGGTACCATAGTGAGGCAATGATAAGAGGAAAATGATTCAATGTGGCAATGACATATAAGCATCACTAAGTCGAAATGATATTGCATAGATTCACTTCATGGGCATTGTACTATTTTATTTTAAACTCATTTGTTTAATTTCACTGCCTTTTAGCATGTTTCGTTTATAACTTGAGATTTTGAAAGAAATCATTCATGTAATACTTATGTGATTTGTTTTAAAAAGAATAAGTATATAGTGTACGTGTATGTATCCTTATATGTAAATGATCTTAAAGAAATGTGTTACATACTTTACACTATTTTCATGAGAAAAGTGAAAGGTTTAAATGTTTTATGAAACTATAGACATCCTAAGAGAGTTAAACTCAATAAAGCATAGTGGAAACCACCTAATTAGAGATTACTCATTAGGCAAAGATGCTTATCAGACAATAGTCGTAGACAGAACTTAGTCACACTCCATTAGTGAGGCTGAGAGACATGAGGTCTATGGTCATAGAAAGTGCCTTAGTTGGTTCCAGAGGACGATGACTTGATATTCACCATTAGCTATAGTGATATAAGTCTTTATTGATAGAGTATTAGGAATCTAGCCTAGTCTCAAACCGATATAATATGCAATTTAGAGTATGATTTTAATTGATATGAACTCTAAACATGATATGATTCACAATATATGAGATAGTTTTTATACTGTATATATTTTTAAAACATGATTTAAAAGTATAAGTAATGTGATTTCTAGATTATATATGATTTTGTGACAAATGTGATATGATTGGAAAAGATAGAAGTGTTACATAGTAAAGCCTACATAAGTTTGTGTACTAAATCATGACATAACAATATGCTTTCTACATGAAAAATGTCATGACCTTATATTCTACATGAACCTAAGATTTTCATGAAGAGTGTCATGACTATATACTACATGTGATTATGTTTCTCCACATAAAAAATGATATGATCTAACACAGTATAGGAGTATAATTTCTAGATGATAAATGACTTAATTTGATATTGTGTCTGGTCATGGTTTCCATATGAGATTGATATGAGCATGATATACCATGGTGTAAGACAAGAGGGTTGAAAAATAATTGAATTGATATGATCAGAGGTTTATGTGATAGACAGGTGTTGGAACGGATAAGATACAACTAATTGATACTTTTTAAATAGGTGCTTAGGGATGCTAATCCTTCTACACATGTAACCATAGTTTTGAACTCAAATTTTATTTTTGTATATCAAAATTTATTATTTTTAATAAAACTTAACTAATTTTAAGATTTTATTAAAAATAACATATTTTTTAAATGATTATCAAACTTAATAAAAATGATTAGTGATGACTCCCTTCTATTTTTAATATCATTTAACGGTGAAATTTCAAGACAACTTTCTTATTATGATTCACTATTTCGTAATTTTAGGATAGGCTTAGAAAAAAATTACATTTTTTTTTGCTCTAAGGAGTGCTACCAAATATTCTGGAAAGAAATAATTTTATAGTTCAAAAAAATCAAAGAAATGCTACTAGTTTTTCAAGTTCTTTTGGTGTAAATTACAAGGTATCTCCATATCATATTGGATATAAGCTTAATTAATCATTCCTTGCATTGCGTGCTTAAGAATTCAGCGAAATCTTACATCACTGAACTAATCTTTTGGGTTACCGGTTTTTGAAGTTGAGATCATATTTTAGCATACAAATAAAAAAAAAATTCTAGCACCAAGTTTAATTGCATTAAAATTGGTACTAGAAAAATTCTAAAAGAAAATATTGTATGGAACTATGAACTAAAAAATAAAAAACAAGTAACCAAAAAAAAACTAGAATTTTTTGAACTTGTGAAAAAAAAAAAGGCTTACCTTCCAATCTGTTTTTAGAGAGATCTACTTCTCTGAGCATGGTTAAATTCCCAGTACTTTTTGGAATGGACCCCTTGAATTGATTTGTGGATAAATTCAAAATTTGCAGGTTGTAGCATTCGCCAATTTCTTTAGGAATTTCACCTGCAAACAAAATAAAAAATCATGGTATTACTTAGGTCACACATGTGTTTTTAGTGTAAACTGAAAATTGGAGAGATTTGTTTAGTTTGTTCCTAATCTAAATTGGAGAGGTTAAGCTTTAATCATATATCATTACAAGGTTCAACAAATTAAATATTTTGATTTGAAGAAAAAAAAAGAATACTTTTGTTATTTACTATGAACCAAAATGAAAGGAAAGCAAAAGCAAATGCATAGCTTATCTTCTAAGTTGTTATTACGCAAATATAGTTCTTTGAGTTGTGTTAAATTTTTAATATTTCTTGGAATGAACCCATTGAATCGATTAGTAGACAATGCTAAATTTTGAAGCTTGCTGCATTTGCCTATACTTGATGGAATATAACCGGATAATTCATTTAGGTACAGGTAAAGCACTTCAAGTTTAGGAAGATGGAAGCACAAACCATTTGGCAAACTACCTGAAAGACTATTTTCTTGAAGATGAATCTCTTTCAAAGAGAAAATCACGAAGATGGAAGATGGAATCTGACTCGATAGTTGATTGGATCCTAAGTCCAAGATCTCTAGATTGGACATGTTAACAAGTGTTTGAGGAATTGTGCCTGTAAAACTATTGTTTCCCATTTCCAACTTTTCAACTCTATGCAATTTCCCAACCCATGATGGAATTCCCCCATTAAGACCGTTGAAGCTTAATTTAATGAGCCTCAAACTATGTAACTGACCCAATTCCTTAGGTAGTTTTCCATAGAAATTGTTTTTGCTCAGGTCAAGAGAGTGTAGAAATGAGAGATTTCCTAGATGTTGAGGGATATTTCCTGTAAGATTCATATTTGGGAGAGTCAAGGCTGTTACTCTTCCATGTTTGACACCACAAGAAACACCAACCCAGTTGCAAACAGAGCTGTAGGCCGTCCAATTGTTTGCCAAGACATTGTGAGGATCAAGGATATGATCTTTAAACTCGAGAAGTGCATATTGATCGGAGGTGAGATTCCTCACATTTATAGCTAAGCAAGCCAACGAACATTTCATAATCAAAAATAAAAGAAAATGGAAGTAGGTATTGTTCATGATAGTGGGATGCGTATAACAAGGAGAGAGTTCGAGAGAGGAACTTTAAGTGATGAATTGTAGCTAGGATGATCAAGGTAAAGCCATAAACCTTGCTTAAATAGAGTAGTCCAAGTTCTTCGTTGCCAAGGCAATTGGAAAGTGATTTGAGTAAGATTCTTCTTTGCATCCACAAGTTTCTTATCCGCTGCTTGAACTTATAAGCCATCATGATATAGATTGAAAACCCAATTTTATATTCATTTACTTGATAGAAATTGAAATATTCCTTTCAACTTATTTCACCAACAATTTGTTATAAATAATTTTGCAAATATTCCAACCATTTTATTCTAAGTTTCATATAGAAAAATCTCACCTGAGCTAGCACCAGTGGCGGATCTTGACATTCGAATTTGAGGGGGTCAAGTATAAACCAGTCAAGCTATTTGTGAGCTATTTAAGTTTGACATGAGTGGCTTGACTCGATAATTACTCGAATTTAGCTCATTTATTTTGAGTTAAACTTAAGATTGAGTTGCTCGATAAACTAGTTGAGTTAAATTCGAATATTTTAATACTCGAATCGAATGACTCGTGAGTCTAATCAAACTTTTTTTAATATATATTTTTAATATTTTATTATTAATTTACTATTTTACTCTTATTATATATAATTAAAAATTAACAAAGTGAGCCTATCGAGTTCAGTTCGAGCTTGAGCAGCACAAGTATTTTGTCAAGCCGAACTCAAGTTTAAAAAACCCTCGAATTTTCGAGTCAAACCTAGCTCAAGTTTGATACTAAATCATCTCCACTCAATTACACTTCTAAAGCCAAGTAAAATTTTAAATTACATCAATTTTACTTAAGTTATGTATACTAATTATAAAAAATAACAAGTTTGTAAAATTATAAATCTTATAAATTTATAAACAAAAGTATAATGAAACAAAATACAACAAATAGATTATAATTTCATCTAAAATTGTGAACGATTTTTTTTTAAATTTTCAAAAATTGAATCTGAACTATGTAATAAGTGAATTATATATGGGTATAGCACCAAAAAAAAATTATATATGGGTAAACTTTCTTGATCATTTCCTTTGGAAATTTAAAATTAAATATATATAAATAAACTAAATTATATCAAACAAAAAATATATAATATATCTTTAAAATAATAAAATTGAATATGCTTTTCTTACATTTTACAAAGTGATCCCAATCTAATTTTGGTATTGAAAAAAATTGTAAGATTTTTTAAAGAATAATTCTTCATAGGTAATCAAGACAAGTGAATATAATATTATGCCATAAAAAAAACAAAAATTTAATTATTCCAATTTTTTATTAAATAAAAATAATTTAAATAGTATTCAGCATATACTTACAAGTATCTAAAAAGATAAAATGACATACAAACCTTGTATAAAGAAATATTCAAATGTTTGGAAGGGCCAAAACTATTTATTATAAATAATATATTTATTAATTTACAATTATATTATATATATAAATTTTATTTTTCAGAAGTTTGGGGGGACCAAGGCCCCCACAAGAGAGGCTTACCATCCGCCTCTGGCTAGCACCCAATTCATAGTTAGATCATAAAATGGTAGTAATAGAAAGATAGTTTATATGATTTAACAAAGGAACATTGAGGTTGTTTGGAATTGGGTGTTAGAAATATTTCCCACACAATTGAAAAGGTTAAGATGCAACCTGAAATTATATTTTGGTGCTTTCATGTATAATGTAATTGCATTTTGATTAAAAAAATGTAATTGCATTATACTATATAGTTAAATTATTTTTAATAAGGATTTTTAAATTTAAAAAATATCATACTAATTCATATTGTTTATATATATATATATATATATTTATATAAAGGAGTTAATAAATCAGATTAACATCCAAAAACAAAAGCAAAGTATGACTATAAAATGTAGAGGAAAAATGGTCTTTGTCTCTACATTAATAACGACAGCTATTTTGTTCACCTTTTAAATTTGCATGCATATATTTAATAGAAATCAAATTTAGGGAAAATATTAAATACATATAGTATCTTCTAAGTTATTTAAACTGAAATATACTTCTTTAAGTCGTGTTAAATTTTCCATTTTTTAGCTTTATCAACACACCACATAACTATTGATAACTTCTCTATTTTACTTTTATCAAGTTAAGATCATTGCGTAAACAAACAAATATTGACGAAGACTTGTCATTAATTAATTAAGTCATCTCAAACACTGACTTTTGTAAAGAACAATTCCCCTACGGCGACTCATGTTCGACAATCTTATTGCAGTGGCCCTTCATCAACTCCAAGATGGGTAAACCTCCTTGTGTAGATAAAATCCTGATAAATTAAAGCACCGATGAGATTGCCTCCAAAGATTAAGCATTTAGGTACCTGAGTTAAGTGTAGTGGGACAATAGAACCGGTTTCTGACATCCTAATTCCAACTTACATAACACAAACTTTAATATTATTTTAGTGGTTGTTTTCCAATCAGAAAACTGGAGTAAATCTAGGACTATACAAATATTTTACTCATTTTGAAATTAAAAGTTATGAAAAGAAAAAAAAATCTCCTGATTCATTGTCGATAGTTATTTTCATTCCAAATGAAAAACCAATTTTCTTACCCCCAACAATAAGTTATAATTGTAGCCTATAAACATTCATATGGTTTAAAGACATCATTTTCTTGTAGTATTCGCAACTTGTAGCATTAAAAGATTGTGGTTGAGTTGACTCAAGACTTAGACGATTAAATTCTATTATCTACCCAAAAACCAAGTTCAATTAGATGCAGTCCACTCCTGTCAATTCACTTGGTTCTATCAACTATCAAGGCATTTCGTGGTTAGAAATTAATCAATTATTGAATAAAGAAAATAAGTGTAAACAGTAGATTGTGTGTTATATAGAAAATGAGGAATTTGTCACAAACCCACATGTGCCGTTTTGATTAATGTCATCTTTGCAATTAATTATAATGAAAAATTAGACAATTTTATGAGTTAGGTTAGATTGAAATAGACTTGATTGTTACTTTTAAATGTCAGGCTCCGGAGTAACTCCCTCAAATCCATTCATTTGGCTCGATGGTATATAAAATCATTTAAAATATATATGTTTTTAAATAATAAAATTAAATAAAAATATTAATTAAATAATTCTGATTCGGCAAAGCTAAAAGACTCTCGCTGTTGAACTTGAAGCATTTGATTAGATCCCAACAAAATTATTTGGAACCGTTAGATCATAGATGGTGAAAAAAATTTTGTATATTTTTTTGCTCAGCCAAGAAAGATAATTTCATTGATGATAAGAAGATAACACTTGCAGCTTGATTAGTACAGAGAAACTAAAATCCAAACGTAAAAATATAACATTGCTAAACCTCACCATCTCATTCCTAAGTTATTCCACCTCATTAAAATTTTCAGTTCCTTCCATTGTCATCAAGATCTCACCACTTTAGAATCCGACTCAATCACTAGGCTTTGAACCTTATCCAAGTTGATTTAGAGATCATCAAGATAGCTTCCTTACTCACAAAATCTCAGCAAAAATAAAGCTTTGGATACCCAATGGACCAAAAAATTTCAAGAACAAACTGGATTATCTCTTAAAACACCTCGAAACCAGTCAAACCAGAGGAACCAAAGCTGAACCATCAACATTAAAATCAAAGCTGATCGTCTGAACAAGGAACCTCCAAGCAACCTCTGTACTCAGATTTTCAGTATGTGCGCAAGAGACAAAAGCAATAAGCTAACCACACTCTATTAAACAACTCCTTTTCAGGAAACCAGAAAAATGAGCACCTTCACTTCGTTGCATCAAACATTCCACAATGTTAAGCACCAGCCATATCAATCCCCACCACCTAGAGACCTTACTCCATACTAACCAAGAACATGAACAGGAAATAAGAATAATATAGCAATCATTCTCCTTCCTCATAACTAAAACTGAAACACAAGAGTTACATCAGATTTATTAACTAAAAGGAACCAGTAATATCCATCATCCATAAACTCTGTAACATAAACTTTCCCCCAATCTTACAACTTTCATCGAATTTTAATTTCTAAATCCCCTCATCAATAACAGCAACCATACTTCTCATAAATTGTCTTCTCCAAAAATTATCCATTTCCACCCCATCTTTCATCATCATTTCCCCAGTAATGCACCTCATGACGTGTTCACCTATGTAAATCCATGCTCTCCATTTCCTTCAATTTTCCAAAATTCTGTTGAGAGAGTATCAGTTAGGGATCTGTTCACCGTTATTCCAAAAACAAATTTTTTATCCTAAACAGTTAGCAACCCACCTGATCTACCAATAATAGGACTGAAAACACAAACATAGTTGTGACCACAACTTGGCAATCATCAGATCATTGTAACACGCCACCTTTGTCTCTTGGCTTGAAATCATTTCAATTCTCATCAAACTAATAAACTTTTTAATTTAACTCTTTTCAAATCCATTGATAATCCTCTAGCATTCCAGGATGCAATTCTCATAATGCTGAAATTTTGAATACCAAAACACGTCAAATAGAAAAAAATTTCTGCTTCTTTTGGAATGTCCAATCAATCTTTCCTGACAGTATCAAAATTCTCCATTTCCTTTAGTTTCTCCAGAATAATTTCTTCATCAAACCTTGCCACCAATCCCAGTCTCTTTTCCAAGCTCCAGATTTCCTCTGCTTCCCTCCTAAGAATATTATTCCTGTTCTGAAAATCACTGTCTGATAATGAAGCATTAGCAATCAGACCACTGCCTCTTGACCCATCAACTGAATTGTACTTCTTCTTATTCTTCGTTTCTCCTTTCTTAGATTTGAACACCAAACATATTAGATATATCACCTGTTGAGAGTGATTACATAAACCATTTGAATTAAGGCTCTAATTCAAGTGTTTTAGTTTTGTACTTGTGATGTAAACTATAATTTTGTAAATTAATTAAAATAATGAGGGAAATAAAATATAAAACAAAGAACAAAAAAAACCCACAGCTTCCGGATTTTAAAAGGAAACCCAATCTTCTCTCATCAAGGTTAAAAATAAAGCTTTCTTACCAAATAGTGAAGAAATGAATTAAACTAGATCAAATTAAGATTATTTTCACCAAATTGAAATCATTTTTATCAAGTTAAGATCGTTTTTTATCTTTATCAACGTACTTTTATATTTAACTTTTATCAAGATCATTGCGTAAACAAACAAATATTGACCAAGACTTCTCATTAATTAATTAAGTCACCTCAAAAACTGACTTTGTAAATAACGCTTCCCCCACGGCGACTAATTTGTTCGACAAACTTGCATAATACAACCTCCTTGTGTAGATAAAATCCAGATAAATGCTTCATTTGGGATCAAAGCTCCGATGAGATTGCCTCTAAAGATTAGCTTTTAGGTACCTGAGTTAAGTGTAGTAGGACTATAGAACCAGTTTCTGACATCCTAATTCCAACTTACATAATACAACCCTTAAAATTAGTTTACTACTTATATTCCCATCAGTAAACTGGAGTAAATCTGGCACTATACAAATACTCTACTGATTTTCCAATTAAAAGTTATAAAAAGAAAAAAAATCTTCTGGTTCGTTGTCGATTGTCATTTTCATTCCAAATGAAAAACCAATTTTCTTACCCCCCAACAATACGTTATAATTGTAGCCAATAAACATTCATATGATTTAAAGACATCTTTTTCTTGTAGTATTCGCAACTTGTTGTTTTTAAAGATTGTGATTGAGTTGAATCAAGACTTAAATGATCAAATTCTACCATCTACCTTGAAAACAAGTTTAATTAGAGGCAGTCCACACCTGTCAATTTAGTTGGTTCTATCAAGGCATTTCATGGTTAGTAATCAATCAATTATAGACTAAAGAAAATAAATGTAAACAGTATACTGTATGTAATATAGAAAATGAGGAATTTGTCACAAACCCAAATGTGCCACCTTGATTAATGTCATTTTTGCAATTAATTATAATGAAAAATTAGACAATTTTATGAGTTAGGTTAGATCGAAATAGACTTGATTGGTACTTTTAAATATATCTAACAATCTTAAACAGAAATGATTACACTTCGACACAAAAACAATAAGAATAAATGACATAAAGGTTACACGGGCTAAAATTAAGTAAAAATAGTATATAGATATGGTAAAAGCAAAAAAAAATAAGGTTTTTAGTTTTCAGTGTCGACACGAATTTTGACATGAAATTTTTGAAATTTGCACGATATGAACATGATTTTACACAATATGAATACGAATTATAAGCACAATTACAAAGTCTACTTCTAAATGTCATGCTCAAGACTAACTCACTCAAATCTGGTCATTTAGGTTTGATAGTATATAAAATCATTTAAAATATATATTTTTAAATAATAAATTTAATAAAAATATTAATTAAATAATTCTGATTCAGGCAAAGCTTAAAGATTCTCGCTGTTAAACTTGAAGCATTTGATTAGACCACAAAAAAATTATTGGAACTGTTAGATCATAGGTGGTGAAAAAATTTTGTATGTTAAATGTTAGATATATTATACTCTACATTCAAATTTTGTCAAGCCTTAAAACGAAAACAAGTAGGATCACCACTGGAATGGATTAATAGGCTGAATTGAACTCAAATTAAAGAATAAATCAATACAGCATGCAACCAAGTATGTTTTTTTACATATAATTAAATCTGTCAATTTTGTTTAGAAAGTTTTTCTTTTTATTTTCTCTTGTGTAGCCACCTGATTCAAATATTGATTTAAACATTGTGTTCCAAAATTCAAACTCTGACGCCCTCTAAGTATCTTTTTTCTAATAGATTAGATAAGCTCACATTAAAACGCATGTGGAAGGTTCTTTAACTCAAAATTAAAGAATAAATTAATAGCTTTTTACCCTATAATTAAATCTACTAATTTTGTTTAGAAAGTTTTTTATTTTTTATTTTTTTAGTGTATGCACCTACTTTAAACATTTATTTAAGCATTGAAGCACATCCCAAAATTCGAACTCCATCTTTTGACTTTTTTTTTTTTTCAGTAGATCACACTAAAACACATGAAGGGTTCACACATCAAACACCAAAAAGTTATTAACAATTAATATCGTTTTTTTAAGTTAAAAACCTTTAATTAAAATTCTGTAAAAAGAATGGGTACAAATTCATTTTAACTCAAAAATATCGATTTGAGTTAAAACTTTCTATTTTATATTAGAAGTGAGGATTGGGTTTATCCGAAGCTTGGATATAGGAGAATGACTTGTAAGTGCTAGGAGTTGAATACCAAATTTGTTAGATATCACCTCTTAATAATGGTTGCATAAACCATTTGAACTAAACCCTAAATTTAATAGTTTCAGTTTTGTTATTGTGATCTAAACTATAATTTTGTAATTTAATTAAAATAATGAAGGAAATAAAATATAAACAAAAAAAACACAGGTTTTGGACTTTGAAAAGAAAGCCCAACTTAGCCCATCAAGGATAAAAATAAAGCTTTCTTTAACTGAGACCAAATAGTGAAGAAATGGGCTAAATTTTATAAACAATTCAAAACTAATTCCCCAATTTTCTTTAACAATGATTCCGGCTAACACTGACCTTTTTCATCTAACGCAGCATAGTCATTGTCTCATTAAAAATTTCATAAATTATTTTATTTATTGAAAGTTTCGACCAAAAGAACAAAATTATAACTGTCACATGTTATAGAAATAATTCCCGCCAATTTAAATTTTACATTTGAAGCATAATTAAAAAAGTCATCAATAATTAATTAATTACAAAATGCTTCCATTGTAATTAATTAGTCATAAGATTCGAAACTTGGACATTTCGTAATACTCCTATTGTTGCCGGAAATGATCTTCTTATATTTGCTTATGTAATTAAAAGCAGCATGTGGATGAAATAAATACTAAATACCAAAAAGTTTTCCAATTACTTTGGTTATTCACCATTCCTATAAATTTAAACACCTTGCATATTAAAACAATGCTGACCATGATCTAGATAGACTATTGGATAATTTGACCAAAAAAAATCATCATTAAAAATCCCATTAATCTGTTTCATAAAAGAAAAAAAGAGAATTTTCTCATAGATAATTAACTAAGAATTCAGTCAACCGTAAGTGAACCACCACAAAAGCAGGGAAATGATTGAAAGGAAAATAAAGAAAAGAAGCTAAATTAAAAGACAGACTCGTGATCAATTAAAGGAGAAACTAATTATTGTTGATGGTGGCTTTAGTAATCAGATGATATTATAGCATGTCAAATCCTGATTTATTGTTGTTTTCTTTGTTCTAAATTCTAGTTTTAGGGCTTCAGTTGACAGAGGGTTTTTTTTTTTTTATCAATTTCTCCATTGGTGGACATTAACCCCTTTACAAAGGAAAAAAAAAAGAAGAAAAACAAAGAAAGAGAGATCTTTAATAACAATTTTTTTTTCTACCAATACCTTGCATCATCCTGATCCTCTTATATATATATATTTTTTTCCTTTGAATTGGCTGTAGTTTGTTTGAAGCTTCCGATGTCGCTAAATGCATATCATTCAGCCAATTGTACATACCAAAAGTTCCAATTCCTTTGGTTATTCACCTTTGCTATAAATTTAAAAACTTTGGGCAAAAGTGAAATAATTAGTCACGTTTGCTATAAATGAAGGAAATGAGATGAACAAACAGAGAATAAGCCTACATAATCTCCAAGAATTGAAGGGAAAGAGAAAGCAAAGAAGCTGATTCAACTTTGGGCAACAACAAGAATATATGGAAAAAACAGGATTTTATAAAATATGAACTTTAAAGTTACTCTTTGAGCTCCATTTAAGCATTCTCTGTTGGAATCTCCAAATGTGAACTTTTTATACATATCGTTGATTGCATAGGAAACTTTGCTATTATGAAATGTAGCTGTTTGAAACCGCTATCTATATCAACAACTATAATTAATGGTAAAAATGGCTATAATATACTAGCGTAGATTGTGCTAAAAATTTTATAGAACAAGATTGAAGAGATGAGTAATGCATCAAACATGCTCAATGTTGTTTACAAAATTTAGTTTAATTTTCTTCAGCTCAGCCACAACATTCCCCATATTGTTTCTTTCTTCAGGTAACTCAGCTAAACATTTCAAAGCTACGTCCATGATAGATGATATACAATTTGTTTTAATAATGAAATATTCATCTTCTCTTCTCAATAAATTGACATCAACAATATCAATTATTCCTTTAGATAGTAATCTTTTTATCGAATGCCTCCTAGTCATTGTTTAGGAAAAATTTCATATGTGGGCTTTTTGCTTGTGAAAATTTCTATAGATGTCACATTTTGTAGAAACAATTCCTGCTGATCCGAATTCTACATTTCAAGCACAAACAAAAGCATAGTTGATCATCAACTAATTCTAAAATGATTATTGAAATACATCATGTAAAATCTTGAACAAGAAGAAATTGTAAATAAAAAAGGAACATAAAGTATTCAAAATTTCACCAGGTGCCATATAATGAATTCTCCTTCTCCCAATAGTTTGGCAATGCCAAAATCTCCCAAATGAGCAGCCATGTCTCCATCTAGTAGAATAGTACATGGTTTTATGTTACAATGAATTATAGGTGTCAGTAGTCAAGCATGGAGGTATTCTATAGCTAATGCAATATCTATCATTATATTGATCCTTTGTGAGATACCAAGAAAATAGTTTTCAAAATGTAACCATTTCTCAAGACTTCTATTACACATGAAATCAAGCACCAAGGCTTTGAAGTCCACATTAGAGTAGCAAGTAATGACTTTGACAAGATTGCGATGGAGTTTGTTGCGCAGTGCTTCACATTCAACATTGAAACTCCTAAATGCTCCTTCTATTTGTAAGTTGAAAACTTTAATTGCTACATTTGTCCCATCTAAAAGCCTCCCTTTATCTACAGATCCAAACCCCCTGAACCAAACAAATTGCATTCATCAAATCCACCAGTTGCTTGTGAAAGTTCAGTATGTGAAATTCTTCTCCATGTTTGTAAAGATAATAAATCATTCATAACTGCTAGAGTTGTACTCTTACTTTGGCGCTTTTTGTAAATACTATTGTTACTACTATAGTAGCGACTGTTGGTAAACCATATTGTAAAACAAGCAATCCGGTCATATTCAATTTTTTGTGGATGTTGCTTTTGCAAGGAGGGACAAGCAATCTAGGTGGAGCACAAAGTGCGTGATTTTTCATGAATGATCTACTAGAAAAGTTTTGAAAACATCCTTGTGTGGGGATTTCTCCTTTCAGCTTATTGAAAGACACATTAAGAAATTTTAGGTTCAAAAAGTTTCTCCAGAGACTTCGAAATGACTCCAAAGAGATTATTTTTGGATAAATCTAAGAATTCCAAGCTAACCAATTTACTAAATGATTCGAGGATATGACCATGAGATTTGTTACTAGATAAATCTAAAGAAACCAAAGTTTCAAGGTCCTGAAATGTGGATGAGATATCACTCCATTGATGGACAATTTCTCCATTTATGGACATTAATCCCTTTACAAAGAAAAAAAAAAGGAGAAAAACAGAGGAAGAGAGATCTTTAATAACATTTTTTTTCTACCAATACCTTGCATCATCCTGATCCTCTTATTTTTTTTTTCCTTTGAATTGGCTGTAGTTTGTTTGAAGCTTCCGATGTTGCTAAATGGTTCGGAATATTGTACTATGATTAGAATTGGTAAGGAATATATATGGAAGACGTAGGTGATATCATGATCTATTTTAAATGATTTTGGTTTTATGAAAAAATAAATGAGATCGATTGTATGTGGTTTGAATAAAGATTTTATGTTCTGATTGATTGAAGTTTTAAAGATGAACTTTGAACTGTTTATGGTTTTGATTTGATTGGGGTTTCATGATTGAGATATTGTAATTGCATTAAAATCAACTGCATTAGGTTTATAAACTATGTGTGCTTTGCAAGAGGTTTTAGAAAAATTATGTCATTGTGTTGACAAAATTTCGTAAAAACGTTAGTTCAGTACAAATTAGACTTTGAATTTGAAAACCTTTATGCAATGAAAACTGTCATAGGATTCGCTTTTGAAGTCTGTCTCATAATTGCATTATTTTGAAAGTTTAGTCGATTTTCTAACTGAATATGATTTTGAAAGGTATCCTGTCAGTTTAAATCCTTGATCTGATGTACAGTTTAAAATTGTTTGGCTCTAAATATGTGTAATGAAATCTGACTTTTAAAGTTATGATTTTAAAGTCTGTTCGTTTTAAGAATTACCTAAATGATTTGTATATTGTTCTGAATTATTCCGATTGTTTAATAGATCTGAAATGATTTGTATACTGTTTCAAAATCCTCTAACTGTTTTAAAAGATTTTTGAAATGATTTGAATTTTGAAGTATGAATTATTGATTTATAAATGTTTTGAGACTGTTGACCCCATATTTACCTGCAGGTACAAGCTCTTCTGTTCCATTCTGTTCTATTGCTATTGACCCTAGACACATCTTTAGCGCTTACAGATATCACTTGGCTAGTGTTCACTGTGGATCTTTTGACTATGGACATGTGTTGTTATTATTCCATGTTGGGATATTTATATTGCATGAGTCTATCGAGTGATACCTAGTCTCTATTATCCTATTTTCCTAGGGAGACTTACTGATTTTTGACTTATCTGGATTTATATTATTTCTGAACCTTTGATATCTAAACTCTGAATTTTGAACAATGATTTCTTATTTCTAAATCTGATATTGGATTTGACATTGATTCTGAATGACTGAACCTAATTCTAATTTTGATACTGAATCTGAATTATGAAATCTGATAATGGTTTTCTTTCTAATTTTGAATGATTTTGATTCCGAATCTGATATTGGTTTTGAAACTAATTCCGAATAATCGAATTTGACATTATTTTTGGTAATGAATCTGAATGTTTGAATCTAATACTAGTTTTGATACTGTATTAGAAGCATTGAAATGTATTTGAAATGTACTATTTTCTGAATCTGACATTGGTTTTTGATATTGAATCTAAACTATTAAATTTGATATTGGTTTTAGCACTAATTCTGATGATGGAGTTCGACATTGGTTTTGATACTTTTTTTGAAACGTATTTGAAATGTACTGATATTGAATTTGAAAACATATCGTTTGTACTATTTATTGTGTCTAAAACGAAAGTTTATTCATTTTGAAAACGAAAGGTTGGAACTGCATGTATTAGTTTTGACATGAGTCTTAGGATTTTGGGATCGTTTTGATATCGGTATTGAAACGTTTATGAAATGCTCCTTGGCTTTCATAGGACCCTATAGTCGGACCTAGGGATTGAGATAAGTGAGGTGCTTTAAAGCATTATTCTATACTCAGCCCAATATCCCTAAATGATTATAGTAATTCCTTCCTCCAAGTTGTCCATTATTGTGTAAAGTTTAAGTATTTATCGAATGATAGATTGTCATTGATTTTATACTATCATGTTGTGAATTGTATATACGATTCATGTATATAGTTCGCATGGTATCCGTTCATTTATATATGTTTCTTATTGGGCATAAAGCTCACCCCCTTTCTACCTTACAAATTTAATTACAGTAATTGTTGATTATTAAGGAAGGGTTCTAATCAAATTTCTATAAGGTTTTGATATTGTATTTCATAGGTATATTTGTATAGTTACTTTATTGTATTTAGACATGTGACGTCCCCGTCACTTCATCTTAGCACCTAACTTTTTCTTATTATCTTATCCGATCTTATTTTGATTTAGTTTATCCAGTGTCAACCCTTGCTTACTTTCAAGCTAATTATCAAACAGCTCATGAAATTTTATTCAATTTCCATGAACATAAAATGATATATATAAATATCATTTCCTTTTCCACAGGATCTCATACATCATCTTTTCTTACATCCCCGACATTCTATATACATAATTTCTACTTGTACTGTACCATAGCTGAAATACAATTTACTGTACATAAACATGTAAGTATACCTTCTCTACTAACCGGGAAGCGTATCGAGAAGGTACACTGCAACTTATCAAAATCAGGCTCCTCTAACTGGAGCGAAGCTTACTTCAGGAAATCTGAAAAATAGTCGTAAAAGGGTGAGTTTACGCTCAGTAAGAAAACTACATAAAAGAGCGTGCTATGCCTCTATATGCATTTTTCCTACTTGGCTCTATAATGTCATGTAAAGCATTATAAAGCATGCTTCATAAACTTCTTTTATGCATTGTTTGTAACCATGCATATTCATTTAAAATGACATGGCAAACATACTTTGTATGCTTCATTTAAATATAGCATACATATAAAACATGCATCATACTTCTTTCTTGGAAATTTCTTACTTCATAGCATGCTTTAAAACATACTTCATACTTGAAGACATACATCATACTTCATATCATACTTTAAAACATCATACTTTAAACATACAACATATATCCTTTGAAATAGGATGGAGACTATGTACAATATTTTAGGCGATTGAAACGTCATATGAGTCGTTCATTCCCATTCATATGACTCTAATTATGCATTGGTACAGTAGTGCACTCTGCATAGGTCAGGGATTCTCTCCTGCCTTACATAATCCACAGTGAACACTAGTCAGGTGTCACCTGTGGGATTGAGGGCCGGACTAGGGCTCCTCGCTCATCATACATATTACTGAGGACTTGATCAGAGTTGCTCAGCCATCAGAAATGCATAATCATTACGCAATCCATAGTCTCAAAACATTTATAACATACTTTTCAGAAAACACCTTTGTGTTTAAAGCAAATAAGCTTGTGAAAACATCTTTTCATACATGGCAGTCGACTGGCCTCACAGGGCAGTCGGCTGCTGCTTCATAACTTTATTTCTCGAAATTATTTTCATTTCGGAAAATACATGGGGGCAGTCGACTGGTCCATATAGCAGTCGACTGGTTTTCAAACAGAATGCTTCTTAAGAAATAGCAGTCGACTGGTCCATATAGCAGTCGACTGGTTTTCAAACAGAATGCATTTTGGAAAATAGCAGTCGACTGGCCCATATAGCAGTCGACTGGTTTGAAACAGAATGCTTACTAGGTAAATAGCAGTCGACTGGTTTGCATCGGTTTTCGAAAACGGCGTTTTGGTTGTCTCTAGGCAGTCGACTTCCCTCTAAGGCAGTCGGCTGCCCCTAGCCTAATTGGTACTAGGAGACAAGTCCGAAAATGCACTTTTCCTGCATAGAAACAGCTAGTATTTCTCCCCAAATCACATGCACATATCATAAAACATGCGGACATAGCCGCCTTACGTCCGTTACATAATTTCCTTACCTTAATTCCTTCGAGAACGCAAGATCCCTTGGTGCGTTAACCCTAGCTTTTCACTTCTTCAAAACTGTAACATCAAATCAATGGAAATCTTAAATCAAACAACATACATACATCATACCAACTCAGAACAACTTCAAATCATCAACAAAGTTGGCTAAATCATCTTCTTCTCTTACCTTCACTAGAGACCAAAATCTCAAACCTTGAGATCTCTTCCAATACTTGAAATTAATCCACCAAACTTTGGATATCACCTAGTCTAAGGACAAGGATCATTTTTCATTCCATAAACTAAATGAATCGGTGGATGGATGAAGGGGTTCGTCAAGATGACTATGGAAGGAGCTTGGAAGATTGGATGAAACGAGAGGGAGAGCTGGAAGAGGAAGCTGGCGTAGGGTGATGATGGTGAGGGTGGTGAGTCATGCAAAATGCATTAATTGCATGCTCATCCATTAATTCATCTCAGCCCTTGACTTATCCCTTGACTTATTTGACCCATTAATTTCCTTATGACTCATCCATTTAACCTCCAATCAAAATCTGATTTAATTTCTTGTCTCATACTCTTAATATTTCCTGATATCAATATACTTCATTTGACTTATTGACCTTCAACTCTATTATTTCTTCTATATTGCATTCATCATGCATACATCGTTCATACATTATTCATACATCAATTACACATCAACTTCACATTCATTTAATCATATTAACTCAAAATACTTTGCATACATGGAGGAATACATGAAAATTGAGGATCTCACATCCTCCCCACCTTAGAAAATTTGGTCCTCCAAATTTGCCTTAGCTTATCATGTAAACAACTCTGGATACCTTTCTCTCATTAGGCTTTCTAGCTCCCATGTAGCTTCTTCCATCGTATGGTATTGCCAGAGAACTTTCACTAACGGAATCGTCTTAGATCTCAATACTTTATCTTTCCGATCCAAGATCCGAATCGGTCTTTCTACATAGCTCATATCTTCTCTTATCTCCAAGGGTTCATATCCAATAACAAGCGACGGATCTGGATTATACTTCCGAAGCATCGATACATGAAACACATTGTGCACTCCCGATAGCTCCGGAGGCAATGCCAACCTATAGGCAACATCACCTATACGATCTAAGACCTCAAATGGACCGATGTAGCGAGGACTCAACTTACCTCGTCGGCCAAATCTCATAATCCCTTTGGATGGAGAAACCTTCAAAAACACAAAATCTCCAACCATAAGCTCAAGTGGCCTCCGTCGAGCATCCGCATAGCTCTTTTGTCTACTCTGAGCTGTCTTAAGCCTCTGACAAATCAACTTAACATCTTCTGAGGCTTGTTCGACTAGATCTGGAGCCAACAACTTACGTTCGCCCACTTCTTCCCACCCAATCGGAGATCGACACCTTCTTCCATACAGAGCTTCATATGGTGCCATCCCGATGCTTGCATGATAACTATTATTGTATGCAAACTCAGCCAATGGCAGATGGTCATCCCAGGAGCCTTTAAAGTCCATAGCACAAGCTCTCAACATATCCTCGAGCGTCTGAATCGTGCGCTCGGACTGTCCATCAGTCTGCGGATGAAAAGCTGTGCTAAAACTTAACTTAGATCCCATGGCTTCCTGAAAATGCTCCCAGAAATGGGAAGTAAACCTGGAATCTCTATTAGAAGTAATGCTCACTGGAACACCGTGTAGTCTTACGATGTCTCTTACATACATATTTGCCAAAGCGTTGAGTGTATCAGTCGACTTCATAGGTAGGAAGTGAGCTGACTTTGTCAATCTATCCACGATTACCCAAATACCATCATGGTTCCTCTTGGTTCTGGGTAATCCCATAATAAAATCCATTGTAATGTGTTCCCATTTCCACATAGGTATAGGCAGAGGGTGCAGTAATCCTGCTGGCTTTTGATGCTCTACCTTGACCTGTTGACATGTGAGACATTTTGCTACAAATTCTGCTATGTCTCTCTTCATGCCCTTCCACCAGTACACCTTGCGAAGATTGTGATACATCTTCGTATTTCCTGGATGTAACGTGTACTTAGTGGCATGTGCTTCAGTCAAGATCAATTCCTTCAGTTCATCATCATGCGGAACACATATACGACTCCTGAACCTCAAAATCCCATCACTACTAAAATCAAATTCTGAGGTCATACCTGAATGCATCTGATTCATAGCCTCAATGCATCCATCATCTTCCTTCTGAGCACTTCGGATTCTGTTCATCAAATCCGGCTCAATCCTCAAACTAGCCATCATTCCCATTTGCTCATTAGGCATAACATTCAAATTGAGGCTTGCAAACTGTTCAATCAATTCATATTCTTTTATCATCATATAGGCTACCATACTTACATGCTTCCGGCTCAGAGCATCTGCCACCACATTAGCTTTCCCCGGGTGGTATAATATCTCACAATCATAATCTTTTAGAAGCTCGAGCCATCTTCTCTGTCTCATGTTTAATTCCTTATGAGAAAACAAATATTTCAGACTTTTGTGATCGGTAAAAATCTGAAATTTCTCACCATACAAGTAATGTCTTCATATTTTCAGGGCAAATACTACTGCAGCTAACTCCAAATCATGAGTCGGGTAGTTCTTCTCATGGTCCTTCAATTGTCTAGAACCATATGCTACTACCTTACCATGCTGCATTAACACACATCCCAAACCTTGCCTTGAGGCATCACTATACACCGCAAATCCACTTGAAACACTAGGGATGGTGAGAATTGGTGCAGTCGTCAGCCTGTGCTTCAACTCTTGGAAGCTACACTCACAGGCTTCATTCCACTCATACTTCACTTCTTTACGCGTCAAGCGCGTCAGTGGAGCAGCTAGCTTCGAGAAACCCTCTACAAACCTCCTATAGTAGCCAGCTAAACCCAAGAAACTCCTAATCTCCGTCACTGTCTTCGGTCTTTCCCATTGAACCACCGCTTCAATCTTCGATGGATCAACCGAGACTCCATCCTTACTGATCACATGACCTAAAAAGGAGATATCATTGAGCCAAAATTCACATTTACTTAGCTTGGCATACAATCCTCGATCTTTGAGGGTTTGCAGAACAATCCTCAAATGCTGCTCGTGCTCTTCCCGCGACCTCGAATACACCAAAATGTCATCGATGAAAATAATGACAAACTGGTCCAAGTACTGCTTAAACACATCATTCATCAAATTCATGAAGGCTGCAGGTGCATTGGTTAATCCAAACGGCATCACCAAGAATTCATAATGGCCATACCGTGTCCTGAATGCAGTCTTAGGGATATCTTCATCTCGGATCTTCAACTGATGATATCCCGACCTCAAGTCTATCTTGGAGAAGACTTGTGCACCCTTTAGCTGATCAAAGAGGTCATCAATCCTGGGAAGAGGATACTTGTTCTTGATTGTCACTTTATTCAACCACCGGTAGTCAATGCACAACCTCATACTACCGTCCTTCTTTTTGACAAAAAGCACAGGAGCACCCCAAGGGGATACGCTAAGTCGTATGAATCCCTTATCTAGCAACTCCTGAAGCTGTTTCTTAAGTTCTTCCAATTCTACCAAGGCCATCCGGTAAGGGGTTCTCGAAATGGGCTCAGTCCCCGGCACCAAATCAATTGTGAACTCCACTTCCCTATCCGGAGGAAGTCCTGGAAGATCATCCGGGAACACCTCAGAAAAATCTCGGACTACAGGAATATCATCGAGTCCGGGACGTTTCTGATCTACGTCCTCCACATAAGCAATGAATCCTTCATTACAACCATACATACTTCTCATTACTTTCATATGAATTCAAATCAAAAACCAAACAGACTTCATATTAATTACTTGCAAAATTTACAACATAGCTAACGGGTGAAGATAAGGTTACACTCTTAGCATAACAATCTAATATAACATGATTCTTAGCTAACCAATCCATACCCAAAATAACATCAAACCCATACATATTTAGTAGGATTAGGTCGGCTATTGATTCCCTTTCTCCTACCCGTAGCTTACAGTTTCTAAACACCAACTCTGTCACTTGTGATTCTCTAAATGGTGTGCTTATTTGCAATAAGTGTCCTAAAGGCTCAGGCTCAACAGGCACTTGCATGGAAATCTTAGGTGACATAAATGAATGCGTGGAGCCTGGATCAAATAATGCAATGACACCTACATCAAACAGGTAAATCTTACCTTTAATCACTTTGGACGAGGCATCGGCAGACTCTTCGTCGATGGCAAACACTCGTCCTTGGGTCACAACTTTTTTTCCCTTCTCAGCAGCAGTAGCCTTAGGTTGTGGTTTAGGGGTCTTATCCGATTCATCAAGCATCCTCGGATCTCTCTGAGGGCAATCTTTAATCATGTGTCCTTTCTCCCCACATCTAAAACAAGCGCCACTCGCCAAGCGACATGACTGTGATCCGTGAAATTTCCCGCACTGATCACATCTTTGCATCGTGCCCTTTGGTGAGCTAACGGTACTTCCAGTTGGATATCGGGATCTCTCATCACTTATCTTGATCCCGGTAGCTCTAGGAGTCCCTGTATCATCATCATCATAATTCCAAATTTAAGGCATTTCCATAGAAACAATTAATTAAATTGGAAATCATTTTCTTATACTTTACTTACCTATAGAAACTCCTTCCGATCGTCTACTTCTCCTATAAGGATATCTATCACTCGGAGCTTTCTCATCCGACTTCCGCTTCATCGGTTCCTTGCCTTTTCCCTTGGCTCGGAAGTCAACATGATGCAGATCATAGTCCTGCTCACACAACTGAGCCTTACGGACAACTTCTCCATAGGTGGTAATATCCATCGGATACAACTTAGATCTAATCGGGGACTTCAATCCCTCGATGAACCTGTAGATCTTATGCCCTTCATCTCTTCGGACCTCTGGATCAAATCTACTCAAGGTGGTGAACTTAGATTCATACTGATTCACCGTCATCGTACCTTGAGTTAAACTGAGAAATTCAATCTTTAATCTATCCCGATCAGTGCGTGGGATGTACTGCTCATTAAAAGCTTCCATAAATCTATCCCACGTAACCTCATCGTATCGGGCCTCTAGCACAGTCCGAGTGGCTTGCCACCAGTATTCAGCATCATCTATCAACAAGTAGGCAGCCAAGCCTACCTTCTCCCTTTCAGAGCAGGGCATATACTCAGAGGATTTCAAGACCGCTTTCATCCAATTCTCTGCGGTCAGTAGATCTCTTTCCCCCTTAAACTTGGGCTCCAACTTCTTAAATTCCTTAATCAATGCCACACTGCAATAAGCTCTAGAATCCCTCCTTCCAGTAACTGGGACTGGTGGGGTTACTTCCGTAGGAGGAACTACAGGTGTAGCTACTGGGGTACTTGTGGCCACATTCGGGAAATTAGACATAAATTGGTTAAACATCGTGGCCATATTCTCCATGTGCTTTTCCATCTTAGCCAGTCTTGTATTCGGGCTATGTGGTGGAGATGGTTGAGGAGACGGAACTGGGGGCTCTTCAGTGCGACCCCGTCCTCTTCCTCTACTTGTACCTCTTCTTCGTGAGCTCATACTGTAAAGATAGTCATCATTGAGCTCTTTAGTATAACCATAAGCAGTTATACTATACATTTGCATTCAGACAAGTACAGTACAATTGGGGATATACTCTATTTCTAGCTTATTGACACTGACAAACTACCAATCAAATTGCTCTGATACCACTCTGTGACGTCCCCGTCACTTCATCTTAGCACCTAACTTTTTCTTATTATCTTATCCGATCTTATTTTGATTTAGTTTATCCAGTGTCAACCCTTACTTACTTTCAAGCTAATTATCAAACAGCTCATGAAATTTTATTCAATTTCCATAAACATAAAATGATATATATAAATACCATTTCCTTTTCCACAGGATCTCATACATCATCTTTTCTTACATCCCCGACATTCTATATACATAATTTCTACTTGTACTGTACCATAGCTGAAATACAATTTACTGTACATAAACATGTAAGTATACCTTCTCTACTAACCGGGAAGCGTATCGAGAAGGTACACTGCAACTTATCAAAATCAGGCTCCTCTAACTGGAGCGAAGCTTACTTCAGGAAATCTGAAAAATAGTCGTAAAAGGGTGAGTTTACGCTCAGTAAGAAAACTACATAAAAGAGCGTGATATGCCTCTATATGCATTTTTCCTACTTGGCTCTATAATGTCATGTAAAGCATTATAAAGCATGCTTCATAAACTTCTTTTATGCATTGTTTGTAACCATGCATATTCATTTAAAATGACATGGCAAACATACTTTGTATGCTTCATTTAAATATAGCATACATATAAAACATGCATCATACTTCTTTCTTGGAAATTTCTTACTTCATAGCATGCTTTAAAACATACTTCATACTTGAAGACATACATCATACTTCATATCATACTTTAAAACATCATACTTTAAACATACAACATATATCCTTTGAAATAGGATGGAGACTATGTACAATATTTTAGGCGATTGAAACGTCATATGAGTCGTTCATTCCCATTCATATGACTCTAATTATGCATTGGTACAGTAGTGCACTCTGCATAGGTCAAGGATTCTCTCCTGCCTTACATAATCCACAGTGAACACTAGTCAGGTGTCACCTGTGGGATTGAGGGCCGGACTAGGGCTCCTCGCTCATCATACATATTACTGAGGACTTGATCAGAGTCGCTCAGCCATCAAAAATGCATAATCATTACGCAGTCCATAGTCTCAAAACATTTATAACATACTTTTCAGAAAACACCTTTGTGTTTAAAGCAAATAAGCTTTTGAAAACATCTTTTCATACATGGCAGTCGACTGGCCTCACAGGGCAGTCGGCTGCTGCTTCATAACTTTATTTCTCGAAATTATTTTCATTTCGGAAAATACATGGGGGCAGTCGACTAGTCCATATAGCAGTCGACTGGTTTTCAAACAGAATGCTTCTTAAGAAATAGCAGTCGACTGGTTTTCAAACAGAATGCATTTTGGAAAATAGCAGTCGACTGGCCCATATAGCAGTCGACTGGTTTGAAACAGAATGCTTACTGGGTAAATAGCAGTCGACTGGCTTACATAGCAGTCGACTGGTTTGCATCGGTTTTCGAAAACGACGTTTTGGTTGTCTCTAGGCAGTCGACTTCCCTCTAAGGCAGTCGGCTGCCCCTAGCCTAATTGGTACTAGGAGACAAGTCCGAAAATGCACTTTTCCTGCATAGAAACAGCTAGTATTTCTCCCCAAATCACATGCACATATCATAAAACATGCGGACATAGCCGCCTTACGTCCGTTACATAATTTCCTTACCTTAATTCCTTCGAGAACGCAAGATCCCTTGGTGCGTTAACCCTAGCTTTTCACTTCTTCAAAACTGTAACATCAAATCAATGGAAATCTTAAATCAAACAACATACATACATCATACCAACTCAGAACAACTTCAAATCATCAACAAAGTTGGCTAAATCATCTTCTTCTCTTACCTTCACTAGAGACCAAAATCTCAAACCTTGAGATCTCTTCCAATACTTGAAATTAATCCACCAAACTTTGGATATCACCTAGTCTAAGGACAAGGATCATTTTTCATTCCATAAACTAAATGAATCGGTGGATGGATGAAGGGGTTCGTCAAGATGACTATGGAAGGAGCTTGGAAGATTGGATGAAACGAGAGGGAGAGCTGGAAGAGGAAGCTGGCGTAGGGTGATGATGGTGAGGGTGGTGAGTCATGCAAAATGCATTAATTGCATGCTCATCCATTAATTCATCTCAGCCCTTGACTTATCCCTTGACTCATTTGACCCATTAATTTCCTTATGACTCATCCATTTAACCTCCAATCAAAATCTGATTTAATTTCTTGTCTCATACTCTTAATATTTCCTGATATCAATATACTTCATTTGACTTATTGACCTTCAACTCTATTATTTCTTCTATATTGCATTCATCATGCATACATCATTCATACATTATTCATACATCAATTACACATCAACTTCACATTCATTTAATCATATTAACTCAAAATACTTTGCATACATGGAGGAATACATGAAAATTGAGGATCTCACAAGACATTTATTGTACAGTGCTTCAATCTGTAAAGAGATATAAACAGCAAACTGAAGGAATTTGAATATTAATTATAGTTTTGTTATGTAGAAAGATAAATATGTACTGTTTTTTGTGTATTGGGACAGGTTTTGAATGATTAAGTATTAAGATTGCTGTAACAACCGAGAATTTCTCTCTTTTGGAATTAATTTACTAGGTTATTGGAAGTAATTATTTTAGAAAAATAATTCATTGAATATATATATATATTCTAACTAATGGTATATGATTAAATAGATTTATTGGAGATTTGATTTCATGAAATTAATTATATTCAATATTAAGGAATTAAATTTTAAAAATAATGCATATAAATACATACATACGCATATACAATAAATAAATACTTATATGTATATCATTTCTTAGGCCCAAATAAATATATTTATTAAGAAATAAATATATGTATGCATATTGATATACTTGTATAAATAAATATATATATTTTTGTTAACCATGATTTTGGTACGAAGTATCCACCGTCGGTAACAGTGACTAATCTTCGTCGGGGATCCTGAGTGCACACAAAATGGGTAGTCCCCTCTCAGCAGAGTTTGCTCCATATCTAAGGTCAGGAATCGAACTCTGGACACTTGGTTAAGGGGCGAGAGCCGCTACCATTCACGCCAATCAATGTTGGTGATAAATATATTTAATATATATGTATAAATAAATTTACAATATATATTTATTATTATAAAAAAAAGATCGGGATTGGTGGGATTTAACCCACCAACCCGAACCGAGAATGACTAAATCTACCCCTTTTTTTTTTTTTGCTCTTCATACCCCCATCACCCTCTAAATGAACAGTAATACAATGGAGGAAATGGGGTCGGAAGAGTAAAAACTGGGGTACGTTTAGCAGCTCTCACCCGAACCCCCTCTTTCATTTCTCCTCTGTACACAAACAGAGGAGAAACATGAAGGTTGAACAGGGCAAAAGGAGAGAGAGCCGGCCGTTGGCAAGAATAAAGGAGAGCGCTATCGGTCGGTGGTGGAGAGAGAGGAAAGGAGAGAAGAAGGAAAAGCAGAAAATGGAGGAAGACGGACTACCGTCCTGGTGTTTAGGCATTGCCGCCCCTAGTTCCGCGCCACTCCGCTTCGGTAGCCGCTGGTGAAGGCGGGTTTAGGGAAAGCAAAGGCAGCAACCGCTGCTGCCAGAAATTGAAACCGAATTAAGCCACAGTTGGGGCTGTTGGAGGCGGCCACAGCTGCTGCCATGGGGTCGAACCGAGGTTGGGTTGAGGGGCATTTAAAGGCTGATTGGAGAGGACGTTCAGGATGGCTGTGGCTGGGATTTTCGGTAGGTTGTTGGGACTGGAGAATGGCATTTAAAGGCTGATTTAGACGTTGGATCAGATGTTTTGGCTGCTGAACAAGAGTGGAAAAAGGGCAGGAACGGTGCTAAATTTGGAGGCAGAAATGGGGATTAATTTTGGTTTCTGCTTTGGATGGTGGCGATGTAGGTTAGGGACAGAGTTGAGGCGTGAAACAAAGTTTGTTGAGGGCTGAAAAATGGGACTGATCAGGAGGCCCAAAACAGGACCGGAATAGGGGTGGCTCTGCTGCCAAAAGAGGACCAAAAACAGAGGGGTTTGACGTCCTAAATGAACCTGAAATTTAGGGGTCCTTAGGGCCTGAAGATGGTAGGGTCTGCTGCCCAAAACAGGGGTTAAAAGAGCTGAAGCAAGGGCAGTCCTGCTGGCCTGAACAGAGGTGGCTCGGTGCTGGTTTGGGGGCTGCAACCAAGCGCTGTTTGGGTGCGGGAGAAATTGGGTTTTTCAGGTTGGAAATATGCTACACGAAGGCTGACTCTGGCTGAGTTTTGGGAACTGAATTATAGGAGAATCAAGCTGTTATGTGGCTGTGTTGAGGGCTGTAATGAGAGGTAATCGGATGGCCTTCGAGACAGCAAATCAAGGCTTGATGAGGCGGGGGAAGCAGGGGATTCAAGGGTGGTTTGGTGTTAGTTTTGGGTCTGTTAGGGAGGACTGAACAGGGGTGTTAAGGGCTGAAGAACATAAGCTGAAGCCGGGCTGATTTAGGTGCTGTTTAAGGAGGCTGAACAGGTAAGAATTTATATGCAAGTAAATGTTAGTTAATAGTGTTTGATTCATCATACTAAATTTACAAATTATATGATATGATGAATGATGAAAATTGATAATATGTGTGATTAATATATCATTGAGATGATATTGAATTATTTGTTATGAAGCTTTAAAAATATTGAGATACGGTAAATATTACTAAAACAGTAATTAGATATCCATGAAACATAATGTGGTCCTATGACTTTGACGGGTGTTATAATATTGAAATGTAGTAGAAAAATATAATGGTGGGATATAAAAATTGTTTAGGACACTATTGGACTACGAATGGGTACATTTGAGATTTCATGGATGTGATAGCGTAGTGACATTGAATAGATGATTATATATATGCGTGACCTACCATCTAATGAGGGCATAATAGCCCATGTGGTGCGTGTGGTGTGAAATATACCTATGCTAATAATAGTGCAGGTTAAGTTGTGGTATTGGGGATGGTGATTACCCATGCCATTATCAGGCCAGATTTTACGATGGAAAATCACTCTTGCACACCTCGTACGATTAGCCTAAGTCTTCATTATGCATTGCAGTTACCATGTATGGCATAGATAAATATTATTGACATCGTAATGTAATGTAACATTAATAATTGTTGAAATAGTGAACGTGCTTTCCTAAGGTTTGAAATGGCATATGAGTGGTACATTGTGAGCATTAACCTTGTAGAGTTGATCATGATGTGCTAATTTTGCACTTGTGCAAAGGAGGTATACTAAGCTCAGGTTAGTATCATATTTTTAATATGAGTATGGTAGAATAATGATTGATAATGACCATTAATGATTGTGGAATATTATGCAAATGTTATGGATAGGATATGGTTGTGAGAAGATGGACAAAGTAGGCTAAACCTTTAATGTAGCCTATGTAGGCATGACAAGGGCTTAGTATACGCTTGAAATGCAATTTAGCACCATGGTGCAATCATGCATGTTCTGTGTGTTATGTGATAGAATTGTTTTAAAAATAATGTATTAAATCTGTTGAGATGATGTGACATTTACCTCATATTTTTGACAGTCATGGTTTCTGAAATGAGAAATGCTTTGGTGGGATTTTTGTAAAGCATTCATACACTTTATATATGACATTGATCATGCATTCATAGTAAATCTATGCTTTGATCATGTGGTTGTGAATGACTGTCTAATGGAATTTTATATGAGATTAATGGCATTCTACAATATTACTGTGTGGCCTTTGTGCGTGTGTGTGTGTGTATGTTACGGGCTCCAATTGTGTGATCAAGGAGATTCGATATACATGGTATGCATACATATATATATATATATGTATATGATGGTGTATTGTCCAAGGGTGGCAACTATGTGAATGTTGGATGATTGTGTGAAGGTCCAACAACTGGGTGAATATTGGACAACTGTGTGAAAGTCCAATAGCTGTGTGAATGTTGGACGATTGTGTGAAAGTCCGACAACTATGTGAATGTCGGATAATTAGTCGAGACAGTTACCTCAGCTACTAGATGATTACTAGTACTGGGATGATTCATGATCATGAATGGGTACTTAATGGGAAACTTATCATGGCTTGTGACCATGGATGCTTCATAGTAAGCTAACTGTGTGAGAATACCAAATAGGAACATGTAGCCTTGTCTCTAATTATCTTACTGGTGTGTTTTGATGTAAATGTGGAAGTTGTGTTTCTTGGAAAACTGCATGGAAAAATATAGATGTTAATGCATTGATTTTGTGCATGACATGTGCATCAAATGATTGTTGATACGTTTGTGTGGGGACCACATAGGATAGATGTTAGGGAATAGGGAAATGATGAATTTTTATAATGTCTTTTCAATTGAGGTCCTTAAAAGCCCTAGCGCAAGATCATAGGTATTGAGAGTAGCGAAGTCTACTCACCGTATATGCATAAGGCATGATTTATATAACAACAACTCGGTTTTTAACATGCATAACCATGCTCTTAATACTTATTAGTTTAACATACCTTGTATATATTTTCTTATTGTGCTTTAGCTCACTCTCTCTACTTCTCATAGATTTCTATAGATAGGCTCGGTTATGCGTGTGCTACCTTGGTAGGTCGAATTGCATACTGCCAAGTCTACTACTTTGTGATTGAGGTATAACACCTTGCTTCTTTAGTTATATCCTAGACACGCTATTCTTTTTTGTACTTAGTGTATAGGATTTGGGAGGTAAGTAATAGGACTATATCGAGAAATAATTGTAACTATGTCTTGTGATGAATAATAACTTGATATTAGGCCTTGATGGGAAATGTAATATTTTGAATGAACGATCAAGATATAGGCCTTGATGGGAAATGTAATATTTTGGATGGACTATCAAGATAGTTTATATATTATAGGTTAAGATACTATTTTGATGTTATATAAGGATGGTAAATAGACATATAATAGGTCAGAATTTTTTAGTTTCAATTTTGGCACGCATTATGAGACAACTTAAAATGGATCTTAGACAATTAGTCTTAAGCAAATAAACAAGTATTAATCTACTTTTTAGGTTTCAGCTACACTGATCAAGTGACAAACATAATAAGGAAAGGAAAAAGTTAGTGCAAAAATCCTAGCTTCTGAGAGTGTTAAGGCCCCACCTGTTCACATCAAGGAGGTGTATCCTATTCACCTGTACTGTCCGCTTTGGGTTCAGATCACTTAGTTAGACCCTCACGACTTTCTTTCATGTCTGGAGCGACTCAAACCCTTAATATCATTAAGAGTCAAGTCACTCTTAACCAATTGTCACGCCAAGTGCCCTAGCAAGCAAGGGAGTAGGCAGGGTGCTTTAATCTCACATCGGATAGGAAAGGGCAGGTCATTGGGCTTATAAGCATTGGTGCTACAAACCTCAATAAGCCGATTTTGCGGGAAGAGAGTAATGGCCACGTGACAAGTGATATCAGAGTCTAACTCACACCAAGTGCCCCAGAAGGGGTAGACAAGGTGGCCAGCCAGCACGCCAAGTGCTTAGGTGAGGATAGGTAGGGTGCACCTTAGGTGGGGTTTGTCGTGACGAGGACGTCACGAGGTTGGGTGGGGGAGAGTGTCACCCCAAACGCTCTAGTAAGGGAGTAGGCAAGGTGCCTCAATCTCACATAGGATAGGAAAGGGCAGGTTGCTAGGCTTATAAGCATTGGCGCTGCACACCCCAATAAGTCGGTTTTGTGGGAGTGATTTGACTTTTAATGATGTTAAGGGTTTGAGTTGCTTCGGACGCAAAAGAAAACCTTGAGAGTTTTGGTGAGTGATCTGAACCCAAAATGGACAGTACGAGTAAGTATGGTACACTTGCTTAGTGTGAACAAGTGGGGCCTTACAATTGCTACGTAAGTTTTACATATTGTTAGAGTAAGGACACTAAGCATAGCCCAACCGAATGAATGAAATGTGAAATATTAATATGAAATTTCAAAAATCGAAGCGTGACATGACACCTAAAAAATCCTTAGAAGAGGCATTTAAAAGAAAATTTCAATTCACAAAGTTTTTGTTTACTTTTTAAACAAGAAAAAATAATTTTTTTATGAAATAAAATTGATAAAACAATAAAAATAATTTTGATTGCAATAATATAAATTAATTGAATTATTTTTAAATATCAAATTAAGAACATTTTTATTAAGACTAAGGGATAACATATGTCTAACTGATTTTTTTTTAAAGGATGCTGCTTTCAAATCCAAACTTCGAGTAACTTCTAGAAGTGCAACGTGTTTCGAGGTATCTAAATAAAATCAATTTTATCAAATTCAGATCATTTTATCTTTATAAACATACCACAGAACTATTCATGAATTTAATTATTATTATTTCTTTTTTTATAACTTTTGTTTTAAAGTAATTTCTTTATTGATGATTAAAAGACAACAATTTTTTTTGTATTATTCACAACTTCTAGCTTTGAAAGATTGTGGCTGACTCAAGTCTTGTAGGATCGAATTCTACCATCTTCCCCAGCGAAGAAGTTTAATTAGCTGCACTGCACGCCACGGCACGGCATTCCTGTCATTTCAGTTGTTTCTGATAACGCATTTCGTGGTTATAGAAATCAACCACTTATTGACAAAAGAAAAAAAATCTGTAAATTATTTGAGGTATTTGTCACAGATGCACATGTACCACTTTTGCAATTATCAAGAAAAATCGATCTAGACTTGGTTGGTACTTCAAACATTAGGCTTGGGTATTACTCGCTCGAATCCGCCCATTAAGATATGATTTTGAGGAGATTAAGAAATTAATTCATCGTTGGAAACTATTCTTAGTTAGAATCCAAGGCTTGTATGCGTACTATGTGAGTGAAACGCTCGAATGTACTAATCGAGTCACACTGAAAAGCTAAAAGAGAGAAAAGGAGAATTTATATAACCAGAGAAAGGAGGAAGAAATCCTTCCACAAACAAAAACAGAGCCCAAATCATCAGCTAAACATGAAAACAAAATACTCGTGCGTCACTCTAGCCAAATTTTAAAATATTTAAATCCTGTTTAACTCGTCATTTAAATATAATTTCACTTGTTATTTAAGTATAATTTGAGCTCAATTCAAAAATAAACAATTCTAACTTCAATAGACATTGAATTAAATTCGAATAACTCATAAATAGTTTAAATTATTTATATCTTTAAATATTAACCTCATTTTCATCACAGACAATACCGCCTCTTTATATTATTATATTAATATAAATAATATTTTAATAACAATAATACAACTTTAAATATTAAAAAAATAAATATAACTAATAAATATTTTTCTTTTCAAGTGCTTAATAATATAATATTTTAGTATTAAATATTATTATTAAAATATAACTATTTTTTTAATGTTAGTAAATAAATAATTTAAATGTTTTAATAATTATGTTAACATCATTTGAAAAAAAAAAATTCTGAAAACATGCAGACAACATATGCATAAAAGACTACAAGTCCACTATCGGAGTCAAGGAAATCAACCATTGCTGACAGGCTTGCCATTGAAGTCTGCATCATCCAAACACTGTTTAACATCTTTGATAAGCTGCAAATTGTCTCATTAACATCTTTGAGAGCATCTCTAATAGCATCTCCTTACTGTAGCGCAGAAAAGTACAAAAATTGTCTCATTAACATTGGTGCTCATTAAACTTGCTGCAGCAATGTCGACAACATTAATGAACTTTTCGACAGTAGGAACAAAAGACAATGGGAAACTGTACTGCCTAATTGTTTGCACACTGGTCTTAATAATTTCCTCCATTTTAAGAAGGAATTCTGCCATTGTTCTCGTGTACATGAAAAAATAAGATGATACGAGGTTTTCCTTTCTGAAATGATTCTAATCGGTGTAGAATAGAAAACAATAGACTTGTAATCGAGGTTATTTATTCCTAGTAAAACTTTGTAAGCATAAAAATGATACTCTCAAAATTAATGATAATATTTCCAGATTTCTCAAAACAAATACACTCAACATGAACAGAGTGGTAGTCCCTGGGGATCCTGCAAATTAACTAAAAAAAAACAGGTTTGTGATCAATTAAAAGGATAAACTAATTCTTGTTAATAGTGGTTTTAGTAATCAGATGACATTACAGCATGTTAAATCCTGATTTCTTGTTGTTTTCCTTGTTCTGCATTCAAGCTTTCAGGCTTCAGTTGAGAGATAGAGGGCTTTCTCTGGCATTATATTACTTTTTCTCCATTCATGATTATTAATCTCTTTGCATACTGAATTTCAATTAATTACTTTTTCAATTTCCAATTTTCAAATTCATGCCTTAATTTGTTAAATCTTTATTTAATTGTAAAATAAACAACATGAAATTGGGAAATCCAAATTCGAAAATTAAAGCAGGAGAGGAAGCCTAAATATTTGAATAATTTGCCAACAGATCTTTTTCTTTTTTAAATTTTGAAGTTAATTTGTGAAATCCCCTAATTTCATATAATTCCTCCACAATTGTAAAGTATTACAACATGAAATGATTAAGTAAATATGAAGTTTTGATGTATCAATGATGTATGAATCATATGAAAAAATAAAGGAATTGAAAGTCAATTAATTAAAGAATTTATGTTAATATCAGGAAAATATTTGGAATATGAGAAAAGAATCAAAATCAGATTTTTGATTGGTAATAAAATACATGTGGCATATGAATGGAAGAAGGATAATTAAATGGTCAAAGGGTCAAAGCATGGTTGAGATGATTAAGGAGATAAGGAGGCATTTAATGCAAGTGCATGAGTCATCTTCATCTCCCATCACCCTTACGGCAGCAACATTCCAGCCCTCACTCTCATTCACTCCATTTTCTCCTAAGTCTCTTCCATAGTTACCTTGACAAACCACCTCATTCCTCCATCAATCCATTTAGCTAGTTGAACGAAAAACGATCATAGTCACTAGACTAAGCTATGTCCGAAGTTTGGTAGATCGAATCCAAGTAATGGAGGAGATTTCAAAGTCTGAAATTTTGGTGACTAGCAAAGGTAAGAGAAGAAATGGATTTAGGCAATTTCGTTCATAGTTTGGAGTTATACTAAGTTGGTATAGCATGTGTATGGTGATTGTTTAAAAGTTTGAATTGTGATAATGTTTATAGATTTGAAGAAGTGAAGGAAAGGAATTGGAGTCACCAAGTGATTTCGTGTTTTCGAAGTAATCGAGGTGAGGAATTTATGTAACGGACGTAGGGTGACTATGTCCACATGTTTTAAGATGTTTTAAATGTCAATTGGGAAGAAGTACCAACTATTTTAAGTGCGGGAAATGAAATTCTTGGGTTTTGTTCCTAGCGCCAATTAGGCTAAGAGCAGCCGATTGCCTTAAGTAGCAGTCGACTGTCTAGAGACAACCAAAGCATAGTTTTTCAAAAATCGAGACAAACTAGTCAACTGCTATTTAAGCCAATCAACTGCTATGTAAGCCAATCGACTGCTATTTTCCCAGTATGCATTCTGTTTCAAACCAGTCGACTGCTATATGGGACAGTCGACTGCTATTTGCTAAAATGCATTTTGTTTCAAAACCAGCCCATTGCCTATAAGACCAGTCGACTGCTATGTTCCCAGAAACATTCTGTTTTGAAAACAGTCGATTGCTATATGACCAGTTGACTGCTATTTCTCAAAAAGCATTCTGTTTGAAAACCAGTCGACTGCTATATGGACTAGTCGACTGCCTCCATGAGTTTTCAAAAAGGAAAATATCGAAATTTTAAAAGAAAAGAATTTCGATAAACGAATTTATGAAGCAGCAGTCGACTGCCCTATGAGGCCAGTCAACTACCCTGTTTGAAAAGATGTTTCAAAGCTTATTTAAAGAAAGCATAAATGTCATAGCAAATAGCTATATGACAAATGTTTTGAGACTATGAAATACTTAATGGTTATGCACTTCTGTATATGTTCATGGCTGAGGAGCTCTAGTCCAGCCCTCAGTGCTACAGATGTCACCTAACTAGTGTTCATTGTAGCCACCGACATTTGGCCAAATTGTCTTTGTTATATATATATTGGCTAGGGGAGGATTCCTGGCTCCTACGAGAGTACGCCACATGATTCAGTGTATAATTCTGTTAATATGTAAATAGTCTCTCTGCTATATGATGTATGTTTTGATGAAAGAATATGATGCATGTTTTGAAGCAAGTTTATGAAGGATGTTTTCAAGAAAGTATATGAAGTATGCCTGTATATGATTTTTTGAAGAAAGTATATGACGTATGCTATTTTAAAGAAACATATAAAGTACGTTTGCTTATACCATTTGAAAGAATTATACATGGTTGCTGTTGGATTATGCCCTTAGAATCATTCATTAGATGATTGACTTTGGCATTATTTATGTATCATGACATTTTATTTATTATAGTTCATTATTATATTTGTTTTATAACTGCGTAATATAATCTTATATGATAATGTCCTTAGAATAGTAATAACACACTATTCTTAAAATATCCCTAGTCAAGTATTATTGTAAACAAGGATAACAATGATACGATAAGACTAGTATGTGGTTGACTGATGACCATTGTCATGGATATAGGATATCAAGTCATCACATAGGTACATGTTAGAGAACTATGTACTGGATCAACCCTCCATGAGAACCTACATGGATTGTTATATGAGTGTCATAAGCGATTCTCATAGTGATGATGGTGTATGTGATCCTTTGACTTGAGATCATCAGAGATCCCAACATAGAGAATTGCATACTTTAATGCTGCTAGATGTCATTCGTAACAGGATGGACTATAAAGGTAGTAATTGGGTATGCCTTGATCTATGTAGAGGGATGTTGAGTGATCAAGATAGAATTTATCCCTCTTATATAACAAGAGTGATGTCTTGGGGCCTTTGATAGAGTGAGACTAAGAAATGCATGGCCGTGCTCGAATAAGTCAATATGAGATATTGATTTTATTTGTTTAATTAGTCTACTCAGGAATCAAGAAACGCTGATTAGACTATACAAGTGTGACACATTCCATGACTTGTGTCTAATCAAGACATCAAAGGATAAAGGGATTAGACTACACGGTAACATCTATCACGAGTAAGGTTATGTCGAGTCATTGACATTCTCGTTACATGGGTAGCAATGATGTGTTGCTAGATACCGCTCATTGCCTGTGACAATTTTGTCATTGCCATTGTTTTGAGAACCTATTGGGTCGCACACTTAGAACGGATCAATGAGGAGCTTAATTAATCCTATTTTGAATTGGATTAAAGATATGTCTAATCCTATTCTGACTTGGATTAAGGATATAGTTAATCCTATTCTAAGTAGGATTAGAGTTCTGTTTGGCAGTAAATTTTAGGGTAAAATTTACTGCCTATAAAATGATGTTTTTTCTAAAAACATAGCTGTACAAAAACAAAACAGAAAACAGAAAAGTATTCTTTTAATCGAAGCTAGCAGTTCGGTTATAAAGAATAAAAAACGCTCCTTAAGGCTTCTGATCGTGAGACGTTCAAGAGTCGTGTGATCCGTTCGTGTGGATACCATAGAGGCAGGAACGAAAGGTTGTTGCTTGTGACTCGACCAACGACAGAAATCAGAGAAAAACGTTAGGTAAAATCTCGAAACCCTAATCAGGCAACTCTCTGAATCGATCCTAGTGGAGGCCGAATGATTTAAATTCCGCTGCATGTTTGTTTCGATTTCCTTCAGTTGCAAATGATATATGAAAGAAGTATATGATGCATGCTTTATAATGCTTTATATGACATTATAGAGCCAAGCAGGAAAACTGCATATAGAGGCATAGGACGCTCTTTTATATAATTTTCTTATTGAGTGTAAACTCACCCTTTTATGAACATTTTTCATGCAGATTATCAGAAGTGAATCTCGCTCCGAATAGAGGAGCTTGCTTTTGAGATAGCAAAGTGTACCTTCAAGATACGCTTCCCCGTTAGTATAAAAGGTATACTTATGTACTTATGTAAAGTAACTTGTAATTCAGCTATGGTACAGTACAAGTAACCTTTATGTATATAAGATGTCAGGGATTTAAGTTAAGATGATGTGTAAGATCCTATGGTATGGAATGATATATATACATATCATTATTCTGTTTTATTGAAAGTGAATTATTCATATTGAGCTATTAGATATTAAGCTTAAGAAAAAGAAGAATGAATGACATTGATGAATAGATCGAATCAAGTCGTATAAGATAATGAGAAAAAAGTTAGATGGTAAGATGTAGTGATGGGGACATCACATATTGGTATCAGAGTTGATTCGATTGATATTCGTCAATGTCAATAAGCTATAGATAGTGTATATCCCCAATGTACTGTACTTGTATGAATACATATGCACAATATAACTGTTTATAGTTATACTAAAGAGCTCAATTGTGACTATATTGACAGAATAAGCTCACGTAGAAGAGGTACTAGTAGAGGAAGAGGACGGGGTCGTGAAGAACAGCCCCCAGTACAGTCTCCTCCTCTCTCTCCACCGCATAGCCCAAACACTAGGCTAGCGAAAATAAAGAAGCATATGGAGAATATGGCCACTATGTTCACGTAGTTCATGACGAATTTTTTGAATGTGGCCACAAGTACCCCAACAGCTACACCTATTGTTTCTCCTACAAAGTTAACCCCACCAGTCTTAACTACTGGAAGGTGGGATCCCAAGGCCTATTGTAGTGTGACGCTGATAAAAGAATTCAAGAAATTGGATCCACCTATGTTTAAGGCGGAAAGAGATCTGTTGGCCGTAGAGAACTGGATGAAGGCGGTCATGAAATCTTTTGAGTATATGACCTGCTCCGAAAGGGAGAAGGTAGGCTTGGTTGCTTATCTGCTGATAGACGATGCTGAATATTAGTGGCAAGCCACTCGAACCGTATTGGAGGCCCAATATGATGAGGTTACATGGGATCGATTTGTAGAAGCCTTTAATGAGCAGTACATCCCACGCATGGATCAGAATAGATTAAAGATTGAGTTTTTGAGTTTGACTCAAGGGACAATGATAGTAAATCAGTATGAGTCGAAGTTCATTATCTTGAGTAGATTCGATCTAGAGGTCCTAAGGAATGAAGGACATAAGATCTACCGATTCATAAGATCTACCGATTCATAGAGGGATTGAAGTCCCCTATTCGATCTAAGTTGTACCATATGGATATCACCACTTATGAAGAGGCGGTCCGTAAGGCTCAGTTGTGTGAGCAGGACTATGAACTTCATCACGCCGACTTCCGAGCTAAGTGTAAATGCAAGGAACCCATGAAGCGAAAGTCGGATGAGAAAGCTTCGAGTGATAGGTATCCTTATAGGAGAAGTAGGTGATCTGAAGGAGTCTCTATAAGTAAGTAAACAAATTAAAAGAGATTGATCTTTGTTTTAAATTAATGGTTATATGGCAATATGTTGAATTGGAGTCATGATGATGATAATACAGGAACTCCTAGAGCTACTGGGATCAAGATAAGTGATGAAAAATCCCGATACCCAGCTGGAAGTACCGCTAGCTCACCGAAGAGTACGATACAAAGATGTGAGCAATGCGGGAAGTTTCATGGATCACAGCCATGTCGATTGGCAAGTGGCGCATGTTTTAGATGTGGTGAATAGGGACACATGATCAGAGATTGTCCTAAGAGAAATTTGAGGACGTCTGAGGAATCAGAGAAGACCTCTCAACCACAGCTTAAGGCCATTGCTGTAGAAAAGGGAAAGAATGCTGTGACCCAAGGACAAGTGTTTGCCATCGATGAGGAGTCTGTTGATGCCTCGTCCAAAGTGATTAAAAGTAAGATTTACCTCTTTGATATGAGTGTGACTGGATTATTTGATCCAGGCTCCACTCATTCTTTTGTTTCCCCTATGATTGCCATGAAATTACCTATTGAGCCTGAGCCTTTAGGACACTTGTTGCAAATAAGTACACCATTTAAGGAATCACAAATGACGGAACTAGTGTATAGAAATTGTAAGCTACGGGTAGGAGAAAGAGAATCTATAGCTGACCTAATCCTACTAAATATGTATGGATTTGATGTTATCTTGGGCATGGATTGGTTAGCTAAGAACCATGTGATGTTAGATTGTTATGCTAAGAGTGTAACCTTCTCTTCACCCGTTAGCTATGTTGTAAATTTTGCAAATACTTAATACAAAAGTATGTTTGCTGATTTAATTAATTGAAATTAAAGTAATAGAATATACTTGTGATATGAAGGGTTAATAGCGTATGTGGAGGACGTAGATCAAAAATGTCCCGAACTTCATGAAATTCCTGTAGTCAAGGATTTTCTTGAGGTATTTTCGAATGATTTTCCAGGACTTCCTTCGGATAGGGAAATAGAGTTTACGATCGACTTGGTGCCGGGAACTGAGCCCATTTCAAGATCACCGTATCGAATGGCTTTAGTGGAATTGGAAGAATTGAAGAAGCAGCTTCAGGAGTTACTAGATAAGGGATTCATACGACCCAGCGTATCCCCTTGGGGTGCTCCTGTGCTATTTGTTCCGAAGAAAGATGATAGCATGAGGTTGTGTATAGACTATCGATGGTTGAATAAAGTGACTATCAAGAACAAGTATCCTCTTCTCAGGATTGATGACCTGTTTGATCAGCTCAAGGGTGCACATGTCTTTTCCAAGATAGACTTGAGGTCGGGATATCATTAGTTGAAGATTCGGAGTGAAGATATCCCTAAGATTGCATTCAAGACACGATATGGCCATTATGAGTTTCTAGTGCTGCCGTTTGGTTTGACCAATGCACCCGCAGCCTTCATGAACCTGATGAATGATGTGTTCAAACAATACTTGGACCAGTTTGTCATTGTCTTTATCGATGACATATTGGTGTACTCAAGGTCTCATGAAGAGCATGAGCAGCATTTGAAGATAGTTTTAGAGACCCTTAGAGATTAAGGATTGTATGCCAAGCTAAGTAAGTGTGATTTCTGGCTAGATCATATCTCCTTTTTGGGTCACATAATCAGTAAAGATAGAGTTTCTGTTGATCCATCGAAGATTGAAGCAGTGGTTCATTGGGAGAGACCAAAGACACTGACGGAGATAAGGAGTTTCTTGGGTCTAGCTGGCTACTATCGATGATTTATAGAGGGTTTCTCGAAGTTAGCTGCCCTATTGACGCCCTTGACACGTAAAGAGGTGAAGTATGAGTGGAATAATGCTTGTGAGTGTAGCTTCCAAGAGTTGAAGTGCAGGCTGACGACGACACCTATACTCACCATTCCTAGTTGTTCTGGAGGATTTTCGGTGTATAGTGATGCCTCAGGGTAAGGTTTGGGATGTGTACTTATGCAGCATGATAAGGTAGTAGCATATGGTTCTAGACAATTAAAGGATCATGAGAAGAACTACCCAACTCATGATTTGGAGTTAGCTGCAGTAGTATTTGCTCTGAAGATATGGAGGCATTACTTGTATGGTGAGAGATTTCAAATTTTTACGGATCACAAAAGTTTGAAATACTTGTTCTCTCAAAGAGAACTGAACATGAGGCAAAGGAGATGACTCGAGCTCCTGAAAGACTATGATTGTGAGATCTTGTACCACTCGGGAAAAGCTAATGTAGTGGCAGATGCTCTGAGCCGGAAACATGTAAGTATAGTAGCCTATATGATGGTGAAAGAGTATGAACTAATTGAGCAATTTGCAAGCCTCAGCTTAAATGTTATGTCTTATGAGCAATTTGGAATGATGGCTAGTTTGAGGATTGAGCCGGAATTGATGGATAGAATACGGGTTGCTCAAAGGGAAGATGACCAGTGTATTGAGGCCAGGAATCAGATTCAGTCAGGTATGCCCTCAGAGTTCAATATGGGTAGCGATGAAATTTTGAGGTTTAATAACCGTATATGTGTTCCTAATGATGATGAATTGAAGAAGTTGATTTTGACGGAAGCGCATGCCACTAAGTACACGTTGCATCTAGGAAATACAAAGATGTATCATAATCTTCGCAAGGTATATTGGTGGACTGGCATGAAGAGAGACATAGCTGAGTTTGTGGCGAAATGTCTCACATGTCAACAAGTTAAGGTAGAGCACCAAAGACCAACTAGTTTGTTGCATCCTTTACCTATACCTATGTGGAAATGAGAGCATATTACGATGGATTTTGTTATGGGATTGCCTAGGACCAAAAGGAATCATGACGGTATTTGAGTGATCGTGGATATACTAACTAAGTCAGCTCACTTCCTACCTATGAAGTCTACGGATACCCTTAGTGCTTTGGCAAACTTGTATGTAAGAGAAGTTGTAAGACTACATGGAGTTCCAGTGAGCATAACCTCTGATAGAGATTCCAGGTTTACCTCTCACTTTTGGGAGCATTTTTAAGAAACCATGGGATCTAAGTTGAATTTTAGCACAGCTTTTCATCCGCAGACTGATGAACAAAAAGTTATATTCTCGTAAGTGCACGAATCAAGGTAGTATAACGTGCAAGTACAAGAGTCGATCCCACAAAGATTTGCTAAATTTATTCAATTAAAATTCAACTACTTATGCTCTAAAAATTATAAAAGCCAATAAAAAGAATTATCTAAGTATCTAATTAACTAATGGAATTAATTAACCTAATAAATAAAATAAATTCACCAATAGAGAAAAGCCTAGGAATTTGATTTCACCAATACATTGCAATTTTATGTCTTCAATCCTAAAAATCTCAATTCAATTCTAGGGTTCATTCTTCTTAATATATGATTAATTTGTTTGATGGCAGCTATAATCAAATATTTTTAATCATTAAATTATCTATGATGTGTAGCATAATCAATGACTAAAAACCCATTAAGAATAGAAGAATATATAACAAGAACCAAATAAATATTCTAGCTTGATGTATGCATCAAATATTTATTCAATCATTCAAGAGAGCTATACATGACTTAGCATATGATGTGTACCCTTACCATGTCTCAAACAATCAATTAATTTATATTAAAGGTGGCTAATCAATAACACAAATTGAAAGATTGAATTAATCACAATGAATGATACTAGAATTTAAGAATTAATTAATTAATCATAAAAACATAAAAAATGCAAGTAGGCTTAATTAAATTCCTAGTAAAAAAATTAGTTCATGTTTAATTTAGCAAAACAAAATATTAAATCAATAAAATTCATGCCTTTAATTAAACAAGAGACCAATTCAAAAATAAACTATTGTATAAATCTAATAATGCAAATTAATTAAAATAAATAAATAAAAGTACTGTAACAACTCCTTTTTATGCGAGAAGCTCCATGGAATTTTTGACAACCAATTATTTTGGCTAGCAGAGCAAGCATGAAGTCACGTGACCATAAAAACAAATCATCACTTTGAACTTTGGGCAACAGCTATTTCACAAGTCTGTATAGCAAGATGCAGTAGCTCAAATTCAATCCTTATGCTTTAAGGTCTGGTTCAGTACTGACCAAACAAGGCAACAGCTTGCGTCGATCACATACCAAGGTCGGCTATGTACTCTGTTCTGCTCCAAAATTTCAATAGCTTTGCTTTCTCCAAAGCTCAATTCCGCAGCTGCTCTTCTCACGATTTCAAGCTCTGTTTCATTGATCCTTTCCTCTATTGGTTGCTAGGAATTGCTCTCTGCAAAATAAAGATAAACAACACAGAAAGAGAATACAAATAGCTAGGCTAAACTGGTACCTCTCCTCTTACTACTCTCAGTTTCTTCAATCTCTGTTTTTCTGTGTGTCTTTACTGCTGCCCTTTTCCTCTCTTTATAATTTGTTTTCTTTCCTTAAAAATTTTTAGGGTTTCTTTTTAATCAAGCAATAAATCTCAGCCATTTATTTTATTTTAATCCTATGGTCCAAAAATCTTTAAAACAATTCAGAATTTAATTACAACTTTAGAAAATCAAACAATGTATATTTCAAAAATTTATTCCAATCACAAAATTTATTGTTTGATTTTATGCCATAATTTATAAAAATTAATTCCAAATCACTTTCTCTAAATTAATTCAAAAGATATATTAAACAATTAATTTTACACAAGAATATAGCAATAAATGTGGTAATAAATAAGAAAATAATAGAACAAATTATTATCAAATACCCCCAAACCTACATTTTTGCTAGTCCTTGAGCAAAATTAAAAGAAAATGCATTTATTTGTAACATTTAAGAACAAAAGTGAAAACTCAAGGCACCAAAAATTTTTTTTTTCACCTAAATTCATGTAAATTCAATTCCACTTGATTTTCACATATTGCCTCAAGTATACCTCTCATATATGATTAAAGTAATTGTTCAAAACATAACTCAATAGTCTCATACTTCAAATGTTAATTAACTCAAACCATGATATAAGATGTGTGTGTGTGATTAGCCAAGCTCAAATTCCTTGTCAATACTCAATTAAAATTATGCAACTCATGAATAATTTTTTTTTATTTTATTGACACTCCATAGGCTTGCTCTTCTTACAACTCTCCACTAATGTAGACAATAAAATTAACTTAGATCAATAGGTCTTTATTAGCTTATAATGTTTGGCCAAGGTATTGGTTAACAAAGAAAGGAAAGGTAAAAATCAAAACAAGAGAGCTAACAATACTTAGCACATACAAAATTTCTCTCTCTCTCTCTCTCTCTCTCTCTCTCTCTCTCTTTTTTACTTCCTTTTTCTCTTTTTTTTTGAAACTCCACATGCTTATCTCAAATACTCCCAAACCTATCTTTTTTCATATATTTGCTTCTGGATGACAATTTCCATGCCACATTTTAAACTCCTTCTTCTTTCTTTTTTTTTCATCACAATGGAGTCAAGGCATGATCTAAACAACTTTTTTTTTGGGAACCTCTTCTTTTATTAGCTTGAAAATATTTCTTGAATCACATTCCCTCAATGATAGATATGTGCATTAAAGCTCTCTTTAAGGGTACATTCATTGTTTTTCAGGCTAATTTGGGTAAGGGCAATGAGGTTACAAAAAAATTCGAATGGCAGCTATTCATATGCTTTTGCATATGCCATTCTTTCAATAAGGCTCAATGGAGTATACTAGTGAATAATATGTAACATGGTAGGCTTGAAAAGCTCAAACATTCCAAGGAATGCCTAAATCATCTCTAAGTCAATCAATTGCTTATGATTTCGCCTCAAGTGTAATTAAACAAGTTCTAGAGTGTCATGCATGATCACCGATTTCACAAGTCACATAATCAGTCACTAAGTATTAACAATTCATAAGAGTATGACTTATGTGCTCAATTATTTATCAATCATAAAGTGAATAAAATTAACAACAAATTATTTAATTACCTAAGAATGCATTTCTCACAATCACTTAACCATAGTAAAATTCTCTCATATTCATCATAGGCTAGTGAAAAATCATAGTGAAAAAGAAAAACATAAATCCAAGTAATTTTTTTAAAAAAAAATTTTAAAATTTTTTTTTTAAATAAACTAAATAGACACAACTAAACCACACCCCCAAACCTAAATCAAACTTTGTTCTTAAAGTTGAAAAACAAAGATTAATAAAAGAGTAGGAATGTACACACTAAAAACAAAAAAAATAAAAAATAAATAAAAAGAATGAAAAATCATACCTAGTTGGGTTGCCTCCCAACAAGCGCTTTATTTAACGTCTAGGCAAGACAGGATGCTTGGTCTAAGGCTTCTCCAAATCAACAAAATCCACTATCTACCCATTTGGAGTGCCTTCCAAGTATGGCTTCAATCTATGCCCATTCACCTTGAAACTAGCTCCTGTTCTGATATTCTCAATCTCAACTGCACCATATGGAAACACTTTCCGCACCAAAAATGGTCCACACCACCTTGACTGCAACTTTCCTGGAAAGAAACGCAAACGTGAATCATAAAGTAAAACTTTCATACCTTGTTTGAACTCTTTTCGAAGAATGGATTTGTCGTGGTAGAGCTTTGTTCTCTCCTTGTAAATCTTTGCATTCTCATAGGCTTCATTCCGAATCTCATCTAACTCATTCCATTGGAGCTTCCTAGCTTCACCAGCTTTATCCATATCAAAATTCAATGATTTGATCGCCCAATATGCCCGATGCCCCAATTCTACAGGCAAGTGACATGCTTTTCCAAAAACAAACTGATAAGGGCTCATTCCAATTGGAGTTTTGTAAGCTGTTTTGTAAGCCCATAGAGCATCATTTAACTTTACTGCCCAATCAATCCTTTTTGTGTTCACCATCCTTTCCAAGATTGACTTTATGTGCCTATTGCTCACTTCAACTTGTCTTGAAGTCTACAGGTGATACGACATAGCTACCCGATGGGTGATGTTGTACTTCTTCAATACTGCTGCAAAAGTTTTATTACAAAAGTGAGTTCCCCTATCACTAATAATAGCTCTAGGAGTACCAAATCTTGTAAAAATCATGTCTATCAAAAAACTATGTACAATCTTACCATCATTAGTCCTAGTAGCTATTGCCTCAATCCACTTAGAAACATAATCAACAGCAACAAGAATATAATTATATCCAAAAGATGTAATAAAAGGTCCCATGAAATCAATACCCCACACATCAAAAAGTTCAATTACTAAGTTACCTGTGAGTGGCATCTCATTCCTCTTGCTTATATTACCTGTTCGTTGACATCTATCACACTTAGCATAAAATGTGTTTGCATCTTTGAACAAAGTTGGCCAAAAGAATCCAGATTGCAACACCTTAAGTGTTGTTTTCTTACTACTATAATGTCCTCCACAATTCAATGTATGATAGTGGTTCAAAATATTGAGTTGCTCACCTTCAGGGACACAACGCCTAATGATCTGATTAGGACAATGCTTGAATAGATATGGATCATCCCAAAAACAATGCTTCACTGTGGACAAAAATCTTTTCTTTTCCTGTGAAGTTAAATTAGGATTAAAAATACCACAAGCCAAATAATTCACAATATCAGCATACCAAGGCTCTTTTCCATATATTGAGAATAATTTTTCATCAGGAAAAGTTTCATTAATGAGAACAGTATCACCCTTCTGACACTTTTCAGGCTCGGTCACTTCAGTAAGTCGAGATAAGTGATCAGCCACTACATTCTCACTTCCCTTTTTATCCTTAATTGTCAAGTCAAACTCTTGCAAAAGTAACATCCACCTAATCAATCTAGGTTTAGCATCCTTCTTTGTAAGCAAATATTTAAGAGCAGCATGGTCAGAATAAACAATCACCTTATAGCCAATCAAATACGAGCGAAACTTTTCTAAAGCAAAAACAATTGCTAAGAACTCCTTTTCAGTAGTAGAATAATTCATTTGAGCATCATTTAAAGTTCTACTCGCATAATGAATAACATGAGGCAAATTATTTATTCTTTGTCCTAAAACAGCACCAATAGCATAATCTGAAGCATCACACATCAATTCAAAAGGAATAGACCAATCAGGTGCTACAAGAATAGGTGCAAATGTTAGTTTTTCTTTCAAAGTATTAAAGCATCAAGGCAAGATTTGTCAAAATTAAACACATGATCTTTAGCCAACAAGTTACATAAAGGCCTACAAATCTTAGAAAAATCCTTAATAAAACACCTATAGAAACCTGTATGACCAAGAAAACTCCACACACCCTTAAGAGAGGCAGGGGGCGGTAACTTTGCAATGATATCAATTTTTGCCTTATCTACTTTAATACCTCTACTAGAAATAACATGTCCTAAAACAATTCCTTGTTTAACTAAAAAATGGCATTTTTCCCAACTTAATGTCAAATTTGTCTCCACACATCTTTTAAGCACTAGGGTTAAATTATCAAGGCAATTATCAAATGAATCACCAAAAACAGAAAAATCATCCATAAATACCTCAATGAACCTTTCAATCATATCAGAGAAAATTGACATCATGCATCGTTGGAAAGTTGCTGGGGCATTGCAAAGCCCGAATGGCATTCTACGATAGGCAAAAGTACGAAATGGGCAGGTGAATGTAGTCTTTTCTTGATCCTCTGGTGCAATGGGGATTTGGTTGTAACCTGAAAAACCATCAAGAAAACAATAGTAAGCATGGCCAGCCAATCGTTCGAGCTTTTGATCAATAAAAGGAAGAGGAAAATGGTCCTTTTTAGTTGCAGCATTGAGCTTGCGGTAATCAATACACACTCTCTATCCTGTTGTTGTCCTTGTTGGCACCAACTCATCATCGTCATTCTTGACAACTGTAATACCTAATTTCTTTGGCACTACATGGACAGGACTCACCCATTTACTATCAGATATCGGGTAAATAATACCTGCATCAAGCAACTTGAGCACCTCAGCCCTTACTACCTCTTTCATGTTCGGATTCAATCTTCTTTAGGTCTCCCTTGTAGGTTTTGCATCATCCTCCAACAAAATCCTATGCATGCACATGGTTGGGCTATCCCTCTAATATCAGCTAAGGTCCATCCTATGGCTGTTTTATGCTCTCTCAAAATACTCAACAGTTTATTCTCTTCTATTGTGGTAAGATCAGCAGCAATAATGACTGGAAGAGTTTTATTTTCACCAAGGAAAGCATATTTAAGGGTAGGTGGCAATTGTTTCAATTTTAGCTTGGGTGGGGAAATAATTGAAGGGGCTAGCTCTAGGTTAAAATGCCCTAAAGACTCACTAGGACAATTTGTAGGGACTTGTGGCATTGTACTGTCTAATGCTACTGTGAATTCCATCACCTCCTCCTCATCCTTTCCACAATCCTCTCCAATCAGGGCTAGCTCCAATTTGTCCTTTGTTTCATCCTGCACAAAATTAGAGACAACAACTGAGTCCAAAACATCAACTGAGAAACAATCATTTGAATCTGTAGGCAATTTTAAAGAATTAAAAACAGAAAATTCCATAGTCTCATCTAAGACTATCATGGTTAATTTCCCATTTTGAACATCAACGATTGTCTTTGCTGTAGCCATGAATGGATGTCCAAGCAAAATAGGTAGCTCATGCTCATTATTTGACTGTCTCTCCATGTCCAAAACTACAAAATCAACAGGAATAATTAGTTTATCAATTTGAACTAAAATATCCTCCACAATGCCTCTAAGATATCTAATTGAATGATCAGCAAGTTGAAGAGACATTGTGGTAGGTTTTAGCTCTCCTAACCCTAACTGCAAATAAACAGAATAAGGCATTAAATTAATGCTTGCACCCAAATCTAACATTGCCTTTTCCGTCTTTGAACCTCCCACATTAATGTTGATGTTAAAGCTCCCAGGATCCTTTAATTTAGGTGGAAAATTGCTTTGAAGCACAGCACTTACCGTTTCCGAAACAATTACCTTTTCATGAAGCTCATATTTACGCTTGTGAGTGTTCAATTCCTTTAAGAACTTTGCATAAGATGGCATGTTCCTGATCATATCAAGCAAAGGTAAGTTCACATTAACCTTAGACAAAATATCATATATTTCAGAAAATGACTTATCCAATTTGCTTTTCTTGAGTTTGCTTGGAAACGGAATAGGAGGAACATAGGAGTGTTGAGCCTTATGTAACTTAGGGGTTTCACAAGGTGGATTGGGCTCCTCACTTTGACTCGGCTCCTCAATATCCTTCTTTTTGCCACCACTTGGACCTTTATCTTGTTGCTTCTCCTTAGCAATATCATCACCTGCAGGTAAGGTTAAACTTTCATCAGAATCATCATTCATTTTATTGTCAAATATCTTACCGTTTCTTAGAATAGTAATAGATTTGGCTTGCTCGGGTTGGCTTGGAAATTTTCCAGGAACATGGCCTTGCAATGCCTCTGCAATTTGCCCCACTTGGACCTCCAATTTTCTCAAAGAAACCTCTTGCTGTTGGAAACGCTGTTCATTTCTCTGTTGATTACTCTAACAAACTTCTATGAAGTTTTGCAAAGTATCCTCTAAAGCTGGCCTCCGTGGTTGGAAAGAAGAGCTTGCTTGATTCTGGTTTTGGTTATTACTCCATGAAAAATTAGGATGACTTCTCCAACCCGAGTTGTAAGTATTTGAAAAAGGATCATTCCTCACCCATGGGTTGTGAGAGTTCATCATATTGGCTTGCTCAACAAAATCTGGGAATTTTTCACTAGAAGGACAAGCATTAGTAACATGACCATGAATCCCACAAATTCCACATACCTCATTAGACACTGGCATTCTTTGACCCATCATCATAGCACACATAGACTTCATTTGCTTGGTTAATTCTGAAACCTGCATTGCCAACTCAGTGTTAGTGTTAATCTCATAAAGACCTCTAGGTTTACCTCTAACACTCTTTTATTGTGAATTAGCTCCAAGCATCTCGTAGAGCTCGTAGAGCTCATAGGTCTCTTGTGCAGTCTTTTCTCCCATGGCACCTCCAGCAGCATTATCTACCATAGCTTGACAAGCTTGGGTTAGTCCGTCATAAAAAAATTGATTTTGCAATTCTAATGGGTACTGATGATGTGGACATTGAATTAAAAGCAATTTAAAGCGTTCCCAAGCTTCATGGAATGCCTCACCATCTGCTTGTGTGAATGTTGCAATCTTACCCCTCAATTCAGTGGTTTTGGCATGTGAGTAGAACTTACCTATGAACTTATTGTACGCTGCATCCCAAGTGGTAAGTGAGGTTGGGGTTATAGACATGAACCATGTCTTTGCTGCATCCTTCAAGGTATAAGGAAAACATCTCATTCGTAATTGGTCCTCAGTCAATCCCTGCAAAGGAAAAGTTTAAACAGTTGCATAAAAATCACGAATGAATGTAAAAGGATCTTCAATAGCAGCACCATGAAAAGAAGGAAGCATATTGAAATGAATATTCTTAAGCTCATAATTCGTGGCTGAATCATTGAGAACAATGCATGATGGTGATGTCCCCACAGTAGGACGTGCAAACTCCTTCATAGGACGATTTTGAACTTGATTTTCAGCTTGATTCCCCACTTGTAACTCCATGTTCATTTCAACTAGTTCCTCTTCTTGTGCCTTCTCCTTTCTACCGATTCTGTCAATTTGATCGTTGATGGGCACTATCTCTTGACCAAGTGATCGTCGACCTTGCATCTACTATCTAAAGAAAGAAAGGAAAGAAAAGAAAAGAAAAAAAAGAAAAAAATTAGTAAGCTAAAAGTAAAAAATAAAAAAATAATAAAAGAAAAACACACGTAGTTAAATAAAATTGAATAAACTTAAGACAAATCCCCGGCAACGGCGCCAAAAACTTGATGAACAAAAAGTTATATTCTTGCAAGTGCACGAATCAAGGTAGTATAACATGCAAGTACAAGAGTCGATCCCACAGAGATTTGCTAAATTTATTCAATTAAAATTCAACTACTTATGCTCTAAAAATTATAAAAGCCGATAAAAAGAATTATCTAAGTATCTAATTAACTAATGGAATTAATTAACCTAATAAATAAAATAAATTCACCAAGAGAGAAAAGCCTAGGAATTTGATTTCACCAATACATTGCAATTTTATGTCTTCAATCCTAAAAATCTCAATTCAATTCTAGGGTTCATTCTTCCTAATATATGATTAATTTGTTTGATGGCAGCTATAATCAAGTATTTTTAATCATTAAATTATCTATGATGTGTAGCATGATCAATGACTAAAAACCCATTAAGAATAGAAGAATATATAACAAGAACCAAATAAATATTCTAGCTTGAGGTATGCATCAAATATTTATTCAATCATTCAAGAGAGCTATACATGACTTAGCATATGATGTGTATCCTTACCATGTCTCAAACAATCAATTAATTTATATTAAAGGTGGCCGATCAATAACACAAATTGAAAGATTGAATTAATCACAATGAATGATACTAGAATTTAAGAATTAATCAATTAATCATAAAAACATAAAACATGCAAGTAGGCTTAATCAAATTCCTAATAAAAAAATTAGTTCATGCTTAATTTAGCAAAACAAAATATTAAATCAATAAAAGTCATGCCTTTAATTAAACAAGAGACCAATTCAAAAATAAACTATTGTATAAATCTAATAATGCAAATTAATTAAAATAAATAAATAAAAGTACTGTAACAACTCCTTTTTATGCGAGATGCTCCATGGAATTTTTGAAAACCAATTATTTTGGCTAGCAGAGCAAGCATGAAGTCACGTGAACATAAAAACAAATCATCACTTTGAACTTTGGGCAACAGCTGTTTCACAAGTCTGTATAGCAAGATGCAGTAGCTCAAATTCAATCCTTATGCTTCAAGGTCTGGTTCGGTACTGACCAAACAAGGCAACAGCTTGCGTCGATCACCTACCAAGCTCGGCTACGTACTTTGTTCTGCTCCAAAATTTCAACAGCTTTGCTTTCTCCAAAACTCAGTTCCGCAGCTGCTCTTCTCACGATTTCAAGCTCTGTTTCGTTGATCCTTTCCTCTATTGGTTGCTAGGAATTGCTCTCTGCAAAATAAAGATAAACAACACAGAAAGAGAATACAAATAGCTAGGCTAAACTGGTACCTCTCCTCTTACTACTCTCTGTTTCTTCAATCTCTGTTTTTTTGTGTGTCTTTACTGCCGCCCCTTTCCTCTCTTTATAATTTTTTTTCTTTCCTTAAAAATTTTTAGGGTTTCTTTTTAATCAAGCAATAAATCTCAGCCCTTTATTTTATTTTAATCCTATGGTCCAAAAGTCTTTGAAACAATTCAGAATTTAATTACAACTTTAGAAAATCAAACAATGTATATTTCAAAAATTTATTCCAATCACAAAATTTATTGTTTGATTTTATGCCATAATTTCCAAAAATTAATTCCAAATCACTTTCTCTAAATTAATTCAAAAGATATATTAAACAATTAATTTTACACAAGAATATAGCAATAAATGTGGTAATAAATAAGAAAATAATATAAAAAATATATTATTATCACAGACCGATGGTCAGTTCGAGTGCACTATTCAAATGCTCGAAGATATGTTGAGAGCTTGTGCTATGGATTTTAAAGGCTCCTGGGATGACCAACTGCCATTGGCTGAGTTTGCATACAATAATAGCTATCATGCAAGTATCAGGATGGCACCATATGAAGCTTTGTATGGTAGAAGGTGTCGATTTCCGATTGGGTGGGAAGAAGTGGGCGAGCGTAAGTTGTTGGCTCCAGATTTTGTCGACAAAAGAGTTATGTGGATGCTCGACAGAGACCACTTGAGTTTTTGATTGGAGACTATGTGTTTTTGAAAGTTTCCCCATCCAAAGGGATCATGAGATTATAGGCCGATGAGGTAAGCTGAGTCCTCGCTACATCGGTCCATTTGAGGTCTTAGATCGAGTTGGTGATGTTGCCTATAGGTTGGCATTGCCTCCGGAGCTATCGGGAGTGCATAATGTGTTTCATGTATCGATGCTTCGGAAGTATTACTCGAATCCGTCTCACGTTATAGAATATGAGCCCTTAGAGATAAGGGAAGACATGAGTTATGTAGAAAAGCCGATTCGGATTTTGGAGAGAAAAGAGAAGGTTTTGAGGTCTAAGACGATCCCACTAGTTAAGGTTCTCTGGCAATACCATACGACGGAAGACGCTACATGGGAGCCAGAGAGCCTGATGAAAGAGAGATACCCGGAGTTGTTTACTTGATAACCCAATTCAAATTTGGAGGACTAAATTTCCCAAGGTGGGGAGAATGTGATATCTCCTAATTTCATGTAATTCCTCCATAATTGTAAAGTATTACAACCTGAAATGATTAAGTAAATATGAAGTTTTGATGTATCAATGATGTATGAATCATATGAAGAAATAAAGGAATTGAAAGTCAATTAATTAAAGAATTTATGTTGATATCAGGAAAATATTTGGAGTATGAGAAATGAATTAAAATCAGATTTTTGATTGGTAATAAAATACATGTGGCATATGAATGGAAGAAGGATAATTAAATGGTCAAAGGGTCAAAGCATGGCTAAGATGAATAAGGAGATAAGGAGGCATTTAATGCAAGTGCATGAGTTATCTTCATCTCCCATCACCCCTACGACAGCAACATTCCAGCCCTCACTCTCGTTCACTCCATTTTCTCTTAAGTCTCTTCCATAGTTACCTTGACAAACCACCTCATTCCTCCATCAATCCCTTTAGCTAGTTGAACGAAAAACGATCATAGTCACTAGACTAAGCTATATCCGAAGTTTGGTAGATCGAATCCAAGTAATGGAAGAGATCTCAAAGTTTGAAATTTTGGTGACTAGAAAAGGTAAGAGAAGAAATGGATTTAGGCAATTTCATTCATAGTTTGGAGTTGTACTGAGTTGGTATAGCATGTGTATGGTGATTGTTTAAAAGTTTGAATTGTGATGATGTTTACAGATTTGAAAAAGTGAAGGAAAGGAATTGGAGTTACCAAGTGATTTCGTGTTCTCGAAGAAATCGAGGTAAGGAATTTATGTAACGGACATAGGGTGACTATGTGCGCATGTTTTAAGATGTTTTAAATGTTAAATGGGAAGAAGTACCAACTGTTTTAAGTGCAAGAAATGAAATTCTCAGGTTTTGTTCTTAGTGCTAATTAGGCTAGGAGCAGCCGACTGCCTTAAGTAACAATCGACTGCCTAGAGACAACCAAAGCGTAGTTTTTCGAAAACCAAGACAAACCGATCGACTGCTATGTAAGCCAGTTGACTGCTATTTTCCCAGTATGCATTCTGTTTCAAATCAGTTGACTGCTATATGGGACAGTCGACTGCTATTTGCTAAAATGCATTCTGTTTCAAAACCAGCTGACTGCCTATAAGACCAATCAACTGCTATGTTCCCAGAAACATTCTGTTTCGAAAACAGTCGATTGATATATGACCAATCGACTGCTATTTCTCGAAAAGCATTCTGTTTGAAAACCAGTTGACTACTATATGGACCAGTCGACTGCCCCCATGAGTTTTCAAAAAGGAAAATATTGGAATTTTAAAAGAAATGAATTTCGATAAACGAATTTATGAAGCAGCAGTCGATTGCCTTATGAGGCCAGTCGACTGCCCTGTTTGAAAAGATGTTTCAAAGCTTATTTAAAGAAAGCATAAATGTCATAGCAAATAGCTATATGACAAATGTTTTGAGACTATGAAATACTTAATGATTATGCACTTCTGTATATGTTCATGGTTGAGGAGCTCTAGTTGAGCCCTCAGTGCTACAGATGTCACCTGACTAGTGTTCACTGTAGCCACCGACGTTTGGCTAAATTGTCTCTGTTATGTATGTATTGGCTAGGGAAGGATTCCTGGCTCCTACAGGAGTACGCCACATGATTCAGTGCATAATTCTATTAATATGTAAATAGTCTCTCTGCTATATGATGTATGTTTTGATGAAAGAATATGATGCATGTTTTGAAGCAAGTTTATGAAGTATGTTTTCAAGAAAGTATATGAAGTATGCCTGCATATGATGTTTTGAAGAAAGTATATGACGTATGCTATTTTAAAGAAACATATAAAGTACGTTTGCTTATACCATTTGAAAGAATTATACATGATTGCAAACGATATATGACAAAAGTATATGATGCATGCTTTATAATGATTTACATGACATTATAGAGCTAAGCAGGAAAACTGCATATAGAGGCATAGTACGCTTTTTTACATAATTTTCTTACTGAGCGTAAACTCAACCTTTTACGAACATTTTTCATATAGATTATCTGAAGTGAACCTCGCTCCGAATAGAGAAGCTTGCTTTTGAGATAGCAAAGTGTACCTTCGAGATACGCTTCCCCATTAGTATAGAAGGTATACTTATGTACTTATGTAAAGTAACTTGTAATTCAGCTATGGTACAGTACAAGTAACCTTTATGTATATAAGATGACAGGGATTTAAGTTAAGATGATGTGTAAGATCCTGTGGTATGGAATGATATATATACATATCATTATTCTGTTTTATTGAAAGTAAATTATTCATATTGAGCTATTAGATATTAAGCTTAAGAAAAAGAAGAATGAATGACATTGATGAATAGATCGAATCAAGTCGTATAAGATAATGAAGAAAAAGTTAGATGGTAAGATGTAGTGACAGGGACGTCACATAATTCAAGATCAAATAACTGATAAAAAAATTAACAACAAATCACTATAATGTGAAATAATAGTTCAAATCAACATTAAAGCTGGGAAATGCTGGAAAAGAGATGAACAAATAGAGAATAAACCTACATAATCTCCAAAGAAAGGGGAAAAAGGTAAAGAAAAGAAGTTGATTCAACTTTGGGCAAGAACAAAAATATATGAAAAAACAGAATTTTATAACATTCAGCTCAAAATTCATTTCTATCAAAAAAGCTTTCTTTGATATCACATTTCTACAAACAGGGGAAAATCCTTCTACAGACAAAAGTACATTAAAATCATCAGCAAAATTTGAAAAATATCTTACAACATAAATGACATAACCAAATAAATAGACACCATCAGCTTGACAAAAAAGAAAGTAACTAAATCCCTCAATACTGCTCGGTTCTTGCTTCCCAATGTCAGTCTTGGTTTTGCAATGAATCTTTGAATTGCAAGGAACAATGAACGTAACAGAGAGAGCATATTGCATAAAAGCAATTTAGATAGCAAAGAGAAAATTAATTTCATGCCTTTTTATTTATTTATTTAAATAGTTTTAAGAATTTTGTACCACAAGATTGAGGAGATGGGTACCGTATCAAACATGCTCAATGTTGTTTAACAGCTTTAGTTTGATTTTCTTGAGTGCAGCCACAACATCTGCCATATTGCTTCTTTCTCCAGGTAACTCAATTGAACATTTCAAAGCTAAGTCCATGATAGATAATATACGATGTGCTTTAATAATGAAATATTCATACTCTCTTCTCAATAAATTGGCATCAGCAATATCAATTATTCCTTTAGCTAATGAAATTTTCACCCAATGCCTCATGGTCATTGTTTCACGAAAAATTTCATCTGTGGGCTTTTTTTTGGTGAAGGTTTCTATTAAAAGAATCCTATAACTATAGAAGTCACATTTTGTAGAAACAATTCTTACGGATCCAAATTCTACATTTCAAGCATAAATGAAAGCATCATTCATAATCAACTAATTCTAAAATGATTGTTCAACTAAATCCTAAACATGAAAAAATTGTAAATAAAAAAAAGATAATCTTAAGTATTCAAAAAATCAACTGGTGCCATATATCCAATAGTAGCAAGCGTCTTGGTTTGTGCCATGAAATGTCCTTCTCCCAATAGTTTTGCAATGCCAAAATCTCCCAAATGTGCAACCATGTCTCCATCTAGTAGAACATTACTTGGCTTTATGTCACAATGCAGTATAGGTGTCGATTGTCCAACATGGAGGTATTCTAGAGCTGATGCAATATCTATCATTTTGTTGACCCTTGTAAGATATCAAGAAAATAGTTTTCAAAATGTAACCATTTCTCAAGACTTCCGTTGACATGAAATTAAGCACTAGGGCTTTGAAGTCCACAGTGGAGTAGCAAGTAATGATTTTGACAAGATTGCGATGGATGATATTGCTCCTAACTTCAGATTCAACCTCTATCTGTAAGTTGAAAACTTTTCATGCTACATTCACCCCATTTGAAAGCCTCCTTTTATATACAGATCCAAAACCCCATAAACCAAGCAAATTGCATTCGTCAAATCCATTAGTTGCTTGTAAAAGTTCAACATATGAAATTCTTCTCCATGTTCCCAAAGATACTAAATCTTTCGTAACTGGTAGAGTTGCACTCCTACTTTAGCACTTTTTGTACATAATAGCAAATAGTATTATTACAGCTATAGTAGCAGTTATTGGTAAACCATGTAAGGACCTGAATGGCATTTTTTCCTTACTGGGATTTAAGAGGTGGCCCCCTCGGCGACCTTACAGTGTGAGGTTGGCGATCGCCCAACACTCACTTCAGTTAACGTATTGTCCGCTTTGGGCGATCGCCGCCCTCACGGCTTTGTCCCAAGGGTCTTGAAGAACTCAGCATAAATCCCTTGAGCGCGTTTTCATTGAGGCTCGAACCCTGGTACCCTTAAGCACCCAAGCCTTACACTCATGTTACCATTTGGATGTCCAAATGGTAACATGAGTGTAAGGCTTGGGTGCTTAAGGGTACCAGGGTTCGAGCCTCAATGAAAACGCGCTCAAGGGATTTATGCTGAGTTCTTCAAGACCCTTGGGACAAAGCCGTGAGGGCGGCGATCGCCCAAAGCGGACAATACGTTAACTGAAGTGAGTGTTGGGCGATCGCCAACCTCACACTGTAAGGTCGCCGAGGGGGCCACCTCTTGAATCCCAATAGGGAACAAAGTGCCACTTGAGTCCTTATAATAAAAACACACATTTTTATTGTAAGGACCCAAGTGGACTGTGTTCCCCACTGGGATTCAAGAGGTGGCCCCTTCAACGACCTTACAATGTGAGGTTGGCGATCGCCCAACACTCACTTCACTTAACGTATTGTCCGCTTTGGGCGATCGCCGCCCTCACAACTTTGTCCCAAGGATCCTGAAGAACTCAAGATAAATCCCTTGAACGCGTTTTCACTGAGGCTTGAACCCTGGTACCCTTAAGTACCTAAGCCTTATATTCATGTTACCATTTATACAACTTCTATAACATCTGGTTTCTATAAAAATACCAATTAACTTTTTCCTTTTTCTTATAGTGGTTAGGCTATTTGTCGGTATCATTTTCTCTATCTTATATTATATAAATCCAATTATGGTCATCTCATTATATCAAGATATCATTTTCAGATCCACAGTAATAAAATTTCGTATTCATGAATAAACATATTCTTATATTCATAACATTTCACATGTACAATTTCCTAGGTTCTATTCATTTATACATTTCTAATCCTATTAATTTACATCCCTATAATCATATATAAACAATGACTACTGTACAAAATGTCTGGAATATATAATATAACACAATATACCTTCAGTGGACGATACAGGCGCCTCGAAGGAATACTGTAGACTCTAAAAGTAAGCTCATCTACTATGAGCGGAAGTCACTGCAAATAGTCCGGGTGGAAAAATAGGGGGTGAGTTTATGCTCAGTAAGGAAAAGCATATAAAGGAGTGGTACCATGCCACTATATGCAATTTAAAAATCAATAATCAAAATCAATTTCATAAAAAAAAAGTAGTGAAATCATTTAAACATTAGCATATAAAACTCATTCATCTTTCGTTACTTTTCCGCTAAAATCATATGCTCTTTTCGCAATTCATTTCATTCAAGTAAATCATTAAATTAAAATAACTGTATTCGTATCATGAAATCATATGCTTTAAAACTCGTTCACTTTTTCTTGTAACCTTTCGATCAAATCATATACTCTTTGTATAAATCAAATTAAACAATCCATCATCAATTATATATCATATATGAATAAGAAAATAAATCTCCAAGAGATTTATGCACAAATCTCGTATTCCATTAGGGACCTCATATAGGAATTAGGTGTACCCACAAGGGGCCGAGATTCATCCCTAAGCCGTTCCTACCTTGTAACAATGGCCATTGTCAATAGGGTACTGGGGACTTGATCAAGGTCTCCCAACCCTGATCATATAAGTCTTGTATACGTGATCATCAAGGATTGATCAATCTCGTAAAATCATTTTCACATATCATTAAAAACATAATGTAAATCAATTTCATGAAAACTATTTTAAATCGAGCTATAGTCATATGAACAAATCAACATTTTATTTACTGTAATTAAACCTCATAAAATATCTCATCGCTATTTCAATTATTCAAGCATTTGAATTATATAAAAATGCCATTTATTTCATGCAATAATATTCATTGTAAAATAATGAATTTAAAATAACACATATGTAATTCATATAGCTTAAAACATATTTTAATTCATAAATAAATACTTTATTTTTTTTATAACACCGGGCATGGATGTGATTAAGGGTGGATTTTTATAAAATTTTCAATAATGCTTTGATAAATTTCTATCCTATCCCCTTTTCATAAAGTCACATGTTCAGTAATTCAAATCACTCAATTCTCCCACATGCAAGCATAGTAGTTCCTACACTACTTCTATATACTATTCCTTACCTCAATTCGCAGTCTAAAATGAAATCCAATGGCACCACTGATCCACTTAATTCTCCAAATTATTCACTGCACAAATAACATCAAATAATTAATTCTCATTACTATCCATAAAATTTCCTTTACTTTTCTTAACTTTTATATTGACTATTTTCGCTTAATAAAAATGATATGAAGATCCATGAATTTCATTTGACTAAATTTGACCTATTCATTATGTTTAGTCTTTCCTCGTTATCATTTCTCAAATAATTTCTATTTACGTTCAACTAAATCCTACAACTTTATTACCATCATCACTTACCAAAATCACTCCATCATCTTCATCATTTCATCATGGCCAAATGGCCTCAACTAATTTGAGCTTATGGTTTCTGTAATTTATGAATCTAACTATTGTCATTATACCCTATGTACACATTTTTATTATTCAATCATTAAAATTACTATGAATTTATTATATATATATATATATATATACACACATATATATATACATATATATATATATATACATATATATATATATATATATATATATATATCTCCCTTAGCCAAATGCTTCCATGATTCTTACATTTTCAATATTCTCCCAATTTCCTTTAAATTTTCCATTCATTCATTTTCATCTCATCACCTATTATCATTTACTATCACCTAAGTAGAAAATCTACCAAAATTCCCATTTTATTTCCTCCTGTATTACTACACTAATAGCCCTTATCTTCCATCATTGATCATTAAAATCAGCATCATTATTTTACAGTATTTTTCTTGGCCAAAATTTTCTCTTGTTACTCAACCCAAAATTTAGTTAAATTATGCTACTTAATTTAAACATAAATTTCATACATAATCTTTACTACATTTTCATATCAATTTTACTATCCTATTACACTTGTCTACGCCAACATCATCACCCAGCAATAAAATATAAATTGAATTTCTTTACCATTTGCTATTAAAATCAACCTTCTCTCTCCGTATTTCCTTATTATTGGCTGTACCATACCACCTTATTTTATGTTTTGTTAATTATTATTATTTTTAACTACATCTAACCTTGGACAGATTTTCCTCACGCCACCAACCAACATCAATACATACTATTAAAGATATCTTTGAACAATGTTTTGTCAATTGATGCAATTGGTGATGACACGTGTATGAATACTGTTTTCAATTGAAGCAATTGGTGATGACGCGTCAACAGTTGTGTAGATTGGCGAGCGGTTATGCAGTTGTGCGAATTGGTGAGCCATATGGATAGGCGAGCTGTTATGATGTTGTGTGAATTGGCGATATATGTGGATTGGCGAACTGCTACAGTAGGTGCCTCTGCTCTAGGTATTTGCTGTGATACCCTCCGCAAGCTATAGAGTATATGTTTTGGACTCCCAGCTTGGACAAATAATGATGAAAGGTTGCAGGATGAGAGGCCTTGGTGAAGATATCAGCTAACTGATTAGAAGACTTGATAAGAAGTAAATGAAGAACACCAGCAGTAAGCTTTTCACGCACAGTATGACAATCAATATCAATATGTTTGGTTCCCAACTAAAGATGAGCGGGAGACAGTGGTCTGCTTTTTGGATCGCCAAGCAACAAGAGAGTTGCCAAAGCAATATCACAGTAAATACCAAGAGCAGAGGCACATACTGCAGTAGTTCGCCAACCAATACAGCTCACCAATCCACACAACATCATAACAACTCGCCAACCCACATTGCTCGCCAATCACACAACAGCACAGCCGCTTGCCAACCTACACAGCTATAGAAACTTTCATTTTCTTCGATTCAAATATCGTAATAGTGTGTATGTTTGATTTTGGGTTGAATTGAAGTAGCTGAAGATGGCACATGTAGCGGTAAAAAGACCCACGTATAGATAGTTGCGTTTCTTGCTTGACAGATGTCAAACATGCATTGAAATTTTGTTTGACTCATGTCTTCTCTTTTCCAAACGGAGTGTTTTCTCTTTTGTAAACTGACAGAGCAGGGAGGGAAAAAATGTTTGGCCAGAGATTGATTTGGCTGGAGGTATGCTTTTTTTTCCCTTTGCATCACGTGTTGATCAGTATGTTTTTTTTTGAATTGCTTCAATGGCAACTACATTTACATGCACGGGTTTGTTATGTATCGACATATCTAACACCATCAGATGTTGTTTTTCTTCTTTTTTTTTGGGTTTTGACATGCATGGGTTTGTCATTAATTTTTCCTGATTTCTTTTTTTTCTGATCTCTTGGATTTTATAGAGTTTTGTTCCCTTGCAATGTGTGGGTGCTTTTGTTTTTCTGGTTTTAGAGGTAATGTAGATGTTGTTATTATTTTTATTTTATTTTTTCTCTTCATTTATATTTTTTCTGTTGGAATGTTTGCTTTGTTATCTGTTGATTTTAGATAGTGATGTCAAATTTTTTTTTGATTGGTTTCAGGTTATGCATGAATTAAATTTATTGATTAGTCCTATTTTTATTAATGATTTAGATGACTGTGAATTGAGTGGTTTTTCCTTTTTTTTTCTTTCTGTTTCTATTCTTGTTTTCAAAAGTTTTTTTAATGGCTTCTATTTCTTTGTTGTCTTTTTTCTTAATTTGTTGAATTTAATGGTATTTTTCTTCTTTGTAGTGCGTGAAAGCTTTGTTTTTTTAGTTTTAAAGTTAATGTAGGTGTTTTCTTTACTTTTTGTTTCAGCACTCCAATAGCTCGCCAAAACTCTACAATTGAACAGCTTGCCTAACTCCAGCACTTGCTTGCCAGTCCTTTACTCGCCTATGGCCTTAGCGCCAGTATCTTGGACTCTTACTCACCCGTAACCTTAGTGCTAACGTTTTAACACTTTACTTACCCGTGGTCTTCGCGTTTTCGGCATTTACTCAGCTATGGCCCTAACGCCATAATCTTGGACTTTTACTCGCCTAGCGCTATCATTTTTGCACTTTACTCGCCCCGTGGTCTTTGAACCGGTATCTCAACTGATTGCCCATGCCTTTTAACGCCAGTGTTTTTAGGCACTAGCTTGCCCCGAGCCTGAGTGCTAGCATCTTGATCTTTGTTCGCCCCGTGGCTGAGCGCCAATCCTTTAGGCACTATTCGCCTGTGGCCTTAAGGCATTGTCTTGAGCACATGTTCGCTTATATTTAAGCCAATCTCTAAGGGCTCTAATCGCCTGCAGCCTAAAAGCTGGTATCTTGGGTTTCTACTTGCTTGACCATTACCTTATCTCCAGGCATTTGCTAGCTATGGCCTTACCTTAACACCAAGTTCTCGAGATTGCACTCACTCTTGGCCTGAGTGAGAGTCTTTCTGAGAACTTGCTTGCCCAGATCCTTGGATTTCTTATCACCTTAAAAAGTCTACGGCGAATATCGATCACTTTGTAATCACCATTCGCCAGGGGGGCATAATTTTAGTATCACTATCAAAAAAGGCCAATAGGCCCACCTCACCGAGCTTGATAACAAGTGGCCCATAAGGAGTAACCGTTGTAACCACCCACTTAACTACACACAAAGATAATCGCCGTAATTGCCACTTGCTGTAACTGCTACTCTCTTAATTACATTACATAATTGCCCATTTAATAAGCATAACCGCCCACTTAAACACCTATATAAAGGTTAGAGACATAAGAAGCAGGTATGAGCACACTCTCACTCTCTTCCAGCTTTGATATTCTTTCTTGGATACTCTACTGACTTAAGCATAGAGCAAGTCCCACAAGGAACAACCTCGGTGGACCTTCGATTTTGCAAGTTGATCCAAGGAGGAAAGAGTTAATCCATCATCAACAAGCCCAGCAACCTTTTTGGCATCAACACTCAACTTTCTCTAAAAGCAACACCCCGCAAGGAGGAAAGAGTTGATCCATCATTGAAGCTATATGGGTTAGTGAGCTGTTATGCTGTTGTGCGGATTGGCAACTTGTGTGGGTTGGCGAGCTGCTGCAGTATGTGCCTATTTTATTAGAGTATATTTCTTATTGATTTAAATGTTTTGTTGTTTTCAATTGAAGCAATTGGTGATGATGCGTCTACAGCTGTGTAGATTGGCGAGCAGTTACGCAGTTGTGTGAATTGGCAAGCTATGTGGATTGGCAAGCTGTTATGATGCATGAATTGGCGATCTGTGTGGATTGGTGAGCTGCTGCAGTATGTGCCTTTGCTCTAGGTATTTGCTGTGATACCCTCCGCAAGCTGGAAAGTATATGTTTTGGACTCCCAGCTTGGACAAATAATAATGAAAGGTTGCAGGATGAGAGGCCTTGGTAAAGATATCAGCTAACTGATCAGAGGACTTGATGGGAAGTAAATGAAGAACACCAGCAGTAAGCTTTTCATGCACAGTATGACAATCAATATCAATATGTTTGGTTCCCAACTGAAGATGACCAGGAGACAGTGGTCTGGTTTTTGGATTGCCAAGCAACAAAAGAGTTGCCAAAGAAATATCACAGTAAATACTTAGAGCAGAGACATATTGCAACAGCTCGCCAACCCACATAGCTCACCAATCCACACAATAGCACAACCGCTAGCCAATCTACATAGTTGTAGAAACTTTCATTTTCTTCGATTCAACTATCGTAGTAGTGTATATGTCTGATTTTGAGTTGAATTGAAGGAGCTAAAAATGGCACGTGTAGCAACAAAAAGACCCACGTGTAGAAAACTACGTTTCTTGCTTTTTATAGCTGAAGTTATTCTGCTGACAAATGTCAAACATGCATTGAAGTTTTGTTTGACTCATGTCTTCTCTTTTCCAAATGGAGTGTTTTCTCTTTTGTAAACTAACAGAGCAGGGAGGGCAAAAACGTTTGGCCAGAGATTGATTTGGCGAGAGGTATGCTTTTCTTTTCCCTTTGCATCATGCGTTGATAAATATGTTTTTTTTTTGAATTGCTTCAATGGCAACTACATTGACATGCACGAGTTTGTTATGTATCGACATATCTAACACCATAAGATGTTGTTTTTCTTTTTTTTTTGGGTTTTGACATGCATGAGTTTGTCATTAATTTTTCTTGATTTCTTTTTTTTTTTCTGATCTCTTGGATTTTATAGAGTTTTGTTCCTTTGCAACGTGTGGGTGCTTTGGTTTTTTTGGTTTTAGAGGTAATGTAGATGTTGTTATTCTTTTTATTTTATTTTTTCTCTTCATTTATATTTTTTATATTGGAATGTTTGCTTTGTTATCTGTTGATTTCAGATAGTGATGTCAAATTTTTTTTTCGATTGGTTTCAGGTTGTGCATGAATTAAATTTATCGATTAGTCTTATTTTTATTAATGATTTAGATGACTGTGAATTGAGTGGTTTTTCCTTTTTTTTCTTTTTGTTTCTATTCTTCTTTTCAAAGGTTTTTTTTAATGGCTACTATTTCTTTGTTGTCTTTTTTTTTTAATTTGTTGAATTTAATGGTCTTTTTCTTCTTTGCAGTGCGTGGAAGCTTTGTTCTTTCAGTTTTAAAATTAATGTTGGTGTTTTCTTTACCTTTTGTTTCAGCACTTAACCACTCGCTAAAGGTCCAGCAGCACTCCAATAGCTCGCCAAAACTCCGCAATTGAACAGCTCGCCTAAACTCCAGCAATTACTCGCCAGTCCATTACTCGCCCGTGGCCTGAGCGCTAGTATCTTGGATTCTTACTTGCCCATAACCGTAGTGCTAACATTTTAACACTTTACTCACCCGTTGTCTTTGCCCGTTAGGTTTTAATAGCTCGCCTAAAACATAGCAATTGAACAGCTCGCCTAAAACTCAGCAATTGAACAGCTCGCCTAAACTCTAGCGCTTACTCGCCAGTCCTTTACTTACCTGTGGCCTTTGCGCCGGTATCTTAGATTCTTACTCGCCCGTAAGTTTCTACAGCTGTGTAGATTGGCGAGCTGTTACGTAGCTGTGTGGATTGGCAAGCTATGTGTGTTGGCGAGCTGTTGTGCTATTGTATGGATTGGCGACCTGTGTGGGTTGGCGAACTGTGCCAATATATGTCTCTTTTATTAGAGTATGTTTCTTATTGATTTAAACATCCCGTAGCAAAGCACGGGCAATTTTCTAGTCAGTGTTTATTTCCACCTTTTTAAAACAACTAAAGTCAACATCTTTCCTTCATTTTTCTCTTCCAGCAGCTATACAATATTGACTAAATTTCATGCTTTTATTTATTAAATTTTATGGCTATTTTATTGCATTACCAGCCACCATTGTTAATCCCTTTAACACCCACAACAACAATTCAGCCCCATTTCTCACGTCAACAATCATCCACCATGTTTCATGTTTTTTGTTAAATTATTATTATAGCAATATTTATAGAAAAATTTTCTTCATATCCTTCAGCACTTACATCAGCCTTTCTTTCCCATGTTTCACGCCATCTACAATCAGCACCCCCTCAAGCATTCACGTCACATACACACGCATAGCCAAAATTTCAACCCCTCAAAATTTTCATAATTGAAAACCCCAACGTGTTATCTATCAACTTCAGTTAAATCAACAATTATACATATCATCTACTCATTAAATTCAACCATAAGGTATCTTTGCAAGAAACCATGGCTGCCATCTATTTTCATAATCAATCCCCATTTTTCTGCCATTCATGTCACTAGCAGAAAATTTAGCCAATGTTATACACGTTAGGAAGCTCAGTGTCTTTGTAATTTGAGAGGGCCATAGCACCCCCCCCCCCCCCCCCCCCCCCCCCCCCAAAAAGAGTTAGGATAAGTTTTAGTGTGCATATATTATCCTATATATATTATAATAAATAAAGTTAAATTGTTAATTTTATTTATTTATGTTTTGATTCATAATTAAATTTTATGCATTGCAATTTAAGAGTTTTTTAAATCATATCATTATTTGTCTATTTATTATGCCTACCAATAACTACTTACAAATTTTTAAAATTAACAAGCTTGTCACAATATTTAGATCACAATAATTTACAAGAAACCAAATTAACTTTTTAGCTGTTTCAAAAGGCTTATAATTTTTAATCAAGTTCTAAATTTATTTTGTTTTTTTTTCTTTTCTTTTTGGTAAAAAATAGCCCAAATCCTATGAGAAAGAGGAGAGTGATTTTTTTATTTTCTTTATAATTTATTATAATTTTCCTTTCTATATAATTTTTCATCTTATTCCATATCTTCATTTTATGTTATCTTGTAATCTTTTTTCTGCCAAAAAATTAAATGGGAGCAGTTTATAAGAAGTTAAAAAAACTAATAAATCTTAATTTTAAACTTTCAACTTCTGTCTTTTAAATATATATATATATATATATAAATATATAGTTTAAATAAAAAATATAGTCTAAAAATTGATTTATTTATTTATTTATTTCAATTTTTAAAATTGTTCGAAAAATTAAGAAAGTTTTGATAATTCATTGAAAGATGGTATAATTGGTAATTTTACTATTAATTTAAAAGTTTTGATATTCTTAAAAGTTTAATGTTGTTGTGATAATATTTTTATTTTATAATTTTATGATTTGTTGATTTTTATTATTAGTATATTATTTTCATATACACACACATGCTTGTGTTTATGTTTGTCTATGTGTGTGTTGATTAAGATAAAATAAAGTATAAATCGACCCCTCCAAAATCAAATGTCAAGATCCACCATTGAATTTAGCCCCTAGCCATCACGATCAAACTTCCAAAAACTAATTTGTACATGTTTTTATCCTAAGCCTTGATCATATCTGTCATCTACACACTTAATCCAATCACAACCAACAGGCAAGATAAATAAAATGTAAGCTGAAAATTTACCTGCACAGAATGCCCCTGTCCAGCAGCAGAACAACTACATTTTGATGGTTTTTGGCTTAGATTTTTAGATGGTTACAGAGCTATGGAGGTGGGCATTAATTTATGTGAAGAAGCCTAGGTGATTTAGTGATGAAAAGGTGGTGATTTAAGGCTGGAAATGTGAGAAACGGTGGAGAAGAATAAGAAAAATCGTGAACTGCAATAGAAATGGTTGAGGCGGTGAAGTAAAGCTGGAGCAAATAGAAAAGGCCAGTGTGTTGTCATAATTCTATTAGTGGATTTGTATTTTTAATTTATAAAATTTAATAGGTGCCTAAATGACCCAATTACCCTTTTATATTCCCTATTTTTACATCTTATGCCATTGCATGGTACCATCACTGTCCAAGTCAGAATTTTTATTAAATTTTGTATTTATTTTATTTATTTATTTTTTAGTCAACTTAGTTAAAAGTTGACCCATTTTGACCAGCCCTTGTAGATGACCAATTTACCATTGACCAACTTCAATAATTCCATTTCAGCACCTTCAATAGATATAGAGAGAATAGAGAATTTTGAGCTCTCACATTCTCTCTCTCTCCCCCCCCCCCCCCCCCTTTTGAAATTTGGTCCCCCAAATTTCAATCAAACTATTGCTTAAACATGTTTAGCTTAACGATACCCACTACCAATTTTTCTTCCTTCTACTAAGAGCCTATAATTACTATATGCTATATTCATCAGTTATGTTTCCTCTAAATGACATATTCATCACAACTAGAGAATTCTATAACAATCATAACAATGTCATGAACCTATATGCAATTCAAATGACAGGAATAAAATCATTTAGGTACAATCTATTAGGAAGGATCTATAGTGGGTTGGGCAACCAGATGGAGTATAAGAGGTACTTTGAAGTACCTTTCAAGTTCTGACAATCCAAATCCACTATAGGGATTTTATTTGCATTTTAGTAATTTCAGACCAAACAATTACAGAAATTGCATATCTAAAAATTTTAAATCTTACTTTTAATCATACCCGAAGAGGTGGTATCATTAGACTCCTTGTCTATAGCGAAAACCCTAAGTCACGACTTTCTTTCCCTTCTTAGCTGTCGTCACCTTACGTTGTGGCGGGGTAGACTGGTGGGTCTACTATGTGGTCTTATCTAGTTCTACTAATGCCTTTTGATCCCACCTTGGGCATTCCTTAATTCGATGCCCCATCTGGCCACATTTAAAGCAAGCCCCTGTCAGTACTTGACATGGCTAAGAACCATGAAATCTCCCACAATGCTTACACTGTTTCTGTATCTTCTTCTTGAGCCAATGGTACTACCTATCAAGGATCGAGATTTGTTATCCGCTATCTTTATCCCTGTAGCTTTCAACTTTTTAAATGACGTATCACCTGAAACTTCATCATCTAATCTTTGTTTCGCTTTATCTTTTCCTTTGCCCTTAAACTGGGAATCGGTATGGTGAAATTCATAGTCCTGCTCACACAACTGAGCCTTACGAACTACTTCATCATAGGTGACAATATCTAAAGGATAGAGCTTTGATCTAATAGATGGTTTTAATCCCTCAATAAATCGGTATACTTTGTGCTCCTCATTATGTGACACCTCCGAGTCAAACCTGCTCAAAGTAATAAATTTAGACTCGTATTGATCGACGGTCATATTACCTTGACTCAAATTAAGGAACTCGATCTTCAGTTTATTTTTGAGCAGTACGTGGGATGTACTATTTAGTAAAGGCATTCAGGAAGATATCCCATGTGACCTCTGGGTGTCGGGCCTCTAATATGGTCTGAGTGGACTGCCACCAAAATTTTGCATCGTTCACTAACAAATACGCAGCCAAACCCACCTCCTTTTTCTCTGTACATGTCATATATCTAAATAATTTCGTGACTGTCTTCGCCCAATTCTCTGCAGCCAATGGATATATATCCTTCTTAAATTTAGGTGGATTTAGCTTTTTAAACTCCTTTATCAAACCAACATTACAATAACCAGTAGGATCTCGTCTCTCTGGGGCTTGAACTGATGGGGGAAGTTTTGACCGTACTGGTAGGGGCTGCACTAAAGGAATAGGAGGTGTGGATGGAACATATGTGGGAGGAGTGGGAGGCACAGTAAGTGTGGCAGGTGGTGCGCTCATAGCCACGTTCGAAAAATTTGCCACAAATTACGTGAATAAGGTGGCCATAGTTTGGATACTCCGCTCTACTCTTGACAACCGAGTGTTGGGGCTACTCAACAAAAATGGAGGAGGAGACTGCACTAGGGGCGACTCTACTCAGCCTCGTCCTAGTCTTATACCAGTACCCCTTCTACGGTTACTCATCCTACCGACACCACAACAATTTACATCATTTTAGCATAACCTTATCAGCCATACTACACATATATAGTCAGATAAGTACAATACTAGGGGATGTAAACTATTTCTAACCTAATGATACCGATAAACATCAAATGAACCTTGCTCTAATACCAATTCTACTTGTCCGAATAGTAACAAGAGTGTAAGGCTCGAGTACTTAAGGGTACCAAAATTCAAGCCTTAATGAAAACGCGCTCAAGGAATTTATCCTGAGTTCTTCAGGCCCCTTGAGACAAAGATATGAGGGTGACGATCGCTCAAAGCGGATAATACGTTAAGTGAAGTGAGTGTTAGGCGATCGCCGACCTCACAGTGTAAGGTCGCCGAGGGGGCCATCTCTTGAATCCTAGTAAGGAATAAAGTGCCACTCGGGTCCTTACAATAAAAACGCGCGTTTTATTGTAAGGACCTAAGTGGCACTTTGTTCCCCACTGGGATTCAAGAGGTGGCCCCCTCGATAACCTTACAGTGTGAGGTCGGCGATCGCCCAACACTCACTTCACTTAACGTATTGTCCGCTTTGGGCGATCGCCGCCCTTACGGCTTTGTCCCAAGGGTCCTGAATAACTCAGGATAAATCCCTTGAGTGCGTTTTCACTGAGGCTCGAACCCTGGTACCCTTAAATACCCGAGCCTTACACTCATGTTACCATTTGGTCCTGGTAACAAGAGTGTAAGGCTTGGGTACTTAAGGGTACCAGGGTTCGAGCCTTAGTGAAAACGCGCTTAAGGGATTTATCCTGAGTTATTCAGGACCTTTGGGACAAAGCTATGAGGGCGACGATCGCCCAAAGCGGACAATACGTTAAGTGAAGTGAGTGTTGGGCGATCACCGACCTCACACTGTAAGGTCGTTGAGGGGGCCACCTCTTGAATCGCAATGGGGAACAAAGTGCCACTTGGGTCCTTACAAACCATACCTCAAAACACACAATATGGCCATCTTGGAGTTTTTATGGATGCTACTCTTGTAAGGTGGAACTAGTAATCTAGGTGGACCACAAAGTGCATAATTTTTCATGAACAATCTAATAGAACAGTTTTGAAAACATCCTTGAGTGGGGATTTCTCCTTCAAGTCTATTGAAAGACATATTAAAATACTTTAGATTTGAAAGCCTTTTCTAAGACTTGGGAATGACTCTAGAGAGGTTGTTTTTGCATAAATCCAATAATTCCAAACTAACCAATTTTCCAAACGATTCGGGGATTTGACCATGAAATTTGCTATTACATTAATCTAAAAGGCCAAAGTTTGAAGGCCACCAAATGTGGATATCACTCATCAGTAGATTCCTTGATAAATTCAAATACACTAGAGCCTTTAAATACCCAACATCAAATGGATGTAAGTTGTTAAGGTAATTTGACAATAAATCTATTTCTAAGATATCTTTAAGGCTCTATAAGGTTAAGGGTATTGCAAAACTCAATTTGTTGGACTTCAAGTAAAGATATCTCAAAGAAGTCAAATTACCTAAACAAGTGGGCATAGGTCTCTAGAGCTTATTAAAGGATAAGTACAACTCATATAATCTCTCCAAACCACATATATTCTGTGGGATCGGTCCTTGCAATTCATTATCCTCAAGAGTTAAACTTTGGATGTTTAATAATCTTCCTATTATTGCTGGAATAGATCCACTTATTTGGTTTCCACCAAGGTTTAAAGTAGCATGTTGCTTAAATTACCGACTTCCAATGGAATATTACCTTGAAGCTCACAACCATAAGCATAAAACTGTTGAAGAGATGTTGAAAGATTCCTAATATAAGTTGGAAGAATGCCATTCAGTGGATTTTCTAAAACCAATAGAAAACTCAAATTCTTGCTATTTGCCAAAGAAGAGAGAAAGCTCTACTCATGAGTAACAAGTTTTGTGGTAAAATGATTGGTAGGAATACGAAGTCGCTTGACATATCTCCTAAGTCAAGTACACTAAGCATGCACTACAAAAATCTATGGCTTTGCCGACACTTTGATAGTGGCGTTCATAAAACGTGCAATTATTTGTATGAATGTAACTGCACAAATTCATGGGCCGACAATGTTAAAGCATTTAACGGCACATTTTAAGTTAAAAACTCTTATTTTTCTAATAAAACTCTTCCCAATTCTATTTCTAACTTTCTTAATTTCCTTAAAAAACCTAATCTTCTCATTTTTTCTCTCCACATTCACGATATGCATTTCTGAGCTCTCTATTGCTGAGCTCTGTCTCCTCTCTTCATCTTCATTGCTACTCATTCCCCATATCTTTCCATCACGTCGCCTAACTTCATCGTTCTCCACATTCTCACTTAGCTCTATCTTCATCGATCTCTATCGTCTCTGTAGTTCTCCGGTCTCTGCATATTTTAGCCCTTTGCCAACACCTCTTCTCCCAAGCCATCGGTCGTATGCTCCGATCGTCTCTGTTCTTCGGTCCTCTACTTGAGGTAAGTTCGATTTTTTCCATTGCTTGCTTAAAACATGAATGTCAGAGGAAGAACCAGTACAAATGGCAGAGGAAGAGAGTGAGGATGATGTTTTTGAGTTGAAATTGTTTTCAATCGAGTTTATGTTGGTTTTATGTTGATGTGAAAGTGCAGTTATGCTTTTTGATTTTTAGTAAGTTGAATGAGATTTCATCAGTTTGAATCCTTCTTTGACTGCATCAGATCCACAATTTTCCCGATTTTAGTTTATGTTTTCACGATGATTCTTCTGGTTTTATGTTCTGTGATGCAATTTGGATTTTTAGTAAGTTGAAGAAAGGTCATGGATTACCTATCGTCTAAAGCTGCAGCCTAACAGTCACTGGTGAAATGTAGAATAGCTTTCTCTAATAACATGCTTAGTCTAGCATTTGCGTTTTTTTGCGTTTGATGATAGGTTCTTATATATTGAAATGCTTAAATTCACTATCTGCAACTAGTGACAACTGACCACCTTGCAAGAAAGCACTAAAAGCTTAGCCAACTTGTTCTAGAGATCTCTTGGGTTGTGAAATCATTTCATTATCAAAGCAGACAACTGTTAATCTGTTGTAATCATCTCAATACTCCTCTTCTGACTGCGTCCACTACCATTAGTCAGTCTTCTATGCATTTTCAATACAGATATATATACCGGTCCCTGTCATTGCAAATATTGAAAAGAAACATTCAAGTCTACTTAAATCCTTTGTATTTCAAGTTTTTTATGATTAAAGATGTTAGTTAATGAACCAAGTCAACTTAATAAAACTTTCAATTAATTGCTTAAGTAATTCTTACCTATTAGTCCTAAATGTGAAGTTTTGTGGTGTTAGTATAAATAAATTATTAATGCAAGTGCTTTATTTTTTGTCAACATTAATGCAACAACTAAAGCTATACCATTATTCCTTTTGTTCAATTTGATGGAATGGATGGAAAGTGATATTTTTATTTCTCTTTTCATCTTACTTGATTATCATAGTAGTTAATTAAAGGCAAACTTAAGTCTTGAGATGAAATGATGGAATATGTAGCCTAAGTTCACTTTTCTTTGAACATTGTTAGTAGAATTAGTTAATCCCATATTGAGGATTTCCAACGTTTTGATGAGTAAATAATCCAAACGAAATTTTGCTGTTTAAATTAAAATCTATGCTAAATTTCTTCTTTCCTTGGATTATTCATCTAATTCTATTCTTGCTTGGTTAATACATGCATTAATTTCCCTCTTAAGCTCACTATAAAAAGAATTTAAGCTTTAAATTCCTCTTTAAACCTCCCAAACCAAAGGCTTTTTTTTTTTTAGCATGTGTATTGATTGGTTTTGAGTATGATTTATTTGTGTGAACTATGTTAAGGTGTGTGGAGAGGTGAGAATCGGCTGAAAGGAAAGAAAGATGAGAAAAAGGTGAAAAATGAAGGAGGGTATAAAAAGAAAAGTAGTGTAGTTTAAAGAAAAAACACATAGTACATTTAGAAGCACTCTTTTAATTTTTGGTTTTTTAGTGGATCGACAAAACAGAAATACTATTGATTTAAGCCTACCTTTAAACACCAATTACTTAAAACTGTTGTCTATGGAACAAATATACAAGAGCACATTGACATAGCTCATATATCTATTATACTTCCAACAACCCTACACATCATGAGTAGTTCTTGTATGATGTTCACTCTGTTGCTCTCATCTATAAAATTTCTTTTTAAAGATTGATAGTTCTTGTACTACAGGGCTGATGATGCTCGTCAACCTTTGAGTCGTGTGGTGCCTATTTCTTCATCTTACCTAACCTCATATCGTGTGGTGATCATTCTCCGGCTTATCATTTTGGGCTTTTTCTTCCAATATCGTACAATTCATCCGGTGAAAGATGCATATCCATTGTGGCTAACATCTGTTATCCGTGAGATTTGGTTTGCTCTATCTTGGCTTCTTGATGAGTTTCCAAAATGGTCTCCCATCAATCGTGAGACCTTCCTTGACAGGCTAGCTTTGAGGTCAGTTCTATTACTTTCACTTCTAGACCAGTGGTTATGTGGCTGAAAAGCTCTCTCTCTCTCTCTCTCTCTCTCTCTCTCTCTCTCTCTGTGCTTGTGTGTGGATGGTTGGTTCTGAAGTATTTTAATAAAAATAATAATCATCCATCACAGCTAGCCCCTGTAGATTTTTTGTCAGTACGGTGGATCCACTCAAAGAGCCTCCACTTATCACAGCAAACACTGTCTTGTCGATCCTTGCAGTGGATTATCCTGTGGACAAAGTAGCTTGCTATGTTTCAGATGATGGTTCAGCTATGTTAACTTTTGAAGCCCTCTCTGAAACAGCAGAGTTTGCAAGGAAGTGGGTGCCTTTCTGCAAGAAGCACAACATTGAGCCTAGAGCTCCTGAGTTTTATTTTGCTCAAAAGATTGATTATCTAAAGAACAAGATACAGCCTTCTTTTGTGAAGGAGCGCCGTGCAATGAAGGTTAGTGTAGAGATGCATAATTATGCTTGTGTGCGTTATGTTTTTGGGTATATATTAAATGTATCCCTGAGAAGTTCTTTAGTCGTGACATAAATTTTCTTGACACTTAGATTTTTGAAATTTTACTTCACCATTTTGGTTTGGAAAGCATTTAGGTAAATTTTGGTGTTAAACTAGAATTAGATTTCCTTCAACATGATGCAAATGTGGTTTACATCTTGAGATGAATGAAATAGTTGTAAAATATAAAGAATATTTGAATTGGAGGTAACATTTAAAGCATAGTGCCTCGTGAAACATAGTTTCATGGACGTATAAAAATAGTTGTTAGGATCGTTAAATGATTTCTTAAGTTAATGTCATTTTTGTGGTATTTCTTGGTAAAACTTGCGCTAAACAGTCCAGGCCTTTATCCATGTATTTTCTTTGCTGTCAGTCAAAGTAGAAAGTAAATAAATAGCCGAAGAAACAAATCTCCTGAGGGCATCAAGGGGGTGTCAGTCCATGTGAAAGGCACTTTAGAATATGAGTTCAATAAAATCTGAAGTGATTACACTTCTACTCACTGCTTCCTATTAAACCAGAAAAAAGAAGTGTCTGTTACATTCTTTTAACATTGGAAAGGTGACATTTCGTTCAAGAGAGAGAATATGAAGAATTCAAGGTGCAGATCAATGCCCTTGTTACCAAAGCTCAGAAAATGCCCGAAGAAGGTTGGACAATGCAGGATGGTATACCATGGCCTGGAAATAATCCAAGAGACCACCCAGGAATGATACAGGTATTATCCTGCTATCCTGTTGTGTTTATATAAATTGGCTCCAAGCTTTTATTTACGGTTTTATAATGCAATTTTTTTTTAATGACAGGTGTTTTTAGGCCACAGTGGGGGGCTTGATACTGATGGAAATGAGCTACATAGCTACCTCGCCTTATCTATGTTTCTCGTGAGAAGCGACCTGGCTTCCAACACCACAAGAAAGCTGGAGCTATGAATGCTTTGGTATGCCGTTCTCTCAGACCTTCTGAAATTTCACTGTTTTCCCTTACGCTGTCACAGATGTCCCTGGACCTTTGGGGGTACGCTGTGTATCACAAACACATCATGTAACCAAAATGTTTTGGAGCATAATATTTATATCAGATACGTACCTTTCAATGATCCTGCCTTAGTCCCTTTTCTGGATGTTCCTGAACGTCATAGTGGTTGGATTTTAAAGTCTTTGAAAAAAAAAAATGGAGGGATTACAAGGCTGAGCTAAAAGCTAAATACTTCCACTCCAACAATAAAGAGGAGTTGCTGCAAAATAAACTTTAAGATGTTCTAAGAGATCAATGAGCAATGCTTGTGGCATATTGGCTTTTATCTTAAGGGAAGGTAAGATTTACATAACAAATTTGCTTAATTTTATCAAATGCATGCTAATGTGGTATTCCTTTAATTGCAAGTTGATATTTTTTTTATTTGTGAATGATGTAGACTCTTGTCAAGTTAAATAGAGACTGACGAGCCGAACAAACCATGCTTCACACTACAGACTCAAAGAGTTTTGCTTCTTTTGTGGATGAGAAGAAATGTTTTTAATTTTACGTTACCCAAATAGTCAAGTTTTGATAAAAATTACCTAAATCTCAGCCTTGTTTTCAACAAGTTCTAATTTTTCTCCTATTTATCCTTGCTCATTAGTACTATGTTAATTTAAGATAAAGATGTTTTGTGATAATAGAAGCAAAGTGGTGGTATGGAGCTAAACAAGATAGAACTATTTGTGATGACTCGTCAACGTAAAGATGGAAGTTTTGTGGATGATTCTGCTGCATAAGCTACTGTAAGTGGATGCTTGACTTTTTTATGAATTCCTAAGTTGGTTTTGAGATTTTTTTTAGTTATTTTTTTCCCTATATCTATAAATCTCTTTTTTTAGTTATTTTTTTCAATTCTCTTTCTATATTTATTCATATTTCTTGTGTCTTCTCTGTTTCTCTCTCTTTCTCGTATCTACCCATTTTCTTTGCTTGCTGTAACCTGATCCCCTATCTCTCTCCTTCTCTATCTGTCTGTATTCACTACTTTTGCGAATATCGGATGGTGATAACAGTTAATTGGTTTCATTTTCTCTTACTGTAGGTTTCAGATGTGTCTAGTTCGTTTGGGTCACTATGTGCAAATACTTAAGTGAAGATGAAAGCTCTAAGGATAATCAGTATACAATTCAGTTAGAAATTTTATACTTGTATTAGACTTCTAGGAAGTTTAGAAAGCTTTGTGGCTGTTGTGCTTGGTTCTTGAGGACATTTTTTTGGGTTTGGTTACTTTGTGAAGTTAATTGTTACTTTAAGGATGATAATTGGTATTTTGTTAACTTTTTTGTTATAAGCACTTTGAATTGAACTTTGAACAAATGAAATTCACAATTCTTAGGAAATTGTTAATGCATATGAGTGTTATATTGCAGATAATTCTTAAGAACTTTCTCTTTTTATTAGTGCAATAGACATGAATTAATTGAGTTACCAAATGAAGCATGCTACCAATGCCTTCATATATACTATTCATGCATTAACAATTATTTTATTAATAAAAAATTACATTAACAATTTATTAACTTATTAAAAAAATTGAATTAAGAATTAAAATCATTTTATCATACCATTAGTGAATAATGATATTAACATAAAGAATTAATCAAACTTTTAAATTTAAAATAAAATTTAATAAATATAAGAATTTTAAATTTCAAATAAGACTTTTACCAGCACTTAAAAGTGTCGGTAAAAACTTATAAATTTAAAATAAAACTCAATAAATATAAAAAATTTAAATATCAAATAAGAACTTTTTCAGCATTTTAAAGTACCGGTAAAAATCTTTTATTTTTAAAGGCATTTAAAAGCGTCGAGAAAAGTCATGCTGTAATTTCTCATGCCTTTACCGACACTAGAGCACATCACCGCCGGCAGACCTTCATCGGCATCCACCTAGCCGACGGTTAGTTGATTGCTGGTAACATTTTTACCGGTGGTTGGTTTGCCTATAAGTGCCGGTAAAAGTCATTTATCTTGTAGTGATGGAAGCATTAGATATGAACTTGAGAATGTTTCCGCTAAGATTATTTCCCCACAAGACAAGTTGTTCAAGTTTTTAAGCGTTAATCATGGGTGGAAAGTGTAACATCCCAAATGCACTGTATAACATAACATTTACTTATAATTTACACTTACTTATCGGTTGGACTGTCTGTGATGCTTAACAGTTCTCAACACTTAAATAAAAATTAGTACTCTTATTCCTCTCACTTATAGAAATATGAATTATTAAAATTGTTACCTTAAACATGGTTATACATTCTCTTTTATTTAAAGTAGTACTGTACCATTTTACTGAATATATAAAAGAATATAACATACCTTCGATGTCCAATCTCTGGAAGGTAATTCTCTTACTCCAAAATCAATAATCTGTGGAGTGGAAAATAAGGAGTGAGCGACAACGTGCTTAGTAAGGAAAGTGTATGCTGCTTTATAAACATAAAGAATATATCCCCAAAACATTTATTTGTCCTAACGATTGAACCCATTAGGAAAACAATGGATATAGTAATCATTAAACAGGATTCAATAGATCCTTTCAGTAAATAGAAATCAATGAGTTAAGACTAGGCATCAAACAAATCGTGCTCTCACAAGTCATCCACTTTTGGGGTGCACCCGTAGGCCATCGCCCCTCACGGCTATCTCAGCTAGATCTATGGCCATAATCTATAGGTGGTCCTCGGGTCCACTTGCCAAGTGACCTCGAGACCGCTGATGACTTGGCGGGTCCATCAGCCTTGTGACGCCCTGAGGTGCACCCGTTAGTCCATTGACCTGAGCCACTGCCCCAAGAGGGTCACGCAATTATATGAATAATACTGCATGAACTCAGGGCCTAAAGTCTCAAAAAGCACTTTTTATATCTCGTGAAAATCCTTATGGAATTATCTCAATCCATAATTCCATAAAAAGCACTTTTTATCATTTTCTCAAAATGATTTGATTTCCAAAAAGGTTTAGGCTTTCTGTTTACGAAACACCTTGAAAACAGTCCGAAATCTCAACCTTTAAAACCTGGTCACCCATGGTCAGCTCGCCCATGGCAACTCGCCTATAGCGGTGAACTAGTGTTCGCCGCCCACTTTTGCTAGTAAAAACAAGTAAAATTGGCTCGCCCACAGTGACTCACCCATAACCAGTTCGCCCTCTCTGGCATTGCCATGGTCAGTTCGCCCAAATGCGACACTTCCCTGGTCACACGCCCATTGAGGTCAACTCGCCCATTACATTAAAAACATATTTTATATTTTCAAAGATATAAAAATTAGTTCATTTTTCGTTGAGAAAATTTGAAAAAGTAAACCTGTTCGCCATGGTCAGCTCGCTAGTCCGACTCACCCATGACGCTCTTAACAAAGGGGTCGCCCGCCCCAATATATAAAAAAAAGGGTCACTCGCCCAAGATATTATAAAAGGGTTCGCCTTCCATTGGCTCACCCGGGTTTTGATAAATCAAGGGTCGCTTGCCCCAATCACAACATAAAAAGGTTCGTTCGCCCGCCCTTTACCAGTTCGCCCAACAAATAACATAAGGGCTGGCTTTGTAGCTCACCTGAGATCAAAACACTTTATCAAATAATGCATGTCATAGAACAAAAATTTATCAATATTTTTATAATATTTACTCCACAGGACATGCATTTTACTTCACACACATCTCCTTACCTCGTCTGATGAAGCCTTGCTTCCCGCTCGCCTTATCAATCTCACTTCCCGGCTGCAAAGTAAAATATTAATTCCATTAATATTTTCTTTTCGAATATTTTCTAAAACTATTAATATTTCTAACACTTTAGCGAGATTCTTGTGACTATTCTACAGCTCGCCATTCGCCCAACTGAACTTGCCATTCGCTTATGGGCTTACACGTGGGAGCTCGCCCAAAATGCAGCTCGCCCGACCATTCAACTCGCCATTCGTGGCTTTTTATTCAGTGTTGGGCTCGCCCATTAATTGAACTAACACTTGGCGATTTCTTTATTTCCTACTCGCCTCTTTGGTGATCACAAACATTTCTCATGGGCGATCATTGGTCCTTGCCCATCCCAACTATCATTCTAATTATCCGAAGAGTTTGGTGAACACATATGCGCCAACTCATGCAACTCTTGAGCTTGCCTCAACCTTTGGGCGAGTACTCAATTGTTTGGCAAGCAGTTAAGTAAGTCTGTTCGCCATTCGCCCATCGTATTTCCTTATTCATTCTTGATTATTTTCCATCTAATTTCTTATATCTTCAACAATATTTAACTAAAACTAGGCTATATCTATGTTCATTACATTGTGAAACATAGAAATCTAGCATTAAATATCAAGAGAACCATAAAAATATGGAACTCACCTTAACTGAGTTGCACTTTCAGAACAGAGTGCTTTTCTGCCTCACTTAGCTTTACTTCTCTTGTTCCTTAGCTCTTCAACACCGCAGAAGAGGTTTGGCTAACTAAGGATGAAGTTTCATGGCTCATGTATGAGAAAAACGTAAGAACTAATTGTGAACTTGCAATGAAAACAGAATGGGCGAGAAAGATTCTGAAGAGGATGAAGTTTGTTTCAGTCAATTTTCCTCATGCACTTCCTCTTATATAACCTGCTGATCCAACCAAAACTCACCATCTATTCCTTATCCCTTTCTTTATCATTACCTTGTCTTATAGCCCATTAATTGATGAAGAAAAAATGACAATTCCATTAAATGGCGGGGTGAAGTTTTTCCACAGTTCATTAAGGAAAGTCTCTTGCTGCAGTTTGACTAAATTTGCTTTCCTTTTTCTCTTCTTTTCTCCTTCTTCCCACTCCACTTCCAGCCACTAATATTGACTTTTCATCTCAATTGTTCATTTGTTTTCTTCCTTTATTCAACACTTCATTTAATGCTTTCTATGCATTTCTTAAATACTCAATCCTAATTCATATACACCATATTGTAAATCATAACTTAAAATGAAAAGTGGAAATTCACATTCAATGATTCTTTAATTTCACTAAAAGAATTTATTTCCACTATCAATCATGTACAAATATGGTATATAGTATAATAAAATTTGGGTCTTACAGAAAGTTACCTGTTAAAAGATTGCATCTTTTAATACTTTGTGTTTATCATAGTTTTGTCAAGGAGAGTAAATTATAAAACAATAGAAACAAATTATATAAAAATAACAATTATACAAATTTCATAGACACAAAAATTTTGATAATGTGAGAACTAATGTAAATGTATACAATTTATTTATGTATAATAAATGTGTACACAACATTGTCTCAAATTATATTTTTTCCTCATATATATATATATATATATATATATATATATATATTTGTTTTCACCCATGTAATAATTATGGCATATGCAAAAGCTGATTGAGTTTTGGGTTATATAGACATGTAACTTCTTCCATCCAATGCATCCCATCATTCTCGAGATCCAAATTTGAAGAATATTAAATTGTAATTTTTTAAGCCTCGAATACAAGCACCAAAATAAATTGTTATTAAAAAGATACCCTCATAGAAAAATTCCATAATTTTTTTCAAAAATAATCATTTTTAATTATAATCTAGAAAAAACTAAGTCGCATTCATCCTTTAGTTGATATAAATAAAAAAATATACAAAAAATTTTAAAACAATCATGCTTTTCAAGTTTTGAGTTTTTTTGAGTTTAGGCAATTTTATATTTGAATTATTAAAGTTTGAATCATTTTGAATTTGGACTTTCTTGCTTTGAATCTTTGACTTTTTTCTTTAAAATCAAATTTGGTCTAGTTTAGATTTTTTGAACTGATTTCAAATTTGAGTTAGTTTATTCTATCAACACATAATTGATATTCCTAAATATTAATTCATCAAGAAAAGGAGAAAAAAATACCTAACAATGCCATTATTTATGAAAAATAAATGTCACAATAAAAGGTTTACTCCTTTCAAACTAAATGTAAAAATGAAAATTTAAAAAAAAATGCCACCTAATTCATGAGCACCATAATTTGTTATTTTGTGTCACATCCAAAAATATTAATCATCACGGTACATATGCGCCTATGAGTATAGGACTCCAAAAAAGTTCAAGAAATGATTCTTAAAATATTCTTTAGCACATTGTTTTCCCTGACATCATCAAAGCATTGAGGCATTTAAAAAAAAAATCAATACATAAAGATCTTGTTTACATTTCAAACAAGAAAAATAATACTTATGAAATAAAATTGATTGAAAAACAAAAATAATTTTGATAAAATAAATTAATTGAAATATTTTTAAATATCAATTTAAGATCATTTTCATCAAGACTAATAGAAAACATATGTTTAATTGGTATTTTTTTTATTGAAGTAATAATACTATTTTCACGCAATTGTATTTTTGAATCCACACTTGTTTCTTATAGATCAAAATTATCTTTTTGTTAAATTTTAATTAATTTTAAAATTATTAAAATGATAAGGTTTCTAATTTAATTATCACATCTTAGTATTTGCATTGAATATGTTGTGTCTTAAAATAGCTTCCACATAATGATATATATATATATATATAAATATATTAGACCTTATGTAATATCTCATTGGTAATGTTTTGTGTAAAATTGTGACGTCCCCGTCACTCCATCTTATCATCTAACTTTTTCTTTTCAAATCTTATACCACATCATTTGATTTAGTTCATCAGTGCCAATCATTCCTTACCCTTAAGCTAATTTTCTAATAGCTCCAAAAATTTTATTCACTTTCCATAAGCATAAAAAAATGATATATATAAATATCATTCCATTTCTACAGGATCTCATACATCATCTTAACTTATATCCCGACATCTTATATACATAAAGACTACTTGTACTGTACCGTAGCTGAATTACAATTTACTATATAGATAAACATATAAGTATACCTTCTATACTAACTGGGAAGCGTATCAAGAAGGTACACTACAATCTTTCAAAAACAAGCTCCTCTAATCGGAGCGAGGCTCACTTCAGATAATCTGTAGGAAAAATGATCGTAAAAGGGTGAGTTTACGCTCAGTAAGAAAAATATGTAAAAGAGCGTACTATGCCTCTATATGCATTTTCCCTACTTGGCTCTATAATGTCATGTAAAGCATTATAAAGCATGCATCTTAAACATCTTTCATGCATTGTTTGCAACCATGCATATCTATTTCAATGGTATAAGCAAACACACATTCTTTAAAACATCATGCTTAAACTTCTTTCTTGAAAGCCTCATACTTCATAACATACTTTAAAACATACATCATATACTTCTTCATACATACATCTTGTACTTTGAAATAGATGGAGACTATGTACAAATATTTAAGCGATTTCATCGTTATATAAACCGTTCATTCCCATTTATATGACTCTAATCATGCATTAGTACAGTGGTATATCATGTAGAGGTCAAGGATTCTCTCCTGCCTTAATAATACCACAGTGAGCACTAGTCAAGTGTCACTTATGATCTTGAGGATCGGACTAGGGTTCCTCGCTTAACATACATATTACTGAGGACTTGATCAGAGTCTCTCAGCCATCAGAAATGCATAATCATCACGCAGTCCATAGTCTCAAAACATTTATAATATACTTTTTCAGGAAACACTTTTGTGTTTAAATCAACTAAGCTTTGAAAACTCTTTTCATACATGGCAGTCGACTGGCCTCACAGGGCAGTCGGCTGCTGCTTCATAACTTCATTTCTCAAAATTATTTTCATTTCGGAAAATACATGGGGGCAGTCGACTGGTCCATATAGCAGTCGACTGGTTTTCAAACAAAATGTTTCTTAGCAAATAGCAGTCGACTGGTCATATAGCAGTCGACTGTTTTTGAAACAGAATGCATTTTAGCAAATAGCAGTCGACTGTCCCATATAGCTGTCAACTGGTTTGAAACAGAATGCTTCTAGGTAAATAGCAGTCGACTGGCTTACATAGCAGTCGACTGGTTTGAACCAGTTTTCGAAAAACGACGTTTTGGTTGTCTCTAGGCAGTCGGCTGCTACTTAAGGCAGTCGGCTGCTCCTAACCTAATTGGCACTAGGAGACAAGTCCGAAAATGTCATTTTTCCTGCACAAAACAAGTAGTACATCTCTCCAAACCACATCAAAACATCATAAAACATGCGGACATAGCCGCCTTACGTCCGTTACATAAATTTCTTACCTCGATTCCTTCGGAAATGCGAAATCACTTGGTGCATCAACCTTCGCTTTTCACCTCTTCGAATCTGAAATTATCATATCAAGTTAGACCTTTAATTAATCACCATATACATCTTGTACTAACTCAATACAACTCCTTATCATGAACGAAATTGACTAAATGATCTTCTTCTCTTACCTTTTCTAGAAACCAAAATCTCAAACTTTGAGATCTCTTCCAATACTTGAAATCAATCCACCAAACTTTGGATATCCCTTAGTCTAGTGACAAGGATAATTTTTCATTCAACAAACTAAATGAATTGATGGATGGATGAGGGAGTTTGTCAAGGTAGCTTGGAATGGAAACTTGGAAGCTTGGAGATGGAACGAGAGGGAGAGGGCTGGAGTTGGGGCTGACGTTGGGTGATGGCTAGTGAAGATGACTCATCCACTTGCATTAAATGCCTCCCTATCTCTTAAATCATTTCAGCCATGCTTCCTTTGACTCAAGACCATTTGACCCTCATTTAATTTCCTCTTTTCCTCCTTCTCATCACAACCACTTATCCATTTAATTACCAAATAAAAATCTGATTTTATTTTCTTTCATACTTCAATTATTTTCCTGATATCAACATAATTTATTTGACTTATTGACATTCAACTTTATTATTTCTTCTGTATTCCATCCATCAATCATACATTATTCATACATCAATTTCACATCAACTTCATATTCATTTAATCATATTAGATTTAAATACTTTACAAACATGGAGGAACACATGGAAATTGGGGATTTCACATCCTCCCCACCTTAGAAAATTTGGTCCTCCAAATTTGGATTAGCTTATCATGTAAACAACTCTGGATATCTTTCCTTCATTAAGCTTTCTAGCTCCCATGTAGCTTCTTCCATCTATGATATTGCCAAAGAACTTTCACAAATGGGATTGTCTTAGACCTCAATACTTTCTCTTTTCTGTCCAAAATCCGAATTGGCTTCTCTATATAGCTCATATCTTCCTTTATCTCTAAGGGCTCATACTTAATGACATGAGACGGATCTGGATTATATTTTCGAAGCATCGATACATGAAACACATTATGTACTCCCGATAGCTCCGGAGGTAATGTCAATCTATAGGCAACATCACCTACTCGATCTAAGACCTCAAATGGACCGATGTAACGAGGACTTAACCTACCTCGCCGGCCAAATCTCATGATCCCTTTGGATGGAGAAACTTTCGAGAACACAAAATCTCCAACCATAAACTCAAGTGGCCTCCATCGAGCATCTGCATAGCTCTTTTGTCTACTCTGAGCTGTCTTAAGCCTTTTACAAATCAACTTAACATCTTCTGAGGCTTGCTCGACTAAATCTGGAGCCAACAACTTGCGCTCGCCCACTTCTTCCCATCCAATCGGAGATCGACACCTTCTTCCACACAAAGCTTCATATGGTGCCATCCCGATAGTTGCATGATAGTTATTATTGTATGCAAACTCAACCAATGGTAGATGGTCATCCCAGGAGCCTTTAAAATCCATAGCACAAGCCCTCAACATATCCTCGAGCGTCTGAATCGGGCGCTCAGACTGTCCATCAGTCTGCGGATGAAAAGCTGTGCTGAAATTGAGCTTAGATCCTATGGCTTCTTGAAAATGCTCCAAAAAATGAGAGGTAAACCTGGAATCTCTATCGGAAGTGATGCTTACTGGAACACCGTGTAGTCTTACGACATCTCTTACATACAAGTCTGCCAAAGTGCTAAGCGTGTCTGTTGACTTCATAGGTAGGAAGTGAGCTGACTTCGTCAATCTATCGACGATCACCCAAATACCATCATGATTCCTCTTGGTTCTGGGCAATCCCATAATAAAGTCCATCGTAATGTGCTCCCACTTCCACATAGGTATAGGCAAAGGATGCAGTAATCCTGCTGGCTTTTGGTGCTCTACCTTGACCTGTTGACATGTGAGATACTTTGCCACAAAATCAGCTATGTCTCTCTTCATGCCAATCCACCAATACACTTTGCGAAGATTGTGATACATCTTCGTATTTCCTGGATGCAATGTGTACTTAGTGGCATGAGCTTCAGTTAAAATCAACTTCTTCAATTCATCATCATTAGGAACACATATACGACTCCTAAACCTCAAAATTCCATCAGTACTAACATCAAATTCTGAAGTCATACCTGACTGCATCTGATTCATAGCCTCAATGCATTTATTATCTTCCTTTTGAGCACTTCGGATTCTGTCCATTAACTCTGGCTCAATCCTTAAACTAGTAATCATTCCAAATTGCTCATTAGGCTTAACATCAAGGTTGAGGCTTGCAAACTGCTCGATTAGCTCATACTCTTTTATCATCATATAAGACACCATACTTACATGCTTCCGGCTCAGAGCATCTGCCACCACATTAGCTTTTCCTGGGTGGTACAAGATCTCACAATCATAATCCTTTAGAAGCTCGAGCCATCTTCTTTGCCTCATGTTCAATTCTCTTTGAGAGAACAAATATTTCAGACATTTGTGATCCGTAAAAATTTGAAATCTCTCCCCATATAAGTAATGTCTCCATATTTTCAGAGCAAATACTACTGCAGCTAATTCCAATTCATGAGTTGGGTAGTTCTTCTCATGGTCCTTTAATTGTCTAGAACCATATGCTACTACCTTATCATGCTGCATTAACACACATCCCAAACCTTGCCCTGAGGCATCACTATACACCGCAAATCCACTTGAACCACTAGGGATGGTGAGGATAGGTGCAGTTGTTAGCCTTCGCTTCAACTCTTGGAAGCTACTTTCACAGGCTTCATTCCACTCATATTTCACCTCTTTGAGCATCAAGCGCGTCAGTGGAGCAGCTAGCTTCGAGAAACCCTCTACAAATCTTCTATAGTAGCCAGCTAAAACCAAGAAACTCCTAATCTCCGTCACAGTCTTCGGTCTCTCCCATTGAACCACCGCTTCAATCTTCGATGGATCAACCTAGACTCCATCTTTACTGATAATGTGACCCAAGAAGGAGATCTGATTCAACCAGAAATCACACTTACTTAGCTTGGCATATAATCCTTTATCCTTGAGGGTTTGCAGAACTACCTTCAAATGCTACTCATGCTCTTCCCGAGACCTCGAGTACACCAAGATGTCATAGATGAAGACAATGACAAACTGGTCCAAGTACTGTTTGAACACGTCGTTCATCAAGTTCATGAAGGCTGCGGGTGCATTGGTCAGACCAAACGGCATCACTAGGAACTCGTAGTGACCATACCGTGTCTTGAATGCAATCTTAGGGATATCTTCACCTCGGATCTTCAACTGATGATATCCCGACCTCAAGTCTATCTTGGAAAAGACTTGTGCACCCTTTAGCTGATCAAAGAGGTCATCAATCCTGGGAAGAGGATACTTATTCTTGATCGTCACTTTATTCAACCATCTATAATCTATGCACAGCCTCATACTGCCATACTTCTTCCGGAAAAATAGCACAGGAGCACCCCAAGGGGATACGCTGGGTTATATGAATCCCTTGCCTAGCAACTCCTGAAGCTGCTTCTTCAGTTCTTCCAATTCTACCAAAGCCATCCGATAAGAGATCTCGAAATGGGCTCAGTCCCTGGCACCAAATCAATCGTAAACTCCACTTCGCTATCCGGAGGAAGTCTTGGAAGATCATCCGGAAATACCTCAAGAAAATCTTGGACTATTGGAATATCATTGAGTCCGAGACGTTTCTGGTCTACGTCCTCCATATAAGCAATAAATCCTTCACATCATCATATATATTGTCTATTACTTTCATTTGCAAACAAATCAAAATAAAAAATGCTTTCATATTAATTACTTGCAAAATTTACAAAATAGCTAACGGGTGAAAAGAAGGTTACACTCTTAGCATGACAGTCTAATATCACGTGATTCTTAGCTAACCAATCCATACCCAAAATAACATCAAATCCATACATATTTAATAGGATTAGGTCAGCTGTTGATTCTCTTTCTCCTACCCGTAGCTTACAGTTTCTATACACTAACTCTGTCATTTGTGATTCCTTAAGAGGTGTGCTTATCTTTAATAAGTGTTCTAAAGTCTCAGGCTCAACAGGTATTTTCATAGCAAACTTAGGAGACACAAAATAATGTGTAGTGCCTGGATCAAACAATGCTATGACATTCACATCAAACAAGTAAATCTTACCTTTAATCACTTTGGACGAGACATCAGCAGACTCTTCATCGATGGCAAACACTTGTCCTTGAGTCATAGCTTTCTTCCCCTTTTCTGCAGCAGTGGCCTTAGGTTGCGGTTTAAGGGTCTTATCAGATTCCTCGGGTATTCTTTAGTCTCTCTGAGGGCAGTCTCCAATCAGGTGCCCTTTCTCTCCACATCTAAAGCACGCGCCACTCGTCAAGCGACATGGCTGTGATCCGTGAAACTTCCCGCATTGCTCACATCTTTGCATCGTACTCTTCGGTGAGCTAGTGGTACTACCTGCTGGGCATCGGGATCTTTCATCACTTATCTTGATCCCGGTAGCTCTAGGAGTTCCTGAATCATCATCATCATAACTCCAAATTTAATACATTTCCATTTAACCATATAATTGAAATGGAGATTATTTTCTCTTAATTCATTTACTTACCTATAGAAACTCCTTCCGATTGTCTACTTCTCCGAAATGGATACCTATCACTCGGGGTCTTCTCATCCGACTTCCGCTTCATCGGTTCTTTGCCTTTACCCTTGGCTCGGAAGTCAGAGTGATGAAGATCATAGTCCTGCTCACATAATTGAGCCTTACGGACCGCCTCTCCATAAGTAGTAATATCCATTGGATACAACTTCGATCTAATAGGGAACTTCAATCCCTCTATGAACCTATAGATCTTGTGTCCTTCATCTCTGAGGACCTTTGCATCAAATCTACTCAAGGTAGTAAACTTTGATTCATATTGATTCACCGTCATTGTACCTTGAGTCAAACTCAGGAATTCAATCTTCAGTCTATTTCGATCAGTACGTGGGATGTACTGCTCATTGAAAGCCTCCACAAATCTATCCCACGTAACCTCATCATATCGGGCCTCTAACACGGTCCGAGTGGCTTGCCACCAATATTCAGCATCGTCAATCAACAGATAAGCAGCCAAGCCTACTTTCTCCCTTTCAGAGCAAGGCATGTATTCGAAGGATTTCAAGACCGCTTTCATCCAGTTCTCGGCGGTAAACAAATCTCTTTCCCCCTTAAACTTGGGCAGATCCAACTTCTTGAATTCTTTTATCAATGACACACTACAATAAGCCCTAGGATCTCGCCTTTCCGTACCTGAGACTGGTGGGGATACTTCTGTAGGAGGGATAGCAGGTGCAGTTGCTTGGGTACTTGTGGCTACATTTGGAAAGCTCGACATAAACTGGGTGAACATCGTGGCCATGTTCTCCATATGCTTCTCCATTTTAGCTAGCCTCGTATTCGGGCTATGCGGTGGAGATAGAGGAACTGGGGCTCTTCTTCATGAACCCGTCCTCTTCCTCTACTAGTACCTCTTCTTCGGAAGCTCATACTGTAATTATAATCATCATTGAGCCCTTTAGTATAACCATAAACAATTATACCTTGCATTTGTATTCAGACAAGTACAGTACAATTGGGGATATACTCTATTTTTAGCTTCTTGACACTGATAACTACCAATCAAATTGCTCTGATACCAATCTGTGACGTCCCCGTCACTCCATCTTATCATCTAACTTTTTTTTTTCAAATCTTATACGACATCATTTGATTTAGTTTATCAGTGCCAATCATTCCTTACCCTTAAGCTAATTTTCTAACAGCTCCTAAAATTTTATTCACTTTCCATAAGCATAAAAAAATGATATATATAAATATCATTCCATTTCCACAGGATCTCATACATCATCTTAACTTACATCCCCGACATCTTATATACATAAAGACTACTTGAACTGTACCTAGCTGAATTACAATTTACTATATATATAAACATATAAGTATACCTTCTATACTAACTGGGAAGCATATCGAGAAGGTACACTACAATCTTTCAAAAACAAGCTCCTCTAATCAGAGCGAGGCTCACTTCAGATAATCTGTAGGAAAAATGATCGTAAAAGGGTAAGTTTACGTTCAGTAAGAAAAATATGTAAAAGAGCGTACTATGCCTCTATATGCATTTTCCCTACTTGGCTCTATAATGTCATGTAAAGCATTATAAAGCATGCATCTTAAACATCTTTCATGCATTGTTTGCAACCATGCATATCTATTTCAATGGTATAAGCAAACACACATTCTTTAAAACATCATGCTTAAACTTCTTTCTTGAAAGCCTCATACTTCATAACATACTTTAAAACATACATCATATACTTCTTCATACATACGTCTTGTACTTTGAAATAGATGGAGACTATGTACAAATATTTAAGCGATTTCATCGTCATATAAACCGTTCATTCCCATTTATATGACTCTAATCATGCATTAGTACAGTGGAATATCATGTAGAGGTCAGGGATTCTCTCCTGCCTTAATAATACCACAGTGAGCACTAGTCAGGTGTCACTTATGGTCTTGAGGACGGGACTAGGGTTCCTCGCTTAACATACATATTACTGAGGACTTGATCAGAGTCTCTCAGCCATCAGAAATGCATAATCATCACGCAGTCCATAGTCTCAAAACATTTATAATATACTTTTTCAGGAAACACTTTTGTGTTTAAGTCAAATAAGCTTTGAAAGCTCTTTTCATACATGGCAGTCGACTGGCCTCACAGGGCAGTCGACTGCTGCTTCATAACTTCATTTCTCAAAATTATTTTCATTTCGAAAAATACATGGGGGCAGTCGACTGGTCCATATAGCAGTCGACTGGTTTTCAAACAGAATGCTTCTTAGCAAATAGCAGTCGACTGGTCATATAGCAGTCAACTGTTTTTGAAACAGAATGCATTTTAGCAAATAGCAGTCGACTGTCCCATATAGCAGTTGAATGGTTTGAAACAGAATGCTTCTGGGTAAATAGCAGTCGACTGGCTTACATAGCAGTCGACTGGTTGGAACCAGTTTTCGAAAAATGGCGTTTTGGTTGTCTCTAGGCAGTCGGCTGCTACTTAAGGCAATTGGCTGCTCCTAACCTAATTGGCACTAGGAGACAAGTCCGTAAATGTCATTTTTCCTGCACAAAACAATTAGTACATCTCTCCAAACCACATCAAAACATCATAAAACATGCGGACATAGTTGCCTTACGTCCGTTACATAAATTTTTTACCTCGATTCCTTCGAAAACGCGAAATCACTTGGCATATCAACCTTCGCTTTTCACCTCTTCGAATTTGAAATTATCATATCAAGTTAAACCTTTAATTAATCACCATATACATCTTGTACTAACTCAATACAACTCCTTATCATGAACGAAATTGACTAAACGATCTTCTTCTTTTACCTTTGCTAGAAACCAAAATCTCAAACTTTGAGATCTCTTCCAATACTTGAAATCAATCCACCAAACTTTGGATATCCCTTAGTCTAGTGACAAGGATAATTTTTCATTCAACAAACTAAATGAATTGATGGATGGATGAGGGAGTTTGTCAAGGTAGCTTGGAATGGAAACTTGGAAGCTTGGAGATGGAACGAGAGGGAGAGGGCTGGAGTTGGGGCTGACGTTGGGTGATGGCTAGTGAAGATGACTCATGCACTTGCATTAAATGCCTCCCTATCTCTTTAATCATTTCAGCCATGCTTCCTTTGACTCAAGACCATTTGACCCTCATTTAATTTCCTCTTTTCCTCCTTCTCATCACAGCCACTTATCCATTTAATTACCAAATAAAAATATGATTTTATTTTCTTTCACACTTCAATTATTTTCCTGATATCAACATAATTTATTTGACTTATTGACATTCAACTTTATTATTTCTTCTGTATTCCATCCATCAATCATACATTATTCATACATCAATTTCACATCAACTTCATATTCATTTAATCATATTAGATTGAAATACTTTACAAACATGGAGGAACACATGGAAATTGGAGATTTCATAAAAATTGAGAGGTTGAAATATAATTCATTTTGATAAATATTTATATTGGTTGGTAACTCTCAATTAAGATATTGATTTTAGTTTTTTAGCTAAGATTATCAAACTTAGTACAAATTTTATTTTAAGGGCATATTGTTGTCATTTGTTGATAATGTGTTTTCAAGAACATTAATGAATTCTTTTTAAAGAACTCACACGTGGGGGGAGGGGGGAATATTATTTTACACTTATTGCATGTATGAGAGTTTTGAAGGAATTTTATGCAAATAAGTAATTTATTTATTTTGTTTTGGTAATTCCTTGTTAATCTTTCCCATCTTGTTTAGATTTATACTATTTACATTTATAAAGTACCTAAACTAATTCTTAAGAGAAAGTAAGAATTTTAATAATCTTCCTCCTCCTTTTTGAATAATATTATGAAATGACTTTTTAAAGTTATAAAGAAGAATAGCATAATGGTTTTGGCTATATTTTTTTTAAAGAAAGTGAAAATCAATGGGAGTTCACATATTTTGAAAAGTAATAAGAACTCATAAATGCCGTAAAATTTTTATTGTTTTAGAAATATCATATGCATTAAGGTTAGTAGGAGCAATTAGGCTATTGTTTGGCACACGCTTAAAAGGACATATAGTGTAAACACATGAATATGAAAATTTTGTAATCTGTGAGTAATTTTGTAAGTAATTTATTAAAGTGACATTATGAAATCTAAGAACAATATTAGTTATCACATTTGTCATAAGGTAGACAATACATGACTTTGTTGTGACTCCATTTATTACTATGCTTCTTATTGATCATTTAAAAACTATTGGAGTATGTTTGTCATTCATTGGATTAGTGGAAGTCATTGTGATTTGATGATGACATGTTTTATTTGTGTGAGAATTTTGATATTTTCATTTTGATTATAGATGCATTGTGATTTGTTATTTGAAACCACTATTGTTTTAGGTTTCTTTACTTGGTTAAATGCATCATTTGTGATTGTAAAGTTACTTATGAGGTATAGTTTGATTTGAAAATATCCATAAATAATTGCATGTTAAAAGGACATTGGTATTTTGAGGTCTTTTGATGTATTGGTTTAGTGGGAGTGTGTTACTTGTTATTGAACTCTCATATTATACATCATGTTATGTTGAGACCACTTTATGTTTGAAATACTTATGTGATATTTCACTTAATACATTAATTGATGATCATCATTGGTTTATGTCCTGTGTTATCATGTTGATTGTTTTGTGCATGTACATTTAAGAAAATTGTGAAATTGACTTTGTGTCAATGGGGGTATGTCTCGGTAAGTGATACCATTTTATAATCTCGAGATCAATGAAGAGATATACTAGCACATCTGGTTGCCAAATAGATTTTTTAGCAAGTTAAGGGAAAATCAAATTTCTCGACAAGTGAAGGAGAAATTGAAGGGCTGACAATGAAAGTAACACATTTGATCATTGCTAGGTGTTATTTTCTTGCTACACAACCACATTGAGATCCATTGTTGATGTGGTCACTAGATCTATAATTGTGGAGTGGTCTTGTATTAATAAAGGACACAATCATCGCCATGATTCAGTATTGGTTAGTCACGTTAAACAGGATCATTAAGATGTTGTTTCTAAGAACTAAATTGTTTTCAAATCATGGCTACGTCAAAAATAAAGTTAATCAGCTTGGAGTCTTGTTTTATTAAAATAAATTTTCTTAAAGTTGAAAACCCTAATTAAAATTGTCCAAGTGGATTAATGTTAGAATTTTCCAATTGGTAGACTGCTATTAATTGGTAGTTTTGAGTTTTAATAAAACAGGCTGATATACTTTAATTAGTCCTAGCATGAAAACATGCAAGCCCAAATAGTTAATTGTGATCAACAAGTATAGGCTATTGCACATCTTGTTGGGTTAATGTGGTGTGATTGTTGCGTAGGCCTAGAACTTAATAGTCTTTGATGGGGGGACTATTAGGTTTAACTACATATATAAAGCTAAGTCATCTCTTTACTTCTCAATGTATTGGTATCTATCCATTAAGAACCACCCTAAAGAGAGAAGTAGAAAAGGAAGATCTGCCTGATCATAATCCTAGTGATTATGTTTCCTTATACTTCTGCTTTTGTTGATGTAACATCCCGTTACCATATTTTTTACGTATTTCTATACAACTTTTCCGATTGGGCTGTCTGCGATGCCATTAACATTTAATAGTGACAGAAATAAATTATAAACATTTATTTATCAAATACTGAATATGAAAATTCTTTTCATGTTTCCTTACATCTGACATCCCCTATTGTCTTTATTTTAATAAAGTAGTACTGTATACCTATGTCTGAAATGTAAAGGAGAGGAGACCGTACCTGTCATGTTTAACATAATTTGCCTCAGTGCTTTACATGTAGCTATATCCATCTGGGAGCTAATTCCCTAACTCCGTGTCTTTTATCTGTGGAGTTAAAACGAAGGGGTGAGCGAACTACGCACTCAGTAAAGGAGACATATGCTGCTTTATAACACCAAAACTATATACCACAAAATATTTGATTTTCTTAAAATCATATCAAATGGGAAAACAGTGGATATAGTAAACAGTATTCTCAATACACCATTCAAATCATTTGCTCAACAGTTTATAATATCATGTAATTAAACAAAAATTAGGATTTAACAAATTCTCTCATTAAACAGAAATCAACAAGTTGAGACTAGGCATCACCCTACGAATAACTCATGCTCTCATCATTCCCTACCCCTTTCCAGAAACACAAATCGTCCGCTTTTGGGGTGCACCCGTAGGCCATCGCCCCTCACGACTATCTCTGCTAGATCTATGGCCATAATCTATAGGTGGTCCTCGGGTCCACTTGCAAGGTGACCTCGAGACCGCTGATGAATTGGTGGGTCCATCAACCTCATAACTCATAATAATGCATGAAACTAGGGGCCTAAAGTCTCAAAATCACTTTATATCTCATGGAAAACCTTTAAGGAATTATTTCATAATTTCATCATTTTTTCAAAATGATTTTCTTTCCAAAAAGGTTTTAAAAATTGCCCGTAATCTCACTGAATTCCGTGTGAGAAAGGCACGGGTTAAATTGGCTCGCCATGGCTAGTTCGCCCATGGTCAACTCGCCTATTGGTCAACTCGCCCAAAAGGATTTATATTTTTTTATTTTCAAAAATATTAAAATAGCTCATTTTTCATTAAGAAAATACAATCGAAATCTGTTTGCCATGGTCAGCTCGCGCAGTCCAGCTTGCCCATGGTCCACTTAACAATGCGATGAATTAGTATTCGCCCGCCAACCATTACAATAAAAAACAATAAGTGAAACTGGTATGCCCTCAGTGGCTCGCCCATAATTTCCTTAACAAAGGGGTCACCTGCCCCCAAAACATTATAAAAGGGGTCGCCTTCTATTGGCTCGCCCGGATTTCAATTAAAACAGGGTCGCTCGCCCAAAAGAAAATATAAAAGGGTTCACCCAACTAGGCTCGCCCGCCTTTTATTAAAGCAGGGTTGCTCGTTCCAAAACAACACAAAAGGGTTCGCCCACATTGGCTTGCCCGCCCTTAACCAATTCGCCCAGAAAACAACATATTGGTCGGCTTTATAGCTCGTCCAAGATCAAAACACTTTACCAAATAATGCATGTCATAAAACAAAATATTTATCAATATTTTCATAATATTTACTCCACAGGACATGCATTCACTTCACACACATCTCCCTTACCTTGTCTACCGAAGCTTTGCTTTCCGATCACCTTCTCGATCGCTTTTACTGAGTCCCAAATTCCCTGCTGAAAAATAATTTATAAATTCTATTAATATTTCCTTTTTCAATATTTCCAACACTTTGCGAGACTTAATAATCAAATAGCTCGCCCACAAGAGTTCTTACTAGCTCGCCCAACCGAGCTCACCATTCATCAAATGGCTTACAAGTGGGAGCTCGCCTGCCATTACTCGCCATTAATGTATTTGAGAGCTCGCCCAACATCAACTCGCCAGGCCTACGTTGGATTAAATGTGGGAGTTCGCCCACAATTCGCCATACGTGGGCTCATTTTCGCCCTGTTTGAGTTCGCCATACGTGGCTTTCTACTCAGAAGTGGGCTCGCCCATGAATTCACTAGTGTTGGGCGACCTCGCCCATTGGAACACGAACTTTAATATGGCGAGTTATTTATTTCCTACTCGCCTCATTGGAGATTAATGACTTTCAACATGGGCGATCACCATAGTCGCCATTCTCATCACTCTTACACCATTTCCATTACTTTCCTTATTCATTCTCGATTATTTTCCCATCATCCTACTACAATTGCAACCCAGTTTCATTTTATTCTTCATCTTCTTCAAGATATGAATCTATTCTATTTCTATGATCTGATAAGAATAAATCAAAAGCAAGACTATAATCATGCTTCTTATGCTTGAAATCATAGAAATATATCATTCAATCTCAAGAAATCATTAAATCTCACCTTAATCAACTGCACTTCCAGCACAGATTACTTTCTGTCTCATGTTGGCCTTACTTTATTTATCCCTTTAGTTCATCAATAATGGAGAAAGGTTTTGCAAGCAGGTCTTCTTATTTAGCCAACTTAAGGATGAAGTTTAGTAAATCGGGCATGGTAGGAATGAGAGGAAATCAGAACATAAACTTGCAGTTGCATAGCTCTCGTGAAGAAGATGAATTTTGCTAAATCGGTTTTCCTCAAATGTTTCTTCTTATATAGCCAAGCTAATCCAATCAGAACTCATCACTTGGCCTTATCCCATTTCCTTTCATTACTTCACGTCTTTCATGCATTAAAAATCGAAGAAAACTACAGCAAAAAGGAACGGCTATGGGAAGCTATTCTCTGCACATTTTGACTTACTTTACTTTGCTATTAATTGTGTAAACCAATTTGTACAAGAGAAGCAAATGGCGTGAAGTCCATAGCCTCTTTTCTTGACTTATTGCACCTTTTGTCTTATTCCTTACCCAATAAGATTAAATCTTTTATTGACTTTAGCATCCTCTTTTAATTATCTTCAGCTGTGTGACGTACAAAGTCAATTTTTGCTGCAATGGTTTGAATTTATTTCCCATATCTTAAGCTTTTATCTCCATTTTGTCCACACAAGCTTATTCTAGTTCGCCTCCTCGTCTTGAGACCTTAGCTCGCCAACTCAATTTCAATTAGCCAACTCAATATCTGGAAATTATGAGATGATTTCCTTTTCTTGGCTATTACATATAGGTTTGGTGATCATAGAAATTGTCACATTGTTGGCGATCAACGGTTATTGCTCTTCTCGCCACTTTGCTATGATTTATACCATAAGTTGGCGATCACATTTATCTTTTTAATTTACTTCATCCATATGGGCGATCACAAGCCCTCGCCCATTCGGGCGATCAACCCAACCAACTCACTTGGCGAACTCATTGGCCGATAAGGCCATTAATCATACTCGCCCTCAACCATTGGCGATAAGCCTTTATCTTGCTCGCCCATTGTAAGATCTGATTCTACACTATTGTAGACCCAAATTTCATATAATTGATAATGTAAATGAAGTAAAGATTGAATATTCATTTTCATTTGGATGAAAAGCTTCTTAAACTTGAGATGTGCATGGAAGAATGTTGGAGAAATAAGGTATGGGCAAGGACGTCCAACAGATCGCCAATGGGCGAGCAAAGAAGGATATTCGTCAATGGGCGAACAGAAATGGCGAGCAGATCGCCAATAATAATGTTGAGGGTGAATAGAGAGTTCGCCCAAAACTGGCGAGGGCTCCTTATCGCCCATACAGATCAAAGAAATTGAAACGAAAATAGATTCAAACAATTGGCAGCCAAAAAAAATTGACTTTGTAAGTCATACGGGTAAAGACAATAAATTGAGAAAGAGTCAAAGTCAATATGAGAATAATTGTTATTGGTTGAAGAAGATAAAAAGGGATGAAGAGTAATGGCTAGAGGACAAAATGAAGAAAAGAATGAGGAGTTAGCCAATCAACGTTAGCTGGAAGGGAGTTGGCATGGAAAAGAGAAGAAAAGAAAAGAGAAAAGTCAAGGAAAGGGGCGGCAGTGGACTTCTCGCCACTTGCTTCTCTTGACTATGTGACTAAGCAATAAATGCCAAGTGAGAAGTGAGGACTTTGCACCGTTCTTTTGTTGTAGTTTTTCCACAAGTTTTAATGCATGAAAGACAAGGTAATGATGAAGAAAACGGGATAAGGAAACAGGTGGTAGAATTTGAGTGGATTTGAGTAAGTATACAAGGAGAATATAATTGAAGAAAAACCAACTTAGCCAACTTCATATTCCTCAAAATCCTTCTCGCCATTCTGCTTGCACCACAAGCTCACAATTGGTTCTTCCATTTCTCTCATATATGAACCATGAAAACTTCATTTTAGTTAGCCAAACTTTTCCTCCATTTTTGAAGAACTGAGGAACAAACAAAATAAAGCTAAGTGAGGCAGAAAAACACTCTGCTCCAGGAAGTGGAACTCAGTTGAGGTGAGCTCCCATATTACTATGGTTATCTTGATAAATTGATGGATATTTCTATGTTTATAAAGTAATGAACATAGATATAGCATAGTTTTAAGTAATCTTGTTAGAATATATGGGAAAACTAGAATCAGATGTAGTCTGGAAACTAATGGTGAGTGGAAAAAAACGAAAATACTGAAAATGACGGTACGGTGGGCGAGCTCATTTGGCATGGGCAAGCTAAAATCTAGAATATGGAAGTGGACGAGGTCGCCACACACTAGTTAAATTGATTGGCGAGCCCACCTCTGAATAAAAGCGGTGTAGGGCGAGTTGAGTTGATGTTGGGCGAACACCACAAATAGGTTATATGATTGGCGAGAATGATTGGGCGAGCTCCATAGAGTAGATCAATTATAGAAGGGTGAGCTCTATGGGCGAACGGCGAATTCAATCTCGCCAAGGTGTCTCGAATATTAGGAAAATATAAATGGTTTAGAAAATAATCGAAAAAGGAATATTAATGAATTAATAAAATTTTGCAGACGGGAATTGAGGAAGGCGGGTGAAAAGCAAAGTTTCGTCAGACGAGGTAATGGAGATGTGTGTGATATCAATGCATGTCCTGTGAAGTAAATTTTATGAAAATATTAGGATAAATGTTTTGTTTTCTGACATGCATTGGATTGATAATTGTTATGATAATGGGTGTGAATTGGGCGAGCTACAAGCCGCCATATGTGGTTTTGTTGGGCGAGTAGCTTTGTTCTTGGCAGAAACACGGGCGAGCGAAGTGACGAGCTCTCTTTTATGAGAACTGGGCGAGTGCCCTTGTTTTAAAGAGAAATCCGAGTAAGCCAAAGTTGGGTGAACCCTTTTTAATGTGTTTGGGCGGGCGACTCTTGTTTTAAATATAAGGCGAGCGAACCGTTATCAACTAGCCCTACTTTTGTTTTGAAAAGCTAAAAGGTGGGCGAACACTAAATCACATCTTCTTGAGCTGACCGTGGCGAATATGTTTTAAGTTTATTTTCTTATACGAAAAAAAATGAGACGTTTTATTAATTGGAAAATAGAAAATATAACCCTTTTGAGAAAAATGGATTTTGGGCGAGTTGACCATGGGAACATACCATAATGGGCGAGCCGTTTCTGGCGAGCCAGTCTATTTGTTTTAAAAATGGCGGGCGAGTACTGGTTCACCTCGACGGGCGAACTGTTTATGAGCGAGCTACTATAGGCGAGTCGACTTGGCGAGCCAATTCAACCCATATTCTCTCATGCGTAAATGGGTGAAAATGAGCTGTTTTAATATATTTATAAATAAGATTTTTGAGACTTTAGGCTCTGAGTTCATGCATTACCATTCATATAATTGCGTGACCTACCTGGGGCGGTGGCTCGGGTTGATGGACCCACGGGTGCACCTCAGGGCGTCACAAGGCTGATGGACCCGCCAAGTCATCAGCGGTCTCGAGGTCACTTGGCAAGTGGACCCGAGGACCATCTATAGATTATGGCCATAGATTTAGCTGAGATAGCCGTGAGGGGCGGTGGCCTACGGGTGCACTCCAAAAGCGAACGATTTATGTTCCTAAAGGAATAGAGCATGATTTATTTATTGCCTAGTCTCAATTAATTGATCTTTGTTTACTGAAAGGGTTTGCGGAACCCTGTTTAAAGTTAATAATTAAATTGTTTTTGGAGAGGATAACTGTTATTTTATAAAGCAGCATACACCTTCCTTACTGAGCACGTTATCGCTCACTCCCTATTTTCCACTCCACAGATTATCGAGAGTTCGAGCAAAGAGAATTACCTTACAGAGATCTGATATCGAAGGTATGTTATATTCTCTTGTATATTCAGTAAGAGAGTACAGTACTACTCTAAAATAAAGGAATGTATATACCTCTTAAGGTAAGAATTTAATAATTCGTATAGAAGTGATAAGAGTTGATAAGCATCACAAACAGCCCAACCGGTAAGTGAGTGAAATTTTTTGGATTTGGGATGTTACACCCATTGGCAAGCTGTTCCATATACTCGCCCATACATTATTTCACCGAAATTGCTTCATTCACAACTCAAGTTAAAGAGCTTTTGACCCAAGTGGAAATCAATATTCATTATTTATTTAATTTCCATTATCAATTTTATAAAATTAGAGTCTACAGTAGTGTAGAATTGGATCTTACAGTTGATATCTACCTCAAACAAGTACGCTTAATTAAATATTTGATATCTCTTGTGTTCTAATTATTGTATAAGAAAATTAATTGATTGATCTTACACTACCCTCTAGTTTTAGGGCTTTAGTTGAGAGATATAGGGTTTCTCTCTTACCGGTTTTGGTTATTGATCTCTTTACATGGTGAGTTTTAGTAAATTACTTTCTCAATATCTAAATTTCAAATTAATGGCTTAATTTGTTAATCTTTATTTAGTTGTAAAATAAATAATATGAACTAGGAAAATCTAAATTCAAAAATTAAAGCATAAGAGAAAGGCTAAACATTTGAATAATTTGCCACTACATTCTTTTTTAATCTGGAAACTTAACTAAACATCAAATCACTTAATGTGAAATAATGTAGTTCAAATCACCATAAAAGCAGCTAAATGTAGGAAAAGAAATGAGCAAATAGAGAATAAGCCTACATAATCTACAGAGAAAGAATTTAAAAGAAACAAAAAAGGAAAGAAAAGAAGCTGATTCAACTTTAGGCAACAATAAGAATATATGAAAGAACAAAATTTTATCAAAGAAAGCTTTCTTTGATATCAAATTTCTACAAACAGGGAAATATCCTTCTACAAACAAAAGTACACTAAAATCATCAGCAAAAGATGAAAACATCTTGCAACATAAAAGGCATAACCAAGTAAACAGACATCATTAATCAGACAAATAAAAAAGTAACTAAATACCCCAATGTTGGCATAAATTTAAATTGATTGGATAACTTGTTGCTCAGTTCTCGCATCAGAGTAGCCATCTTGGTGTTGCAATGGAACTTTGAATTGCAAAGAACAATGAGTGTAGCAGAGAGGACCTAGTACATAAGAGCAATTTAGAGAGCAAAGAAAAAAAATTAGTTTCGTGCACATTATTTATTTTAATAGTTTTATGAATTTTATAGCACAAGATTGAACAGATAGGTACCATATCAGACATGCTCAATGTTGTTTAGAAACTTCAATTTGATTTTCTTGAGCGTAGCCACAACATCCGAAATATTGTTTCTTTCTTCAGGTAACTCAGCTAAGCATTTCAAAGCCAAGTCCATGATAGATGATATACAATTTGCTTTAATAATGAAATATTCATCCCCTCTTCTCAATAAATTGGCATCAGCAATATCAATTATTCCTTTAGCTAATGATCTTTTCATCCAATACCTCATATTCAGTGTTTCAGAAAAGATTTCGTCTGTGGGCTTTTTTTTTGTGAAAGTTTCAATTAAAAGAATCCCGAAACTATAGATGTCACATTTTGTAGAAACGATTCCTGCGGATCCAAATTCTGTATTTCAAGCATAATCAAAAGCATCATTGATCATCAACTAATTAGAAAATGATTGTTCAACTATATCACGTAAAATCCTGAACTTGAAGAAAATGTAAATATAAAAAATTAACCTTAAGTATTCAAAAAATCACCTGGTGCCATATATCCAATAGTAGCAAGTGTCTTGGTTTGTACCATGAAAACTCCTTCTCCCAATAGTTTGGCAATGCCAAAATCCCCCAAATGCGCAACCATGTCTCCATCTAGTAGAATATTACTTGGCTTTATGTCACAATGGATTATAGGTGTCGGTTGTCCATCATGAAGGTATTCTAGAGCTGATGCAACATCTATCATTATGTTGACCCTCTGTAAAATATCAAGAAAATAATTACCAGAATGTAACCCTTTCTCAAGACTTCCATTAGACATGAAATCAAGCACCAAGGCTTTGAATTCCACATTGGAGCAGCAAGTAATGACTTTAACAATATTGCGATGGATTATATTGCGCATAGCTTCACATTCAACATCAAAACACCTAAATGCTCCCTCTATTTGTAAGTTGAAAACTTTTATTGCTACATTCATCCCATCTGAAAGCCTCCCTTTATATACAGATCCAAACCCCCCTGAACCAAGCAAATTGCATTCGTCAAATCCATTAGTTGCTTGTGAAAGTTCAGCATGTGAAATTCTTCTCCATGTTCCTAAGGATAATAAATCTTCTGTAATTACCGGAGTTGTACTCCTACTTTGGCACTTTTTGTACATAATAGTAAAGACTATTATTACTACTATAGTAGCAACTACTGGTAAACCATACCGTAAAACAAGCAATATGGTCATCTTCGAGTCTCTATGGATGCTACTCTTGCAAGGGGGGACAAGCAATCTAGGTGGACCACAAAGTGCATAATTTTTCATGAATGATCTTGTAGAGAAGTTTCGAAAACATCCTTGAGTGGGTATTTCTCCTTCCAGTCTATTGAAAGACACATTAAAATATTTTAGAGTCAAAAGTTTTTCCAAAGACTTGGGAATGACTCCAGAGAGGTTGTTTTTGCATAAATCCAAAGATTCCAAACTAATCAAGTTACCAATTGATTCGGGGATATGACCATAAAATTTGTTATCAGATAAATCTAGAGAAATCAAAGTTTCAAGGCCCCCAAATGTGGACGAGATATCACTCATCAGTAGATTCTTTGACAAATTCAAATACAATAGAGCCCTTAAATACCCAACATCAAATGGAAGTGAGTTGTTAAAGTAATTTGACGATAAATCTATTTTTAAGATATCTTTAAGGTTCCATAAGATTGAAGGTATTGCAGACCTCAGTTTGTTGGAACTCAAGTACAGATATCTCAAAGAAGTCAAATTACCTAAACATGTGGGCATAGGTCCATTGAGCTTATTAAAAGAGAATTCCAACTCATATAATCTCTCCAAACCACATATATTTTGTGGGATGAATCCTTGTAATTTATTAGCCGCTAGATTCAAAATTTGGATATTTCGTAGTCCTTCTATTGTTGCTGGAATAAATCCACTTATTTTATTGCCACGAAGGTCTAAAACCAGCAAGTTGCTGAAGTTACCGACTTCCAATGGAATATTCCCTTGAAGCTCACAACGACCAACAAAAAAGTATTGAAGAGATGTTGAAAGATTCCCAATAGAAGTTGGAAGAATGCCATTCAGTGGATTTCCTGAAACATCTAGAAAACTCAAATTCTTGCAGTTTGCCAAAGGAGAGAGAAAGCTCCACTCATGAGTAGCAGGTTCTGTGGTCAAATGATTGTTAGCAATATCGAACCACTCAAGGTGTCTCAAGTTGCCAAGAGTATTTGGAATAAGGCCAGAGAATGCATTATTTCTTAAGTTAATTGTCTGGAGCATGGAAGCATTGGAGATGGAGGTGGGAATGCTTCCGCTAAGATTATTTCCAAACAGCACAAGCCATTCAAGTTTTCGAAGACCTGTCATGGGTGGTATGTTACCTGCTACAAAAGTGCATGTTTAGTACTCTATGTTTACCACAATTTATCAGAAAGTAAATTTATAAAAATAAAATATATAGAAAAAAATTATATAAACATAACAACTACAGAAATACATACAGAAATATTTGATGCATAAGAAAATTCAAACTTAAAAGATGAAATGCATATGTATACAATTTAAAGTTCTCATAACTTTTCGCTTTTCACCCTTTCAGTAATTATTCCATAAAAGCTCTATACGAATTTTCTCCAAATATGTTTTGGGTATGCATAGAAGCTGATTGAGTTTTGGATATAGAATGTAACTTGTTCCATCCCATGCATCCTATCATTCCCAAGATTCAAATTTGAAGAATATTAAATTGTAATTTTATATTTATAAATGAAGGAATACAATCATTAACAGTTGATCCAAAGATTTACCTTATATCCTTCATTTTTATTTTGCTTATTTAATTTAATATGAAGAATTTTTTATCAGAATTTAATATGAAGAATTAAGAAAATAAAAAAGATAAGATAACTATATATAATAAAGAATAAAAAGTTAAAATCTAAAAAATAGAAAAACGAGAAAATTAAAAAAAAAATAGAATCCTGACAAAAAATCTAGAAAACATGAAAAACATAAAAAAAATTAATGTGAGAATTTGGTTTTCAAAGACAGAAAGAAAGAAAAGGTTAGAGAGAGAAAGGAAAGAGTGGAAATGGGAGAAAAAATTTGGGGGTTTTACATAATGTGTTGAATGCACCACCATACAGGGGAAGCGGAAGAAAAAGAAGAAAGAAAGGGAAAAAAACAGAAAGAAAAAGAGAAAGTAGAGAAGCCGAAGGGAGAAATAAAGGGAAGAAAAAAAGAAATAGAGAAAGGTTCTAAGCTCGATTGGGATGCACGAGCCCACCAATTTCATCCTATCAACTCGCTTTGATTTGCTAGGTTTGGGCTCTGACTAGCTCATTGACCAGCCCAAAATTACTAAAATTTTGTTATTATATTTGATTTTTATTTCTTTAATGTTTGTTTACTTACATACATATTTGAATTTTTTTTATTTAGAACATATAAATGTTCATTCTAACATGACAAAAACAAATAAAATTGTAGTTAAATAGGTAAAATTGTAATTAAAATCAATTTATTTTTATCATATAATCTTAATAAATTGTGAGAATTATTAACAATCATATCGATGATGGCATTCTAAAAGAATTGCTAGTGTGCAAATATCTTGGAAATTTTTAGATAAGAGAATTTTTCTAAATTCCACCAAAATTTTGAAGAATTTAGGAATGTATTTTCAAAATAAAAGTTTTCATTTATTTTCAAGAAAAAGGGTAAACATTTAAAAATAAAAAAATAATTGAAAAATAAATAAAAATTTGGTTTAAAATCTTTCATGAAGTATTTAATAAATATTAAGGTGAATTTTCACGAATAATCTTAAGAAGAGGTTTCTTTTAGAGGTTTGATCATCGTATCGAAGAAAATCTAAGAAAAATTTTAATATTTAAATAATTAAATATTAAATAACATAAAAAATAACAAATAAAGATCATTTTCATTATGGCTAAAAGGATAAGATATGATTAATTGGTCTCTTTTTTTATGACAAGGCATTATGGGTTGCTAACACACCGCTTCATGTATTGGGCAGGCTATCCAAGCATAAGCTCGGCCTGATTTTTGTGTGAGTTTGGATAAAACTATTAAGTTTGCTGTATGGGTGTTGGGTTGAAAATAAAGATTTGATAAATATCGGGTAAGTACATTGGTCCATACAATTTTGCTTGATCATTCTAATTTTTTATTAGTTTTTATCTTCTAGTTTATTTGATATTTGATTAATATATGTTATATTTAGTAAAAAAGATTTTTTAAAATATCAAGTAAGGACTCTGTTTAAAAAATATACTAATACATTTTTAATTACTTTAGAATTTTTTTGTGCAATTTCATTTAAGCTTGTGTTATTTTTTTAGACTTTGTTATAAATTTTTATGTTTTCACAATCTTATTTTAAGAATTTATTTAAGGTTATTATGTTATACTTATTAATTATTTTATATTTTTAAATTTTATTTTAATTTTTTAAAAAAATATTAAGAGTATTTGTGCAAACTTGAACGGACTTAAACTTTTTTGTTGTGTATTAAAACGGACTTGGATAAAAACTTAAACCCAAAAATTTGAGTTGGTCTACGCTTGAGCTTCACTTCAATCCCTTAGTACTCTACAAAAGCCTAACCTTACTCGACCCATGAAGATCTCTAGCTGTTAATCTTACCGTACTCCTGATTTCAAAATTTGTTTCATTAGATAAAAATTATTTTTTAATAAAACCCAATTAAATTTAAAATTTTATTGAAAATGTAATATTTCTTAAATGACCAATTACATCTAATCAAAAAATATAGGTCATGAGTCTCTTATATTTTTAAAATCATTTAACGATTGAATTTTAGAACGAAATCATTATAACATATATCTTTCTATTAAATTAAGTTTGATTGGGTTCAAATTTTTTCATATTGAGTTAAAATTGGCACCAAAAATATCCTAAAAATAAAATGATATGGAACCAAATAGCTCTAAAAACACTATAAAAAAAAAAGAAAAAAAAAACTAAACAGGATGTCTTTAGACTTGCAAAAATTAAAGGAAAAAACATACCTTCCAATCTGTTTTCAAATAGATCTACTTCTACGAGCATGGTTAAATTCCCAATAGTTTTTGGAATGACCCCAGTGAATTTATTTTTGAATAACAACAAATTCTGCAAGTTGTAGCATTCGCCTATACTTGATGGAATATTTCCAGATAATTGATTTGAATCCAAAAAAAATGTCTCAAGCTTGGGAAGATGGTGACACAAATCATCAGGCAAAATACCTGATAGACTATTATTCTCCAGATAAACAAATTTCAGAGAAGAAATGTTGAAGATGGAAGCCGGAATCTGACCAGTAAGCCCTGCACTTTTTGCATTTAACATCTCTAAACTTAAAAGGTTACAAATTTCCTCGGGAATTTTTCCTGCAAACAAAGTAAACAATCAAGGTATTAGATTGGCTACCGATTTCGTTTGTGTAAACCGTTAGTCATAGCGGTTTGTTAATTTGTTTTGTTCCTAACACAAAATTGGAGAGGTTAGGGTTTAATCATATCTAAGTACATTGGTCCAGAAAATTAAATATTTTTCCCTGAAAGGAAAAAAAAAGGTTATGCTTTTAATTGTATCTAATATAAACCAAAATGAAAGGAAATTAAAAGCAAATTGATAGCTTACCTTCTAAGTAATTTATACTTAAATATATTTCTGTGAGTAGTGTTAAATTTCCAATATTTCTTGGAATGGACCCATTGAATTGATTATAAGACAATGCTAACATCTGAAGCTTACAGCATTTGCCTAAACTTGACGGAATATTGCCGGATATTTCATTTCCGTGCAAGTAAAGCATTTCAAGTTTAGGAAGATTGACACATAAATCATCTGGCAAACTACCAGAAAAACTATTATTGTAGAGAAAAATCCTTTTCAAAGAGGAAATATTGAAGATGGAAGATGGAATCTGACTTGATAGTTGATTGGATCCCAAGTCCAAAATCTCTAGGTTGGACATGTTAACAAGTGTTTGAGGAATTGTGCCTACAAAATTATTACTTCTCATTCCCAACATTTCAACTCTATGCAAATTCCCAAGCCATGATGGAATTCCCCCATTAAGTCTATTGAAGCTCAATTCAATGAGCCTCAACCGATGCAATTGACCCAATTCTTTAGGTAGATTTCCATAGAAATTGTTGCTGCTTAAGTCGAGAGAGAGTAGAAATGAGAGATTTCCAAAACATGGAGGGATAGTTCCTGTAAGATTCATGCTTGGGAGAGTCAAGGATGTGACTCTTCCATGCTTGACACCACAAGAAACACCAACCCAGTTGCAAACGTAGCTAGAGGTCGTCCAATTGTTGGCCAAGACATAGTGCGGATCAAAAATATGATCTTTAAACTTGATAAGTGCAAATTGATCAGTGGTGAGATTTCTGACAGTCATAGCTAAGCTAGCCATGAAACATTGCATAAACAAAGTTGAAAGAAAATGGAAGTATATAATGTTCATGATCATGGGATGCATGCAAATCAAGAATAGAGTTTGAAATAGAGGAACCTAAATGATGAAATGGTAGTTGGGATCGATGATCAAGGAACAGACTACAAACCTTGCTTAAATAGGGTTTGTGTGTCTAGCTAGCTAGATTTTCAAAATAAATTCATGTTTTTCACATTGAGCTTGACTTTGCCTTTTTCTTCTCATTTTGAATGAATGATGGGATTTTTAATTAAAAGAAAATTAAATAAATCGTCTTTAGTTCACAGCCTTTTGTAATATTCTGTTTTTATGTGTGACTCAAAAAACAATTTGTATAACATATCATTTTTTTTCTTCAACCAATTTTGTGGTTCTATAATTTCAATAATTTTTAACATATACTCGAAAAGGACTTTCAAAAAAATTAGACAAAATTTAGGCTCTTTTAATCATTTTTACACAATAATCCATAAACAAAAACACAATTTTATTTGCTATAATGGGAGTTGAAGCTATTAAAGATCACCATAATCGGATTGAATTTTTATAAGATGTCAAAGTTTATATCAAAACACAAAAAATTACGATACAAATTTCTTATCTTTTATTCTGAAATAAAAAAAAACAAGTTTTTAAAATTGTTTGGTGTACAAAATAGTTAGTAAAAATGATATATTCCTTTCACTTAATAAAGGAGTTTCATGATTCGAATTCACAAATATAAAATGTTTTAAAAAAAGACTTCCTTGTTTTGTTTTTTTTTTTTTTTGGTTACATGAGATAACACACAAGACTTCCTTATTTTAGTGAGCTACTGGACTCAATTCCTGCTTTATAGCACATTGATTGGGACCAAATAAACTTTAAAAATTTGACATTTTACATTTACACTTTGAAATTAATTTCTTTTAGGACGACTTTTATGAAATTAACATTTCAAACTAAGACTAACGGTGTCATCTTTCCTGATGATCTTTTGAAAATCCTTGCGCTTTGCCCTCCACAGACTAAATTAAATAAATAAAATTTTACATGTCAATTCATTTGACATTTATAACACTAATCTTCATTGTTTTAAAACAAGACTTCCTTATTTTGTTTTGTTTTGCTTTTTTGGTTACATGGGAAAACAAAAAAGATTTCCATATTTAAGTGAGCTATTGGATTCAATTCCTGCTTCATAGCACATTGATTGGGACCAAATAAACTTTAAAAATTTGACATTTTACATTTACACTTTGAAATTAATTTCTTTTATGACGACTTCTATGAAATTAGCATTTCAAACTAAGACTAAAGGTCTCATCATCTTTCCTGATGATCTTTTTGAAAATCTTTGCGCTTTGCCTCCCACCGACTAAATTAAATAAATAAAACTTTAGATGTCAATTCATTTGACGTCTATAACACGAATTTTCCATGACGAGAAAAAGCGTTTCTTTAATAAACTTAAAATCTTCCTTTCGATGGGTCTTTGGTTTTGAAAAAGGCTACCTCGTCCTTCAGATCAATTGCATAGTGATTAAATTTATTTTCAGTAAGGGATTTATGAGAAAAAGTTATATGAAACAATTACTTTACGTTAGGCATCAGCATATATTATTTTCATTCAAATCATGCAACTTAATTATATTGTTAAAAAAATTAATTATTTATTACACATCTGATGTGATAATTAAATAGTGAATATTTATTTTAAGGGACTCATTAATGATTCTGATAATAAATGATTAACTTTTTTTAACAATATAATTACGTAATATAATCTGAATAAAAATGATATATGCTGAAATAGAGCAATCATTTCATATAATATTTTCTCAGTATTTACATAGGGTTTCTCTCCCATTTACTTCATCTATTCAGCACCTTTTGTTTGAATCTGAATGCATTTCTTTAGTCATTTCACTTTTTCACTTTCACAGTGTATTGACTGAATTTGTTGCTGGAGACTTGTTTATTTATTTATTTGTTATTGAAAATTTAAAGTTAAAATTATTCATAGTCAAATATTCGTTACGGAATTTGCGCTTACCCAATTATTCTAATAACAAAAATATAAAATTATATGTTGTATTTACCCAATTATGATTTATTTTTTATTTGATTTAATTCATTAATTTTATGTATACAATATAATATAATTATTTTTTCTTGTATTGCTAATTTCATAATATAACACAAATAATAAAACAAAATGCTGATTATTGGTAAAATTCCATGGTGATAGAACCGAGCCCATCAATAACCAAACTGGATCCATTGACATTTTCAAAAACTGTTCATGATTTGTTTTTTTTGTCTAGACCATTCGGTATCCTCATACCTTTGGTATAGGACTAATCCGGATTCGAGCCGGGCAGGACCCAAAGGACGGCAAAGCTCTCCCTCAAGAGTTTTAACACAGCTGCATATCCAGGGACTCGAACTCGAGACCTCTGGTTAAGCTAAAACAACCCACTGCCAGCTGATCTACGTGCTCTTGAGTAAAACTGTTCATGATTTGATTCATTGATCGAAGCCCCAGATAGGTCTACTTTACTATTAAAAATATTAAAACATTGATAAATCTGTTTTATATTAGCATTTGATTATTTTATTTTTTTGGTTACAAGCATTTGATTATTTTTATAATATATTATAAAGATAAATTTAAATAAAAAAGAATCATTTATTAATAAAATAATAATATTAATTCGAATTAAACAATACCTTGGGTCTTGAAATTTCTATTCAAGGGCCGTCCCATCCCATGAGCCTCACGAGCAACACATAGACAAATCTAGCTTGAACTTAGACTCTTGATTCTCTTAGACTCTACATCCAATGTCTTGGGTTTTTTTTTTTGGTCTTCGTTTTTGACTTTTAATAGCTTAAGCTTAAATTAATAGGTTATGATCCCATTATTATACTTAAGTTTAACATTTTGTTAAATACATATACGAAAAAGTAAAATTCAAAAACATGCTTGCGTAAAATTTTAAATTTATTGAATCATTATTACATTTCATATAACGTTTATAGAACTTATTCTTACTGTTTGTACAAAAAAGCTGATTTTCACTTTAGCAAAAAAAAAAAGCTGATTTTCAAGATCATTTTCCTTAATTCTTATCTCCAAATGAAGCATGGAGGATCAATTGACATCAAACAGAAAATTAATCAATAATCTACCAACTATCTATTTTCAAGAAAACTAACTTCTAGAAGTGTAACGTGTTTTGAAATTCCTACGCGATCCTAGAGCATTATGGTCATATTATGTGACCACATAAAAATCTCTTTATCTTTTTTTTTTCTCTCTGAACAAATTATGAAAAAAAGGCTTACATATTTAAGTAAATCCATTTTACAAATCTAACAAATTGATGAAATGAAGATTAAGATTTCTTATCTACTTTCAAATATTTATAATTTGTGATGTATGGGAAATTAAAAGACAAGCTTGTTCCATTTTCATCATCTTTACTTTTGGAAAATATATTTTTTTTTATTTGTCATCGCCTTGAGTTACTAACTAGATCACTTGTCTATAAATTGGATTACTTTCCCAAGCTTACTGGCTTAGTGCTTTTTAATTTCAAAATTTTTATAATGAAAATTTTAATGAATTCATGGGCACCATATTTTGCCATTTGCATCACATGTATAAATATTAATCATGGAGGTAAATGGGATTCCAAAAAAGTCCGACTAATGATGCCTAAAAAATCCTTAGGAGAGGCATTTAAAAGAAAAACTCAATTCGCAAAGTTTTTGTTTACTTTTTAAACAAGAAAAAACTATTTTGATGAAATAAAATTGATAAAAAAATAAAAATAATTTTGATTGCAATAATATAAATTAATTGAATTATTTTTAAATATCAAATTAAGGACATTTTTATTAAGACTAATGGATAACATATGTTTAATTGATATTTATTTTTAAGGATGCTATTTTCAAGTCCTAACTTTGACTAACTTCTTGAAGTGCAACTTGCTTACGCATCTAAAAAAAAATTTTGATTTTTATCAAGTTAAGATCATTTTTATCTTTGTCAACACACCACATAATTATTGATGATTTTTATTTTTTCACTTTTGTTTTACAGTAATTTCTTTATATATACATATACATAACTCAATAAAATTGAAAGTGTTAAAATGTGATTATTAAAGGGATTGCGCCCAGCATTTATATTTATATATATATATATATATATATATATATATTTATAGGACCATTAAGATAAGTTCCATAATATTCCATCCCATGTAAAGGTAAAGTCTAGAAAAGTCACTTTTAATAAAAGGTCCATTAATTATAACAAACAAACATTGACGAATACTTCTCGATAGTTAATTAAGTCATCTCAAACCGGGACCCATGTACACGACAAACTTATTGCAGTGGTCTTCGTCAATTTGATTGTGCTGGAAATCCAATTTTCTTACTCAAAACAGTACGTTATACCGCATTGATATGATTAAAAGACGACTTTTGTTTCTTTATGATTAAGCTTTGAAAGATCATCGTTGACTCGAGTTTTGAAGGATCAAATTCTACCATCTTCCCCGACAAAGAAGTTTAATTAGCTGCACGGTACGGCACTCCCGTCGATTCAGTTGTTTCTATTAAAGCATTTCATGGTTATAGAAATCAACCAATTGTTGACAAAAGAAAAATATAGTGTATATTTTAACAAAAATCTATTGAGGAATTTGTCACAAATGCACATGTGCCTCCTAGATTAATGCCACTCTTGCAATTATCATGAAAAATCGAGGAAGACTTGATTGGTACTTTAAATATTAGGTCCGGGTATGACTTACTCAAATCCATCCATTAAGATATGATTTTGAGAAGACTGAGAAATTAATTCATCGTTGAAAACGTTTTTGCTTGTTTCATGGAAAATTAATGTAAAACTATTCTTAATTAGAATCTAAGGCTTGTATGCCTACTATTTGAATGAAATGCTCGAATGTTCTAACGGAGTCACACTGAAAAGCTAAAAAGGAGAAAAAGAGAATTTGTATAACCAGAGAAAAGCAGGGAAAAATCCTTCTACAAACAAAAGTAGAGCTGAAATCATCAGCTAAACATGAAAACAAAAGACTAGTGAGTCACTCCAACCAAATTTTAAAATATTTAAATTTGATTCAACTTGTTATTTAAATATAATTTCACTCGTTTTTTAATTATAATTTGGGCTCAATTCCAAAATAAATAATTTGAACTTCAATACACATTAAATCAAATTCAAATAACTCATAAATAACTTGAAATATTTAAATCCCTAAATATTAACTTCATTTTCGTCGCATACAATACAGCCTCTTTATACTATATCGCGCTTGCTGCTGAACCGTCGGGTTAAGATGCAAGAAAATCGTTTCAAATTCAACCATCAGGTATTATACCGAGCGACAAGCACCGCCTCTTTATATTTTGAGTTTACACTTGTTAGATACGTGAGTGTCAAAGAGTCTCATCGCCCATCGGTAATTACAAAAGCGTAAAGAATTTCACATTGCTCTTAACATTCTTCTCGATTTTAAGAAGGAATTTTTATTTAAATAAATTTTTTAAAAAAATTACGTGCTCGTTCGAATTCAATGTTAAGTACGTATTGTTTTGTTTAATGTTGCTTATTTTTTTTCTCATCATTTGTTTATTTTCGTTTACGTTTTAAAAAAAAAGCAAAATATATCAAACCCACAGCGAAATGTAGGCTATTTTTTAATTTTTATAAAATGTCAAGGTTTATTTCAAAACACATCAAAAGTACGATTTTCTCTTCTTTTATTCTCAGATAAAAGCAAGTTTTTTAGAATTGTTTAATGCAGAAAATAGTAAGTAAAAACTAACATATTTCTTTCCCTTACTAAAAGTGTTTCATGATTTGAAATCGCTAATATTATTTTAAAACAAAACTCTGTCGTTTCAGTGGACCATTCGATTGAATTCTTACTTCGTAGCACATTAATTCGGACCAAATAAACTTTAAAAAATTGACATTTTACATTTACAAACAAATTCATTTTATAATGACTTTCATGAAATTAGCATTTCAGACTAGGATTAATAGTTTCATCTTTCCTGATGATCTTTTGAAAATCTTTGCACCTTGACCCTCACCGACTAAATTAAATAAATAAAACTTTACAGGCCAATTCATTTGACATGTATAACATAAATCTTCCATGATGAGAAAAAGCTTTTTTTTATATATAAACTTAAAATTTTCCTTTGGACGGATCTTTGGGTTTATACTTTATTTGATTTAATTGGGATTAATTGGCAATTAATTAAATAGATTTAGTAAAGGTCTTATACATGCTTTCTCCCCCATTTACTTCATCTTTTCAGCACCGTGTGTTGTTTGAACTTGTTGTTGAAGACTGTATTTATTTATTTACTATTATTTAAAGTTAAAATTATTTTTAGTCCGATATCCATTACAAAAATGCGCTTGAAGCTTGCCCTAAAGAAAAATATAATTATTTTTCATAATAAAATTATACAATTGTCTCTTGTATTTACCTCAATTATAATTTGATTTTTTATTTGGTTTAATTCATTATTATTAGTAATAAAATATAATATTTAATTATTATTATATTTTTTTTCTTGTATTGATAATTTCATAAACAATTATTGCAAAAATTCTACGGTGATAGAACCAAGTTCATCGTAATTATCAGCGCCCCTAAACAGGTTTAATTGTCCATGACCAAAAAAAAAGTTTAATTCTCAGGAAATTTCGACATGCATGGTTTAAGCAAACCAAACTTGCTTAAATTAGATATGTCTCGGCCAAAAAAATTTGATTAAATTTCAATAATCAAAATGAGTTAAGATACATACTTTGTTCTTAGCTTGGCGTTTGTAGACATTTTATGGTCAAACAGCTGAATTGAACATAAGATTCAGTATAAACAAAGCAATTCTCCCTCTCAAAATAAAATTATTGGAAACACCTCTTAATACTTGGAATTTAGAGTTAGAGATGTTCGTAGGCCGACTATGACTAAACCAGATCTGTTATCACTTTGAAGATCTTGCGCCAGACTCAAAGTCATCAATCTAGGCCCAATTGGGATACTATTAAAAAAATATTTAAATATTAACAATATTTATATATTAGTATTTTATTACTTTTATATATTTAAAAATTAAATTTAAATTAAAAAAATAAAATAAACACTTAATTTTGCTCGAAATCATAAAAATATTTGAATTAAATCTTGTTTCAATCTTAATAATTTAAAATAAAAATTTATTTGTTAATTAATTCAATTTAATCATGCCTTAAATTAATTTATTAAAAACAATCTTCCAGTAATTTGATTTTTGAGATTAATTTAAAGCTTAACTAGTTCAAATACCATAAAGATTGAATTCTATATGGATTCCAAATTTATATTGGTTTTTTTCTTTTAATATGTTAAAATTAACCTAAAGCTCAAAATTAATTGAAATTAGGCTGTTAAAGCTAAAGAATGAAGCTCACTTAAAGCCCATCTTTTAAGTGCTATCTTTAAATTTAGTTTTTTTTTCATTTTTATTTAGGATTACAAAGGTAAAAATAAATTTTAATTGATTTTCTTAAGAAATAAAAAAGTAAAAGAAAAATAAAAAATAAAAAATATCAGCACTGGCACAACAGCACAGATCCAAATATCTGAGAATCAATAACCCAAGGCAAAAACTCAGATTCAATCTAACACTATGTTTGGATTGGAGGTAGTGAAAGGAAAGGAAAGGAAAGGAAAGGAAAGGAAAACAAGGAAAGGAAAGAAAGTTCTCAAAAGAAGCATAGAAAACTAAAAAAAAAAAAAGGACAGAACCGGCTAAGCAACCAGGCTCGGAGGAAGACACGCGGTGGCCACGACCAGGAGAGGGGCGGGTGACGACGCCGTTGGTGATGGCCGACGACTGATCTGCGAAAAGGAGAGACCCGATCAAAAAAAAAAAACGAAAGAGGAAGGGGAAGAAGCCTTACCCGAGCAGAGCACTGCAAGTATCCTCTCCCTCTCCCATCGCTGCTTGCTTTTTTATTCTTTTATTTTGATATGTCGTTTGTGGTGTAAACCGATTCTATACCTTGTATATTTAGAATATATTTGTGAGACTAACTAAACACATCCTATTTTTTTTTTACACACTTATTTTTCCCTTTAGTAAACAGTATCTTGTAGTGTAAAAATAAAGTGTGTCAAGACAAAATCAGGGTGTGTTTAGTTGTACTCTATATTTGTTGGCTGAACTCAAATTATGACTTCTGGTACTTGCATTTGTTGGGTAAAAGTTTGGGATGAGCTTAATTCATATGGGCTATGTTTGTTTGGGCTCTTTATATGCATATTGAAGTTACGCTCATTATGGGTTGTAGTTTTTTTTTTGGCTTAATAGCCAAATAAGCCATCAACCTTTAGTCCAGAATCAAATTCAGCCCTCAACGTTTTATTGCATGAAATTCAGTCCATAAACTTTTATTTCAGTGGAAACAAACCCTCAATCTTTTACAATTATGCAATTTAGTCAAAATCTGTTAAATGACACTAACTACCGTTAGTTTTGCATACGTGGCAGCTGACGTGGATAGCTTAGTTAGCTGCCACGTGGCATGCCACGTATGCAAAACTAACGGCAGTTAGTTTATTTAACAGATTTGGTCTATTTCCACTAAAATAAAAGTTTATGGACTGAATTTCATGCGATAAAACGTTGAGGGCTGAATTCCATTTTGGGCTAAAGGTTGAGGGCTTATTTGGCTATTAAGCCTTTTTTTTTTTTCAAATCATGTTTCTAGAAAATATATGCATGGGCTTGTTAAATACTTGACATTTAACTCTAAGATTTAACCCATCAAAAAAAAAACTCTAAGATTTAAAAAGGGTTTTGGAAGCATTTTAATTTAATTCCCATAAAAGAATAAATTTCTAAATGAAAAAAATAAATATGTGATGGAATAAGATAAAAATAAGAAAAAAGGTTTTCAAAAAATAATAATGATTGGTATCTTACTTAAGGAACTAAAAATGATGAAAGATATTAATAAATAAATTGTTTCAAGATGCTAGTCAGTAACTTAATAAGAAAATATCCCATGTAGCATGATTACTTTAGTAATTTTAAAAGGGATATAATAGTAAAAAAAGAGAATGTAAAAAAAATATACATATAACAATAATAACGGTCTAGAAAAAATAATAAATAAATTATATAAATAAAAAAGAGAGAAGAGATGATAAGCCTAATCCAAATTTAATCAAAGTGTTGGAAAATTTGGAACAGAATTAATAACTTTAACACTCTACATTCAATCAAAGTGTTAAAGGATGTAAGGAAATTTTCACTAAAATTTGTAAAGAATTAAATAAAATGTTAGTGAATTAGTCCAATTAAAATCCAAAAAATTTTAAGAGACAATAATAATGAATAATCCCTAAAACCATAAATATAAATTTTCTTAGATTTTAAGAAAAATGAAAACTCTTCCAATGATAGAATTCTCGAACTTCGCAAGTGTGCAAATTTTGGGAAATTCCTAAGTGAGAATATGTTTCCTCTAAAATTGACCAAAGTGTTGAAAAATTTTAAGGAAATAATTTCAATACGAAGGGTACTTATAAAAATTATTAATAATAATTTAATAGTAAATTAAAATTATGAAAAGATAAATCTTAAATAAAAAATTTTCATGAAAATAATAATTAATCCGACGATGGAACCCCTTTAGGAAAATGAGTGTATTTCTTTAAATACTCTTGAGGTGAAAAAATTTCTTTAGGCACTCAATCACTGGATTGGAGGGTACCTTATGGAATTTTTCAATATATAAATAATTAAAAAATACAAAATAAACTAGATTAAAATTATGAAGATAAATTTTAATAAAATAATATATTAACCCAACGATGGAACTTCTTCACGAGAATGAGTGTGTCCCGTGAATACTCTTAAGCTAAAAAGATTTCGTTATGTATTCAATCAAAGTGTTAAAGAAACATTAGGGAAATCTTCAATATTTAATTAAATTAATAACCAAATAGCAAATAATGCAAAATTAATAAATTAAAATTAAATGATAAATTTTAACTAATTTTTTCATAAAACATTTAATTAATTCAAAGACGGAACCTCTTCATGAGGATGAGTGTGTCCCATGAATTCTCTTGAAGTGCAAATTTTACTTGGGAATTCAATCAAAGTTGTGACGACTGCAATTTTTGATACATAGAGAGAGTAATTTAAATTTTTATTGAAGTTTTCCAAGTTTTATCAATTCTTGAGGATGATGAAATCAAAGATTTCACATGAGGACTTATAGTTTTGAGGATGGAAACAATTTAATAGGTGTACTTGGTTAATTTAATTATTGAGTATTAAAGTACAAAATTCTAGTATAAAGAATTTAAAGGTTTAATAATAAAAATTAAAAAATACATAATACGGAAAATAAATCAAATTTATGTGTAAAACATGTTATACATTAATTAAATAAGAAATGAGTGTGTTTGGATATATATATATATATATATATATATATATATATATGTACACATATATCAAGTATATTTAATGTGTATGTATATTTATACCTATGTGTGCAAAACAAATAATATATATATATATATAAAAGATATATTGAATAATATATATATATATATATATATATATATACACACACACACACACACACATATGAAGATTAAAAGAAGATATGAATACATGTAAAATCTAGTAGTAAGTATAAATTACATGCACACATGTATTAAACTAATGCAATATATAATATTATACATTTATTATCAAATATGAATATATTTGTAAAATATATGTGTATTATAGGTAACTATATTTGAAAAAAAAATTTAGCTATTTATCAAGTATAAATTATATATATAAATACATGATACTATAAAAATGTATAATTACAAAATAAATATATATAGAATACAAATAACTGACATGTATATATATTATTATAAAAATTATTTTTGTATGTATTAATATATAATACTAGAAAAATGCCCGTGCTTCGCTACGGGAAATTTTTTTTCTTTACAATTTTTTGTACAAACTCAGTGTATACAAATGAAGAGTTAAAAATTAAAATACTCAAAAGTTGAATAATCATGCTCGTTAATTTGTTACAAAACTTGATTGAAATTTTGGTTCAATGTAAACATGGAGCAACAATCGACATAGGTCATCAATTCACATAACAGTATAGAAGCTCGCCAAAGTATATAGCTCGTCAATCCACACAAACTGCATGACCGCTCGCCAATCTACACAGCTGTAGAAACTTCCCTTTTCTTCGATTCCACAACAAAATATTTAAATCAATAAGAAATATACTCTAATAAAAAAGACACATACTCCAGAAGCTTGCCAACCTACATAACAGCATAACAGCTCGCCAACCATATAGCTCGCCAAACTACACAACTATGTAAACCGCTCGCCAATTTACACAACTATAGAAACTCCCCTTTTTTCTATTCAACAACAAAATATTTAAATCAATAAGAAATATACTCTAATAAAGGAGGCACACACTGTAGCAGCTCGCCAACCCTGACAAAGAGCATAGCAGCTCGTCAAAGCACATAGCTTGCCAACCTGCAAATCCACATAATTGCTCGCCAATCCACACAGCTGTAGAAACTTGCCTTTTCTTCGATTCAACAACAAAATATTTAAATAAAAAAGAAATATACTCTAATAAAGTATGCACATACTGCAGCAGATCGCCAACCCACACAAACAGTATAACAACTCGCCAATTTGTAGCTCACTAATCCACACAATTGCATAAACTACTCACCAATCTACACAAATGTAGAAACTTCTATTGTCTTCGATTCAACAACAACATATTTACATCAATAAGAAATATACTCTAACAAAAGGAGCACATACTACAACAGCTCGCCAACCGTCACAAATATCATAGCAACTTGCCAAAACACATTGCTCGCCAATCCACACAACTATAGAAACGCTCGCCAATCCACAAAGCTGTAGAAACTGCCATTTTCTTCGATTCAACTATCGTAATACTGTATCAACTCACCAAACCAACACAGCTCGCCATTTTGCACAATAGCATAACAGCTCAACAACCCTCATACTACATCAGCTCGCCAACTCTCATACTACATTAGCTCGCCAACCCCATAGCTTGTCAATTCACACAACAGCATAAACAGCTTGCCATCGGACATAGCTCGCCAATCCACACAACTGCATAAATCGCTCGCCAATCGACATAGCTGTAATACATGCGTCATCACCAATTGCTTCAATTGACAAAATAGTGTTCATACATAGCTCGCCAATCCACACAGCTGTAGAAACTTGCCTTTTCTTTGATTCAACAACAAAATATTTAAATAAAAAAAGAAGTATACTCTAATAAAATATGCACACACTGTAGCAGATCGCCAACCCACACAAACAGTATAACAGCTCGCCAATCTGTAACTCACTAATTCACACAATTGCATAAACTACTCGCCAATCTACACAACTGTAGAAACTTCTATTGTCTTCGATTCAACAACAACATATTTACATCAATAAGAAATATACTCTAACAAAAGAAGCACATACTACAACAGCTCGCTAATCGTCACAAATAGCATAGCAACTTGCCAAAACACATTGCTCGCCAATCCACAAAACTATAGAAACGCTCGCCAATCCACAAAGTTGTAGAAACTGCCATTTTCTTCGATTCAACTATCTTAATACTGTATCAACTCACCAAACCAACACAGCTTGCCATTTTGCACAATAGCATAACAGCTCGTCAACCCTCATACTACATCAGCTCGCCAACTCTCATACTACATTAGCTCGCCAACCCCATAGCTTGCCAATTCACATAACAACATAAACAGCTTGCCATCAGACATAGCTCGCCAATCCACACAACTGCATAAATCGTTCGCCAATCGACACAGCTGTAATACACGCGTCATCACCAATTGCTTCAATTGACAAAATAGTGTTCATACACGTGTCATCACCAATTTCTTCAATTGACAAAAACTATCTTTGATAGTATGTATTGATTTACTTTTAAAAAAATTACTTACAGAATTTTTCAAAAAAATCATCATCTTTTTTCCAAATAAATACAGGAAAAAAATTATAGCATTTCCTAGCTACATTATTTTCTAAAACAACATTTTATTGTCTATTGTTCTCCATAAAAAAAAAATTTACATTTATAAATTATATATAACAAAAAACATATTAAGGATTTAACTAAAAAAATTGCTGAGAAAAAAAATAAAAGAACCTAAGTAAAAAAAAATTTGTTGAGGGCAAAAAAAAAATAATTGGAAAATATATGTTAATGATTTAACTAAAAAAAATAGTTGAGAAAAAAAATTGTTGAGAAAACAAAATAAAATGACCTAAGTAAAAAAAATTGTTGAGGGCAAAAAAAAAGACAAGTGTATAAATTATGTGGATTTGCGGGTTGGCAAGCTATAGAAACTTGTTATATATAATTTTCTTCGATTCAACTATTGTATACTGTATCAACTCACCAAACCAACACAGCTCGCCATTTTGCACAACAACATAACAGCTCGTCAACCCTCATACTACATCAGCTCGCCAACTCTCATACTACATTAGCTCGCCAACCCCATAGCTTGCCAATTCACACAACAGCATAAACAGCTTGCCATCGGACATAGCTCGCCAATCCACACAACTGCATAAATCGCTCGCCAATCGACACAGCTGTAATACACGCGTCATCACCAATTGCTTCAATTGACAAAATAGTGTTCATACACGGCTCGCCAATCCATACAGCTGTAGCAACTTGCCTTTTCTTCGATTCAACAACAAAATATTTAAATAAAAAAGAAATATACTCTAATAAAATATGCACATACTGCAGCAGATCGCCAACCCACACAAACAGTATAACAGATCGCCAATTTGTAGCTCACTAATCCACACAATTGCATAAACTACTCGCCAATCTACACAACTGTAGAAACTTCTATTGTCTTCGATTCAACAACAACATATTTACATAAATAAGAAATATACTCTAACAAAAGGAGCACATACTACAACAGCTCGCTAACCGTCACAAATAGCATAGCAACTTGCCAAAACACATTGCTCGCCAATCCACACAACTATAGAAACGCTCGCCAATCCACAAAGCTGTAGAAACTGCCATTTTCTTCGATTCAACTATCGTAATACTGTATCAACTCACCAAACCAACACAGCTCGCCATTTTGCACAATAGCATAATAGCTCGTCAACCCTCATACTACATCAGCTCGCTAACTCTCATACTACATTAGCTCGCCAACCCCATAGCTTGCCAATTCACACAACAACATAAACAGCTTGCCATCGGACATAGCTCGCCAATCCACACAACTGCATAAATCGCTCGTCAATTGACACAGCTGTAATACACGCGTCATCACCAATTGCTTCAATTGACAAAATAGTGTTCATACACGGCTCGCCAATCCACACAGCTGTAGAAACTTGCCTTTTCTTCGATTCAACAACAAAATATTTAAATAAAAAAGAAATATACGCTAATAAAATATGCACATACTGCAGCAGATCGCCAACCCACACAAACAGTATAACAGCTCGCCAATCTGTAGCTCACTAATCCACACAATTGCATAAACTACTCGCCAATCTACACAACTGTAGAAACTTCTATTGTCTTCGATTCAACAACAACATATTTACATCAATAAGAAATATACTCTAACAAAAGGAGCACATACTACAACAGCTCGCCAACCGTCACAAATAGCATAGCAACTTGCCAAAACACATTGCTCGCCAATCCACACAACTATAGAAACGCTCGCTAATCCACAAAGCTGTAGAAATTGCCATTTTCTTCGATTCAACTATCGTAATACTGTATCAACTCACCAAACCAACACAGCTCGCCATTTTGCACAATAGCATAACAACTCGTCAACCCTCATACTACATCAGCTCGCCAACTCTCATACTACATTTGCTCGCCAACCCCATAGCTTGTCAATTCACATAACAGCATAAACAGCTTGCCATCGGACATAGCTCGCCAATCCATACAACTGCATAAATCGCTCGCCAATCGACATAGCTGTAATACACGCGTCATCACTAATTGATTCAATTGACAAAATAGTGTTCATACACGTGTCATCACCAATTTCTTCAATTGACAAAAACTATCTTTGATAGTATGTATTGATTTACTTTAAAAAAAATTACTTACATAATTTTTCAAAAAAATCATCATCTTTTTTCCAAATAAATACGGGGAAAAAATTATAGCATTTCCTAGCTACATTATTTTCTAAAACAACATTTTATTGTCTATTGTTCTCCATAAAAAAAAATTTACATTTATAAATTATATATAACAAAAAACATCTTAAGGATTTAACTAAAAAAATTGTTGAGAAAAAAAATAAAAGAACCTAAGTAAAAAAAAAGTTGTTGAGGGAAAAAAAATAATTGGACAAAAAACATGTTAATGATTTAACTAAAAAATTGTTGAGAAAAAAAATTGTTGAGAAAACAAAATAAAAGAACCTAAATAAAAAAAAATTGTTAAGGGAAAAAAAATAAAATGACAAATGTCACTCAAAGGATAATAAAGAGACAAAAAGATATATATATATATATATATATATATATATATATGTATAGATACATGGGACAAGCTTTCAAAAAAAGCTTGCCCACGTGATGTCTGCTTCAGCGGACCAAAAAGTCTGGTCTGCTGAAGCAGGCCTAATACTTTAAAAAAAATAATAATTATATTTATATTAAAAAAAATACACTTCAGCAGAACGCGTCTGCCGAAGCAAAAGGCTTTAGTTTTGCTTCAGCGGACCGCGTCTACTCAAGCACCGATAAAAAAAAAGAAAAAAGAATAGAAATGGGAGAGAAAGAGAGAGATCGATCGGAGGAAGAGAGAGGGGGCTCTGATCGTCTCCGGTCAAGTAAGAGAAATGCTGGCTGACGATGGTGAAGAGAGAAAAGAAGCAATCGGTTTGAGTAGAAAAAGAAAGAAAAGGAAGAAAGGAAAAGAGAAAAGATAAGGGAAAAGAAAGAAGATCGCCAGTGGCTGGTCGAGGCTGGTAGAGGCAGATCCGGTGAAGGTAGACCTGCTCGGAACAGAAGGAAACGAGGAAAGCCGGAAACAAAAAAAAAGAGGAAGGGGAGCTGAACTGGGTTGAGCCGGTTCGACAAAAAAAAATTGAAAAAAGAAAAGAAGAAGAAGAAGAGGAAAGGAATGTGAAAAAATTGTGGTGTTTGAACTAAGATTTTAGTGAAAGCAATGGTAAGGAAGAAATATTATAATTAGCTTTGAATATTTATAAAGATTATATAGAGTTTTAGTATAATTATACTAAGTGATTTTTTTTGTAATATTTGATTTTGTAGAAACGTTCTAATGCGATTGATCGAGAAGTGGCTAAGATTTGCACATAAACATTAAGCTTGGAGTTGGTAAGATACTTTTATAAGATTGCATTAGTAGTATATTGTTTAGTTAAGAGTTATAATTGTTGGTGGTGAATAATTGTTAAAATGTTGTGAAAATAGTGTGATGATACGGTTAGAATATTGATTAGTGGATATTGTAGTATAGATTAGAGGCTATAGGAATTTTGATGAAATTATTGCCGTGTAATTGACAAATTATTGAATTGTGTTGAAGTACGAGATCAAATATGGATAGTGCATCTTGGGAATGGACTTGACATGACTAAATATTGAAATAAGTGAGAAACTAAGTCTTTGAAGGGTATTGAAAATTTTAGAATGGTTTCAGAAACTTTATAAGACATGGAACGTAGTATCGTGGTATTTTTTGAATCTTGATTACATAGATTGCGAACGAGATGATTGAAAATAATGATGCGTCCTCAAGAAATGCTATGAATTTTAATCATATATACTAATAACCAAATGATTGGAAATAACGTGTCTTTATGGAAATTCATGGATCTGACTATATATTTCGTGGTTGAGATGATCTGATAATGTTATGCTCCTCATGCAAAGGTGTGAATTTTGATTCTCTCTCTCTCTCTCTCTCTCTCTCTCTCTCTCTCTCTCTATATATATATATATATATATATACTGTGATTGAGATGATTCGAAAGTAATATAGTAACAAATGGAACTCGGGTAACTTTATAATGTTGTTCTAGATAGCATATGGTTTGAAGGAAATGAAAAATTAATGGTTATGGGAATATTGGTGGATTATAGAGAAACGAATCAATATCTATCTAAAATTGATGCGGAATAATTAAATGAAACGTGAAATGTGAAAGAATGGACTATGATTGAAAGTTTGCTAAGTGATGGGATATTGTTAAGAATATTGTAATTATAACGTCTTATGGATAGTGTTGAGTCACACGTTTCAGTAAATATATAATTTTACTGTGATTTTGACATGCTATGATCTTGAAGCTAGAAAATTGAAAGTGTGGATAACGACTTATCTTGCAATATGACAATAAAATCTCAGCATACCATAAGACTGAAATTGAGAAATGTAATAGCGATAAAAATGAGATTGAGAGAACTTTGGTACTTGATAAGTGCTACATTATAGAATATCTTGGTCAATAGAATGAATTCGAATCAACGTTTAATTGTGGTATGTTAACTTTGAATGTGTGAAGCTAATGTCGGAAATTGATTATTTAATGTGTAAAATAAAGAAAAGGAGAATGGATGCTTGTGATCTTTGATGGAATATATACTAAAGTGATCTTAATAGTCTATGGATGTTATTAGAATATATTTGAATATACATTCATACAAATGTACTGTGGACTCTTAATGACTTGTGAGGCCATGATAGCCTTGTGGTATTTGTGGTATAAGCCGATGTATAAATACTTTTGAAGAGTTATAGACTATATGTAAATGCATAATGATTAACAAGTTATAATAGTATGAAAGTTATGCGTGAATGAGGAATCGTGGTTACTGTAGATATAACCAACCTAATTACCTAAACATGTACAACATTATATTGAATAAAGGTTGAACTATATCTTGGTATACTCAGGTTCATTCATGCATAACATATGACTTTCGAAAAACATGTATTGGTTTAAAAGAGAAAGTATTGTTTTAAAAGTCAAATGTATCAAAATCCTTTAAGCGAAAGTAAATGTTTGAAATGAATAGACAGTCACAGACCTGAATGTTTAACACTTGTTTTACATCACCTATGACATGAATAGATTGAACATAAGATTTAATTATACATTGATTTGAGAAATGATTCAGTTTTAAATGTTTTATTATATGGACTGTCTTAAAGGATTTGAAAAGAAATTTGAAGCAAAGATTTCGATTTAGAGACGACAAGTACCCTATAGAATGCCTGTGTGGCATATGCCTTTGTGGCACAAAGTATGTATATATTGTGTGATTCTGCCTGTATGGCATGGAACTCCGTTTATACATATATGATATGTACATGTAAATGTTGCCTGATGCGATCATTCCAAGCTATCCGACAATAGTCGTGGACACATTCCTTAGTTTTCAGCTGATCAGTGGGACTGGGACGATCTATGATCATAGATAGAGAACCTCTCGAGGGAAACTATCCCATTGAGAGCTACGATGGGTTAGAGATGATATGATAACAAAATAGGGATTCATGCCTAGTCTCTCACTAAATGTTAAACGATGTCTAGAGTATGATTTATTATATATGAAATTCTAGACATGATATGTTTTTACAGTATACGTGAAATGATTGAAACTGAATGATTTAAACATGGTTTATATTACGCATTATATGATTTGAGACTTTTTATGTTTTAAACCATGTTTATTTGACATGACTGAGATGAAATGATGTACACATGGTTTTATACCACACATGATATGACTTGAGATTGTATATGTTTTGAAATGTGTTTTAAAGCATATGTCAGATGATTCTGAACTACATGACTTTCGTACATGATTATGTACTACATGAAACATGATTTGAAATGGATGTTTTATACAGAAAAAGTTTTATACGTTACATATTGAATCATACGATGACAGTACAAGTATTGATGTATGATTACAGTGATACAAGAATACTTAGAATCATTAGGGCATGATCTAATAAGTATTCAAAGAATATTGAGATACACTTGCAGGATTTCATGGATTGCATTAGGGATAGTATAATCCTAATTTAGTTATTATATTAGTATCTTATTGAGCCGTGGATTTGCTCACTCCCTTAATTTCACATCTTTTCAGACTATTGGAGTTAAACTCCATGATGAGAGCTTTTGAGTGGGCCTTCAGAGACGGTATCTAAGCTTGGTACTGGCCCTTGTCATTCGAACCTACTTTGTCGCATTTGAGGTATATGCTTTTTATAAATCGCTTGTTTATATGTAAGACTTTAAATTGATGCACAGTACGTATTTGGTTCAATGAGTCGGGCTGTAACTGAGGATCGTGGTAAATTATTATATAGGTTCATATAATCATCGAATGCTATTTGAGATGTGATTATGATGTTTGATTGTATGTTTAAGTTTTCAAAGCTAGAGTATAAAGAAAGGATCAGTGAAATTAGTGTAGTGACTACACTGAAACCGAATACAAATCTTAGAATGAAAAGGAAAAATTTAATCCATAAATTTGTAAGAAGAAAAAGTATGAGTATCAAGTGAACGTCACGACTTTCGAGTCGTGACAAAAGTGTTGGAGAATATCTTGAGAAAATGTCAATATTTAAATAATCGAATATTAAATAATAAAAAGAAAATTTTAATTAAGCATAAAAGATCATTTAAATTAAGATTGCTTAAGATAAAACATGATTAATTGGTACCATCTAATGGACGGGCGTTGTGAGGGGTGCTAATATCTTCCTCACAAATAACTGTACTCTTGAACACAAAATTCAGAACGTGGATTAGTGTACTTATCATTAGCTTTGAGTAGGTGGTCAATCATACTTAAATTAAAAATGATTGGTGACGACTTAATAATTTTACGTCTTGCAATTTGGTCCCCGAAAAAAAAATCATTACAACAAATAATTATTAATTCAAATTGAGCCATAGCTCGATTTTTGAAATTTCTATTCAAGGCCCGTCCCATGTGCCTCACAAGCAGCTTCACGCATAGATAAATCTAGTTAGATGTGAAAACCGAAAATTTTCAAATAAATATTAGGTATCCGGAAAAACTGATTGGGACAAATTAAAATTGAGATTTAATAAGAAATAAAAATGGAGAAAATAAATTTGGACATAAAGAAATTCAAATTTAATAAGAAATAAAGATATATAATTTTATATATTTATATAAGGTTATTATATAAATATATTTTTAAATAAATATATACATTCATATATGAAATATAGGTACATATCATATGTTGAAATACTATTTTATATCATAGAATGAATACATATGTATTTTATTATACATTTGTGTATATATGATACATATATAAAATATATATGTATAGTATTTTAAAATAAAGTGTATATATATATATATATATAAATGATTTATATGAAATATGTATTTATATATATATGAAATATATGTATAGTATTTTAAATTAAAATATATATATGATTTATACAAATTATATATATTAATATATATATGTCAAATATAGTAATTATATAAATATAATTATATAAATATATAAATATATATAATAATAAATATATATAAAAGAAAAAAAAAGTTAAAAGAATAAATAAATAACAAACCAACGTGACAAGCTTTCTGAAGCTTGTCACGTTGATTTAAAAGGTGAGTGGGAAAACCCACTCACTAAAAACCTGCATTAGCAGGCACAAAAAAGATATATAAAAATAATAATAATAAATGAAAAAAATATATATATTTGAATTGAGACAAGCTTCTCGAGGAAGCTTGTCCCCATTCCAAAGTCTGCTGAGCAGACCACACTGTCTGCTAAAGCAGACATAAAAAAAAATGTTTAAAAAGAAAATATATATATATATAGAGAGGAAAGAAACTTTTGCTACAGCAGACCCGTGTCCGCTGAAGCAAAAGCTTCAGTTTTGCATCACTTCAGCAGACCCGTGTCGCGTCTGCTGAAGGCTTTATAAAAAAAAAAAAGAAAAATAGAAAGGAAGGAGGGAGAAACAGATCGGAGGAGCCGATCGGAAAGGGTGGCGAGGTCGCCCGCCAAGAAGAGGAAAATGGCTGACCGGCGACTGAGAAAAAGTGAGAAAACAGTAGATCGAAAAAGAAGGAAAAAGGAAGAAGAAAAGGAAAGAAAAAAAAAGAGAAGAAAAGAAAAGACAGAAATGAAAGAATGATAAATTATTTCATGTTATTTAGTTCATCTTTATTTAATTGATAAATTGTTAAATTGTTTGTGAAAGGTTCTAAGTTTAAAAATGGATTTGAGATTGTAGAGAATGACACAAGAGGCTAGTTGCAAAACTTTGGATGAAGCACTAGCTTATGAATCTTGGTGTTCATCAAAGTCATAAGCTTTGACGCTCGGTAAGATACTTTTATAAAGAATTAGTAGCTTTATATTGTATAAATTGGAATTGTGATTTTGATATGATGCATTGATGAAATAATGTTAAAAATGCTAAGAAGACCCACAACTGATGGTGGGGGTCTTAGTATGAGATAAAAGAATTGTGAGAATCAACGGCTGCGATATAAATTGTGTTTTCTTGCAAGAGATTTTGATAAATTTAAGTCGTTATGCTGTCGAAATTTATAAAAATGTTAATGAAAAATGTTAAGTTTTCTCGTATAAGTGGGATCTTGGATAGAATTATTGAAAGATAAATTTGAAAGGACTTTATCGTGCTGGAGAAAGATTGATTTTTTTGAAATAGTTGAGAAGGCAAATGGATGAGCGCGATAACATGAGGAGTCATATTACGTGAGCCTTATATAATCGATAAATCGAGTTATCTTAACATTACGAATTGACTATCAAGTCGAAAATGAGGTAGAATATCGATTTGTTGGAGTAGTGATAAAAGTCATAATAATTATATGATATAGCTTGGAAGAGATGATCATAGTTAAAACTTTGATGGTCGAGTGATTGAATCGTGAAATTTTTAATGGAGTCATGATTCCAGAATTTAGTGAATTGGATCTCTTGATTTTTAAAAAGTTCTGAACATGATAACATAGAAAATTCAAGAGGTCAGCACTAAAATGGTTTTATCGTATTACATTGTATTATCGGATATACGAGAGATAATAAGTGGACCTACACTAGTGATATGGGTTTTAGTATCGATATGATGGTACACAATGGATAGTTATGATACTGAGTCATAACGAATGGACGATTTGTGCATACAAAACTTGATTGAAATTGAGATTGAATTATGACACAATCCGATCAATTATGGATTCAAATAAATGAGTGATAAATATGTGAAAAGATGGTTTTGCTTATAATCTTAGAATAGATCTTGAATAATAAGATCGACAATTGCATAAGTTCGGATTAAATCATAAAGGCCACATGAAAATTGATTTGAGGATTTAGATCTAATTTTGTGATAGTAAATGAAATTGAATCTCAAATCGAAAATGATGAACATGTATCAATAGATCAAATCATAGATGAATTTGATAAGTGACTATCGATTTTGTGATTCTGTTATCCTCGATGTCGATTCTGGAATAGATATTAAATGATGATATTATTATTGCATAATTTCGGTACCTTGATGACTATTTAGAAACATGATGTTTAAATACTCATAGATACTAAGATGATTTGTACTAATGATGTGGTCTTAGTATCGATGATGAAATGTACAAATGAATTGTTGTAGTCGATAACTATTGAGAAAGGATATTGGATGCCGAATGGGTTGAATACCAAACGAATTGATCATTGAATAGTTTGAATACTGAGTAATTGATTACGAATGAAATGAATATTGAATGATTTAATTATGGATTTATTGATTTGACAGAGAGAAAGTTTCGACATCGAACGATTGATGGTAATACATTTAAATGAATTGCTTCACTACATTAAATGAAAATATTATCTTATATTGACACTTGAAAATATCATCGAAGTTACATACTAAAATGGTTTTATAGCATGCCTGGTTACAACTTATGACGTTATAATAACATTTATATGAATGCTATAAAAAATAGATTTGTCTTAAAAAGAAAGTATATGGTATACAAATATTTTTATATATGAAATCTCTTAAAGAATTTTATCATATGCTTTACATGATTTTGACGAGAAAGGATAAAGATTTAAATGTTTTATGAGACTGTAGGTACCCTAAAAGAATTAAATTCAATAAAGCATAGTGGAAACCGCCTAATTGGAGCTTTGCTCATTAGGCAGAGAGATGCTTGTCCGACAATAGTCATGTACAGGTCTCAGTCACGCCTGATCAGTGGGGCTGAGAGAGATGAGGTCTATGGCCATAGATAGCACCCTAGTTGGTTTCCAAGGGATGATGGCATGATTTTCACTGCTAACTACAATGATTTAAGTCTTTATTGATGGAGTGATAGGGATCTAGCCTAGTCTCTAACCAATATGATATGAAGTCTAGAGTATGATTTGATTGATATGAACTCTAGACTTGACATAATTTATATAGTACACGAAACATGTTTGAAAAGAGAGATATTTTGAAACTGTACATGTTTTAAACATGTTTTCAAAGTACATGATATATCATTTCGACACCTATATGATTTGTATATGATTTTGTGTCGAACATGACATGATATACGGTCTAGAGTATAGATTGATTTGATATGAACTCTAGACTTAATATGACTTACAGTATATGAAAAATATTTTGAAAACCGCACATGTTTTAGACATGCTCTAAAAGTGAACATATGATTTGCAAATTGTACATGTTTTGACCATGTTTTAAAAGTAAATATGAAATGAATTGAATATTTACATGTTTGAGCATGCTCTAAAAGTATATATGATAAGAAATGAAATGATAGCAGTTTATACAGTAAAGTTATATAATTTGCATACTAAATCATGACATAACAATATGCTTTTTACAAGAGATGTCATGATTTCATATTGTACACAAATATGAGAATTATATGAGGAGTGTCAAGACTTGGTATTAACGATATTCCGTCTACATGATGTCATGATATGATATGATATGATACATGAATATAGAATTTATACGAAGGGAATTATGACTTCGTACTACCGTGATCATGATTTCTCTATATGGAATGTGATATGAAATGATAGAATATAGGAGTACAATTATGAAACATAAAGTGACTTGATACAATATCTCGATTTGACATGATGCACTCTGAGATTGAGAAAAGTATGGACTAATAGTATTTGATATACAAATTGGACACGACCTATTTTCGTGTGATGCACTATAGTATAAAGATGAGAAGACTAAAAAGTGATCATGATATTCATTTAGAAGTATAAGTGATAGACAGATGACAAGAAATGAGATAATGAGATGTTATCGATGAAAAAAGTGCAATGTAATTGCAAACTTGCAGGTTTTAAGCATTGTGGATTAAGACAGTATATTGCTACTCCTGTATTTACATTAGTACCTTACTGAGCCGTGGTTTTGCTCACCCCACTAAATTTCATCTCTTTTCAGAGTATTGAAGTTACAATCTGCTATGAGAGATTTTAAGTGGGCCTTCGGAGACGGTTTGCAGGTTTGGTACTGGCCATCATCCTGCGAATCCACTTCGCTACTTTTGAGGTATACATTTCTTGTAAATCTCTTGTTTACATGTACACTGACACCAAATACAAACCTTAAAATGAAAAAGACAAATTTAGTCCCTAAATTTGTAAACTAAGAAAAGTATAAGTATTAAGTGAAAGTCGCGGCCTTCGGGTTGTGACATTAGAACTCAGACTCTATCTAATGTCATGAGTTTTAAATTTTTAATACCTTGAAGCTTAAATTAATAGTCTTTTTTGGTTAAATTAATAGGTTATAATCCCATTATTATACTTAAGTTTAACATGCCTGTATAAAATTTTATATTCGTTGTATCTTTATTACCTTTCATATAACATGCATAGAGCTTACCCTTACAATTTGTAGAAAAAAAAAGCTAATTTTCAAGTTCATTTTCCTTAATCCCTATTGTTGTATATGTTACCAAGGAATATTTTATTTCTAGTGAAAACATATTTTGAAATCATTTAAATTGCATGTGTGTTAAAGAAAATGAAGTTTAGAAATATAAATTTGAATTTGGAATGGAAAAAGCACAAGCCACAATAATTAATCTCATCGTGAACATTGTTAGAGGTGGCAAAAACTGGTCGAAGCCCGAAAACCCGTCCGAATCCATCTGAAACCAAACTGGGACCAGCCCTAATTGATCAAAAAAGTCAAAGGCCCGCAACCGAAAAAGCCTGTAACCGAAAAAGCTCGAAACCGAAAAAACCCGAAGCCGAAAAAGCCTGAAACCGAAAAAGCTTGAAACTGAAAAAACCCGAACCCAACATAACCCGAGCCCGATACAATTCGAGACTGAGATCGATCCAATCTAAAACCTGTATTAAACCGAATTTATAACCCGAGAAAACCCGAATTATAATTATATAATTATTATTTAAAAATAAATAAATAATTGATACATTTTTTTAATTAAAAAGTTTAAAATTTTGAAAACAATTATTATTTATTATACAATTTTATCAATTATGTATTACCAAAAAAATAAATATTGAATTTTTTTAATTCAATTCAATTAAATTAATTTAAAATACCGTAATATATGATATCAAATAATCTTCAATATTATACTTATTGCATTTATAATAATAAATATATTATTAATTTAATATTTGATTTTATTATAAAAATCATTTTAACATTTTATTATTTTTATTTATAATAAAATTTTAATTTTAATACAATAATAAATCAAATATATAAAAAAATTATATAATTTCAATACTTGTTTGAAGCTTTGAATTTGATATTTTGTGCAACACATTAAAAATATTTTTAGTAAAATTAAATTTAAACTATATTTTCTTAAAGTTTCAAGTATAAAAAGATATTAAATTTAGATTAAAAAAAACCTAATCTTAAAATTAAAATTCAAGTTTTTAAGATTAGAAAAAGTTAAGTAATTAAATTAAACAATATAAGTAAAATTTTTTATAAGCTTGGACATCATTAAAAGAGAAAATTATAAATCAAGGTAGTGGTAATTTTATTTTTAGCCTTAAAACAAAAGACATTAATAATTCAAGCTATTGGTAATTAATTATTTATTATATTATAATAATCTTATATATGAATAAACCAATTTGGTATCTTATAATAATGATTTATATATTATATTATAATAATCTTTTAAGAATAAATTATGTAATCTCTTAGTGTGTAAGTATTATTTTGATAGAATTAAGTATTTATTAAAAATAATTTATTTATTATCTATTAAATGTAAAATTAAAGTGTGGATAAAAATAATAATTATAATAGTAAATTAAAGTGTAATTTAATAATATATTAGAGTAGTATTACTGTATAAGTGGTAATTTTAATAAAATTTGTTTTTTAATACTTTATTAATATTATTATTAATTATATTTAAATAACTTGCATTATATTAATTAATTTGGTAATATCTACTATTTAACATTTTAATTAGATATTCGATCAATTGGTATATATCTAATATTATTATGTTAATGTGAACACGAAAAAATTAGTACTCAATTGGTGTATAACTGTATATGATATGATTATATCAAATGTTATTATTTATAATATAATGTCAATTGGTGTATATAACTTGTTTAATTTGACGTTCTAAATTTTTAATGAGATATTTGATTAATTAATATGTATGTGTATGATTGTATTTAATATAATAATGTTATATTATGATTTATGTACAAACCAAAAACAAAATAAATATAAAATTGAGGTAATTAATTAACCAATTATTCATAATATTAAGTATTTTTTTAATGTATACTATAATCTTATTCAACATTAGAATTAAACAATTAGTTAACTAGTTATGCGGTTAGATTTAATTTAATTACTAATTATGTTAGTATTTAAAAGACAAAATAAATGTAAACAAATTCTTAAAAACTTAAAATTTTATTAAAAATATAATATAATTATTAAAAAAGCTAATAAAACAAAGTAAAAAAAAAAGAAATTTATTGAACTAAGAGTGTCACATCCCGAATGCCGTAACATTCATTTAACACTTACGTTTATTTCACTTAGTGAAATAACAAACTAAATTTTTCCTTTTCATTTTATAGTTTGTATTTGGTGTCAATGTAGTTATTAAACTATTTCCATTCATTCTTTAATTCAATTATGATTTAAATTACTCTCTATTATAGGGAAAGATCAATTATAGTCCATATCTTACTATTTCTTAGAAACAGATTGAAAATATCCCCCCTTATATTTTGAGATTTCCTCAGCTAATTACCTGTGAATCATTTCAATGCAACTCAACATTTCCCACAATCAACATTATATTTACCAAATAGATATCATCTCAACAATCTTAATATCCACAACTAATCACCGCACACTTATCATATAATATCAAAATATTATATCGACTACTCATTATCCTAGTTTACATCCCATCCTATAGTACTGTACACAAATTGCCTAAAAATAAAAGCATATGCGAAAGAGTGTATACCTCAAAAGCAACTAAGTAGGTTTGGAGGACAAGAACCAATATCAAGCCTAGATACTGTCTCCGAAGTCCCACTCAAAAGCTCTCATGGCGGAGTTTAACTCAAATAGTCTGAAAAGAGGTGAGATTAAGGGGGTGAGCAAATCCACGGCTCAGTAAGTCATTTATATAAGTGCAGAATTAGACTTATACTGTTCTAATGCAAATGCATGAAACCTTTAAGTGTAGTTTTCATATCATGTTCCATTTGTAAATGTTTATAAAAACATCTCAGATTATGCCCTAAAATCAATAAGTGAGCAAGAGTCTTAAGATATCGATGTAAGGATACTTGAAAATACCTTATCATCCCCTGTTTTGGCACCTCTCTATCACGTAGACCTCAAGTCATATCAATTCAATTATATTTCAACCTTCTTGTCCTTATACTATAATATATCATGTATAATGCATCGTGTATAATTCCAACATCGTATGGTACTAAACCAGACTCATATTAGTCTCATGGCATATCACATCTTGTATGAAAACCATGATCAAACACAATATCAAATCAGTTCATTTATCATCTAAAATTTATGCTCTTGTACTCTACTAATTCATCTCACTCTTCATGTAGGAAGACATGATCACAAGTAGTATATAGTCATGACACTCTTCATATAGATTCCATGTTCATGTATAGTATAAGGTCATGACATCTTTCACGTATAAAGCATATTGTTATATCATAATCTAATATGCAACACATGCAAGCTTTACTGTGCAATACGACTATCCTTTCAAATCATATTACATTTGGTATATAGCCATATATAAAGCATATACAATCTTGAAATCATATTATATATACTTTTAAAGCATATTCAAAATATGTATAATCTCAATTCATTTCATGTTCACTTTTTAAGACATGACAAAAGCATGTGCAATTCGTAAACCATATCACATGTACTTTTAAAGCATGTTCAAAACATGTATAATCTCAATTTATTTCATGTTTACTTTTAAGATATGACAAAAGCATGTACAATTCGTAAACCATATCATATGTACATTTAAAGCATGTTCAAAACATGTACAGTTTCAAAACATATCTCATGTACTGTAAAAGAATCGTGTCAAGTCTAGAATTCATATTTAATAAAATCATACTCTAGACTACATATCATATCGGTTTGAGACTAGGCTAAATCCCTAATGCTTTATCAATAAAGTCTTAAATCACTGTAGCTAGTAGTGAAAATCATGTCATTGTCCCCTGGAAACCAACTAGGGCGCTATCTATTGTCACGACCCGAAGGCCGCAACTTTCACTTAATACTTATATTTTTCTTAGTCTACAAATTTATGGACTAAATTTTTCTTTTTCATTTTAAGGTTTGTATTCTGTGTCAGTGTAGTTACTACTCTAATTTCAGTGATCCTTTATACAATGCTTTATCACATCTCTAAGTTACATCCTGACTCACTGAACAACATATGTACTGTGTATTAATTAAAGTCTGTACATGTAAACAAGAGATTTACAAAAATGTATACCTCAAAAGTAATGAAGTGGATTCGCAGGATAATGACCAGTCCCAAAACCTGTCTACAGTATTCGGAGGCCTACTCAGAAGCCCTCATGGCAGAGTTTAACTCAATTATCTGAAAAGAGATGAAATTTAGTGGGGTAAGCAAAACTACGACTCAGTAAGATACTAATATAAATACGGGAGTAGAATTATACTGTCTTAAACTGTAACGCTTAAAACCTGCAAGTTTGCAATTACAGTTCACCTTTTCATCGATAACATCTCGTTATCTCAATTCCTATCATATGTCTATCATTCAGACTGTAACATCCCGTTACCACATTTTTCATGTATTTTCATACAACTTAACCGGTTGGGCTGTCTGCGATACCATTAACATTCAACAGTAACAGTGATAAATGATAAACATTTATCTATTAATTATGGAATATGAAATTTCTTTTCATTATTCCTTTAATCTGACATCCCCTATTAACTTTTATTTCACTAAGGTAGTACTGTATACATATGTCTGAAATGTAAAAGAGAAGAGATTGTACCTGTCACTTTTAATGTGCCATGCCTCAGTGCTTTAAGCATAGCTATACTCATCTGAGAGCTAATTCTCTCAACTTCGTGTACTTCTTATCTGTGGAGTTAAAAACAAAGGGGTGAGCGATTCATACACTCAGTAAAAGAAATATATGCTGCTTTAAAATAAGCAAAACTATATATCACAACACATTTATTCTTTTCTTAATAATAACCCAAAAGAAAAGACAATGGATATATAGTAAACAACTCTCTTAAAACACCATTCAAATCACTGGCTAACAGTTTACTTTAAAATGTAGTAAACACTATATAGGATTTCAACAAATCCTCACAGTAAACAGAAATTGATAAGTTGAGACTAGGCAACAATTAAATCATGCTATCATCGTTCCCCTTCCCCCTTGCGAGAACGGAATCTGCCGCTTTTGGGGTGCACCTGTAGGCCATCGCCCCTCACGGCTATCTCAGATCTATGGCCATAATCTATAGTGGTCCTCGGGTCCACTTGCCGAGTGACCTCGAGACCGCTGATGACTTGGCGGGTTCATCAGCCCTGTGACGCCCTGAGGTGCACTCGTTGATCCAACGACCGAGCCACCGCCCCAGGTGGGTCACGCAATAGTAATGCATGAACTAGAGGCCTAACGTCTCAAAATCAAATTATATCTCATGAAAAACCTTTAAGGAATCATTTCATAATGTCATCGTTTTCTTTCCAAAAAGCTTTTAAAAACAGCCCGTAATCTCACCGAATTCCGTATGAGAGAGTCACGGGTTAAACTGACTTGCCATGGCTAGTTCGCCCATGGTCAACTCACCCTTTGGTCAACTTGCCCAAAAACATAATGAAACAATTCATTTTTCGTTGAAAAATTTTGGAAAAAGCGAAACCTGTTCGCCATGGTCGACTCGCCCGATATGGCTCGCCCATGACAGTTCGCCCAAAGCGGAGAACCTGTGTTTGCCCGCCAACTTGCTTTTAAACTTGAAAATCAAACCGGCTCGCCCTCAGTGGCTCGCCCAGTAATCAACTCGACAAGACGGGGAATTAGTATTCGCCCGCCACTTAACTTTTCAAAACAGAACTCTCTTATTGATAGCGGTTCGCCCGCCTTAAATTTAAAACAAAGGGCCGCTCGCCCAAACACATTAAAACGAGTTCGCCCGCCTTCAAAACTAGAGACGGTTGTATAAAAAATAAAAAAGACCTTGGCTCGCCCGCCATTACCAATTCGCCCATTATAAAAATACAAGGGCTCGCCCGCCCTGTATCAGTTCACCCAAAACAGCATAGGGGTCGACTTTTAGCTCGCCCGAATCAAAAATAATTATCAAATAACTTTCCTCAAACAAATGCATGTCAGAAAACAAAGCATTTAACTTATAGTTTTCATAAAATTTACTCCACAGGACATGCATCACTTCACACACATCTCCCTTACCTGGTTTAACGAAGCTTTGCTTCGCCCTGCTTCCTGCTCGCCAATAGCCATTTCCAATTATCGGCTGCAAATAATTATAAATTCTATTAATATTTCTTTTTTTTATATCACTTGGCGAGATTGAAATAAAACAAATGACTACTCGCCCAACAGAGATCTGATTAGCCCAACCGAGTTCGCCATTCGCCAAAATGCTTACACGTGGGCGTTCGCCTACCATTACTCGACAACAATATATATTGGAGTTCGCCCATTATTTACTTCGCCCAGCTTTTATTGGCTTAAATATGGGAGTTCGCCCACATTTATACTCGCCCAATGCCTTACGCATTTGAGCTCGCCCATGAATTCATTTCACTAGAATTGGGCGATTTCGCCCATTAACACAGAATTTAGCTTGGCGAGTTCTTTATTATCCACTCGCCCTCATTGGCGATTTCTAATTTTCCTGATGGGCGATCACTATAGTCGCCATTCTCGTCACTTATTCCATTATTTTCCTTGTTTTCATATTCTCTAAGGATTTGACTAAAAACAAAACTGTATCTATGTTTATTACTTCATAAAACATAGAAATCTATCATTGAGCATCAAGAAATCCTCAGAAAATATGAAACTCACCTCAACCAACTGCACTTCCAAAACAGATTGCTTTCCATCTCATGTTGGCCTTCCTTTGCCTATTCTTTTAGCTCATCAAGTTAAGAAGAAAAGGTTTTGCAAGCTGTTTTACTTGTTTAGCCAGCTTAAGGGTGAAGATTATTAGATCAACCATAGCAGAAATGGAAGGAACAGAACCTCGCAGTTGCATAACCCTCGTAAGGAAAATGAATTTTGCTAAACAGATTTGCCTCAAGTGTTTCTTCTTATATAACCCTGCTCAATCAATCACTAGCTACCGCCTGTCCCTTATCTGCTTCTTTCATCATTTCACGTCCATCACTCCTTTAATGCATGAAGAAAAATGAAGCACAAGTGGCGTGAAAGTCTCCCTTTCACACTCTTTTTCTTCTGCTGCAGACTTTGTTTACTTCCTCAACCAATAAGGCTGGCGCCTTTATTGACTTTAGCATTCTATCTATTAAATGTCTTCAACCGTATCACTTACAAGTCAATTTTGGCTGCTAATTGTTTTGAAGACATTTTCCTTTGTTCACACATGCTTATTCTCGGTCTTCACCTCGCCTTGAGACATCAGCTCGCCACACTACATCAGTTCGCCAACAATCACAGCTTATTGCTCTACTCGCCCACTTGCAATTATAGGGGAAATCAATAGTCTTCGCCACGTTGGGCGATCATCCAAAGAAACTAAATCGGCGAACACATTAGTCAATAAGATGAATATTCATACTCGCCCTCAACAACTGGCCACAAGCCTTTATCTTACTCGCCCTTTGGCGAACTGTACCATATCGTTGCCCATAATCACCATTGGGCGATCACGCTCCTCGTCACACACGGGCCATCACCATACAAATCAATTTGGCGTAGTCAACTATTCATCAAACAAAAAGGCAAACAATCAGCTTGCATTATCAACTCGCCACCATCAACCCGCCACACTTATTCCTTGGGCGATCAGGCGGCACGTCACATTGGGCGATCACCGGGTATGGCTCAACTCGCCCGCTTTGCCACATATTGGCGAACTCATCTGTTCGCCGGTACAACTAATCAACCTTCATTGGCGATTAGCCTTGCTTGCTCATTGGCGAACATACTACCTTCTCACCCTTTGGCGAGCTGAACAACATTCTCGCCCATACATTATTTCACCGAAATTGCTCCATTCTCATCTCATGATAACGAGCTTTTCAACTAAGTGGAAATCAATGTTCTTTATTTATTTAATTTCCAATATCCATTTTATGAGATTAAGGTCTACAGTAGGGTAAAATCAGATCTTACATTTTCTCCCCACCTTAAGAAATTTGGTCCTCCAAATTTCAACCAGACCTGTCAGTGAAGAAACTCTGGATACTTCTTATGCATAAGGCTTTTAAATTTTCAAGTAGCCTTATCCTTAATATTATACCATCAAAGCACCTTAGCCATAACATGATCTTAGGTCACAGTACTTTATCACTGCAATTTATCTTTCCTATCCAGAATCCGTACCAATTTCTCAACGTAATTCATGTCATCTCTAATCTCTAGGACTCATCTCGAATCACGTGAGAAGGATATGGATAGTACTTTCTCATTATTGAGACATGTAACACATTGTGCACTCCTAACAACACGGGAGGTAGTGCACATCTTTCACATGATCTAAGATCTCCAACGATCCAATGCATCGGGAACTCAATTTCCCTCTCACTATGCATCCCAATGGTGAGACCTTAATATACATAACCTCTTGTATATTTCAAGAAGTCTGTTCAACCAAGTCAAAAATAATTTTCGATCTCCCATTTCACATGCTATTGTGGATTATATCGTCTGCTAAATAATTTCTTCCAAATGTTATGCCTATACTTTCTTGTGGCCCTTATTATCAGCAAACTCTGCCAGGGTAGAGGATTATCCCAGGAGCCTATAAAATCAATCGCACACGCTCACACCATATCCTCGAGCGTCCATCTCATACGCTCGGACTATCTCTCAGTCTGCGGATAATCTGTGGTGCGAAACTCAATCGGGATCCCATAGCTTCCCGTAATCTCTCTCAACACTGAGATACGAAGCGGGACTCCCCATGAAATGTAATGCTCACCGGAACACTATATAACATCACCATTTCCCTGACATATAACTCGGCCAAGGCATTAATTAGCTCAACAATTTCCATAATCAAAGAATGAGCAGACTTACTCAATATATCCACAACTATCCATGTAGCATTTTACTCTTTTCAACTCTTATTTAATCTCGTCTCCAATATGAGACCACAAATATCTTTTTATATTCCTCATTGTCTCTAAGAGTACTGCCCGTCTCTTTAGGCCATCAATAATCATCCCTTTGGCACTCTCCCGCGCTCTAGGATTATTCACTCAAGTGTGTTGGCGACCACTTAATTCGCCCACATTTCACAACATGTTATCCGGTGTTGAGCAATCACCCCACTCGTGGGTCGCCCATCCCGAATTTTCTCAAAGTCCTGAAGAATCTCGGGTGTCTTTTCTTAAAACCAATTTACACTCCCTCAACTCTTTTACCATCCTTGAGAGTCAGTAACTCATCTATACTATTTATCAATTATCATCTCATTCAGTGCTAGTCGATTATAATTTGGTAACTATCATGTAGATAATTTTAATCATTCGTATGTAATTGTCCCAGTGGTCTCTAAAATACCACGCACTCGCTCTCAATATATCCCGGAGCGTCCACACAATGCGCTCGGATATCTATATCAATCTAAGGTGGTGCTAACAGTAAAAATTTGGAATCCCAAAGCCTTTTGCTATTCTCTCAAAGCATACGGCGAATCAGGGATTCCTATCACAAGTACCCACTCACTAGAACGTCACATACGTCCTCCCTGTTTCACCGATATATATCGACTAAGGCACCTATTACATCCCGAAACCTGATGATGAAGAAGTGAAATAATTTAATTACTCAATCCATAATCACTTCTATAACATCATGGTTCTTTCGGATTCTTCACCACAATTATTTTCTCACTTAATATAGTACTTTACTGTTACTATCTCGTAACCATTTCGAATACTATATTCATACATACCCATTCACTTTTACTTCCTCTCACTTAAGTATTAAATCAATAAGGTAGCAAATTCCACAAACTCTTCAACAATTCATTCGTGCTATACGGTTAAAACTCATAAATTTTATACCCCAATAAGCACACTTTAACTTCACTTAAGTAGTAAAATCTTTTATTCAGACAATTTTAATGTCCACTTAATCAGTTGAGACCTCACGTCTCTAATATATATATATATATATATATCAATTAGAAACCAATGATCACTGACTTAACAATAAGGTTTTCTATACCTTATTCAATAATATTACTAATATCAATATACATGTTTATTCTTTTTAAAATCATCCTAGTTGGCTCTAGGTACACAAATAGGAAGGATACTACAGTCGGCTAGGGATCCAGATAGAATATGATAGGTATTTTAGAATACCATACTTGTTCCGGAACCTAGAAGCAACTGTAGAGAGTACTAATCCCATTGTTTTCAAAACGATAAAATTTTCGTTTCACCAGTTATGACAACTAGTTTAATTCTTTACTCATCAATCTCTCGAGTAATTTCTCAAGCTCCACTGATTCACTGGTAAGAGCTTACAACAATTTCTATTTCAATTTTCCAACCTCTAAGCTTGTCAACTAAATCTCGATGCCAACTTTATCATTTGGTAATTATGAGACATTTCATTTTCTTGGCGATTACAGCTTTTGTTCTGTTCGCCACATTGCTTTGACTCATATCACAATTTGTTGATCAGATTACTCACCATACTCTTTGGGCGATCAGGATTCTCGCCTACTTTAGTAATTCATGATATATTGGCGGACTCATTTAAGTCCTCGCCATCATCTAACTCGCCCCACACCATTGGCGATCATACATTTGCACGTCCATTGGCGAGCTATCCCAATGTAGTTCTCACCCATCAAGTATTTCTCATAATTCTCATAATATCCCGGTTCTATGGATATCGTAACAGACCAGCCCAACCGGCCATGGCAACCCCCTTTTTGGGCCCATCGACAACGATTGCTGTGACATCGCTACTCATCCATACTGTCCTCTTTGGCGATCACCTCGATGCCCCGTTCTTCCAACCGTGCTCGAGTTCGCCCATCTCAAAGTTTTCTTTCTCATCCACAGACTCAAACACTTGACTTCCTCACATGTCAAGTCACTACTAATATCCCTTCTCTTAAAGAGCATATATAACCAATTTACATCATTTCTCACACAATTCACTTTAAATTCAGACCCCAAAATCCACAACAGAGATGACTATCTCGCGACCTCTCATAGCTTGTACTCTGGGTCGCCTTACTTATCAATATATCAGTGGGGTCCACAGTAAAGATCATCCTTTACTCCACCACATATTATTTTACCATCAATTTGTATTTTAAATTCATTCAATCACTTATGACTTCGAAAGAAAACATGTCAATATAGGGGTATATTCATAAATTCCCCTTTTAATTCTCTCTCATCAGTATAACTCCAAACACACGATCTTAGAGCTTATATGTTAATATTATCCCTTTTTGTCTCAATATCATCATTTCAGGATCTTAGTTCGATATGGACAAAGAAGTCCTGGTGGGGCCCTCGCCGAGTTCCTCACTGTACCTTATCAAATAGACCCGACATTATAATGATAAGATCGCCTATCTCATGCAAAATTTTCGGATTACTATCTCTATTTGTAACCCATAATTAGTCAACTTTCACCATATTTCACCACTTAACTCATTTCACAGTCATTCGACTCCTCTATACATTCAGACTATACAGTACTACAGGGGATGTTAACCTTTCTCAACACTTCCCATGCTAAAGGTATCAACAGACATCAGACCAACCCAAGCTCTGATACCATTAAATCTGTAACATCCCGTTACCACATTTTTCATGTATTTCCATACAACTTAGCCGGTTGGGCTGTCTGCGATGCCATTAACATTCAACAGTAACAGTGATAAATGATAAACATTTATCTATTAATTATGGAATATGAAATTTCTTTTCATTATTCCTTTAATCTGACATCCCCTATTAACTTTTATTTCACTAAGGTAGTACTGTATACATATGTCTGAAATGTAAAAGAGAAGAGACTGTACCTGTCACTTTTAATGTGCCATTGTGACGTCCTCGTCACTAACCAAATAACAACTAACTTTCATCTCAAATAATAAATAAATCGACTAGTTTATCCGATGTCAATCTCCCTTACTCTTATGCTTTAGGCATTTCTATCAGAGTATAATATTCATTTTCACATGCATAAAATTTTTCATTTATAAACATGTGCCATATACATCAGGATCTCAAATATTCATACACCCTAATCCCCAACATATACAAAACTGTAGCATTGTACTGTACATTAGCCGAAGTAACGGCCGACTAAATATACCTTCAAAGGATAAGTAGGAAGCATGCTTCGAAGGTATCTCAAAAATCCCGAAATGAGCTCCTCTATCCGGAGCGGAATTACTTCAAGTAATCTGTATGAAAATAATTGTAAAGGGGTGAGTTTACGCTCAGTAAGAAACTCATGTAAAAGAGCGTACTATATCACTATATGCAGTTTTCCTGCTTGGCTCTATAATGTCATGTAAAATCATTATAAAGCATAGTGCTTATATTTCTTTCGCAAATATCAAATATAAATAAATCATGCTTTCAAATATTTCCACGGATCTCAAATCACGTGAAATCAAGTAGGCAAATACAAATATTTTCAAATAGATGGGAGACAATTTATATCCAATAGATTCATGCACCAAGTAATTCTCATCGTGGATACCGCAAATATATCCTTTAAGGATAATCCAGAGAGATAATGGATACAGCAAATATATCCCGTAAGGGATAATCCAATAGATAAATCTCATAAGGATACCACAAATATATCCCGTTAGGGATAATCCTGAGAGATATCAAATAAATGGCGTACCCACGTATGGGCTAGGGATCCTCCCCAAAGCCGAATCAAATAAGAGACTCATGGCCATTGTCTATATCCCACAGTTTCACTAGTCAGGTGCCGTACTACGGGTCTGAAGGCTGGACTAGAGCTCCTCAGTCAAATACAAGTAACAAATAATATGCATGCTCTTTTGAGAGATTTATAGTCTCCAAAACCTTGTTCATATAGGTTTTAAACAAGTATGAATATCCTTTCTTAAAACAGGTTCTCAAAACCTCTCTTTCAAATAGGTAGTCGACTGGTCATATATGGAACTCGACTACTACCCCATGTTTTGCCTTATTGAATTTCTTTCCCTTTTTGAAATTCAATTATTATATTTTTCAAAATACAAATAGGGCAGTCGACTGGTCCCAAATGGCAGTCGACTGGTTTTGAAACAGAATGTTTCCCGAGAATTAGCAGTCGACTGGCCCCCCTTGGCAGTCGGCTAGTTTGAAACAGAATGGTTTCTGGAAAATGGCAGTCGACTGGTTCCCATGGCAGTCGACTGGTTTGCATCGATTTTCGAAAAACGGCGTTTTTGATGTCTCTAGACAGTCGGCTGCTACTTAAGGTAGTTGGCTGCTCCTAACCTAATTGGTACTAGGAAATAAGTCCGAAAATGTCATTTTCCTGCAAAGAAACAACTGGTACTTCTCTCCAAATCACATTAAAACATACTAAAACATGCGGACATAGTCACCTTACGTCCGTTACATAAATTCCTTACCTCAATTAGCAATTAATCCACAAGTTGGTTGCACCAACACTTGTCCTTTTTCCACTTCTTCAAGCTGTAAACATCATGGCAAATTTAAACTTCAATAAACCTATTCTACCAACTCCATACAATACCAAACCATCAATAAAATCAACTAAAACCTTCTAACTTGCTTACCTTTGCAATTCACCAAATCTTTGGATTTTGAGATCTACTTAACCACTTGGATTCACTCTCTCATATTAAAGGCATAGGTTAAGCTATCGACAAGGATCGTTTTTCGTTAGAGAAGCTTAACGAATCGATGGTATGAGATGATGGTTTGTCAAGGTGAGAAACTTGGACACTTAAAGGAAAATATGGAAGCAACGAGAGTGATGGGGAAATGGGGCTACCGACCTTGGCTGGTAGAGATGATGATGAGTCATGCAATTCCATTAAATGCCCATTAATGCATGCTCATCATCTCAGCCATTGACCACCTCCTTTGACTCTTTTTGACCATTAATTGTTTGACCCTCAATTCCTTTAATTCCCTTTATGTCCCATGCATCATATATATATATATCAGAAATTCATATTTATTCCATTAATTCAAGTTGGAAAACTGTACAATTAAGAGAAAATTACATAAAATTGGGGATTTCACATTCTCCCCACCTTAGAGAATTTGGTCCTCCAAATTCAAGTAAGGTTATGTTTTAAAACAATTCTGGGTATCTCTCTCTCATCAAGTTCTCTAGTTCCCAAGTAGCTTCTTCTGTCGTATGGTGTTGCCAAAGAACTTTAACCAATGGAATCGTCTTAGATCTTAACACCTTATCTTTCCTATCCAAAATCTGAATCGGTTTCTCCACATAACTCATGTCTTCTTGAATCTCCAAAGGTTCATATTCAATGACATGAGATGGATCCGGATTATACTTCCGAAGCATCGATACATGAAAGACATTGTGTACTCCCGATAACTCCGAAGGTAGTGCCAACCTGTAGGCCACATCTCCAACACGATCTAGGATCTCAAACGGTCCGATATAGCGAGGACTTAATTTACCTCGTTGGCCAAATCTCATAATCCTTTTGGATGGAGAGACTTTCAAAAACACATAGTCTCCAACCAAAAACTCAAGTGGCCTCCGTCGAACATCTGCATAGCTCTTTTGTCGATTCTGAGCTGTCTTAAGTCTTTGACAAATCAATTTAACATTCTCAGAGGCTTGTTCGACTAAATCTGGAGTCAATAACTTGCGCTCGCCCACTTCTTCCCACCCAATCGGTGATCGACACCGTCTTCCATATAGAGCCTCATATGGTGCCATCCCGATGCTTGCATGATAGCTATTATTATAAGCAAACTCAGCCAATGGCAGATGGTCGTCCCATGAGCCTTTAAAATCCTAAGCACATGCTCTCAACATATCCTCGAGCGTCTGAATAGTGCGCTCGGACTGCCCATCAGTCTGCAGATGAAAAGCTGTGCTGAAATTCAGCTGAGATCCCATGGGTTCCTGAAAATGTTCCCAAAAGTGAGAAGTAAACCTGGAATCTCTATCCGATGTGATGCTCACTGGAACACCGTGTAGTCTGACGACTTCTCTCACGTATAAGTCTGCCAAAGCGCTAAGTGTATCTGTAGACTTCATAGGTAGGAAGTGAGCTGACTTTGTCAATCTATCCACTATCACCCAAATACCATCATGATTCCTCTTTGTTCTGGGTAATCCCATAATAAAGTCCACCGTAATGTGTTCCCATTTCTACATAGGTATAGGTAGAGGATGTAACAATCCTGCCGGTCTCTGGTGCTCTACCTTAACCTGCTGGCACGTCAGACATTTTGCTACAAACTCAGCTATGTCTCTCTTCATGCCATTCCACCAATACACCTTGCGAAGATTGTGATACATCTTCGTGCTTCCCGGGTGTAATGTGTACCTAGTGGAATGTGCTTCTGTTAGGATCAACTTCCTCAATTCATTATCCTTAGGAACACATATATGGTTATTAAACCTTAACATCTCATCCTTACCCATATGGAATTCTGAGGTCATACCCGATTGAATCTCATCCATAGCCTCAATACACTGAGTATCCTCTCTTTGAGCAACCCGAATTCTATCCATCAACTCTAGCTCAACTCTTAAACTAGCCATCATACCACATTGCTCAAGAGATGTAATACTTAAACTGAGGCTTACAAACTGCTCAATCAGTTTGTGTTCTTTTATCATCATATATGCTATCATACCTACATGCTTCCAGCTCAGAGCATCCGCCACCACATTGGCCTTCCCCGGGTGGTACCTGATCTCACAATCATAATCCTTCAGAAGCTCTAGCCACCTTCTTTGCCTCATGTTCAACTCCTTCTGGGAGAACAAATATTTCAGACTTTTGTGATCTGTAAAAATCTGAAATCTCTCACCATACAAGTAATGCCTCCATATCTTCAGGGCAAACACTACTGCAGCTGACTCCAAATCATGTGTCGGGTAGTTCTTCTCATGGTCCTTCAATTGTCTGGAACCATAGGCTACTACCTTATCATGCTGCATTAATACGCATCCCAAACCTTGCCTTGAGGCATCACTATACACCGCAAATCCACCTGAACCACTAGGGATGGTGAGAATTGGTGCAGTCGTTAACCTGCGCTTCAACTCTTGGAAACTTTGCTCACAAGCTTCATTCCATTCATACTTCACCTCTTTGCACGTCAGTCTCGTCAATGGAGCAGCTAGCTTCGAGAAACCCTCTACAAACCTTCTATAGTAGCCAGCTAAACCCAAGAAACTCCTAATCTCCGTTACCGTCTTTAATCTTTCCCATTGGACCACCGCTTCAATCTTTGATGGATCAACTGAGACTCTATCTTTACTGATCACATGACCTAAAAAGGAGATTTGGTTTAACCAGAATTCACACTTATTTAGTTTGGCATACAATCCTCTTTCTCTGAGGGTTTCCAAAACAATCCTCAAATGTTGCTCATGCTCTTCCCGTGACCTCGAGTACACCAAGATGTCATCGATGAAGACAATGACAAACTGGTCCAAGTATTGCTTAAACACATCATTCATCAAGTTCATGAATGCTGCGGGTGCATTGGTTAACCCAAACGGCATCACCAAGAATTCATAATGGCCATACCGTGTCCTGAATGCAGTCTTAGGGATATCTTCATCTCGGATCTTCAACTGATGGTATCCCGATCTCAAGTCTATCTTGGAGAAGACTTGTGCACCCTTTAGCTGATCAAAGAAGTCATCTATCCTGGGAAGAGGATACTTGTTCTTGATCGTCACTTTATTCAACCACCGGTAGTCAATGCACAACCTCATACTACCGTCCTTCTTCTTGACAAAAAGCACAGGAGCACCCCAAGGGGATACGCTGGGTCGTATGAATCCCTTGTCTAGCAACTCCTGAAGCTGCTTCTTAAGTTCTTCCAATTCTACCAAAGCCATCCGGTAGGGAGCTCTTGATATAGGTTCAGTCCCCGGCACCAATTCTATAGTGAACTCTACTTCCCTATCCGGAGGAAGTCCTGGAAGATCATCCGGAAATACCTCGAAAAATTCCTTAACTACTGGAATTTCGTGAAGTGTGGGATGTTTCTGATTTACATCTACCACGTGTGCTACAAACCCTTCACATCACAAATATGTTCTATTAATTAAATCTCAATTAAACCAAACAAGTAATTATGCTTTTGCATTACATATTTGCAAAATTTACAACATAGCTAACGGGAGAGGAGAAAATCACACTCTTAGCATGACAATCTATCATCACATGATTTTCAGCTAACCAATCCATTCCTAATATAACATCAAATCCAGACATATTTAATAGGATTAGGTCAGCTATTGACTCTCTTTCTCCTACCCGTAACTTACAATTACGATACACTATGTCCGTCATTTGGGATTCCCTAAATGGAGTAATTATTTGTAGCAATCCTCCTAACTGTTCAGGCTCAACATTTAATTTCCTAATAGCCATAGGGGAAATAAAAGAGTGCGTAGAGCCTGGATCAAATAAAGCAAGGACATATGTATCATTAAGGTAAATCTTACCCTGAATCATCTTTGATGAAGCATCAGCGGACTCTTTATCGATGGCAAATACCTTCCATGAGTCACTGGCGCTTTTCCTTTCTCTGCCGCTGTGGCTTTACGCTGGGGTTGTGTGGTCTTAGATTGTGGTTGAGGGATCTTTTCTGACTCTTCGGGTGCCCTCTGATTTATCTTGGGACAATCTTTAATTCTATGTCCCTGTTCACCATACCAATAGCACACCCCACTCACCAACCGGCAAGGCTGTGCTCCATGAAATTTCCCGCATTGCACACACCTTGGCATCATACTCCTCGGTGAGCTAGCGGTACTACCAACTGGATGTTGTGATCTTTCATCACCTATTTTGATCCCGGTGGATCTAGGAGTTCCTATTGAAGCTCTGTCATAAGGCCTATTCCTCCTAGATGGATATCTATCCCTCGAGGCCTTCTCATCGGACTTCCGCTTCATAGGTTCTTGCTCACACAGTTGAGCCTTACGGACTGCCTCTCCATAAGTAGTGATATCCAACGGATATAGCTTAGACCTAATGGAAGGTCTCAATCCCTCCATGAATCTGTAGGTCTTATGATCCTCTTTTCTCAGTACTTCAGGATCAAATCTGCTCAGTGTAATGAACTTCGACTCATATTGGCTAACCGTCATACTTCCTTGAGTCAAGTTCAAGAACTCTACTTGTAATCTCCTCTGAGCAGTACGTGAGACATATTGTTCATTAAAAGCTTCCACGAATCTATCCCACGTTACCTCTGGATACTTAGCTTCTAATACTGTCTGAGTAGCCTGCCACCATGGCTCGGCCTTATCCACTAGCAAATAGGCGGCTAATCCCACCTTCTCTTTCTCAGTACAAGCCATGTATCCGAATGACTTAGTGACCGCTTTCATCCAGTTCTCCGCGGCTACTGGATCACTGTCCCCTTTGAACTTTGGCGGATCCAGCTTCTTAAACTCCTTTATTAATGCCACACTGCAGTAAGCTGTAGGATCTCGCCTCTCATTAGCTGGAACTGGTGGGGGTTGTACCACAGAAGTAAGAGGTACTGTAGGGGTAACTGCCGGTGCACTAGCGGCCACGTCCGAAAATTTAGCCATAAACTGGGTGAATATTGCGGACATGTTTTACATATGTTTCTCCATTTTAGCTAGCCTCGTATTCGGGCTATGCGGTGGAGAGGGTTGAGGAGACGGAACTGGGGGCTTTTCAGTGTGACCCCGTCCTCTTCCTCTTCTAGTACCCCTCCTTCGAGTACTCATTCTATTAAGATTATGATCAAATAACAACATTTAGTATAACCTTAAGCCGTTATACTACTTAAAAATCAAGTAAGCTAGTATAGTACATTGGGGAATTACTCTAATTCTAACTTATTGACATCGACAAACTTCAGTCGAATCTGCTCTGATAGCAATCTGTGACGTCCTCGTCACTAACCAAATAACAACTAACTTTCATCTCAAATAACAAATAAATCGACTAGTTTATCCGATGTCAATCTCCCTTACTCTTATGCTTTAGGCATTTCTATCAGAGTATAATATTCATTTTCACATGCATAAAATTTTTCATTTATAAACATGTGCCATATACATCAGGATCTCAAATATTCATACACCCTAATCCCCAACATATACAAAACTGTAGCATTGTACTGTACATTAACCGAAGTAACGGCCGACTAAATATACCTTCAAAGGATAAGTAGGAAGCATGCTTCGAAGGTATCTCAAAAATCCCGAAATGAGCTCCTCTATCCGGAGCGGAATTACTTCAAGTAATCTGTATGAAAATAATTGTAAAGGGGTGAGTTTACGCTCAGTAAGAAACTCATGTAAAAGAGCGTACTATATCATTATATGCAGTTTTCCTGCTTGGCTCTATAATGTCATGTAAAATCATTATAAAGCATAGTGCTTATATTTCTTTCGCAAATATCAAATATAAATAAATCATGCTTTCAAATATTTCCACGGATCTCAAATCACATGAAATCAAGTAGGCAAATACAAATATTTTCAAATAGATGGGAGACAATTTATATCCAATAGATTCATGCACCAAGTAATTCTCATCGTGGATACCGCAAATATATCCTTTAAGGATAATCCAGAGAGATAATGGATACAGCAAATATATCCCGTAAGGGATAATCCAATAGATAAATCTCATAAGGATACCGCAAATATATCCCGTTAGGGATAATCCTGAGAGATATCGAATAAATGGCGTACCCACGTATGGGCCAGGGATCCTCCCCAAAGCCGAATCAAATAAGAGACTCATGGCCATTGTCTATATCCCACAGTTTCACTAGTCAGGTGCCGTACTGCGGGTCTGAGGGCTGGACTAGAGCTCTTCAGTCAAATACAAGTAACAAATAATGTGCATGCTCTTTTGAGAGATTTATAGTCTCCAAAACCTTGTTCATATAGGTTTTAAACAAGTATGAATATCCTTTCTTAAAACAGGTTCTCAAAACCTTTCTTTCAAATAGGCAGTCGACTGGTCATATATGGCAGTCGACTGCTACCCCATGTTTTGCCTTATTGAATTTCTTTCCCTTTTTGAAATTCAATTATTATATTTTTCAAAATACAAATAGGGCAGTCGACTGGTCCCAAATTGCAGTCGACTGGTTTTGAAACAGAATGTTTCTCGAGAATTAGCAATCGACTGGCCCCCCTTGGCAGTCGGCTGGTTTGAAACAGAATGGTTTCTGAAAAATGGCAGTCGACTGGCTCCCACGGCAGTCGACTGGTTTGCATCCATTTTCGAAAAACGGCGTTTTTGATGTCTCTAGGCAGTCAGCTGCTACTTAAGGCAGTCGGCTGCTCCTAACCTAATTGGTACTAGGAAACAAGTCCGAAAATGTCATTTTCCTGCGAAGAAACAGCTGGTACTTCTCTCCAAATCACATCAAAACATACTAAAACATGCGGACATAGTCACCTTACGTCCGTTACATAAATTCCTTACCTCAATTAACAATTAATCCACAAGTTGGTTGCACCAACACTTGTCCTTTTTCCACTTCTTCAAGCTGTAAACATCATGGCAAATTTAAACTTTAATAAACCTATTCTACCAACTCCATACAATACCAAACCATCAATAAAATCAACTAAACCTTCTAACTTGCTTACCTTTGCAATTAACCAAATCTTTGAATTTTGAGATCTACTTAACCACTTGGATTCACTCTCTCATATTAAAGGCATAGGTTAAGCTATCGACAAGGATCGTTTTTCGTTAGAGAAGCTTAACGAATCGATGGTATGAGATGATGGTTTGTCAAGGTGAGAAACTTGGACACTTAGAGGAAAATATGGAAGCAACGAGAGTGATGGGGAAATGGGGCTGCCGACCTTGGCGGGAAGAGATGATGATGAGTCATGCAATTCCATTAAATGCCCATTAATGCATGCTCATCATCTCAGCCATTGACCACCTCCTTTGACTCTTTTTGACCATTAATTGTTTGACCCTCAATTCCTTTAATTCCCTTTATGTCCCATGCATCATATATATATATATATCAGAAATTCATATTTATTCCATTAATTCAAGTTGGAAAACTGTACAATTAAGGGAAAATTATAGAAAATTGGGGATTTCACAGCCATGCCTCAGTGCTTTAAGCATAGCTATACTCATCTGCGAGCTAATTCTCTCAACTCCGTGTACTTCTTATATGTGGAGTTAAAAACAAAGGGGTGAGCGATTCATACGCTCAGTAAAGGAAATATATGCTACTTTAAAATAAGCAAAACTATATATCACAACACATTTATTCTTTTCTTAATAATAACCCAAAAGAAAAGACAATGAATTATAGTAAACAACTCTCTTAAAACACCATTCAAATCACTGGCTAACAGTTTACTTTAAAATGTAGTAAACACTATATAGGATTTCAACAAATTCTCACAGTAAACAAAAATTGATAAGTTGAGACTAGGCAACAATTAAATCATGCTATCATCGTTCCCCTTCCCCCTTGCGAGAACGGAATCTGCCGCTTTTGGGGTGCACTCGTAGGCCATCGCCCCTCACGGCTATCTCAGATCTATGGCCATAATCTATAGTGGTCCTCGGGTCCACTTGCCAAGTGACCTCGAGACCGCTGATGACTTGGCGGGTCCATCAGCCCTGTGACGCCCTGAGGTGCACTCGTTGGTCCAACGACCGAGCCACCGCCCCAGGTGGGTCACGCAATAGTAATGCATGAACTAGAGGCCTAACGTCTCAAAATCAAATTATATCTCATGAAAAACCTTTAAGGAATCATTTCATAATGTCATCGTTTTCTTTCCAAAAAGCTTTTAAAAACAGCCCGCAATCTCACCGAATTCTGTATGAGAGAGTCACGGGTTAAACTGACTTGCCATGGCTAGTTCACCCATGGTCAACTCACCCTTTGGTCAACTTGCCCAAAAACATAATGAAACAATTCATTTTTCGTTGAAAAATTTTGGAAAAAGCGAAACCTGTTCGCCATGGTCGACTCGCCCGATATGGCTCGCCCATGACAGTTCGCCCAAAGCGGAGAACCTGTGTTCGCCCGCCAACTTGCTTTTAAACTTGAAAATCAAACCGGCTCGCCCTCAGTGGCTCGCCCAGTAATCAACTCGACAAGACGGGGAATTAGTATTCGCCCGCCACTTAACTTTTCAAAACAGAACTCTCTCATTGATAGCGGTTTGCCCGCCTTAAATTTAAAACAAAGGGCCGCTCGCCCAAACACATTAAAACGAGTTCACCCGCCTTCAAAACTAGAGACGATTGTATAAAAAATATAAAAGACCTTGGCTCGCCCGCCATTACCAATTCGCCCATTATAAAAATACAAGGGCTCGCCCGCCCTGTATCAGTTCACCCAAAACAGCATAGGGGTCGACTTTTAGCTCGCCCGAATCAAAAATAATTATCAAATAACTTTCCTCAAACAAATGCATGTCAGAAAACAAAGCATTTAACTTATAGTTTTCATAAAATTTACTCCACAAGACATGCATCACTTCACACACATCTCCTTTACCTGGTTTAACGAAGCTTTGCTTCGCCCTGCTTCCTGCTCGCCAATAGCCATTTCCAATTATCGGCTACAAATAATTATAAATTCTATTAATATTTCTTTTTTTTATATCACTTGGCGAGATTGAAATAAAACAAATGACTACTCGCCCAACAGAGATCTAATTAGCCCAACCGAGTTCGCCATTCGCCAAAATGCTTACACGTGGGCGTTCGCCCGCCATTACTCGACAACAATATATATTGGAGTTCGCCCATTATTTACTTCGCCCAGCTTTTATTGGCTTAAATATGGGAGTTCGCCCACATTTATACTCGCCTAATGCCTTACGCATTTGAGCTCGCCCATGAATTCATTTCACTAGAATTGGGCGATTTCGCCCATTAACACAGAATTTAGCTTGGCGAGTTCTTTATTATCCACTCGCCCTCATTGGCGATTTCTAATTTTCCTGATGGGCGATCACTATAGTCGCCATTCTCGTCACTTATTCCATTATTTTCCTTGTTTTCATATTCTCTAAGGATTTGACTAAAAACAAAACTGTATCTATGTTTATTACTTCATAAAACATAGAAATCTATCATTGAGCATCAAGAAATCCTCAGAAAATATGAAACTCACCTCAACCAACTGCACTTCCAAAACAGATTGCTTTCCATCTCATGTTGGCCTTCCTTTGCCTATTCTTTTAGCTCATCAAGTTAAGAAGAAAAGGTTTTGCAAGCTGTTTTGCTTGTTTAGCCAGCTTAAGGGTGAAGCTTATTAGATCAACCATAGCAGAAATGGAAGGAACAGAACCTCGCAGTTGCATAACCCTCGTAAGGAAAATGAATTTTGCTAAACAGATTTGCCTCAAGTGTTTCTTCTTATATAACCCTGCTCAACCAATCACTAGCTACCGCCTGTCCCTTATCTGCTTCTTTCATCATTTCACGTCCATCACTCCTTTAATGCATGAAGAAAAATGAAGCACAAGTGGCGTGAAAGTCTCCCTTTCACACTCTTTTTCTTCTGCTGCAGACTTTGTTTACTTCCTCAACCAATAAGGCTGGCGCCTTTATTGACTTTAGCATTCTATCTATTAAATGTCTTCAACCGTATCACTTGCAAGTCAATTTTGGCTGCTAATTGTTTTGAAGACATTTTCCTTTGTTCACACATGCTTATTCCCGGTCTTCACCTCGCCTTGAGACATCAGCTCGCCACACTACATCAGTTCGCCAACAATCACAGCTTATTGCTCTACTCGCCCACTTGCAATTATAGGGGAAATCAATAGTCTTCGCCACGTTGGGCGATTATCCAAAGAAACTAAATTGGCGAACACATTAGTCAATAAGATGAATATTCATACTCGCCCTCAACAACTGGCTACAAGCCTTTATCTTACTCGCCCTTTGGCGAACTGTACCATATCGTTGCCCATAATCACCATTGGGCGATCACGCTCCTCGTCACACACGAGCCATCACCATACAAATCAACTTGGCGTAGTCAACTATTCATCAAACAAAAAGGCAAACAATCAGCTTGCATTATCAACTCGCCACCATCAACCCGCCACACTTATTCCTTGGGCGATCAGGCGGCACGTCACATTGGGCGATCACCGGGTATGGCTCAACTCGCCCGCTTTGCCGCATATTGGCGAACTCATCTGTTCGCCGGTACAACTAATCAACCTCCATTGGCGATTAGCCTTGCTCGCTCATTGGCGAACATACTACCTTCTCGCCCTTTGGCGAGCTGAACAACATTCTCGCCTATACATTATTTCACCAAAATTGCTCCATTCTCATCTCATGATAACGAGCTTTTCAACTAAGTGGAAATCAATGTTCTTTATTTATTTAATTTCCAATATCCATTTTATGAGATTAAGGTCTACAGTAGGGTAAAATCAGATCTTACACAGACCTCTAAATAGATCGACTTAATCACTTTCGATCTTTTTATCCTTATACTACATTGCATCACACAACAATGCATCGTGTATAATTTGAATATCATGTACTATTAGTCCATACTCACATCAATCTCATAGTACATCATGTCCAATTGAGATATCATATCAAGTCACTTTACGTTTCATATTCATACTTCTGTATTCTATCATCTCATATCACTTCCCATATTGAGGATGATGATCACGGTGGTACGAAGTCATAATTCTCTTCGAGTATATCCTATATTCATGAATCATATCATATTATGACATCATGTAGATGAAATATCATTACCACTGAGTCATGATACTTCTAATATATTCTTCATGTTTTTGTACTATATAAGGTTATGACATAGCTTATGTAAAAAGCATATTATTATATCATAATTTAGTAGGCAACTTATGTAACTTTATTGTATAAACCGTTATCATTTCAAATCATATCATATATACTTTAGAACATGCTCAACATATAAATTTTCAATTCATTTCATATTTACTTTTAAGACATGGTAGGAACATGTACAATTTCAAATCATGTATTCGTTTTTAGAGCATGTCTAAAACATGTGCGGTTTTAAAACATTTTTCATATACTGTAAGTCATATCAGGTTTAGAGTTCATATCAAATCAAGCTATACTCTAGATCGCATGTCATGTCAAGTTCGACACAAAATCATATATAAATCATATAAGTGTCGAAATCATATCACATGTACTTTTAAAACATGTACTGTTTCAAAATATATTTCATTTCAAACATGTCTCATGTACTGTATAAATCATGTCAAGTCTAGAGTTCATATCAATAAAATCATACTCTAGACTTCATATCATATCGGTTAGAGACTAGGCTAGATCCCTATCACTCTATCAATAAAGACTTAAATCACTATGGCTAGCAGTGAAAATTATGTCATCGTCTCCTGGAAACCAACTAGGGCGCTATCTATGGTTTAACATATTGGTACTCGTTCATTATTCCGACTTGATGCCCAATTTCATCCACTATCACCAAATCAATTCACTGTTTTCAGATTAATTTTCATATAACCCGTATAATATAATACCATGCTAGAATTATCTGTAAAGGTATTATCAAATCAATCTTAGATTAGCAGTTTACCCACTTAAGAGATTTGGCCCATTTCCACTATCAAACAGTGTTCCAAGACATTTTATATCAGAATATCAAATTTATACAATTGTCGATTTTATTATTTAAGACCTATTCCAGAGTTATAACTGAAATCATATAATCACATGTTTGACACTCATTTATTTGAATCTATCGATGTTTGGATCATATCGTAATTCGACCTCAATTTCAATAAGGTTATGTATGCACAAGTCATACATTTGTTATAACTTGATATCACAACTATCCATCGTATACCACAATATTGATACTAAGACCCCTACCACAACTGTAGGTCCACCTATGATCTCTCGTATATTTGGAAATACAATGTAATATAATAAAATCCTCTCAACATTGACCTCTCGCAATGTCTGTGTTATCACGTTTTAAAAACTACTCCAACATCAAGAATCGAAATCAATTAATTTTAAAATCATCGCTACGTCAATAATTCCACAATTAAGTTATTCAGCCATCTAAATTACAAGTTCGATATTCTCTTCCAGGCTATATCACATAATCATTGTTACTTTTATCAATAAATCGACTAATCGATATTCCACCTCAATCTCGACTTGGTAATCAATTCGTGATATTAAGATAAATCTATTTATAGATTCTAGAAGGCATACATCATGTGACTCATCATGTTATCATACTCAATCATTTACCTTCTCAACTATTCCAAAAATCAAGTTTTCTGGCAACATGATAAAGTCCTTTCAAAACTTATCTTTTGATAATTCTTTCCAAAATTCCATATATACGAGAAAACTTAACATTTTTCATCAAACATTTTTATATAAATTTTGGCAGCATAACGGCTTAATTTTATCAAAACCTCTTGCAAGGAAATATAGTTTATAACCACACAGCAGTTGATTCTCACCATTTATTTATTTCTTACTAAGACCCCTACCACCAATTGTAGGTCCTCTTAGTATTTAAAAATCATTTCAATATGAAACTTATCAAAAATCATAATTCCAAATCATATAATATAATGCTACTAATGCTTTATAAAAGTATCTTACCAATTCGCCTCAAGCTTAGTCATTAAGCCACATTTGAGCCTAGCCGAAATCTTACACCTCAACGCTTGAAACCTTAATTAAATTCAACAACACATCCACGCTTTAGAAAATAATAATTTAAAATTCAATAATCTTTATGACTAAGCATAAACTCATATACTGCCTCCTTACCCATTTTCCTTTCTTCTTCTCTTTTTTTTCTTTTTTCTTTCTTCTTCTTTCTTCTTCTCTTTTTTTTCCTTTTTCTTTCTTTCTTTCTTTTTCTTCTCTTTCTTTTTTCTTCTCTTTCTTTTTCCTTTCCTTCCTTTTTTTTCTTTTTCTTCCTATTTTTTTCTGTTCTGTTTTTGTTTTTGTTTTTTTTTCTGGCCAAACCGGTTCGGACCGATTCTGCCGGTTACCCCTTGCTGGCTGGTTCAGCCTCTGGCGACCACCATCTCCGGTGGTTCAGCCACTCTATAGCATCCCACGGTTGCTACGAAGCCGGATCTGGCCTCCATTTCCCGAGCGACGGCATCGGTGGTGGCGGATTTGGGCGGTGATTTTTGGCCTCTTTCTCTTCTCTTTTCTCCCTCCTTCACCGCCGGCCACCTCTTTTCCTTCCCTTTACCTCCGTCGGTGTCGAGCTTGGGGTGGCGGTGCCCGGATCGACTGGCACCGCCGTTTCCTTTTTCTCTTTTCCTTTTAGTTTCACTTTGCTTCTTTTCTCCTTTTCTTTTTCCACTCGTCGCCGGCCGGTTTCTCCTTTCTTCCTTTTCTGTTCACCGACGGCGTCACTCTCTCTCTCCCTTCTCCTTCCTCTAGGTCGGCCGGCTCTTTCCTTCTTGTTTCGCTAAAACAGGAGGAAACAAAGGAATCGGGTTTTCCTGATTCCCTATTTCGTTTTACTTTTTTTTAATAATATATATTATTATATTTATAAATAAATATTTATAAATATAATAAATAAGAATAATAACTATATATATACTCATTATAATTATACATATAATTATAAATAATTTATATAAATACACTATTATAATATGTATTCAACATATTTTTTGTATTAAAATACATATATACGTATATATACTTTTCACAATTTAACATAAAATAATATTTGTATTTATATATATGTATATATATATATATATAGTACATAACATATACACATGTGCTTATATAAAACATATAATATATATTTATTAAAAGTATATTTATATAATATCATTATATAAATATAGCAAAATACATATTTTTATTTCTTATTAAGTCTTGAATTTCTTAATATCCAGATTTATTTTCTCCATTTTCATTCTTGTTTAATTTGAATTTCAATTTATCCAAATTAAGTTTTTCGGATATTAATATTTATTTAGAAATTCTCGGTTTTCACATTTATGGCCATAAATCTCATCTCTCTCAGCCCCACTGATCAGGTGTGACTGAGCCCTGTCCACGACTATTGTCAAACAAGCATCTCTGCCTAATGAGTAATCTCTAATTAGGCGGTTTCCACTATGCTTTATTGAAATTAACTCTTTTAGGGTGCCTATAGTCTCATAAAACATTTAAACATTTCATTTTTCTTATGAAAATAGTGTAAAGTATGCAACACGTTTCTTTAAGATCATTTACATATATAAATACATACACTTACACTATATATTCAGTCTTTTCAAAATGATTCAAACATTTATTCATATAAGTATCGTATGAATAATTCCTTTCCGAATCTCAAGTTATAAACAAAGCATGCTTAAAAGCAATATAATTTAAAACATGAGTTTATAAAAGTATAATGTAGTACCTATGTAATGTATCAATTCAATATCATTTGGTACATGAATAACCATAATGCCAAGTTCTACTAGTATCTCCTTCTCAAAACACCTTAATGTAACACCTATATCCACTTCAAGATCGTTACATATTGCACTTTAAATATCTCAATTCCCTCATTTTGATTTTTGTAAGATTGTGTTTAATAAAATCAATTTAAATAAAAATGAACTCATCATGAACCTATTCCGTAGCTCATTCAATCACAGTGTTAATAATGTTCAATCATTTTGTCACCTATCATCATACCATAACCATATCATTCCTTATATATTAGTGAGTCTCAATCTTTAATCATCTCCATCATGACACAATCCTAAATACACTTATACAATATAATTCTAACTTTGAATTATATAAACGTCTTACCAACTCCTTTGCTCGATGCTCGTGTGTCGAGCCTAGTTTGGCTTGGTTGTCGTCTTAGTGCCATGCTACACTTTTAAACATGATCGTACCGAATTAGTGCCAATTTACAAGAATCATTATCTAATTAAATTTTATAATTTGTGGCACTCCAGAGTTGTCTTACCAAGTTGTAGCTTGACGTACGTAAAAGCCTATCTTTGCATGCATGCACCAAATTTTGCACGTACACTTTTAAACATTAGTAATTTACTTAGTATAAGTTTAATAAAATTCATAATATATACATATTTTAAATTTGAACGATATTGGTTTACCTATAAACCCGAGCTAATGCATATATAATTGCTTTTCCTTAAATATATATATATTTCATTTCTTTTCATTTCGTTTTTCTTTCTTTTCTTTCTTCGTTGGCTAAATCCATCTTGGCTCAATCTTCCGGCCCCTTTGCACCTATTTCTTTCTTTTATTTTCTTTGATGCCTTTTTAAACTCTTTTCTATGGCTCTTGATCAGTCTATATATATATATATACACACACACTTTCCTTCGACCAAAGATCATAGTACTCAATCCTTGTTTCGCTCAAAGTCTCGAGAATGAAGTTTCTTTTCGTCTCTGTTTACAGCAGCTTAAAACCATTCATCATTTATCATTTCATCCTCTGCCAACAGCCACCATGTGTAGACACTAATTGTAGCCAACGTGTCTCTTTTTCCAGTACCTGAAACTACCCAAGTCAACCACCAAAACACCATTTGTGCATCCCTTAAACAGCCCTTCAATCTGTCGTGCTTACAGCAGCCTATTCCGCCACTTTTGCCACTGAACAAGACCTTGCTAAGAGCCCCAAACAGTAGTAACTCCTCCACATTTTCTCCTATACATAGCCCTGTTGTAATAGTACTTAACACACCTTAAAAGTAGCACCAACTGCCCTGGTTTAGGCCACCAAACCAACGTACAGCTTTACCTTTTAAACACCCCTGTCCAACCACTCTAAACACTACTCATGGCAGCCCTTCTCCTAACGTCAGCTGCGGGTTCCTTTGCTTCAGATTTCAATTCAACAACCTTGCTTTCCCTCGCCATCGGATTGCCCTGTTTCCACCTAAACATTCCTGCTCCACGCCTAAACTGTACCGCTGCACCAAGCTCCAAAAAAAATGCCACTGTCTAACCCCTATAATCAGCGCCTGCGACACCCAAACACCAACCCTTGGTCGGATTTAACCCAGCCACTTGGTCCTCACTTTTTCAGCCCTGTAAACCGCCTTTCACTACCTCTAACACTCAACCCTTAAACAGCCTCACATTGTCAGCTAGAACTCGTGCTTCCAACAGCCTTACCACAACCTAAATCTGCCCTAAATTTGGCCTCCCCTATGCAGCCAAATCTTGACCAAGCCCCTTGCATTTTCAGTCTATCGAGAGCCTCAAACAGTCGCAAGAAATTTCCTGGTCCGGGCCTCCCTCACGCATCACCCAGCTTTGCTTCAGATTCTTCATCCCGCATCGCCTTTTGTCTCGTCTCTCCCTCACAAGTCACCATTCTTCGTCTCAACTCTGCCTTTAGGTTTTTGTCTCGTCTTCTTCTTCTTTGAACATATGTATTTATTTATTTGTCTAAGCATCCGGTAATGAGAAAGTGATGAGGACGAGAGAGAGACAAGGGAAGAGGATGGGATGAAAAGTGGAGAAAGTTTAGAAAGGGCTGCAAGAAGGCGTGTGATGAAGAGGAAGGTATGGGTAGGTACTAGGTTTTAGTTTTAGGAGTATGGGTGTTCTGCTAAGAGGCAGATGGCAAAGCACTAACTCATTTTTTTTTCTTTTTTATAATATATTTATATAAAAATATAAGATATTTATATTATAAGATATTTATATATATTTCATTATATTTATTATATTTATTATTTTTTATTTATTTATTTTTCATTTATACACTTATGTTTATTCTTATATTTATTGGTATGTACATATATTTATACTTAGTATACTTATTTAAAATTCCTTGTTCTTTCAAGCATGTCTATATCTAATGTATGTACATTTCCAACTATATAGATATAGATATAGATATAGATATAGATATAGATATATATATATATATATATGTATATATGTGTGTATCTATTTATATTATTATTATTTTTTTTTTGCCAACAACTTCTTGACCTAGTTGTCAAAGATGATTTGTGACATATTGTAAGTCTAGCGTTCAAATCCAAGCACCTTCATTCCCAGTTATTTAATATTCCTCTTATAACAAAAAAATATTATTTTTCCTTTACTTGATCCTTTATTTTAATTTATTTTATATTATTTATTTTACTTATTTATTTATATATGTATTTATACATGTACGTACGTATGCATGCATGCATGTTGCATGTATGCACGTCACATGCATGCATGTTGCATGCAATTTAATTGGTACGTGTGTATGTGGAATTCACATACTTCATTCATGTGAGGCCCGTATCCTAGTGGCCCATACCTCACTCATCCGTATTGTCCGCTTTGGGAGTATCATGTGGGGCCCCCTCACGGATTTCTTTCGCGTCCGCCGTGACTCGAACCCCTTACCACTTGTAAGTGTAAAGTCACGACTAACCATTGGACAATCTGTGACGTCCTCGTCACTAACCAAATAACAACTAACTTTCATCTCAAATAACAAATAAATCGACTAGTTTATCCGATGTCAATCTCCCTTACTCTTATGCTTTAGGCATTTCTATCAGAGTATAATATTCATTTTCACATGCATAAAATTTTTCATTTATAAACATGTGCCATATTCATCAGGATCTCAAATATTCATACAACCTAATCCCCAATATATACAAAACTGTAGTATTGTACTGTACATTAGCCGAAGTAACGACCGACTAAATATACCTTCAAAGGATAAGTAGGAAGCGTGCCCCGAAGGTATCTCAAAAATCCCGAAATGAGCTCCTCTATCCGGAGCGGAATTACTTTAAGTAATCTGTATGAAAATAATTGTAAAGGGGTGAGTTTACGCTCAGTAAGAAACTCATGTAAAAGAGCGTACTATATCACTATATGCAGTTTTCCTGCTTGGCTCTATAATGTCATGTAAAATCATTATAAAGCATAGTGCTTATATTTCTTTCGCAAATATCAAATATAAATAAATCATGCTTTCAAATATTTCCACGGATCTCAAATCACGTGAAATCAAGTAGGCAAATACAAATATTTTCAAATAGATGGGAGACAATTTATATCCAATAGATTCATGCACCAAGTAATTCTCATCGTGGATACAGCAAATATATCCTTTAAGGATAATCCAGAGAGATAATGGATACAGCAAATATATCCCGTAAGGGATAATCCAATAGATAAATCTCATAAGGATACCACAAATATATCCCGTTAGGGATAATCCTGAGAGATATCAAATAAATGGCGTACCCACGTATGGGCCAGGGATCCTCCCCAAAGCCGAATCAAATAAGAGACTCATGGTCATTGTCTATATCCCACAGTTTCACTAGTTAGGTGCCGTACTGCGGGTCTGAGGGCTGGACTAGAGCTCCTCAGTCAAATACAAGTAACAAATAATGTGCATGCTCTTTTGAGAGATTTATAGTCTCCAAAAACCTTGTTCATATAGGTTTTTAAACAAGTATGAATATCCTTTCTTAAAACAGGTTCTCAAAACCTTTCTTTCAAATAGGCAGTCGACTGCTACCCCATGTTTTGCTTTATTGAATTTCTTTCCCTTTTTGAAGTTCAATTATTATATTTTTCAAAATACAAATAGGGCAGTCGACTGGTCCCAAATGGCAGTCGACTGGTTTTGAAACAGAATGTTTCCCGAGAATTAGCAGTCGACTGGCCCCCCCTTGGCAGTCGGCTGGTTTTGAAACAGAATGCTTCTGGACAAATAGCAGTCGATTGGCTCCCCCTGGCAGTCGACTGGTTTGAAACAGAATGCTTTCTGGAAAATGGCAGTCGACTGGCTCCCATGGCAGTCGATTGGTTTGCATCGATTTTCGAAAAATGGCGTTTTTGATGTCTCTAGGCAGTCGGCTGCTACTTAAGGCGGTCGGCTGCTCTTAACTTAATTGGTACTAGGAAACAAGTCCGAAAATGTCATTTTCTTGCAAAGAAACAGCTGGTACTTCTCTCCAAATCACATCAAAACATACTAAAACATGCGTACATAGTCACCTTACGTCCGTTACATAAATTCCTTACATCAATTAACAATTAATCCACAAGTTGGTTGCACCAACACTTGTCCTTTTTCCACTTCTTCAAGCTGTAAACATCATGGCAAATTTAAACTTCAATAAACCTATTCTACCAACTCCATACAATACCAAACCATCAATAAAATCAACTAAAACCTTCTAACTTGCTTACCTTTGCAATTCACCAAATCTTTGGATTTTGAGATCTACTTAACCACTTGGATTCACTCTCTCATATTAAAGGCATAGGTTAAGCTATCGACAAGGATCGTTTTTCGTTAGAGAAGCTTAACGAATCGATGGTATGAGATGATTGTTTGTCAAGGTGAGAAACTTGGACACTTAGAGGAAAATATGGAAGCAACGAGAGTGATGGGGAAATGGGGCTGCCGACCTTGGCTGGTAGAGATAATGATGAGTCATGCAATTCCATTAAATGCCCATTAATGCATGCTCATCATCTCAGCCATTGACCACCTCCTTTGACTCTTTTTGACCATTAATTGTTTGACCCTCAATTCCTTTAATTCCCTTTATGTCCCATGCATCATATATATATATATATATCAGAAATTCATATTTATTCCATTAATTCAAGTTGAAAAACTGTACAATTAAGGGAAAATTACAGAAAATTGGGGATTTCACATTCTCCCTACCTTAGAGAATTTGGTCCTCCAAATTCAAGTAAGGTTATGTTTTAAAACAATTCCGGGTATCTCTCTCTCATCAAGTTCTCTAGTTCCCAAGTAGCTTCTTCTGTCATATGGTACTGCCAGAGAACTTTAACCAGTGGAATTGTCTTAGACCTTAGTACCTTATCTTTCCTATCCAAAATCCGAATCGGTTTCTCCACATAACTCATGTCTTCTTGAATCTCCAAAGGTTCATATTCAATGACATGAGATGGATCCGGATTATACTTCCGAAGCATCAATACATGAAAGACATTGTGTACTCCCGATAACTCCGGAGGTAGTGCCAACCTATAGGCCACATCTCCAACACGATCTAGGATCTCAAACGGTCCGATATAGCGAGGACTTAATTTACCTCGTCGGCCAAATCTCATAATCCCTTTGGATGGAGAGACTTTCAAAAACACATAATCTCCAACCAAAAACTCAAGTGGCCTCCGTCGAACATCTGCATAGCTCTTTTGTCGATTCTGAGCTGTCTTAAGTCTTTGACAAATCAGTTTAACATTCTCAGATGCTTGTTCGACTAAATCTGGAGTCAATAACTTGCGCTCGCCCACTTCTTCCCACCCAATCGGTGATCGACACCGTCTTCCATACAAAGCCTCGTATGGTGCCATCCCGATGCTTGCATGATAGCTATTATTATAAGCAAACTCAGCCAATGGCAGATGGTCGTCCCATGAGCCTTTAAAATCCAAAGCACATGCTCTCAACATATCCTCGAGCGTCTGAATAGTGCGCTCGGACTGCCCATCAGTCTGCGGATGAAAAGCTGTGCTAAAATTCAGCTGAGATCCCATGGGTTCCTGAAAATGTTCCCAAAAGTGAGAAGTAAACCTGGAATCTCTATCCGATGTGATGCTCACTGGAACACCGTGTAGTCTGACGACTTCTCTCACGTATAAGTCTGCCAAAGCGGTAAGTGTATCTGTAGACTTCATAGGTAGGAAGTGAGCTGACTTTGTCAATCTATCCACTATCACCCAAATACCATCATGATTCCTCTTGGTTCTGGGTAATCTCATAATAAAGTCCATCGTAATGTGTTCCCATTTCCACATAGGTATAGGTAGAGGATGTAACAATCCTGCCGGTCTCTGGTGCTCTACCTTAACCTGCTGGCATGTCAGACATTTTGCTACAAACTCAGCTATGTCTCTCTTCATGCCATTCCACCAATACACCTTGCGAAGATTGTGATACATCTTCGTGCTTCCCGGGTGTAATGTGTACCTAGTGGAATGTGCTTCTGTTAGGATCAACTTCCTCAATTCATTATCCTTAGGAACACATATACGGTTATTAAACCTCAACATCTCATCCTTACCCATATGGAATTCTGAGGTCATACCCGATTGAATCTCATCCATAGCCTCAATACACTGAGTATCCTCTCTTTGAGCAACCCGGATTCTATCCATCAACTCTGGTTCAACTCTTAAACTAGCCATCATACCACATTGCTCAAGAGATGTAACACTTAAACTGAGGCTTACAAACTGCTCAATCAGTTCGTGTTCTTTTATCATCATATATGCTATCATACCTACATGCTTCCGGCTCAGAGCATCCGCCACCACATTGGCCTTCCCCGGGTGGTACCTGATCTCACAATCATAATCCTTCAGAAGCTCTAGCCACCTTCTTTGCCTCATGTTCAACTCCTTCTGGGAGAACAAATATTTCAGACTTTTGTGATCTGTAAAAATCTGAAATCTCTCACCATACAAGTAATGCCTCCATATCTTCAGGGCAAACACTACTGCAGCTAACTCCAAATCATGAGTCAGGTAGTTCTTCTCATGGTCCTTCAATTGTCTGGAACCATAGGCTACTACCTTATCATGCTGCATTAATACGCATCCCAAACCTTGCCCTGAGGCATCACTATACACCGCAAATCCACCTGAACCACTAGGGATGGTGAGAATTGGTGCAGTCGTTAACCTGCGCTTCAACTCTTGGAAACTTTGCTCACAAGCTTCATTCCATTCATACTTCACCTCTTTGCGCGTCAGTCTCGTCAATGGAGCAGCTAGCTTCGAGAAACCCTCTACAAACCTTCTATAGTAGCCAGCTAAACCCAAGAAACTCCTAATCTCCGTTACCGTCTTTGTTCTTTCCCATTGGACCACCGCTTCAATCTTTGATGGATCAACTGAGACTCCATCTTTACTGATCACATGACCTAAAAAGGAGATTTGGTTTAACCAGAATTCACACTTATTTAGCTTGGCATACAATCCTCTTTCTCTAAGGGTTTCCAAAACAATCCTCAAATGTTGCTCATGCTCTTCCCGTGACCTCGAGTACACCAAGATGTCATCGATGAAGACAATGACAAACTGGTCCAAGTATTGCTTAAACACATCATTCATCAAGTTCATGAATGCTGCGGGTGCATTGGTTGACCCAAACGGCATCACCAAGAATTCATAATGGCCATACCGTGTCCTGAATGCAGTCTTAGGGATATCTTCATCTCGGATCTTCAATTGATGATATCCCGATCTCAAGTCTATCTTGGAGAAGACTTGTGCACCCTTTAGCTGATCAAAGAGGTCATCTATCCTGGGAAGAGGATACTTGTTCTTGATCGTCACTTTATTCAACCACCGGTAGTCAATGCACAACCTCATACTACCGTCCTTCTTCTTGACAAAAAGCACAGGAGCACCCCAAGGGGATACGCTGGGTCGTATGAATCCCTTGTCTAGCAACTCCTGAAGCTGCTTCTTAAGTTCTTCCAATTCTACCAAAGCCATCCGGTAGGGAGCTCTTTGTTGACACCTAATTTTGTCCCATTTTCATTGTTATTATTATTACATATATATGTATTTATTTTTATTTTTCTTATTTATATTATTTTTATTACTTTTATTATTATTATTATTATTATTATTATTATTATTATTATTATTATTATTATTATTATTATTATTATTATTATTATTATTATCATTATTTGCTTATAATTTTATTATTATTTGTTTTATTATTATTATTATTATTATTATTATCATTATTTGCTTATAATTTTATTATTATTTGTTTTATTATTATTATTATTATTATTATTATTATTATTATTACTATTATTTTGTTTTTTGTCCAATCCATCAATCACCATCACTGCCACCACCGGCCACCCTCAGGTCTGCCACAGCCAGCTACTCTGCTAGCCATCCCTTCAACATCAAACCCCTATACCAGTCCCTCTAAAAAAACCCCCATTCAACCAGCAACCACGGGGAGGGACCCGAAGCTTCAAGCTCCCCACTCACCTGAGACCCAAGCTCTCTCCCGTTCAACCACCAAAACCTAAAAAACATCATCCTCACCACCCGGGACCCAACCCCCACGGCTCAAAAACCACCGGAGCCAAACCTCGAACCCACCTCACCACCTAACCCCCACGGCTCAAGAACCACCAGAGCCAAACCTCGAACCCACCTCACCACCGAAACCCCCACTGCCTAGACACCATCATTAAGTTACTTGAGCCTACCCATCCAGCCACCATCAACACCAGTCACCACTCATCACCAACGAAATCACCAACCCTCACCAAACCACCAAACCCGAGACCTCTGGTAACCAAACCAGCTACCACTGGAGCCCCTAATTTCATCCTCACCACCTGAGATCCTCGGCTCACCAGAAACCACTACCCGAAACCCCAAACACACGCACACACAAACCCAAAAACTGAATCCCAAAATCCGAAAATCCCAAACATCAACCACTACCCGAGACCCCTTCAAAACCCTAGATCTAAGATCCAAATCCCCCACCTGCAAAAAAACAAACAAACCACAACAACAGCAAACCGTAGCCAACAACCAAACCATAAAAAAAACAAAAAAAAAGAACTCAGTTTCGGGGAGTTCAGATTTACGGGGTTGGGGCCATTCTTTGACAAAACGAAGGTCAGAAACGGAAAGAGGGAGTGGAGAGCTTTTGAAAAAGGGTTTCCTTTTTGATTTCCGGCTACCGACGACGGCGACCGGCGGCGACACCAGCGGCGGCCGAAAATCGCCTGGTCGGGAGGAGCCTTAAGGGCTCTGAGGATTTTTTTTCTGTTTTGGTTAGAAAATGAAAAAAAAAGAGATAGGTTTTTATAGTGTAAAAAAAAAAGAAGAAAGGAAATTGCTGGTGACCCGCGCGGATCCGGATCCGACCCGGGATCCGCGCGCCCGACCCACCAAAGGAGAGAGGGAGATCCGCACCCGACCCGTGTCCGGCCCAGCAGCTTGGGTCTAGCCATTTGGGCTCTTTTGAAGGTTTTTTGGGTTCCAAGCCCAAATCCATTTAGGTATTTTTTTTGTATTTTTATTTATTTAATATTTATTTGTTTTGTCAAAAAAATGTGTTTTAATTAATCAGAAAATTGAAAATTAAAATTAAAAATTTAAAAATTTAAAAAAAAAGAGAAAAAGAAAAAAGGAATTACTATTATTATTACTATTTGTTATTTGTGTTTTATTATTATTATTATTATTATTATTATTATTATTATTATTATTATTATTATTATTAATACATGTTATAAAATAAAAGTTTTTTGAAATTTTTTCTTTTACTTGTATTTTCTTTAATTATTTGGGATAAAGGCTCTGATGATGATGATGATGATGATTTTGATCAGAAAATGTATAAAATATATATATATATTTAAAAAAAACAAAACAAAGAAAAAGGAAATCACAGAAAATTTAAATTTAATAATAGGGTCCGATGATGGGATGTTACGGAAGTCACAAGTAGTGATTCCTAGCTGATCCCTAGGTGAGAAGAGTCGTACTAAATATTGTCAAAAGTATTGGAATATTTAGTATGATTTTTCAATAATTTAAATTTTTTAAAATAAAATTGAATTTTTAAAATTAATAATAAAATTAAAATTTAATTAAATGAAAGCCCGATGATGGGATGCTACGGAAGTCACAAGTAGTGATTCCTAGCTGATCCCTAGGTGAGAAGAGTCGTACTAAATATTGTCAAAAGTATTGAGGTATTTAGTATGATTTTTCAATAATTTAAATTTTTTAAAATAAAATTGAATTTTTAAAATTAATAATAAAATTAAAATTTAATTAAATGAAAGTCCGATGATGGGATGCTACGGAAGTCACAAGTAGTGATTCCTAGCTGATCCCTAGGTGAGAAGAGTCATACTAATTGTTGCCAAAAGTATTGGAATATTTAGTATGATTTTTCAATAATTTAATTTTTTTTGATAAACATAAAAATAAATAATTTTTTTTCTAAAAAGAAAATAGAAAAAGAAAATAAATAATAAAATCTAAATTAAAATGAAAGTCCGATGATGGGATGCTACGGAAGTCACAAGTAGTGATTCCTAGCTGATCCCTAGGTGAGAAGAGTCATACTAATTGTTGCCAAAAGTATTGGAATATTTAGTATGATTTTTCAATAATTTAATTTTTCAATAAACATAAAAATAAATAATTTTTTTTCTAAAAAGAAAATAGAAAAAGAAAATAAATAATAAAATCTAAATTAAAATGAATGTCCGATGATGGGATGTTACGGAAGTCACAAGTAGTGATTCCTAGCTGATCTCTAGGTGAGAAGAGTCGTACATGATGTTGTCAAAAGTATTGGAATATTTAGTATGATTTTTCAATAATTTAAATTTTAATTAAAAAAAAGAAGAAAATGAATAAGTTTTTTTTTTTAAAAAGGAAATATAAATAAATAAACAAATGAATAAAAAAATTTAAAATTAAAAATTAATTTGCATCATATATTATTTGTTTGCATCATATGCATCCATTTAATTTCCAAATAAGTGTGAATCTTCCGAGGATGAGATTCTGTAGAAGTCACAAGTAGTGATTCTTAAGAAATCTCTAGGTGAGGAAAATTATTTCAAATGCTGCCAAAAGTATTGGAGTATTTGATTTAATTATTCAATACAAAAGAGTTCACGCTCACTTTCGATAAACAAAATCTAACCTTCTTTTTAAATGAAAAATAATTTTGATAAATAATAAAATGCATCAAAAATGAAATAAAAAGGAATTATTTTTAAATATTAAGATAAGACCATTTTATTAAAACCAAAGGATAACACATGATTATTATGGTACCGTTTTTCAATGGGCGTCGTGGTCCTTCCCCACGCGTAACCGTACCCCCGAACCCGATTTTTGTTTTTGCAGACCAAAAATTTGTTTTTTTAATAAAACTTAATTAATTTTGAGATTTTGTTAAAAAGATAAATATTTTTATGTGGCCAATCACACCTAGTCAAAAAAGATTGGTGGCGACTCCATTTTTGTTTTTAAACGTTCTTTTTTCAAAATCGTCGAGCGCGAAGCCGTTACGACAGCTTGGCGACTCCACTGGGGACTTTTTGAGGGTCAAGTCATTCATTAATCATGTGTTATCCAAAGTTTTAATTTAATAGTCTTGATTGATATTTAAACTTAATTCACTTGGATTTTGAAAATAATTTTGTTTGCATTTGCATTTTATGTTATTTATTTTATGTTTTATATTTGTATATACTTGTTGTTAATGAATTGTTGAGACATTTAGGATAGAGATAATAATTTAATTTGAGTTTGATGTGTTCCCTCATACACACACTTGCACTTGCACTTGCATTTGCATAACATGAGCTCTATACCCGGGCTCCGTCCTTCTTAGGAGGGAGTAGAGTACCTTTGCTCTCGTGAGGTAATCACCTCCGCAATGGCAAGCGAAATACTTCCACTCAAATTAAACTTACTAGTCCAGTGTGGATGACAGTGAGGTATAATTTGGGAACCTTTAGATCTTTATATCCCAGCCCAGCATATAAAAAAACCTAGGAGGCCAACCTTAGGTAGAGCCCTGTCCGATTTTGTAGAAATTATCCCGAAATTAGGACACAAGAGGGAACATTATTTGACCTCGTTTCTTGTATCAATAATAAAGGTACTGTGGATTTTGGTTTGAATTGTTCGTAATTTAAGTTTTCGAAATTTTTCTTGTTTTTCAAAAGAGATTTTTAAAAAAAAAACAATAATAATAAAATTGTGGAAAGAGATTTTTTAAAAATAAAAAGAAAGAAATCTAAGTTTTTTATAAAAAAGTATGAGAAATACAATAAAACAAACTTTTCTTTCAAAACAATGAGAATGATTTTTCTTGGAGAATAAAAAGAGAGGAGGGATTTCTTTCAAAAATTTGGACATAAAAATGGAAATAAATAGAAAAATGCACTTTATAAAGTAATAAAAAAGAGAGTTGATATTTTTCTAAATAAAGGTAAAATAGAGTCAACAAAATATTTCCTTGATTTTTTTTTCCTTTTCTCTCTCTCTTTTTTTTCTTTCTTTTCTCTTTCTTTTCTTTTTCTGAATAATTTAAAGAATAAGTTGACAAGAAAAAATAAAGAAAAAATATTTTATTTTATTTTATTTTTGGGTTGTATAGGAAATTTAATGAAAATATAAAAAGATTTGAGTTTTTCTTGAATAAAAAGATGTCAACAAAAATTGTCCTCGAATTTATTTGGTAAAGAATTTAAAGAATAATTTGATTGGGAATAAAAATGAAATAAAAATAATTCTTGGAAAAAATCTACTAGAAAATGTGAATTTTTTCAAGAATAAAAAAAAACTATGTCTGGTACACAAAAAAAAAAAGAAAAAAAGGAAAAAAGAAAAAAAGGATGAAAAAAATGTGTGAAGAGTGTTTAGTTTTAGTTGAAAATTATGTTTTTCTTCTTTCCTCCTTCATGTTGGACTCAGCAACAATAGAATTTGTGTCTAGATATTGTGTATACAAGCATCCATTTTTTTAAGCATGTTAGCATCATATATCATTTTAATTTCATATCATTTCGACATTATCGTGTCTACATATATTGAAGATCATGTTGGGTGCATTTTAGGATCATACAAGTGAAATAAAATAGAATTTGATTTTCATTTATAATTGGGTTTTGCATAGATTGCATTTCGTATATACATGTCTTTCACCAATGCATCATTGTTGTATCATATCTCATGCATTTTTACATCGCATTTCAAAGAGAAAGAAATTCTTTCTGATTTTTATGAAAAAAGAAACTTTTTGGAATATTTTGTGGGGCATAAAATGATTCTTTTTTTTAAAACTTGTCATTTCTACATGTTTCAGATTGATTTTCCAAGTTGATATGTCAAGTTTTCAAACAGGAGGGAATTTTCAATTTTTGTATATCTTACTTTGCTATGCCATTAATTGTTGTAAATAGATTTTTTGAAAATATAGTAGAAAATTTTTCATGTACATTTTTATTTTGATTCGTCATTGTATTTGATATATATATATGGCATTGATTGATTCTTTTTGTAAAGAAATCACATTATATATATATATATATATATATATATATATATATATATATATATATAATGATAAAGCCTCACATGACTAAATCGAATGATCAAAGAAGTTGAACAAAATGACAAAATAAAGAAAGATTGAAGAGAGTTTTGAAAAGTTGATGATTATTATCAGAAAAATTCATCCACTACCTTCTCCGATTGTTTCCATGCCCTAAAATTCTTAAAAGGCCTCCAGGCATTTGAAGCGCCAAAAAAAAAAACCTTGAACTCAAATGATCCATTTTCATCCGATCACAATATGCCATTACAGTGTAATGACCTTTACCTGGGCAATGAACAATGAAATAATCAATTTGATAAAATTCATTTTTGGATTCCTTGAATAATCAAGCATGACACTCTTTTAAATTTGAATTTTGGTAATTTGATATGTGTCGAAATTATGCCAGAAATTCATACTTGTCAGAATTGCCCAATTTTGTTTGAAAAACCACAAACCATGAGATTCCTTAGGCCATTTCTGAATCTTTGATTCATTCATGTGACTGAAACCAAGATTGAGGAGGACAAAGTATCATACCCTCAACTTGCCCAAATGATGCAATACCTTTTTCCTCTCTCGGTAAAAATACCATGGGCAACCCAAAGTTAAATATGCCAATTTCAATAGTTTTCACTAGCTTGGGGGCATTTTGTAGCAATGTTTTGCTGCCGCATGAGTTGCAAAAAAAAAAAGCAAAAAAAAAGGAGAAAAAATGAAACAAAAAAATGAAAAAGAAAAATCAATTGTGACATCATGCACTCAGGATATTCAAATGATTCCAAACAACACAAAAAAGAAAAAGTGAGTGAGAGAGGGAAAGAGAGAGAGGAGAAGAAGAATAAGGAACCAAAATTTGAAAATATCCAAGAAATTCCATCTTGAAAAGCAAAAAAAAAAAAAAAGAAAAGAAAGACAAAATGTTTGACTCTTTTGACTCAAGGAAATTTTCGACAATTTAAGTGACCATGTTTGAAATGACGAATGGCCATCTTTCATCATCCTTTTCACTAATCTAAAATTTATCCATTTGCTACCCTCCTTGAGCCTTATAAGTTCTTTTTAAATAAACCTTGACCAAGGATCACCCTCCACATTGGGGGGCATATATAGAAAAAGACCTTTTTCAAAAGTACGAATGACCGGCCCCAATTCTAAGTCAAAAGGGTTTATCATGTTAAGGGGCAAATGTGAGGTGAATTAGCTTTACAAGATTTTGATTTCACTCCATAAACAAAAAAAAAGGGAGAAAAAAATGAAGAAAAATAAAGAAATTGCAAGAAAGAAAAAGAAAAAAAGAGAGAAAATGAAATGAAGGAGTGGCAAAATAAGAAAGTGACTTGAATAAGTCTTCACATTATACTAAATGATCCTTGGTTGATCACCCTTAAACATGTTTTTGGGCCTTATTATCCATCCTTTCAGAACCCCGAAACCTGGCTTACATTACGTACCTTGAAAAGTCCATTTCGATCAAACGCGGATACTTAAACTGAAGAGATTTTTCCTTGATGAATCATCATAATCAATGAGGCACTTAACTCATTCTCAACCAAGATTATCCTTCAAGAATCTTCACAGTCAATTTTGGATGAATTTCGAATTCTTAAGTGCATGATGGAACAATAAAAAAAAAAGCAAAAAAAAGAAAAAGAAAAAAATTAAGCTTTAGGGTGAAAACCCCAAAAGGGGCAGTCTAGAGCCAAAACGAAAATATTTGTGAGGTCATTTATGGTGCTGGCAAGGTCAAACAAGAAGCGACATTGCGAAATAATTTTGAGACCCGTGAACATCTAAGGCCCTTAAGAGAATGTCCATTTTGATGATCCACTGATCCACTAAAGGGATTGACATAGAACATTGAACCTACTCTCCATTCCCAAATAACTCATCAAAAGTTTTGGCCCATTACGGCTAGTTTTGACAACTATCAAAATGCATAATTTGAAAATTAAAAGAGTGTCAAATTTTGTCTACATCTCAAGATAAACTTTTTCACAAAACCATGATTTTCAAGGAATTCATTATTTTTGAAAAACTTTTGTTTTATTTGTGAGCCTAGATGAGGAAACATTCATCTCATTTTCTATCAGGTTGTAAGCCTTTCTTGCCAAACCAAAACATTGATGTGTGAAACCACCTGATTCATTTGATGAGAACAAATTACCTTCCCCCCACTCCCACCTAAATAGTGATCATCGATCTTCAAGAAACTCAAATGTCATGATTCTTTGTTGCATTTGTGTTTAACTTTCTTTGATCATTGTTGTGTTGAGCAATCTTGTGAAATTAAAAAGTTTTGGATAGATAAACATTTTCAAAAATAAAAGCTGTTTATCTTTTGAATCTGAAAATGGGAAGGATGCTTGAGGCAATTTTGTTTGAAAATTTTTTCGATTGCTAATCAAAATTTTGATGGTGTTTCAAGCAGAAATGAGAGAGAATTTAATAATTATTGTGGCGTAAAGAATTTCTTGTGCCATTTTGGGGGAAAATTTTGTTAGGAAAATTTTGATTGTAAAATGAATTCTTATGGTGTTTCAAAAAGTAATAGTAAATAAAAATGTGATGATTGTCTTGGGGCAACCTTTGTTGCACAGTAAAAAAGGGCTTCAATTGATGAGACAAATACTTTAAGGTAAGGTAGAGGAGAAATAAAAAATGAAAAAGTTTTGGTCAACAAGAAGAGAAACTCGAAAGAAAATTTTGGATAATTGCATTTGCATGAAGCATTTACATTTGCATCTTGATAGAATTCGTTTGCATTCGCATCATGACAAAAGTTGTCTATATCTAAATCATAATAGTTGGCTATTCATTAACATCATTGATAAAGAATTTTGCATTGGCATTGTTATTATTGCATTTGCATCTGCATCAGTGATCATTACATCTGCCAAACATTGAAAATGTGAATATATGAGTTTTTGGATTGAAGAAAAAATAATTTAAAAAAGAGAAGAAAAAGAAAAAGAAGAAAAAGAAAAAGAGAAAAAGAAAGAGAAAAAAAAGATCATTAACATCATTGATAAAGAAATTTGCATTGGCATTGTTGATATTGCATTTGCATTTGCATCAGTGATCATTGTATCTGCCAAATATTGAAAAATGTGAATATATGAGTTTTTTGATTGGAAAAATTAAAAAAAAAAGAGAGAAGAAAAAGAAAAAAGAAAAAAAAAGAAAGAAGAAAAAAAAGAGAAAAAGGAGAGTGGAAGAAATAAAAAGAAATTTCTTGTTGAAAATAATAAAGTGATGAAAATGTAGTTTGAAAAGAAAAGAAGAGATTTATTTCAAACACATAAAAAAAGGTAATATATGAAAAAAAATTTCTTGTTGAAAATAATAAAGTGATGAAAATATAGTTTGAAAAGAAAAGAAGAGATTTATTTCAAACACATAAAAAAAAAGGTAATATATAAAAAAAAGAGTTTTTGAAAAGTGGGAAAGTCAAATGAAGAAGAAGAAAAAAATGAGAAAAGGTAAGTAGAATATTTGAGAAGATGAAAAACAATGAAGAGAGTTTTCACATTGGGAATATTTGAAGAATACTTGAAATGAAAAGTTGAGAGCTTTTAAGATGAATGCACAAGTCAATGATTTTTTATTTTAAATTTTTAGAAAGTGAGAATTCCAAATGTGAGGGAAGACTATTCTAAAAAAAAAAAGAGTGTTTGTGAGCATGAGATGAGAATTCAAGCCCAATGTAACTGGCACTGTTCTGAGGTTTTAAGCCCAGTAAAGTTGGCACCCAAAATGAAAATATAAGCCCAACGTAGCTGGCACCTAGATGAGGTTAAGCCCAATGTAGTTGGCACCGTTGTGTGGTATTAAGCCCAGCGAAATCGGCACATAATTAGAAGAGATTGTTAAGCCCAGTAAAGTTGGCACCCAAGATGAATTTAAGCCCAACGTAGCTGGCACCTAGATGATGTTTAAGCCCGATGTAGTTGGCACCGTTGTGTGGTATTAAGCCCAATGAAATCGGCACATAATTAGAAGAGATTGTTAAGCCCAGTAAAGTTGGCACCCAAGATGAATTTAAGCCCAACGTAGCTAGCACCTAGATGATGTCTAAGCCCGATGTAGTTGGCACCGTTGTATGGTATTAAGCCCAATGAAATTGGCACATTATGAGACGAGATTGTTAAGCCCAGCAAAGTTGGCACCCAAGATGAATTTAAGCCCAACGTAGCTGGCACCTAGATGAGTTTAAGTCTAATGTAGTTGGCACCGTTGTGTGGTATTAAGCCCAGCGAAATCGGCACATTATGAAATGAGGTTTAAGCCCAGTAAAGTTGGCACCCAAAATGAAAATTTAAGCCCAACGTAGCTGGCACCTAGATGAAAATTTAAGCCAAGTAAAGTTGGCACCAAGATAAATTTAAGCCCAACGTAGCTGGCACCTAGATGAAAATTTAAGCCTAGTAAAGTTGGCACCAAGATGAATTTAAGCCCAACGTAGCTGGCACCTAGATGATGTCTAAGCCCGATGTAGTTGGCACCGTTGTGTGGTATTAAGCCCAATGAAATCGGCACATAATTAGAAGAGATTGTTAAGCCCAGTAAAGTTGGCACCCAAGATGAATTTAAGCCCAACGTAGCTGGCACCTAGATGATGTTTAAGCCTGATGTAGTTGGCACCGTTGTGTGGTATTAAGCCCAGTGAAATCGGCACATTATGAGATGAGACTTTAAGCTCAGTTTAACTGGCACCAATTTTTGAACCTAATTAACAGGATGCATGATTTTCAAGGTATGAAATGATTTCCAAGTCCCCGGTAACAATCGTATCTTTTTAAAGTTTCATTGCCTCTGCTGCAAGAGGAGCACATTTTCAGGAAAAATTTAAAGTTTCATTGCCTCTACTGCAAGAGGAGCACATTTCAGAAAAGAACATTTAAAGTTTCATTGCCTCTGCTGCAAGAGGAGCACATTTCAGGAAAAATTTTTAAAGTTTCGATGCCTCTGCTGCAAGAGGAGCACATTTTCAGAAAGGAATTTAAAGTTTCATGCTTCTGCTGCAAGAGGAGCACATTTTCAGGAAGATTTTTAAAGTTTCATTGCCTCTGCTGCAAAAGGAGCACATTTTCAGGAAAAAATTTAAAGTTTCAATGCCTCTGCTGCAAGAGGAGCACATTCCAAAAAGAATTTAAAGTTTCATTGCCTCTGCTACAAGAGGAGCACATTTTCAAAAAGGAATTTTAAAAATAAAAAAAAAGAAAAGAAAAAAGAGGGAATTTTAAGTTTCATTGCCTCTGCTGCAAGAGGAGCTTTCTCGAAAAAAAAAGAAAAAAAAACAACAAAAAACAAACAAAAAGAAATTTAAAGTATCATCGCCTCTGCTGCAAGAGGAGCACATTTCAGAAAAGGAATTTAAAGTTTCATCGCCTCTGCTGCAAGAGGAGCATATTTCAAAAAGGTAAGTTTCATTGCCTCTGCTGCAAGAGGAGCTTCCTCGAAAAAAAAAGAAAAAAAAAACAACAAAATAAAAAGGGAAATTTAAAGTTTCATCGCCTCCGCTGCAAGAGGAGCACATTTCAAAAAAGGAATTTAAAGTTTCATCGCCTCTGCTGCAAGAGGAGCTTCCTCGAAAAAAAAAAGAAAAAAAACAACAAAATAAAAAGGGAAATTTAAAGTTTCATCGCCTCTGCTGCAAGAGGAGCACATTTCAGAAAAGGAATTTAAAGTTTCATCGCCTCTGCTGCAAGAGGAGCATATTTAAAAAAGGAATTTAAAGTTTCATTGCCTCTGCTGCAAGAGGAGCTTTCTCAAAAAAAGAAAAAAAACAAAATAAAAAGAAATTTAAAGTTTCATCGCCTCTGTTGCAAGAGGAGCGCATTTCAAAAAAAAAAGAAAAAAGAAAAAAGACTTTAAAGTATCATTGCCTCTGCTGCAAGAGGAGTGTAAAAAAAAAAAGAAGAAAGGGAAGAAAAAGAGAGAAATGAGTCATAAGCTGGACAAAATTACTGTCAATTGTCTTTGCTCTATTCCTGATCCTCAGCAATGAGCAAAGAGAGGCAGCTGTTGACACATAATTTTGTCCCATTTTCATTGTTATTATTATTACATATATATGTATTTATTTTTATTTTTCTTATTTATATTATTTTTATTACTTTTATTATTATTATTATTATTATCATTATTTGTTTACAATTTTATTATTATTTGTTTTATTATTATTATTATTATTATTTGTTTTATTATTATTATTATTATTATTATTATTATTATTATTATTATTATTACTATTATTTTGTTTTTTGTCCAATCCATCAATCACCATCACTGCCACCACCGGCCACCCTCAGGTCTGCCACGGCCAGCTACTCTGCTAGCCATCCCTTCAACATCAAACCCCTATACCAGTCCCTCTAAAAAAACCCCCATTCAACCAGCAACCACGGGGAGGGACCCGAAGCTTCAAGCTCTCCACTCACCTGAGACCCAAGCTCTCTCCCGTTCAACCACCAAAACCCAGAAAACATCATCCTCACCACTCGGGACCCAACCCACACGGCTCAAAAACCACCGGAGCCAAACCTCGAACCCACCTCACCACCTAACCCCCACGGCTCAAGAACCACCGGAGCCAAACCTCGAACCCACCTCACCACCGAAACCCCCACTGCCTAGACACCATCATTAAGTTACCTGAGCCTACCCATCCAGCCACCATCAACACCAGTCACCACTCATCACCAACGAAATCACCAACCCTTACCAAACCACCAAACCCGAGACCTTTGGTAACCAAGCCAGCCACCACTGGAGCCCCTAATTTCATCCTCACCACCTGAGATCCTCGGCTCACCAGAAACCACTACCCGAAACCCCAAACACACGCACACACAAACCCAAAAACCGAATCCCAAAATTCGAAAATCCCAAACACCAACCACTACCCGAGACCCCTTCAAAACCCTAGATCTAAGATCCAAATCCCCCACCTGCAAAAAAACAAACAAACCACAACAACAGCAAACCGCAGCCTACAACCAAACCATAAAAAAAAAAACAAAAAAAAGAACTCAGTTTCGAGGAGTTCAGATTTACGGGGTTGGGGCCATTTTTTGGCAAAACGAAGGTCAGAAACGGAAAGAGGGAGTGGAGAGCTTTTGAAAAAGGGTTTCCTTTTTGATTTCCGGCTACCGGCGGCGACGACCGGCGGCGACACCAGCGGCGGCCGGAAATCGCCTGGCCGGGAGGAGCCTTAAGGGCTCTAAGGATTTTTTTTTCTGTTTTGGTTAGAAAATGAAAAAAAAAGAGATAGGTTTTTATAGTGTAAAAAAAAAGAAGAAAGGAAATTGCTGGTGACCCGCGCGGATCCGGATCTGACTCAAGATCCGCGCGCCCGACCCGCCAAAGGAGAGAGGGAGATCCGCACCCGACCCGTGTCGGCCCAGCAGCTTGGGTCTAGCCATTTGGGCTCTTTTGAAGGTTTTTTGGGTTCCAAGCCCAAATCCATTTAGGTTTTTTTTTTGTATTTTTATTTATTTAATATTTATTTGTTTTGTCAAAAAAAATGTGTTTTAATTAATCAGAAAATTGAAAATTAAAATTAAAAATTTAAAAATTTAAAAAAAAGAGAAAAAGAAAAAAGGAATTACTATTATTATTACTATTTGTTATTTGTGTTTTTTTATTATTATTATTATTATTATTATTATTATTATTATTATTATTATTATTATTATTATTATTAATACATGTTATAAAATAAAAGTTTTTTGAAATTTTTTCTTTTACTTGTATTTTCTTTAATTATTTTGATCAGAAAATTTATAAAAAATATATATATTTAAAAAAATACAAAACAAAGAAAAAGGAAATCACAGAAAATTTAAATTTAATAATAGGGTATGATGATGGGATGTTACGGAAGTCACAAGTAGTGATTCCTAGCTGATCCCTAGGTGAGAAGAGTCGTACTAAATATTGTCAAAAGTATTGGAATATTTAGTATGATTTTTCAATAATTTAAATTTTTTAAAATAAAATTGAATTTTTAAAATTAATAATAAAATTAAAATTTAATTAAATGAAAGCCCGATGATGGGATGCTACGGAAGTCACAAGTAGTGATTCCTAGCTGATCCCTAGGTGAGAAGAGTCGTACTAAATATTGTCAAAAGTATTGAGGTATTTAGTATGATTTTTTAATAATTTAAATTTTTTAAAATAAAATTGAATTTTTAAAATTAATAATAAAATTAAAATTTAATTAAATGAAAGTCCGATGATGGGATGCTACGGAAGTCACAAGTAGTGATTCCTAGCTGATCTCTAGGTGAGAAGAGTCATACTAATTGTTGCCAAAAGTATTGGAATATTTAGTATGATTTTTCAATAATTTAATTTTTTGATAAACATAAAAATAAATAATTTTTTTTCTAAAAAGAAAATAGAAAAAGAAAATAAATAATAAAATCTAAATTAAAATGAAAGTCCGATGATGGGATGTTACGGAAGTCACAAGTAGTGATTCGTAGCTAATCCCTAGGTGAGAAGAGTCGTACTAGATGTTGTCAAAAGTATTGGAATATTTAGTATAATTTTTCAATAATTTAAATTTTAATTAAAAAAAAAAGAAGAAAATGAATAAGTTTTTTTTTAAAAAAAGGAAATATAAATAAATAAACAAATGAATAAAGAAATTTAAAATTAAAAATTAATTTGCATCATATATTATTTGTTTGCATCATATGCATCCATTTAATTTCCAAATAAGTGTGAATCTTCCGAGGATGAGATTCTGTAGAAGTCACAAGTAGTGATTCTTAAGAAATCTCTAGGTGAGGAAAATTATTTCAAATGCTGCCAAAAGTATTGGAGTATTTGATTTAATTATTCAATACAAAAGAGTTCACGCTCACTTTCGATAAACAAAATCTAACCTTCTTTTTAAATGAAAAATAATTTTGATAAATAATAAAATGCATCAAAAATGAAATAAAAAGGAATTATTTTTAAATATTAAGATAAGACCATTTTATTAAAACCAAAGGATAACACATGATTATTATGGTACCGTTTTTCAATAGGCGTCGTGGGGGTGCTAATCCTTCCCCACGCGTAACCGTACCCCCGAACCCGATTTTTGTTTTCGCAGACCAAAAATTTGTTTTTTTAATAAAACTTAATTAATTTTGAGATTTTGTTAAAAAGATAAATATTTTTAGGTGGCCAATTACACCTAGTCAAAAAAGATTGGTGGCGACTCCATTTTTGTTTTTAAACGTTCTTTTTTCAAAATCGTCGAGCGCGAAGCCGTTACGACACTCTTGATATAGGTTCAGTCCCCGGCACCAATTCTATAGTGAACTTTACTTCCCTATCCGGAGGAAGTCCTGGATGATCATCCGGAAATACCTCGAAAAATTCCTTAACTACTGGAATTTCGTGAAGTGTGGGACGTTTCTGATTTACATCTACCACGTGTGCTACAAACCCTTCACATCACAAATATGTTCTATCAATTAAATCTCAATTAAACCAAACAAGTAATTATGCTTTTGCATTACATATTTGCAAAATTTACAACATAGCTAACGGGAAAGGAGAAAATCACACTCTTAGCATGACAATCTATCATCACATGATTTTCAGCTAACCAATCCATTCCTAATATAACATCAAATCCAGACATATTTAATAGGATTAGGTCAGCTATTGACTCTCTTTCTCCTACCCGTAGCTTACAATTACGATACACTATGTCCATCATTTGGGATTCCCTAAATGGAGTAATTATTTGTAGCAATCCTCCTAACTGCTCAGGCTCAATATTTAATCTCCTAATAGCCATAGGGGAAATAAAAGAGTGCGTAGAGCCTGGATCAAATAAAGCAAGGACATATGTATCATTAAGGTAAATCTTACCATGAATCATCTTCGATGAAGCATCAACGGACTCCTTGTCAATGGCAAATACCCTTCCCTGAGTCACTGGCGCTTTTCCTTTCTCTGCCGTTGTGGCTTTACGCTGGGGTTGTGTGGTCTTAGATTGTGGTTGAGGGATCTTTTCTGACTCTTCGGGTGCCCTCTGATTTATCTTGGGACAATCTTTATTTCTATGTCCCTGTTCACCACACCAATAGCACGCCCCACTCGCCAACCGGCAAGGCTGTGCTCCATGAAATTTCCTGCATTGCACACACCTCGGCATCATACTCCTCGGTGAGCTAGCGGTACTACCAACTGGATGTTGTGATCTTTCATCACCTATTTTGATCCCGGTGGATCTAGGAGTTCCTGTGTCATAATCATCATAACTCCATATTTATCATAATTCCATATAACCATTAATGAAGACAATATATTTTCTTATAATTGACTTGCTTACCTATTGAAGCTCTGTCATAAGGCCTATTCCTCCTAGATGGATATCTATCCCTCGAGGCCTTCTCATCGGACTTCCGCTTCATAGGTTCTTTACCCTTATTCCTTGCTCGGAAGTCTGCTTGATGAAACTCATAGTCCTGCTCACACAGTTGAGCCTTACGGACTGCCTCTCCATAAGTAGTGATATCCAACGGATATAGCTTAGACCTAACGGAAGGTCTCAATCCCTCCATGAATCTATAGGTCTTATGATCCTCTCTTCTCAGTACTTCAGGATCAAATCTACTCAGTATAATGAACTTCGACTCATATTGGCTAACCGTCACACTTCCCTGAGTCAAGTTCAAAAACTCAACCTGTAACCTCCTCTAAGCAGTACGTGGGACATATTGTTCATTAAAAGCTTCTACAAATCTATCCCACGTCACCTCTGGATGCTTAGCTTCTAATACTGTCTGAGTAGCCTGCCACCATGGCTCGGCCTCATCCACTAGCAAATAGGCGGCTAATCCCACCTTCTCTTTCTCAATACAAGCCATGTATCCGAATGACTTAGTGACCGCTTTCATCCAGTTCTCTGCGGCTACTGGATCACTGTCCCCTTTGAACTTTGGCGGATCCAGCTTCTTAAACTCCTTTATTAATGCCACACTGCAGTAAGCTGTAGGATCTCGCCTCTCATTAGCTGGAACTGGTGGGGGTTGTAGCACAGAAGTAAGAGGTACTGTAGGGGTAACTGCCGGTGCACTAGCGGCCACGTCCGGAAATTTAGCCATAAACTGGGTGAACATTGCGGACATGTTTTCCATATGTTTCTCCATTTTAGCTAGCCTCGTATTCGGGCTATGCGGTGGAGAGGGTTGAGGAGACGGAACTGGGGGCTCTTCAGTGCGACCCCGTCCTCTTCCTCGTCCTCGTCTAGTACCCCTCCTTCGAGTACTCATTCTGTTAAGATCATAATCAGATAACATAATTTAGTATAACTTTAAATCGTTATACTTCTTAAAATCAAGTAAGCTAGTACAATACATTGGGGAATTACTCTAATTCTAGCTTATTGATATCGACAAACTTCAGTCGAATCTGCTCTGATACCAATCTGTGACGTCCTCGTCACTAACCAAATAACAACTAACTTTCATCTCAAATAACAAAAAAATCGACTAGTTTATCCGATGTCAATCTCCCTTACTCTTATGCTTTAGGCATTTCTATCAGAGTATAATATTCATTTTCACATGCATAAAATTTTTCATTTATAAACATGTGTCATATTCATCAGGATCTCAAATATTCATACAACCTAATCCCCAATATATACAAAACTGTAGTATTGTATTGTACATTAGCCGAAGTAACGGCCGACTAAATATACCTTCAAAGGATAAGTAGGAAGCGTGCCTCGAAGGTATCTCAAAAATCCCGAAATGAGCTCCTCTATCCGGAGCGGAATTACTTTAAGTAATCTGTATGAAAATAATTGTAAAGGGGTGAGTTTACGCTCAGTAAGAAACTCATGTAAAAGAGCGTACTATATCACTATATGCAGTTTTCCTGCTTGGCTCTATAATGTCATGTAAAATCATTATAAAGCATAGTGCTTATATTTCTTTCGCAAATATCAAATATAAATAAATCATGCTTTCAAATATTTCCACGGATCTCAAATCACGTGAAATCAAGTAGGCAAATACAAATATTTTCAAATAGATGGGAGACAATTTATATCCAATAGATTCATGCACCAAGTAATTCTCATCGTGGATACCGCAAATATATCCTTTAAGGATAATCCAGAGAGATAATGGATACAGCAAATATATCCCGTAAGGGATAATCCAATAGATAAATCTCATAAGGATACCTCAAATATATCCCGTTAGGGATAATCCTGAGAGATATCAAATAAATGGCGTATCCACGTATGAGCCAGGGATCCTCCCCAAAGCCGAATCAAATAAGAGACTCATGGCCATTGTTTATATCCCACAGTTTCACTAATCAGGTGCCGTACTGCGGGTCTGAGGGCTGGACTAGAGCTCCTCAGTCAAATTCAAGTAACAAATAATGTGCATGCTCTTTTGAGAGATTTATAGTCTCCAAAAACCTTGTTCATATAGGTTTTTAAACAAGTATGAATATCCTTTCTTAAAACAGGTTCTCAAAACCTTTCTTTCAAATAGGCAGTCGACTGGTCATATATGGCAGTCGACTGCTACCCCATGTTTTGCTTTATTGAATTTCTTTCCCTTTTTAAAATTCAATTATTATATTTTTCAAAATACAAATAGGGCAGTCGACTGGTCCCAAATGGCAGTCGACTGGTTTTGAAACAGAATGTTTCCCGAGAATTAGCAGTCGACTGGCCCCCCCTTGGCAGTCGGCTGGTTTTGAAACAGAATGCTTCTGGACAAATAGCAGTCGACTGGCTCTCCCTGGCAGTCGACTGGTTTGAAACAGAATGGTTTCTGGAAAATGGCAGTCGACTGGCTCCCATGGCAGTCGACTGGTTTGCATCGATTTTCGAAAAACGACGTTTTTGATGTCTCTAGGCAGTCGGCTGCTACTTAAGGCAGTCGGCTGCTCCTAACCTAATTGGTACTAGGAAACAAGTCCGAAAATGTCATTTTCCTGCAAAGAAACAGCTGGTACTTCTCTCCAAATCACATCAAAACATACTAAAACATGCGGACATAGTCACCTTACGTCCGTTACATAAATTCCTTACCTCAATTAGCAATTAATCCACAAGTTAGTTGCACCAACACTTGTCCTTTTTCCACTTCTTCAAGCTGTAAACATCATGGCAAATTTAAACTTCAATAAACCTATTCTACCAACTCCATACAATACCAAACCATCAATAAAATTAACTAAAACCTTCTAACTTGCTTACCTTTGCAATTCACCAAATCTTTGGATTTTGAGATCTACTTAACCACTTGGATTCACTCTCTCATATTAAAGGCATAGGTTAAGCTATCGACAAGGATCGTTTTTCGTTAGAGAAGCTTAACGAATCGATGGTATGAGATGATGGTTTGTCAAGGTGAGAAACTTGGACACTTAGAGGAAAATATGGAAGCAACGAGAGTGATGGGGAAATGGGGCTGCCGACCTTGGCTGGTAGAGATGATGATGAGTCATGCAATTCCATTAAATGCCCATTAATGCATGCTCATCATCTCAGCCATTGACCACCTCCTTTGACTCTTTTTGACCATTAATTGTTTGACCCTCAATTCCTTTAATTCCCTTTATGTCCCATGCATCATATATATATATATATATTAGAAATTCATATTTATTCCATTAATTTAAGTTGGAAAACTGTACAATTAAGGGAAAATTACAGAAAATTGGGGATTTCACAATTCATATCGATTTAACGTACATCGTATATACAGCATACCCGCATGTTCCACGTTATTCTCGATTCCTCTTCTTCGAGACTTCATTTCTATAAATATGAACCATGTCATACATTTGAATTCCAAAATTTACATTATATTCACTTAAGGTTATACGTTGAGTGCATGATCGATTTAAAAAAAATTGTGGTTCTCACAAAGAGTGTCCAAATTCCAATGGCCCAATGTTGACCTAAAAAAATACAATAACCCAATAAGTTATTGTTAAGAGTATAAAGTCATTTATATAAATGTTTAATTATTTAGTGTGATTTATTTATAATTTGTTAATTATTTATTTGTATAACTAATACTTTTTTATTTTTACTTTCTTTTAGTTTTACTATATATTTGGCTCACTTAAAAATTTTTTCTTATATAATTATTAATATATAATTATATATTTTATAGCACATGTGAATATCACATGAAACTAAAAAAATAAATAATAATTGTCAAGTAATAAAAACATTAAAATGTAAAAATTTATATTTATAAAAATATTTATTAAATTTTAACTTTAATTTAGCATTTCTATTATATTTTTATTTAACTATATAAAATTAAATTAATTATTACATTCAAAATAATAAAATACTTATAATTTATAAAATTTTAAAATAATTTGACTAAGCCCGCCTAATTAAAATTGGACCGAAACCGAAAATACCCGAAACCGAAAGTACCCGAAATCGAAAAAACTCGAGACTAGAAAAACCTGAAACCGAAAAAATCCGAAATCGAAAAACCCGTAACCAAAATAACCCGAACCTAAAAATAACCCGGACCGAACCCGCCTGTTTGCTACCTTTAAATGTTGTTTTCAATTTCACTTGAACTGGTCTCACTTATCATTGAAATGGGCCATAATGCTAGTAGGTTGGCATAATTTAAAAAGATTGCAGTGTGAATTTGATAACCTGCAAGTCCCATGTAAATTTCGTTTCTCTATACTATATTTCTTTGCATTGACTACGCTAAGAAAGGGAGATATGATTGAATCTGTCAAGATGTTCTAAATATTGAAGTAGATTCAGAGTCCGAATTATGGTGGCAGTTTCAGAACCTAGAAAGTTGATTGCAATTGTAGTAGATAACTGGGAAGACATTTTGGCTACGAATGGGATGGGACACACACACACGCAAATACGAGATAATTAATAATTTCTAACTTCATTTCTATTCCCTTATCCTTGATTGTATCAAAGCTTATAAGACATGAAAGTTTTTCTCTCTTTTATGCAATAAAAAGGAACAAAAGAGATAGACAAACATTTTGAAGTTTCTGTAAGATTTCAGATACAGATACTTCCAAATATGCCAACAGAAGTTTCTTTGCAGTATCAGTAATTTAGAGCTTCCACTCTACTCAATGGTGAGGGAAATCATATACAACCTTAGATACAAGGAAGAAAATGAAAGTCTAATGTTACAGATTCAAGAAATGACATTCTAGATATTAAATACAACAGTTATATAAATCCAACACAAAGAAGAGGAGGTGATTCAACCTTATAAATCAAACTAGATAACAAAATTCTGTTTCTACTTATTACAACCTGAAGAAGGAAATTAAAACAATGCACACAAGTTCAAAAACATTGCCCTGAATCCTGCTTTACTTCTTCTCTTCAGCGGTTTAGTTCCCAGTTGCTTGTTTATTCTCAATGGAAATCTGGAAATTCAATCTGTAATGAAAATGAAACCAAGTTAAATGGAATTTCCATGCAACAACCAAATTAGCAAAGATTAATAATAGTGCCAAAAAACATGTGGAGTTTTGTTATCGATCGAAAGTACTGGTTTGCTGCTGAACAGTCGGATTAACACACAAGAAAAATCATTTCAATTTTAACCATCGGATATGTATCGTGGCACAAGCACCGCCTCTTTTATCTTTTGACTTTACACTGTAGTCCATTTCCACCCCAATCGCGCGAGAACTTCCGTCATCGTTGGCTTGTGTGTTCCTCTGTTTTGAAGCAGGTTTGGCTAGATTAAATGATTAGAGTGTCTACTTGAGCAAATTACTGGTACTTTGTGCAAATCAAAAGCCATTGTTATTGCATTGGCAAGTACTAACATAAAATACAGGTAATCCTAGACTATTTCACTAAAGATACTTTCACACAACGATGAATGTAGCTGTTAAAGAGTTATACAGGTTACCCTCAGCACATAAACAATACTATTCTAGAGGGTGAGCTAACCATATTGTTTTAGGGTGAGCTAAGTACCTTACCCATCCGCTAGAATAGCTAGATAGATGCATAAAAGTCTACTATTGAAGTCAAGGGAATAAACCATTGTTAACAGGCTTGCCATTAAAGTCCTCCGCATCAGCCAAACACTCCTTGACAACTTTGACAAGCTGCAAATTGTCGCTTTAACATCTTTGAGAGCATCCTTGATGTAACGCAGAAAAGTACATAAATTGTCTCATTAAAATTGGTATTCATTATTGTTGATGGTAGTTTTAGTAAATAAATGACATTGCATCATGATAAATCCTCATTTCTTGTTGTTTTCTTTGATCTGTATTCCAGTTTTAGGGCTTCAATTGAGAGATTGAGGGCTTTTTTTTTATGTAAGCACAGGTATCCTCATCTGTTTTAATCATGTTCAAGCTGGGAGTGGTAAACGGTAAAGCCCTTCCAACAGTGGAGACTCCAAGACTTAAACCCTGTCCAAGCACCTGGGGAAGAAGTCCACTTCCACTTCTTCCAACTACTTGTTGGTAATTGAGGGCTTTCTTTCTTATCAATTTGAGCATTATATTACTTTTTCTCCGATCATGGTTATTGAAATATATGGTTTAATTTCAATATTACTTTTTCACTTTCACTGTGTGTGTTGTTTGAATTTGTTATTACAGACTGTACTTATTATTTATTTATTTATTTATTTATTATTGAATGTTTAAAGTTATAATTATTCCTAGTTAAATATTCATCATGAAATTGCATTTACCCAGTTATTTCTAATAACAAAATTATAAAATTATATGTTGTACTTACCCAATTATGATTTATTTTTTATTTTATTTAATTCATTAATTTTATGTATACAATATAATATAATTATTTTTCTTGTAGTAATAATCTTATATATATATATATATATATATATATAAATATATATAAGCCAAAGCTATTGACTCAAAGTAAAATATTTTATGTGAATATTATAAAAATATGACATGTGTAAATCTTAAAATAAAAAATAATAATCTTATTCAATTTTCTAAAGAATAGGATCTATAATCATTAAAATCACAAAAAAATTAATTATCTTTTTAAATCAATTATCTATTTTAATTTCTAAAATATAAATATCTATTTTTATATACATTAAAATTAAAGAAAATTTCATATCATTTATCAATTTCTTTACTCATCTTTTATCAATATATATGGATAATTATTCTATACACTGCTGGTGAATTTTTTTAACTCTACAAGCAGGGTTAGGATCATGATACCTGTCCTATTTTATTTTATTTTATTTTCAATATTTTTATGGGACATATGTCATGATTTTAACACTGTTTGTGAGGTAAACAAACTCCACTGGCGGTGTATGTAATAATTATCATATATATTTATTAGTCTACAAATTTATGGACTAAATTTTTCTTTTTCATTTTAAGGTTTGTATTCGGTGTCAGTATAGTTACTACTCCAATTTCACTGATCCTTTATACAATACTTTATCACGCTTTTAAGTTACATCCCGACTCACTGAACAACATACGTAGTGTGTATCAATTACAGTCTGTACATGTAAACAAGAAATTTACAAAAAAATGTATATCTCAAAAGTAACGAAATGGATTCGCAGGATAATGGCCAATACCAAACCTATATACCGTCTCCGAAGGCCCACTTAAAAGCTCTCATAGCATATTGTAACTTCAATAGTCTGAAAAGAGATGAAATTTAGAAGAATGAGCAAAACCATGGCTCAGTAAGAAACTAATATAAATGCAGGAGTAGAATTATATTGTCTTACTGTAATGCATAAAATCTGCACATTTGCAATTACAGTTCATCATTTCGATTAATAACATCTCATTATCTCAATTCTGGTCATCTGTCTACCACTCAGACTTCTAAATAAATCATCATAATCACTTTTCAGTCTTCTCGTCCTTATACTATAGTACATCACACAACACTATGTCGTGTCCAATTTGAATATCATATACTATTAGTCCATACTCTCATCAATCTTATAGTACATCATGTCCAATTGAGATATCGTATTAAGTCACTTTTCGTTTCATAATCATAGTTGAGATATTGTATCAAGTCACTTTTCGTTTCATAATCATACTTCTGTATTCTATCGTCTCATATCACTTTCCATATGGAGAGTCATGATCACGGTGGTACGAAGTCATAATTCTCTTTGTGTATATTCTATGTTCATGTATCATATCATATCATAACATCATGTAGATGGAATATCGTTAACACTGAGTCATGACACTCCTCATGTAATTTTCATGTTTTTGTACAATATAAGGTCATGACATATCTTATGTAAAAAGCATACTATCATGTCATGACTTAGTAGATAGCTTATGTAACTTCACTGTATAAACCGCTATCATTTCAAATCACATCATATATACTTCAAAACATGCTCAACATATAAATTTTCAGTTCATTTCATATTTACTTTTAAGACATGATCGGTGCATGTACAATTGCAAATCATATTTTCATTTTTAGAGCATGTCTTAAACATGTGCAGTTTTCAAAACAGTTTTCATATACTGTAAGTCTTATCAGGTCTAGAGTTCATATAAAATCCAACTATACTCTAGACCGCATATCATGTGTAACGTCCCGTTACCGCATATCATGTTTAACGTCCCGTTACCACATTTTTCACGCATTTCCATACAACTTTACCGGTTGGGCTGTCTGCGATGCCATTAACATTCAACAGTAACCGTGATAAATGATAAACATTTATCTATTAATTATGGAATATGAAATTTCTTTTCATTATTCCTTACATCTAACATCCCCTATTAACCTTTATTTCACTAAGGTAGTACTGCATACATATGTCTGAAATGTAAAAGAGAAGAGACTGTACCTGTCACAATTAACGTGCCATACCTCAGTGCTTTAAGCATAGCTATACTCATCTGAGAGCTAATTCTCTCAACTCCGTGTACTTCTTATCTGTGGAGTTAAAAACAAAGGGGTGAGCGATTCATACGCTCAGTAAAGGAAATATATGCTGCTTTAAAATAACAAAACTATATATCGGAACACATTTATTCTTTTCTTATAATAAGCCAGTAGAAAAGAACATGGATATATAGTAAACAACTCTCTTAAAACACAATTCAAATCACTGGCTTAACAGTTTACTTTAAAATATAGTAACACTATATAGGATTTCCACAAATCCTCACAGTAAACAGAAATTGGAAAATTGAGACTAGGCAACAAATAAATCATGCTATCATCGTTCCCCCTCCCCCTTGCGAGAACGGAATCTGCCGCTATTGGGGTGCACCCATAGGCCATCGCCCCTCACGGCTATCTCAGATCTATGGCCATAATCTATAGGTGGTCCTCGGGTCCACTTGTCAAGTGACCTCAAGACCGCTGATGACTTGGCGGGTCCATCAGCCCTGTGACGCCCTGAGGTGCACTCGTTGGTCCATCGACCGAGCCACCGCCCCAGGTGGGTCACGCAATAGTAATGCATGAACTCAGTGCCTAAAGTCTCAAAATCACTTTGAAAACTTTCCAAAATTCTCAACTTTTAAAACCTGTCCGCCCATGGTCAGCTCGCCCGTTATGGCTTGCCTATGGCAGCTCGCCCATGGCGGAGAACATGTGTTCGCCCGCCCACTTGCTTTTAAAATCTGAAATCAAAACTGGCTCGCCCTCAGTGGCTCGCCCAGTAATCAACTCGCCCAAAAGGTTTACCTTTTCTATTTTCAAAAATATTAAAATTAATTTATTTTTCAATTAAGAAATCTTGGAAACTTGAAACCTATTCGCCATGGTCCAGCTTGCCCATTTGGCTCGCCCATGGTCAATCATTAGTGCGGGAATCAGTATTCGCCCGCTACTTAGGTTTTCAAACAGAGCAACCTGAGTCGCCCGCCTTTTATTTAAAACAAGGGTCGCCCGCCTCAAACAACATTAAAAGGGTTCCACCCTCAGTGGATCACCCGCCTTATACTAAAAACAGGGGTTTCTCGCCCCAAAACAAACACAAGAGGGTTCGCCCGCCGTAACAGTTCGCCCAGTTCACACCCATCATCAAAACCATTATCAAAACCAATGCATGTCAGAAAACAAAACATTTATCTCAATATTTTCATAAAATATACTCCATAGGACATGCATCACTTCACACACATCTCCCTTACCTGTTCCAACGAAGTCCTGCTTCACCCTGCTCTCTGTTCGCCCATAGCCATTCCCAATTATCGGCTGCAAATTATATATATAAATTCCATTAATATTTTCTTTATATATTTTTCAATTACTTGGGCGAGACTTCAGGTAAATATACCAGCTCGCCCACAGACATATTACTAGTTTCTTAACCGAGCTCGCCATTCATCATATGGCTTACACGTGGGAGATCGCCCGCCATTACTCGACACTAATCTATTTTGGAGTTCGCCCATCATTCACTTCGCCAAGCTCTTATTCGCTTAAGTATGGGAGTTCGCCCACATTTATACTCGCCCAATGCTTTATGCTTGTGAGTTCGCCACACGGCTTTCAACTCAGAGATGGGCTCGCCCGTCCCTTATCAGTTCGCCCATGAATTATACTAAATTGGGCGACCTCGCCCATTCAACAACAACTATGGCGAGTTTATATTGCCTACTCGCCCATTGGCGATCACTAAATTTCAACGTGGGCGATCATAGTAGTCGCCATTCCCGTCACTTATTCCATTATTTTCCTTGTTTTCATATTCTCTAAGGATCTAACTAAAACAAGACTGTATTCTATGTTTATTACTGTATAAAACATAGAAATCTATCATTGAGCATCAAGAAAACCTCAGAAATTATGAAACTCACCTCAACCAACTGCACTTCCAAAACAACTTGTTTTCTGTCTCATGTTAACCTTCTTTTGCTTATTCCTTCAGCTCATCAACGAGGAAAGGTTTTACAAGCAGGTTTATGTGTTTAGCCAAGTTAAGGAAGAAGCTTAGTAGATCAAACATGGCAGAGAAATGGAAGAAACAGAGAAATGGTTTTCGTGAAGAAGCTGGAATTGGCTAACTCGTTTTTCCTCAATTGTCTCTGCTTATATAGCCATGCTCAGCCAATCAATAGCCACCGCCTGCCTCTTATCCTGTTTCTTTCATCATTCCTCACGTCTATCATGCATTTAATGCATGTAGAAAACTGAAGTACAATTGGCGTGAAAGTCTCCCTTTCACACTCTTTTTCTTCTGCTGCAGACTTTGTTTACTTCCTCAACCAATAAGGCTAATTCCCTTATTGACTTTAACTTTCCTTCATTTATTGTCCTCGACCGTATATCTCACAAAGTCAATCTTGGCTGCTAGGTTGAATTCTGTTTTCATTTGCCCCTCTATCTGGGCGACCACCTTACTCGCCAAATACATTGGCGTTTCCAAGTCCTCGCCACAAGCGCACCATCACTTATCCACAAAGTTGGCGAACTCAACTTCTTGCCAAAGAAATAAGGAAAACAATCAACTCGCCTCACTACACCAGTTCTCCAGCCATTCAACTATTCTTTGCCCCTCTGTAGACACCTAATTTTGTCCGAGCAGTTTCAAAATAAAAAAAATTTAAAATTGAAAAAGAATAAAAAAATAAAAGAATAATAATAATGAAGGAGATAATTAAGGTGAAATTAAATATGAAAATTCATTGCCTAAAGTAAAAAAAAAATGAAAAGGAAACAAATTAAAAAAGGGGTCAAACAAAAATAAATGATAAAACAAAGATCCCATGATTTTGGGGTCAATATATTAAAATCAAGATTTTTCTTTCTAAAAAGAAAATAGGGTTACACTGTAAGACCTGATTCTACACTACTGTAGAGTCTAATTTCATAAAATTGATAATGGAAATTAAATAAATATTGAATATTGATTTCCACTCGCATGGAAAAGCTCTTTTATTTGAGATATGAACGGAGTAAATTATTCGAAATACTTGACGGGCGAGTACTAAATAGATGAGTTCGCCAATGAGCGAGCAAGGCTAATCGCCAACGAAGGGTGATTAGTTGTACCGGCGAACAGGTGAGTTTGCCAATATGTGGCAAAGCGGGCGAGTTGAGCCATACCCGGTGATCGCCCAGTGTGACGTGCCGCCTGATCGCCCAAGGAATAAGTGTGGCGAGTTGGTGGTGGCGAGTTGATGATGCAAGCTTTTTGTTTGATGAATAGTTGACTTCGCCAAGTTGATTTGTATGGTGATGGCCCGTGTGTGGCGAGGAGCGTGATCACCCAATGGTGATTATGGGCAAGTATATGGTACAGTTCGACAAAGGGCGAGTAAGATAAATGCTTGTAGCCAGTTGTTGAGGGCGAGTATGAATATGCATCTTATTGACTAATATGTTCGCCAATTTAGTTTCTTTGGTTGATCGCCCAACGTGGCGAAGACTATTGATTTCCCATATAATTGCAAGTGGGCGAGTAGAGCAATAAGCTGTGAATGTTGGCGAACTGGTGTAGTGTGGCGAGCTGAGGTCTCAAGACGAGGTGAAGATCGGGAATCAGCATGTGTGAACAAAGGAAAATGGCTTCAAAACAATTAGCAGCCAAAATTGACTTGTAAGTGATACGGTTGAAGACAATAAATGAAGAAAAGTTAAAGTCAATAAGGGAGTTAGCCTTATTGGTTGAAGAAGTAAGTAAAGTCTGCAGCAGAAGAAAAAGATGTGTGGAAGGAAGACTTTCTCGCCCTTTGTAAGTGCAGATTTTCTTCATGCATTAAATGCATGATAGACGTGAGGAATGATGAAAGAAACAGGATAAGAGGCAGGCGGTGGCTATTGATTGGCTGAGCATGGCTATATAAGCAGAGACAATTGAGGAAAAACGAGTTAGCCAATTCCAGCTTCTTCACGAAAACCATTTCTCTGTTTCTTCCATTTCTCTGCCATGTTTGATCTACTAAGCTTTTTCCTTAACTTGGCTAAACACATAAACCTGCTTGTAAAACCTTTCCTCGTTGATGAGCTGAAGGAATAAGCAAAAGAAGGCCAACATGAGACAGAAAACAAGCTGTTTTGGAAGTGCAGTTGGTTGAGGTGAGTTTCATATTTTCTGAGGATTTCTTGATGCTCAATGATTGATTTCTATGTTTTATGAAGTAATAAACATAGATACAGTCTTGTTTTTAATTAGATCTTTGGAGAATATGAAAATAAGGAAAATAATGGAATAAGTGACAACAATGGCGATTACAGTGATCGCCCATGTTGAAAAGTAAGTATTCGCCAATAAGGCGAGTAGAAGATAAGGAGCTCGCCAATGTAAAGTCTGTGTTCAAAGGGCGAGAACGCCCAATTCTAGTGAAATGAATTCATGGACGAGCTCAAATGCAGAGGCGTTGGGCGAAATATGTATTGTGGGCGAACTTCCACAATTAAGCCAATGTAGGCTTCGTGAGTTAAATGTTGGGCGAGCTCACAAAACAACGGGGAGTAATGGCAGGCGAAATGCCACGTGGTAGCCATATGGTGAATGGCAAGCTCATCTGGGCGAACTAGTAGAGCTCTATTTGGGCGAGTAATCCATTGATTTATTTCAATTTCACCCAAGTAATGGAAAAATATTTATAAAGAAAATATTAATGAAATTTATATAATTTGCAGCCGATAATTGGGAATGGCTATGGGCGAACAGAGAGCAGGGCGAAGCAAGGCTTCGTTTCTAACAGGTAAGGGAGATGTGTGTGAAGTGATGCATGTCCTGTGGAGTAAATTTTATGAAAACATTAAGTTAAATGTTTTGTTTTCTGACATGCATTGTTTGAGGAAAGTTATTTTGATAATTATTTTTGATACGAGCGAGCTAAAAGCCGACCCCTATGCTGTTTTGGGTGAACTGATACAGGGCGGGCAATCCCTTGTATTTTTATGATGGGCGAATTGGTATTGGCGGGCGAGCCAAGCCGTTTTATAATTTTTATACAACCGTCTCTAGTTTTAAGGGCGGGCGAACTGGTTTTAATATGTTTGTGCGAACGGCCCTTTGTTTTAAATTGAAGGCGGGCGAACCGCAATCAACGAGATATAGTTCTGCTTTGAAAAGCTAAGTGGCGGGTGAATACGAATTCACCGTCTTGTCGAGTTAGTCAGGGGCGAGTCGTGAAGGGCGAGCTGACCCTGGCGAACAGTTTTAAAGAGTAATTTCTTAAAGAAAAAAATGAGACGTTTTAAATAATTTCAAAATAGAAATTTGAGACCTTTTGGCGAGTTGATTACTGGGCGAGCCACTGAGGGCGAGCCAGTTTGCTTTCGGATTTTAAAAGCAAGAGGGCGGGCGAACACAGGTTCTCTGCGTTGGGCGAACTGTCATGGGCGAGCCATATCGGGCGAGTCGACCATGGCGAACAGGTTTCGCTTTTCCAAATTTTCTTAATGAAAAAAGAATTGTTTTCATTATGTTTTTGGGCGAGTTGACCAATGGGTGAGTTGACCATGGGCGAACTAGCCATGGCGAGTCAGTTTAACCCGTGCCTTTCTCACACGGAATTCAGTGAGATTACGGGCTGTTTTTAAAACCTTTTTGGAAAGAAAACGATGACATTAAGAAATGATTCCTTAAAGGTTTTTCATGAGATATAATTTGATTTTGAGACGTTAGGCCTCTAGTTCATGCATTACTATTGCGTGACCCGCCTGGGGCGGTGGCTCGGTCGATGGACCAATGAGTGCACCTCAGGGCGTCACAGGGCTGATGGACCCGTCAAGTCATCAGCGGTCTCGAGGTCACTTGGCAAGTGGACCCAAGGACCATTATAGATTATGGCCATAGATCTGAGATAGCCGTAAGGGGCGATGGCCTACGGGTGCACCCCAAAAGCGGCAGATTTCGTTCTCGCAAGGGGGAAGGGGAACGATAATAGCATGATTTATTTGTTGCCTAGTCTCAACTTACCAATTTCTATTTACTGGAAGGATTTGTTGAAATCCTATATATAGTAGTTACTATGTATCCACTGTCTTTTCTACTGGGTTATTGTTAAGAAAAGAATAAATGAGTTGTGATATATAGTTTTGCTTTATTTAAAGCAGCATATGTTTCCTTTACTGAGCGTATGAATCGCTCACCCCTTTGTTTTTAACTCCACAGATAAGAAGTACACGGAGTTGAGAGAATTAGCTCTCAAATGAGTATAGCTATGCTTAAAGCACTGAAGCATGGCACGTTAAATGTGACAGGTACAATATCTTCTCTTTTACATTTCAAACATATATATACAGTACTACCTTAGTGAAATAAAGGTTAATAGGGAATGTCAGATCAAAGGGATAATGAAAAGAAATTTCATATTCCATAATTAATAGATAAATGGTTATCATTTATCACTGTTACTGTTGAATGTTAATGGCATCGCAGACAGCCCAACCGGTTAAGTTGTATGGAAATACGTGAAAAATGTGGTAACGGGATGTTACATACATGATTTTAGGGGGGATTTTTATTTTAAAAAGCGGTCTGCTAGGTTTTCAAGGGGGGATTATGGAGAAGAGGAAGACACTGAGGGTTCTCTACTGCCACGATTCTTGCCAACTTCCCTGTCTTCATCGTCGGCTATTGTCCAAGCGGTTTTGGAAGTTGTTTGCCACATCCACGTTTTCATCATCACCTTGTACCATTGACTGTGTACTATTGTCTACCTCAACCATCTCGATCATCATCACTCTCGGCATCAACATCTTCATCTACCTTGACCATTCAAACCGTGCTTTGTCTCTTTCATCGTTTTACACAGCCTCAACCACCGTACCTGTCTAGTTTTCGGTTCCAACACAGCCAAACCATCTACTGCACCTTTCCCCAAGCCGTCCAACCTCTGCTGTCAGATCCCCTGCTCACCACCAAGCCTAATATCCTGTTGCCGCACCGTTTCCACGTGAAGAGGAGAAGTGAACGTTGGAGAAAGAAAGGAAACTTCAATAAAAAAATATATCTTCAAGAAAAGCCACCGTTATTTGAGAGAGGCACATCACACAAAAAAAAAACCTAAAAAAAAACCCTAAAGAAAAGACCCTAGAAAACCTGGGAGGAGGGACACATAAAGAAAAAGAGGATTTTGCTGCCGCTTCTGCTATTCATAATTTCCAGCCACACCTTGGCAACATCATCATCGGCCAAACTGCTTCCGAAGCAGTTCCTTTCCCCTGCTATAGTAGTGGTGCTGCCATGATCTTGCTTTGCTTGCCTTCGTCGCAACCAGTGTCGCCCTTGCACTAAGTTTCTGCTCTCTCCCTGTTGCGGCATCCCTACTGCACTGCATCTCTGCTGCATCTCCATAAACCTGGCATTATTCTGGTTTTAGTGCCCCTGCACAGCACCATCCTCATTTGCTACCCGTGGCCTACCTTTGCTGTTTGGTGTTGCCTTGAGATCCCGTCACTGCGACCTTGTTTCCGCCAACCATTGCTGTCCCATTTTCCTCCATCGTTCCTGCCGTTCTTGCCGCCTCTGCACATTGCTCTACACTGCATTTGCACACGTTGCTATGCTTTGCCTCCAGCCTTGTCCCACAACTTGTTACAAAACAAAGGGCTGCTCCACGTTCCTGCCTTTGTACGTGAAATAGATTTGGAAGCCTTTGTGCATGAAACAAATTTGGAAGCCTTTGTACGTGAAACAGATTTGGAAGCCTTGCCATTAACTTCTCTTTTCACGTAAGTCCTAGTGGTGTTTGATATTTTATTGTTTTCTTTTTATGCTGGCAGCTTTACTTCATTTGTTTGTGGCTTGTGTTTAGATTTTATTTATATATTTTTTATTAGTCATAAATGGTTCCTTATAGATTCTTTATCATGATGATTAAATTTTAAAATTTAGAACAAGTTTTAATCACTTAGCAATATAAAATGCAAGTAAGAAAAATCATAAATCATGGTTATTTATTAGAAATTTACGGTAATTTAAATTTTAAAAAATAATAAAAATAAAAAAAATGGAAAGGCAAATAAAAGAATATAAAAAATTTTCCGATGATAGGATTTCTTTGAAATCGCAAGTAGCGATTCTTTGACAATCCTTAGGATCGAAATAAAATCTTTAATGTCACCAGCGTATTGGGACATTTAAATGATTTTATTCCGATATAAAGAAAATATTAATAAGATTTCTTAGTATAAAAAAAATAATAAAATAAAAAATGGTAATAAAAATAATAATATAAAAAAATGGGTAAATACAAGAAAATAGTAAGTGAATAGAAATAAAAAACTTTTAAATAGGTAAAAATTTAGGAATTAAAATAAATAAATAAATGTAAATACACATCTTAAATATAAAGGGGATCCCCGATGATAGGATTCCTTAGAAATCACAAGTAGTGATTCTTTGATTATCCTTAGGGTCGAAATAAAATATTTGAATATTACCAGCGTATTGGGGTATTCAAATAATTTTAGTTCGATATTAAGATTTCTAATACAATCAACTTATATGAAATAAACTAACACTAAAAATAATAAATAAATAAATATTTTAAATAAACTTCAAAATAAAGAGTAAAACAAATTAAGAATAAATAAGATATAAATAATTTCCGATGATGAGATGTTACGAAATTCACAAGTAGTGATTCCTAACTGATCTCCAGGTGAGAGAAATATGCTAAATGTTACCAGCGTATTGGAATATTTAGTATGATTTTTCAATAAAAACAATATTTTGTAAATATAAATAAATTACAAAATAATAATATAAGTATAAATGAATTAAAAAATAATAAAATGAAACAATGGATTTCTCATGTGCATCATCTATATTTTGATTGCATCATTTGCATCCATGAAATTTCAAAATAAGTGTAAATCTCCCAAGGATGGGATTCTATAGAAATCGCAAGTAGCGATTCTTGAGAAATCTCTAGGTGAGGAAATTATCCGAAATGCTACCATAAGTATTGGGGTATTTCGGAATAATTTTCAATACAAAAGGTTTTCATTTATTTAAATAAAAAATAAAATTTAACATAAAAATAAATAATAAATAAATGATTTCAACATAAATGGAATTCTTTTTAAATGATTAACTAAGACCATTTTATTAATATCAAAAGATAATACATAATTAAGTGGTACCGTTTTTAATGGGCGTTGTGGGAGTGCTAATCCTTCCCCACGCGTAACCGAACTCCCGAACCCAAACTTTGTTTTCACAGACCAAAAATTTTTTTTTGATAAAACTTAATTAATTTTAAGATTTTATTAAAAAGATAAATAATTTTAGGTGGCCAATCACACCTAGTAAAAAAAGATTGGTGGTGACTCCTCTTTGTGTTTTTTTCAAAATTGTCTAGCGATCGAGTCCCCGAACGTAAATCGTTACGACATTAACCATCAAATCAGTGATAAAAAAATAAACATCAAATCACTATACTGTGAAATAATATTGCTCAATTCACCATAAAAGCAGGGAAATGCAGAAAAAGAGATGAACAAATAGAGAATAAGCCTACATAATTGCCAGAGAAGGGGAAAAAAATTAAAAAAAAAAAAGCTGATTCAAGGGACATGAAGGTTATTGTTTTTCTTTAATGCAATAAAAATGAACAAAAGAGATAGACTTGGACAAACATTTTGAAGTTTCTGTAAGATATTAGATAGAGATACTTCCCAAATATGCCAATTTAAGTTTCTTTGCAGTATCAGTAATATAAAGTCTAGCGTTGCAGATTACTCAATTGTAAGAACCCAAACAGTGAAAAATATAGAAAACGAAAAAGCACAGAGAGATGCAGAAGTCTCCAGTTCCAGGCAAGAACTTTTGACTTTATAACGTGCAACAACGACCGCCTCTTTATCTTTTGAATTTACACTTTAGTCCATTTCCATCACAATCGCGCAAAAACTGTGTCCTTGTTCCACTGTTTTGAAAGCTGGATTATTCATTAGAGAACTTTGAGCAAATTACTAGTACTTTGAGCAAATCAAAGGCCATTGTTATTGACAAAGCTCAAGTTTAAGTAGCAAGTACTCAAACATAAAATAAGGGTAACACTAGACTATTTCACTAAAGGTACTTTCGTAGCAAGTACTCAAAACAAATGCACTCAATTTGATCAGAGTGGCATCTCTTGGAGATCCTGCAGATTAACTAAAAAACAGATTTGTGATCAATTAAAAGGAGAAACTAATTATTGCTGATGGTGGCTTTAGTAATCAGATGACATTACAGCTTGTCAAATCCCGATTTTTTGTTGTTTTCTTTGTTCTACATTCCAGTTTAAGGGCTTTAGTTGAGAGATAGAGGGCTTTCTCTCTTATCCGTTTTGGCATTATATTACATTTTCTCCATTCATTGTTATTAATCTCTTTACATGCTGAGTTTCAGTTAATTACTTTTTCACTATACAGTTTTCACATTCATGGCTTGATTTGCTAAACCTCTATTCAGTTGTAAAATAAATAATATGAAACAGGCAAATCTATTCAAAAATTAAAAAGAGAAAACATAAACATTTGAATAATTTGCCTCCAGAAATTTTTTTTTTTTAAATCTTGAACTAATTAAACATCAAATAAGTGACTAAAAAAGTTAACATCCAATCACTATAATGTGAAATAATAGTTCAAATCACTATAAAAGCAGGGAAATGCAGGAAAAGAGATGAACAAATAAAGAATAAACCTACATAATCTCCAAAGAAAGGGAAAAAAAGGAAAGAAAAGATGCTGATTTAACTTTGGGTAAGAACAAGAATATATGAAAATACAAAATTTTATAACATTCAACTCAAAATTCATTTCTATCAAATAAAGCTTTCTTTGATATCATGTGATAATCGTAAATTTTCCATCTAGTGGAAATAAATATTGGAGAAAATAAATATTGGAAATAAATAAATAAATAAAATTTTGAGAATGGGATATTAGTGAAAATCCCGAGAATTGAGAAGGGAAACGAAGGGTGGAAATCCGAGTGAAGGAAAATTAAATTGGAAAAATAAGATGAGAAGTTATGGAAAATAACGAAAGGAGGAAATTTAATTTGGATAAATGAAAATCCAAATAAAATAAGAAAATGAGGAAAAGAAAATAGAAAACATGTTTATATAATTACATATTATATAAATGTATTTTTATACAAATACATATGTATTTAAAATACTATATGGTATATATATATATAATTATACATTGGTATACATGTGTATATATATATACTATTTGAAGGAATTAAATAATACATATGTATTTTAGTATAATCTCTTATGTATATATAAATATATATACATATAATTGAGAAATGTAAATATTAATTTGCATTAGAGTTTGAAAATATATATGAAAGTTATTTAAATTGGAAATATATTGATATACATATATATATATATATACTAGGTATATATTTTGTAATATACAATATATATTTTATATATAATATATATTGAATTATATTATATATGAAATAATATATGTTTAATATATAGTATATATTATATGTATAAAATATATGTTATAGTATATAATATATAGTATATAGTATATAGTATATTATATACTAATTATGGAAATAGAGGAAAAACAAAAGAGGAAAGGAAAGGAATCGGAGAAGGACCCGATCCTTCCCAACCAGAGAAGACGGTGGCGGAGTTGCCACCGCCGACGAGGGAGAAAAGAAAAGGGAGAAACAGCGCCGGCAGAGAGAGAGGAGAAGCCAGTGACCGGCGGAAGAAAGGAGAAACGGAGAAGGAAAGAAGATTCCGACGAAACTAAAAGAGAAAGAGGAAAACGGATCTGGCGGTGCCAGTGGAATTGGTTGCCGCCACTGCCACCGAAGCTTCACCAGAGGAAGAGGAAGACGTGGGAGGCCACGGTTGAGGTGGAGAATGGCGGAGGAAGGCCGACGGAGGAGGAGAAGAAACCGAAGGTAAACTGTGAAATCCCCAATTTTCTGTAATTTTCCCTTAATTGTATAGTTTTCCAACTTGAATTAAAGGAATAAATGGGAATTTTCTGATATATATATATATATGGTGTATGGGACATGAGGGGAATTAAGGCAATTGATGGTCAAACAATTAATGGTCAAAAGGGTCAATGGATGGTCAATGGCTGAGATAGGATGATGAGGAGATTAGAATGCATTTATGGGCATTTAATGAAAGCCATGACTCATCATCATCATCACCTCTTGCACCCCACGGCAGCTTCCAGCCCTTCTCCCTCTCGTTACTTCCATTTTTCTCTTAAGTGTCCAAGTTTCTCACCTTGACAAACCACCATCTCATATCATCGATTCGTTAAGCTCCTCTAATGAAAAACGATCCTTGTCGATAGCTTAACCTATGCCTGTAATATGAGAGAGTGAATCCAAGTGGTTAAGTAGATCTCAAAATCCAAAGAATTAGTGAATAACAAAGGTAAGAGAAGAAATGGTTTTGGTTAATTTTATTAATGGTTTGAAATAGTATGGAGTTGGTAGAATAGGTTTATTGAAGTTTAAATTTACCATGATGTTTACAGCTTGAAGAAGTGGAAAAAGGACAAGTGTTGGTGCAACCAACTTGTGGATTAATTGCTAATTGAGGTAAGGAATTTATGTAACGGACGTAGGGTGACTATGTCCGCATGTTTTAGTATGTTTTGATGTGATTTGGAAAGAAGTACAGCTGTTTTAAATTTCAGGAAAAAGGGTACCATTTGGGTCCTACTCCTAGTACCAATTAGGCTAGGAGCAGCCGACTGCCTTAAGTAGCAGCTGACTGCCTAGAGACATCAAAAACGCCGTTTTTCGAAAATCGATGCAAACCAGTCGACTGCCATGGGAGCCAGTCGACTGCCATTTTCCAGAAATCATTCTGTTTCAAACCAGTCGACTGCCAGGGGAGCCAGTCGACTGCTATTTGTCCAGAAGCATTCTGTTTCAAAACCAGCCGACTGCCAAGGGGGCCAGTCGACTGCTAATTCTCGGGAAACATTCTATTTCAAAACCAGTCGACTGCCATTTGGGGCCAGTCGACTGCCCTATTTGTATTTTGAAAAATATAATAATTGAATTTCAAAAAGGAAAAGAAATTCAATAAGGCAAAACATGGGGTAGCAGTCGACTGCCATATATGACCAGTCGACTGCCTATTTGAAAGAAAGGTTTTGAGAACCTGTTTTAAGAAAGAATATTCATACTTGTTTAAAACCTATATGAATAAGGTTTTGGAGACTATGAATATCTCAAAAGAGCATGCACATTATTTGTTACTTGTATTTGACTGAGGAGCTCTAGTCCAGCCCTCAGACCCGCAGTACGGCACCTGACTAGTGAAACTGTGGGCTATAGACAATGGCCATGAGTCTCTTATTTGATTCGGCTTTGGGGAGGATCCCTGGCCCATACGTGGGTACGCCATTTATCTGATATCTCTCGGGATTATCCCTAACGGGATATATTTGTGGTATCCTTATGAGATTTATCTATTGGATTATCCCTTACGGGATATATTTGCTGTATCCATTATCTCTCTGGATTATCCTTAAAGGATATATTTGCTGTATCCACGATGAGAATTACTTGGTGCATGAATCTATTGGATATAAATTGTCTCCCATCTATTTGAAAATAATTATATTTGCCTACTTGATTTCACGTGATTGGAGATCCGTGGAAATACTTGAAAGTATGATTTACTTGTTTTTGATATATTTGAAAGAAATATAAGCGCTATGCTTTATAATGATTTTACATGACATTATAGAGCCAAGCAGGAAAACTGCATATAGTGATATAGTACGCTCTTTTACATGAGTTTCTTACTGAGCGTAAACTCACTCTTTTACAATTATTTTCATACAGATTACTTGAAGTAATTCCGCTCCGGATAGAGGAGCTCATTTCGGGATTTTTGAGATACCTTCGAAGCACGCTTCCTACTTATCCTTTGAAGGTATATTTAGTCGGCCGTTACTTCGGCTAATGTACAGTACAATACTACAGTTTTGTATATATTGGGGATTAGGTTGTATGAATATTTGAGATCCTGATGAATATGGCACATGTTTATAAATGAAAAATTTTATGCATATGAAAATGAATATTATACTCTGATAGAAATGCTTAAAGCATAAGAGTAAGGGAGATTGACATCGGATAAACTAGTCGATTTATTTGTTATTTGAGTTAAAAGTTAGTTGTTATTTGGTTAGTGACAAGGGCGTCACATAAACCGAGTCGATCCGTCGTCGTGCCGTCGATTCGGGACGAACGGAGGCCAGATCCGGCTTCGTCGTGGTGCCGGCCAGCTGTGGAGCCGTCGAACCGCCGGAGAACCGGCCGTGGAGGAAGGTTGACTGGTTTGATCGGTCTAGCTGGAAGAAAAGAAAAAGGAAAAAGAAAAAGAAAAGAAAAAGGAAAAAGAAAAAGAAAAGAAAAGAAAAGAAAAGAGAAAAAAAAAGAAGAAAAGGAAGAAAAAGGAGAGAGAAAAAGGAAATTTTCGGACTTCGAAAATTTCGAGAATTTCAGGAAATCCCGAAAAACTCGAAAAATTGGGAATTACGGGAATCGGTAAGAAATCTCGAAAAATGTTAAATTATTTAAATAATTTATTTATTTAAATAATTATGGAAAAAAAATTCTAAATTTTAGAATTTAATTTCTAAAAAATTTTCTCGATAACTGAGCCTGTGGAATCGGGCGAGGTGAACATGGGCCCGACCTTTGAGAGGCAGTCATCGACCCGAAACAGGTAAGGGAGACATGTGCCGCCTGTAAGGATATTCGGTCACATGTTTTAAATTATGCATTTAATTTGTAAATACAATTTATAATGATTGGTTTTGAAATTTGTGGTGATTTATCGATTTTAAATTGTGGTGAAATACCGGTTGAGAAATATAAACTGCATTTGTCGTGCAGGAGGCTAGCCAAGTCGGCAGTTGTTATACTGCTGAAAAATTATCGAAAAAATTACTAAAATTTACCGAAAATCACCGAAAACCATAATAAATGATTTGATTTCACGTGAAACGATTTTCAAGTACGAAAATCGAGAAATCAAGTAAATTTCATAAAACATGAATATAGTGATATTTAATTTTAAAATATTCATGTTTTCGAGTATGGTGAAAAGGAAATCACCGAAAATTCACCAGTAGGTGATATTTCACGTGAAACGAGATGAAAATGAAAAAGAGACCGAAGTGAATATTTTTATAAATATTCTTAAATATTCACTTGATTTAATATAAAACCTTTATGGTTTTAATTGTGATTTAAATAATTATATAAATTCCATAAAGGTTAAGAAATGAAGAAAAACTACGATTTCGATACTAGAGGTCTCTACACGTGTTTTTAGAAGAAAACATGGTAATGGGAATTTAAAGTTAGAAAATAAATAATTTATTTTCATAATTTATAAAAATGATTTGTTTGAAATTTCGATAATTATAAAACCATGTTTTCTATTGAATGCACGGAAAAAGCGTGCATATGTGTTTTACTGTGAAAAAAGACAGTTTTGCCCTTCTATACTTTCAGAGATGATTTTGCAAACTATCTTCATCGTATGAAAAACATGATATATATACCTTTATGAAATAATTTGAAAAATGTTATTTATTTTATAAATTTCATAAAGGTGATTATGTTTACATGTGGGCCTTATGGATATTTGATTTACGGTGTTTAAAATCTATAAAGGCTATGGTACGGTTTATACTGTTTTGAGACTATAAGCCCTGAGTTCATGCATTATTATTCATGTAATTGCATGACCCACCTGGGGCAGTGGCTCGGGTCGATGGACCAACGAGTGCACCTCAGGGCGTCACAAGGCTGATGGACCCGCCAAGTCATAAGAGGTCTCGAGGTCACTTGGCAAGTGGACCTGAGGACCACCTATAGATTATAGCCATAGATCTAGCTGAGATAGCCGTGAGGGGCGATGGCCTACGGGTGCACCCCAAAAGCGGACGACTTGTGTTCCTGAAGGAACAATGAGAGCATGATTTATTTGATGCCTAGTCTCACACAATGATTACTGTTTATTGAAAGGATTTGCGGAATCCTATTTACTGTACTGTTTACTGTACTGACCATTGGTTACTGTTTACTGATGAAAAATCGTACCAAAATACTGTGTTTACAGAACTGTATTGTGCATTGAAATGGTAGCCATTGATTACTGTTTTACTAAACTGAAAGCTACCATTTACTGTTTACTGAACGGAAAGCTACCGTATACTATTTACTGAATTGGTAGCTATTATTTACTGTTACTGACTGAACCGTATCGAGATACTGTTTTACTGAATACTGAATATATTGTTTTACTGAACTGTACGATACGGTTAATGATTTGGAAAGAGAAATAGATGTTTATTCTAAAAGAATAACATAAGAATTATTTCTAAGATAGAAATAATCAAAGAAGTGTTTATCCAATGATTGGATATTTACAAATCACTGTACTGTCACGTGTTTTAAAGGATACTGAAGTGAAAAGAAATAAGTGGTTTACTCTGTGGGAAAAACGAAAGTTATATCGTTTTGAGAAAAATGGATTTAATACTCTCTACAGTTGCTTCTAGGTTCCGGAACGAGTCAGGTATTTTAAAATACCTGCCTTACCCTATCTGGATCCCTAGCCGACTGTAGTATCCTTCCTACATGTGAGCCTAGAGCCAGCTAGGAAGATTTTAAAGAAAATGAAAAAAAAATATTTTTAGCATATAGATAGCTGAATATCAAGTGTGACATATAACTCTCTTACTGAGCCGTGGTTTGCTCACCTCTTAATTTTAAACATTTCAGGTTTTTAATGATTGTGAGATACAATAGTTGTGGATTACAGTTGCACATAAAGGACAATGTGACATACTGATTGAGATATATGAGGTACTATCATTTATTTTCTGTATTTAGACATGTCTGCAGTACTACTTATCTAATTAACTAAGATAGGGGATGTGTATAATATAAACAATGTTATGTAAATTTGTTTAACAGTTAGTAAAAGTGAAGTTTCACAGACAGCCCAACCGGATGAATTATGTAAAATAATGTGAAAAATGTGGTAACGGGTTATTACATATCAGCTTTCTACAAACAAGGGAAAATCCTTGTACAAACAAAAATACAAGAAATCATCAGCAAAACTTGAAAACGTCTTACAACATAAAAGACATAACCAAGCAAACAGACATCATCACTCAGACAAATAAAAAAGTAACGAAATACCCCAATCCTGACATAAATTGGAATTGACTGGATAACTTGCTGCTCGATTCTTGCTTCTGAGTATCAGTCTTGGTTTTGCAATGAAACTTTGAATTGCAAAGAACAATGAACGTAGCAAAGAGAGCCTAGTGTATGAGAGCAATTTAGTGAGCAAAGAAAAAAAAATAGTTTTTTGCATTTTATTTTGTTGAAATAATTTTAAGAATTTTATACCAAAAGATTGAAGAGATAGGTACCGTATTAAACATGCTTAATGTTGTTTAGAAACTTCAGTTTGATTTTCTTGAGTGCAGCCACAACATCTGCCATATTATTTCTTTCTTCAGGTAACTCAGCTGAACATTTCAAAGCTAAGTCCATGATAGATGATATACAATTTGCTTTAGTAATGAAATATTCATCCTCTCTTCTCAACAAATTGACATCAGCAATATCAATTATTCCTTTAGATAGTGATCTTTTCATCCACTGCCTCATAGTGATTGTTTCAGAAAAAATTTCATCTGTGGGCTTCTTTTTTGTGAAAGTTTCTATTAAAAGAATCCCATAACTATAGATGTCACATTTTGTAGAAACAGTTCCTGCTGATCCAAATTCTGCATTTCAAGCATAATCGAAAGCATAATTAATCATCAATTCTAAAATAATTGTTCTCCTATATTACGTAAAATCCTGAACATTAAAAAATTGTAAATAAAAAGGAATTAACATTAAGTATTCAAAAAATCACCTGGTGCCATATATCCAATAGTAGCAAGCGTCTTCGTTTGTGTCATGAATTCTCCTTCTCCCAATATTTTGGCAATGCCAAAATCTCCCAACTTTGCAACCATATCTCCATCTAGTAGAATATTACTTGGCTTTATGTCGCAATGGATTATAGGTGTTGGTTGTTCAGCATGGAGGTATTCTAGAGCAGATGCAACATCAATCATTATGTTGATCCTTTGTAAGATATCAAGAAAATAGTTCTCAGAATGTAACCATATCTCAAGATTTCCATTAGTCATTAAATCAAGCACCAAGGCTTTGAAGTCCACATTGGAGCAACAAGTAATGACTTTGACAAGATTGCGATGGATTATATTTCGCATAGCTTCACATTCAACGTTGAAACTCCTAAATGCTCCCTCTATTTGCAAATTGAAAACTTTTATTGCAACATTTGTCCCATCTGAAAGCCTCCCTCTATATACAGATCCAAAACTCCCTGAACCAAGCATATTGCATTCATCAAATCCATCAGTTGCTTGTGAAAGTTCAGCATGTGAAATTCTTCTCCATGTTCCCAAAGATAATAAATCTTCCTTAACTGGTAGAGTTGTACTCCTACTTCGACACATTTTGTACATAATAGTAAAGACTATTATTACTACTACTGCAGCAGCAAGTGTTGGTAAACCATACCTTAAAACACGCAATATGGTCATCTTGGAGTTTCTGTGGATGCTACTCTTGCAAGGTGGAACTAACAATCTAGGTGGACCACAAAGTGCATAGTTTTTCATGAATGATCCACTAGAAAAGTTTTGGAAACATCCTTGAGTGGGGATTTCTCCTTCTAGTCTATTGAAAGACACATTAAAATACTTTAGATTTGAAAGCTTTTCCAAAGATTTGGGAATGAATCCGGAGAGATTGTTTTTGCATAAATCCAAGAATTCCAAGCTAATCAATTTGCCAAATGATTTGGGGATATGACCATGAAATTTGTTATCAGATAAATCTAAAGAAACCAAAGTTTCAAGGCCCCCAAATGTGGATGACATGTCACTCATCAGCAGATTCCTTGATAAATTCAAATACACCAAAGCCCTTAAAAACCCACTATCAAACGGATATGAGTTGTTAAGGTAATTTGACGATAAATCTATTTCTAAGATATCTTTAAGGCTCCATAAGGTTGAGGGTATTGCAGAACTCAATTTGTTGGACTCCAAGCGAAGATATCCCAAGGAAGTCAAATTACCTAAACATGTGGGCATAGGTCCATAGAGCTTATTAATCGATAAGACCAACTTATATAATCTCTCCAAAGTACAGATATTCTGTGGGATCGACCCTTGTAATTCATTATCCTCAAGAATCAAACCTTGAATGTTTCGTAATCTTCCTATTGTTGCTGGAATAGATCCACTTATTTGGTTTCCAACAAGGTTTAAAAGTATCAAGTTACTTAAATTACCGACTTCCAACGGAATAGTACCTTGAAGCTCACACAATCCAGCATAAAATTTTTGAAGAGATGTTGAAAGATTCCCAATATAAGTTGGAAGAATGCCCTTAAGTGGATTGTCTTCAACAACTAGAAAATCCAGATTCTTGCAATTGGCCAAAGAAGAGAGAAAGCTCCACTCGTGAGTAACAGGGTCTGTGGTTAAATGATTGTGATAAAAACGGAGCTTCTCTAGGTGCCTTAAGTTGCCAAGGGTATTTGGAATAAGGCCAAAGAAGGAATTATATCCTAAGTCAAGCCACTTGAGCATGGAAGCATTGGAGATGGAGTCGGGAATGTTTCCGCTAAGAAAATTTCCCCACAAGACAAGCCGCTCAAGTTTTTGAACGTTAATTATCGGTGGAAAGTTACCTATTCAAAAATTGTATCTTTTAGTACTCTATGTCTACTGCAATTTTGTCAAGGAGAGTAAATTATTAACAAAAAGAAAAATTTTATATAAAATTAAAATTACACAAATTTCATAGACATATAAAAATTTTGATAATGTGAGAACTAATGTAAATGTATACGATTTATTTGTGTATAAAATATGAGAATCCAGAATTGTCCCAAATTATAATATTTTCCCCCCATAATTGTTTTGTTTTCACCACATAATAACTATGCTATATACAAAAGCTGATCGAGTTTTGGGTTACATAGACATGTAACTTCGTCCATCCAATGCACCGCATCATTCCCGATTTCCAAATTTAAAGAATATTAAATTATAATTTTTTATTTAAAAAATAAAGATCCAAATCCGGTTTTTTAAGCCTTGAGCACAAGCACAAGCACAAACCATTAATCCAAATTCTTCGGTGCACTAAATTGTAATTAAAAAGATACCTTTATAGAAAATTTCCGTAAATTTTTTTGAAAAATAATCATTTTTAATTATAATATAGAAAAAAACTAGGTGGCATTCATACTTTAGTACATATAAATAAAAAATATATAGAAATGTTTTGACACTATAAAAAATTTTAAAATAAACATGCTTTTCGAGTTTTAATCAAGTTCAAGTTTTGAATTTTTTGAGTTTAAACAATTCCATATTTGAATTATTTAAATTTAATCATTTCGGATTCAAATTTTCTCGGTTTGAATCTTTGACATTTTTTCTTTCAAATCAAAATTGGTCAAGTTCAGATTTTTCAAACTGATTTTGGATTTGAGTTTATTCTGTCATATCTACACATAATTGATATTCCTAAACACTAATTCATCAAAAAAAAAAAAGAAAAAAGTGCCTAGTAAGACTATTATTTATGAAAAATAAATTTCTATAGATGATTTTTTTTTGAAAAATTTTATAATGAAATATTAATAAAAGAAGATAGAAGCTAGTCTTTAAACATGGGATTCTGAGGAAGTTCAAATAGTATTTCAAAGAAATCTCTAACTGAGAATTTTTTTCTAAATACTGTCATGCTATTGGTGTATTTACAAAAATTTTCACAACAAAAGGTTTACTTCTTTTTTTATCAAACTAAATGTAAAAATGGACATTTAAAAAAAATAAATTCTAAACTAATTCATGGGCATTATATTCTTTTATTCTGCGTTACATCCATAAATATTAATCATCATGGTACACATATGCCTCTGAGGATAGGACTCCAAAAAGGTTCAAGAAATGATTCTTAAAATATTCTTTAATGAATTTTTTTCTCTGACATCATCAAAGAATTGAATCATTTAAAAAATTTCAAAACATAAAGATCTTGTGTACATTTCAAACATAAATTTAAAGGATTCAAATCCAGTTTTTTAAGCCACGAATTCATGCACCATCCATTAATCCAAATTCTTTGCTGCATTGAATTGTATTTAAAAAGATACCTTCATAGAAAAATTCCGTACTTCATTTTTTTTTTCAAATAGAAGAAGTTTTAATTATAATCTATAAATAGCTAGGTTGCACTCATACTTTAGTATATATAAATAAAAAAATATACAGAAAAAAATTGACAATAAAAATTTTTTTAAATTAAATTATATATAACCAAAATAACTCTAATTAAAAAATAACTGTGACCTAAAAAATGAAAAAAAATTAATAGAACGTTTTTAGACTTGGGAAAAAAAATTGAAGGCAAAAGTATACCATCTAAACTATTTTCAACTATATTACTTATTTGAGCATAATTAAATTCACAATACAGTTTATGATATGCCCGCTGAATTGATTTCTTAACTATTTTAAGCTATATTATCAGATAATTGATTCAATTCCAAGTAAAGCATTTTAAGCTTAGGAAGATGGCGACACAAGTCATCAAGCAAATTACCTGATAGCCTATTGTCATAGAGAGCAATAGCGTTTAGAGAAGAAATGTTGAAGATGGAAATTGGAATCTGACCAGTAAGGAAATTTTCATGTGCATTTAACATCTCTAAACTAAAAAGATTACCAATTTCATTGGGAATTTCACCTGCAAACAAAGTAAATAATTAAGGACTCAAGATGTTAACTAGGCTACCTATTTTGCTAGAGTAAACTGTAAATCAAGTGTGAGTTTATTTTGCCATCTCTTCACATAATTATATTCCTAAATAGTAATTCAAGAAAAAAAAGAGAAAAACGTGCCAAATTAGGCCATTATTTATGAGGCTACATTTTAACATGCTCGCAACAACTGTGATCTATCTTTTTGCCATTATGATTGACTATTAGCTAAAATATTAAAGACTGATTTAGATGTTTTGGAGTCTTAGCTTTCAATTTTTTTTTTAACGGTACCATAGGGTGTATTTGGACCACATTGGAAAGGAATAAAAGGCAAATAAATATACAGCTTACCTTCTAAGTTATTATGACCCAAATTTACTTCTTTGAGTTGAGTTAAATTTCTAATATTTCTTGGAATGAACCCAAGGAATTGATTAATAGAAAATGCTAATACTTAATTATGAAACGAAGCAAAATTTTTTTTTTCTAGACACTTATTTTTGTTTGAGCTTATTTCAATCAATAACTAATTGGGCATAAATTCTATCATTTTTCCCTATTTTTAATTCTCAGCAACACAGAGAGCTGTAACTAATTTTATCTGAATTTATTTCAATTAAACTTCACCAATTGAACTTAGTAAAGTTCAAGTTTCTCCAAAAAATTTTTTTAAAAAAATCTGGAAACAAGGAAAAGAACCAAAATATAAAAAAATTTAGAACTAAAATCTGAAAAAAGAAAAGTAAAGAATCAAGATCAAAAGGAAAAGATGTGAGTATCAAATTTGCTTTGGTAGATTTGATATTTCCAATTATCCTAAAATTTTCTAGCAAAATTTTGTGTATAAAATCAACCGAATTGGACAAACAAAGAAAAAGGAAAAAAATGACAATCAACTTTTTCTCTATTTTGAGTTTTCATAGAAGAGAGTTTGTTTGGGGAATTCATTTAGCACGATACACAACAAAGAATTAACAGCAAAGAAACAAAGACAGAGAATCAACATAACCATCATCAGTCCTCTAAATTAAGGGAAGCAACATAAAAAGTGTAAGGCCGTAGTTCACTCGGTAGGGTCATCTTACTCAGCCGTACTGTCTGCTTTGAGTCTAGATCACCAAGCAAGACTCTCATGGTGTTCTTTCGCGTCCGGAGCAACTCAAACCCCTAACATCGTTAAGAGTCAACTCACTCCTAACCAATTGTCTTATTATTGGTTAGGAGTGACTTGACTCTTAATGATGTTAAGGATTCGAGTCACTCCAGACACGAGAGAAAATTGTGAGGGTCTTGCTTAGTGATCTGGACTCAAAGCGGACAGTACGAGTGAGTAAGATGACCTTGTCGAATGAACTGTGGCCTTACAAAATGGTTAGTAGGGTTTTGTACTTGGCTATAATCAAGGGTTTGAACCACCAGAGGTGAAAGAAAACTGTTAGGGTCTTCTTAGTGATCTGGATCCAAATTGGATAGTAGGGTGAGCAAGGTGACCTTGCTTAGTGAACTGGACCCAAACCGGATAGTACGGGTGAGTAAGATCTACCATATAATTAACTCCTAATGATTGTTCTCAGTCACTCAAATTTTTTGTAACTTTTTGATTGCCGATATCCTATATTTACTATATCAGGCATGGTGAGGTGTCCATTTTTTCATCAATTTACAGTGTCCAAATGCTTAGATATCGTAGTAAGTCTTAACGGTGTCCAAATGCTTAGATAATGGGTGTGGTTTGAGTGCATATTTTTGTCTTGCTCTGCAGACTATTAGGAGTTCTAACTTGAAATACATAAAAGAACTTGGTGCGGGTGCATATGGAAAGGTGTTATATGGACAATGGAACGAGTTTGATGTTGCAATGAAGAGGTTAAAGCCAAGTTGCTTCTCTAAAGGTTCAATGGAAGAGAAGTGATTGGTAAATATCTATAAGATATTTCTATTATATTGCTGTTAACTTTCTCTTTCTTGGTCATCTTTAATGATTGATTATCTTGTTTCCGCTATATTGTTTTTCCGATCTTTTTAAATAATTTGATCCAAATTTGATATCTCTTGTTAATTTTATCCATCACACATCCAGAAGGATACTACAAATATAGTTTTCTTGTTATCACTAATGAATTACAGTATGTATTGCACTAACCTACAAATACAGTTTAAATAAATAATTAGACTAACACAATTGGGTAAATAATCAAAAATTTTCTTCAATTCAGATTGTACGGATTGGATAGATTGAGGAAAGGATGGTGTCTACGAACAAGAGATTTGAATGAGTTGGTCACGATGTTGCTACTTTGGTAATTTTTTTATCTCCTCAAGTCACTTATACTCGAGAACAATAGAATAAACACAATGTAGAATTTCTTTGCAGTCACGAAAAGATTTTTTTTTTCGTTTGAAAATCTTATTTTAATATTAGTATGTGTACAATCAATGTTTATTGAAATTTGACAGTGCTATGGCCACAGATCTTTTCTAATATGTAAGATGCAATTGTAGAATATAAATGTATAAGTCAAAGTTGCTTAAATCAGTTAGCTGAACAATTAATTAACTTCGGATATTAGGGCCTTTGTTAATCCAATTGACTTCCTACTACACCTGATGAAGCCACCAAAGGCTACTTTATGTAGAAAACTAAAACCTTTTGTGTGTGGGTGTGTGTGTGTGTATGTAAATATATGTTTCTAAGAAGTTTATGTTAATGCCTTTAACCCTTTGTTGCAAATGCTTCAAATTAAGGATTCAAAAGTTAGTCTTGAGTTTTTACTTTTGTGTATTGGGTATGTGAAATCCCCAATTTCATGTAATTTTCTCATATTTGTAAAGTATTCCAGCTGTAAGGAATTAAATAAATATGAGAATTATGAAGTATGGATGGTGTATGGAACATTGAAGAAGTAATGAAATGGATAGTCAATTAGTCAAATAATTTATTTTGATATCAGGAAAATATTAAGAGTATGAGAAAGGAATTAATGTCAGATTTTGTAGATTTAAATATAAGATTTTTGGTAATTGAATACATATGGCATTTGAATGGAAGAAGAGAGATTAATGGTCAAAGGGTCAAAGTAGTGGCTAAGATGATTAATGGATTAATGGGCATTAAATGAAGGTTGCATGAGTCCTCATCTTCTCCCATCACCAAAGTCGGCAACCACTTTCCAACCCTCACTCTCGTTTCCTCCATTTCTTCCGAAGTTTCCTTCCATACTCACCTTGACAAACACCCTTGTCCAGCCATCGATTCATTAAGCTTGTTGAACGAAAAACCATCCTTGTTACTAGCTCAAACTAAGCCTGTAATATGAAAGGCTGAATCCAGATATTTGAGGAGATCAAAAATTCTATCAAAATTGGTTATTGACAAAGGTAAGGAAAGAAGTTAATTCCTTCAATTCTATCTATGATTTGGGTTTATGTGATGTTGGTATAGTAGGCTTATGGTGTTAAAATGAAATAAAGCTAAATGTTGAAATTAATATGATGTATGCAGCTTTGAAGAAGTGAAGGAAAAGAATTGGTGCAATCAAGCGATTACATGTTTTGGTGTAATCGAGGTAAGGAATTTATGTAACGGACGTAGGGTGACTATGTCCGCATGATTTTAATTGCTTTGGAAAGAAGTACCAGCTGATTTTAAGTGGAGAAGAGTAAATTTCGGGTTTTACTCCTAGTTACCAAAATGCTAGGAGCAGCCGACAGCCTAGAGACAACCAAAGCGAAGATTTTCGAAAATCGAGACAAACCAGTCGATTGCTATATAAGACAGTCGACTGCTATTTTCCAGTATGCATTCTATTTCAAACCAGTCGACTATCGTATGGGCCAGTCGACTGCTTTTACTTTCAAAACCAGCTGATTGTTATATGACCAGTCGACTGCCAATTCTTAGAAAACATTCTGTTTCAAAATCAGTCGATTGCTTTATGGACCAGTCGACTGCCCCATGTGTTTTTAGAAAATAAAAATATCGAAATTGTAAAAGAAAATAATTTCGATAAATGAAAATATGAGGCAGCAGCCGACTGCCCTATGAGGCCAATCGAATGCCCTGTTTGAAAAAGGGTTTTAAAACTTATTTCAAGAAAGTATGAATGTCATAGCAAATAACTATATGACAAATGTTTTGAGACTATGAAGTACTTAATGATTATGCACTTCTGTATATGTTCATGGCTGAGGAGCTCTAGTCCAGCCCTCAGTGCTATAGATGTCACCTGACTAGTGTTCATTGTAACCACCGACGTTTGGCCAAATTGTCTCTGTTATATATATATATATATATATATATATATTGGCTAGGGGAGGATTCCTGGCTCCTATTGGGGTACGCCACATGATTCAGTACATAATTCTGTTAAAATGCGAATAGTCTCTCTGTTATTTGAAAGCTATATGATGTATGTTTTAAAGAAAGAATATGATATGCATGTTTTGAAGAAAGTATAAGATGTATGTTTGAAGAAAGCATGTGAAGTATGTTTGCATATGCTAATTTAAAGAGGTACATGATTTACTTGATTTGTAAGCATATGCTATTATGAAGAACTTATGCTTTATAATGATTTTACATGACATTATAGAGCCAAGCAGGAAAACTACATATAGAGGCATAGTACGCTCTTTTACATATATTTCTTACTGACCGTAAACTCACCCTTTTACAAATATTTTTCCAACAGATTATCTGAAGTGAACCCCACTCCGAATAGAGGAGCTTGCTTTTGAGATATCCAGTGTACCTTCGAGATAAACTTCCCGATAATAGTTAAAGGTATACTTCTGTAATTATGTAAATCAGACAGTACTAGAGTACATTAATGTTTATAAGAGTTTTCGGGATTTAGGTATGTAAGATATGTAAGATCCTGTGGGAAGGAATGATATGTATATATATATATATCATTATTTTGCTTTGTTTGAAATTAAAATATTCATATTGAGTTATTAAATATTAAGCTTGAAAGGAAGAAGAAGGAATGACATTGATGGACGAGTCTAATCAAGTCGCATAAGATAAGGAAAAAGTTAGACGGTAAAATATAGTGACTGGGATGTCACAGATTGGTATCAGAGCTGATTTGACTGATGTTTGTCAGTGTCAATAAGCTAGAATTAGTGGATATCCCTAATGTACTGTACATGTTTGAATTCATATGTGTAGTATAACTGTTTGTAGTTATACTAAATAGCTCAACTTTGTGATTATATCGACAAAATGAGCTCACGTAGAAGAGGTACTAGTAGAAGAAGAGGAAGGAGTCGTGTAGAATAGCCCCCAGTACAGTCTCCTCCTCCATTTCCACCGCATAGCCCGTATACTAGGTTAGCGAAGATGGAGAAGCATATGGAGAACATGGCCACTATGTTCACACAGTTTATGTCGAACTTTCTAGCTACACCTATGGTTCCTCCTACTCAGACAGAGTTAGCCCCACCAGTCCCAGCTACTAAAAGGTGGGATCCTAAAGCCTATTGTAGTGTGACCTTGATTAAAGAATTTAAGAAGCTGGATCCGCCTAAGTTTAAAGGGGAAAGGGATCTTTTGGCCGTAGAGAATTGGATGAAGGCGGTTATGAAATCTTTTGAATACATGACATGCTCCGAAAGGGAAAAGGTGGGCTTGGCTGCTTACTTATTAGTAGATGATGCCGAGTATTGGTGGCAGGCCACTCGGACCATTTTGGAGGCCCGCTATACTGAGGTTTAGTGGGATAGGTTTGTAGAAGCCTTTAATGAACAATACATCCCACGTATTGATCAGAATAAATTGAAGATTGAGTTTTTGAGTTTGACTCAAGGGACAATGACAATAAATCAGTATGAATCGAAGTTCATTACCTTGAGCAGATTTGATCCAAAGGTCTTAAGGAAAGAAGGACATAAGATTTACAGGTTTATAGAGGGATTGAAGTCCCCTATCAAATCCAGACTGTATCCTATGGATATCGCCACGTATGGAGAGGCGGTCCGTAAGGCTCAGTTGTGTGAGCAGGACTATGAGCTACACCATGCCGATTTCCAAGCCAAGGGTAAAGGCAAAGAACCAATGAAGTGAAAGTCGGATGAGAAAGCCTCGAGTGATAGGTATCCATATAGGAGAAGTAGACATTGTGAAGCAGTTTCAATTGGTCAGTAAGTAAAGTATAAGAAGATGATTAATAATTTAATTAAATGTTTATATGGAAATATATTGAATTTCGGAGTTATGATGGTTATGAAACATGGACTCCTAGACCTACCGGGATAAAGATAAATGATGAGAGATCCCGATATCCGACAGGCAGTATCGCTAGCTCACCGAAGAGTATGATGCAAAGATGTGAACAATGCGAGAAGTTCCATGGATCACAGCCATGTCGGTTGGCAAGTGGCGCATGTTTCAGGTGTGGTGAACAGGGACACATGATTAGAGATTGTCCCAAGAGAAATTTGAGGGCGCCTGAGGAATTAGAAAAGACCCCTCAACCACAGCCTAAGGCCACTGCTATAGAAAAGGGAAAGAAAGCTGTGACCCAAGGATGAGTGTTTGCCATCGATGAGGAGTCTGCTGATGCCTCGTCTAAAGTGATTAAAGGTAAGATTTATTTGTTTAATCTAAGTGTCACTGCATTATTTGATCCAGGCTCTATGCACTCTTTTATTTCTCCTAAGATTGCTATGAGAATACCTGTTGAGCCTGAGCCTTTAGGACACTTATTGCAAATAAGCACACCATTTAAGGAATCCCAAATGACGGACCTAATGTATCGAAATTGTAAGCTACAGGTAGGAGACAGAGAATCGATAGCTGACCTAATCCTACTAAATATGTGTGGATTTGATGTTATTTTGGGTATAGATTGGTTAGCTAAGAATCATATGATGTTAGATTGCTATGCTAAGGATGTGATCTTCTCTTCACCCGTTAGCTATGTTGTAAATTTTGCAAGTGCATAATGCTAAAGTTTGTTTGTTACTTGATTTGATTGCAAATGAAAGTAATAAGAAGTATGTATTGTCATGTGAAGGATTCATAGCTTGTGTGGTGGACATAGAAAATAAATGTCCTGGACTCCATGATATTCCTGTAGTTGAGGATTTTCCCGAGGTATTTCCAGACGATCTTCCAAGACTTCTTCCGGATAGGGAAGTAGAGTTCACGATCAATTTGGTGCCAAGGATTGAGCCCATTTTGAGATCACCTTATCGGATGGCTTTAGTGGAATTGGAAGAACTTAAGAAGCAGCTTCAGGAGTTACTAGATAAGGGATTCATACAACCTAGTGTATTCCCTTGGGGTGCTCCTGTACTGTTTGTCCGGAAGAAGGATGGCAGCATGAGGCTGTGCATCGACTACAGATGGTTGAATAAGGTGACGATCAAGAATAAGTACCCTCTTCCCAGGATTGATGATCTGTTTGACCAGCTTAAGGGTGCACAAGTCTTTTCTAAGATAGACTTGAGGTTGGGATATTATCAATTGAAGATCCAGAGTGAAGATATCCCTAAGATTGCATTCAGGACAGGGTATGGCCATTATGAATTTTTGGTAATGCTGTTTGGATTAACTAACGCTCCCGCAGCTTTCATGAACTTGATGAATGATCTGTTCAAACAGTACTTAGACCAGTTTGTCATTGTCTTTATCGATGACATATTGGTGTATTCAAGATCCCGAGAAAAGCATGAGCAGCATTTGAGGATAGTTTTGGAAACCCTTAGAGATCGAGGATTGTATGCTAAGCTAAGTAACTGTGATTTTTGGCTAAATCATATCTCCTTTTTAGGTCATATAATCAGTAAAGATGGAGTTTCAGTCAATCCATCGAAGATTGAAGCGGTGGTTCAATGGGAGAGACCGAAAATGGTGATGGAGATTAGGAGTATCTTGGGTCTAGCTGGCTACTATCGACGATTCGTAGAGGGTTTCTCGAAGTTAGCTGCTCTTTGACGCGCTTGACGCGTAAAGAGGTGAAGTTTGAATGGAAGGATGCATGTGAGCGTAGCTTCCAAGAGTTGAAGTGCAGGTTGACGACTGCACCTATTCTCACCATTCCTAGTGGTTCTAGTGGATTTTCGGTGTATAGTGATGCCTCATGGCAAAGTTTGGGATGTGTACTAATGCAGCATGGTAAGGTAGTTGCATATGGTTCTCGACAATTAAAGGACCATGAGAAGAACTACCCAACTCATGAGTTGGAGCTAGCTGCAGTAGTATTTACTCTAAAGATTTGGAGACATTACTTGTATGGTGAGAGATTTCAGATTTTTACGGATCATAAAAGTCTGAAATACTTGTTCTCTCAGAAGGAGTTGAATATGAGACAAAGAAGATGGCTCGAGCTTCTAAAGAATTATGATTGTAAAATCTTGTACCACCCGAGGAAAGCCAATGTTGTGGCGTATGCTCTGAGCCGGAAGCATGTAGGAATGGTATCTTACATGATGGTAAGAGAGTATGAATTGCTTGAACAGTTTGCAAGCCTCAATTTAAATGTTATGCCTTATGAGCAATTTGGAATGACGACTAGTTTGAGGATTGAGCCGGAATTGATGGACAGAATTTGAATTGCTCAGAAGGAAGATGATCAGTGTATTGAGGCTATGAGTCAGATTCAGTTAGGTATGCCCTCAGAGTTCAATATGGGTAATGATGGAATTTTGAGGTTTAGGAATCGCATATGTGTTCCTAATGATAAAGAGTTGAGGAAGTCGATTTTGACAGAAGCATATGCCACTAGATACACATTACATCCAGGAAATATGAAGATGTATCATAATCTTCGCAAGGTGTATTGGTGGATTGGCATGAAAAGAGACATAGCAGAGTTTGTGGCAAAGTGTCTCACGTGCCAGCAGGTTAAGGTAGAGCATCAACGACCAGTAGGTTTGCTACAGTCTCTACCTATACCTATGTGGAAATGGGAGCACATTACGATGGATTTTGTCATGGGATTACCCAAGACTAAGAGGAATCATGATGGTATTTCGGTAATCGTGGATAGACTAACTAAGTTAGCTCACTTCTTACCTATGAAGTCTACGGACACACTTAGTGCTTTGGCAGACTTGTATGTGAGAGAAGTTGTAAGACTACACGGTGTTCTAGTGAACATTACATCTGATAGAGATTTCAGGTTTACTTCCCATTTTTGGGAACATTTTCAAGAAGCCATAGGATCTCAGTTGAATTTTAGCACAGCTTTTCATCTGCAGACTGATGGCCAATTCGAGCGCACCATTCAGACGCTTGAGGATATGTTGAGAGCTTGTGCTATGGATTTTAAAGGCTCCTAGGATGACCATCTGCCATTGGCTGAGTTTGCTTATAATAATAGCTATCATGCAAGTATCGGGATGGCACATATGAAGCTTTATATAGTAGAAGGTGTCGATCTCCGATTGGGTGGGAAGAAGTGGGCGAGCGAAAGTTATTGGCTCCAGATTTAGTCGAGCAAGCCTCTGAAGATGTTAAGTTGATTTTTCAAAGACTCAAGACAGCTCAGAGTAGACAAAAGAGTTATGTGGATGCTCGACGGAGACCACTTGAGTTTTTGGTGGGAGATTTTGTGTTTTTGAAAGTTTCTCCATCCAAAGGGATCATGAGATTTGGTCGAAGAGGTAAGCTTAGTCCTCGTTACATAAGGCCATTTGAGGTTTTAGATCGTGTGGGAGATGTTGCCTATAGGTCGGCTCTACCTTCGGAGCTATCGGGAGTACATAATGTCTTTCATGTATCTATGCTTCGGAAGTATAATCCGGATCCGTCTCATGTCATAGAGTGTGAGCCCTTGGAGATGAGGGAAGATATGAGTTATGTGGAAAAGCCGGTTCGGATTTTGGATAGAAAAGATAAGGTGTTGAGAGCTAAGACGATTCCTTTAGTTAAAGTTCTCTGGCAATACCACACTACGAAAGAAGCTACATGGGAGCTAGAGAGCTTGATGAAAGAGATGTATCCAGAGTTGTTTACTTGATAACCCAATTCAAATTTAGAGGACCAAATTCTCTAAGGTGGGGAGAATGTGAAATCCCCAATTTCATGTAATTTTCTCATATTTGTAAAGTATTCCAGCTGTAAGGAATTAAATAAATATGAGAATTATGAAGTATAGATGGTGTATGGAACATGGAAGAAGTAATGAAATGGATAGCCAATTAGTCAAAGAATTTATTTGGTATCAGGAAAATATTAAGAGTATGAGAAAGGAATTAATGTCAAATTTTGTAGAATTAAATATAAGATTTTTGGTAATTAAATACATGTGGCATTTGAATGGAAGAAGAGAGATTAATGGTCAAAGGGTCAAAGTAGTGACTGAGATGATTAATGGATTAATAGGCATTAAATGAAGGTTGCATGAGTCATCATCTTCTCCCATCACCAAAGTCGGCATCCACTTTCCAGCCCTCACTCTCGTTTCCTCCATTTCTTCCTAAGTTTCCTCCCATACTCACCTTGACAAACACCCTTGTCCAGCCATCGATTCATTAAGCTTGTTGAACGAAAAATGATCCTTGTTATTAGCTCAAGCTAAGACTGTAATATGAAAGGTTGAATCTAAGTATTTGAGGAGATCAGAAATTCTGTCAAAATTGGTTATTGATAAAGGTAAGGATAGAAGTTGATTCCTTCAATTCTATCTATGATTTGGGTTTATGTGATGTTGGTATAGTAGGGTTATGGTGTTAAAATGAAATAAAGCTAAAGGTTGAAATTAATATGATGTATGCAGCTTTGAAGAAGTGAAGGAAAGGAATCGATGCAATCAAGCGATTACGTGTTTTGGTGTAACCGAGGTAAGAAGTTTATGTAACGGACGTAGGGTGACTATGTCCACATGATTTTAATTGCTTTGGAAAGAAGTACCAGCTGATTTTAAGTGTAGAAGAGTAAATTTCGGGTTTTACTCCTGGTTACCAAAATGCTAGGAGCAACCGACTGCCTTAAGTAGCAGTCGATTGCCTAGAGACAACTAAAGTGAAGATTTTCGAAAATCGAGACAAACCAGTCGACTGCCGTATGGGCCGGTCAACTGCTTTTACTTAAAAAGCATTCTGTTTCAAAACCAGCCGACTGCCTATAAGACCAATTGACTGCCTTGTTTTCAAAAGCATTCTGTTTCAAAAACAGTCGACTGCTATATGACCAGTCGACTGCCAATTCTTGAAAAGCATTCTGTTTCAAAACCAGTCGATTGCTATCTGGACCAGTCGACTGCCCCATGTGTTTTTAGAAAATAAAAATATCGGAATTGTAAAAGAAAATAATTTCGATAAATGAAAATATGAGGCAGCAGCTGACTGCCCTATGAGGCCAGTCGACTGCCTTGTTTGAAAAGAGGTTTTAAACCTATTTCAAGAAAGTATGAATGTCATAGCAAAAAGCTATATGACAAATGTTTTGAGACTATGAAGTACTTAATGATTATGCACTTCTGTATATGTTCATGACTGAGGAGCTCTAGTCCAGCACTCAGTGCTACAGATGTCACCTGACTAGTGTTTACTGTAGCCACCAACATTTGGCCAAATTTTCTCTGTTATATATATATATATATACATATATATATTAGCTAGGGGAGGATTCCTGGCTCCTACGGGGTTACGCCACATGATTCAATGCATAATTCTGTTAAAATGCAAATAGTCTCTTTGTTATTTGAAAGTTATATGATGTATGTTTTAAAGAAAGAATATGATATGCATGTTTTGAAGAAAGTATAAGATGTATGTTTGAAGAAAGCATGCGAAGTATGTTTGGATATGCTAATTTAAAGAAGTACATGATTTACTTGATTTGTAAGCATATGCTATTATGAAGAACTTATGCTTTATAATGATTTTACATGACATTATAGAGCCAAGTAGGAAAACTACATATAGAGGCATAGTACGCTCTTTTACATATATTTCTTACTGAGCGTAAACTCACCCTTTTACGAATATTTTTCCTACAGATTATATGAAGTGAACCCCGCTCCAAATAGAGAAGCTTGCTTTTGAGATATCCAGTGTACCTTCGAGATAGGCTTCCCGATAACAGTTGAAGGTATACTTCTGTAATTATGTAAATCAGACAGTACTACAGTACATTAATGTTTATAAGAGTTTTGGGGATTTAGGTATGTAAGATGTGTAAGATCCTGTGGAAGGAATGATATGTATATATATCATTATTTTGCTTTGTTTGAAATTAAAATATTCATATTGAGTTATTAAATATTAAGCTTGAAAGGAAGAAGAAGGAATGACATTGACAGATGAGTCTAATCAAGTCGTATAAGATAAGAAAAAAGTTAGATGGTAAAATGTAGTGACTGGGATGTCACAGGTATGTCATAACACTTCAGTTTTCTATTTTTTAATTTTGTTTTTAATTTAGTAAAGTCTACTGGTCATTTGCTATCTTTTGTTTTCCTTGTTTGATTAATTAGTTGGTTATTTATTGATGAATCAAGGCTTTTTCTTTTTTGCTGAAATATCTCGTTATTGTGACTGGAGCTTTCATTTCTTGTAGCATCATTTGAATTGACTCTTTTATTTGAGTTTTGATTGCTCATGAAATCTATTAAGGTTTAACACAACTAACATTTTCTTTCTTTACGTTTTTTAGGTTGCTTAAGAGGGTGGATGCTCCAAAATTGAAGTTTACCTTGTAATTTTTGGGTGATGAGGTAAAATCTATCTAATTACTCTACAGGTGATCTTGTATTAGTGTTTGCTCATAGTCACTTATCGTAGCATCTTGGTATCCATTTCTTCATTTTAGGTGTCACCAGTTTGCAAATAATAATGATGTTGATTCTAGATGCATATTTCCTTTGCTGTGGGATGTTTCACAAGCTCCAAGTGAACCAGTTGATAAAACAGTTTGGACTTTTAGAAGACCGATGATAGTTGAACTAACACAATAAGAATACATTATTATTATTATTATTATTATTATTATTATTATTATTATATTTAATCTTTCTTTTTTGTTTACAAAGTCATCATTCTTGTGCCTTAACATGTTTAAGAGTTCAATGTGTCCTACAACAATTGGGGTACTGAAAGCAACCCAGAGTTCAAAGGATATCATAATGGGAATTCAAATCCTCATGGATTTAGTATGAATAGATTTGCCTTGTTTGGTTTATTTCTTCTAACTTTAGGAATATATGCTAGAAATATGTGCTTGTTGTAGAAGAGTGTTTATGACTTATCTTAAAAGCATGGTGGAAAGTAGTATTTATTGTAGGTTTATATACATTGTTTATAGCATGGTGATGACAATTAAGTGGTTTCATTCTCTTATTGTAGGTTTCAAATACATCTAATGTTGGATTATGCCCTTAGAACCATTCATTAGATGATTGACTTTGGCATTTTTTTTATGTATCATTACATTTTATTTATTATAGTTCATTATTATATTTGTCTTATAACTGCGTAATGTAATCTTATATGATAATGTCCTTAGAATAGTAATAACACACTATTCTTAAAATATCCCTAGTCAAGTATTATTGTAAACAAGGATAACAATGATACGATAAGACTAGTATGTGGTTGACTGATGTGATAACCGCAAATTTTCTAATTTTGAAAATTAATATTAAAGAAAATAAATAAGAGGAAATAAATAAATTAAAGTAAATAAATAAAATTTATTTACGAGATGAGAATATCGTTGAAATTCCCGAAATTGATGAAGTGGAGAAGTGGAGAAAATTAATTTGGATAAAATTGAGGAAATTTAAATTGGATAAATGGAAATCCAAATTAAATAAGAAATGAACAGAAAAATTAAATTGGAATAAGAAATAAAAAAGGAGAAATAAATTGGATATTAAGAAATCCAATTAAATGAAATAAAATGTGAATTATATAAATATATTTTGATATGTTTTTATATAAATACATATGTATGTATTTGAAGTATAGTATATATTATAAAATGATATATATACTATTTTATAGTAAATAAATACATGTGTATATTTTTATATACAATTATGTATATAAATAAATATATATATATAAAATATATATATAGTATTTTAAACTAAATTGTATAGATATATATGTATAAATGATTTAAATATATATATATATTAGTAACATAATTATATATATATAATTATAAATATAATTATATATAATATAAAAAAAAAAAGAAAAGAAAAAGAATGTGGGAATCGGGGTAACCCGACTCCTTTGGTTATTTCTCCTCTGTTCTAAACAGAGGAGAAACAAAAAGCAAAGGCCAGCGATGCCGGCCAGTCGAGGGTGAAGGAGGAGAGGCAGACACCGGCGAGCCGAGGAGACGAAGAGAAGGCGCCGGCGACGTGAGGAAAGGAGGTCGGCGATGTGATGAAATGGAAAACAGAAGCGAAGGAAACGAAGGAAACCGAAGGGGAGAAAAAGGAAAAGGAGATCAGCGGTGCCGGCCGATCCGGGCACCGCTACTCCCCCACGAGATTGGAGGAGGTGAGGGGAAGGTGAGAGGAGCCACCGGCGAAGGAGAATCCGACGGAGGAAGGAGAAAAGAAAGGAGGAAGGGGCCAAAACCCACGGGCCCAGATCCGGCGCCGTCGCCGGTGATGGGAAGAAACGGAGACCAGATCCGACGTGCGCACCACTCCGGCAAGCCATGGGAGGCCCGAACCGGCAGTGATGCCGGCGGGATGAAGCTAAACCGGCGGTGCTGAGGAGGACCGGGTTGAACCGGTCCAAACCTGTTCAGACCAGAAAAGGGGAAAAAGAAAAGAAAAAGAAAAAGAAAAGAAAAGAAAAAGAAAAAGGAAGAAAAAAGGGGAAAAAGAAGAAAGAGAGAAAAAGAAAATTTTCGGAATTCGAAAAATTCTCGGAAACTCGAGAATCTCGGGAATCGGTAAGAAATTCGAGAAATTATTAATGATGATTATTTAAATAATTTATTTATTTAAATAATTTGAGAAAATTCTAAAATTAGAATTTAAATTTTCAGAAATTATTCTCTGCGATCGAGATGAGGAATCGGGAAAGAAGGAGTACGGGCGCGACCGAGAAGAGGAAGTCGTCGACCCCGAAAAAGGTAAGGGATGCATATGCAGCACTGTAGGGATATTCAGTCTGCATGTTTAATTTCGAATTATTTTATGAAAAATATTTTATGAAATATTTTGATGAATGACTGGTTGGATATTTGGGATGAAGTACTGGTTGGAATTTATAAACTGTATTTTCCGTGCAGGAGGTTAGTCAATCGGCAGCCGTTATGCTGCCAAAAATTTTAGAAAAATTTCATAAAATCATATTAAATGATTTTATTTTCGAAAATCAATATTTAAGCACGGAAAACGAGAAAATTATTATTTTAATAAAACATGAATATAATAAGATTTAATTTTAAATATTCACGTTTCTGAGAACGGTGATAATGAAATCACCGAAAATCCTCTTCGAGAATGGTGATAATGAAATCACCGAAAATTCTCTCAATATGTAAATTACACGTAATACGAGACGAAAAATGAAAAGAAGTAAAGTGAATATTTTTATGAATAAATTCATATATATTTCTTAAATATTCACTAAATGGTTTTATAACCTTTATGGTTTTAAATAATGAAATTATATATTTTTATAAATTCCATAAAGGTTTTCTGATGATGAAAAATATGGTTTTGAGACTAGTTGGCCCTCTATCATGCCGACATGTGATATGTAATATGTGATATGTGACATGTAATATGTGATATGTGATATGTAGTCCCGGCCGACACCTGATCAGTGATCCGCCGAGGACAATTATAGACTATGGCCATAGATCTGACATGATTATTCATACCCTTCGGGGTCTATAGCATGATATGAGTAACGACCCAGTGAACGGGCTGGGCGTGTGTGCCTAAGTCTCCATATATGATATGTTTTAAATGAAAATGTTTTACGTGATATGTGATATGTGAAATGTAAATGTTTTACACGATATGTGATATGTAAAATGAAATGATTTATAGCATTTTTATAAAATGCTTATTTCAGTACTGATTCTAGTACTACGAGATGATTTTCAAATGATATGTAATATGAACATGTGATATGGTTTCAGAAGGAAAAAGGAGGAAATTAAATCTAATATTCTTATTTTAATTTTTAAATTGAATATTAGATTTAAATGATTTATATGATATATACGAAAAAGGTTTAATAGCTTATTTTGCTATTTAAAGTACTGTATTGATTATGATTGTACAGTAAAATATGAAAATAGTTTAAATGAGAATGATGATGATTTAACTAATATTCTTTTCAAAGAATATATGAATATTAGTTACTTTATTTAAATGCTTTATTTTATAAAAGCATTATTTTGAAAAGAATATGAAAATGATATGAAATGAAAAGGAAAAAGGATATAAATTTCAAACAAAAAGAAATTTATTACTCTCTACAGTTGCTTCTAGGTTCTGGAACAAGATAGGTATTTCAAAATACCTACCTTACTCCATCCGGATCCTTAGCCGACTGTAGTATCCTTCCTACATGCGAGCTTAGAGCCCATAGGAAAAATGAAAAAGTTTTCAACATATAGGAAGCTGAATATCAAGTATGCATATAATTCCCTTACTGAGCCGTGGTTTGCTCACCCTTTAATTTTAACATTTCAGGTTTTCGAAGATTGAAATTCTAGCAGTAAAAGGATTTTCGACGGCGCATTTGGGGACGATGCGACAGGTTGATTTATTTAATAAGGTATGATCATTTATTTTCTGTATTTAGACATATTCACAGTACTACTTTCTTATGAAATAAGATAGGGGATGTAATTCATATGGTAAATTTTATTAAATTGTTTATATGAAAAAGAAAGAGTAAAGTATCGCAGACAGCCCAACCATATAAGATGTATAGAATAAGATGAAAAATAGGGTCTCGGGCTGTGACAACTGATGACCATTGTCATGGATATAGGATATCAAGTCATCACATAGGTACATGTTAGAGAACTATGTACTGGATCGACCCTCCATGAGAACACTACATGGATTGTTATATGAGTGTCATAAGCGATTCTCATAGTGATGATGGTGTATGTGATCCTTTGACTTGAGATCATCAGAGATCCCAACATAGAGAATTGCATACTTTAATGCTGCTAGATGTCATTCGTAACAGGATGGATTATAAAGGTAGTAATTGGGTATGCCTTGATCTATGTAGACGGATGTTGAGTGATCAAGATAGGATTTATCCCTCTTATATAACAAGAGTGATGTCTTGGGCCCTTTGATAGAGTGAGACTAAAAATGCATGGCCGTGCTCGAATAAGTCAATATGAGATATTGATTTTATTTGTTTAATTAGTCTACTCAGGAATCAAGAAACGCTGATTAGACTATACAAGTGTGACACATTCCATGACTTGTGTCTAATCAAGACATCAAAGGATAAAGGGATTAGACTACACGGTAACATCTATCACGAGTAAGGTTATGTCGAGTCATTGACATTCTCGTTACATGGGTAGCAATGATGTGTTGCTAGATACCGCTCATTGCCTGTGGCAATTTTGTCATTGCCATTGTTTTGAGAACCTATTGGGTCGCACACTTAGAATGGATCAATGAGGAGCTTAATTAATCCTATTCTGAATTGGATTAAGGATATAACTAATCCTATTCTAAATTGGATTAAGGATATAACTAATCCTATTCTAAGTAGGATTAGAGTTCTGTTTGACAGTAAATTTTAGGGTAAAATTTACTGCCTATAAAAGGATGTTTTGTGTTTTCTAAAAGTGAGCCGCACAATTAAACAAAAAAAATATTCTTTTAATCGAAGCTAGCAATTCGGTTATAAGGAATTAAAAAAAACGCTCTTTAACACTTCTGATCGTGAGATGTTCAAGAGTTGTGAGATCCGTTCGTGTGGATACCATAGAGGCAGGAACGAAAAGTTATTGCTTGTGACTCGACCAACGACAGAAAATCAGAGAAAACGTTAGGTAAAATCTCGAAACCCTAATCAGGCAACTCTCCGAATCTATCCTGGTGGAGGCCGAATGATATAAATTCCGCTGCGTGTTTGTTTCGGTTTCCTTCATCTAATTCATGGGAGTCACTATGTGCAAATACGTAAGTGAAGATGGAAGCTTCAAGGATGATAATCGGTATACAATCTAGCTAGAAATTTTATGCTTGTGTTAGACTTCCAGGAAGTTTAGAAAACTTTATGACTAATTTAATTGGTTCTTGAGGACATTATTAGTTACTTCGTGAAGTTAATTGTTGCTTAAAGAATAATAATTAGTATTTGGATAACTTTTTGGTTATAAGCACTTTGAATTGAACTTTGAACAAATGAAAGTTACAATTGTTAGGAAATTGTTAATGCATGTAAGTGTTACAGTGCAAGTAATTCTAACTCTCTTTTTATTAGTGCAATGGACGTGAATTAATTGAATTACCAAATAACGCATGTTGCCAATGCCTCCATAGATGCTATTTATTCATTAACAATTATTTTATAACAAAAAATTGTATTAACAATTATTTTATTAACATGCAATAAAAAATTGAATTAAGAGTTAAAATGTTTTATTAAACTATTAGTGAACAATGGCATTAATAATTGTGTTATCTATCATGAAAACACAAAAAGTTAATCAAGTTTGAAATTTAAAATAAAATTCAATAAATATAAAAATTTCAAATTTCAAATAAGACTTAAGGTGACATTTGGTTCGCGGAATGGAATTAGAGAAGGAATGGAAAATATATTCTGAGGGAATAGAAAATAGGAGGAATATGTATTATGTTGTTTGGTTGGCGGAATGGAATAATTTTTCTGAGTTGTTTTTTGTTTGGTTTAAGGGAAGGAAAATGTAGGAATAAGATTAAAATGACCAAAATACCCTTTTAATATAAAGTTATTAAAATTGAATATAATTTTTTTTTTCATTTAAGTATTTACTGAAATACCTTACATTTAAATATTAAAATTATCATAAAATTAATATTAAAATATTTATATTTATTTATAAAATTATTATTTGCTAAATAATTAATATTTATTTATAAAATATATAACTTTACAAGTCATTATAAAATATTTAGAATTATTATTTTCTAAATAATTAAAATTAATTTATAAAAAAATAAATTTACAAATATTTTAAATTTTATTATTTTCTAATTGGAAAACATCTTTCAGCATAGGGCATTCGAATGCTCCATTATGGGCATTCGAATGCCCCGTGTTGAAAGGCATTCTGGGAATTCGAATGCCCCATTATGGGCATATGAATTCCTCGTGTTGAAAACATTCTGTTTGCAAAATACTTTGGGAAATTCGAGTGTCCCATTATGGGCATTCGACTGCCCAAGCAACAACTATAAAAGTAGCCCGAGCGACAACTATAAAAGTAACCCTCGAATTTCACTATTTTCGGCTCAAACTTCACTAGCCACCCTCGACGCTCTCTCTTTTCAACTCAAACTTTCACTAACCCATCCTTATTTTCATTTAACAAATCATCAATTTTATATGAGGATATTTGTTGCCTTCGAGGATATTTGTTGATTTTATTTTTTTTTCTTTTCAAAGAATGCCTTCGAAGGAGGTATAGGTGAAAGGCAAAATGAAGAAAAGAACAAGGTACTGATTTTATATTTTTTCTGTAAAAAAAAATTATTGTTGGTAGTCAAGATTTGTTTCTATAAAACAGAGGAGTAAGGCATGAAATAAATGCAAAATTAAAAAAAAATGATAAGAGAAGCATCACTGTGAGTTACTGTAAATTTTGTTAAAACAGAGAAGAAGAGAAAGGAACAAGAAGATAGAAACGAAAGAATATAGAGTATAAGGATAATATTGGAAAGTTAGAAATTTATTAACTTTCCTTGCCTGCAGAAAAGCAAATCGAGACTCTAAGCAAAGAAAAAGTATTCAGCGCTTTTTGCCGACTTCAGAATCATAATCCTTAACCCATTACGAACCAATCAAAAGAAAGTGTGGGCCCCAAAGAAAATGGCTTGAAAAGAAAACTCATTCAGCTGAACCAAACGCGCCATAAGTGCTGGTAAAAGCTTTTAAATTTAAAATAAAGCTTAATAAATATAAAATTTTAAAATTTAAAATAGGACTTTTATCAACATTTTAAAGTGCCGATAAAAGCCTTTTTTGCTTTTAAAGGCATTTAAAAGTGCCGAGAAATGTCATGCCCTAATTTGTGAAACCTTTGCCAACATTGGAGTACATCACCGCCAACACCTTCTGTGAAATCCCTAATTTTCTATAATTTTCCCATATTTGTATAGTATTTTAACTTAAAAGGATTAAATAAATATGAAATTGTGATGTATGAATGATATATGGGACATAGATGGAATAAGAGCAATTCAATAGTCAAATGGTCAAGGGTCAATAGTCAAGAGGATGAGGTGTGAAATGGAATAGAGGTGCATTAAATGAAAATTAATTGTCATCCTCATCTCCCACAAGGGTCGATATCCGTTTCACTCTTCCTCTCGTTTTCTCCAAGTTTCTTCCATACTTACCTTATAGAAAAATCGATTTCTGTCATTTTTTTAAGCCTTTTTAACGAATATTACTCCTCATCACTAGCTCTAACTATATGTGTAATTTGGTGGGCTAAATCAAAGGCTTTGAGGAGTATCTTGTTGTTGAAATTTTGGTGACTAACAAAGGTAAGAGGTGAAGTTGATTCTTTTAATTCTGTCCATGGTTTGGAGTTATGTTGAGTTGGTATAGCATATTTGTAGAGATTTCTTAAAGTTTTGAACCATTATGATGTTTACAACTTTGAAGAATTGAAAGGAAAAGTGTTGATTATAGCCAAGAGATTTTGTTTTCGGAGTTATTTGAGGTAGTGAATATGTGTAACGGACGTAAGGTGACTATGTCTATTTTTGGTTGCATAATTTGGTATGATATAAAGCTATTTTTAAGTGCAAGAAGTTTTAAATTTCGGTTTTACTCCTAGTTACGATTTGGCTAGGGGCAGCCAACTGCCTTAAATAGCAGTTGACTACCTGGAGACAGCCGTGACGTGATTTTTCCAAAATCGACTCAAACCAGTCGACTGCCTTATATAGCAGCCCACTGCTACTTTCTAGAAAGGTTTTGTTTGCGCACCAGTCGAATGCTAAGGAGCTAGTCGATTGCTTTTCTTCAAAAGGTATTATGTTTGCAAAACAAGTTAATTGCCTATAGAGCCAGTCGACTGCCCTATTTTCATAAGCATTCTGTTTGCGAACCAGTCGACTGCCCTATTAGTTTTTCGAAAAAGAAAATATTTGAATTTTAAAAAGAAAAGAAATTAATAAAATCGATATATGCCATAGCAGTCAACTGCCCTAAAGACTAGTCGACTACCCTATTTGAAAAATAAGGTTTTTAAAGCCTATTTTATATGAGTATATTTGTATTTTCAAAAAGGTATATGACAAATGTTTTGGAGACTGTGGAATCCTTTGGTGATCATGCATATTATGTGTATTTGTACTTGGCAGAGGAACCTTAGTCAGGTCATCAGTGCCACAGGTGTCACCTGACTAGTGTTCACTGTGGTCTATCGATTATGGCCATATGTCTCTTATGTGTATTTGGCTTAGGGGAGGATCCCTGGCCCATATATGGGTGCACCACTTATTTGACATATCTTATGGAATTTATTTGGCATCCCTTACGAGATTTATTTGGCATCCCTTATGATATTTATTTGGTGCATGATTCTATTGGAAGGTTAATTGTCTCCCACCTATTTGCAGATTATTTGTATATCTGATTTCAAATGATTTGATTTCATTTGAGAGTAATTGAATTATTTGAATATATGCAAGTGATTATATGTGTGTATGTTATTTGAAAAACTTATATGGTATTTGACGAAAGTATATAATATATGCTTTATAAGGATTTTACATGACATTATAGAGCCAAGCAAGAAACCTGCATATAGTGGCATAATACGCTCTTTTACATATGTTTCTTACTGAGCATAAACTCACTCCTTTAAAACATTTTTATAGCCAAATTATTTGAAGTGAATTTTCGCTCTCGATAGAAGAGCTTGTTTGGATATTATAGTATTCTTTCGAGACACGCTTCCCAATATTCCTTGAAGGTATACTCATTTTGTTATGTATTTCAACTATTGTATAGTACAATGATACAGTGATGTATATTAAATCATAGTTGGGGATGTAAGTTGTGTAAGAATCTGATATGTTCATAAATGAAAGTTTTAGACCATTTGTATAATGACTCGAGTGTATGGTTGAGACTTAATTGTTTAGTTGAAATTGATGTTGTGATGAAATATAAGTATAAGAAGAACAAAGGATGACATTGACAAACAGCCTAACCACCCTTTTATGTGAAGAAAAAGGTTAGTTGATATTTGAGTAAAAGTAGAAGTCGCGGGTCGCGACAAGGATTGATATCAGAGCAGGTTAGTCTGATGTTTATCGGTGTCATTAGGCTAGAATTAGTTTACATCCCCAAGTACTGTACTTGTCTGAATACATATATGTAGTATAACTATTTAAAGTTATACTAAATCATGTTATTTGGTGGTGATATTGACAGAATGAATACTCGAAGAAGAGGTACTAATAAAGGATGAGGATAGGGTCGTGTGGAACTGCCCCCAACCCAATCTCCTATTCCATCTCCATCAGGTAGCTTGAACACTTGATTGTTGAGAATAGAGCAGAGTGTTGAGTTGATGGCCACTATGTTCACTCAATTTATGACCAATTTTTCGAATGTGGCCACTAGTGCACCAACAACCACCCCTACAGTACCTCCTGTTCCATCAAAGAATGCTTCCCCTATACCTCCTACTCCTACAGTACAGCCTCCGGCAGCACAGACAGAGTTGCCCCCACCGTTCCAAGTTCCTAAAAGGTGGGATCCTGAAGCTTATTGCGGTGTAGTTTTGATTAAAGAATTTAAGAAGTTAGATTCGTCGAAGTTTAAAGGGGACAGATATCCATTGACCATAGAAAATTGGGTGAAAGTGGTCACCAAATTGTTTATGTACATGGCTTGTTCCGAGAGGGAGAAGGTGGGCCTGGCAACGTATTTACTAGTGGACGAAGCAGAACATTGGTGGCAGTCCACAAAGACTTTATTGGAGGCTAGACATCCTGAAGTAATGTGGGACATATTTTTGGAGGCATTCAATAGACAGTAATCCCACACACTACTCAAACAAAGTTGAGAGTGGAATTTTTAAAATTGACTCAGGGGACAATGTCAGTTGATCAGCATGAGTCAAAGTTCACTACCTTGAGTAGATTTTACTTAGAGGTATTAAGGAGTGAGGAGCATAAGATTTATCGGTTCATGGAGGGATTGAGACCTCCTATTAGATCTAAGTTGTATCCTTTGGATATCACCACATACGATGAGGTAGTTCGTAAGGCTTAGCTGTGTGAGCAAGACTATGAGTTTTACCAAGCTGATTTTTGAGCCAAGGGTAAAGGCAAGGAAACGATGAAGTGGAAGTCAAACGAGAGAACCTCCAGTGATAGATATCCATTTAAGAGAAGTAGACGATATGAAAGGGCTTCAATAGGTAAAAAAGTAAATTATAAGAGAAATGATTTTTATTTTAATTTAATGGTTAGATGGAAATGTACTGAAACTGGGAGTTCTATAATGGTTATGGTATATGGACTCCTAGATTTGCCGGGATCAAGATAAATGATGAGAGATCTCGATATTTAGCAGGTTGTATCGCTAGCTCATCGAAGAGTATAATGCAGAGATACGAGCATTGCGGGAAATTTCATAGGTCACAAACCTGCTATATGGCGACCGAGGCTTGTTTTTGGTGTGGTGAGAGGGGACATAGGATTAAAGATTGTCCCAAGATTAATCAAAGAGTATCCGAGGAATCAGAGAAGACCACCCAACCTCAGCGTAAGGCCACGGCGGCAGAGAAGGGAAAGAAAGTTGTGACTCAAGGTTGAGTATTTGCTATCGACAAGGAGTTCGCTGATACCTCATCGAATGTGATTAAGGGTAAGATTTACCTTTTTGATATAAATATCACTGTATTGTTTAATCCAGGCTCTGCGCATTCATTTGTATCTCCAATGATTGCTATGAAATTACCTGTTGAACTTAAGCCTTTAGGACACTTATTACAAATAAATACTCCTTTTAGAGAATCTCAAATGACAGATATAGTATATCGTAATTGTAAGCTACGGGTAAGAGAGAGAGAATCGATAGTTGACCTAATCCTCCTAAATATGTATGGATTTGATGTCATATTAGGGATGGATTGATTGGCTAAGAATCATGTGATATTAGATTGCTATGCTAAAAGTGTGATCTTCTCTTTTCCCGTTAGCTATATGGTAAATTTTGCAAGTAATTAATCCAAATTATATTTGTTATTTGAATTATTTGAAAATGAATTTGATAGAATATATTTGTTATGTGAAGGATTTATAGCATATGTGGTGGACGTAGAAAAGAAACGTCCCGAACTTCGTGAAATTCCTGTAGTCATGTATTTTCGGATGTGTTTTCAGACGATCTTCCTAGACTTCCTCCGGATAGGGAAATGGAGTTTACTATTAAGTTGGCGCTGGGAACAGAGCCTATTTCTAGACCTCCCTATCGGATGGCTTTAGTTGAACTTGAGGAATTGAAGAATTAGCTTCGGGAGTTACTAGACAAAGGGTTTATACAACCTAGCGTGTCCCCATAGGGTGCTTCTGTGCTTTTTGTCTGGAAGAAAGATGGTAGCATGAGGCTTTGCATTAACTACCGTTGGTTGAATAAGGTAACAATCAAGAACAAGTACCCTCTTTCCAGAATTGATGATCTTTTTTATTAGCTTTGGGGTGCACAAGTCTTTTCCAAAATAGACTTGAGATCGAGATATCATCAATTGAAGATTCGAAGTGAAGATGTCCCTAAGATGGCATTTAGGATGAGGTATAGACATCATGAATTTTTGGTGATGCCGTTTGGCCTAACTAATGCACCCGCAACATTTATGAACTTAATAAATGATGTGTTCAAGCCATACTTGGACAAGTTTGTCATCGTTTTTATCGATGACATATTGGTGTATTCGAGATCCCGGGAAGAGCATAAGTAGCATTTGTGGATAGTTTTGCAAACCCTCGAAAATTGTGGATTATATGGTAAGCTAAGTAAGTGTGACTTCTGGCTAGATAAAATCTCTTTTTTGGGTCATATAATTAGTAAAGCTGGTGTTTCGGTCGATCCATCGAAGATTAAAGCTGTTGTACAATGGGAGAGACCAAAAACAGTTACGGAGATTAGGAGTTTCTTGGGTCTAGTCAACTATTACCGAAGGTTTATTAAAGGTTTTTCAAGGTTAGCTGCTCCCTTGACGCGCTTAACGCGCAAAGAGGTGAAATTTGAGTGGAATGATGCCTGCGAGCGTAGTTTTCAAGAGTTGAAGCGTAAGCTGACGACTGCACCTATTCTCACCATTCCTAGTAATTTTGAAGGATTTTTTGTATATAGTGCTGCCTCCGCACAAGGTCTAAGTTGTGTGTTGATACAGCATGGTAAGGTAGTTGCATATGGTTCTCACCAATTAAAGGACCATAAGAAGAACTACCTGACTCATGATTTGGAGTTAGTTGCAGTGGTATTTGCTCTAAAGATTTGGCGGCACTACTTGTATGGGGAGAAATTTCAAGTTTTTACGGATCATAAGAGTTTAAAGTATTTGTTCTCTCAAAGAGAGTTGAACATGAGATAGAGGAGTTGGCTCGAGCTCTTAAAGGATTATGATTGTGAGATCTTATACCACCCGGGGAAGGCCAATGTGGTGGCAGATGCTTTGAGCTAGAAACATGTGGGAATTGTGTAGTATATGATAATCTGAGAGTATTAGTTGCTTGAGCAGTTCATAAGTCTCAACCTAAATGTTACACCATTTGAGCATTATGGGATGATAGCTAGTTTGATAATTGAGCCAGAGTTGATGAATAGAATTCGGGTTGCTTAGAGGGAAGATGCTCAGTGTATTAAGGCTGCGAACCAGATTCAATTAGGTACGCCATCAGAATTTGTTATTGGTAGTGATGGAATTTTGAGGTTTAAGAACCGTATATGTGTTCCTTATGATAAAGAGTTGAGGGAGTTGATTTTGACTAAAGTAGATTTCACTACGCACACTTTTCATCCGGAGAATACTAAGATGTATCATAATCTTCGCAAGGTGTATTGGTGCCTAACTAATGCACCCGCAACATTTATGAACTTAATAAATGATGTGTTCAAGCCATACTTGGACAAGTTTGTCATCGTTTTTATCGATGACATATTGGTGTATTCGAGATCCCGGGAAGAGCATAAGTAGCATTTGTGGATAGTTTTGCAAACCCTCGAAAATCGTGGATTATATGGTAAGCTAAGTAAGTGTGACTTCTGGCTAGATAAAATCTCTTTTTTGGGTCATATAATTAGTAAAGCTGGTGTTTCGGTCGATCCATCGAAGATTAAAGCTGTTGTACAATGGGAGAGACCAAAAACAGTTACGGAGATTAGGAGTTTCTTGGGTCTAGTCAACTATTACCGAAGGTTTATTAAAGGTTTTTCAAGGTTAGCTGCTCCCTTGACGCGCTTAACGCGCAAAGAGGTGAAATTTGAGTGGAATGATGCCTGCGAGCGTAGTTTTCAAGAGTTGAAGCGTAAGCTGACGACTGCACCTATTCTCACCATTCCTAGTAATTTTGAAGGATTTTTTGTATATAGTGCTGCCTCCGCACAAGGTCTAAGTTGTGTGTTGATACAGCATGGTAAGGTAGTTGCATATGGTTCTCACCAATTAAAGGACCATAAGAAGAACTACCTGACTCATGATTTGGAGTTAGTTGCAGTGGTATTTGCTCTAAAGATTTGGCGGCACTACTTGTATGGGGAGAAATTTCAAGTTTTTACGGATCATAAGAGTTTAAAGTATTTGTTCTCTCAAAGAGAGTTGAACATGAGATAGAGGAGTTGGCTCGAGCTCTTAAAGGATTATGATTGTGAGATCTTATACCACCCGGGGAAGGCCAATGTGGTGGCAGATGCTTTGAGCTAGAAACATGTGGGAATTGTGTAGTATATGATAATCTGAGAGTATTAGTTGCTTGAGCAGTTCATAAGTCTCAACCTAAATGTTACACCATTTGAGCATTATGGGATGATAGCTAGTTTGATAATTGAGCCAGAGTTGATGAATAGAATTCGGGTTGCTTAGAGGGAAGATGCTCAGTGTATTAAGGCTGCGAACCAGATTCAATTAGGTACGCCATCAGAATTTGTTATTGGTAGTGATGGAATTTTGAGGTTTAAGAACCGTATATGTGTTCCTTATGATAAAGAGTTGAGGGAGTTGATTTTGACTAAAGTAGATTTCACTAAGCACACTTTTCATCCGGAGAATACTAAGATGTATCATAATCTTCGCAAGGTGTATTGGTGGTCAGGCATGAAAAGGGACATAGCTGAACTTGTAGCGAAATGTCTCACAGGTCAGCAGGTTAAGGTGGAGCACCAAAGACTAGCTGGTTTGTTACAACCTCTGCCTATACCTATGTGGAAATGCGAACACATTACGATGGATTTTGTGATGGGACTACCTCAAACCAGAAGGAACTATGATGGTATTTGGGTGATTTTAGACCAATTAACTAAGTCTGCACACTTCTTACCTATGAAAGCTACAGACTCACTTAGCGCTTTGGTAGAATTATATGTTAACGAGATTGTTCGATTAAATGGGGTTCTAGTGAGCATTACCTCCGACAAAGATTCCAAGTTTACTTGTATGGGGAGAAATTTCAAGTTTTTACGGATCATAAGAGTTTAAAGTATTTGTTCTCTCAAAGAGAGTTGAACACGAGATAGAGGAGATGGCTTGAGCTCTTAAAGGATTATGATTGTGAGATCTTATACCACCCGGGGAAGGCCAATGTGGTGGCAGATGCTTTGAGCCAGAAACATGTGGGAATTGTGTAGTATATGATAATATGAGAGTATTAGTTGCTTGAGCAGTTCATAAGTCTCAACCTAAATGTTACACCATTTGAGCATTATGGGATGATAGCTAGTTTGATAATTGAGCCAGAGTTTATGAATAGAATTCGGGTTGCTTAGAGGGAAGATGCTCAGTGTATTAAGGCTGCGAACCAGATTCAATTAGGTACGCCATCAGAATTTGTTATTGGTAGTGATGGAATTTTGAGGTTTAAGAACCGTATATGCGTTCCTTATGATAAAGAGTTGAGGGAGTTGATTTTGACTAAAGTAGATTTCACTAAGCACACTTTTCATCCGGAGAATACTAAGATGTATCATAATCTTCGCAAGGTGTATTGGTGGTCAGGCATGAAAAGGGACACAGCTGAACTTGTAGCGAAGTGTCTCACATGTCAGCAGGTTAAGGTGGAGCACCAAAGACTAGCTGGTTTGTTACAACCTCTGCCTATACCTATGTGGAAATGGGAACACATTACGATGGATTTTGTGATGGGACTACCTCAAACCAGAAAGAACTATGATGGTATTTGGGTGATTTTAGACCAATTAACTAAGTCTGCACACTTCTTACCTATGAAAGCTACAGACTCACTTAGCGCTTTGGTAGAATTATATGTTAACGAGATTGTTCGATTAAATGGGGTTCTTGTGAGCATTACCTCCGACAAAGATTCCAAGTTTACTTTTCATTTTTGGGAACATTTCCAAGTTGTCATGGGATCTCATTTGAACTTTAGCACAACCTTTCATCCATAGACTGATGGTAAGTCCGAGCGCACTATTCAGATGCTTGAGGATATGTTGAGAGCCTGTGCTTTGGATTTCAAAGGCTCATGGGACAATCATCTACCATTAGTTGAGTTTGCCTATAATAATAGTTATCACTCTGGCATTAGGATGGCACCATATGAAGCTTTATATGGTAGAAGGTGTCGATCCCCTATTGGTTGGGAAGAAGTAGGCGAACATAAGTTGTTAGCTTCAGACTTAGTCGAGCAGGCCTTTGAGGATGTTAAGTTGATTTGTCAAAGACTCAAGATAGCTAGAGCCAACAAAAGAGTTATGCAGATGCTAGACACAAACCACTCAAGTTTTTGGTTAGGGACTCGGTGTTTTTGAAGGTTTCTCCATCCAAAGGAATTATGAGGTTTGGGAGAAGAGGTAAACTTAGTCCTCACTATATTAGGCCATTTGAAATATTAGATTGTGCGGGAGATGTTCCATACCAATTAGCATTCCCATCGGAGCTATCGGGAGTACATAATATCTTTCATGTGTCCATGCTTTGGAAGTATCCTCTGGATCCATCTCATGTCATTGAATACGAACCTTTGGAGATTCGGGAAGACATGAGCTATATGGAGAAGCCGATTCGGATTTTAGATAGGAAAGAGAAGTTATTACTATCTAAGATAATCCCACTAGTCAAAGTTCTTTGGCAATACCATACTAGAGAAGAAGCTATATGGGAGCTAGAGAGTTTGATGAAGGAAAGATATCCTGAACTATTTGATCAGTAGCCCAATTCAAATTTGGATGACCAAATTCCTTAAAGTGGGGAGAATGTGAAATCCCCAATTTTCTGTAATTTTCCCATATTTGTATATAGACCTGGCAATTTCAGACACGACATGAACACGATACGAATAAATGACACGAGATGACATAGGGTTAAAATTAAGTAAAATTGATATATGAATATGGTAAAAGCTAAAAATAACATTTTGAGTTTTTTGTGTCGACACGAAATTTTCGTATTTTACACGACACAAACACGATTTTACGTGACACAAAAAAGAATTATAAACACGAATTGCCATGTCTATTTGTATAGTATTTCAACTTAAAAGGATTAAATAAATATGAAATTGTGATGTATGAATGATATATGGAACATAGATGGAATAATAGCAATTGAATAGTCAAATGGTCAAGGGTCAATAGTCAAGAGGATGAGGTGTGAAATGGGATAAAGGTGCATTAAATGAATTGTCATCTTCATCTCCTGTAAGGGTTGGCAACCATTTCACTCTTCCTTTTGTTTTCTCCAAGTTTCTTCCATACTCACCTTATAGAATAATTGATTTCTACCATTGAATCGTTAAGCCATTTTAACAAAAATTACTCCTCATCACTAGCTCTAACTATATGTGTAATTTGGTGGGCTGAATCAAAGGCTTTGAGGAGTATCTTATTGCTGAAATTTTGGTGACTAATAAAGGTAAAAGGTGAAGTTGATTATTTTAATTCTGTCCATGGTTTGGAGTTATGTTGAGTTGGTATAGCATATTTGTAGAGATTTCTTAAAGGTTTGAACCATTATGATGTTTACAGCTTTGAAGAATTGAAAGGAAAAGTGTTAATTGCAACCAAGAGATTTTGTTTTCAGAGTTATTTGAGGTAAGGAATATGTGTAACGGACATAGGGTGATTATGTCTGTTTTTGGTTGCATGATTTGGTATGATATAAAGCTATTTTTAAGTGCAAGAGGTTTTAAATTTCAATTTTACTCCTAGTTACGATTTGGCTAGGGGCGGCCGACTGCTTAGAGACAGCTATAACGTGATTTTTCTGAAATCGACTCAAACCAGTCAACTACCTTATATAGCAATCGACTGCTATTTTCCATAAAGGTTTTATTTGCGCACCAATCGATTGCTAAGGAGCCAGTCAACTGCTTTTCTTCAAAAAGTATTCTGTTTACAAAACCAGTCGACTACTTATGAAGCTAGTCGACTGCCTTGTTTTCAAAAGCATTATGTTTGCGAACTAGTCGACTGCCCTATTGGTTTTTCGAAAAAGAAAATATTTGAATTTTAAAAGAAAAGAAATTAATAAAATCGATATATGCCATAGTAGTCGACTGTCCTATTTGAAAATAATGTTTTTAAAGCGTATTTTATATAAGTATATTTGTATTTTTAAAAAGGTATATGACAAATGTTTTTGAGACTATGGAATCCTTTAGTGATCATGCATATTATGTGTATTTGTATTTGGCTGAGGAATCCTAGTCTAGTCCTCAGTGCCACAGATGTCACCTGACTAGTGTTCATTGTGGTCTATTGACTATGGCCATATGTCTCTTATGTGTATTTGGCTTAGGGAAGGATTCCTAGCCAATAAGTGGGTACGCCACTTATTTAACATCTCTTATGGGATTTATTTGGCATCCCTTACGAGATTTATTTGGCATCCCTTATAAGATTTATTTAGTGCATGATTCTATTGGAAGGTTAACTGTCTCCCACCTATTTGAAGATTATTTGTATATGTGATCTCAAATGATTTGATTTCATTTGAGAGTAATTGAATTATTTGAATATATGCAAGTGATTATATGTGTGTATGTTATTTGAAGAACTTATATGGTATTTGACAAAAGTATATAATATGTGCTTTATAAGGGTTTTACATGACATTATAGAGCCAAGCAGGAAACATGCATATAGTGGTACAATACGCTCTTTTACATGTGTTTCTTGCTGAGCGTAAACTCACTCTTTTATAACATTTTTTCATCCAGATTATTTGAAGTGAATTTTCGCTCTTGATAAAAGAGCTTGTTTGGATATTATAGTATTCCTTCAAGACATGCTTCCCAATATTCCTTGAAGGTATACTCATTTTGTTATGCATTTCAGCTATTGTATAGTACAGTGATACAATAATGTATATTGAATCATAGTTGGGGATGTAAGTTGTGTAAGAATCTGATATGTTCATAAATGAAAGTTTTAGACCATTTGTATAATGACTTAAGTATATGGATGAGACTTAATTTTTTAGTTGAAATTGATGTTGTGATGAAATATAAATATAAGAAAAAGAAAGGATGACATTGACAAACAGCCTAACCATCCCTTTATGTGAAGAAAAAAGTTAGTTGATATTTGAGTAAAAGTAGAAGTCACGAGTCGCGACACCTTCACCAGCATTCACCTGGCCTACGGTCAGCCAAAGGTCAACGAACTACCAGTAAAGTTTTTACCGGTGGTTCATTGGTCTTTTACCGGCGCATATAAGTGCCGATCAAAGTCAACTTTTTTGTAATGCTCCCTCACTTTAGCTCACTCTCGGCCTCTCCCACACTTGCTTCCTTCTCACCGCTTCACTCTTCACGCCTTTCTTAACTTCCTTTTCTATTTTGGTGTAGGGGTGACATGAGACATAAGAAGGTTGAGGTGAGGGATGGTGTGACGAAGATGAGAGACTGAAATGATGAAGCGTGGGAGAGAAAGAGTTGAGGTGTGTGTTGGGTGATGCATGAGCCGAGAAAGATAGAGAGGTAAGTGATTGAGAGAATTTTTTTTATATAAAATAGGATAGTGAGCAGGCATAGCACTCTACCTCCCTGACTTTGAATTTGATGGGTTGGTGGGAATTTTCCTACTAACCCAAAAATTATATATATTTTATTTATATTTATTTTTTATATTTAATTTTTATATAATATTAATATATATTAATTATTCTTCTTATTATTATTTTTTTATTATCATTATTTTTTTTCTTTAATTTCAAAGATATTACACACACATATATTTATCCTTTTCTAAGATAAGTTATATATATATATATATATATATATATATATTCATTTATCCTTAGATATGATCTACTTATCTATTATATATATATATATATATATATATATTAAATTCCTAGAATATATATGTATCTTATTTTAATAAATAAATACATACATACATATATTTACACACCATATACTTGTGTGTATATTTTTTTATCCTTATGTGTATAAATATAAATATATATATCTATACTTACACGTATCTATTTATACGTATTTAACTTATTTTCTTATTTTATTATTTTTTTCGCTTCACTTGATCTTTTATTTATTTATATATGTATTTATATACGCACATATGTGCATTGCATGCATGTGTGTTTACGGACGCATGCATGCACTTTATGTGCTTTTAGTTTGGCTTACGCGTGTACGTAATAATATTCAAGCAAAGAATTACAATTTCTTTTGTATCTATCCAGCGTACATTGCATTTACTGTATCAACATATGTAAAATCCCTAAATTTCTGTAATTTCCCTATATTTGTATAGTATTTTAAGTTAAGATGATTGAAATAAATATGAGATTTTGATATATAATTGATAGATAGGACATGGATGGAATTATAGCAAATGAATGGTCAAATGGTCAAGGGTCAAAAGTCAATGGCTGAGATGTAAATGGGATGAAGATGCATTAAATGAGAATTAATGACATGTTGATGAGTCATCTTCATCTCTAACAAGGGCCGGTAGCCATTTTGTTCTTCTCAAATTCTCCAAGTTCCTTCCATACTCACCTTATAGAACAACCAATTTCTATTATTGAATCATTAAACTTGTTTAACAAAAATTGATCCGCAACACTAGCGTAAGTTATACCTGTAATATGAAAGGTTGAATCAAAGGACTTGAAGAGATCTTATTGCTGTAAATTTTGGTGACTAACAAAGGTAAGAGAAGAAATGGATTCATTCAATTTTGTCCATGGTTTGGAGTTATATTGGGTTGGTATGACATATATGTAGAGGTTTCTTAAAGGTTTGAATCATTATGATATTTGCAGCTTTGAAGAAGTGAAGAGGAAATCCTTGGTGCAATTAAGTGATTGCATTTTCGGAGTTATTTGAGGTAAGGAATATGTGTAACGGACATATGGAGACTATGTTCGTTGGTTGCATATTTTGGTTTGAATTAAAGGCTTGTTGGCTCTATAGGCGATACCGAGAGGGGGGGTGAATCGGTTTTTATCTAACCTTAAGCTCGTTTTTTAGTTTCTCTAAATTCTCTAGCCTATTTGAATATTTTCTAAGTTCTCTAAGCTAGGCAAGCATGCAATCCAAGTTCAATGCAATAAACACAAATATAATTGCAAGTAATTAAAGAGAGTAGGGAAAGAGAGATTTACACAATCGATTTATAGAGGTTCGGCTACCTTGCCTACATCCTCTACCTTGAGACGCTCCCAAGGATTTTCCCAAATTCACTATCTTTGAATTTGTCTTTACAATCCCTCTTTTCAAGGCTCAAGAGAAACCTCTCTCTTTTTCTAGGCTCAAGAGAAACCTTTTCTCCCTCTTTTTCTAGGCTCAAGAGAAACCTCCCTCTTTTTCTAAGGCTAAAGAGAAACCTCCCTCTTTTTCTAAGGCTAAAGAGAAACCTCTCCTTTTTACAAGGAATGAATGTGTTTACAAATGGTGCAATCAAAGAAGGCCTCTAAGTAGGCAAGTGATTACAGAAATTAAGCACAATGAAAACCTATACAAGATTTTGTGCTAAGCAATACAAGAGATAAGTGAATGATAGAAGATGAAGTCTTTGTATCTCTTGATTTGTTGTTTGAGGCTTGAGGAAGATGAATAAGATGATGAAAGATGTTGCTCAGTTGATCCTCTTGCTTCCTTTAGCTTCTAAGCCTCTATTTATAGTCCCTTGGATGTATTCTAGCCGTTGGGTGGAGCCAAGATTGAATATGACCGTTGTATCTCACGAAAATAGCCTAGCCGTTATAGGCTATTTTCGTGCAAAAGGATCAATCCCTTCCCATAGGGGATCGATCCCTTTTGTCCAGAATCTTGATTCTGGGCTTCAGGGACCTTGGGAAGACTTTATGCCAAAAAGGGATCGATCCTGCTACAGTGGGGATCGATCCTTTTCTTCCAGATGGCATTTTTCCTGCACTTTTGGGTTAGAAATGATATGATCTTTGATCCTAATTCAACCCAAAACATTTATAAGCTTTAAAGGAGTTTTTCTTGACTTTCTCAGATAAAAACATGGTCTAAACATTCATCAAGTGATTTTCTAAAATATTCAAAACATTTATAAAGAATTAAGACCAATAGGGATGTATCATTAAATCATGGTCTTAATGTTTGATATGATCACTTGAAAATGGATTGAGAAAATCATGTGTGATAAGGCAAATTTATAATATGAATTAAACCATTAAAGCTTACTTAAGTTTTTGTCATTTCAAAATATATATGGCAATTTAAAGCTAACAAGGCTGTTTTAAGTGCAGGAAGTTGTAAATTTCGGTTTTCCTCCTAGTTACAATTTGGCAAGGGGTAGTCGATTGCCTTGAGTAGCAGTCGACTGCCTAGAGACAGACGAGATGTGAATTTTTTCGAAATCGACTCAAACTAGTCGATTGCCTTGTATAGTAGCCGACAGCTATTTTCCAGAAAGCACTCTGTTTCGCACCAGTCGATTGCTATGGAGCCAATCGACTGCATTTTCCTCAAAAAGTATTCTGTTTGCAAAACTAGTCGATTGTCTATGAAGCCAGTGGACTGCCTGTTTTCAGAAGCATTCTATTTGTGAAACCAGTCAACTGTTAAGGAACTAGTCGACTGCATTTTCTCGAAAAATATTCTGTTTGCAAACCAGTTGACTGCCCTATTTGTTTTCGAAAAAGGAAATATTTGAATTTTAAAAAGGAAAAGAATTTAATAAATCAATATATGCCATAGCAGCCGACTGCCTTAAAGACTAGTCGACTGCCCTTACTACCCTATTTGAAAAAAGAGGTTTTTAAAGCCTACCATATATGAGTATATTTGTATTACCAAAAAGCTATATGACAAATGTATTGGAGATTGTGAGCTCCTTTGGTGATCACGCATATTATGTGTATTTGTACTTGGCTGAGGAACCTTAGTCCAATCCTCAGTGCCTCAGATGTCACCTGACTAGTGTTCACTGTGGTCTATTGATTATGGCCATATGTCTCTTATGTGTATTTTGCTTAGGGGAGGATCCCTGGCCCATACGTGGGTATACCCTTATTTGACATCTCTTATGGGATTATCCCTTACGAGATATATTTGGCATCCCTTATGAGATTTATTTGGTGCATGATTCTATTGGAAGGTTAACCATCTCCCATCTATTTGAAGATTATTTGTATATGTGATTTCAAATGATTTGATTTCATTTGACAGTATTTGTTATTTGAATTATTTGAATGTCTGCAAGTGATTATATGTGTATATGACATATGCTTTATAAGGGTTTTACATGACATTATAGAACCAAGGAGAAAAATTGCATATAGTGGCATAGTATGCTCTTTTACATATGTTTCTTACTGAGCGTAAACTCATCCCTTTACAATCTTTTTCCAGATTATTTGAAGTGATTTCTACTCCAGATAGAGGAGCTTTCTTTTGGGATCTTATAGTATACCTTCGAGACACGCTTCCTAATAATTCCTTGAAGGTATAATCATTTGGCCGGGTACTTGAGCTATTGTACAATACATTGTTGTATATTAGATCGTTGGGGATGTAGGTTATGTGTAAGTTATGTAAATTGTTATAACAACCATGTGTATAATGACTCCTACATATATATTTATATATATATATATGTATATAAGAAACATTTTTAGTTGAATTTAATCTAATGCCATAAGTAATAAAGCATAAAGTATAAGAAGAAGAGAGGATAACATTGACAAACAGCCTAACTGCCACTTATGTGAAGAAAAAGTTAGTTGATATTTGTATAATTGGGGTCGCAACAACATACGTTTCATGTTACTCTCGTAGACTTCGATTTTATGAGTATGAACCATAATCTTATACTTGGAATCTCAAAATTACATTATTGTATTATATTTACTTAAATTACACATTGAGTACACATTTGATGTTACGAAAATTGTGGTTCTCACATATTTTGCATGTAATGATTTTAAATTTATGTTTAATCATATATTTTTTATATTGACTTTACAGTAAGATCAAAATTTGTAACTTTACCATAGAAATTCTCCCTGAATGGTTGAGATGACACATTCTCTTAATTAAATCAGACTCAAAGGTAGTATTAATAAGGGTGTCTAAAAAGAATTTGTGACCTTGGAATGGAGTGATACTGTTTAATGAGATTGACAGACTAATAAAAGATACTGGTATGTTTGATTTGTTGAATTGTTATTAATAGGCTTATGCTTTTGCTGATAAATTTGCGAAAGCAAGATTGGATTTATTTGAGTTCCTCTATGAGTGCTAGGAAGTTATAGGGTCGACATTGTGTAAGGGTTGATTTGTTTAGGAGGGTGGCACTTTTATTTTTATGCTTTCAGACCTTGTTTTTAGGGGGTTTATCAATTGTACTCATTTTATCCTTCATCAAATTGATTCATGGCTGAGAAAAAATATATATTAATATTTTTTTAAAAGATAAGTTTTTTTTAAATGACCATCACACCTAATCAAAAGAATTAGTGACAACTTCCTTCTATTTTTAAAATCATCTAACGGTGAAATCCAAAGACAACTTTACTATCATAATTCACTATTTTGTAGTTTGCGGGTAGGCTTCCTTCAATTAGGAAAAATTGTACAAAAATTTCATGCTGTAATGCTGCCAAATATTCTAAAAGAAATGATTTTATAGTTCAAAAATCAAAGGAGTGCTACCAGTATTCTTAAACTAGAATAATTCAATTTTATTACAAAACGTTACCTCAAAAGAAGAAATTTTAACTAATGTTTGGTACCGAAAAGAAGATGGAGACAAGTTGCCATCCTACTTTAGCATACAAATAAAAAATATTCTAGCACCGAGTTTAATTGGGTTAAAATTGGTGCTAATAATATTCTAAAAGAAAACACTGTTTGGAATTGTGAACTAAATAAGAAGAAACAAACTAAATAGAACTTTTCAAACTTATGAAAAAAAAAAATTGAAGAAAAAGCATACCTTCCAATCTGTTTTCATATAGATTTACTTCTTTGAGCATGGTTAAATTCCCAATACTTTTGGGAATGGATCCACTCAATTGACTTTTGGGTACTGACAAAATCTGCAGGTTGTAGCATTCATTAATTTCCTCAGGAATTTCGCCTGCAAACAAAATAAAAATTTCAGGTATTACCTAGGTTACACTTATTTTTTAAGTGTAAACTTAAACTTGAAGAGATTTGTTTGTTTTGCTCTAAATTTAAATTGGAGAGGTCAAGCTTTAATCATATTTCATTACATGGTTCAGCAAATTAAATATTTTGCCTTGAAGAAAAAAGAAAGGTATACTTTTGGTATCTACTATGAACCAAAATGAAAAGAAAACAAAGGCAAATGTATACATAGCTTACCTTCTAAGTCATTATAACCCAAATATATTTCTTTCAGTCGTGTTAAATTTCCAATATTTCTTGGAATGAACCCATTGAATTGATTAACAGACAATGATAATTTTTGAAGCTTGTTGCATTTGCCTATACTTGACGGAATATAACCGGATAATTCATTTTCGTACAAGTAAAGCACTTCAAGTTTAGGAAGATGAAAGCACAATCCAGTTGGCAAAGTACCAGAAAGACTATTATCTTGAAGATAAATCCCTTTCAAAGAGAAAATCATGAAGATAGAAGATGGAATCTGACCTGATAGTTGATTGAATCCCAAGTCCAAGATCTCTAGATTGGACATGTTAACAAGTGTTTGAGGAATTGTGCCCGTAAAACTATTATTTCTCATTTCCAACTTTTCAATTCTATGTAATTTCCCAAGCCATGATGGAATTCCCCCATTAAGACTGTTGAAACTTAATTTAATGAGCCTCAAACGATGTAACTGACCCAATTCTTTAGGTAGTTTTCCATAGAACTTGTTTTTGCTTAAGTCAAGAGAGAGTAGAAATGAGAGATTTCCCAAATGTTGAGGGATATTTCCTGTAAGATTCATTTCTGGGAGAGTCAAGGCTGTTACTCTTCCATGTTTGACACCACAAGAAACACCAACCCAGTTGCAAACAGAGCTGTAGGCCGTCCAATTGTTTGCCAAGACATTGTGAGGATCAAGGATCTGATCTTTAAACTCGAGAAGTGCATATTGATCGGTGGTGAGATTCCTCACATTTATAGCTAAGCAAGCCATTAAACATTGCATAAACAAAAATAAAAGAAATTGGAAGTAGGTATTATTCATGATTGTGGGATGCGTCTAACAAGAAGAGAGTTCGAAAGAGGAACTTTAAGCGATGAAATGTAGCTAGGATGATCAAGGTAAAGCCATAAACCTTGCTTAAATAGAGTAGTCCAAGTTCTTTCTTGCCAAGGCAATTGGACAGTGGTTTGAGTAAGATTCTCCTTTGCTTCCACAAGTTTCTTATCCGCTGCTTGAATTTATAAGCCATCATGATAGAGATTAAAAACCCAATTGTCATTTTCGTTCCACACGGAATACCAATTTTCTTGCCCCAACAATACGTTAGAATTGTAGCCACATTCATATGATTCAAAGACATCATTTTCTTGTATTGTTCGCAACTTGTAGCTTTAAAAGACTATAATTGAGTTGACCCAAGACTTATATGATCAAATTCTACCATCTACCCGAAAACAAGTTTAATTAGTTGTACTGCTCTCCTGTCACAATTATATGAAATTGTGATGTATGAATGATATATGGAACAAGTTATCTCTCTTTTTCACACCTAATTTCATTCAATGACTTTATCAACCTTAGGTTCATTTTTCCTTTAATCTTTACATCATGCACGTTAGCGTGAAAATCCTTTGTCAATCGTATTTAACCTAACCACTACTTACCAAGCTCATCTCTTTTCAATTCCAATTGTCATGAATTTTTCCTATTCATTTTCTACATTTATATCAACTCTTTTTTTACTTGCATTATCCCTATCACATTTTAGCCAAAATCAAAATACTCAAATTAACTTAATCTCATTCTTTCTCCAATTTAAATCCTACTAATACTTTAATTAATCCATATATATACCATTCATTAATTATCTACTACAAGATTTCATGAGACTCTTAGACATTATGCCATAGACTAATATTCATTACTAAATTTTATTTGTTATTTTTCAATTCTAATTTCACAATTAATCATTATTTATATATATTTCTTTTTATTAATTCACCAATTAATATATAAAATATTTCATCAATACAATTTCCTCCTTTCCTCGCCGAGAGCTCCACACTACCGTATTTTCATGCTTTGTTCATTCTCATCCAATTCTAGTGTAAGGAACACTTTCTACTCATCCAAGATCTTCATCAAACACATTCAAGTCAAAAAAAGTGTCTTCACTATTAAACAGCCCCGTTTTGGTTGAACAACACCCAAATTCACGCCACTTCATGTCCTAAAATTTACCATTTAAATCAAGCTTCAACTAAGTTACTGTAGATATCATTCATCATTTTCTATTAATTCCTACCCAACAACCATTAAAATTTCCATTATTTCTTCATTTTTCTTCCATGGCAGGTTGGGTTCTACACTTCTATACTCTTATTTAATTCAATATAAAACTTTAATCACATCAACCAAGCTTGAAACAAGTGAATCTCATGGGTAACATCAAGGAAAACATCACTCCATCAGCTTACCTTGCTTAACCGAACAGCACAGGCCTTAGACCCATTCTGTTTTCTTCACATCACCCCTCCATTTCTGTATTCTGTCCACGCCATTCCAGCCATAATCAACTCTTAAAATGAAGAAGCACACTTGTTAAGATGGCTTGCTGGTTTGATAGAGGGAAGCAATGGATTTACTAAGAAAATGGAAGAAAACGTGAAGAAACTTGGGGAATTTTCTGGACAGGAACGCGCAGCAAAACAGGCGACAGGGAGGTCGGTTGGCTGAGTTAAAATGGAAGATTCTAGTCTTCTTTATATATGTTTTATCCAATCATACGTTGTCATATGATCCACTAATCATATTTTTCTTCTTTTCCCTCCTTTTTCTTTTATTGTTTTCTTTTCTTTTTTTTCTTTTGTTTAAATCAGTCTGCAGCAGCAAGCTTCCACGAGCTTGCTGCGATTTTTCCTTTTTTTTTATACATATATATATATATATATATATATATTATAAATCTATTTTATATTTACAATTATATATATATATATATATATATATATGACATATACTATTTACATATATTTATATAAATATAAGTTATACTTTCTATACATCTATTTAAAACACACAAATATGTATAATTTGTATTATAAATATATATTCCTTAAATCATATATTTTCCTATTTATTAATATATATACTTTAATTTAAAAACAACATTTATTATTTATATATATATTTATTCTTATATTTGTACATATATATAATTACACACCCATATATATTTACATATATTTTATTTCTTTAAATTTTTAATTTTTTAATTTTTATGCCAAATTAAATTTTTAATTTATCAATTGATCAAGTATTATAATCTAGAAATATTTCAATCCCTTAATAATTTATTTATTTATTTCAACCAATCTATTAACATTAAAAATTAAATTTTGCATATACATAACTCTAAAAATATGAGAATTCGTGGTTATCACAGTAAAAGCTTCCCAAACCGATTATGTTCTTCACGTCCAGCCCCCATTTTCTGAGTTTTCAAAAGTTCTAAGATGGAAGACAAGTTTGGTGAGGAATAAATGGCATTTTGGTGATGAAACATGGTGGCTTGTGGGCAATAATGAAGGGAAAACATGAGGAAATTGTGGAAGATTGGGCAGAACCGACATAGCAGAAAACAGGGGAGGCAATGTCGGTTTGTTGTGTAAAAATGGCTGAGTTTTGTTTTGATTTAGTCTTCTTTTATTATTGTTTTATCCAATAGGAATGTTCCACATAATCCACTACTAGATTTCTCTCTTTTGTCTTTTCCTTTTCTTTTCTTGTGTTAAATTTGGCAGTGGAAGCTTGCTGCATCATTTTTTTTTATTTTTCAGATTATAATTTTTATTCTTATTTTATAAATTTTGTTAATTTCAATAGTTAAATTTACTTTATTTCTTACTAAGTGTTTAAAACATAATTACCATTAGATTATTTTCTTTTCCAAATTATATTCCAATTTCTATACTATAATCTTAGTAATTTCTTTTTAATTTCCTATCTTCTATTTTAATAATTCCTATAATTAATTTATTTTAGTTCTTATTACATATTACTAAAATATAATTACCATAAATTGTATTCCTTTTCAATTTTAATTTCACAATCTACTTTTATTCATTATTTACTTTAATTCCATAATTTAAGAGTTATTTTAACAATTAATTTTTTCTTTTAAATTAATATATTGTAGTTTATATCGAATATGGGAAAATTGGAGTTATCACATAAGATTGTAATTATATCGAATATATGTATACTCATGGTATTGAGATGATGAGAATGAACGTTGTATGTTGATATAAGTAGGTGCAACAATTTTGAGATTGTAATTACAGATCTATATATGGTATAAGTGGAAAATAAATATATATATATATATATATGTGTGTGTGTGTGTGTGTATATGAATATATCATATGGCCATGGGTTCTGTGTGTATAATAAAGAATGAATTTTAATACAGGATTTAAATTGGATACATGTAGATTAGTATATGTATATGTGACAATGTATGTAAGTAGATATGATCAATAGTCGATAGATGAGAACTTCTAGATATTGGGAATGAGACGATTTCAAAATAATTATATAAATATACATATTATTGGTACAATAATGAAGGAATAGTTTTGACGTAAAAGTGAAGTTGACTAAATTGTCTCTCTAAGAAATATGATTTTGGTAGAGAATTAAACATGATTAAGATTGTCTTTGAGACTGTGATGATTTTGGTTTGTAGTGACTTGGAGCAGCTAGGAGCAAAAACTTGAAGAAGATACTTGCTAAGTGCGTGAGGTAAGAGATATATATCGGAACGTAAGGGATATTGGATGCAATTTTAAAATCAACTGTCTTGTGGTTATATAAATTGTATTTTCTTGCAGGGGTTTTAATAAATATAAACCGTTATGCTGCTGGATTTTTATTGAAAACAATGGTTTTGTGATTTAAGCTTAACTTAAGCAACCATTTGAAAATGGCAAATTATCTGGCAAGCTTATTTTGAAAATAGTTATACCTTATGATTTGATTTGCTTACAAGACTTTTAGCCAAGATATTAATCTCGTGGAAATTATTAACCAATGGTATTAGTTTTGAAGATATTATGAGCATATATGATTTATGTGCTTTTGAAAGAAATATATATGAATTCTTTTGTGAACTTTCCTAAAGCTCGAAAAATACTGTTTTGAATTTCGAAAAATATATATAAAATGTTTTGAGACATGACTAGCCAGGTCACTGCAGTATTGTTCTAACTACTGTGTGACCCTGATCCAGTCCTCAGTAGATATTCGTTCTGGCTATTGTGTGACCCTGATCCAGTCTGCAATAGATATTTATTTTCCAATGCTAAGTGACCTTGATCCAGTCCACAGTGGGCCTAGTTGACACCTGATTAGTGCTCACTGTGGACCCCTTTTGGACTATGGCCATAAGTCTTTCAGACTTGCACTTTCCCTCACGAGAATATCTGAACTTCATGATTATTTATTAGTCACTAATATGTCTCAAGTTGTGACGTCCCCATCACTACATCTTATCACTTAACTTTTTCCTTATTATCTTATATGACTTAATTAGATTTAGTTCATCCAGTGTCATTCTTTCTCCTTTCTTTAGCTAAATATCAAATAGCTCATAAATTAATTTATTTTCCGTAAACATAAAATGATATATATAAATATCATTCCATTTCACAGGATCTTACACATCATCTTAACTTACATCCCCAACATCTTATATACATAAATGCTACTTGTACTGTACCGTAGCTGAATTACAATTTACTTTACATAAACATATAAGTATACCTTCTATGCTAATTGGGAAGCGTATCGAAGAGGTACACTCAGACCTTTCAAAAGCAAGCCCCTCTAATCGGAGCAAAGTTTACTTCAGGTAATTTGTAGGAAAAATGGTCGTAAAAGGGTGAGTTTACGCTCAGTAAGAAAGATATATAAAAGAGCGTACTATGCCTCTATATGCATTTTTCCTACTGGGGCTCTATAATGTCATGTAAAGCATTATAAAGCCTGCATCATGAACATCTTTCAAACATTATTTGCAAACATGCATTTTTCTTTCAAATGGCATGGGCAAACATACTTTGTATGCTTCTTTAAAATAGCATACATTTAAAACATGCATCATCCTTCTTTCTTTAAAACATCATACTTCATACATACTTTAAAACATACATCTTGTACTTCTTCATTCATACATCATATACTTTGAAATAGATGGAGACTATGTACAATTTATTAAGCGCTTGCATCATCATATAAATCATTTATACCCATTTATATGATTCTAATCATGCATTAGTACAATGGTATACCATGTAGAGGTTAAGGATTCTCTCCTACCTTTAGTAATACCACAGCGAACACGAGTCAGGTGTCCACTGTGGTCTTGATGACCGGATTAGGGTTCCTCGCTTAACATACATATTACTGAAGACCTGATCAGAGTCTCTCAACCATCATAAACGCATGATCATCACGCAGTCCATAGTCTCAAAAACATTTATTATATGCTTTTTCAGAAAACACTTTTGTGTTTAAATCAACTAAGCTTCGAAAGCTCTTTTCATACATGGCAGTCGACTGGCCTCATAGGGCAATCGGCTGCTGCTTCATAACTTCCTTTATCGAAATTATTTTCATTTAAAAATTTCGATAATTTCATCCTTGAAAACAAATAATGGCAGTCAACTGGTCCATATAGCAGTCGATTGGTTTTCAAACAGAATGCTTCTTAAGAAATAGCAGTCGACTGGTCATATAGCAGTCGACTGTTTTTGAAACAAAATGCTTCTGGAAATATAGCAGTCAACTGGTCTCATAGGGCAGTCGGCTGGTTTTCAAACAGAATGCATTTTAGCAAATAGCAATCCACTGGTCATATAGCAGTTGACTAGTTTGAAACAGAATGCTTACTGGGTAAATAGCAGTCGATTGGCTTACATAGTAGTCAACTGGTTTGAATCGGTCTTCGAAAAACGACGTTTTGGATGTCTCTAGGCAGTCGGCTGCTACTTAAGGCAGTCGGCTGCTCCTAGCCTAATTGGCACTAGGAGACAAGTCCGAAAATGTCACTTTTCCTGCATAAAACAGCTGGTACATCTCTCCAAACCACATCAAAACATGATAAAACATGCGGACTTAGCCGCCTTACGTCCGTTACATAAATTTCTTACCTCAACTCCTTCGAGAATGCGAAATCACTTGGCGCGTTAACCCTAGCTTTTCACTTCTTCAACCTGAAATCATCATATCAATTTAAACCTTTAACTTATCACCATACACATTATACCAACTCAAAACAACTCCAAATCATGAACGAAATTGCAAGAATCATCTTCTTCTCTTACCTTTGCTAGAGACTAAAATCTCAACTTTGAGATCTCCTCCAATACTTGGATTCAATCTGCCAAACTTTGGATATCACTTAGCCTAGTGACAAGGATCATTTCTCGTTCTATGAATTGAATGAATTGATGGAAGAGTGAGGTGGTGTGTTAAGGAGCTTGGAATGAAAACTTGGAAGCTTGGAGAACACGATGGAGAGGGCTGGAAAAGGGGCTGCTATGGGTGAGGGATGATGAGTCATGCTACATGCATTAAATGCCTCTTATCCCATATCAATCTCAACCATGCTTTCCCTTGACCCTTTGACCCATTGACCATCAATTAATTCTCGTTCTCCTCTCTTCCTATAACTCATCCATTTAACTCCAAACAAAATTTTGATTTTGTTTCTTGTCTCATACCTTTAATATTTCCTGATATCAACATTAAATCATTTGACTTATTGACATTCAACTTTATTATTTCTTCCATATTCCATACATCATTCATACATTAAACTTCATATTCATTTAATCATATTAAATCGAAATACTTTACAAATATGGAGGAATTACATGGAAATTGGGGATTTCACACAAGCTTAGTATGTATATGTTTTTCCATGCTTATCTTCGTATATGAATTTCAAATGTATGATACTCGGATTCTGAAACAGATAAGGATTTGATTTGATGATCCGTATTGAAAATAAATATGATAAGCACGTACATTTTGAATTATGTTCGAAATTCAGTTGTTTATGTTTCGTTTCGAATAAAATGCTTTCTGATGCATTGCATAAGCATGATTTGATTTCCAAATGGTATGAATTACGGTATTCGAGCTTTAATAAATATTTTAGAAACTTGCATATAGAAATTCGGTATTTGTTTCTTATATAAATATTTCTTACTTGGTTTTTCAAAAAGCTCACCCCCCTTCTCCACCTTCTAGATTACTTGCAGTAAGAGTTTGTACAATGGGTTCTACACGTCCTTCGAGGTTTTGCCTTCTCTTGAAGGTATGTGATGTACAATATTTCCTTTTTTATTCAGACTTGCAGTTTCACTACTTGTATAGAATGGGGATGTAATTAAAGGAAGTATATGATATATTTATGGTTTATAACAATGTATGGTTTATAACAATGCATGCAATCTTGGGTGGAGATATATTTAGTCAAGTAGAATGATTTGAAATTGTAAATGCATGCTTAGTGAGAGAATTTAACTGGGACATAAGGTAATTAAAGGATATTGACTTAGCTAATATAAAGTTAGCTTAAGAACTGATTAGTGACACTACGTACAGCCCAACCAAATGAAAAAAAAATTGATTTGTATTTTCAGTATAAAGGGTCGTTACAATGAAATATTCACCCTCTCTTCTTAATAAATCGTCATCTATGATATCAATTATTCATTTAGAGAGTGACCTTTTCATCTTATGCCTAATAACCATTGCCTTATTTTTTTGGTTACAAAGGAATATAATTGCAACTATTGCCTTATTAAAAATCTCATCAGTTTGCTTTTCTTTTAAATTAATATTAAGATTATTCTCAAAAATTAATGAATTTATAGGAATCACTGCAATAATGTCATTTCATATTCTCTTAAAGGCATGTAACTAATATCATAAACTATTTTCTTTAAATAAATTATTATTAATTTAATTAACTCACATTAGTTTTGGTCAAAATGAATAATTGACCTATAATAAAATATATAATAAAAATTAAATATTATCTTAAAAATGTATTTTAAAAAGCACGATAAACAAGCAATCTTGATAAAAAGCACGATTCTATTTTTAATCTAAAAAATTTGAAACTAACTTTTAAAGTCACTCTTCGATTAAAACCAAAATTTTTCGAGAAACTGTAGCAAAAAAAATTCGAAGAAGAAGAGATAAAATTTTTTATAAAATAATTTATCCAAAAAAAGTGATAAAATGAATTTCTTTTGGTTAAATTTAATATTATTATGATTTATTTGATATTTGAGAATGTATATTACTAATTACAAGATTTTAAAAGTAATTATGTGTCATTTTGATAAAAATATAAATTAATTCTTATTAAAACTAAAAAAATCGGAGAATGGATCCAAATTTATTATTCTTTATTATCATACAAAAATATATTTATGAGAAAGGACATAAAAATTTTAAAATTATTAAGAAGAAAAATAAAGTACATTTCTTCTTTAATTTTAAGTTGAATATTTAAAATTATAAGTAAAAATATACTTTCATTTTTTATAAGAAATTTTGAAAATATTTTTTCTTTCTAATAAATAACTTTTGGTATAATAGAAATGAGTAATAATTTTGAATTTATTACTTTGACTTGTAATTCTCTCTTATTTATTTTAAAAAATTGATATTAGGACAATATTAACACCCTTTTAAAATATTCAGTACTATCAAGGAACAATTTAAAGGTTAGGGATCAAAATAAAACTTATATAAAAGGTTTGAGACTATAAATGTAATTTACCCTTTTTCATTGATAATAAAATCTTACTTTATAAAAAAAAAGCAAGACTCGGCGACTCTTCGTTTTCAAGAGGAATTACATTCAAAATCCAAATTTCTTGTTTTTTTTACCTCTGTATAAAAAATTCTTTCTTTTTAAAATTGGATAATTATTATAATATAATTTAAGTTTTTTTTTTTGAAGTTTCTATTAAGAGAACCCCATATATAACTATAAATGTCACATTTTATAGAAACAATACCTGCTGATCCAAAATTTGTATTTGAAGCAAAATTTAAAGTGTCATCAATTATTAATTAATCCTAAAATTCCGTAGCATTTTATAGAAACATTGCTCTTAACATTCTCTCCGATTTTAAGAAGGAATTCTGCCATTGTCGTCGTGTTGGTTTGGCATAAACTAGGCTGAGAATTCTTCAAATATTCCATAACAGGGTAATTAATAGCCACTTTTTTCCTCCTTTCCTGGATATTAATATCTTTACATGATGAATTTCAGTTAAGTACTTTTTTAAAATATTGAACTTAAACATTGATCAGCATTCCAAATAAATAAATAAACATCAAAACACTACAAGGTGAAATAATATAGTTCTTGATATGACAAAGTCTACCAACCTTGGGCCAGGCAACAGGGTGCGGCAGGATAGGAGAGTGGGAGGCCTGTCGCAAGCACCCAGCGAGAGACTGAGGAAGCAGCAGGCTTAGACCCTGCGGCAGGGGTCAGGCGATAGACTCAATGTGCAGGACGACAGGTGTCTGGGCGACAGGATGACCATGCGACAGGGTCTACCGCCCACCACCATGACTTTTCAAATTTTACTGGTACCAACTTAGAACATGGTGTGGGAGGTGCTGGAAAGATTGGTGGTGGAGATCAAAGCACTTGGGGAGTCGGGTCAGAGTTTGACCCCACTTGGTGCACGCAGATGGTACGAACAAACGCACCTCAAGCGAAGGGCAAGGAAATAGTCGAAGACATACCTGATTTGTCTCATGCCAGAAATCAGCTCACTCCCCCCGTAGACATGAAGAAGATGATTGAACAGGCGCTAGAGGAGAAAAAATTAGTGTCTGCAAAAGAGAGCCAGAGAAGAAGAGTACCGTTCTGCACGACTATCATGCAAAAACCTTTGCCCCCGAAGTTCAAATTGCCGCAGATGGCCGCATACACCGGGAAGACGGATCCCTATGATCATATGCAAAACTATGAGGCCCTAATGTTGCTACATGGATGGGAAGACGAGATAATGTGCAGGGCCTTCTCCTTAACTTTGTCCGGACATGTGATGAAATGGTTTAATAACCTGCTGGAAGGGTCTATTGTCTCTTTTGACCAATTGCGAAGCAAGTTTCTTAAGGCATTTGCGGTGAATAGTTAAAGAAGGAAGGAACCGACCTATTTGCTCACTATTAAGCAAGGAGCAAAGGAGTCTTTGAAGTGTTATGTGGATCGGTTCAGGGATGCTACCTTAGAGGTGTGAGATCTGCAAGTCGGTATAGCCATGGCAGCCATGTTACAGGGGACAAGGTCTGAGAAATTACAAGAATCCCTGTCGTTAGACCAGCCAACTACCATCTCAGACCTGTTTTCTCGTGCAAATATGTATGTAACCCAGGAGGAAGTAATGAAAATGGTGGCGATAGGAGAATCCAAGGATGGAAGGAAACGAGGAAGAGAAGTCACTGAAGCATCTTCTAGCCAACCGAGGAAGTTTGAGAAAGCTCCCACGCTAAAATACTCTTCCTATACCCCGCTCACTGAATCTCGGGCTTCAGTATTAGCAGCTATTGAAGGGTCAGGTCTTATACAGACTCTTAAGAAGGCGTCAGGGAATCTGGGCGGTGATTTAAGGTCGTATTACGATTACCACTCAGCGCATGGGTACACGACCGAAAAGTGTAGGGAGTTGATGAATCAGCTGGAAAAGCTAGCACGGGAGGGAAAAATAAACCGTTTCGTATGGAGAAGTGACAGAAACAACTATCCTGCCCAGAACAGAAGAAACCATTTGAGAGACAGAAGAGGTGAAAACAGGGGACCTGTTAGATGAAATGAAGGTGAAAGAAGAGATAATGACAAAAGGGTAGAAAGAAGGAATCGAGAGGAAGATAATGAACCCACAGGGCCAGCTATTAACGTGATATCCGGAGGTGAGTCATTAGCTGGCACTTCTTCCTCATCTCGAAAAACTTACGCCCGACAGGCCCACCAAATCAACTCAGTAATTGAGGAAAAGCAGGATGAGGAACCCATTACTTTTACACCAGTCGATAGGGGAGATGTAGTGGTTCCTCATGATGACCCGATGGTAATTACGGCAGTGGTAGCAAAGCACCCAATGAGTCGAATCTTGGTTGACAATGGGGGTTCGGTGAACTTAATCTACTGGAACTGCTTTAAGAAGATGAATATATCGGAGGACAGGTTGAAGCCAGTACCTACACCCTTATACAGTTTCTCTGGAGAAAAGGTAAAGGTAGTAGGTGCCATTCAGCTACCTGTGACATTAGGGGATAGCCCAAAAGATGCCATCCGACAAGCGTTGTTTATGGTGGTAAGATCAACGTCCATAGCTTACAATATGATCTTCGGGCGGCCATTGTTGAATGACATGAGAGCGGTGGTGCATCCCTACTATTTGTTAATGAAGTTTCCGACTCCCCGCGATGTTGGCCAAGTAAGGGGAGATCAAAGGAAAGCCAGAACGTGTAATGTCGCATCCACCACATGCAAAGGGATTCAGAGAAAGGAAACCCTTACAATTGAAGAACCGCCTAAACCAAAACCTGATGAGGAGATGGAGGAAATCCGATTGGATGAAGAAGATGAAGAAAATATAGTATATGTGGGAAGCCAGTTGCCTGAAGAAGTAAAAGGGGAGATAGTCTGATGCTTAAAAGAGAATTATGATGTGTTTGCATGAACCCCAGCCGATATGCCTGGAATTGACCCTGAAGTTGTTTGCCATCAGTTGAACGTAGTCTCAGGGGCAAAGCCGATAAAACAAAAGAAGATGAATTTTGCTCCAGAAAGGCAACATGCCATAAATGAAGAAATTTTGAAGTTGTTGCAAGCAGGATTCATCAGAGAAGTTAATTATCCGGAGTGGTTGGCTAATGTTGTGATGGTAAAGAAAGCCAACGGGAAATGGAGAATGTGTGTGGACTTCACGGATTTGAATAAAGCTTGTCCTAAGGATTCGTATCCACTACCTCGAATTGACAAGTTGGTAGATGAAACTTGTGGGTACGAATTGCTTAGCTTCTTGGATGCCTTCTCGGGGTACCACCAAATCATGATGCATCCGGATGATGAGGAGAAGACTTCGTTCATTACCGATAGTGGGACATATTACTATTAGGTAATGCTATTCGGTTTGAAGAATGCGGGGGCAACCTACTAGCGCATGGTAAATAGGGTGTTCCAAGACTTGTTGGGCAACACCATGGAAGCTTATGTCGATGATATGATCATCAAAAGCCGACAGGGAGAATCGCATGTTAAAAAAATGACAAAGGTATTCAATGTGTTGCGACAGTACAAGATGAAGTTGAATCCCAATAAATGCTCATTCGGGGTGAGGTCTGGGAAGTTTTTGGGATTTATGATTACTAATCGAGGGATACAGGCTAATCCTGAGAAAGTTCAAGCTATTGTGGACATGAGGCCACCCAATACTTTAAGAGAAGTTCAAAGGCTGACAGGGAGGATAGCAGCCTTGAATCGTTTTTTGTCTAAATCAGCTAAAAGAAGTCTACCCTTTTTTAAGGCGATAAAAGCAGCAAAGAACTTCAAGTGGACGAAAGAGTGCAACGACGCCTTTGAAAAGTTGAAAGACTACCTAAAAGAGTTGCCTTTGTTATCTCGACCACAACCCAGAGATCACCTCCTCATGTACCTCGGTGTAGGAGAGAAAGCTGTAAGTGCAGTCCTACTAAGGAAAGAAGGAGATAGGGATTGCCCAATCTATTATGTAAGCAAAGTCCTGCTAGATGCCGAGACTAGGTACCCCTTAGTTGAAAGGATAGCTTTATCCTTGGTGATGGCAACCCGGAAGTTACGACCTTACTTCCAAGCTCACTCGGTGACTATTTTAATAGATCAGCCTTTGAGACAAATACTGCAGAAACCAGAGCACTTCGGACGTCTAATTAAATAGGCTATCGAATTGAGTGAATATGACATACACTTCTAGCCTCGCCAAGCAATAAAAGGGCAGGCGTTGGCAGATTTCATTATAGAATGCATCAGTCGAGAAGTCCGAGAAGAAACAGAGTTAATCTGGTGGAAATTATTTGTGGATGGAGCTCTTAACATGGATGGCAGTGGAGCTGGAATTGTGCTAACTTCACCTGAAGGGGAAACCTATGAGTATTCCCTACGTTTCGACTTTCCAAGTTCGAATAATACAGCCGAGTACGAGGCCTTGATAGCTGGGATGAAACTTGCTAAGAAATTAGGAGTCAGCAACTTAATGGCCCATAGCGATTCGCAGTTGGTGGTAAACCAGTTCTCGGGTGAATATAAAGCACGAGAACTCGCTCTAGTCCCTTATCTACAGAAGGTGCAATTGTTGGCAAGGTCGTTTAAGCATTTCCAATTGAGTCAGATAAACCGATCAGAGAATAACCATGCAGATGCTCTTTCAAAGTTGGCTTCTTCTAAAGGAGTCAAAGGGGGTATGGTTAAGGTAGAATCCCTCGCTAAGCCAAGTATTGAAGAAGAGGATGTCTGTGATGTTGAAATCGGAGGTGATTGGAGAAGCCCGATCAAAGACCACATATTGGGGGGCACACTCTCAATTAACAGAGACGAAGCTCGAAGGCTGAAATTGAAAAGTGCCAGGTTTACCGTGGTGAATGGAGAACTCTATAAACGGGGATTCACAATGTCCTTGCTGAAGTGTCTAGGGCCCTAATAGGCTAAGTACACCTTAGCTGAAGTTCATGAGGGAATATGCGGTGAACATTTGGGGGCCCGAGCCTTGGCCTCAAAAATATTGCACACGGGGTTTTATTGGCCTACACTGAGGAAGGATGCCACAAACAAAGTTAGAAGATGTGAGAAGTGTCAGAAATTCGCTCCTATAGCTACCGCGCCTGTTTCGGCCCTTCAAAACACTCTCCAACCAACTCCATTCGCACAATGGGGACTAGATATCCTGGGACTTTTCCCCTAGGCTCAGGACAAAGGAAGTACTTACTTGTGGCCACAGACTACTTCACGAAGTGGATAGAGGCCGAGCCTTTGGCTACAATTTCTGAAAAGAAGGTGGAGCAATGGTGTGGAAAGACATAATTTGCCGATTTGGGATCCCCCGTGTGATAAATGCAGATCATGGGAAGCAGTTCGACTGTGATGCATTCCGAGAATTTTGTAGAGGCCTGAAGATTCTCCTGAGAATATCTTCTGTGTCTTACCCATAGGCCAATTTGCAGGCAGAGGTGAGCAATCTAACTATACTGCACGGGTTGAAGACTAGACTGGACAAGGCAAAAGGTGCATGGGTAAATGAGCTCCCAAGTGTCCTATGGGCCTACAGAACGACAAGCAAAGTGTCAACAGGCGAAACACCGTTCAATTTGGTGTATGGGACTGAAGCCCTCATCCCAGTAGAAGTTGGAGCTAAGTCACCCAGACTAGTCCCTTACATTGAGGAACTTAATTCTCAAGGACTAAGGGAGAATCTTGACCTGATAGATGAGCTGAGAGACCAGGCAAAAGTGAGGCTAGCTGCTTACCAACAGAGAGTAGCCACTTATTACAATGCACGGGTCAAGAACAAAGAATTGCAAGAAGGAGACCTTGTATTGAGAAAGTCGGTAATTACAAATGCCCATAGGGAGGATGGAAAGCTCCAGGCTAATTGGGAAGGACCATACAGAATCAGAAAAATGGTCGGACCTAGCACTTGCACCTTAGAAACCTTGCAGGGAAAAAAGATCTCAAAAACTTGGAATGCCAACCATCTTAAGCTGTATTGGCAATAAACATTGTACTTATTTCTCTCTGATTGTTATTATTCTTGTCTTTACTTTTCCATCTATTGTTCCATTACTTTACAAATGTTATTGTTTTTCTGATTCATGAATAAAGGCCAGCCAATCATTTCCTATATTCTCTAACGTAATGTGTAAGACAGATTATATGTTACAGGAATTGAAATAAGTCAACAGCTAGCAAATAAAAGTCCCTAAGCGAAAAATGCGCGAGACGGGCAAACTAAAGTCCCTAAGCAAAAAATGCGCGAGACGGGCACATCTAAAAGTCCCTAAGCGAAAAATGCGCGAGACAGGCACATCTAGAAGTCCCTAAGCGAAAAATGAGCGAGACGGGCACATCTAAAAGTCCCTAAGAGAAAAATGTGCGAGACGGGCATATCTAAAAGTCCCTAAGCGAAAAATGCATGAGACGGGCACATCTAAAAGTCCCTAAGTGAAAAATGCGCGAGATGGGCAAACTAAAGTCCCTAAGCGAAAAATGTGCGAGACGGGCACATCTAAAAGTCCCTAAGCGAAAAATGCGCGAGACGGGCATACAAAAGTCCCTAAGCAAAAAAAGGTGCGAGACGGGCAAAAACCAGTCCTTAAAACGCGAAAAGAGCGCAAAAAAGGAAAACCATGAAATCATCAAGCAATAAGCAAACGGACAAGTGCGATATCCAACTAACACAAAAGGTAATATATAGCATGTTACGAGGTATGTTGAAATTTTCAGACTAATATGTTGCAATAAGTTGACAAATTATGGTTAACACCTTGACATTTTAGTCATTATTCTAAAAAGTCCTTAAGTGGTAAAACGCGAGATAGGCACAACACTCGAGAAAAGTTCATCTTTGAACAAGAATGAAAACACTGTTTCAAAGTAGAACTTGAGGAGCAACATGGTGTAAAGTTATGAAAACAAAACATTCATCCAAAGGAGAAAAGAGGAAAAAGCTGCAAAAAGCAATGGTACTTTTATTAAAGAGGAATGCTTACAAGCAAAGGGAAATACAAAAAATATCCTAATCTACGGTGAGGACTAAATCATCCGGTTGAGAAGAAGCCGCCTCGACACCAGAGCCTTCAATAACCGGAGGATCGGGAACTTGAGGAACCGAAGCACTAAGATCCTGGGGAGCCAAAGGAGCCATCCCGGATGAAGGATCATCGCTTAAAGGCCCAACCACAGCCGCAGAGTCTGGCACAGGATCAACGGCTGTAGAATGAGAAATTTGGAACTCATCGCCGTCCAACCCTAGAAGTGCCTTGATAGACTCAGGCTGATCGCCTGCCTCTATAGACCCAGGAACGTCACACATTGTTGAAGGCTCAAATTGATCACGTACCTCAGAAGACTCAGGCTGACGTTGTGGCTGTCGAGGAGGCCACGGACCCTCAAGGTTGTCCAGTTCATCTCTAGTGCCTTCCTCCAAATAGACCTCCGGACCTTGCGAGTCGGGCTCATACTTTGTCCAAGGAGGAGCTGCGTAGTACTTGGCCTCCTCAATAAAGAGCAGTTCAGAAAAAGTCTCACTAGGCCGGTGCTTCTCCAGCTAAGCACGAGCCAAATAGAAGCCGTACTTGATAAATCCCATCGCAAACTCTGCTTTCTTGTCATAGCAATGTTGGGACAAGCGGTATTCACGGACGGCCTCAGCCTGAACCTCTCTCTGACGGTCTAGTACGTTGTGCAGGTCCTCAATGGCCTCATCTCGTTGTCTCTCCATGGCTCCCCGATCATTGACGGCCTTATTGTAAGCCTCTTGGTACCCCTGAAGGGAAGCCACCTTCGCCTGCTCTTCTTGGAGCCTTCGCTCGAGATCAGCATTCTTTTTATCCAACTCCTCCATCCTTTTGGGATAGGGGCGAAGCTGAACAACCTCGTTCATAAGCTCCATTCTCTGCTCTCGAAGCTCACGAATGTCTTTATCGGCTTGCTCCTTAAGAGCCCTGTGTCGAGCATTAACAGCCGTAATTTGTTGAGCCATCTGACAAGACAAAAAACAAACGAAAATTCAACAAACTTGACGAAAAAGCTTAAAAAGGAAAAATCTAATCACCAAACAAGCACAAAGCTCACCTTCATCGTGAAATAGTCGGAATTATCCTCCGCCTCAGTAAGGTTGGTAAAAATCCCCACCTCGTTACAAGGGAGGATGGTGCTCCAAGCCAGACGAGATGCTATCCCGGCATCTTCAATGCTGTCGTTGTCGTTCACTCGGGGATAGGTCTGGAAGTCTTCTCCACCTACAACAACCCTGCTATCAACTGGATAGCGCCTCAAAGTTGGATTGGCTACCTTCGGCAAAATTAGTCTTGTAGGCATTGTGGCTTCAATAATCAGCCTCTTCCTGTATTTACACCTAGGCTGGCGAGGAGCAGACCTATCCTCAGCAACACAAGACCCACCCTCTTTACGGGCTGAATCACTCCTTTGGAACTCCGAGCTCTCGCGATTGTCCGAACTGCGATCATGGACAAGAGGCCTCTTTTATTTCTTCCGGCCTCTTGTGTAGGACGGCTAGGTCCACTAGCAGCAGCAGGAGGAAGAATAGGGGCACGAACTGGTCCGGATGAGGGGGCACCCACTTGGGATTGAGTAGGAGGAGCTGCTCGAGCAGCATCACTGGCATCCCTCCTACGCAGAAATTCTTGGAAGTTCATACCTGCACAATATAAAGAGAAATGATTAGCTGACCAAGTAAAACACCACACACACGTATACAAGAAGTAAAAAGGGAATTAGAAACCTAAAAAACCACCAAAATCCTCTAAACTAGTCAAGGTTGAATCTAAGGGGAAATCGACGAAGGGACTCCCAAAGGCATCGGCCCGAGCCCACTCAGGATTGTCCTCTGACTGATCACTGGTACCCGCGACCTCAGGGGTCTCATCCTCTGAGTCCAAAGAGGATTCATCTACAAGATGACCTACTGGGGCAGATGTTTTGGCTACGACTACCTGAGATGGCTACTAGGACCAGCATAAAAAACACGTGGAGTTGCAAGAAAGTTAGATGGGGCAGCGGAAGTCCCAACAACAGTCCTGCTTACCCCTCAGCCGGCAGTGGCGATATTCTCCAGGGTTAAAAGGGAAAATAAATTACGCTCCTCGGTAGAACAGATTCGCCGAATAGGCTCACCAAATTGGTCTCTTAAAATTTCTGCTTTGAATCTTTCTGAGCGCTGCGAGTGGTCGGAGGTATCACGATTCCATCTATTGCGGATCCGTAGGTCGCTTGGAATCTCGACAACGACCCACTCACTCTCAAAGCCACGCAGTTTATTGGGAAGATCCAAGAAGATTTTATTATTAGGAAACTCATCGACCTTCAACCGTTGAAGAGAGAACGTTATCAACCTTTTCAACCCACGAACTTTGAAAAAAGCGCTTAAAAGAGGAACGGTTGGGACAATATCCAAGTGACGACACACTATGGAAAACGCTACCAGCTGGGCCCACGCATGGGGGTAGAGTTGACACAGGACGATGCCTTATACCTAAGAAACGCTTCACCAAACTCCGGAAGAGGGAAGCGAAAACCGAAGGATAAAGAAGCCTTATGAACGGCTACACCATTTCTAACCAAGTCGGGTGTAGCCTCCCCTTGAACTGGAAGTCTATAACGATAACCAGACGGAAGAGGGAAACGAGTCCTAATATCCTCTAAGTCAGCATTTGTCAAAGAACACACAACACCACCTGTTCTGAGTGTTTTACCCGGACGTAGCGAAGACATGGCGAAGGAATAACCTAAATCGGGCGACAGACCTACTGAACGAGAGACCTGCGGGAGACCTAGGCTCTACGCGGAAGACTAAAAGCACCTGCGGGAAGCCTAATCTAGATGCGAGAGGTGATAAATAAGGCGACAGATGTATACTTACTGTCACTGAGGTGAGAGAGAGATCCTGATGAGAGAGCGACAGACTCTTTTAGGCGACAGACTCTTTTGGCGAGAGGGTTGAAAGATGGGCGACAGACGGTTGCTCAGAGGTTTTCGTGCACTCTCTCGTCGGGTCCCAGCGGTTTATATAGCCGTGACAGGGAATGCCAAACGTCGCGCCAGATCACGTCTGTCGCAGAGTAGAGCTTTTTCACCTGCAAAAAATACCAGAAGAAATCACAAAAAATAAAGAAGACTATTTACGGTGGGCTAAAGCCCAAAAACACATATTTATACTCTCTTGGTTAGGGAAATCCAACAAGAGAGTGGGGAGCAATTGATATGACAAAGTCTACCAACCTTGGGCCAGGCCCAAGTTCATTAAAGATCACCACGTAGTAGGAGATTACTGGGCCACGTGGCTTTCGGCGACAGACGATACAGGCTGCGGCATCACACCTGTCGCGAGGCGACAGACTCCCAGCCTCTCGCCTGGCGTCACAGCGCGACACGTGGCATCAGTTCCCTCTCCCGACTAGCGACGGACTCCTGATGCCATAACGTGATTCGCGATATGGTCTCTCGCCGGCGACAGGCTTCGAGTTTATCTTTCGTACGTGGAATTTGTATTACATTCGGATACAAACTCTTAGCAAAATTACGTACTTATCCTCAGGTAATTAACCTAGAATGTTCGCCTATAAATAGGCTCCAGGTACAATCTTATTCTCTAATTTTTGATTACTGGCTTTTACGCTTCCCAATTACTGAAGAACTTTTGCTGACTTAAGCATCGGAGTGTCTACACAGGGAACCACCCCTGCGTCTCTTTGACTTTTCTTATTTTACAGAAGCTTCTTGGAGACATGTGAAGACAGAGTACGAACATCGACGTCAGCATACCTTTATTGTTGTTTTGTGCAACAACAGTTCTAATCGCCATAAAAGAACGAAATGAAGGAAATATAGATGAACAAACAGAGAATAAGCCTACATAATCTCCACAGAATTTAAGGGAAAAAGAAAGGAAAGAAAAGAATTTGATTCAACTTTGTGCAACAAGAAGAATATATAAAAAACAGAATTTTATAACATTCAACTCGAATTTTATTTCTATAAAATACTTACTTTAATATTCATGGGTTGTGGCTTACTTGACAACGCAAGCTGAGTTTGTAGAAAGAGCTTTCGGATTCGACCCCACTAAACACATCTTTGGAGAGGGGTGGGGAGCTTTAACTGTGATGAAGCCTCGAGTAGGATTAGTCTCATAACGTTAAAACGGAAGATGATACCTATGATTTACACAAAAAAATACTTACCTTAATTTTATAGCAATTTTCTCTGATCTGTAAAGTTACACTTCAATCTCCATTTAAGTATTCTCTGTTGGAATGTCAAATGTGAACTGTTTATACATATTGTTGATTGCATATGAAACTTTGCTATTATGAAGTGCAGCTGTTTCAGACAGAGATCCTTCTATTTTCCTATGCATGTTATGAAAATTGCATAGTAAATAAAATTACAACTGATCTAAATCAACAATTATAAATTTATAATTACTGGTGAAAATGGCTATAGTATTGTCACTCATAATTGTGTACATTGTGTTGTTCTGACACCTTTTAAATCTTCAATTCTTAAAGGAATCAAATGTGAGGAAAACATTACAAGCCTATAAAGTGAAATACAAACTATTTCTACTATTGATAAACGAAGATATTGTTAGATGTGTGGGATCCAGCCCACATTAGTTATTAGAGTCCTACTTGGAGTTAGTTAGGGATTTGTTTTTTCTCTATATAAAGTGTTACATAAATAATTTGAAAAAAAAGAGTGAGAGAAGTTTTTTTTTTTTTGTGAAAGGCGACACAAGGGAGAAAAAGTAAGGTTTAGGCTTTGTGATATTTTTCTTGTTCCATAGAGAGAGCAAGGTGAGAGATAAGCTTGTATAACAATTGGGTATTCTTTGGGTAGATTATCTTGGCGAATCCAAAAAGGTAAACTTATTTGTTTTTAGGCCATTTGTTGGAACCTTGAGCTTTGGGCAAAAAGCCTAAGGTATTGAAACTTTGTAATTTGCTTATTTCTCATAGTGGATTTTTATTTGGTTTACCTTATGGTTTTTCTCTCTATATTGGAGAGTTTTCCACACTAAATCTTGGTATCGTTTTATTTACGTTTTATTGTCTGCATATTATTTGTGGCTTGGTAGCTTGATTTATTATTACTATTGGCTTGAGATATTGCTATTGATTGTTGTGGGCATTGTTATTGTGACGTTGCTTCCGTGTATTTGTCGTTTGAGGCCCAACAACTAGTATCAAGAGGTTGGGTTAGTGCTTCGAGATCATGGAGGGAGATACAGGATCCATGATAAAATTGACAGCTTCAAATTGTTCAATTTGGAAGCCAATGATGGAAGATCATCTATACTGCAAAGATCTGTATGAGCCAGTATTAGGTGACTATGCTAAGCGAACAGATATGAAAGATGATGAATGGCAAAAGTTAGATAGGAAGACTTTGGGAATCATTAGGAGATGGGTGGACATTAGTATTTTTCATCATGTTGCGTAGAAGACAAGTGGATCCCGTGTTTGGGAAAAATTAGAATCATTATATAAGAGATAGACCGCCATGAATAAAGTTATGCTTGTTAAGAAGCTTGCTACTCTACAGTATAAGGAGGGAAGATCTATCTCTAAGCATTTGAGTGACTTTCAAGATCTATTTAATCAGATAACCACTATGAAACTACAAAAGGATGATTAGATGAAAGCATTGTTTCTTCTGTGCTCATTGCCAAACAGCTAGGAGACATTAGCTGTGACTCTTCTTAATTCAGCTCCTAATGACACGATGACCTTGGAGATGGTAAAAGACAGTATGTTTAATGAAGAAGCAAGGCAAAAGGAGGCAAACTTTGGGAATGAAGCTCTTCTGACAGAGAACAAGGGTAGAACTAAAGACAGAAATCAGAATTCTAGAGGTCACAGTAAGTCCAAGAACAGACATAAGTCCAGAGATAGGGTGAAGTGCTTTCATTGTGGCAAACTTGGTCACATAAAGCAAAATTACAGGATGTTGAAGCAAGAGTGGAAAGATAAGGAATATAAGAATAACTTAGATGATGAAAATGTTACGACGATGAATTTTAATAGTGAAACGATTTCTTTGATTTGTACACATGGTGAGTGTAATCATGTAGGGGATTTTGGCATTGAGTGGATAGTTGATACCAGAGCGTCATATCAATATGTTCCCAATAAGGAGTTGTTTACAACCTACAGGGCAGGTGATTTTGGTTATACCAAGATGGGAAACAAGTGTATGTTGCAGATTGCTAGGATTGGTGCTATAGTGGTACAAACAAGCACTGGTTGTACATTGACTTTGAGGGATGTCAAACACATTCCAGAACTGAGGATGAACTTACTTGCAGTGAATGTCCTTGATAAGAAAGGATACGAGAGTCAGTAGAAAAATGGGTGATGGGAGCTTCTCAAAGGAGCTTTGATAGTTGCAAAAGGAAAGTTGTGTTGCATTATGTATAAGACTTGGATGAAGTTAACCGGCAATCAGATAAATGTCGTTAAGGATGATACTTTAGCAAATTTGTAGCACAGGAGGTTGGCACACATGACTGAGAAAGGGTTAAAGGTTTTGGCAAGGCAGTCCCTCATTCCCTCAACCTAAGGTATTTCTCTTAACTCATGTGATTATTGTTTATTTGGTAAGGATTGTAGAGTTTCTTTTTGGAAGATTTAGAGAAGAAAGAAAAATAAACTTGAGTTAATTCATTTTGATGTATGTGGTCCATAGAGGTAGAGTCATGGGGTGGTAATAGATATTTGTTACTTTTATTGATGATGCTTTACGAAAAACTTGGGTGTATATGTTGAGAAACAAAAGCCAGGTATTGCAGTATTTTCAGAAATTTCATGCTATGCTGGAAAGGATGACAGGATTGTCCTTAAAGTGTATTCGTACAGATAATGGAGGTGAGTACACATCGAAAGACTTTGAAGCCTACTATTCAAAGCATGGGATCAGGCATGAGAAGATAGAACTTAGGACACCACAACATAATGATGTAGCTGAAAGGATGAATCGCACCATTATATAGAGAGTCATATGTATGTTGAAGATGCTGAAATTGCCAAAAGCATTATGAGCTGAGCAGTTAACACAACCTACAATTTACTTAATAGATCACCATCAATGCCATCGGGCTTTGACATCAGAAAGGGTATGAACAAAGAAGAAAGTTTCATACTCACATTTAAAAGTCTTTAGCTGTGTAGCATCGTGCATGTGTCAAAGGAGCAGAGGTCAAAACTAGATAGCAAGGCTACTCCATGTATATTTGTTGGGTATGGTGATGAGAAATATGGTTATAGGCTATGGGATCTAGAGAAGAAAAAGACAATTAGAAGTAAGGATGTTATTTTTCATGAAAATGAGTTCATTACAGACTTGGAGAAAAATAGAAAGACTACAAGGGTTACGATGGAGTATGATAACTCAACACCTATAGGGATTCCACTTAGAGGTGCCACAGATGGTGGAACTGCACAAGATACAAAACTTGGGGATACAGATGAGCCAGCCACAATTGGTGATGGGATGGATGCCGATAATGACATTGCACAGCCAGATGCAGTAGGTTTTGAGTAGAGGGAGCAACTCTCTCAACTAGGGAGTGTTGAGCAGGGAAAGCCAGCCTCGATAGAAAGGAGTGTAGAGTCTCAAATTAGAAGATCTATTAGGGAGCATCAACCATCTACGAGGTATCCTAGTTCAAAATATATTTTGGTCACAAGTGAAGAGGAGCCAGAGAGCTTTCCAAGATGTGTATGATACTACAGATAAGGAATGTTGGTTAAAAGCAATGAAAGAGGAAATGGATTCATTGTAGAAAAATGGCACTTATGACCTTATTAAGCTTCCAAAAGGGAGAAGACCATTAAAGAACAAATGGGTGTTCACGCTGAGAAAGGATGGTGACAAGCTAGTGAGATACAAAGCTTAATTGGTGGTAAAAGGCTTTGGTTAGAAACTAGGCATTGATTTTGATGAGATTTTTTCTCCTGTTGTAAAGATGAGTTTCATTCGAGTGGTATTGGGATTAATAGTTAGTTTGAATCTTGAGCTTTAGCAACTTAATGTGAAGACTGCATTCTTGCATGGTGATTTGCAAGAGCAGATTTATATGGATTAGCTTGAGAGTTTTGAAGTGAAAAGAACAGTAGCCAACCCTTGTGTGTATGTGAGAAAATTCTCAGATGGTGACTTCATTATTCTCTTGTTATATGTTAATGATATGCTGATTATAGGGCAAGATGCTCATATGATTTGTAGGTTGAAAGAGGCATTGTCTAAGTCCTTTGATATTAAGGATTTAGGTGTGATAATCGCAAATTTTCCTATTTTTGGAGTTAGGTATATGTAAATTTAATTTTTGATGTTGATAGACTGGTTGAAATAAATAAATAAATAAATTTGTTATCACAAAGGTTCACATAGATAAGAATACAGCTAATATGTTAACGAAGCCACTTCCTAGAGATAAACTTGAGTTGTGTAGTGACTTGGCCAGTATGAACACTTTGGCCAAGGTGAATTCTAAGTGACAGGTCGGGGTGATAGATATCCTCCTAATGGGGCTGGAAGGGAAGATCGTTAGATGTGCAGGGTCCAGCCCACATTAGTTATTAAAGTCTTAGAGTTAGTTAGGGATTTGTTTTTTCTCTATATAAAGTGTTGCATAAATAATTTGAAAAAAAAAGAGAGAGAAGTTTCATTTTTTTTCTGTCAAAGGCGACACAAGGGAGAAAAACTAAGCTTTAGGCTTTGTGATATTTTTCTTATTCCATAAAGAGAGCAAGGGGAGAGATAAGCTTGTATAACAATTGGATATTCTTTGGGTAAACTATCTTGGTGAATCCAAAGAGGTAAACTTTATTGTTTTTAGGCCAATTGTTGGAACCTTGAGCTCTAAGCAAAAATCCTAGGGTATTGAAACTTTGTAATTTGCTTATTTCTCATAGTGGATTTCTATTCGGTTTACCCCGTGGTTTTTCTCTCTACACTGGAGAGTTTTCCACGTTAAATTTGGGTGTCATTTTATTTATGTTTTATTGTCTATTTATTATTTGTGGCTTGGTAGCTTGATTTATTATTACTATTTGTCATAACGTATTAAGTTTCGAGAAACCTAGTAGCTAGACACAAAATCTATGGAGTCGCCACCAACCATTCTACTAGGTGTGATTGGTCACCTATTCAAACTATGGATAAGGACTAGTCTACATCTCAATTTTAGGGTTCGGGAGTACGGTTACGTGTGAGGAAATATTAGCACCCTCACAACGCTCATCCTAAAATGGTACCAATTAGCTTTAGTTTATCTCAAATTTGCCTTAGTTAATCTTAAGTTCAATAATTAAATATTGGAAAATATTTCTAAGCATCCTCCATTAAGCTGGTGGGACAATTTAAAAAATTCTCCTCACCTCAAGAGTATTCAAGTAGTACTATGCGACTTGCTTGAAGAAGCTCCGTCGTCGGCGGATTCATTTTAATGTTTTATGAAAAACTCTAATTTTGACTCCTATCTAATTCATTCTCGCTATTTTATCATTTTTACTACTTCTATTGTTTTATATTATTTTATTAATATTTAATTTTATTAATTTACTTTATTAGAGAAAGAATATGAACTATTTTTCTCAAAAATTCTTTTTAGATCTTCCATTAAGCTAGTCAGATCTTGAAAAAAATTATTTAACCTAAAGATTTCAAAAGTATTACTTAAGCATAATCCCTTTTGGAATCTTATCATCGGAATAATCAGTACTTAATCTCAATAATTATTAACTATTATCATCCTATTTTAGCATTCATTATTATTATTATTATTATTATTATTATTATTGTTGTTGTTGTTGTTGTTGTTGTTGTTGTTATTATTATTATTATTATTATTATTATTATTATTATTATTATTATTTCTTTATATTTTAGCTTTGTAACTAATTATTTTAATTTTAATACGTCTTATTTTACTTTTAGACTAAATATAAGCTATTAGTTATCGAAAACCCTCTTTAGACCATCCATTAAGCTGGTAAGGTCTTGAAAGAACTTTCTAACCTATAAATTTTCAAGAAAATTACTTAAGCGTAATTCTCTTAATATTTCATCATCGAAGTAATTCAAATTCAAATTCATTATTATTTTAAAATCTAATTCTAGTTACTTCATTTATTTTCCTTCCTTATTTTGTTACTTGCTATTAATATTTTTATTATATTGTTACAAATTATTAATATCCTTTCTAATCGTATAAATAATTATTTTCGTTTTAATTTTATAATAGATTTATTATTATTTTTAAATGAATATAAATTATTTGTTAACAAAAGTTCTATTTAGACCTTCCATTAAGCTGGTCAGACCATAAAGGAAATCTTCTTACCTAGAGATTCCAAAGCGTTACTTAAGCATAACCCTCCTTAGGATCTCATCAACGGATAATCGTCATTCATTTTTATTTTATTATTTATTTTTTTATATTCTTAATTTTCTTTCAAATAATTTGCATTATAATTTAACTTACAAAGCATGTTATGATTGTCATACATAATCTAAAGACCTGCTTTAATTTCTATTAATGAATCTAATTCTAAAAATAAAATTATCAACAGAAAGTATGTTAAAATGAACAGATTAAATGAATTAGACAATTTTCCCAAACCTAAATAAGCTAATTAAAAATAAATTCTTAAATATCCTAAAGGAAGTGTTAGCGTACTTTTTACCTCAACCTTAGAAGCTTTACGTTTCTCTTCCTATGCAATGTGAACTTCTGCCTTCATCCAAACGAAATTAAAGCCCAATCTTTGTCATCTTTCACTTTCAGGTGGCTTTCTTTTTTCTAAGCAAAATGCTGCTGCAATGAACAATCTCGGGTAGGAAGCAAGGACGGTGGCGGCAGCTAAGGAAGAACAGAGAACCTTGCAGTAGCACTGCAAGATAGGCGGGCTGGTGGCCCGTGCGACAAAGCAGCTCAACGTACGCAAAGTCCAGCAACAGTGATATAACAGGGACCAGTGATGAGGACAAACGGTTCAGCAACACGCAAGCAGCAATAGTTCCCGTGATGAAGTACTGCTATGCGAGGACAAAGTAACGTAGAATGAAGCTATGATGTAATAAAGAGCAAGACAGAACTGTTGCAATAGTGGACCGAAGAAGTGGTAAGAACATTGGTGTAGGTGCTTGGTCAGTTTAGAACAGAGCAAACTTGCGGCAACAGGCTTGAAACGGGTCAGGCATGCAACGCGAAGGAGGAAAAACAACAGAGCGATGGTGGCTTGGTGATAAGGCTGTTATCGGTGCTAGCTGGAACGGTGGTAGCAAGGATATGGCAGAGCTGGGCGTGGTGGCCGCGGGCTGTAGCGAGGATGATGGCTACGGTGAGTGACACAGGGACGTCGAAAGTGCAGTGGGGAAGATGGCTCGGGATGTGTTGCAACGGCACAACAAGGAGGAGATGCAAGTCTGGTGCAACGACGGTGTGATGGCAAGATGCAAGGACGATCAAGGTGCAGGTCAAGAGGCGGCAACAGTGAAGACGATAGGTAATGCGTGTGAAGCTTTCTCCCTCGTGGTTGTGTCGCCGTCACCTCTCCCTCTCCCCTAGGTGCTAGCTCTCCTCCTTTTATAATCATTCCCTCCAATATTTCAAGGGTTTTTTTATTTGCCTGTTTGTTGTGCCTCCTCTCCTTTTTACTCGTGTACTGCCTCTTGTATTTATTTTTGTCTTTTTTTATTTTTTTAGAAAGAAAAATCCTAATTTTAATATATTGATCCCAAAATTATGAGATCTTTATCTTATCATTTATTTTTTGTTTGACCTCTTTTAACTTATTTCCTTTTTATTTTTTGATTTTGGGCAATGAATTTTCAGATTTAATTTCAACCAATTTCCTTCTTTTTGTTGATTTATTCATTGATTTAATAGCTGAATATTCTTTTTCTTTTTAAGCAACAAATTTCTTTTATTTTTGGTAACAATATCAACTTTAGTCAACTCTTGAAGGTGTGAATTTTGCATGTGCTTCACATGAGATTTTCAAATTTGAAATTTTTAATTTTAGAGTTTGCATGGGATGCATGGGGTTCCAACTTAAAATTTGACCAAAATTGACTTGTTTCTTTTTATCATTTTATTTTTTTTTGATTTTTTTGATTTTTTTTAATTTAAGGAAATTGTTCGGACAAAATTAGGTGTCTACACTATTGACTTGGGATATTGTTGTTGATTGTTGTGAGTATTGTAATTATGACATTGCTTCCGTGTATTTGTCGTTTGAGGCCCAACAAATATATCATACCATACAGACTTATGTAGATATTCAAGGAATTTAAACAAGTTTAATGTTACGAAATTCCAACATTCATGGTGTAATGAAATTCAATTACTTACATCTCAATAAGCAAAATGAGTTAAGATCCACACCTTGTTCTTAGCTGCAGTTGCTTTGACTCATTTCTAAAGCTGAATGGTTCACAAATTTTAACTCATTTCTAAATTTGAACTGTGACGTCCCCGTCACCATACATTTCCAATTCATCTCTTTCCATTTCCACTTAACTTGATTAGATTTGCTTGTCAATGTCAATCATGCTTTTCTTTCTTAAGTTTAATATCTAACAGCTCAATATGAATAATTTAATTTCAACAAAACAAACTAATGATACATGTATATATGTATCATCCGTTTCCACAGGATCTCATACATCATCTCAACTTAAATCCCCGACATCTTATATACATTAATGTTAGTTGTACTGTACCATAACTGAATTACAATTTACTTTGCATAATTACATAAGTATACCTTCTATACTACTTGGGAAGCGTCTCTCGAAGGTAAACTTTCAAGATCCACTCGTAGGCTCTTCTATCAAGAGCGAGAGATTACTTCAGATAGTCTGTATGAAAAATGTTCGTAAAAGGGTGAGTTTACGCTCAGTAAGAAAAATATGTAAAAGAGCGTACTATGCCTCTATATGCATTTTTCCTACTTGGCTCTATAATGTCATGTAAAGCATTATAAAGCATGCATCATAAACATCTTTCATGCATTATTTGCAACCATGCATATTTATTTCAAATCACATGGAAATCATACTTTGTATGCTTCTTTTAAAATATAGCATACATATAAAACATGCATCATCTTCTATCTTTAAAACATACTTTACATGCTTTTATAACATAGCATGTTTCGTATACTTCTTCAAAACATACTTCATGTACTTCTTTCAAATATCATTTACATACAAACATACTTCCTTTAAAACATCTTATACTTCTTGAAATCATAAATCATATACTTCTTTTTAAAACTTCTTATACAAGTACACCAAGTACTTTTGATTTCTTTATTCTTTGAAATCGTATATACATATAGTTTTTAATAACATAAAAACTATTTATACTTTTATGGAGTTATGCACTGCATCATCATCATCATCATCATGTGGCGTACCCCGTAGGGCCAGGAATCCTCCCTTAGCCGAACATGAAATATAAACAGATTGGCCAACTGCGGGTGGCTACAGTTAACACTACTCAGGTGTCCTTCTGTAGCGATTGAGGCCTGACTTATGGTTCCTCAGCCCATAACATACATTACATCATTTCAGGACTTGATCAGAGCCCCTACTATAAACATGAAAGTGCATAATCTCAAAACATATGCCATATAGCTTCTTGCCATGACATTTCATACTTTCCGAAAATAGGTGTAAAAAATCTCTTTTCAAAATAGGGCAATCGACTGGCCTCATAGGGCAGTCGGCTGCTGCTTCATACTTTCATTTATCAAAATTATTTTCATTTAAAATTCCAATATTTTCATCTTTGAAAACATATAAGGGCAGTCGACTGGTTTTCAAACAGAATGCTTCTTAAGAAATAGCAGTCGACTGGTCATATAGCAGTCGACTGTTTTTTTGAAACAGAATGCTTTTGGAAAATTAGCAGTCGACTGGTCTCATAGGCAGTCGACTGGTTTTGAAACAGAATGCATTTTGGCAAATAGCAGTCGACTGTCCCATATAGCAGTCGACTGGTTTGAAACAGAATGCTTATGGAAAATAGCAGTCGACTGGCTTACATAGCAGTCGACTGGTTTGAGTCGGTTTTCGGAAAACGACGTTTTGGTTGTCTCTAGGCAGTCGACTTCCCTTTATGGCAGTCGGCTGCCCCTAGCCTAATTGGTACTAGGAGACAAGTCCGAAAATGCATCTTTTCCTGCACAAAATCAACTGATGCTTCTCTCCAAACCACATAAAAACATCATAAAACATGCGGACATAGCCGCCTTACGTCCGTTACATAATTTCCTTACCTTAATTCCTTCGGAAACGCGAAATCACTTGGAGCGTAACCCTAGCTTTCACTCATTCAAATCTGAAATCATCATACCAAATCAAACCTTAAATTAAACAACATACACATATCATATCAACTCCATACAACTCCATATCATGAACGAAATTGAACAAATCATCTTCTTCTCTTACCTTTTGCTAGTGACCAAAATCTCAAACTTTGAGATCTCCTTCAATACTTGGATTCAATCTACCAAACTTCGGATATCACTTAGTCTAGTGACTATGATCGTTTTTCGTTCAACTAGCTAAAGGGATCGATGGAGGAATAAGGTAGCTTGTCAAGGTAGCTATGGAAGGAGACTTGGAAGCTTGGATGGAACGAGAGGGAGAGCGCTGGAAAAGAGGCTGGCGTAAGGTGATGATGGCTGGAGGGTGACTCATGCAATATGCATTAAATGCATGCAAATCCATAACTCATCTCAGCCATTGACCATGCTTTTGACCTTTTGACCCTTAATTCTCTTCCTTTTCTACTCTTTCCTCCGATTAGCCACATATATCATCAAATTATGAAATCTGATATGGTTTTATCATCATCCAAATTAAATTACTTCATCTCAGCCCTTAACCTTTGACCATCCTTATTTGACCATCCACTTAATTGGTCTCCTTTCTTCCATATAACACTTGTCTTTAATTACACTTAATTTCTGATATTTAATTCTTTGCTCATACCTTAATTATTCTTATAACATCAATTTAATTTCCTTGACTATTTGACTTTCCATTTATTATTTCTTCCATACTTCATACACCATGCATACATCATTCATACCTCAATTACACATCAACTTCATATTCATTTAATCATATTAGATTGAAATACTTTACAAACATAGAGGAATACATGGAAATTGGGGATTTCACATCCTCCCCACCTTAGAGAATTTGGTCCTCCAAATTCAAATCAGGTTACGTCTTAACCATTTCCGGATACTTCTCTTTCATCAAGCTATTTAGCTTCATGTATCTTTTTCCATGATGTGGTATTTGCAATAATCTTTAACTAATGGAATCATCATAGACTTCTATACCTTATCTTTTCTGTCCAAAATCCCAAATGGCTTTTTCACATGACTTATGTCTTTCTGAAATTCTAAGGTTTCATCTTTTATGACATAAGATGAATTCTGGATTATACTTTCGAAGTATTGACATATACAAACATTACGTATCCTCAATAACTCTGAAGGTAACATCAATTTATTGGTGATATCTCCAATTTGATCTAAGACTTCAATTGGATCAATATAACGAGGGCTCAACTTACCTCGTCGACCAATTCTTATAATTCCTTTGGATGGAGAACTTTCTATTTACTGAGTCTCCAACCAAAACATCAATTAGTCTTTGTCAAGCATTTGTATAACCTTTTTGTCTATTCTGAACTATCTTAAATCTTTGACCACTCGCTTAATCTCTTTAGATGCTTGCTCGACTAAATCAAAGGCTAATAACTTTCATTCGCCTACTTCTTCCCACCCAATCAGAGATTGACACTTTTTATTCTTATAACATTTCATACAGTGTCATCCAGATACTTATATAATAGCTATTATCATAAGTAAACTCAGTCAATGGCAGATGGTCATCCCATGAGCATTTAAAATACATTGCAACAGCTCTTTACATATCCTCGAGCATCTAAATCATGTGCTCGGACTACTCATCAGTCTGCGGTTGAAAAGCTGTGCAAAATTTTCAACTGAGATCCCATGGTTCCTTGCTAATCTCCTCAAATGAGAAGTGAACCTGAAATCTCTACCATATGGAATGCTCATTGGAACTCCATGTAGTCTAACACTTCTTTCACCTACATTTTGCCAACTCACTAAGTGTATCTGCAGACTTCATGGGCAGGAAGTGGGCTGACTTAGCAGATTCGTTCATCAATTCTGGCTTACTCATTATACTAGCCATCATTCCAAATTTACCTTGAAGGCATAACATTTAGCTTAAGGCTTGTAAATTGCTCAAGTACATCATACTTTCTTATCATCGTACAAACCATTATTACTTCATGCTTTCAGCTTAGAGCATTTACCACTACAGTAGTTTCCCCTAGGTGATCTAATTTCACCTTCACAATCCTTTGAAAACTCGAGTCATCTCTTCTATCTTAATGAGAATTATAGCCATAATTTATTCACAATGGCTATCCATAATTTCTTACTTTTGCTCTCTAAATACCCATATATTGATCACATTTTAAACTATTAGCATAGTTCTTTTAATTCATATCCAAAATATTTTATTCCCATAGCATCAAACATGCCAAATGAATGAATGTCTTCATTTCCCTATGGTACTCTAGGGATCAACCAAGAAGGATACTATAGTCGGCTAGGGATTCGGATGGAGTAAGGAAGGTACTTTAAAATACCTGTCTTGTTCCGAAACCTAGAAGCGACTATAGGGAATAATTATCGTCGTTGAGACAATCCATCTCTCATGTTAATTCATATTCTTTTCAGAGTAATGCTTTCATAGAATAAAACATTTAAGTAAAATAGACTAATAAAAGTCAATCATCATTCTCATTTAAACTCCTTTTCACATATTACTATATACATCATAAAACTTTATACCACTGAGTACTTCCAAATTCCAACTATCGTTTCTTGTCCATTATTATATTCATTAAGTTCAGAACTTTTCTTTGCTATTCTACAATGTAAGCTAGAAATCCTTTACCTAATCATATATACTTTCTACTAACTTCATTTACAATGAGTCAGATAATACCACATACTTTTACATTAGACATCTTCAACATTTACATCATAGTTAATAGGTGTCTTTCCCTTCTCTTCAGTAGTGGCCTTGTGTTGTGGTTGAGGGGTCTCCTCAAATTCCTTTGGTGTCCTCAAGTCCCTCTTGGAACAATCCCTGATCATATGTCCCCGTTCACCACATCTAAAACATGCACCACTTACCAGCCGACATGGCTGTGATCTGTGGAACTTTCGGCAATGTTCACACCTTTGTCTTGTACTCTTAGGTGAGCTAACGATACTACTAGCTGAATGTCGGGATCTCTCATCATTAATCTTGATCCCAGTAGCTCTCGGGGTCCCTATACCATAATCATCATAATACTCCCAATTTAATATATATTTCCATATAACCATTTAATTAAAACAATTATCATTTTCTTATACTTTACTTGCTTACCTATCGAAGCTCTGTCATATGGCTTACTTCTCCCAGATGGATATCTGTCACGGGAGGCTTTCCCTTTTGACTTCCGCTTCATCGGTCCTTTGCCTTTACTTTGGGCTCAGAAATCATCATAGTGAAACTCATAGTCCTGCTCACATAACTGAGCCTTACGGACTGTCTCATTATAAGTAGTGATACCCATAGTATACAACTTGGATTTGATAGGAGACTTCAGTCCTTCTATAAATCTGTATATCTTATATCCTTCACTCCTGATGGTCTCTCGGTCGAATCCGCTTAGAGAAATAAACTTCGACTCATATTGATTAACTAACATTGTCCCCTGAGTCAATTTCAAAAATTCAATCTTCAACCTGGTCTGATCGGTGCGTGGGATGTACTTCTCAGTAAAAGCCTCTAAAAATCTATCCCACGTAACCTCAACATGTTGAGCCTCCAAAATGGCCCGAGTGGATTGCCACCAATACTCTGCATCATCCACTAACAGATACTCAGCCAAAGCCACCTTTTCTTTTTCGGAACATAGCATATACTCGAAGGATCTAGTGATCGCCTTCACCCAATTCACTGCGGCCAACGTGTCCTTATCCCCCTTAAACTTAGGCGGATCCAGCTTCTTATATTCCTTAATTAAGGTCATACTGCAATAAGCTGTGAGATTCCTCCTTTCAATAACTGGGACTGGTGGGGGTAACTCTGTCTGTACTGGTGGTGGTTGTACTATAGGAATAGTGAATGGTACACTTGTGACCACATTTGGAAAGTTCGCCATCAACTGCGTAAACATGGTGGTCATATTCCCCACATGCTTCTCCATCTTCGCTAACCTGGTGTTCAAGCTATGCGGTGGAGATGGAAAAGGAGACTATGTTGGGGACTGTTCTACATAACCCCTTCCTCTTCCTTTCTCGACACCACTTCTACCTGAGCTCATTCTGTCGATAAATCACAAAGTTGAGCTATTTAATATAACTTCAAACAGTTATACGTCGTATATGTATTCAGACAAGTACAGTACAATTGAGGATATACTCTACTTCTAACTCATCGACACTGACAAACCTCAATCTAATTGCTCTGATACCACTCTGTGACGTCCTCGTCACCATGCATTTTCAATTCATCTCTTTCCATTTCCACTTAACTTGATTAGATTTGCTTGTCAATGTCAATCATGCTTTTCTTTCTTAAGCTTAATATCTAACAGCTCAATATGAATAATTCAATTTCAACAAAACAGACTAATGATACATGTATATATGTATCATCCGTTTCCACAGGATCTCATACATCATCTCAACTTAAATCCCCGACATCTTATATACATTAATGTTAGTTGTACTGTACCATAACTGAATTACAATTTACTTTGCATAATTACATAAGTATACCTTCTATACTACTTGGGAAGCGTCTCTCGAAGCTAAACTTTCAAGATCCACTCGTAGGCTCTTCTATCGAGAGCGAGAGATTACTTCAGATAGTCTGTATGAAAAATGTTCGTAAAAGGGTGATTTACGCTCAGTAAGAAAAATATGTAAAAGAGCGTACTATGCCTCTATATGCATTTTTCCTACTTGGCTCTATAATGTCATGTAAAGCATTATAAAGCATGCATCATAAACATCTTTCATGCATTATTTGCAACCATGCATATTTATTTCAAATCACATGGAAATCATACTTTGTATGCTTCTTTTAAAATATAACATACATATAAAACATGCATCATCTTCTATCTTTAAAACATACTTTACATGCTTTTATAACATAGCATGTTTCGTATACTTCTTCAAAACATACTTCATGTACTTCTTTCAAATATCATTTACATACATACATACTTCCTTTATAACATCTTATACTTCTTGAAATCATAAATCATATACTTCTTTTTAAAACTTCTTATACAAGTACACCAAGTACTTTCGATTTCTTTATTCTTTGAAATCGTATATACATATAGTTCTTAATAACATAAAAACTATTTATACTTTTATGGAGTTATGCACTGCATCATCATATCATCATCATGTGGCGTACCCCGTAGAGCCAGGAATCCTCCCTTAGCCGAACATGAAATATAAACAGATTGGCCAACTGCGGGTAGCTACAGTTAACACTACTCAGGTGTCCTTCTGTAGCGACTGAGGCTTGACTTATGGTTCCTCAGCCCATAACATACATTACATCATTTCAGGACTTGATCAGAGCCCCTACTATAAACATGAAAGTGCATAATCTCAAAACATATGCCATATAGCTTCTTGCCATGACATTTCATACTTTCTGAAAATAGGTGTAAAAAATCTCTTTTCAAAACAGGGCAATCGACTGGCCTCATAGGGCAGTCGGCTGCTGCTTCATACTTTCATTTATCAAAATTATTTTCATTTAAAATTCCAATATTTTCATCTTTGAAAACATATAAGGGCAGTCGACTGGTCCATATAGCAGTCGACTGGTTTTCAAACAGAATGCTTCTTAAGAAATAGCAGTCGACTGGTCATATAGCAGTCGACTGTTTTTTTGAAACAGAATGCTTTTGAAAAATTAGCAGTCGACTGGTCTCATAGGCAGTCGACTGGTTTTGAAACAGAATGCATTTTGGAAAATAGCAGTCGACTGGTTTGAAACAGAATGCTTCTGGAAAATAGTAGTCGACTGGCTTACATAGCAGTCGACTGGTTTGCGTCGGTTTTCGGAAAACGACGTTTTGGTTGTCTCTAGGTAGTCGACTTCCCTTTATGGCAGTTGGCTGCCCCTAGCCTAATTGGTACTAGGAGACAAGTCCGAAAATGCATCTTTTCCTGCACAAAATCAACTGATGCTTCTCTCCAAACCACATAAAAACATCATAAAACATGCGGACATAGCCGTCTTACGTCCGTTACATAATTTCCTTACCTTAATTCCTTCGGAAACGCGAAATCACTTGGAGCGTAACCCTAGCTTTCACTCCTTCAAATCTGAAATCATCATACCAAATCAAACCTTAAATTAAACAACATACACATATCATATCAACTCCATACAACTCCATATCATCAACGAAATTGAACAAATCATCTTCTTCTCTTACCTTTTGCTAGTGACCAAAATCTCAAACTTTGAGATCTCCTTCAATACTTGGATTCAATCTACCAAACTTCAGATATCACTTAGTCTAGTGACTATGATCGTTTTTCGTTCAACCAGCTAAAGGGATCGATGGAGGAATAAGGTAGCTTGTCAAGGTAGCTATGGAAGGAGACTTGGAAGCTTGGATGGAACGAGAGGGAGAGGGCTGGAAAAGAGGTTGGCGTAGGGTGATGATGGCTGGAGGGTGACTCATGCAATATGCATTAAATGCATGCAAATCCATAACTCATCTCAGCCATTGACCATGCTTTTGACCTTTTGACCCTTAATTCTCTTCCTTTTCTACTCTTTCCTCCTATTAGCCACATATATCATCAAATTATGAAATCTGATATGGTTTTATCATCATCCAAATTAAATTACTTCATCTCAGCCCTTAACCTTTGACCATCCTTATTTGACCATCCACTTAATTGGTCTCCTTTCTTCCATATAACACTTGTCTTTAATTACACTTAATTTCTGATATTTAATTCTTTGCTCATACCTCAATTATTCTTATAACATCAATTTAATTTCCTTGACTATTTGACTTTCCATTTATTATTTCTTCCATACTTCATACACCATGCATACATCATTCATACCTCAATTACACATCAACTTCATATTCATTTAATCATATTATATTGAAATACTTTACAAACATAGAGGAATACATGGAAATTGGAGATTTTACATGAACAAAAGTATCTTACACTTAAACAGAGAGAAGCAGGGGAAAGTCCTCCTACAAACAAAAGTACAACTAAAAAGTCTAAAATCATCAGCAAAATATGAAAACATCTTACAACATAAAAGATATTACCTAGTAAACACATCATCAATCTCACAAATAAGAAAGTAACTAAATCCCCAATTCTGACAAAAACTGGGATTCACTAACTAGCATGCTGCTCTGTTCTTCTGATATCAATCTTGGTTTCGCAATGAAATTTTGAATTGCTAAGGACTATGAATATAGCAGAGAGAACCTAGTGCATGGGAACAATTAAGAGAGCAAAGAGAAAAAATTAGTTAATTTCATGCCTTATTATTTATCTAAATAGTTTTAAGAATTATATAGCATAGGATTGAAGAGAAATTTCATGCATTTTTTATTTATTTTAATAGTTTTAGTTTCATGCTCTTATTTAAATGTTACATGAATTGGAATGCCAAAGTTTGGCTAATTAAAATCATAGGTGTCAACTCAAATTTTGTCGTGGCTTGGCCTAATGGTTGTTACTCCTCCATAGGAGAGATTTGGTGTCCAATGTTCAATTTCCAATTTTTGCCACACATATAATTTGCTTTTCAATGATCAAATGCTTTTAGTCATCTAGAGTCATACCCAAAATCACTGCAACTCATGCATAAAATTTATTTTTATGTCATGTAAAATTCTGTTCATATCATATAAAAAATAAAAATTTTGTATTAAAATTCGTATTGATATGTAAAAAAAATAAATTTTTATTAGTATATTCGTATAAAGTTTTTATTAAATTTTAGCTTATCTCAAATTCTTTTTTTTTATGTCGTGTCATGTTTAAAATTACCAAATCTACATTGACGTTAGCGTGATTCAATTGGTACCATTGTGCCTTTGGATTGTAAATAGTTTTTAATTTTCTACTTACTGTTACTCTATTCTGATATTATAAATCCTACAGTTTAGAAGTTAAAGTAAACATCATGTAATCGTTATACCTTCTTGCTATATTTTTGCACTACATGTTTGATTTGGTGACTTTCATATTTTTTTCTTTGAAAAGTATTTGGACTTAACTCTTAATTACTAGCGCATATATAGGTGAGGTTACTTAAGTTTGAATCCAAATTTTTTTTTTGAAAAGTAAAGGAAATTTATTGATTAAACTGGCTGTTGAGCCCATTTGAACAAAAAGAACAGGGCATCAAAAGATGTGAACAGCCCGCTGAGAACAAAAGACTCTTCGCCTAAGGAGCATTACAGCAAACACCTGGAGAGCATGAAAGACACTGATTAAGTTGTCTTTGCTTGGCAATCGATGCTCCCCTTAATTGACAGAAATATCTTCAGACCGAATAGAACAGCTTAGAGTTAACAGACATGAAACAAAGACGAATAAGAAGAGTGATCATGCGACCTGCAATAGAGATAGCAGGACCGATCTTCTCAAACCTATCTACAAAACAACCCAAGCCGAATTTTCCTCGAAACTTTAAAGATGATAATCTTCTTGTCATTTTCAACCATTTGCAAGCATTTCTAACCTTTTCTCCTTCAGTTAAATTTTCTTTTTTCCATTTGTGATATACAATTCTGAGACAATGCCATCAACCCCGACATCCATGAGGACCTTAGCTCACTTATATAGTAATGCTACCAAATGAGACTGTGGAATTTGTGACGATTAAGAAGACGTAAAACCAAATATCAGGCAAACTCCATCCTCTAATGTCAGTGAACGACAATAAAGCAACAACATTTAAGACAAATCAGACCATCATTCAGATTCCTTAGTGACATAAAACACAAATACGTTCCGGACTCCTTCAGAGAAATCAAACCATCATTATTTAAGTTTCTGTTGGAACCTTAACCTTGCTAGCCGGGAACATCTAAACTTTGTTTGCTAGACGGGAACATCAAACAAGTATCGAATTGCAAGATAAAAACAATAAAACTAAAATCAAATCCGATTCATGCCAATAGACAAAGACGACAATCAAACAAAGCCAACAGACAAAGCCGTAGTCTAAACCTGAACACATTCAGAGCTGAATCTAGTATGCGTCAGACCAAGTTACCTCTCGCCTCATTTATCACCTATTCATGGCTTATTTTCTCTCCATTTCTTCAATTTCAGCCTCCATTAAGCTTCTGATGATATCTTCCTCATTAGCTGTTGGTGAAAGACCCAGTAATCTTGCTACCTCCAGAGTAGCCTGAGCTTCTTTCCTTAACGTTCTATTCTTGTTCCTAATGTCTTCATCTGTTATTTCTTCTTCAATTAAACTTGGAGTTTCTGAATAATATCCCAGCAGGTTGATTTCTTTTTTCTGTGAAAAGTTTGCTTTTTTCTTCTTCTTTTTACCTTTACACTTTAGTGAAGTTGATGATTTCTTAGCAGGAGTGGCATCAGCAGGTTGAATAAAAGATACAGAGATGAATTTCTTGGTCTTTTTTGCATTTCCTGTTATGGCTACTCTTTCTTCTTGATATTCATCAACTATTGCTTCTCCATCTACTTGAGGTTCTTCAGAGAATTGAGGAATTGACCTCGGGCTGCATTGTTTGGTTAGAATCAAGGCCTCATTTTCTTCAGACATAGGTACAGGCTCAGTCATCGAAAACCCAATATAAGATCCATCTCCATTTCTTTAGCTACAATTGTCTCACCTTGTAAAATTTCATCAGTAAAAATTGATTCAAATTTCCCTCCAAGCTCCTTCTCTCTGTTCACGATACCGAGCTGTTCATCGTACGAATTCTGATAATTTTTCTCGAAAATCACATTCTCTTCATTTTCTAAGGGCGTTTCATTATTGCTTTGATGGAACCTGACACTTGCTTCTGCAACTGGCAAAACAGAGTCCGCAACCGGCATTGCTTCTTCCGATTGTAACGTTGTCCTTACCGGCATAGCTTCTGCAATAGGGGAGGAACTTGAACAGCCTGCTTGAATGGAAGAAAAGTGGATTCTCCAATAATCAAAATTGTCTTCAACCTCTAAATTTACAAAGAATTTCAAACCATTAACCATGAGATCAATTGAATCCTTCACTAGCATATTTTTATTTATTACAACGAGGATTCTAGCGAAGTTCAACCTTTGTCTTTTACTAGAGCACTCGTCCTCAAAGATGAATCTGCCCCAATGATCTCCTATTTGTTTAAGAACCTTTTTGTTCCATGCATGTACAGGCAAGTTGTAGATTTTGATCCATACCAGTTTTTCTTCACTTATGAGCTCCTTGGACCATGGTTTAATCCAGTTAAACCATTTTTCTATCCAGTTATTCCCATCAGCTAGCAAGTTAAGCATTACTTCTAATCTATCAAATTGGATTAAGAACCAACTTCCTCCCATTGCCAAAATAGATAAAGGAGAGTATCCTTCCCTGTACATGCTTTGTTGAAGTTCCTTAATCTCTAGGGGAGACTTTACCGAGGCAAACACCGCATTTTCCAACCATTTTATATCCTGAGTAGAAGTTTCCACCTAGATCAAGTCTTCATTCTGCTTGCTTTCCCCTGCCCCAACCTGCTCACCGAATGAATCATGATGGCCATCCTGTGAAATCCCTAATTTTCTGTAATTTTCCATACTTGTACAGTTTTTCAACTTGGATTAATAAAATAAATATGAATTTTCTGATATATATATATATATATATATATGGTGTATGGGACATAAGAGGAATTAAGGCAATTGAATGGTCAAAGAATCAATGGTCAAAAGGGTCAATGGATGGTCAATGGCTGAGATAGGATGATGAGGGGATTAGAATGCATTTATGGGCAATTAATGAGAGCCATGACTCATCATCATCATCTCTTTCACCCCACGGTACCAGCCCATCTCCCTCTCCCTCTCCCTCTCATTGCTTCCATATTTTCCTCTAAGTGTTCAAATTCTCACCTTGACAAACCACCATTTCAGGCCATCGATTCGTTAAGTTCCTCTAAAGAAAAACGATCCTTATCGATAGCTTAACCTATGCCTTTAATATGAAAGGCTAGATCCAAGTGATTGAAGAGATCTTAAAATCTTAAAAGTTGGTGAATAGCAAAGGTAAGAGAAGATATGGTTTATGTTGATAATTTTGATGGTTTGGGATTATATGAAGTTGATATAGTAGGTTTATTGAGTTTTTAATTGTGATGATGTTTACAGCTTGAAGAGTAAAGAAAAAGGACAAGTGTTGGTGCAACCAACTTGTGGATTAATTGCTAATTGAGGTAAGGAATTTATGTAACGGACGTAGGGTGACTATGTCCGCATGTTTTATCATGTTTTGATGTGATTTGGAGAGAAGTACCAGCTGTTTCTTTGCAGGAAAATGACATTTTCGGACTTGTTTCCTAGTACCAATTAGGTTAGGAGCAGCCGACTGCCCTAAGTAGCAGCCGACTGCCTAGAGACATCTAAAACGCCGTTTTTCGAAAACCGACTCAAACCAGTCGACTGCCATGGGAGCCAGTCGACTGCCATTTTCCAGAAACCATTCTGTTTCAAACCAGTCGACTGCCAGGGGGAGCCAGTCGACTGCTATTTGTCCAGAAGCATTCTGTTTCAAAACCAGCCGACTGCCAAGGGGGCCAGTCGACTACTAATTCTCGGGAAACATTCTGTTTTAAAACCAGTCGACTGCCATTTAGGACCAGTCGACTGCCCTATTTGTATTTTGAAAAATATAATAATTGAATTTCAAAAAGGGAAAGAAATTCAATAAGGCAAAACATGGGGTAGCAGTCGACTGCTATATATGACCAGTCGACTGCCTATTTGAAAGAAAGGTTTTGAGAACCTGTTTTAAACAAGTATATATGAACAAGGTTTTGGAGACTATGAATCTCTCAAAAGAGCATGCACATTATTTGTTACTGGTATTTGACTGAGGAGCTCTAGTCCAGCCCTCAGACCCGCAGTACGGCACCTGACTAGTGAAACTGTGGGCTATAGACAATGGCCATGAGTCTTTTATTTGATTCGGCTTTGGGGAGGATCCCTGGCCCATACGTGGGTACGCCATTTATTTGATATCTCTCAGGATTATCCCTTATGAGATATATTTGCGGTATCCTCATGAGATCCTCATATTGGATTATCCCTTATGGGATATATTTGCTGTATCCATTATCTCTCTGGATTATCCCTTACGGGATATATTTGCGGTATCCATGATGAGAAATTACTTGGTGCATGATTCTGTTGGATATAAATTGTCTCCCATCTATTTGAAAATAATTATAATTGCCTATTTGATTTCACGTGATTTGAGGTCCGTGGAAATATTTGAAAACATGATTTACTTGTATTTGATATTTGCGAAAGAAATATATGAAATATGCTTTATAATGATTTTACATGACATTATAGAGCCAAGCAGGAAAACTGCATATAGTGATATAGTACGCTCTTTTACATAAGTTTCTTACTGAGCGTAAACTCACTCTTTTACAATTATTTTTCATACAGATTACTTGAAGTAATTCCGCTCCGGATAGAGGAGCTCATTTTGGGATTTTTGAGATACCTTCGAGGCACGCTTCCTACTTATCCTTTGAAGTTATATTTAGTCGGTCGTTACTTCGGCTAATGTACAGTATAATACTACAGTTTTGTATATGTTGGGGATTAGGGTGTATGAATATTTGAGATCCTGATGTATGTGGCACATGTTTATAAATGAAAAATTTTATGCATGTGAAAATGAATATTATACTCTGATAGAAATGCCTAAAGCATAAGAGTAAGGGAGATTGACATCGGATAAACTAGTCGATTTATTTGTTGTTTGAAGTAAATTAGTTGCTATTTGGTTAGTGACGAGGACGTCACAGATTGGTATCAGAGCAGATTCGACTGAAGTTTGTCGATGTCAATAAGCTAGAATTAGAGTAATTCCCCAATGTACTGTACTAGCTTACTTGATTTTAAGTAGTATAACGGCTTAAGGTTGTACTAAATGATGTTATTTGATCATGATCTTAACAGAATGAGTACTCGAAGGAGGGGTACGAGACGAGGACGAGGACGGGGTCGTGATGAACCGCCCCCGACACAGTCTTCTCCTCCATCTCCACCGCATAGCCCGAATACGAGGCTAGCTAAAATGGAGAATCATATGGAAAACATGGCCGCAATGTTCACCCAGTTTATGGCTAAATTTCCGGACGTGGCCGCTAATGCACCGGCAGTTACCCCTACAGTACCTCCTACTCCGGTGGTACAACCTCCACCAGTCCCAGCTAATGAGAGGCGAGATCCTACAGCTTATTGCAGTGTGGCACTGATAAAGGAGTTTAAGAAGCTGGATCCGCCAAAGTTCAAGGGGGACAGTGACCCATTAGCCGCGGAAAATTGGATGAAAGCGGTTACCAGGGCATTTGGGTACTTGGCTTGCACAGAGAAAGAAAAAGTAGGATTGGCCGCCTACTTGCTAGTGGATGAGTCCGAACCATGGTGGCAGGCTACTCAGATAGTATTAGAGGCTAAGCATACTGAAGTGACGTGGGATAGATTTGTGGAAGCTTTTAATGAACAATATGTCCCACGTACTGCTCAGAGGAGGTTACAGGTTGAGTTTTTGAACTTGACTCAGGGAAGTATGACGGTTAGCCAATACGAGTCGAAGTTTATTACACTGAGCAAATTTGATCCTGAAGTACTGAGAAGAGAGGATCATAAGACCTACAGATTCATGGAGGGATTGAGACCTTCCATTAGGTCTAAGTTATATCCATTGGACATCACTACCTATGGGGAGGCAGTCCGTAAGGCTCAACTATGTGAGCAGGACTATGAGTTTCATCAGGCTGACTTCCGAGCAAGGAATAAGGGTAAAGAACCTATGAAGCGGAAGTTAGATGAGAAGGCCTCGAGGGATAGATATCCATCTAGGAGGAATAGGCCTTATGATAAAGCCTCGACAGGTAAGCAAGTCCATTATACGAAAATAAAGTGTCTTAATTGAATAATTATATGGAATTATGTTAAATAGGAGTTATGATGATTATGATACAGGAACTCCTAGATCCACCGGGATCAAAATAGGTGATGAAAGATCACAACATCCAGTTGGTAATACCGCTAGCTCACCGAGGAGTATAATACCGAGGTGTGTGCAATGCGGGAAATTTCATGGAGCACAGCCTTGTCGGTTGGCGAGTGGGGCGTGCTATTGGTGTGGTGAACAAGGACATAGAATTAAAGATTGTCCCAAGATAAATCAGAGGGCACCTAAAGAGTCAGAAAAGACCCCTCAACCACAATCTAAGACCACACAACCCCAGCGTAAAGCCACAGCGGCAGAGAAAGGAAAGGCACCAGTGACTCAGGGAAAGGTATTTGCCATTGACAAGGAGTCCGCTGATGCTTCCTCTAAGATGATTCAGGGTAAGATTTACCTTAATGATACATATGTCCTTGCTTTATTTGATCCAGGCTCTACGCATTCTTTTATTTCCCCTATGGTTATTAGGAGATTAAATATTGAGCCTGAGCAGTTAGGAGGATTGCTACAAATAATTACTCCATTTAGGGAATCCCAAATGACGGACATAGTGTATCGTAATTATAAGCTACGGGTAGGAGAAAGAGAGTCGATAGCTGACCTAATCCTATTAAATATGTCTAGATTTGATGTTATATTAGGAATGGATTGGTTAGCTGAAAATCATGTGATGATAGATTGTCATGCTAAGAGTGTGATTTTCTCCTCTCCCATTAGCTATGTTGTAAATTTTGCAAATATGTAATGCAAAAGCATAATTACTTGTTGGGTTTAATTGAGATTTAATTGATAGAACATATTTGTGATGTGAAGGGTTTGTAGCACACGTGGTGGACGTAGATCAGAAACGTCCCACACTTCACGAAATTCCAGTAGTTAAGGAATTTTCTGAAGTATTTCCGGATGATCTTCCAGGACTTCCTCCGGATAGGGAAGTAGAGTTCACGATCGAATTGGTGCCGGGGACTGAGCCTATATCAAGAGCTCCCTACCGGATGGCTTTGGTAGAATTGAAAGAACTTAAGAAACAGCTTCAGGAGTTGCTAGACAAGGGATTCATACGACCCAGCGTATCCCCTGGGGGTGCTCCTATGCTTTTTGTCAAGAAGAAGGACGGTAGTATGAGGTTGTGCATCGACTACCGGTGGTTGAATAAAGTGACAATCAAGAATAAGTATCCTCTTCCCAGGATAGATGACCTCTTTGATCAGCTAAAGGGTGCACAAGTCTTCTCCAAGATAGACTTGAGATCGGGATATCATCAGTTGAAGATCTGAGATGAAGATATCCCTAAGACTGCGTTCAGGACACGGTATGGCCATTATGAATTCTTGGTGATGCCGTTTGGATTAACCAATGCACCTGCAGCCTTCATGAATTTGATGAATGATGTATTTAAGCAATACTTGGACCAGTTTGTCATTGTCTTCATCGATGACATCTTGGTGTACTCGAGGTCATGGGAAGAGCATGAGTAGCATTTGAGGATTGTTTTGGAGACCCTCAGAGATAGAGGATTGTATGCCAAGCTAAATAAGTGTGAATTCTGGTTAAACCAAATCTCCTTTTTAGGTCATGTGATCAGTAAAGATGGAGTCTCAGTTGATCCGTCGAAGATTGAAGCGGTGGTTCAATGGGAAAGACCTAAGACTGTGACGGAGATTAGGAGTTTCTTGGGTTTAGCTGGCTACTATAGAAGATTTGTAGAGGGTTTCTCGAAGCTAGCTGCTCCACTGACACGCTTGACGCGCAAGGAGGTGAAGTATGAGTGGAATGAAGCCTGTGAGAGTAGCTTCCAAGAGTTGAAGCACAGGTTAACGACTGCACCTATCCTCACCATTCCTAGTGGTTCAGGAGGATTTGCAGTATATAGTGATGCCTTAGGACAAGGTTTGGGATGTGTGTTAATGCAGCATGGTAAGGTAGTGGCATATGGTTCTAGACAGTTAAAGGACCATGAGAAGAACTACCCGACTCATGACTTGGAGTTAACTGCAGTAGTATTTGCTCTGAAAATATGGAGACATTACCTATATGGTGAGAAATTTCAGATTTTTACGGATCATAAAAGTCTGAAATACTTGTTCTCCCAGAAAGAGTTGAACATGAGGCAAAGAAGGTGGCTAGAGCTTCTGAAGGATTATGATTGTGAGATCATGTACCACCCGGGGAAGGCCAATGTGGTGGCAGATGCTCTGAGCCGGAAGCATGTAAGTATGATAGCATATATGATGATAAAAGAACACGAACTGATTGAGCAGTTTGCAAGCCTCAGTTTAAGTGTTACATCTCTTGAGTAATGTGGTATGATGGCTAGTTTGATAATTGAGCTAGAATTGATGGACAGAATCCGGGCTGTTCAGAGAGAGGATGTCCAGTGTATGGAGGCTATAGAGAAAATTCAATCGGGTATGACCTCAGAATTCCATATGGGTGAGGATGAAATTTTAAGGTTTAATAACCGTATATGTGTTCCTAAGGACAATGAATTGAGGAAGCTAATCTTGACGGAAGCACATTCCACTAAGTACACATTACACCCGGGAAACACGAAGATGTATCATAATCTTCGCAAGGTGTATTGGTGGAAGGGCATGAAGAGAGACATAGCTAAGTTTGTAGCGAAATGTCTAACATGCCAACGAGTTAAGGTAGAGCACCAAAGACTAGCAGTTTTGTTGCATCCTCTACCTATACCTATGTGGAAATGGGAGCACATTACGATGGATTTCATTATGGGATTGCCCAGAACCAAGAGGAATCATGATGGTATTTGGGTGATAGTGGATAGATTGACGAAATCAGCTCACTTCCTACCTATGAAGTCTACAGATACACTTAGCGCTTTGGCAGACTTATACGTGAGAGAAGTCGTTAGATTACACGGTGTTCCAGTGAGCATCACATCGGATAGAGATTCCAGGTTTACTTCTCACTTTTGGGAACATTTTCAGGAAGCCATGGGATCTCAGCTGAATTTTAGCACAGCTTTTCATCTGTAGACTGATGGGCAGTCCGAGCGCACTATTCAGACGCTCGAGGATATGTTGAGAGCATGTGCTTTGGATTTTAAAGGCTCATGGGACGATCATCTGCCATTGGCTGAGTTTGCTTATAATAATAGCTATCATGCAAGCATCGGGATGGCACCATACGAGGCTTTGTATGGAAGGCGGTGTCGATCACCGATTGGGTGGGAAGAAGTGGGCGAGCGTAGGTTATTGACTCCAGATTTAGTCGAGCAAGCGTCTGAGGATGTTAAACTGATTTGTCAAAGACTTAAGACAGCTCAGAGTCGACAAAAGAGCTACGCAGATGTTCGACGAAGGCCACTTGAGTTTTTGGTTGGAGACTATGTGTTTTTTAAAGTCTCTCCATCCAAAGGGATCATAAGATTTGGCCGACGAGGTAAGTTGAGTCCTCGCTACATCGGACCATTTGAGATCCTAGATCGTGTTGGAGATGTGACCTATATGTTGGCACTACCTCCGGAGTTATCGGGAGTGCATAATGTCTTTCATGTATCAATGCTTCGGAAGTATAATCCAAATCCATCTCATGTCATTGAATATGAAACCTTGGAGATTCGAGAAGACATGAGTTATGTGGAGAAACCAATTCGGATTTTGGATAGGAAAGATAAGGTGTTGCGATCAAAGACGATCCCTTTAGTGAAAGTTCTTTGGCAACACCATACTACAGAAGAAGCTACTTGGGAACTAGAGAACTTGATGAGAGAGAAATATCCGGAATTGTTTAAGACATAACCTTACTTGAATTTGGAGGACCAAATTCTCTAAGGTGGGGAGAATGTGAAATCCCTAATTTTCTGTAATTTTCCATACTTGTACAATTTTTCAACTTGGATTAATAAAATAAATATGAATTTTCTGATATATATATATATGGTGTATGGGACATAAGAGGAATTAAGGCAATTGAATGGTCAAAGAATCAATGGTCAAAAGGGTCAATGGATGGTCAATGGCTGAGATAGGATGATGAGGCGATTAGAATGCATTTATGGGCAATTAATGAGAGCCATGACTCATCATCATCATCTCTTTCACCCCACGGTACCAGCCTATCTCCCTCTCCCTCTCGTTGCTTCCATATTTTCCTCTAAGTGTTCAAATTCTCACCTTGACAAACCACCATTTCAGGCCATCGATTCGTTAAGTTCCTCTAAAGAAAAACGATCCTTATCGATAGCTTAACCTATGCCTTTAATATGAAAGGCTAGATCCAAGTGATTGAAGAGATCTTAAAATCTTAAAAGTTGGTGAATAGCAAAGGTAAGAGAAGATATGGTTTATGTTGATAATTTTGATGGTTTGGGATTATATGAAGTTGATATAGTAGGTTTATTGAGTTTTTAATTGTGATGATGTTTACAACTTGAAGAGTAAAGAAAAAGGACAAGTGTTGGTGCAACCAACTTGTGGATTAATTGCTAATTGAGGTAAGGAATTTATGTAACGGACGTAGGGTGACTATGTCCGCATGTTTTATCATGTTTTGATGTGATTTGGAGAGAAGTACCAGCTGTTTCTTTGCAGGAAAATGACATTTTCGGACTTGTTTCCTAGTACCAATTAGGTTAGGAGCAGCCGACTGCCCTAAGTAGCAGTCGACTGCCTAGAGACATCTAAAACGTCGTTTTTCGAAAACCGACTCAAACCAGTCGACTGCCATGTGAGCCAGTCGACTGCCATTTTCCAGAAACCATTCTGTTTCAAACCAGTCGACTGCCAGGGGGAGCCAGTCGACTGCTATTTGTCCAAAAGCATTCTGTTTCAAAACCAGCCGACTGCCAAGGGGGCCAGTCGACTACTAATTCTCGGGAAACATTCTGTTTTAAAACCAGTCGACTGCCATTTGGGACCAGTCGACTGCCCTATTTGTATTTTGAAAAATATAACAATTGAATTTCAAAAAGGGAAAGAAATTCAATAAGGCAAAACATGGGGTAGCAGTCGACTGCTATATATGACCAGTCGACTGCCTATTTGAAAGAAAGGTTTTGAGAACCTGTTTTAAACAAGTATATATGAACAAGGTTTTGGAGACTATGAATCTCTCAAAAGAGCATGCACATTATTTGTTACTGGTATTTGACTGAGGAGCTCTAGTCCAGCCCTCAGACCCGCAGTACGGCACCTGACTAGTGAAACTGTGGGCTATAGACAATGGCCATGAGTCTTTTATTTGATTCGGCTTTGGGGAGGATCCCTGGCCCATACGTGGGTACGCCATTTATTTGATATCTCTCAGGATTATCCCTTATGAGATATATTTGCGGTATCCTCATGAGATCCTCATATTGGATTATCCCTTATGGGATATATTTGCTGTATCCATTATCTCTCTAGATTATCCCTTACGGGATATATTTGCGGTATCCATGATGAGAAATTACTTGGTGCATGATTCTGTTGGATATAAATTGTCTCCCATCTATTTGAAAATAATTATAATTGCCTATTTGATTTCACGTGATTTGAGGTCCGTGGAAATATTTGAAAACATGATTTACTTGTATTTGATATTTGCGAAAGAAATATATGAAATATGCTTTATAATGATTTTACATGACATTATAGGCCAAGCAGGAAAACTGCATATAGTGATATAGTACGCTCTTTTACATAAGTTTCTTACTGAGCGTAAACTCACTCTTTTACAATTATTTTTCATACAGATTACTTGAAGTAATTCCGCTCCGGATAGAGGAGCTCATTTTGGGATTTTTGAGATACCTTTGAGTCACGCTTCCTACTTATCCTTTGAAGGTATATTTAGTCAGTCGTTACTTCGGCTAATGTACAGTACAATACTACAGTTTTGTATATGTTGGGGATTAGGGTGTATGAATATTTGAGATCCTGATGTATGTGGCACATGTTTATAAATGAAAAATTTTATGCATGTGAAAATGAATATTATACTCTGATAGAAATGCCTAAAGCATAAGAGTAAGGGAGAGTGACATCGGATAAACTAGTCGATTTATTTGTTATTTGAAGTAAATTAGTTGCTATTTGGTTAGTGACGAGGACGTCACACATCCTCTGCATAAGGAGGGGAGGAATTGTTCCTTGGATAAGCACCTTTGAAGTTATTGTCAGGCAAAGGTACTTCTTGTTGAGATTCCACTCCTTTCCAATAGGCTGAACCAACGTTGTATCTAGCAAAATCAACATTCAGTTTATAATCAAGGAACCACGCCCCATTAACTTTCTCCACTGCATTTTTTGCCTCGTTCTGGCTTGAGAATCTGACAAGCCCAAACTTCCTTCCTGATCTGCTTCTTTTCTGTGGGATGAATACATTCATGACAGTACCATGGTGTTGAAAAATCTGTTTTAACCATCTCCACTGAATGTTTGGAGGTTTGTTGTTAACAAAGACTGAGTAAGATTGTAGAGGTTGCTGAAAGGAGTATTGGGAGGAATACTGTGAGTGATACATACTAGGAAACTTCCCTCAAGAGTTGTAATATATTATAAAGTTTGGATTTTGCTGATCAGGTTACCTTAACTTGGCTGCAAGCTAGGAAGAATTGATAGAGGTTGTATGATGAATTCCTTTGTATTAGCAAGTGTTGATAGAAGTAGGGGGTTGGCAATCCTCTTTGGAGTCTAGAGCATCCTCCATTTTCTCTAAATGTAAATTCTTGAATCTAAATTTTTTAACCTGATATTATTTTTTTTAATCATTCAATTGAAAGATTCTTGGCTAGAGTCAAGTTTTCTATTTTTTATTTTTTTTGAAATACCTATTTATAACATATTCCATGAATATGAAAGTTTAACTATAAAAAAATAAAAAATAAAAATTAAATATCTCATCGTTAGACACATGCCTATATTCACACAGTCACCACCAAATTTGAGTAACAAATACAAGATACTAATTTCCAATATCTTTTGTAGTCCTTATCTTTGATTGTATCAAAGCATATGGGACATGGAAGATTTTCTCTCTTTTATGCATTAAAAATGAACAAAAGAGAGAGACAAACGTGTTGGGCCTCAAAAGACAATTACGCGGAAGCAATATCACAATTACAATACCCACAACAATCAATTACAATACTCACAACAGTCAACAGCAATATCCCAAGCTAATAATAATAATAATAATAATAATAATAATAATAATAATAATAAATCAAGCTATCAAGCCACAAATAAAATACACAGCCAATAAAACGCAAATAAAATGAGAAAAACTCTCAAGTGTAGAGAGAAAAACCGTGGGACAAACAAAAAAAATCCATTATGAGAAATAAGCAAATTACAAAATTTCAATACCCTAGGCTTTTTGCCCAACTCTTAGGGTTTAGCAATTAGACTAAAAGCAAGAAAGTTTCCCTCTTTGAATTCATCAAGATAATCTACCAAAATAATACCTAATTGTTATACAAGCTTATCTCTCCCCTTGTGATCTCTCTATGGAACAAGAAAAATACCCAAAACTCAAAATTTTCTTTTTCTCCCTTGTGTCGCCTCTTACCAAAGAAAAACTTTTATTACAATTTTACAAATTGTTTATGCCACATCTTATATAGAGAAAAAACAAATTCTTAGTTAACTCCGAGTATGATTCTAATAGCTAATGTGAGTTGGACCCCACATATCTAACAAAAAATTTTGAAGTTTCTATAAGATATCAAATATATATCAAATATAGATACTTCCAAATATGCCAATTTGAAGTTTCTTTGTTGTATCAGTAATATAAAGTGTCCACTCTACTCAATGGTGATGGAAATCATATAAATTCTTAGATATAAAAGTCTAACATTGCGCAGATTACTTAACTATGAAAACCCAAACAGAGAAAAAAAGAAGAAAAAGACTAAAAGATGCAGAACTTCCAATTCCAGGGAAGAACTGCTCTAGTTGCTGTAGTTATTATCTAGAAAGCTAAACCATTGTGAAAGTAACTTCACGATGATGAAAACAGAATACAACAATTATATAAATCAACATTTTGAATCAAACTATGTAACAAAATTTTATTTCTGCTAAACTACAGCTTGAAGAAGGAAACCAATGCTCACAAATTCAAAAAAATTGCCCTGACTCCTACTTTGCTTCTTCTCTTCAGTGGAAACCTAAAAATACGTGGTGAAAAATGCAACCAAATTAAATGGAATTTCCATTCAACAATCAAATTAGTAAAAGATTAATAATAGTGACAAAAAAGACATGGAACTTTATTATTGATAGTAAGTACTGGCTTGTTGCTGAACCAATCGATTAACACGTAAGAAAAATCATTTCAATTTCAACTATCGGATATTTCATCGTGCGACAACCAGCACTTCTTTATCTTTTGACTTTAAACTAGTCCATTTCCATCTCAATTTCCCAAAAATTCTCCGTCCTTGTTGGTTTGGATGATCCTCTCTTTTGAAAGCTGATTTGGATGGATTATTCATTAGAGTGTCTAGTTTGAGCAAATTACTAATACTTTGCACAAACTTGAAAGCCATTCTTATTACATACGACAAAGCTCAAGTTTACATAGCCAATACTCTATCGTAAAATAAGCTGAGAAATCCTCAAGTCCGAAACCATCAACCTGAAAAAATAAGGTGGTGTATATAAGATGGTACAAGGTTTTCCTTTTTGAAATGATTCTAATTAGTGTAAAATAGAAAGTAAAAAAACATGTAATTGAGATTATTTTTTCCTAGTCAAACTTTGCAAGTGTAAAATAAATAATAAGAAATAGGAAAATCTAAACTCAAAAATTAAAGCAGAAGAGAAAACCTAAACACTTGAATCATTTGCTACTAGATTTTTTTTTTAAATTTTGAACTTAAATAGACATCAAATCACTTTAATGTGGAATAATGTACTTCAAATCACCATAAAAGCAGAGAAATGTAGGAAAAAGAGAATAAGCTTACATAATCTCCATAGAAAGGATAAAAAAGGGAAAGAAAATAAGCTGATTCAACTTTGGGCAACAACAAGAATATTAACAGAATTTTATCAAAGAAAGCTTTCTTTGATATCAAATTTCTACAAACAGGGAAAAATCCTTCTACAAACAAAAGTGCACTAAAAAACATCAGCAAAAGATGGAAACATCTTACAACATAAAAGGCATAACCCAATAAACTGACATCATCAATCAGACAAATAAAAAAGAAACTAAATAACCCAATGCTGACATAAACTTGAATTGACTGGATAACTTGCTGCTCAGTTCTTGCTTCTACGTATCAATCTTGGTGTTCCAATGGAACTCTGAATTGCCAAGAACAATAAATGTAGCAGAAAGAACCTAGTGCATGACAGCAATTTAGAGAGCAAAGAAAAAATTAGTGGCGTGCATTGTATTTATTTAAATAGTTTTAAGAATTTTATAGCACAAGATTGAAGAGATGGGTACCATATCAAACATGCTCAATGTTGTTTAGAAAATTCAGTTTGATTTTCTCAAGCGTAGCCACAACATCTGCCATATTGCTTCTTTCTTCAGGTAACTCAGCCGAACATTTCAAAGCCAAGTCCATGATAGATGATATACAATTTGCTTTAATAATGAAATATTCGTCCTCTCTTCTCAATAAATTGGCATCAGCAATATCAATTATTCCTTTAGCTAATGATCTTTTCATCCAATGCCTCATAGTTAATGTTTCAGAAAAAATTTCATCTGTGGGCTTCTTTTTTGTGAAAGTTTCTATTAAACGAATCCCGAAACTATGGATGTCACATTTCGTGGAAACAATTCCTGCTGATCCAAATTCTGCATTTCAAGTATAATCGAAAGCATCATTGATCATCAACTAATTCTAAAATGATTGTTTAACCATATCATGTAAATTCTTGAACTTGAAAATTTTGTAAATATAAAAAGAAGTAACCTTAAATATTTAAAACATCACCTGGTGCCATGTATCCAATAGTAGCAAGCGTCTTGGTTTGTACCATGAAAACTCCTTCTCCCAATAGTTTGGCAATGCCAAAATCTCCCAAATGCGCAACCATGTCTCCATCTAGTAGAATATTACTTGGCTTTATGTCGCAATGGATTGTAGGTGTCAACTGTCCAGCATGAAGGTATTCTAAAGCTGATGCAACATCTATCATTATGTTGATCCTTTGTAAGATATCAAGAAAATAGTTCTCAGAATGTAACCATTTCTCAAGACTTCCATTACACATGAAATCAAGCACCAAGGCTTTGAAGTCCACATTGGAGCAGCAAGTAATGACTTTGACAAGATTGCGATGGAGTATATTACGCATGGCTTCACATTCCACATCAAAACTCCTAAATGCTCCCTCTATCTGTAAGTTGAAAACTTTAATTGCTACATCCATCCCATCTGAAAGCCTCCCTTTATATACAGAGCCAAAACCCCCTGAACCAAGCAAATTGCATTCATCAAATCCATCAGTTGCTTGTGAAAGCTCAGCTTGTGAAATTCTTCTCCATGTTCCTAAAGATAATAAATCCACCGTAACTACTAGAGTTGTACTCCTACTTTTGCACTTTTTGTACATAATAGTAAATACTATTATTACTACTACAGTAGTGAATACTGGTAAACCGTACCGTAAAACAAGCAATTTGGTCATCTTCGAGTTTCTGTGAATGCTACTCTTACAAGGAGGGACTAGCAATCTAGGTGGACCACAAAGTGCATAATTTTTCGTGAACGATCTACTAGAGAAGTTTTGAAAACATCCTTGCGTGGGGATTTCTCCTTCCAACTTATTGAAAGACACATTAAGAAATTTTAGGTTCAAAAGTTTCTCCAAAGACTTTGGAATGACTCCAGAGAGATTATTTTTGGATAAATCCAAGAACTCCAAGCTAAACAATTTACTGAATGATTCGGGGATATGACCAAGAAATTTGTTATCAGATAAATCTAAAGAAACCAAAGTTTCAAGGCCTTGAAATGTGGATGTGATATCACTCATCAGTAGATTCCTTGACAAATTCAAATACATTAGTGCCCTTAAGTTTCCAACATCAAGTGTGTATGAGCTGCTAAGGTAATTTGATGACAAATCTATTTCTAAGATATCTTTGAGGTTCCACAAGGTTGAGGGTATTGCAGAACTCAATTTGTTGGATCCCAAGTAAAGATATCTTAAAGAAATCAAATTGCCCAAACATGCAGGCACAGGTCCATAGAGCTTATTAAAGGATAATCTCAACTCATATAATCTCTCCAAACCACAGATATTTTGTGGGATGGACCCTTGTAATTCATTAGCCATAAGAGTCAAGCTTTGGATGTTTCGTAGTCCACCTATTGTTGCTGGAATAGATCCACTTATTTTATTGTCACTAAGGTTTAAAACCAGCATGTTGCTCAAGTTAGCTACTTCCAACGGAATATTACCTTGAAGTTCACAACCATCAACAATAAAATTTTGAAGAGATGTTGAAAGATTCCCAATATAAGTTGGAAGAATGCCACTCAGTGGATTTCCTGAAACAAATAGAAGCCTTAAATTCTTGCAATTTGCTAATGAAGAGAGAAAGCTCCACTCGTGAGTAATAGGATCCGTGGTCAAATGATTGTAACTAATATCAAGCCACTCAAGATGTCTTAAGTTGCCAAGATTATTTGGAATAACGCCAAAGAATGAGTTATTTCCTAATGCAAGCGTCTTGAGCATGGAAGTATTGGAGATGGAGCTGGGAATGTTTCCGCTAAGATTATTGTCCCACAGGATAAGCACTTCTAGTTTTCGAACGTTGGTCATGGGTGGTAAGTTACCTGTTAAAAATTAGCATCTTTTAGCACTCTTTGTTTACCACAATTTTGGCAAGGAGGGTAAAAAATTATATAAAAATAGCAATTACACAAATTTCATATACATATAAAAATGTGTTAATTATGTTAGCACTCTTTGTTTACCACAATTTTGTCAAGGAGGGTAAAAATTATATAAAAATAGCAATTAAACAAATTTCATATACATATAAAAATGAGTTAATTATGTTATTATTTTTTTCTCATAAAGTTTTTGTTTTCACCCGCCCATGATATAATTATTCCAAAAAAGCTATACATGAACTTCTTCCATCCAATGCTTCCCGTCGATCCCAATATCCAAAATCTTCAATGCATTAAATTGTAATTAAAAAGATATCTTCATAGAATATAGACACCCATTTTCTACAAGGTCTTTAATATTATTGGGCTTTAGATTGTTTCTAATCCGAGTCTAAATCAATTTTATTGTGAATTCAATATTCATTTTTTTTTGTTCATAGGAGATACAAGGAGGGAGTGAGTAATGAACCTTGAACATAATTCCTTATAAAGAGGAGTAACAATTACTAGGCTAAGCCTTAGTTGTTATGTGAATTCAATATTCTTGATAATGAAATCAATACACTTGCTTTAAAGTTCTTCTATATTATTCAATTAGATTTTCTATTTCAATTTATATATGACTCATGTTTTAGTGTCATTTTGGATATGGAATTACAATTTTGAGCTTATATTAGATTTGGGCTTGGGTTTGATAATTAAAATACATAAAAATAAAAAAAATAAAAAAGGAATAAAAAGAGGGGAAACAAAATCGCAGAAATTAGATTGAGAAAATTTGGAGATATTAAAGAAATTTGTTGAATTGAGAACCACGAAATAGGAAAGAAATAAAATTCATTTGACTTTTGAAATCTGAAAAATCTAGAAATCGCAGACGCAGATTCGGGTGTTGTAAAACTTTTCAAAAACATTGCCCAAAGCAAGCAATTATATTGAAATTGAATCAAAACCAAATCTGCCTTTCCAAAACCAAACTCTCAAAAATGAACACAAGTTATTTTGATAATAAGATTTCAAAGAAAGTTACGTTTAAGTAATAATTTCGAAATCTTTAGGTAAGAAAATTTTTTTAAAGGTTTGGCTAGCTTAATGAAATATCTAAAAGAAATTTTTTATAAAGATAATTTATGTTCATAAATATAAAGAATAAATAAGAATTAAATAAAATTAGAAAAATAATAAAATAGAATAGCAATAATAAATTGGGTAGACGAGTGTCAAATATAGAAAAATCCCATAAGACATTAAAATGAATATGACAACATAGCCTCTTGAAGCAAGACGTATAGTAATACTTAATACTTTTGAGGTAATGAAAAATTTTTTAAGTTGTCTCACCACTTTAATGTAGGATACTTAGATTCCAATATTAATTATATCAAAACTAAAGATAACCTAAGACTAAGTAGAACTATTTTTAGGATAGGCATTCTGGGGTGCTAATTCTTCCTTGCACATAATCGCATTCTCGAACCCTCAGATCTCTTAATATAGACTAAGCATTAGCTATAGTTTGAATATATGACCAATCATACTTAAGTAAAATGGTTGGTGGCAATAGCGGATCTTAACATTTGATTTTGAAGAGGCCAATTTATATTTTATTTTATCTTAATTTTTTCATAAAACATATTATATCAATACACACATAGACAAACACAAACACAAGCATGTGTGTGTATATGAAAATAATATACTAATAATAAAAATCAACAAACTCATAAAATTATAAAATAAAAATATTACCACGACAACATTAAACTTTTAAGAATTTCAAAACTTTTAAATTAATAGTAAAATTATGAATTAGACCATCTTTCAATGAATTATGAAAACTTTCTTAATTCTTCGAACAATTTTAAAAATAGAAATAAATAAATAAATTTTTAGACTATATTTTTTTATTTAAACAATATATATTTGAAAAACTGAAGTTGAAACTTTAAAATTAATTTTTTTTTAACTTCTTCTAAAGTGCTCCCAATTTATTTTTTTGGCTGAAAAAATATTACAAGATAACATAAAATGAAGATATGGAATAAGATGAAAAATTATATAGAGAGGAGAAATTATAATAAATTATAAAGAAAATAAAAAAAATGACTCTCCTATTTCTCATAGGATTTGGGCTATTTTTACCAAAAAGAAAAGAAAAAAAAACAAAATACATTTAGAACTTGATTAAAAATTTAGAGCCTTTTGAAAAAGCTAAAAATTTGGTTTCTTGTAAATTACCGTGATTAAATATTGTGACAAGCTTTTTAATTTTAAGAATTTGTAAATAGTTATTGGTAGGCATAATAAATAGACAAATAATGATATGCATATCAAAATCTCTTAAATTGCAATGCATAAAATTTAATTATGGATCAAAACATAAATAAATAAAATTAACAATTTAAATTTATTTATTATAATATATATAGGATAATTTATGCACACTAAAAGTTATCCTAACTTTGGAGGGAGCCCAAAGCCCTCTCAAAATTACGAAGACACTGAGCTTCCTTATGCGTTTACATAAGGATTGCTCAAGTTTTGGTTTGGGGGGAGGCCAAGGCCCCCGCATGTTCTAGTAAGGATCCGCCATTGGTTGGCGGTGACTCCTTAGACTTATGTCAAATGAGTTAGGTTCTCAGACCTATAAGTGATGGAAAAGAAAATTTCCATAAATTTTTTTCAAAAATAAATATTTTTAATTGTAATCTATAATAGCTAGGTTATGCTCTTACTTTAGTATATAAAAATAATATATATATATACACACGCACACGGAAAAAGTTTGACATTAAAAAAATTCTAACATAAACTATATATAACTGAAATAACTCTAATTAAAAAAAATGTAACCTTAAAAAAATAGAATGCTTTTAGACTTGGGAAAAAAGACTGAAGGCGAAGGTATACCTTCTAAACTATTTTCAGCTATATATATCTACTTCTTTGGGCATGTTTAAATTCACAATACATTTAAGATGAGCCCTGTAAAATGATTTGAGGTTAATAATAAATTTTGTAGATTTTAGCATTCGCGATACAATTCAAATGCAATAAAAGCCCCTCAAGCTTTGGGAGGATGGTGAAACTAATCATTAGGCAAATTACCTGACAGATTATTGCTCATGAGACGAACAATTTTTAGAGAAGAAATGTTGAAGATGGAAGCCGGAATCTGACCAGTAAGGGCCATCAATCCTGCACCTAAAGCCTCTAAATGAAAAAGGTTTCCAAATTCCTCAGGAATTTCACCTGCAAACAAAGTAAACAACCAGTGTTAATTAGGCTACCCATCTTGTTCGTGTAAACTGTAAATCATAGTGACTCGTTTGTTTTGTTCTAAATCTAAATTGGAGAGACTTAGATTTAATCCTATATGTTAGTATATATTGGTTCAGAAAATTAAATATTTTGCATTGAAGTTTTTTTTTTCTTTTGCTATCTATAATATGAACCAAAATAAAAAAAAATTAAAAATGTGTTTACACTAAAGAAATCAAATTAAAGGCAAATACATAACTTACCTTTTAAGTTATTTAAACGCAATTACACTTCATTGAGTCATGTACAAATTTCTTAAAATAAACCCATTTAATTAATTAGTATAAAATGCAATTTCTCCAATTTTTTAGATAGATTTCTATAGAAATTGTTGCCGCTCAAGTCGAGAGAGTAGAAATGAGAGATTTCCTAGATGTGGAGGGATAATTATTGTAAGATTCATGTTCGGAAGAATCAAGGTTGTTACTCTTTTATGGTTGATACCACAGGGAACACTAGTCCATTTGTAAACAGAGCTGGAGACCATCCAATATTTTCTAAGACATTATGAGGATCAAGGATATAATCGTTAAACTCAAGAAGTAAAAATTGATCGGTGGTTAGATTCCTCACATTTGTAACTAAGCTAGCCATAAAACATTGCATAAACAAAACTGAAAAAATGGAAGTAGGTGTTGTTTGTTGGGTTGTAAACCCAATTACATTGGGTAAGTTCTTTTTTTTTTGTAGCCCATAGTGTTAGGCTTTTGTGTAGTGTATTAAAGCCCATAGTATAGAAAACTAATACAGAAAAAAAAAATAGAACAAAAAGACAAATTTATGAGCTGGAAAATGTACAAAAACAGAACACATAGTGCAGAAATTGTAGAGAGAAAAGAACCAAACGTGAGTTAAGGAGAAAGGCTCTCTTTTGCTTGGTATGAAAAAAAGGTGCGAACTTTCTTTTAAGCATTCTTTTACTCTACCTATATGAATATATTTTGATGCATTTGGAAGTGAAAATATTGTGATATTGGTATTGTTTTACATGTTTGAAGATGAGTTATGTTTGATGGTTGTTGTGTGGATATTCTTGAAACTTGAGATTGGTTGTTATGAGTTAGTTTTGATGAGATGTTGATGTTGGAAATGTATGTGTGATTGAGTTGAAAGTTGTGAATTTGGTAGCTGTTTGGAGCTTGCTTTAGATGTTTGTTAGAAGCCTAAAATAGTTTGCATGCCAAGTGTTTGTGTAAATGCCTCTTAGGCCTCTACTCCCAACAAAAGTGGCATCAGAGCTTCAGGTCTATTTGTGTTGATTTCTTGGTGGATTTTACTTAACTTAGGTCTTTCATTTGGTGTTTTTTATTAGTGTGATGATTTGTTGTGGGTGTTGGTGAAGTTGGCATAGTGATGGCTAACACTTTTGTGCAACCGCAAATTCCTATGTTAGGTAAAAATAATTTTGATAATTGGAGTATACAAATGAAGGTGTTGTTGGAGTCTTAAGACTTGTAGGAGATTGTTCACAAGGGGTTTGAAGAACCTAGTGTAGAAGAAGAGGAAAAACTAACAGAAACTCAAAAGGCCACTCTTAAGGAGTTAAGGAAGAAAGATAAGAAGGCTTTGTTTGCACTCTACCAAGCAATTGATGAGTCAAATTTTGAGAAGATTTCTATGGTTTCAACTTCTAAGAAGTCATGGGATATCCTCAAGAATTCACATAGAGGAATTGATAAGGTTGTGAAGACTCGCCTACAAGTGCTAAGGGGTGAGTTTGATGCCATCTCTATGAATGAAAATGAGACCATTTTGGAGTACTTTGGAAGAGTGTTGACTATTGTGAATGAAATGAGGAGGAATGGTGAGAAGCTTAGTGATGTCACGGTTATGGAAAAGATTCTTCGATCATTAACTCCAAAATTTGAGCAAATAGCGGTGATTGTTGAAGAAGCGAAGGATTTGGATGATATGACGGTTGATCAATTGATGGGAACATTGCAAGTGCATGAACAAAGATTGAGTAAGAAGGTGACTAACTCTATTGACCAAGCTCTTGACACTAAGCTTGTTTTGGATGAAGATAGAAAGGAAGTTAGTATTCAAGGTGCTCAAAAAGGAAGAGGTAGAGTCTCTAGAGGCCATGGTAGAAGTAATGCAATTCGAGGTTGTCATTATGAAGTTGGGGGTAGAGGTTATGATGACCAAGGAAGAGGCTTTGTAAGTAGAGGTAGAGGAGGTAGAACAAGAGGTGGAAGACATCAATCATGGCATGCTCCAAGACGAAGAGGAAGAGGTAGAAATGATGGCAACTTCAACAACTTGCCAAACCGACAAGGTTATGACAAAAGAAATGTTCAATGCTATAATTGTCATAAATATGGGCATTATAGCAATGAATGTTGTGGAAAGCAAGGTTGTGAAGTCAATGAGCAAGCTAACTATGTCGAGAAGAACTATAGTGAGGTAGACTCTACTTTGTTGTTCACTTCTAATGGGACTATTATGGATGAAAGCAACACTTGGTATCTTGATAATGTAGCTAGCAACCACATGACCGGGAACAGGAAAGTCTTCGTTGAGTTGAATGAAGCAATGAAAGGCAATGTCACTTTTGTAAATGATTCCAAAGTTCGAGTGGAAGGCAAAGGTAACATTCTTATCAAGCTCAAGAATGGTTCTCATAATTTTATTTCTGATGTTTATTACATTCCTTCTTTGAAAAAGAACATTTTGAGTTTGGGGCAACTTTTGGAGAAAGGGTATGTGATGCATATGGAGAATAGTCTTCTTACTATAAAGGATAGGAATAGGAAGTTGATTACTTTTGTGAAGATGTCAAATAGAATGTTTCGTTTGAATTTGCAATATGATGAGGTTCATTGTTTGAGTTCTATTGTGCAAGATGAGTCTTGGTTGTGGCACTTGAGGTTTGGGCATCTTAACTTTGATGGCTTGAGAGCTTTGGCAAGCAAATGTATGGTGAAGGGGTTGCCTCATATTAATCATCCTAATCAAATTTGTGAAGGGTGCATTCTTGGAAAACAACATAGGCTAAGATTTGCCAAAGAGGGTAGGTGGAGAGCATTTAGACCTTTGGAGCTTGTGCATACCTACATTTATGGTGCTTTGAAACCAATGTCAAATGGAAAGAATAGATACTTTGTGACTTTCATTGATGACTTTAGTCAAAAGACTTGGGTGTATTTTTTGAAGAGGAAGTTTAACTTGCTACAAACATTCAAAGAGTTCAAAGCATTTGTAGTGTGACGTCCTCGTCACTAACCAAATAACAACTAACTTTTCATCTCAAATGACAAATAAATCGGCTAGTTTGTCCGATGTCAACCTCCTTTACTATTATGCTTTAGGCATTTCTATCAGAGTATAATATTCGTTTTCACATGCATAAAATTTCATTTATAAACATGTGCCATATACAACAGGATCTCTATTATTCATACACCCTAATCCCCAACATATACAAAAACTGTAGTATTGTACTGTACATTAGCCTAAGTAACGGCCGACTAAATATACCTTCCAAGGATAAATAGGAAGCGTGCCTCGAAGGTATCTCAAAAATCCCAAAAGATGCTCCTCTATCCGGAGCGGAATTACTTCAAGTAATCTGTAGGAAAAATAATTGTAAAGGAGTGAGTTTACGCTCAGTAAGAAACTTATGTAAAAGAGCGTACTATGTCACTATATGCTGTTTTCCTACTTGGCTCTATAATGTCATGTAAAACCATTATAAAGCATGTACTCCATATCTCTTTTGCAAATATCAAATACAAGTAAACCAGGCTTTCAAGTATTTCCACGGATCTCCAATCTCGTGAAATCAAATATTCAAATACAAATATCTTTTATATACTTTCAAATAAATGGGAGACAATCGATATCAATTAAGGTCATGCACCAAATAGTTCTCATAATGGATACCGCAAATATATCCCATAAGGGATAATCCAATAGAGATGATGGATACAGCAAATATATCCCATGAGGGATAATCCATACTGGATACAGCAAATATATCCCGTAAGGGATAATCCAATATATCAAATAAATGGCGTACCCACGTATGGGCCAGGGATCCTCCCCAAAGCCTAAGCAAATAAGAGACTCATGGCCATTGTCTATAGCCCACAGTTTCACTAGTCAGGTGCCGTACCGCGGGTCTGAGGGCTGGACTAGAGCTCCTCAGTCAAATACAAGTAACAAATAATGTGCATGCTCTTTTCAAGAGATTAATAGTCTCCAAAACCTTATTCATATAGGTTTAAAACAAGTATAAATGTCTTTTCTTAAAAACAGGTTCTCAAACCTTTCTTTCAAATAGGCAGTCGACTGGTCATATATGGCAGTCGACTGCTACCCCATGTTATGCCTTATTGAATTTCTTTCCCTTTTTGAAATTCAATTATTATATTTTTCGAAATACAAATAGGGCAGTCGACTGGCCCAAAATAGCAGTCGACTGGTTTTGAAACAGAATGTTTCCCGAGAAAAGGCAGTTGACTGGCCCCCTGGGCAGTCGGCTGGTTTTGAAACAGAATGCTTCTGAAAATGGCAGTCGACTGGCTCCCATGGCAGTCGACTGGTTTGCATCGATTTTCGAAAAACGGCGTTTTTGATGTCTCTAGGCAGTCGGCTTCCCTCTATGGCAGTCGGCTGCCCCTAGCCTAATTAGTACTAAGAGACAAGTCCGAAAATGTCATTTTCCTGCAAAGAAACAGCTGGTACTTCTCTCCAAATCACATCCAAACATGATAAAACATGCGGATATAGTCACCCTACGTCCGTTACATAAATTCCTTACCTCAATCGAGATTAATCCACAAGCTTGGTGGAAATCAACCCTTAGCCCTTACTTCTTCAAAGCTGTATAATTCATGAAATCAACTTCAATAAATACACTCTATCAACTACATACAACTCCAAACCATCCATAAAATTAACCAAAACCATTTAACTCTCTTACCTTTACAATTCACCAACTTTCAAGATTTTGAGATCTCCTTAACCACTTGGATTTAGCCTTTCATATTAAAGGCATAGGCTAAGCTATCGATAAGGATCGTTTTTCGTTAGAGAAGCTTAACGAATCGATGACCTGAAATGGTGGTTTGTCAAGGTGAGAAGCTTGGACACTTAAGAGGAAAAATGGAAGCAACGAGAGGGAGAGGAAGATGGGCTGTGTCGTGGGGTGCAAGAGATGATGATGATGAGTCATGTTATGGCATTTAATGCCCCCTTTAATGCATGCTCATCTCAACCATAAATTCCCCCTTTTGACTCTTTGACATTTGACCATCAATTCCTTTAATTCCTTCTATGTCCTATGCATCATTTATAAATCAGAATTTTTCCATTTATTTCCTTAATTCAAGCTGGAAAAACTGTACAAGTATGGGAAAATTACAGAAAATTGGGGATTTCACATTCTCCCCACCTTAGAGAATTTGGTCCTCCAAATTCAAGTAAGGTTGTGTCTTAAACAATTCCGGATATCTCTCTCTCATCAAGTTCTCTAGTTCCCAAGTAGCTTCTTCTGTCGTATGGTGTTGCCAAAGAACTTTAACCAATGGAATCGTCTTTGATCTTAACACCTTATCTTTCCTATCCAAAATCCGAATCGGTTTCTCCACATAACTCATGTCTTCTTGAATCTCCAAGGGTTCATATTCAATGACATGAGATGGATCCGGATTATACTTCCGAAGCATCGATACATGAAAGACATTATGTACTCCCGATAACTCCGGAGGTAGTGCCAACCTATAGGCCACATCTCCAACACGATCTAGGATTTCAAATGGTCCGATATAACGAGGACTTAACTTACCTCGTCGGCCAAATCTCATAATCCCTTTGGATGGAGAGACTTTCAAAAACACATAGTCTCCAACCAAAAACTCAAGTGGCCTCCGTCGAACATCTGCATAGCTCTTTTGTCGACTCTGAGCTGTTTTAAGTCTTTGACAAATCAGTTTAACATTCTCAGAGGCTTGCTCGACTAAATCTGGAGCCAACAACTTGCGCTCGCCCACTTCTTCCCACCCAATCGGTGATCGACACCGTCTTCCATATAGAGCCTCATATGGTGCCATCCCGATGCTTGCATGATAGCTATTATTATAAGCAAACTCAGCCAATGGCAGATGGTCGTTCCATGAGCCTTTAAAATCCAAAGCACATGCTCTCAACATATCCTCGAGCGTCTGAATAGTGCGCTCGGACTGCCCATCAGTCTGCGGATGAAAAGCTGTGCTAAAATTCAGCTGAGATCCCATGGCTTCCTGAAAATGTTCCCAAAAGTGAGAAGTAAACCTGGAATCTCTATCCGACGTGATGCTCACTGGAACACCATGTAGTCTGACGACTTCTCTCACGTATAAGTCTGCCAAAGCGCTAAGTGTATCAGTAGACTTCATAGGTAGGAAGTGAGCTGACTTCGTTAACCGATCCACGATCACCCAAATACCGTCATGGTTCCTTTTGGTCTTGGGCAATCCCATAATGAAATCCATCGTAATGTGTTCCCATTTCCACATAGGTATAGGTAGAGGGTGCAGTAATCCTGCTGGCTTTTGGTGCTCTACCTTAACTTGTTGACATGTGAGACATTTTATTACAAACTCAGCTATGTCTCTCTTCATGCCAGTCCACCAATACACCTTGCGAAGATTGTGATACATCTTCGTGCTTCCCGGGTGTAATGTGTACTTAGTGGAATGTGCTTCTGTCAAGATAAGCTTTCTCAACTCATCATCCTTTGGAACACATATACGGGTATTAAACCTTAAAATCCCATCACTACCAATATCAAATCCCGAGAGCATACCTGATTGGATCTCATCTATAGCCTCAATACACTGAACATCCTCTCTTTGAGCAACTCGAATTTTATCCATCAACTCTGGCTCAACTCTTAAACTAGCCATCATTCCAAATTGCTCATTAGGCATGACATTAAGGTTGAGGCTTGTGAATTGCTCAATTAGTTCATGCTCTTTTATCATCATATAAGACACCATGCTAATATGCTTCCGGCTCAGAGCATCCGCCACCACATTTGCTTTCCCCGGGTGGTACATGATCTCACAATCATAATCTTTCAGAAGCTCTAGCCATCTTCTTTGCCTCATGTTCAATTCCTTCTGGGAGAACAAGTATTTCAGACTTTTATGATCCGTAAAAATCTGAAATTTCTCACCATACAAGTAATGTCTCCATATTTTTAGGGCAAATACTACTGCAGCTAACTCCAAATCATGAGTCGGGTAGTTCTTCTCATGGTCTTTCAGTTGTCGAGAACCATAGGCTACTACCTTACCATGCTGCATTAACACACATCCCAAACCTTGCCCTGAGGCATCACTATATACTGTAAATCCTCCTGAACCACTAGGAATGGTGAGGATAGGTGCAGTCGTTAACCTGCGCTTCAACTCTTGGAAACTTTGCTCACAAGCTTCATTCCATTCATATCTCACCTCCTTGCGCGTCAGTCTCGTCAATGGAGCAGCTAGCTTTGAGAAACCCTCTACAAATCTTCTATAGTAGCCAGCTAAACCCAAGAAACTCCTAATCTCCGTTACCGTCTTCGGTCTTTCCCATTGGACCACCGCTTCAATCTTTGATGGATCAACTGAAACTCCATCTTTACTGATCACATGACCTAAAAAGGAGATATTATCAAGCCAAAACTCACATTTACATAGCTTGGCATACAGTCCTCGATCTCTGAGGGTTTCCAAAACAATCCTCAAATGCTGCTCATGTTCTTCCCATGACCTCGAGTACACCAAGATGTCATCGATGAAGACAATGACAAACTGGTCTAGGTATTGCTTAAACACGTCATTCATTAAGTTCATGAAAGCTGCGGGTGCATTGGTCAGTCCAAACGGCATCACCAAGAATTCATAATGGCCATACCGTGTCCTGAATGCAGTCTTAGGGATATCTTCATCTCGGATCTTCAATTGATGATATCCCGACCTCAAGTCTATCTTGGAAAAGACTTGTGCACCCTTAAGCTGATCCAAGAGGTCGTCTATTCTGGGAAGAGGATACTTGTTCTTGATGGTTACTTTATTCAACCACCGGTAGTCGATGCACAACCTCATACTACCGTCCTTCTTCTTGACAAAAAGCACAGGAGCACCCCAAGGGGATACGCTGGGTCGTATGAATCCCTTGTCTAGCAACTCCTGAAGCTGCTTCTTAAGTTCTTCTAATTCTACCAAAGCCATCCGGTAAGGAGCTCTTGATATAGGCTCAGTCCCCGGCACCAATTCTATAGTAAATTCTACTTCTCTATCCGGAGGAAGTCCTGGAAGATCATCCGGAAATACCTCGGAAAATTCCTTAACTACTGGAATTTCATGAAGTGTGGGACGTTTCTGATCTACGTCTACCACGTGTGCTACAAACCCTTCACATCACAAATATGTTTTATCAATTAAGTCTCAATTAAACCAAACAAGTAATTATACTTTTGCATTATATATTTGCAAAATTTACAACATAGCTAACGGGAGAGGAGAAAATCACACTCTTAGCATGACAATCTATCATCACATGATTTTCAGCTAACCAATCCATTCCTAATATAACATCAAATCCAGACATATTTAATAGGATTAGGTCAGCTATTGACTCTTTTTCTCCTATCCGTAGCTTACAATTACGATACACTATGTCCGTCATTTGGGATTCCCTAAATGGAGTAATTATTTGTAGCAATCCTCCTAACTGCTCAGGCTCAACATTTAATCTCCTAGTAGCCATAGGGGAAATAAAAGAGTGCGTAGAGCCTGGATCAAATAAAGCAAGGACATATGTATCATTAAGGTAAATCTTACCCTGAATCATCTTTGATGAAGCATCAGCGGACTCTTTATCGATGGCAAATACCTTTCCCTGAGTCACTGGTGCTTTTCCTTTCTCTGCAGCTGTGGCTTTACGCTGGGGTTGTGTGGTCTTAGATTGTGGTTGAGGGGTCTTTTCTGACTCTTCAGGTGCCCTCTGATTTATTTTGGGACAATCCTTGATCCTATGTCCTTGTTCACCACACCAATAGCATGCCCCACTCGCAGATCGGCAAGGCTGTGCTCCATGGAATTTCCCGCATTGCGTGCACCTCGGCATTGCATTCCTCAGTGAGCTAGCGGTACTACCAGCTGGATGTCGGGATCTTTCATCACCTATCTTGATCCCGGTGGATCTAGGAGTTCCTGTATCATCATCATAACTCCATTTAACTTAATTCCATATGACCATCAAATGAAAACAATTTATTTTCTTATAGTTGACTTGCTTACCTGTCGAAGTTCTATCATATGGCCTATTCCTCCTAGATGGATACCTATCACTCGAGGCCTTCTCATCTGACTTCCGCTTCATAGGTTCTTTACCCTTATTCCTCGCTCGGAAGTCTGCCTGATGAAATTCATAGTCCTGCTCACACAGTTGAGCCTTACGGACTGCCTCTCCATACGTGGTGATATCCAACGGGTATAACTTAGACCTAATGGAAGGTCTCAATCCCTCCATGAATCTGTAGGTCTTATGATCCTCTCTTCTCAGTACCTCAGGATCAAATCTGCTCAGTGTGATGAACTTCGACTCATATTGGCTAACCGTCATACTTCCTTGAGTCAAATTCAAGAACTCTACTTGTAGTCTCCTCTGAGCAGTACGTGGGACATATTGTTCATTAAAAGCTTCCACAAATCTATCCCACGTCACTTCAGTATGCTTAGCCTCTAATACTGTCTGAGTAGCCTGCCACCATGGCTCGGCCTCATCCACTAGCAAATAGGCGGCTAATCCCACCTTCTCTTTCTCAGTACAAGCCATGTATCCGAATGACTTAGTGACCGCTTTCATCCAATTCTCCGCGGCTACTGGATCACTGTCCCCTTTGAACTTTGGCGGATCCAGCTTCTTAAACTCCTTTATTAATGCCACACTACAGTAAGCTGTAGGATCTCGCCTCTCACTAGCTGGAACTGGTGGAGGTTGTACCACCGGAGTAGGAGGTACTGTAGGGGTAACTGCCGGTGCACTAGCGGCCACGTCCGGAAATTTAGCCATAAACTGGGTGAACATGGCAGACATGTTTTCCATATATTTCTCCATTTTAGCTAGCCTCGTATTCGGGCTATGCGGTGGAGATGGAGGAGAAGACTGTGTTGGGGGCGGTTCATCACGACCCCGTCCTCGTCCTCGTCCTCGTCTAGTAACCCTCCTTCGAGTACTCATTCTGTTAAGATCATGATCAAATAACATCATTTAGTATAACCTTGAGCCGTTATACTACTCAAAATCAAGTAAGCTAGTACAGTACATTGGGGAATTACTCTAATTCTAGCTTATTGACATCGACAAACTTCAGTCGAATCTGCTCTGATACCAATCTGTGACGTCCTCGTCACTAACCAAATAACAACTAACTTTTCATCTCAAATGACAAATAAATCGGCTAGTTTGTCCGATGTCAACCTCCTTTACTGTTATGCTTTAGGCATTTCTATCAGAGTATAATATTCGTTTTCACATGCATAAAATTTCATTTATAAACATGTGCCATATACAACAGGATCTCTATTATTCATACACCCTAATCCCCAACATATACAAAAACTGTAGTATTGTACTGTACATTAGCCTAAGTAACGGCCAACTAAATATACCTTCCAAGGATAAATAGGAAGCGTGCCTCGAAGGTATCTCAAAAATCCCAAAAGATGCTCCTCTATCCGGAGCGGAATTACTTCAAGTAATCTGTAGGAAAAATAATTGTAAAGGAGTGAGTTTACGCTCAGTAAGAAACTTATGTAAAAGAGCGTACTATGTCACTATATGCTGTTTTCCTACTTGGCTCTATAATGTCATGTAAACTCATTATAAAGCATGTACTGCATATCTCTTTTGCAAATATCAAATACAAGTAAACCAGGCTTTCAAGTATTTCCACGGATCTCCAATCTCGTGAAATCAAATATTCAAATACAAATATCTTTTATATACTTTCAAATAAATGGGAGACAATCGATATCAATTAAGGTCATGCACCAAATAGTTCTCATAATGGATACCGCAAATATATCCCATAAGGGATAATCCAATAGAGATGATGGATACAGCAAATATATCCCATGAGGGATAATCCATACTGGATACAGCAAATATATCCCGTAAGGGATAATCCAATATATCAAATAAATGGCGTACCCACGTATGGGCCAGGGATCCTCCCCAAAGCCTAAGCAAATAAGAGACTTATGGCCATTGTCTATAGCCCACAGTTTCACTAGTCAGGTGCCGTACCGCGGGTCTGAGGGCTGGACTAGAGCTCCTCAGTCAAATACAAGTAACAAATAATGTGCATGCTCTTTTCAAGAGATTAATAGTCTCCAAAACCTTATTCATATAGGTTTAAAACAAGTATAAATGTCTTTTCTTAAAAACAGGTTCTCAAACCTTTCTTTCAAATAGGCAGTCGACTGGTCATATATGGCAGTCGACTGCTACCCCATGTTATGCCTTATTGAATTTCTTTCCCTTTTTGAAATTCAATTATTATATTTTTCGAAATACAAATAGGGCAGTCGACTGGCCCAAAATAGCAGTCGACTGGTTTTGAAACAGAATGTTTCCCGAGAAAAGGCAGTCGACTGGCCCCCTGGGCAGTCGGCTGGTTTTGAAACAGAATGCTTCTGAAAATGGCAGTCGACTGGCTCCCATGGCAGTCGACTGGTTTGCATCGATTTTCGAAAAACGGCGTTTTTGATGTCTCTAGGCAGTCGGCTTCCCTCTATGGCAGTCGGCTGCCCCTAGCCTAATTAGTACTAAGAGACAAGTCCGAAAATGTCATTTTCCTGCAAAGAAACAGCTGGTACTTCTCTCCAAATCACATCCAAACATGATAAAACATGCGGATATAGTCACCCTACGTCCGTTACATAAATTCCTTACCTCAATCGAGATTAATCCACAAGCTTGGTGGAAATCAACCCTTAGCCCTTACTTCTTCAAAGCTATATAATTCATGAAATCAACTTCAATAAATACACTCTATCAACTACATACAACTCCAAACCATCCATAAAATTAACCAAAACCATTTAACTCTCTTACCTTTACAATTCACCAACTTTCAAGATTTTGAGATCTCCTTAACCACTTGGATTTAGCCTTTCATATTAAAGGCATAGGCTAAGCTATCGATAAGGATCGTTTTTCGTTAGAGAAGCTTAACGAATCGATGACCTGAAATGGTGGTTTGTCAAGGTGAGAAGCTTGGACACTTAAGAGGAAAAATGGAAGCAACGAGAGGGAGAGGAAGATGGGCTGTGTCGTGGGGTGCAAGAGATGATGATGATGAGTCATGTTATGGCATTTAATGCCCCCTTTAATGCATGCTCATCTCAGCCATAAATTCCCCCTTTTGACTCTTTGACATTTGACCATCAATTCCTTTAATTCCTTCTATGTCCTATGCATCATTTATAAATCAGAATTTTTCCATTTATTTCCTTAATTCAAGCTGGAAAAACTGTACAAGTATGGGAAAATTACAGAAAATTGGGGATTTCACATGTAGAGAATCAAAGTGGCTATTATTTGAAGATTCTAAGGTCCGATCAAGGTGGAGAGTACACTTCGGATCAATTCCAACACTTATGCAAGGCTTATGGGATTATGCACCAAGTCACTCCATCCTACACTCCACAACTTAATGGTGTTGCCGAAAGGAAGAATTGGACAATCTTGGACATGGCAAGGAGTATGATGAAAGGTAAGAAGATACCGAGAGAGTTTTGGGCGGAAGCAGTGGCTTGCGCTGTGTATTTGTTGAATCGATGCCCTACTAAGAGTGTGTATTTGAAGACCCCAGAGGAAGCTTGGAGTGGTTTAAAACCAAGTGTTGGTCATCTCAAAGTATTTAGGTGTGTTGCTTACGCCAAAATTTCAAAAGCTAGAAGAACAAGCTTGATGACAAAGGGGAGAAATGTGTCTTTCTTGGCTATGGAGCACCGGCCATGGGTTACAAGTTGTATAATCCATTCTCCAAGAGATTTTTTTGAGTAGAGATGTGATCTTTGAAGAGAATGGTTTGTGGGATTGGAATCTTGATGAAGTTAGTGTTGTGGAATTACAACTTGAGCAAGAAGAAGAAGAACCTAGAGTGGTTTAAGATGTAGAGCCACAAACACCTCTCCACACCTCTCCCTCAACATCATCTCCGTCATCCTTTTCATCATTTGGAGATAGCTTTAGTGAAAGGCCTCGTAAAACTAAAGTTTGAGGGAAGTGTATGAAGCCATCGAAAGCATTGAATTGAAGATATTAATCTTTATTGTTTCTATATGGATTGTGATCCTTTTTGTTTTGAGGAAGCTATTCAAGAAAAGAAATGGAAGAAAGCCATAGATGAAGAAATGAAAGCAATTGAGAAGAATGATACTTGGTCTTTAACAACCTTAATGGAGGGTAAAAAGGCCATTGGTGTGAAATGGGTGTCCAAGACTAAGAAGAATGAAAAGGAAGAAGTTCAAAGATGCAAGGCGAGATTTGTTGTAAAAGGGTACAAGCAAAAATCCGGTATTGATTATGGTGAAGTGTTTGCTCCAGTTGCCCAGTTAGAAACCATTAGATTGGTGATTTCCTTGGCTGCCCAAAATGGTTGGAGACTCTATCAATTGGATGTCAAGTCCGCATTTTTGAATGGTTTTCTTGAATAGGAGATATATATGGAACAACCTTTGGGGTTTGTGAAACCGGGTAATGAAAGCAAGGTGTACAAGTTGAGAAAAGCTCTTTATGGGCTCAAGCAAGCACCACGAGCATGGAATGCTAGAATTGATATGTATTTCCATGATAATGGCTTTGAGAAGTGTCCTTATGAACATGCCTTGTATGTTAAGAAGACCACTTGTGGAGATGTGTTATTTGTGTGTCTTTATGTTGATGATTTGATCTTCACCGGAAACAATACAACTATGTTTGATGAATTTAAGAAAAGTATGATTCAAGAGTTTGAGATGACGGACATTAGCTTGATGGCACACTTTCTTGGTATTGAGGTAGTGCAAAAGGATGATGGAATCTTTATCTCTCAAAGTGCATATGCAAAAGAGATTCTTAAAAGATTCAAAATGGAGTCTTGTAATGCGGTAAACACCCCCTTGTTTGTGGCTTGGAGTTGAGGAAGAGTTCTGGTGGTGGCAATGTGGATCCTACATACTTCAAGAGTCTAGTTGGAAGTTTACACTATCTTACTTACACTAGACCCGACATTCTTTATGGAGTTGGTTTGATTAGTAGATACATGGAGGAACTGGATCAATCACACCTTAGTGCGGGAAAGAGGATTCTAAGGTATGTCAAAGGAACTATCAATGATGGCTTGTTTTACTCCTATTCCAATGATGTGAAACTTGTTGGGTATTTGGATAGTGATTAGGGTAGAGATTTGGATGAAAGGAAGTTCCTGTTTTGCTTTCTTTGTTGGTGATTGTGCATTTACTTGGTCTTTTAAGAAGCAACCTATTATGACTTTATCAGCTTATGAAGCGGAGTATGTGGCTACAAATTCTACTGTTTGTCATGCTATTTGGTTGAGAAATGTGTTGAGCTATTTGGGTTTTGTGCAAAAAGGTCCTACGAAGATTTTTGTTGACAAACGCTTGGTTATTGCTTTAGCCAAGAATCCAGTGTTTCATTGTGACGTCCCCGTCACTTCATCTTATCACTTATCTTTTTCTTTCCTTATTTAGATTTAGTTTACCCAGTGTCGTTCTTCCTTTAATCTTAAGCTAATCATTTAATAGCTTATGAAATTTTATTCAATTTCCATAAACATAAAATGATATATATAAATATCATTCCATTTCCACAGGATCTCATACATCATCCTAACTTACATCCCCGACATCTTATATACATAAATTCTACATGTACTGTACTGTAGCTGAATTACAATTTAACTTTACACATGAACATATAAGTATACCTTCTATGCTAACTGGGAAGTGTATCGAGAAGGTACACTTTGATTCTTCAAGCACAAGCTCCTCTAGTCGGAGCGTGGTTCACTTCAGGTAGTCTGTAGGAAAATAGTCGTAAAAGAATGAGTTTACGCTCAGTAAGAAAAGTATGTAAAAGAGGGTACTATGCCACTATATGCATTTTTCCTACTTGGCTCTATAATGCCATGTAAAACATTATAAAGCATGCATCATAAACTTCTTTCATGCATTGTTTGTAACCATGCATATTCATTTAAAATGACATGGCGATCATACTTTGTATGCTTCCGTTAAAGTATAGCATACAAATAAAACATGCATCATGCTTCTTTCTTTAAAATATCATACTTCATACATACTTTAAAACATACATCATATACTTCTTCATACATACATCTTGTACTTTGAAATAGATGGAGACTATGTACAATGTTTAAGCGATTGAGTCGTCATATGAACCGTTCATTCCCATTCATATGACTCACATGACTCTAATCATGCATTAGTACATTGGTATACCATGTAGAGGTTAGGGATTCTCTCCTGCCTTAATAATACCATAGTGAACACTAGTCAGGTGTCACTAATGGTCTTGAGGACCGGACTAGGGTTCCTCACTTAACATACATATTACTGAGGACTTGATCAGAGTCTCTCAGCCATCAGAAATGCATAATCATTACGCAGTCCATAGCCTCAAAACATTATAATATACTTTTTCAGAAAACACTTTTGTGTTTAAATCAAATAAGCTTTGAAAGCTCTTTTCATACATGGCAGTCGACTGGTCTTATAGGGCAGTCGACTGCTGCTTCATAACTTTATTTTCTCGAAATTATTTTCTTTTCGAAAAAATATATAAGGGCAGTCGACTGGTCCATATAGCAGTCGACTGGTTTTCAAACAGAATGCTTCTTTAGAAATAGCAGTCGACTGGTTCATATAGCAGTCGACTGTTTTTGAAACAGAATGCAATTTGGTAAATAGCAGTCGACTGGTCCATATAGCAGTCGACTGGTTTGAAACAGAATGCTTCTGGAAAATTAGCAGTCGACTGGCTTACATAGCAGTCGACTGGCTTGCCTCGGTTTTCGAAAAACAACATTTTGGTTGTCTCTAGGCAGTCGACTTCCCTCTATGGCAGTCGGCTGCCCCTAGCCTAATTGGTACTAGGAGACAAGTCCGAAAATGCACTTTTCCTGCCAAAGACAACTAGTATTTCTCCCCAAAGCAGTTCAAAATCATATTAAAACATGCGGACATAGTCGCCTTACGTCCGTTACATAAATTTCTTACCTTAATTCCTTCGGAAACGCAAGATCACTTGGTGCGTTAACCCTAGCTTTTCACTTCTTCAAAACTGTAACATCAAATCAATTGAAATCTTAAATCAAACAACATACATACATCATACCAACTCAGAACAACTTCAAATCATCAACAAAGTTGGCTAAATCATCTTCTTCTCTTACCTTCACTAGAGACCAAAATCTCAAACCTTGAGATCTCTTCCAATACTTGGAACCAATCCACTAAACTTTGGATATCTCTTCCTTTAGTGGTAAGGATTATTTTTCGTTCAACAACCTAAGGAAATCGATGGAGGGATGAGGGGCTTTGTCAAGGTAGCTTGAAATGGAAACTATGGAAGTTGGGATGGAACGAGAGGGATGGGGCTGGCAAGGGGCTGATGTTGGTGATGAGATGATGGGGTGATGACTATGCATGTTTGCATTAAATGCTTCCTTATCCATCATCAATCTCAGCCATGCACTTCTCCCTTTGACCCTTTGACCATTTAATTCCTCTCTTCCTTCTCTTCTATGACTCATCCATTTAATCATCAATTAAATCTAATTTTATTTTTCTTTATCCTCTATTCAATTCTATAATAACCAAAATAAGCTCTTTGCCATATTGGCTATCAACTTTCTTATTTCTTCTATATTCCATACATCATTCCTACATTATTCATACATCAATTACACATCAACTTCATATTCATTTAATCATATTTACTTAGAATACTTTACATACATGGAGGAATACATGGAAATTGAGGATCTCACATCCTCCCCACCTTAGAAAATTTGGTCCTCCAAATTTGCCTTAGCTTGTCATGTAAATAATTTTGGATACCTTTCCTTCATTAAGCTCTCTAGCTCCCATGTAGCTTCTTCCATCGTATGGTATTGCCAAAGAACTTTCACTAAGGGGATCGTCTTAGACCTCAAAACTTTCTCTTTTCTATCCAAAATCCGAATCGGCTTCTCTACATAACTCATATCTTCCCTTATCTCCAAGGGTTCATACTCAATGACATGAGACGAATCCGGATTATACTTCTGAAGCATCGATACATGAAACACATTATGTACTCCTGATAGCTCCGGAGGTAATGCTAATCTATAGGCAACATCGCCTATCCGATCTAAGACCTCAAATGGACCGATGTAACGAGGACTCAACTTACCTCGTCGGCCAAATCTCATGATCCCTTTGGATGGAGAGACTTTCAAGAACACAAAATCTCCAACCATGAATTTAAGTGGCCTCCGTCGAGCATCTGCATAGCTCTTTTGTCTACTTTGAGCTGTCTTAAGCCTCTGACAAATCAACTTAACATCTTCTGAGGCTTGCTCGACTAGATCTGGAGCCAATAACTTACGTTCGCCCACTTCTTCCCACCCAATCGGAGATCGACACCTTCTTCCATACAAAGCTTCATATGGTGCCAATCCGATGCTTGCGTGATAACTATTATTGTATGCAAACTCAGCCAATAGCAGATGGTCATCCCAGGAGCCTCTAAAGTCCATAGCACAAGCCCTCAACATATCCTCGAGCGTCTGAATCGTGCGCTCGGACTGTCCATCAGTCTGCAGATGAAAAGCTGTGCTAAAATTTAACTTAGATCCCATGGCTTCCTGAAAATGCTCCCAGAAATGGGAAGTAAACCTGGAATCTCTATCAGAAGTGATGCTCACTGGAATACCGTGTAGTCTTACAACATCTTTTACATACATATCTGCCAAAGCATTGAGTGTATCAGTTGACTTCATAGGTAGGAAGTGAGCTGATTTTGTCAATCTATCGACAATCACCCAAATACCATCATGGTTCTTCTTGGTCCTGGGCAATCCCATAATAAAGTCCATCGTAATGTGTTCCCACTTCCACATAGGTATAGGCAGAGGGTGCAGTAATCCTGCTGGCTTTTGGTGCTCTACCTTAACTTGTTGACATGTGAGACATTTTGCTACAAAATCTGCTATGTCTCTCTTCATGCCCTTCCACCAGTACACCTTGCGAAGATTGTGATACATCTTCGTACTTCCTGGGTGTAACGTGTACTTAGTGGCATGTGCTTCAATCAAGATCATCTTCTTCAATTCGTCATCATTAGGAACACATATACGACCTCTAAACCTCAAAATTCCATCACTACTGACATTAAATTCTGAGGTCATACCTGATTGCATCTGATTCATGGCTTCTATACATCTATCATCTTCCTTTTGAGTACTTCGAATTTTGTCCATTAACTCTGGCTCAATCCTTAAACTAGCCATCATTCCAATATGCTTATAAGTCATAACATTAAGGTTGAGACTTGCGAATTGCTCAATTAGTTCATACTCTTTTATCATCATATAAGACACCATACTTACATGCTTCCGGCTCAGAGCATCCGCCACCACATTGGCTTTCCTCGGGTGGTACAAGATCTCACAATCGTAATCCTTCAGTAGCTCGAGCCATCTTCTTTGCCTCATGTTTAATTCCTTCTGAGAAAACAAATATTTTAGACTTTTGTGATCTGTAAAAATCTGAAATTTCTCACCATATAAGTAATGCCTCCATATCTTCAGGGCAAACACTACTGCAGCTAGCTCTAAATCGTGAGTCGGGTAGTTCTTCTCATGGTCCTTCAATTGTCTGGAACCATAGGCCACTACCTTACCATGCTGTATTAACACACATCCCAAACCTTGCCCTGAGGCATCACTATACACTGCAAATCCACCTGAACCACTAGGGATGGTGAGAATCGGTACAGTCGTCAGCCTGTGCTTCAACTCTTGGAAGCTACACTCACAGGCTTCATTCCACTCATACTTCACTTCCTTGCGCGTCAAGCGCGTCAGTGGAGCAACTAACTTCGAGAAACCCTCTACAAACCTCCTATAATAGCCAGCTAAACCCAAGAAACTCCTAATCTCCGTCACAGTCCTCGGTCTTTCCCATTGAACCACCGCTTCAATCTTTGATGGATCAACTGAAACTCCATCTTTACTGATCACATGACCTAAGAAGGAGATTTGATTCAACCAGAACTCACATTTACTTAGCTTGGCGTATAGTCCTCTATCTCTGAGGGTCTCTAAAACAATCCTCAAATGATGCTCATGCTCTTCTCATGACCTCGAGTACACCAAGATGTCATCAATGAAAACAATGACAAACTGGTCCAAGTACTGCTTAAACACATCATTCATCAGATTCATGAATGCTGCAGGTGCATTGGTTAATCCAAACGGCATCACCAAGAATTCATAATGGCCATACCGTGTCCTGAAGGCAGTCTTAGGGATATCTTCATCTCGGATCTTCAACTGATGATATCCCGATCTCAAGTCTATCTTGGAAAAGACTTGTGCACCCTTGAGCTGATCAAAGAGATCATCTATCCTGGGAAGAGGATACTTGTTCTTGATTGTCACTTTATTCAACCACCGGTAGTCAATGCATAACCTCATACTACCGTCCTTCTTCTTGACAAAAAGCACAGGAGCACCCCAAGGGGATACGCTGGGTCGTATGAATCCCTTGTCTAGCAACTCCTGAAGTTGCTTCTTAAGTTCTTCCAATTCTACCAAGGCCATCCGATAGGGAGCTCTTGATATAGGCTCAGTTCCCGGCACCAAATCGATAGTGAACTCCACTTCCCTATCCGAAGGAAGTCCTGGAAGATCATCCGGGAACACTTCAGGAAAATCTTGGACTACAGGGATATCCTTGAGTTCGGGACGTTTCTGATCTACGTCCTCCACATAAGAAATGAGTCCTTCATATCATCACACACATTATCCATTATTTTCATTTACAAACAAATCAAAATTAAACATACTTTCATATTAATTACTTGCAAAATTTACAACATAGCTAACGGGTGAAGAGAATGTTACACTCTTAGCATAACAGTCCACTATAACATGATTATTAGCTAACCAATCCATACCCAAAATAACATCAAACCCATACATATTGAGTAGGATTAGGTTAGCCTTAGATTCTCTTTCTCCTACCCGTAGCTCACAGTTTCTATACACCAACTCTGTCACTTGTGATTCTCTAAATGGTGTGCTTATCTTTAATGAGTATTCTAAAGTCTCAAGCTCAACAGGTATTTTCATAGCAAACTTAGGAGACACAAAAGAATGTGTAGAGCCTGGATCAAACAATGCTATGACATTTATATCAAACAGGTAAATTGTACCTTTAATCACTTTGGACGAGGCATCGACAGACTCTTCATCGATGGCAAACACTCGTCCTTGGGTCACAGCTTTCTTTCCCTTCTCAGCAGCAGTGGCCTTAGGTTGCGGTTTAGGGGTCTTATCTGATTTGTCAGGCATTCTCGGATCTCTCTGAGGGCAATCCCTAATCATATGTCCTTTCTCTCCACATCTAAAGCAAGCGCCACTCGCCAAGCGACATGGCTGTGATCCATGAAACTTTCCGCACTGCTCACATCTTTGCATCGTACTCTTTTGCGAGCTAGCAGTACTTCCAACTTGATTTCGGGATCGCTCATCACTTATCTTGATCCCGGTAGCTTTAGGAGTACCTATATCATTACCATCATCATTATAACTCCAACTTCAATATAATTCCATATAACTATTAAATTAATTTAAAGATCATCTTTTCATACTTTACTTACCTATAGAAACTCCTTCAGATCGTCTACTCCTCCGAAATGGATACTTATCGCTCGAAGCTTTCTCATCTGACTTCCACTTCATTGGTTCCTTGCCTTTACTCTTGGCTCGAAAATCAGCATGGTGTAGATCATAGTCCTGCTCACACAGCTGAGCCTTACGGACAGCTTCTCCATAGGTAGTGATATCCATCGGATACAACTTAGATCTAATCGGGGACTTCAATCCCTCGATGAATCTGTAGATCTTATGACCTTCATCTCTTCTAACCTCTGGATCGAATCTACTCAAGGTGGTGAACTTAGATTCATATTGATTCACCGTCATCGTACCTTGAGTTAAACTTAAAAACTCAATCTTCAATCTATTCCGATCCGTGCGTGGGATGTACTGTTCATTAAAAGCCTCCACAAATCTATCCCACGTGACCTCATCATATCGGGCCTCTAACACAGTCCGAGTGGCTTGCCACCAATATTCAGCATCATCAATTAGCAGATAGGCAGCCAAGCCTACTTTCTCCCTTTCGGAGCAGGGCATATACTCGAAAGATTTTAGGACAGCTTTCATCCAGTTCTCAGCTGTCAACAAATCTCTTTCCCCTTTGAACTTAGGCGGATCCAACTTCTTGAATTCCTTAATCAATGCCACACTACAATAAGCTCTAGAATCCCGTCTTCCAGTAACTGGAACTGGTGGGGTTACATCCGTAGGAGGAACAACAGTTGCAGTTGCTTGGGTACTTGTGGCCACATTCGGGAAATTAGACATGAACTACGTAAACATCGTGGCCATGTTCTCCATATGCTTTTCCATCTTCGCTAGCCTCGTATTCGGGCTATGTGGTGGAGAGGGTTGAGGAGACGGAACTGGGGGCTCTTCAATGCGACCCCGTCCTCTTCCTCTTCTTGTACCTCTTCTTCGTGAGCTCATACTGTAAATATCATCATCATTGAGCTCTTTAGTATAACTAGAAACAGCTATACTATACATTTGTATTCAGACAAGTACAGTACAATTGGGGGATATACTCTATTTCTAACTTCTCGACACTGTCAAACCTCAATCTAAATTGCTCTGATACCACTCTATGACGTCCCCGTCACTTCATCTTATCACTTATCTTTTTCTTTCCTTATTTAGATTTAGTTTACCCAGTGTCGTTCTTCCTTTAATCTTAAGCTAATCATTTAATAGCTTATGAAATTTTATTCAATTTCCATAAACATAAAATGATATATATAAATATCATTCCATTTCCACAGGATCTCATACATCATCCTAACTTACATCCCCGACATCTTATATACATAAATTCTACATGTACTGTACTGTAGCTGAATTACAATTTAACTTTACACATGAACATATAAGTATACCTTCTATGCTAACTGGGAAGCGTATCGAGAAGGTACACTTTGATTCTTCAAGCACAAGCTCCTCTAGTCGGAGCGTGGTTCACTTCAGGTAGTCTGTAGGAAAATAGTCGTAAAAGGATGAGTTTACGCTCAGTAAGAAAAGTATGTAAAAGAGCGTACTATGCCACTATATGCATTTTTCCTACTTGGCTCTATAATGCCATGTAAAACATTATAAAGCATGCATCATAAACTTCTTTCATGCATTGTTTGTAACCATGCATATTCATTTAAAATGACATGGCGATCATACTTTGTATGCTTCCGTTAAAGTATAGCATACAAATAAAACATGCATCATGCTTCTTTCTTTAAAATATCATACTTCATACATACTTTAAAACATACATCATATACTTCTTCATACATACATCTTGTACTTTGAAATAGATGGAGACTATGTACAATGTTTAAGCGATTGAGTCGTCATATGAACCGTTCATTCCCATTCATATGACTCACATGACTCTAATCATGCATTAGTACATTGGTATACCATGTAGAGGTCAGGGATTCTCTCCTGCCTTAATAATACCATAGTTAACACTAGTCAGGTGTCACTAATGGTCTTGAGGACCGGACTAGGGTTCCTCACTTAACATACATATTACTGAGGACTTGATCAGAGTCTCTCAGCCATCAGAAATGCATAATCATTACGCAGTCCATAGCCTCAAAACATTATAATATACTTTTTAAGAAAACACTTTTGTGTTTAAATCAAATAAGCTTTGAAAGCTCTTTTCATACATGGCAGTCGACTGGTCTTATAGTGCAGTCGACTGCTGCTTCATAACTTTATTTTCTCGAAATTATTTTCTTTTCGAAAAAATATATAAGGGCAGTCGACTGGTCCATATAGCAGTCGACTGGTTTTCAAACAGAATGCTTCTTTAGAAATAGCAGTCGACTGGTTCATATAGCAGTCGACTGTTTTTGAAACAGAATGCAATTTGGTAAATAGCAGTCGACTGGTCCATATAGCAGTCGACTAGTTTGAAACAGAATGCTTCTGGAAAATTAGCAGTCGACTGGCTTACATAGCAGTCGACTGGCTTGCCTCGGTTTTCGAAAAACAACGTTTTGGTTGTCTCTAGGCAGTCGACTTCCCTCTATGGCAGTCGGCTGCCCCTAGCCTAATTGGTACTAGGAGACAAGTCCGAAAATGCACTTTTCCTGCCAAAGACAACTAGTATTTCTCCCCAAAGCAGTTCAAAATCATATTAAAACATGCGGACATAGCCGCCTTACGTCCGTTACATAAATTTCTTACCTTAATTCCTTCGGAAACGCAAGATCACTTGGTGCGTTAACCCTAGCTTTTCACTTCGTCAAAACTGTAACATCAAATCAATTGAGATCTTAAATCAAACAACATACATACATCATACCAACTCAGAACAACTTCAAATCATCAACAAAGTTGGCTAAATCATCTTCTTCTCTTACCTTCACTAGAGACCAAAATCTCAAACCTTGAGATCTCTTCCAATACTTGGAACCAATCCACTAAACTTTGGATATCTCTTCGTTTAGTGGTAAGGATTATTTTTCGTTCAACAACCTAATGAAATCGATGGAGGGATGAGGGGCTTTGTCAAGGTAGCTTGAAATGGAAACTATGGAAGTTGGGATGGAACGAGAGGGATGGGGCTGGCAAGGGGCTGACGTTGGTGATGAGATGATGGGGTGATGACTATGCATGTTTGCATTAAATGCTTCCTTATCCATCATCAATCTCAGCCATGCACTTCTCCCTTTGACCCTTTGACCATTTAATTCCTCTCTTCCTTCTCTTCTATGACTCATCCATTTAATCATCAATTAAATCTGATTTTATTTTTCTTTATCCTCTATTCAATTCTATAATAACCAAAATAAGCTCTTTGCCTTATTGGCTATCAACTTTCTTATTTCTTCTATATTCCATACATCATTCCTACATTATTCATACATCAATTACACATCAACTTCATATTCATTTAATCATATTTACTTAGAATACTTTACATACATGGAGGAATACATGGAAATTGAGGATCTCACATTCATGATAGGAGCAAGCATATTGAAACTCACTATCACGCTATCCGAGAGCTTGTGGAGAAGAAAGAAGTTAAGCTGGTGCATTGCAAGTCTCAAGATCAAGTTGCGGATATTTTTACCAAGCCATTGAAGATTGATATGTTTAAGAGAATGAAGTTGATGTTGGGAATGAGAAGTGGTAATTGGGTTTAAAGGGGGATGTTGGGTTGTAAACCCAATTACATTAGGTAAGTTTTTTATTTTGTAGCCCATAGTGTTAGGCTTTTGTGTAGTGTATTAAAGCCCATAGTATAGAAAACTAATAGAGAAAAAAAATAGAACAAAAAGACAAATTTATGAGCTGGAAATGTACAAAAACAAAACACATAGTGCAAAAATTGTAGAGAGAAGAACCAAATGTGAGTTAAGGAGAAAGGCTCTCTTTTGCTTGGTATCAAAAAAAAGGTGCAAACTTTCTTGTAAGCATTCTTTTACTCTACCTATATGAATATATTTTGATGCATTTGGAAGTTAAAATATTGTGATATTGGTGTTGTTTTACATGTTTGAAGATGAGTTTTGTTTGATGGTTGTTGTGTGGATATTCTTGAAACTTGAGATTGGTTGTTGTGAGTTAGTTTTGATGAGATGTTGATGTTGGAAATGTGTGTGTGATTGAGTTGAAAAGTTGTGAATTTGGTGGCTGTTTGGAGCTTGCTTTGATGTTTGTTATAAGCCTAAAATAGTTCGCATGCCAAGTGTTTGTGTAAATACCTCTTAGACCTCTCCTCCCAACATTGTTCACAATTGTAGGATGCAAATAACAAGAAAAGAGTTCAAAAGAGAGTAACCGTAAGTGATAAAATGTAGTTAAGATTATCATGGAAGAGTCATAAACCTTGCACAAATAGAGTGCTCCAAGTTGTTTGTTGTCAATGCAAGTGGAAAGTGATTTCAGTAAGATTTTTCCTTTGGTTCCACAAGTTTCTTATCCACTGCTTACAGGTGTGAGCATGACCCCGTGCAAGGTGCCTTGCGCTAGGTAACAAAATCTAGAAAAAAAAATTTCCTTGAATCTTACTTTATGTTTTTCGGTTTCCATGCTATCAGAATAGCTACTTTCATTCAAATGATCAATTTTTTTTTTCATTTTTCTAGTTAGAGAGAAGCAAATTGTTGGGGTTTGTCTTGAATTCCACATCGAAAATGTAAGAAAAGCTATTAGGATTATACCTTTATAAATGATGTATCAGGCTTGGTTTGTATAGTGTCCCAAAGAATTATAGAGTTTGGGCTATTATAAAAGGGTGTAGTTGGGCTCTTTGGGTAGTTGGGCTTTGGGTTTGTAAGGAGTTTGCAATTTTTCTCTTCTAAAAGTTGCACAGTTGTATTTATTTGATTGGGTGGTTATAGGCCAATTTGGTTGAGCCAAACCATATTAAAAATTATTATGTTTATTTTTGCTTTCTCCCTTTTTTGTGGGTGTTTGGTTTGAGGGATATTTTTCCCAACAAGTGGTATCAAGAGCTGAAGGTTCGTGATCCTGCGAGAGGAGGAAAGCTATGGATAAAGCTATGTCTGGAGGTATGCTTAAGTTTGAGATTCCTTTATTTGATGGTAAGAGTAATTTTATGTTATCGCAAAGTACGCTTCAGGATCTTCTAGTGCAACAAGGTTTAGATTTGGCATTAGAAGAAAATAAGCCAGATGAAATGTCTGATAAGGATTGGGTTGGAATTTAGAAGAGGACTGTGAGCACAATTAGATTGGCACTTGCTCTAAAGATTAAGTATAATGTATTGACTGAGATGACACCAACCGAATTGTGGAAGAAGCTAGGAGACATCTATGCATCAAAATCGCTAACAAATATATTGTGTTTGAAGATGGATTTATATTATCTGAAGAAGGATGAAGGTACGAGTCTCTATGATCACTTAAATGAATTTAATAGACTAATTTCACATTTATTAGCTATTGATTTTAAAGAGTTGAAAGAAGAAGAGAAGGCATTACTGCTGTTGTCATCTTTGCCTAAGTCCTATAGAGCTTTAGTTCAGACTTTATTGGTAGGCAAAACTACTTTGACATTAGATGACGTGATTGTTGTGCTGTGTGAGAATGAAAGATTTATGGGCAAAGAAGATTCTTCATCCGGGGGAGGTGTACTAGCTGTTGTAGAAGGTTTTACTCGAGGGAGGACTAATGAGAGACATGGTGGATCAAAAGGGAGATCAAGATCAAGATTCAGAGATTACAGTGAGGTGGAATATTATTCTTGAAGAGAGAAAAGTCAAGTCCAAACACACTGCAAGACATTAAGGGAGGATATGGCTACATTCAAGAAGGCCTAGCAAGAGAGTGATGATGAAAAAAAGAATGAGACATGTGTTGCTTTGACTAACTCAGATGATGATGTATTGGCAACTTGTTTAGATGAGTCTTATACTTATGAGAAAAGTTGGGTTTTGGATTCAGTTGCATCGATGCATATTTACAATGATAAAGATCGGTTTGATTAATTGAAAGAGGTTGAAAGTTTAGGCAATATTGCGGTTGGGAATGGTAATAGAGTGAAAATTGAAGGTATTAGGAGTATTCGACTCAAGCTTCAAGATGGTGGTGTCAAGACTCTTCGTAATGTGAGGTATGTACCCAGTTTTAGCTATAATTTGATTTCTTTGGGTGAGTTAGCTTTACATGGGTACACATATGTTGGTAATGATGATTGTTGCAAAGTATACAAGAATGGTGATTTAGTTTTGCAAGGAATGAGAAATGAGAAACAATTATATTTGCTTGATGATGCGAAGGATAGAGTTGTTTCTAAGAGTAAGAAGATTCAAAGGCATGTTAGTTTTTTAGATGTTGTTGAGCAGTTTGGGGAATTTAGGGATTCAAGTCAAGGGAGGATTTGTTGGGGTTTGCCTTGAATCTCACATCGAAAGTGTAAGAAAAGTTATAAGGGTTATTCCCTTATAAATGATGTGTTAGGCTTGGTTTATATAGTGTCTCAAAGCGTTATAGAGTTTAGGCTATTATAAAAGGGTGTAGTTGAGCTCTTTGGGTAGTTGGGCTTTACGTTTGTAAGGAGTTTGTAATTTTTCACTTCTAAAAATTGCACAGTTATATTTATTTGATTGGTTATTAATTTGATTGGGTGGTTATAGGCCAATTTGGTTGGGTCAAACCACATTAAAAATTGTTGTGTTTATTTTTGTTTTCTTCTATTTTTGTAGGTGTTTGGTTTGAGGGATATTTTCCCAACAAAAAAAAGTTAGAAAATGTTGGAAAAAAAGAACATGAAAAAATTGTGGAGAAGCAGAATAGGAGAAGAAGTGTGTTTTGTTGAAAATTTTATTAGGGTCAACTTGTTTTTCATTCAAGGATACTTTTGTCTCATGAATGTTGAAATGTGAAGATTAAAAATTGAATTGTATTTAGAAGGTCTCCAATTGAAAAGGTTAACTAAATATCGATGTAACCTGAAATTATGTTTTGGTGTTTTGATATATAATGTGATTGCATTACAAATATAAAGTTAAAATATTTTTAATGAGGATTTTTAAATTTCAAAAATAAGATGCTAATTCATATTGCATACATGTAAAGCAGTGAATAAAATTAAAGTCTTAAATTAGCATCAAAAAATTAAAAAATTCACTGTCAAAAAAATATAAAAGTCTTGGTAATAACGACAATTATTTATTCCTCACACTTTGAATTTGCAAGCATTTTAATAGAAATCAAATTAAAGGAAAAATAGATTTATATCGTACCTTCTAAGTTATTTGAACTTAAGTATGCTTCTGAGTCATGTTAAATTTTTCGTATTTCTTGGAATGAACCAATCTATAACCTTTATATTAAAACTGGCTTTCAAGAAATAAAGAAAATTATTGTTTTTTCGTGCTTGCCACATCATCATAATTGTGCTTAGTTCAATTGTAATTGTCAGGTCAATTTTGACCAGTTCTGAGAGCAATGTTTATTTGGAAGGTAAATTTGGAAGGATATGGGCTTGATAGCAGAAAGAAAAGGGAGCAGATTTTTTATTTTGTAGAAGACAGCAAATACATTTCGGGAGGGAGGGGAAGGTTTTTGAGTTTCAAAGATGTTTCATTCTAGAAAATAAGAAGAAGACTTTAAACCTAACTCTTTAGTGTTTCTATTTCCTGATGATCTGTTTTTCATCTATCATGAGGGAATGAACAGAGCAATCCTCTTTACATACAGAGCTTCATCGACGCCGATGGTGCTCTCAAGCAAATGGAAGTAAATAGCTTTAAAAAACTATGAACTAAAGGAAGAAACGAAAATAGAATGTTTTCAGACTTGGCGCAAAAAAAATAAAATAAAATAAAATACCTTCCAATCTTTTATGAGATAGTTCTACTTCTTTGAGCTTGATTAAATTCCCAATTCTTTTTGGAATGAGCCCGCTGAATTGATTTTTGATTAATGACAAATATTGCAGGTTGTAGCATTCGCCTATACTTGATGGAATATTACCAGATAACTTGTTCGAGTGCAGGTAAAGCACTTCAAGCTTGGGAAGATGGTGACACAAATCAGCAGGCAAACTACCTGACAGACTGTTGTTATTGAGATAAATTTCAGAGAAGAAATGTTGAAGATGGAAGCTGGAATCTGACTAGTCAGGGCCATATTTCCTTGAATATTTAGCATCTCCAAACTAAGAAGATTACCAATTTCCTCAGGAATCTCACCTGCAAACAAAATAAACAGCCAAGGTTTAGCTAGGCTACCTATTTTTTTAGTGTAAATTGTACATTAGAGAAGTTTATTTATTTTGCTCGATATCTAAATTGGAGAGATTAGGTTTTGTAATCATATTTCAGAACATTTGGTTCAACAAATTAAATATTTTGCCTTGAATAAAAAAAAAGTATACTTTTGGTATCTACTGCGAACCAAAACGAAAAGAAATCAAAAGCAAATATGCTTACCTTCTACGTTATTTAAACCCAAATATATTTCTCTAAGTTGTGTTAAATTTCCAATATTTCTTGGAATGAACCCATTGAATTGATTAATAGACAATGCTAGTTTTTGAAGCTTGTTGCATTTGCCCATACTTGATGGAATATGACCGGATAATGCATTTTTGGACAAGTAAAGTACTTCAAGTTTAGGAAAATGGACACACAAATCATTTGGCAAACTACCAGAAAGACTATTTTCTCGGAGATAAATCTCTTTCAAAGAAAAAATCTTGAAGATGGAAGATGGAATTTGACCCGACAATTGATTGAATCCAAAGTCCAAGACCTCTAGGTTGGACATGTTAACAAGTGTTTGAGGAATTGTGCCTGTAAAATTATTATCTTTCATTATCAACTTCTCAATTTTATGTAATTTCCCAAGCCAAAATGGAATTCTCCCATTAAGGCGGTTGTAGCTTAATTGAATGAGCCTCAAACGATGCAATTGACCCAATTCTTTAGGTAGATTCCCATAGAAATTGTTGTTGCTAAAGTCGAGAGAGAGTAGAAATGAGAGATTTTCTAAATGCGGAGGAATACTTCCTGCAAGATTCATGTTTGGGAGAGTCAATGATGTGACTCTTCCATGCTTGACACCACAAGAAACACCAACCCAACTGCAAACATAACTGGATGCCGTCCAATTATTTGTCAAGACATTGTGAGGATCAAAGATATGATCTTTAAACTTGAGAAGTGCAAATTGATCAGTGGATAGATTCCTTGCGGTCATAGCTAAGCTAGCCATGAAATATAGCATAAACAAAACTGAAAGAAAATGGAAGTAGGTATTGTTCATGATTGTGGGATATATATCAAGAACAGAGTTGGAAAGAGAGGAACATAAATGATGATATGGTAGCTAGGATCGATGATCAAGGAACATACTATAAACATTGATTAAATAAGGTTTGTGAATCACGATGAAATGGTAGCTAGGATGTACGTATAGATAATAAAAAAGTTTTTTTTCCTTTTCGTTTTTTCTTCTTGTCTTTTTAAAATCCACGTGTTTTGTTACCATTGCAATTGGAAAGTAATTTCAGTAAGATTTTCCTTCGATTCCGCAAGTTTCTTCTCCGGTGCTTGACCTTAATAAGTATTATTCTTAATCATGATAGCCATTGGAGATTAAAAACCCATTTTTTATATTAATTTTCGACTTTTGCCCCCATTAAAGCCGTTGTTTTTTTATGTAAACTACATGTATTCTCATTCGATTTAACGATCTGTAACTAATTCTGCTCGAGGTTTGGTTACAATTGGTTGTTAATGATCTATACCTAGCCATTATAATAAAAAAATCAAGTCACATTAAAAAAAAAAGATAAAAGATAAATGTAGAAACAAATTAGTGAAGCGATTAGCAAGATTGTTCTTTCCAAGTATATGAGTCATTTACTCTTTTTTAAGAGTGTAAATAAATCAAGTTACTCGTGAATTATTCTAGTTTGACTTAATGAGTATTTGAGTTTGACTCGTTTATTTTTAAACCGAACTTGAGCTGGAATTATTCAAGTAACGAGTCAAACTAAGTTCGAAAATTTTAATACTTAACTAATTAATCCTATGTTTCATGAGAGAACCAAGCAAATCAAGATTGACAATTATTTGATCCAAGAGAGGCTTCAAGTTGGAATTCTGAAGACCTTGTATGTTTTTCATCTCAAAACCAACTAGCATTTACTTAACTTACTAAGCTATTGTTTCCAACACTGTTTGCACACTTAGCAAGGTGGGTGTCTAAAATAAATTATAAGGAAATCCGAGTACTATTTTAAGAAATCTTTAGGTGAAATTTGTCTTTAAATGTCATTAAAATATTGGAATATTTTTTTAAAAAATCATTGCAAATGCACCCTATTACTTTTTTAATCTAAATGTAGAAAAATGGTTTTTTTTTTAAAAAAATAAAACTATATATTAATTCATGAGCATCGTTTTTTGTTATTTGCATCACATGTATAAATATTAATCATGAAGGTAAATGGGATTCCAAAGTCCGAGTAATGATTCCCAAAAAATCCTTAGGAGAGGCATTTCAAAAGAAAAAAAAAATCAATGCACAGAGTTTTTGTTTACTTTTTAAACAAGAAAAAAGAACAATTTTATGAAATAAAATTGATAAAAACTAATTTTGATTGTAATAATATAAATTAATTGAATTATTTTTAAATATCAAATTAAGAAGGCAAACGTAATGGATAACATATGTTTAATTGGCTTTTTTTTTTTTTAAGGATGCTACTTCCGAATCCAAACTTTGACTAACTTCTTGAAGCACAACATGTTTGGGCATATCAAATTAAGGCCATTTTTATCAAATTGATCCAATTCTTTATGTAGATCTTCATAAAAATTGCCGCTGCTCAAGTCAAGAGAGAATAGAAATAAGAAATTTTCTAAATGTGGAGGGATAACTCCTATAAGATTCATGTTTGAGAGAGTGAAGGATGTCACTCTTCCGTGCTTGACACCACAAGAAACATCAACTCAATTGAAAACATAGCTGGAGGCTGTCCAAAACATTGTGAGAATCAAGGATATGATTTTAAAATTCGATCAATGCAAATTGATTAGTGATAAAGATTTCTCACAATCATAGCTAAGCTAGCAATGAAACATTGCATACACAAAATTGAAAGAAAATGGAAGTATATATTGTTCATGATTGTGGGATGCATATCAAGATCAGAGTTTGAAAGAGAGGAACCTAACTGATGAAATGGTAGCTAGGATGATCAAGGAACAGACTACAACCTTGCTTAAATAGGGTTTGTATGCATTGATCAGAGTTCGAAAATTTCATGTTTTTTGCATTGAGCTTGAGTTTGCTTCAGAGTTCGAAAATTAAAATAAATCCCATCATTAGTTCTTAGCCACCTATAATATTCTGTTTTTATGCTTGACTTAAGAAACTTGATTTATATAAAATATCATTTTTTTCTTCAACCAATTTTGTTGTTCTAGAATTTCAATAATTTTTAACATATTCTCTAAAAAGGACTAATAAAAAATTAGACAAATTTTTAGGCTCTTTTAGTCATATTCACCAATAATCCATAAACAAAAGCACAATTTTATTTGTTATAGTGCGAGTTGAAGCTATTAAAAATCATGATATTTGGATTGAATTTTTATAAGATGTCAAGGTTTATTTCAAAACACATCAAAAATTATGATACAATTTTTTTTCTCTTTTATTCTCAAAAAAGAACAATTTTTTTTAGAATTGTTTGGTGTAGAAAATAGTGAGTAAAAAATTATATATTTCTTTCACTTGTTAAAGGTGTTTCATGATTTGAAATCACAAATATAAAATGTTTTAAAACAAGACTTCATTGTTTCAGTGGGCTATTGGATTCAATTCTTGCTTCATGGCAGGCACATTGATTGGGACCAAATAAACTTTAAAAAATTGACATTTTACATTTACACGCATTTGAAACTAATTTGAAACTAATTCTTTTTAAGACGACTTTCATGAAATTAGCATTTCAGACTAAGTTAACGATTTCATCTTTCCTGGTGATCTTTTGAAAATCTTTGCGCTTTGCCCCTTACCGACTAAATTAAATAAATAGAACTTTACGTACCAATTCATTTGACATTTATAACACCAATCTTCCATGATGAGAAAAAGCTTTTCTTTTATAAACTTAAAATCTTCCTTTCGACAGGTCTTTGGGTTTGAAAAGGCTACCTTGTCATTGGGATTAATTGCATATTAATTAAATGTATATTCAGTAGGGGATTTAAACAGGGTTTCACCCCATTTACTTCATCTTTTCAGCAACTTTTTGTTTGAACATGAATGTATTTTCTTTAGTCCTTTCTCTTTTTCACTTTCACTGTGTGTTGTTTGAATTTGTTGTTGGAGACTACTTACTTATTTGTTATTGAAAATTTAAAGTTAAAATTATTCATAGTCAAATATTCATTACGAAATTTGCATTTACCTAGTTATTTCTAATAACAAATTATAAAATTATATGTTATATTTACACAATTATAATTTATTTTTTATTTGATTTAATTCATTAATTTATGTATACAATATAATATAATTATTTTTTTCTTGCATTGATAATTTCATAATAAAACACAAATAATAAAACAAAATTCCGATTATTGCAAAAATTCCGTGGTGATAGAACCAAGCCCATCGATAACTAAACCAGATGCATTGACATATTCAAAATCCAGTTCAAGATTCGATTCATTGATCTAGGCCCCGGATAGGTCTACTTTGCTATTAAAAATATTAAAATATTTAATCCAAACAGAATTAATATTTTACTATAAAATAGATGAGAATATCGTGGTTACACCAAAAAATATTAAATATTAACAAATCTATTTTATATTAGCATTTGACTATTTTTAATATATTTTAAAATAAATTTAAATAAAAAAGAATCATTTATTAATAAAATAATAATTAGTAATTTGAATTAAACCATAGCTTGGGTCTTGGAATTTCTATTCAAGGCCCGTCCCATGAGCCTCACGGGCAGCACATGGATAAATCGAGTTAGAACTTAGAACCTATATCCAATGTCTTGGGTTTTTTAATACCTTAAAGCTTAAATTAATACCTTCGTCGATTTGATTGCGATGGAAAACCATTTTTCTTACCCAAAACAATACGTTACACCGCATTGATATGATTAAAAGACAATTTTTCTTTTTTTATTATTCACAACTTGTAGCTTTGAAAGATTTTGGTTGACTCAAGTCTTTTAGGATCAAATTCTACCATTTTCCCCAACAAAGAAGTTCAATTCGCTGCACAGTATGGCACTCCTGTCAATTCAGTTGTTCCTAATAGAGCACTTCGTGGTTATAGAATTCCACCAATTATCGACAAAAGAAAAAATCTATTGAGGAGTTTTCCACAAATGCACATGTGCCTCCTAGATTAATGCCACTTTTGCAATTATCATGAAAAATCGAGCCAGACTTGATTGGTACTTTAAATATTAGACCCGGGTATCACGGTATCACTCGCTCAAATCCGCCCATTAAGATCTGATTTTGAAAAGATTGAGTAATTAATTAATCGTTGAAAATGTTTTTGCTTGTTTCATGGAAAATTAATGTAAAACTATTCTTACTTAGAACCTAAGGCTTGTATGCGTACTATTTGAGTGAAACGCTCCAAGGTTATATAAAGAGAATTTATATAACCAGAGAAAGCAGGATAAATGTTGGTTTCGAAGGATAAGGATGTATTTGACAAGAACAAACGAATATTGAGCAAAGTATGAGTAAGCAAAGAAAAAGGACAGAAGAAAGAATATTGGCTAAGAATTCAAAGGATCTTCTTGATTGATAAAAACTCAATTTGCAACACTATAAATAGATAAACTGAAATGAAAGCCACACCCCCATGTTCTCACTTCATGGGATGATATTCACCCACTAAGTACACAAACATAAAGTGGGTTAGTGGGAACTTAACTCCTAAAATCTAGAAACCACTCTTCCATGTTATACACATAGTGGAAGACTTATTCAACTTAAACTAATAATTGTTTGCATCAATTTTTAACAATAAAATCCTTCTACAAACTAAAGTATAGCTGAAATAATCGGCTAAACATGAAAACAAAAGACTTAAGTCACTCCAACCAAAATTTAAAATATTTAAATTCGATTTGATTCGTCATTTAAATATAACTTCTGTCATTATTTAAATATAATTTGAGCTCAACTCAAAATTAAACAATTCTACTTTCAATAGACATCGAATCAAATTCGAATAACTTACACGTAATTTGATTTGTTTACATCTTCAAATATTAACTTCCTTTTAATAAGAGACAATAAAGCCTCATTTTGTCATTGTATTTTTTAAGTTTCCGTAAAATGTCATCCTCAGAGGCGCCAATAGAAACTTACAAATAGATCACGGGGAGACATACAAATGCCTCTTAAACTAAAATCCGCCAATGCTCAATAGAGACTTAATTTGTCGTAATAATCTTTGGAGATAGCATCATATAATGTTACCTCATTCATCGCAACGAATTTAATTTCTCAGAAAAATGAGTAAGACCATTAAGAAAGATTAATAATAGTGCCAACAAAGATATGAAACAGGCTTGCTGCTGAACCGTCGGATTAAGAAGCAAAAAATCATTTCAATTTCAACCATGATATTATATCGTGCGGCAAGCTCCGCCTCTTTTATATTTTGTGTTTACACTTGTTAGACACCTGAGTGTCAAAGAGTCTCATCGCTCATCGGCAATTTCAAAAGTGTAAAGAATTTCACATTTCTCTTAACATTCTTCTCGATTTTAGGAAGGAATTTTTATTTTGTATTTAAATAAGTTTTTAAAAAAATTACGTGCTCATTCGAATTCAATTTTAAGTGCATATTGTTTTGTTCATTTTTTTCCTGTCTCATCATTTATTTTCTTTTACGTTTTAAAAAAAAGCAAAATATACCAAATATGCAGGAAATGCAGGCTATTTTGTAATTTTTATAAGATGTCAAGTTTTATTTCAGGACGCATCGCAAATGCAATTTGTTTTCTTTTATTCTCAAACATAAACAAGTTTTTAGGACCCAAAAATTGTGGTTCAGTTGGCAACACAGACTGAGTTTGTGAGAAGAGCTCTCGGATTCGACTCTCACTAAACACATCTTTGGGGAGGGGTGAAGAACCTTAATTGTGACTAAATCCCGAACAAGATTAATCTCATACCATTAAAACGAATGAAGATACTTGTGATCTAAAAAAAAAGAAACAAGTTTTTAGACTAGTTTGGTGTAAAAAATGTAGTAAATAATTATATATTTCTTCCCCTTTATTAAAGGTGTTTCATGATTTGAAATAGTAGATATAAAGTGCCTTAAAACAAGACTTCGATGTTTCAGTGAGCTATTAATTGAATTCTTACTTTGTAGCACATTGATTGGGACCAAATAAACTTCTAAAAAAAAGGACATTTTACATTTACACGCATTTAAAATCCTTGCGCTTTGCCTCCACCGACTAAAATAAATAAATATTACCTTACATGCCAATTCTTTACGGTTATCATTTGACATCTATTGCACTAATCTTCCATGATGCGAAAAGGCTTTCTTTTACCAACTTAAACGGGTCGTTGGGAATAATTGGAAATTAATAAAATATATTCGGTAAGAGAAATACACAGGGTTTCTCCCTCATTTCCTTCCTCTTTTCAGCAATTTTTGTTTGAATTTGAATTTTTTTAGTCCTTCCACTTTTTCACTTTTACTGTGTGTTGTTTGAATTTATTGTTGGAGACTGTGTTTATTTATTTATTATTGAAAATTTAAAGTTAAAATTATTTATAGTTAAATATCGATTACGAAATTTGCATTTACCCAATTATTTCTAGTAACAATATTATAAAATTATATGATGTATTTTTTACACTTCTTAGAATTGTTTTACATTATATGATGTATTTACCCAATTATGATTTATTTTTTATTAGATTTAATTCATTAATTTTATGTATACAATATAATATAATTATGTTTTCTTGTATTGGGAATTTCATAATAAAACACAAATAATAAAACAAGATGTTGATCATTGCAAAAATTCCATAGTTACAGAACCAAGCCCATTGATCATCAAGTAAACCAAATCCGCTGGCACCTTCAAAATCTTGTTCAAGATTCGATTCAACGATCTAGGCGCCGGATAGGTCTGCTTTATTATTAAAAATATTAAAATATTAACAAATCTTTTTTATATTAGTATTTGATTGTTTTTAATATATTTTAAAATTAAATTTAAATAAAAAAGTATCATTTATTAATAAAATAATAATTATTAATTCAAATTGAACCATAACTTTTTTTAAAGAATATATTCTCATTCAAAATTATAATCATAATCAAGATATTATATTAGATTAATAAATAAACTAGTAAATATAATAACAATAACAAATTATACAAATAATAACAAACTAAAAAAATTTTACTTAGTGAAACTCACGACTAAGATCTCAAATATCAAAATCTCCCCTTTTCCATCAAACCAAGACCTCCTCTTTACCATCAAACCAAAACCTTATCAAAGAATTGAACCATAACTTGGGTCTTCAAATACCTCATCAGAGAATTTGAACCATAACTTAGGTCTTCAAATTTCTATTCAAAGCTCTCATATTTTATTTATTTCATCCTTAAAATTTATATTCAAAAATCTACTTAAACATTTAATAAAATAATAAAGATATTTATTTAATTAATTAATTTATCCAAAATTTCTCCTTTTTTTTTCCATTTTTTGCTTGTTTTTCTTTTTTTTAATTGTTTTTATTCAAGAAAAACTATAATTTTGATAAAATAATATTTTCTTGAATAATTTTTTAAATCATTTTTAGAAAATAAATTCTCAAACATAAAAATTATTATAAAATATATTTTTTAACTAGTTTTTTCTTACGTTTAAATTTTTATTGTTTCTTTCTAAATTTTTTTTACTGAAAAAAAAGAAAAGAAAAATAACTATTAACCATAAAATTATTAGAAATTATATATTTTTAATTAATAACATTTAAAATATTAAATTTAACTTGTATTTTTTCTTCTTTTTTTTGTTTTCTTTATTCCTTCTAATTGACAAAAAAAAAAAGATAAGGAAACCATAAAAATAAAGAAAAATATTTGAGAATTTTCTTTTGGAAAAATGAATGTAATTAAAAAAATTAACTTATTTCCTAAAAAAACTCAATTTTTTAAAAATAAATATATTTAATTTACAATTAAAAAATTATTTTAAATTTAAATCATATAAAAGAAATAAAAACAAAAAGGAAAGAAAAGAAAAAAAGTGAAAAAATACAACGATTTTTTATAAAAAATCATTTTTTAACAAAATAATTTTTTTTGAAAACGTACTATAAATTTTTAAAAGTAATTTTTATTAAAAAATCAACTAATAAATTTGACTATTAATTATATTATTATAAATAATATTTAAATTTGTCAATATAAATTATGTTAGTTTAAAAAGAATATTAAAAAAATCATTGTATACTACTTTTAATTTTATACATAGCAAATACAGGGAAAGACGAACAATCATTCTATTTTATCTTTAATCCTTTAACAGATCAAACATAAGATGAGATGATATAATTTAATCTTATCCTATTCATAATCTTATATTATTTTATTCTATTATCATTTTATGCACTAAATATGACCTAAGTATATTAAACTTCTAAAAAACATATTATAATTTACTAACTTAAACTAAACTATAAACTTTAACAGCGCCTAATATAATATTCTAACCTATTTTAATCAAGTAGCCTAAACTACTAATAACCTGACAAAATACAAAAACTAAACCTGCTTCACTCTTTTGCACTAAAAGCTAGCCACTTACAGCAGCCATTCTCGCCTGAGCAATCTCATGCCGCGCACATGCCATGCTTCAGCCCTCACCAACACAGCAGCTGCCGAACCCAGCAGCCTTCACATCTCTGCCATGCGTCCACCTGTTCTGCACCGCTCCACTGCACATAGCAAAAACCCAGTGACCAGCTTGTTCATGGGCCGAATACACGCCTCACTAACCCGTGCCGCACGCAAGCCGCAAGCCCAAGCAGCAGTTTACGCGTCCACTGCAGCGCCTCCCTCAAGCGTCCAGCAGCTGTACGCCAATGCACACACAGGAAACCGAGCAGCAAACTTCTAATGCAGAAGACTAATCCTAATAACTTAATATAGTTGAGCAGGGTTTCAAATAGGGATCGTTATCTTGCGGTAGCAGCAGTGGCCGCCACCGCTGTTGAGGAAAAAACGGGTGTGAATATCAATCACACCCGTAACGGCCGATAACAGCCGATAGCGGCAATAACGGCTGCTATCGGCCGCTATTGGCGTCTATCGCCCCTTATTGGCGCTACCGTTGAAATTGGGTATTAAAAAACAAATTCAGAATCAACAAAAAGATTCCACCAGAAGACTGATCAACACAAATCCAAAACAAACCCCTAGCTTCACACAATCATAATTTCAGTCTCAATCAACAGCAATTCTCAAGAAACAACACCACAACAGAACAATTAGCTTAAGTTTTGATATTTGAAAGTAATTAAGAAATTTATTTAAAACGTAAAATCATTTACCTTTTCAAGTAGATCTGCCTCAAGGAAGGGGATTTGTCCAAAGGGAAGGGGATTCTGTCATGGTTGTTAACTTTTTGGCTGCTGGTTAGTAAGAGGCTGAGAGGGCTCTGTTTTGTAGTCTTATTCTGTAGAAGCAGAGTAGAAAAAGACTGAGAAGAAAGGAAGGCACTAGGCGGAGCCGCAGTGGAGTGGTGGAGGCGTGGCCTGGCGTGGGGCTGTGGGCATCGTGGCTATCTGTCGAGCGGAATCTGGGTTGCTGAGTCGCTGTCGCAGGCTACAGTGCTGAGAGTGTAGAGCCGATGACTATGCATCTGGCCTTTTAGAGAGAGTAGAGACTATGTCTATAAGGGAGAAAAAGAAAGCCAGAATGAAGAGATGTGAGTGGGATGCAGAAATGAGAAGAGTGATGAATGGTAAAGATTAGAGTGGTCGGCTGAGATTTTTGCGTTTTTTTTTTATTAAATGTATATCAGACAATAGTGAATTAAATCTGAAATTAAATTATAAATGTAATTTTTAAGTTGAATTTTTATTGTAATTAAATATATGGTATTAAATATAATTATAACTCGAAAGAAAAAGATAACATTGACATTTAATAATATAAATGATATAATTAATTTAGATGAAAAAAGATTTGATAAATTTTGGATGAAAATTTCTTTAATAATTTAAATGAGAAAAAATTAATACATTGATTTTTATTAATGCAAAATTATTTATCTTTAGTCTCATCATTTGTTAGTTTTCAATTACCACAAATGATTTTCTATACATGAATGCTTTATTATAATTCAAAAAAATTATAACATTTTTTTCACATAAATAATTGACTTAATATATCATAAATTACTTTAAAAATTATAAAATAAGACTTTTTATAATTATAGTTATAATTATTACATTTTGTTTTAAAATTGTGTGAAATTTAAAAAATTTACAACCGCAATGTGACGCCCCGGGGTGCACCCGCTGGTCCACCGACCCGAGCCACCGCCCCAGGCGGGTCACTCATCCGTATTGTCCGCTCTGGGGTGCACCACACAGGCCACCGCCCCTCACGGATTTATCGGAAATAAATTCTCAATTCGCGTCCCCCAGGAGGTTCGAACTTAGGACCCTTAAGTACCTAGTTCTTACACTCCTGGTACCATTGTACCATTGAATGGTACCAGGAGTGTAAGAACTAGGTACTTAAGGGTCCTAAGTTCGAACCTCCTGGGGGACGCGAATTGAAAATTTATTTCCGATAAATCCGTGAGGGGCGGTGGCCTGTGTGGTGCACCCCAGAGCGGACAATACGGATGAGTGACCCGCCTGGGGCGGTGGCTCGGGTCGGTGGACCAGCGGGTGCACCCCGGGGCGTCACAATAAAACGCGCGTTTTATTGTGACGACTCGGGTGCACCCACAGGCCACCGCCTGAGCTCACTCAACCGTACTGTCCGCTTTGGAGTATCATATTAGGGCCCCGCACGGATTTCTTTCGCGTCCGCCGCTACTCGAACCCTTGACATCCAAGCGATTCGAGTAATGACTAACCATTGGACCTATCTAATGGTTAGTCGTTACTCGAATCGCTTGGATGTCAAGGGTTCGAGTAGCGGCGGACGCGAAAGAAATCTGTGCGGGGCCCTGATATGATACCCCAAAGCGGACAGTACGGTTGAGTGAGTGGGCCCTGGCTTCGGCCCTCGGTCTGAAAACCGTGACATGATACCCCTCACAATAAAACGCGTGTTTTATTGTGAGGGGTATCATGTCACGGTTTTCAGACCGAGGGCCGAAGCCAGGGCCCACTCACTCAACCGTACTGTCCGCTTTGGGGTATCATATCAGGGCCCCGCACGGATTTCTTTCGCCGCGTTTTATTGTGAGGGGTATCATGTCACGGTTTTCAGACCGAGGGCCGAAGCCAGGGCCCACTCACTCAACCGTACTGTCCGCTTTGGGGTATCATATCAGGGCCCCGCATGGATTTCTTTCGCGTCCGTCGCTACTCGAACCCTTGACATCCAAGCGATTCGAGTAACGACTAACCATGGCTTCGGCCCTCGGTCTGAAAACCGTGACATGATACCCCTCACACGCAATGACTGCAATAACCACGATGATATCCGTTATGTCCGTAATCGCGATAAACGTAACACGACAAAAAAAGTAATTGCGACCGCAATTTAAATTTTTGTACTTGAGTAATTAATAAAAGGGCTATAAATAAAGCTTGAGATCATGCAGAAGATTGTTAGGCAAGAGATTTAATATGCAAAACTATAAGTAAGAAAAACATGAATGCAGAGCACAGAATTTTAAAGGTGCCGAATGTGAAAATAAATTGAAGAATTTAGTTCAAACTTAATGTAAAACCAAAATATATTATATTAATAATGACCATAAAGTACCAAAGCTGTAAAGTAGAAGTCTTGACGAAAACAGTGGAGTAAATTAATACAGAAATCAGTGCAATGAAACAGAAGAAGTGCAAAAAGGAAAAACCGAAAGAATAGAAGGAAAACTTGCTGCCTGTCACGCAGCAAGTTATTTCCCTTTAATCCTTAAACTAAAGCAGTGAAAATAATTGCTTAATCTACTCCTCAACCAAAGGAAACCGTGAAGACAATTGCAGAAAGTAGGGAAGAAGACAAGCTGCTGTCACCAACCCCTCGCCACCCTCTTTTAAAACCTAAATTGAAGCTAAAAAAACGCAGTGTTTAAAACAACTCAATGGCAATAAACAAAAGCTGAAGAAAATTGGTGAAGAAGAATTGTATCACGCCATCTCCTCCACACCTCTCAACGGCAACATCTCTTCCTTGTATATGTTAGGGCGCTTCAAGGGAGTTGACAGCACATTTCTGTTGGGCTAGACTTCCTTTCTTGGGCTTGTTGAAGCTAGATTTAATAAAGAATGTGTTTTGGGCTTGCATGAAAAAATATTAAGGTTTGTGAGTTGGATTGAATTGTTTTAATAGCATATGGTTTTAGTATTTAAGATGGGTTACTGCTTTAATTTAAGGGGTGATGGAAGGGTTTAGCTTGGGGTGGGTTTAATGTGTGGTTATTGGGTTTTGGGATTTAGGCATAAAGGGTTTAAAATAGGCATAGGGTTGACAAATAAGTATAGAAATAGGGTTTGGAATTTTGAAATTATTTTACTTATATAATTTTTAAGAATTTAGAAGGTGAAGGTTTTAGGCTTAAAATTTGGTTTAAGGTTTGAAAAAAAGCTAACTTTAGGATTTAGATATAAGGTTAAGGTGAAGGTTTAAACATCAAATCCAATTATTTTTCTTTGATTTTCTTGTTAAATTCTTGATTTCCTTATTATTTTCAAATTTCTTTCACATAAAGACAATTTAATTAAATTTGGAAGAAATTACATTAAAATTCTAAATTTTAATTAAATTTTGTGCAATAAAATACTCTAAAAATATATATATTTTAGAGACTTATCACTTCCTGTTTTGGCTGGTCTACCATTCTTCCTCATGATGAGGCCAAGTTATTTAGGAGCTTTTCAGAATGTGAGGACCATGCCACATTACTTAGTATCGAGCATATAAAGCATTAACTGGGAAAAAACTTCAGTAACTGCATACAAAGAAGGTTGAGTGTTTCACAGAAAAGGAAGGATGGTGTTAAATCTTGAAAGAAGGTTGATGATCTGAATAGAGATAATGAGGAGTTGAATCTTGAGTTGATTTGACTCAAAGTTGAACTAGATGAAGAGAAGGCCAAGACATCTTTGTTAAAATAGTATAAGGAGGCATTTAATTCGGCTTCTGCTGAGTTGAACTCCCTACTGGTCGAACACCAATCCCTTGGTCAGTTGATTAATGCTATTTATGCAAAGCACATTCACCAAAGGTTAAGATCATGGGTCTACACAATAAACTGTAACCTTTTTCTATTAACCAATAAGAGCGAGTCAATATCTGTGCTGAGACGATAAGAGAACACTGCTTGTCTGAAGATGATCTACAATCTTTCCTCATAATGAGGCTAGATTATTTAGGAGCTTCCATGAGGACGAAGACATAGTTCATTTAGAAATGATGAGTGTAAGTTGAAAATCATCTATTTCACATTCACGTAAATGTCTTGTGAGTTTTTTTTACTCATTTTACTTGTTTGTAGGCCACATAACAAACAATTGTTATTAATGCTTAGCATCAAGTGTTTAAGGTGGAAGCCGTAAAAGAACTCGAGCAGCTGGAGTTACTTAATCTTAAAGAAAATTTTGAGATGAAAAAGGCAAAGACTACCTCTTCAAAGCACTACTAGGATGTATTTTCCTCCACTTCAATTGTTGACAATAAGAGAACACTACTTGTCTGAAGATGATCTACAATCTTTCCTCATGATAAGGCTAGATTATTTAGGTGCTTCCATGAGGACGAAGCCATAGTTCATTTAGAAATGATGAGTGTAAGTTTCAAATCATCTATTTCACATTCACGTAAATGTCTTGTGAGTTTTTTTAACTCGTTTTGCTTGTTTGTAGGAAGCGTAACAAACAATTGCTATTAATGCTAAGCATCGAGTGTTTAAGGTGCAAGCCGTAAAAGAACTCGAGCAGCTGGAGTTACTTAATCTTAAAGATGATATTGAGATGAAAAAGGCAAAGACTGCCTCTTCAAAGCACTACTAGGATGCATTTTCCTCCACTTCAATTGTGTTGTACGCTCTTTAGGTAAAGTATGCCACTCTTTTCTCCAAAGTCAAGGTCCTAGCTGACCAAAACCAAGAGCTATGGGAGAAATTACAAGATTACAAAGCTAACCGAAGCCTTCTCTTAGCCCAGAATAATGAGACCAAATCTGGGTTAAGGCCACAAAAGAGTATCATTTTTTCAAGAAGTGCCACGAAATGAGGCTTAAATATGGTTTCTTCCTAACACACTCCTGACTGGACAAAGCTTGATCCAAATGCTGATGGTTTGAAATCTTTTTTAAGAAGAGACACTTCTGAAGATCTATTTAAACCCATCAGCCTTTGAAAGCCTTTTCATCGACTCAAAGTGGTCAAGGTTCTCACAAGCTTGGATGAAGATGACTTAGATAATTTAGGGGCCAACTTTTCTATGGATCAAGCTCCTAACATAATAGTACTTTTGGACACACATGCCTAGGTACCTATTAGCATGGATGCTCCTCCTACTGTTGTCAATCTAGAAGATACTCATTGCAATATAACTTTTAGAGTTGAATGAATGAAAAATTCCACTTTTTGCTTTAATTTTTCATGCTTTAATTTGTATGTATGTACAAAGTAAGTGCTCCTCAATTCTTTGTGAAAGAGCTCAATCTTTTAAAAAGAATTCTTTGGCAACTACACATTTACCTTGCATTTATTTAAACTCATCTGATGTAATAATCAAATTTACCTCATGCACTTTTTACTTCAAGTCCTTACATTTCACATATGTGGCTTACATCTCACATGTGTGGCTTACATCACACATTTTTGCTTTAAGTCTTTAAATTTCTCATATGTGGCTTACTCACGCATTTTTTGCTTTAGGCACTTTACTTTATTTGTAACTTACTTTGCCCACTTTTCGTTTCAAGCCTTTAAATTTCCCATGTATGACTTTCTCACTCATTTTTCGCTTTAGGCCCTTTACTTTATGCGTGGTTTACCTCGTGCATTTTTCACTTCAAGCCCTTAAATTCCTCATGTGTGCCTTACTCGTGCATTTTTCACTTTAGGCCCTTTTCTTCGAATGTGTGGCTTACTTCGCGCATTTTTCGCTTCAAGCCTTTAAATTTTTCATGTGTGGCTTTCTTGCGCATTTTTTGCTTTCACACATGACTTACTTCGCGCACTTTTCACTTTAAGTCCATGAGTAGCCTACTTCGCATATTTTTTACTTTAGGCTTTCGTATTATATGTGCATGGCTTACATCGTGCATTTTTTTGCTTCAGGCCCTTGCACATTTGTCATGAGTTCTTTATTGCTGTCACAAAACTTTTTAAGTATCATCAATCATAATTATAATTTGAGAATTCTTTGATTACTCTACCAAATGCATGACGACATAAGAGTATAATAAATAGAATATAAATTTGTCTAATAAACACATGAATTATCTAATCACGAAAACACATAAGCACATGGCACTATCATTTTTCTAACTTAATATAGACTCTCCATATCTTCAATAGGCTGTAGCTTGGTCACAGCTGTTCCGTGACACTAAAGGTATCATTCCAATCAATTTTCTTATTCTTAGTAAACGTGATATAATGTGCTCTTACCTGTTTTTGATTGCCCCTAAGACAATCCAATTGCAATTTACGTGAAGGTTGTGAGTCAAAAGGATGAGCCTTATCACAAGGCAAATGTCACAATTGTGTATCACAGATACCCTAGCCAAATACTGAACGCAAAAAATAAAGGAAGAAAGGTAATTCAAAAAGATTTTGGTGCTATTCCATTCTACTACTTATCTATTATATGGAAAAATTGATTATCACCATGCCTATCAAACTTCACCAACATTGAAGTGTATTTGGATGAAAATACTATAGTAAAGATTTATCCAGCAACTTCTAGTATGGCTTTACCTCTACTATGCGAACCCTGTTACACAGGGTCACTTGAAGAGTGAGCCCTATTGGCATGAGAGGTTGAGACTGTGGACCCCATCGGCAAAGGTGGCTTGGAGTATGTGCCACATCACCTAAAGTGACAAAAAGTGTAGGCCTTGTTGGCCTGAGGCTATTAGGAGTGTGGGCCCAATCAACTAGAGGTGGTCGAATGTGTCGGCCTCGTAACTCGAATTAATTGGTAATGTGGGATCGTAGTGTTGTTATGTTCATCAGTAGTCGATGGTGAGGTGTTTTGCTATCAACCTTTGTCGCCTTACACTATCACCAGCTAACACCCTAAGTCACCCTATTGCCAACTAGCACTTTAAGTCATTTACCTTCAATTAGTACTCTGAGTTAGCTAAAGACACCCTATCGTCATCTAACACTTCGAATCACCCAAAGGCACCCTACTGTCAACTAAGACCTTGAGTCAGCATAAGGTACCCTAAAGCAATTTTGCTGCCAACTAGCACCCTAAGTCACCTTGAGACACATAAGGTCTTATGTTGTACCCAGAGTCACCTTCAGACAATCTGTCGCATGCCTGCCAGTCATTGCACCCTACCGCATGCCTACCACATGCCTACCACACATTGAGGCACTTTGTTGCATTCTTGTCGCATGTTGAGGTACTCTGTCGCATGTTGCACCTGCCACCAGCCTACCGCATGCCTAACGCTTGCTTAGGCACCCTGAGGCACTCTGTCGTCTGCCTGTCGTGCGTTGCACCTTACTACACGCCTGCCCCGTGCCTATCACATACCTGCTTGCCTATCACGCATTACACCCTACTACACGCTTGCTGCGCATTACACCCTACTGCACGCTTGCCACGCATTATACCCTATTGGACGATTGTCGCACGCTTGTCGCACGCCTACCAATCGTCTCACCATAATACTTATAACCTATTTATAAGAGTTATTTAGAGCGTAATTACCTTTAAGACCCAAAGCTTCAATGGTCACTTAATAAATCTTTCATGGTCTTCTTAAGTTATCTTTTTTTTTGGGTTCAGTTTATCCTTAGGCTCAATGACATTAAATCTGACTAATGCTCTTCCTCCTTAACCTAGTGTTCTGCTGGATATGAAAATTAGATACTGTAAAAAAGTGGGAAATATAGAATGAAAAAAGGTTTCTATTAATTTATCCATTTATTACTTTGTCTCTGTTTATATGTTCGACAGTAGCCGACTCTTTTTTATCTTTTTTCCTCATCGGCAAATGTATTGCCACTTCTAGATTTTATTTGTTTTTAATCTTAAGAAGGTTCTCCTCGAGTCGACTGAGGTTGTCTTGTTTCTTCAAAATGCATCACTCCACCACTCGTATAAAGCGGTTGAAATTGTTGAGAACTCTTCATTTCACTAGTAGGTTGTAGAAAAGTCTGACTCTTAACGGCTTCAGTAAATTGAGCTTGTTGAGAATGCCTCGTTCCACCACTTATGGATTGCATCGATTGATTAATTAGACTCTAATCGGTTTCATTCAATTGAGATTTGCTTGCTTGTTGGACCCCATCTTGAATCTGTTCATATGATGGAAATGGAGATCGGTTTGTTTGTTGAGAGTGACTCCTTACACCACTTAGCCACAAAATGGGGCTCATTTGATAACTCGAACTCTGATAAGCTTGATTTGGCATGGATCTGTTGTTCATTTGCGCTGCCAAAAACGAAGTGGAAGCCATTGCAGCTGAACTCTCCATGTTTTTTGGATTTGAAAGCTGGGTTTGGTGCATGTTTAACTGCTGTTCACTGCAACAACATGAAAGATTGAGAAAAGAAAAATCCAAAACTCAGAACTAGTAAATTTCCTCATTTATGTCCAAAGAGAAGCATGAAATTTAGCTTCCGATCTTGTAGTCAACAAAATTCAACACTAATCCAATGTTGGTTGACTTTTCTTCTTAAAAGTAAACTGATTTCCACTACAAAAATAATATTTTTTTCCAAAAGATTTCTCATTAGATTTTTTTAAAACTTCTTTTTTTTTTGCTTTCTAAATTTATTGCACGAAATTGCTGCCTTGAGTCTTCTTTTGACTTATTTTTGGTTTTGTTATTACACAAGTCTTTTCATAAATATCAAACTATGCATCGACAATTCTGAAACAAATAAAAATTAGTTTTAAATATAGACAGTAATGATTTTAATTAATAAAAGTTTAAAAAATAAAATAGAATTAAAAAAATTATTTTGAAATACATATTGACTAATGTATTGAAAAATTTGATGCATATACAAATTTACATAAATCAAAAAATAATTTGAAATTGAATACTAATTAAAAAATTATAAAAAAAATTAAATATTACAAATCTTAATATATTTAAATAGCTACAAATTTAATAAAAATAATTGTTACTCATTAATCATTAATAAATTATGTTGCATATTTTAAATTGATTTATTTTTAAAATTTGAATTTAAATGATTCTAAATTAATCTTATAAAATTAATTAATGTTGAAAACTTTAACTTATAGGGTTTTTTTAATACTTCATTACTTAAAGCAACTGTTTATTACAATCCTTCTGGATAATGTCCTCTATAATTGGACATTCCTCAATCCAATGAAGATCAATTCTTGAAACAATGGCATATCTAGCTAAATAGTGCGCTGCTTGGTTTTCATCTCTTCCCACATGCTTTACCACAACATTTGTAATCCACCCTGTAAAGTTCTAGCCTCTTCCACCAAATTGCCAATAACGAATGGGTCATGCTCCCTCGACGAAATGGCTTTTACAACCTCCATGGAGTCTCCTTCCAGCATGATTGAACTAAAACCCAGGTCTCGTGCTACATCCAATGCTCTCAAAGCCGCTCAAGTTTCAATTATTGCAGGATCATTCACTCTATCAACCACCATAGAAGAAGCTGCAAATAGTAAACCCTCAATGTCATGAATCCAAATTCCTATTCCACCTAAATCTTTCTCAGATCTCAATGCACCAGCAAAGTTGACTTTTAAATAACCTGCAGATGGAGCTGTCCATTTACGAGGAGGTGAATCACGTGGTCAATAATTTAAACTTTTATTTCTTAATGTACTGCGCTTGTAAACTTATTTCCCAACATATAATATTTTTTAACATGTCATTGCCATGTCATATTTTTAATATATCATTATATTATTTAAAAATATATACATGTAAATTAGTCAAATAGCCTTAAAAGAATACCTTTTTTTCATCTTTCTACATTCTCCCATATAGTTAGTAACAGAGTTTAGTTACAGTTCCCAATCCAAGTCTCTGTTTTTTCTTCTACCTATACGTCTGTAGCAATCTTGTTGGAACCCATTCCACTCTTTCTTACTTGCAAGGAAACTTGTAGTTAAGGGAGAGTCTTTATAGTTTCCTATTCAATTGAAGAAAAAAAAAAATCTTTCTTGACCACTAATTCGTTTCCTAACATTGCTTCTTGTTATTTACAATTAGACATAGTTCTCAAAAGTTTTATCTGAACAAGAATGTAGTGAAATACACTACTTGCTTAGTTCTCAAAAGTTTTATGAATATTCTCATGTTTTGCAACATATTCATTTGTAAGAGCATATTTTTTCAGTTTAGCAGTATTAAGTCTTTGATTCTTATATGTCCTTAGTTTTAGATCAATCCTTGATTTTTAAGTAGTTATATAGTTTATTGGTTTTGTTTATCAACTCACTAAATATATGTTGCAGCTCTGGAAGCAAATTTAGAAGTAAAAATGTGCAAAATGTAGTTTTTTTTTTAAGCAAATAATCATTGATATAAATCACATCCACATAATATTCTTGCAAAAATGGAACAAGGCACTGCATCACAACTATGACAGTCTCCTCATCCAAACCAAAGCTAAACATCCAGGGCAATTGATTGGGGCAATATATCAAACACCAAATGTGCAAATTGTGGCCCGCCATAATGCTCTCAACATTAAGCCTATCTTCACTAGAAAAAATAGTATTACCACAAGAAATACAAAATTCAATGGTTCAAACTCATGGGTTACTAGCATATTGTTTGGTTTCATGTCAATATGGATTATGTTTTCGTCATGAAAATATTTTAAGCCCCTAGAAGTGCTATCTTAACTCCCTTTTCCCAACTAAAAGGTCTTCTTATATCCTTTGCAATCAAATTAGCAAGAAATAATATACAGTGATTAGAAAATCATTTTGGATGCCAAGAATGACAGAAAATGCAAGATCAAGTCTTGCTAAATGCTAGTCATTGTGAAGAAATAAAAAGTCTTTACTCGATAAATGAACGTCCAGCGAAGGATTGCAGACAAATTCATCGACAAGTAGCCTATAAATATAAATGAATTAGTCTTGCGAATGTTTTTTTTGGAAGAAGAGATAGTGCTAGTATTGGAAGGATTTCCGCTCTTGCTGTTGTTAAATCAACTGCTATCATCAACATGAGTAAATTACTATATAATTATACATATTAAAAATATGACATGGCAATAACACGCCAAAAAATACTATAAGTTGGGAAATAAGTATACAGGTACAGTATATTGAGAAATAAAATTTTAAAGTACTATAATTGGTAAAAAACTCCAGTGAATGTTGTTGAATCCTCAAAAATATTCTCACTTTTTTCTTTCCATTTTGAAAGTTCTTTAGCTTTTCGAGCTTTTCTTTTTCCTTTTTCACTAGATATTTTCTTTGAGAAAATTTTTTACTACAGCAATTTATTTTTAGTTCCAAAACATCTTTTCAAATTTCAAATTTCCGATCCTAATTCTCTCACTTAAATTCCCTTCTACCAACATAAACATGTGAATAAATTTTATTTTAATCTAGTGCGAACTTTTTCTTTTAAAGACTCTGAAAGTGTAAAAATCCAGTTTAAAGAAACAATAGAAAAAAACAAAAAACAGTAAGTTTACTAATACAATATTAATGTCTCAATTTTGAGCCATGCCCTGGGGACTCATATAGGGTACAAACCGTACAAAGAATTTCATTTTACTCCCAATTCAAGTACCCAAAACTGAGGCACATCATTTCTCGATCTTTGCAGAACTAACTGTTCTTTAATTCTTGCTGTCTCTGTCTACTTGAGCCATATCAACAACATTGTTTGGGCATAAAAAACTGACAAAGAAACCCTTTGGCGAAGCTCACTAGAGACATGGAGTTTGGGTGTTATGAAACAGATATAAAATGGCAGTGATGGCGATCAGTGATGGTTTTCATGCTGTAAATGGATATATTTTGGTGGAAAAAAATGAAGTGTTCTTATTTATACTTCTAGCAAACAAGAATTCAATATAAAGACTGTCAATAATTTGATGGAACAAGATATTTGTTGAGATGGTTTGTCTGTTTCATAAGTGGTAAGTGTAAATAAGGAATAAGAATGTCAAATATGCATAAATATGCTGCAAGAGGACTAAGGAAATAGATCTGTGCTAACAGGAACTCCAGTGAACTCCTCAGCAGCAGCTATACACAACTTAGATCCTTCATATGTCTCAGCACGTTTCATCTTCCAGTCGTTCACCTAGCCTCTAATTGTGAGATCCTTGCATCTATGCTCTGGAGCACTAGGTTTCGTAGTAGACCAAAGTAAGCTCGGGCTATTTTCTTCAAATGTTCCATTGCAAATCTCACATTGTAATTAATGCGCAGAGCATCCTTTATTGTATCCCTCTACTTAAACATTTTCTTCTCGGTTAACATGTTAAAGCTGTAGATCATGCATCTCTTTGATTGTAGCACAGAAAAGAACATAGATTGTCTCAGCAGCTCTGGGATTTATAAGACTTGTTGCAGAAACATCACCACATGCATCATTGATTCTCTCAGCAGTAGGAATTAGAGACAATGGGAAATTGTATCTCCCAACTGTTGTCCGCTCCCCCTCTAAGCCTACGAAGTCTGAGAGGTCTGCATTGCTCAAAACTTCTTCATCAAGCTTGGTAAGGAATTCGGTCATAGCCATATCAGCATGGCACATATCATTTACAGAACTCCCTGGATGTTCCAAAGCAGACTCTTGGACAGCAACTCTTCTATTTTGATTCATCTCATTCTCAGGTAACAACAAACTTCGCAAGTCATTTATTTCCAAACCATCAAGCTGAAACTAGAAGTTGGCAAATATATCATGCTTCAGGAATTAGAACTTTGAAGGAAAGGTGAATTTAGATCAAACTATAGGCATCCTGTTCAATAGGAATAAGTACTAGTCATTATTGAAAAGTATGCAATTTCCAAAAATCCCAAACTATAATTGAAACCCTAATATTTCTATCAAGTGAAAGCCCTAATATTTCTCATTAAGAATGTAATTATTTAACTTCTGAGCCGAAGAGACTTTCAATTAGGAAAGTCATGAAAGATTCCTAAACATGTCAGTTAAAGAACTTGAAAAAAATAATATCAAACCGCTGCTCCTTCAATGTCTGAGTCCATCCTACATTGTCCTTGCAAATTAAGAGATTGAAAAGACACTTGAGTGAGATTATTTCTAATTTTGTAGATACCTCAAACCAAATGTGATAATAAGGAGTTATAACATTAACCTTACCATGTGAACAGCTTCTTCATTACTATAGTGCACTCCACAGTGGTCCTGCAATTTAAGAGAAATGTTATTTGAGAAATAAGTAAATGAAATCCTGATAGGTCTTAGTTAACACATAACAGAAGCCAATTTGTTTCAGAAATCAAACAACAAATTATACTCCAAAGTGATTTATAGAGATTGTGAAATTTAACAATAGATAGGATAAGTTCATCAGAGAAGGAAAAAGAAAACTTATTCATATATTTTCTATGTTCCCCAGTTAACTATATTTGCTTGATATTAGCAGCAATCTATGACAATTTATAAGATGTCAACTTTGACAAGAATGGCCCTAACTAATTTTATGGGGGAAAACTTGATATCCACTATTGCTAGTTTGCCAAAGATATTAAGACACTGCACCAAGGAGAATTAAAGAAATGAGTTCCCAAAATTATAAAACAAACTAGATGAAATTATGTGAATTAAGCCACCACAGAAGCCAACACTTACTCCTGCGCATAAACATTTTGATGATCAAGCTGGCTGATTGACAGGGAAATATAACTGTCTTGTCTTTCTGTATTTTCTGCTGGGTGTTTCCCCCTGGATTGCAGTCCTCTGATATGCTTTTCTAAGTGTCTGATCTCAACAGTCAACCTTCCATTTTCCTCTTGCAAGCGTCTATTCTCAGTACTCAACTGCCTATTTTCCTCTTACAAGCGTTTGTTCTCAGTAGACAGTTCGTTTACTTTTATCTGCAGAAGAGCAAACTGACATCAAAGGAGAGATACAGACAGGCATAGCTAAATATGTGCCAGGAAAAAGGAGAAACATTATGCAAATTAGGTATGTGTAGCAGCGACCAAAATTTCTTTTTATATATTGCATGAATCAGTTGTTTATAGTATAGTTGATTATTCTAGCACCTTGAACCTTCTGCAACCTAATGATGGATGATGACAACAACCCTCCTTATCCATAAGGGAGTTGCTGGCCTGAGGATTTGACCTCAGGTATTGAAATCACTCAAGCAATAACAATTGAATCATTAAATCACTCAATTATTTTCATCTCCTCTTGGCTGTTGCATTGCATAGAGCATTAAAATGTCCCTTGAAGTTTTTGCATACCTCAAAGGCCACCAAAGAGATTTAGAGACTTATGGATGCCACAGACATGCTTTTTTTCTATGTTTGTCCTGAAGATATATGATATAAATTCCTGATAACTGGTTTGGTCACTTTCTTGTGGTGAAAAAAGCTAGGAAGGAAAACCCTTTTGCAGCCACTATATTAGTCAACGTGAACTGTTAACAAGGAACAAAATAGTAGAGAGCATAAAAGTTAAAAAGAATTGTCACATGTTACTAGATACACATGTCTCTAAGAATCAAGAGCATCCAGCAGCATTCCTATCTTCTGAAGAATCAATCTTATATTATAATCACCAGTGCTAACTATCAGAATCTGCCTCTCCATATGTGAATTTGATGACTTTATGACAAGTTCTTTTAACTTTTCCTGCAATTTAGTATTTACTATCTTCTTTCTTATTAACCACACTAAGCAACAGAAAATGACACAATCCATAAAAAATGTTTTCCATCCCACAGATCTAAGGCTTCAAGTGATGATGGAAAATATTGAATTAAAAGCCAGAAAGCTGGCAAAAAAAACATATGGATATGCATGGCATATGAATATTAGTTACTATTCCCAATCTTCTGCCTTCTTTTCCAGTATCTAATCTCTTTTGGAAATGATTTTGCTTCAATAAAAGAAAATAAGAGAGAATTAAAAATAATGTTTGAAGTTTTTGTGCAGTATCAACCAAGGAACTTACAAATGGTAAGTTTCTTTGCAGTATCATCTTCATCATGAACAATAGAGGCTCAATTTTTTCATTGACATCTTTAAGTTTGCAGCAATGATCATCCTCTTCAAGAGACTTATAAAATGCCTCTTGAAACATGCAGTATCAGCTTCATGATCAGGGCAATAGAGCCTTGATTTGTCAAAACCATTCAAGTTCTCCCATATTTTCATTTGGGGATAGCATTAACCTCATAAAAAACTTTACTGGGAAAATGAGTAAAACTATTGAGAGAAATATAGGTATTTCTATTTCATTACCTTCTGGTTTAGCCGATACTTCTTATCACTCTGTCTTTTGTGTTACCTTTTCTGAGCCTCATTCAATTTAGTTCTGCGACCTCTTGCTCTTGGTTGGTCTGAAGCTTTTGATGGTTCCCCTTGAATCAACTGGTGTTGGTTTGCTTGAGAATGCACAACTGCCCCATTAATATGCTGCGGAGAGTTCCATGGATCAGCATGTATAAATTGGTCATACGGTGTAGTATATGCCATTGGTGATCATAAATAGGGACTTATAACTTCTGATGTAGTATCCTCTATATTCCCAGATGCCAAATTTTACTTAGCAGATTAACAAATTCTAATTGATCTGGACAATTGAATGATATAATTATAACAATATTAACTACAAAGATGCGAACAAACCATAGGTTATGAATCATAATACAAATGACAAGGAAAAAATTCCACTAACTTTATGGGGTTTGTATTCTTAATGATTATTAGACAGGAAGAAAGTGGAAGTCTAATGTTTCATATTAGTCAACTCTACCCAAAACAGAGGGAAAGGGGAACAATATGAGGGGAAAAAGAACAAATAAATTGAACCTCTCACCAAGAATTCTCAATGAATCCTGCATGTACAATAAAAAAAATGAGGTGAGCATTTCACTTGGCTTAGATCATTAATTGATTGATTCATTCTGGGTAAGCAGCTAATAATGTTGTTTTCTGATCATCTGAATATTGTTTGCAAAACTAAAATGTGAAAAACAAAAGATCAAAGAGATGGTAAGTCAACACCAAATGTCGGAGGCAAGTCAACTCTACCAGAACAAAAGAAACAGGGAATAGAAAGAATCATCTTTCATTGAAGACAACAATCATTAGGCATAAGACAAGAAGAAAGAAAATAAGCTAATTTAACTCTGGGAAGTTTATGTATGGCAACATTTTATTCTACAAAGTATCAAAATACCAACTAAAAGAAGGAAGAAAAGCTTACTATTTTGAAATCTTGGACCAAAAATTGCTTCCCAGAATCTTGGTTTTGCTTTTCTGCATTACTGATCCAGTTCCCTAGCTGTTTACTCAGAGTTCAAAACTGAAAATTTCCAAATAAAAAAATCCTTACACTTTGTTTGGTAAGATGGAAAGAAAGACGTGAGAAAGGAAAATTAATTAATCAAATTGTTATATTTCATAATAACTTTTTTACTTTATAATTTAATCATTTGATTAACTAATTTTCTTTTTTTACTTTTTTTCTTTCCATCATACCAAACAAAGCCTTAAGATCCATGTGATTTATAAGCAAGGATTTTTCGATCTCTTTTTTTTTTAATTTAAGGTGGGAGCCAAAATTATTGGATTCAAATTTAAATTTTATAATATTTCATATTTTTTTTAATCATTCAGTAACAAAACTATTAATAATAAAAGTATTTTTCTAAAACAATACATGAAAGATCATGTCTATTTTTAGAACGAACAATATATGATAACGGACGCAATCCAACAATTTTTACATCAACATCGATCATGTCATTTTAAAAGAAAATATCAATCTCCAACTCCAAATTTTTTTGCCGCACCATATATATTTATTTTTTGAAAGATCAAATGCTTTCAGTCATCTAGAGTTAAACCCAAAACCACTTCAACCTATTAATTTAGTGAATTTGACGTAGACTTTGTAATTTATGTATGAAATTTATGTTCGTATCATGTAAAATAGTGTTTATATATTATAAAATACAAAAATTTTGTATGTCAATATGTCAAATAAAAAATTATTTTTTAACTTTTATTATATTTATATATAGTTTTTATTAAATTTTAGCTTATGTCATATTCGTATCGTGTCATCTTATTGTGTTAGAATTATCATACCTACTTTAATGCAAGCGTGATTCAGTTGGTTTAATTGCTCCTTTGTAATTTTCCTCTAATTTGTAGTCTATTTTGATACAATAAATCCTATAGTTTTGAGGTTAGAGTAACATATCTGTCGCATAATCCTTATACCCGTTGGGATTTTGGTTCCCTTCTTATGCGGTGAAACTTAAGGTTTTTGGCCCATTCATTATGGTTATTAGGCCCATTGTGTAACGCTTTATTGTTAAAAGAAAATAAAAGTTAAAATTAGTGTTTTGCTGTAGAGGTGCTAACTGGCCTGAGTTGACCCGACCCGGTTCGCAACCGGATCGGGTCAATCCGGCCCAAAGTCCGAACCGGTACAGTACCGGTTCGGAATCGGCCCAGCTCGGTATGTTACTGGGCTGGGCCGGTTTTAACTTTTTAAAATCGGGCCCGGTAAGGGCCCAGACCGTTAAGAACCGGGCCCGTTAAGGGCCCGGTTCATAACCGGACCGGTTCGAACCGGTCCGGTTAAAAAAACAAAAAAAAAAGAAAAGAATGCAGACTGCAGTTGCACTGCACTGCAGTGCAAACTGCAGTCTGCCGCAGAGGCAAGTCTGTGACTTGCCTCTGCAGCATTTTGACGGCCGTTGCCCATCAATCTTTAATTTTTTTTTAATTTTTTAATTTTAATTAAATTTAAAAAAAAAAGAGGCTTGACTGCCAGTAGCAGTGGCAGTCAAGCCTCTTGGCTCTTGCAGTTGCAAGAGTGCAACTGCATGTTAAATGGTCGTTGCCCATCAATCTTTTTTTTTAATTTTTTTTAATTTTTTTATTCTAATTTTTTTCCTATAAATACCTCTATAATCTTCTATTTTCATTTACATTTCTTCTATATTTTCTCTCAAATCTACTATCTATATTCATCTACTCTTATTCTCTTCACTTACATACTCTCTCAATACTCACTCAAACTCTCTCAAATTCACTTAAATTCCCTTATTCTAAATTTATAATATCATCATTTCCTTTCTAAATTTCATTTTTCTTTTTATTTTATAATTTTACAAATTTTACTTTTAATTTTCAAATTCTAATATATTATATATATTCCTTATTCCAAATTTATAATATCATCATTTGCTTTATAAATTTCATTTTTCTTTTTATTTTATAATTTTACAAATTTTACTTTTAATTTTCAAGTTTCAATTTTCAAATTCCAATATATTATATATATATAATACATCTATTTTTTTAATTTTTAACATATATTTATTTTCAAAAAAAATATAAAAATGTCAAATTTTTTTCGTCGTTCATGCTCTGTTTCTCGACCTTTTGGTTCCACTGAAATTCCTAGTTTGGGTGACGAATCATTTAATGAAATCGAACCCGATATTCATCCGGAGGAAGAGCTTCCTTTGGTGGCGCCATTGGTTGGTCGTGGTCAACGTGGAGGTCATGCTCAAACACAATCATCAGTTGCCACCACTGCTGCTACATCATCAAGGCGGAAGTTTAGTCGAAAAAAAACGAGCAGGGTATGGGAGTATTTCGATATTGTAGCAAAAGAAGGTGAGACGAATAAATATTGTACTATCTGTAAATTGTGCCAAGGCGTTTACTCTTATAAGTCCGGTGGAGGTGCTGGCGGTACAAGTACGTATAAAAGACATTTAATTACTGCACATAAAATTAATCTTGATGCCGAAGAAGATGAAATTTTAGAAGGTAAACAATCTCAAATTAATACATGTGATGGTGGAAAAAATTTTATTTTTGATAATGTTCAAGCTAGACGTGGTTTAGTTAGATTTGTAATTAGGACTGAACAACCATTCACAATTTGTGAAAAATCAGGATATTTAGAATTTGTTTGTAACTATTTACAACCCGCATATAAATCTATTTCTAGACATACATTAAAAAGAGATTGCATGGATATGTTTAAAGAATATAAACAAGCTTTAATTGATAAACTTAGTAATATTTCATCTAGGGTTAGTTTAACTAGTGATATATGGACTAGTACTAATGGTATAAGTTATCTTGTTATAACCTGTCATTGGATAGATGAAGATTGGTCCATGCAAAAACGAATTTTATCTTTAGATGTAATAGAAGAAACACATAATTCATATACTATTCATAAATATATTACTAAAGTTTGTAAATTATATGGACTAGAAAATAATAAAGTTTTTGCTATTACTTTTGATAATGCTTCAAGTAATACTGCAGCTATTCCTCATTTAATTAAAAGTTTAAACCCTGTTATGCAAGGCATATTTTTTCATGCAAGATGTGCATGTCATATTATAAATTTATGTGTTCAAAGTGGTTTTAGTTCTAGTGGTACTGGTACTGGCATAGGTCCAATTGATAAAATTAAAATTTTAGCAAAATGGATTCGCACACCAAGTAATAAACGTGAATGGAAGCAAATTTGTATAGCAAATAATATACCTGTTAAAGCATTTCCATTTCCCGTGGAAACAAGATGGAATTCACTTCATCGTTTGCTTTCTTCTATTTTACCTTATAAAGAACTTGTTACTCCTTTTTATAACAATTATACAAGTACCACACATTTAGTACTTTTTGAAGAAGATTGGACTTTTATTGAATATTGTGTTGATTTATTATCTACTTTTAAAGATGCAACCGAAAGATTTTCAACTCAAATTTATCCAACTACACCGTATTTTGTTCCTATTATCTGCACAATATTTGACAAATTTGTAAAATTTAGGAATCATGAAACTTTAAGTTCTTTTGTATATGATATGGAGGAAAAATTTAAAAAATATTGGGAAATAATTCCTCCTATTTATTGTATTGCAACTTTACTAGATCCTAGTCAAGGTGAGGTAAATATAGAAAATTTTTTTTATTGTTATAAAGAATTTCTTGGTCTTGATTCTATTGAGGATCAAAAGTCCTCAATTAACAATCTTTTTCGAGAATTGTTTAATGTTTATGAAACAGAAAAGGGAGCAATTTAACTTTAATCGAGAAGAAGAAGATTCATACGAAGAAACCGAAAGTAGCAAAAAAGGAAAAGGAATTTTAAACGCAATTAAGGAAGCAACAAAGAAGAGAATGAAGCTAAAAGGAAAAGCGAGCGGATCGGGATCGGGATCAACAACTCGACGAAGTTCTAGCTTCAATGAGCTAGGATTTTTCTTAAGTCAAGATTTTTTTGTAGATGATAACTTTGATCTTCTCCAATGGTGGAAAGAAAACCAAAAACAATTTCCAGTTTTAGCTTCCATGGCCCGAGATGTTTTTGCGGTGCAAGTTCTTCTGTTGCTTCGGAATCCGCATTCTCGACGTGTGGAAGAATTATTGGAGACCATCGAACCACTCTTAATCCGGATTCATTGTGCATGTTAACATGCCTTAAAGATTGGTTTGATGCGGAATCGCGCAATGTCGAACTTGGAATGGCCAATGAATTTGCTGATAATAATTCAGAAGAGGAGAAAGAAATTTCCAAGGCAATCCGTATAAATTATGAAGAGTAGAGAATAATCTTTTTTTTTGTAAATTGTATGTAAAATTGTAAATAAGTTTAGTCATAGTGAATATTTTTATAGACTACGGTCCCGTGGTTTTTACCCTTCTAACTTTTGAAGGGGTTTTCCACGTAAAAAATCTTTGGTCTCCTACTCTCTCATTTTTCTCCTTTGTTGTTGTTGTTGTTGTTGTTGTTATTATTATTATTATTATTATTATTACATACCAAATTAATTAATGTTATACTTATCTATGTTTAAAATAAATAAATATTTAAAATACAAAATGAATTAATCTTTTAAAAACATATTAAATAAATGAATAAATATTAAGTAAATGATATTTCAAATATAATAAATTATTTTAAATGCAAAATGAATATAATAAATGAATATAAATAAAGATATGCAAAATGAATATAATAATAATATTCATAATATCATTATTTGTATTTTGAATCAAATATGATTTTATCATAATATTATATTCATAATATAACTTTAATTTATTATAACAATAATTTTATTAGATAATTTTATAATAGTTTATTTTTACATTCTTGTTACATTAATTAAATAAATTATAATATAACTTTATAATAAATTATTGTTAAATTAAACTATTAACATTATTTATTATAAAAATAAATTTATTAGATTAAATTATTAAAATATATTAATATATATTAAAATAAATTAATATAAATTTAAAAAAAATTTTAAAAAGCAAAAAAAAAAATGGACCGAACCGGTTTAAACCGGTTCGGTTCGGTTTTGAGACGAACCGGTCCAACGAATCGGGCCGGTTCGTCTCTTCTAACAAATAGAACCGGTTCGAACCGGACCGGTTTAGTACCGGTTCGGACCGGTTCTTTGATGGTTAGGGCCGGAACAGGTGAAAACCGGCCCGGAACCGGTCCGGTCTGGCCCGTAACCAGCTCTATTTTGCTGGCTTCTACTGTGGCTGAGTGAACACTGAAGAGGGTGCAAAAACAGAATCGGGAGGGAAAAAACACGTGAGAGGCGCAGAAAACGAGCAGTTTTCATCAGATTGTGTGACGTCCTCGTCACTAACCAAATAACAACTAACTTTCATCTCAAATAACAAATAAATCGACTAGTTTATCCGATGTCAATCTCCCTTACTCTTATGCTTTAGGCATTTCTATCAGAGTATAATATTCATTTTCACATGCATAAAATTTTTCATTTATAAACATGTGCCATATACACCAGGATCTCAAATATTCATACACCCTAATCCCCAACATATACAAAACTGTAGTATTGTACTATACATTAGCCGAAGTAACGGCCGACTAAATATACCTTCAAAGGATAAGTAGGAAGCGTGCCTCGAAGGTATCTCAAAAATCCCGAAATGAGCTCCTCTATCCGGAGCGGAATTACTTCAAGTAATCTGTATGAAAAATAGTTTGTAAAGGGGTGAGTTTACGCTCAGTAAGAAACTTATGTAAAAGAGCGTACTATATCACTATATGCAGTTTTCCTGCTTGGCTCTATAATGTCATGTAAAATCATTATAAAGCATAGCACTTATATTTCTTTCAAATATATCAAAAGCAAGTAAATCATACTTTCAAGTATTTCCACGGATCTCCAATCACGTGAAATCAAGTAGGCAAATATAATTATTTTCAAATAGATGGGAGACAATATATATCCAATAGATTCATGCACCAAGTAATTCTCATCGTGGATACAGCAAATATATCCTTTAAGGATAATCCAGAGAGATAATGGATATAGCAAATATATCCCGTAAGGGATAATCCAATAGATAAATCTCATAAGGATACCGCAAATATATCCCGTTAGGGATAATCCTGAGAGATATCAAATAAATGGCGTACCCACGTATGGGCCAGGGATCCTCTCCAAAGCCGAATCAAATAAGAGACTCATGGCCATTGTCTATATCCCACAGTTTCACTAGTCAGGTGCCGTACTGCGGGTCTGAGGGCTGGACTAGAGCTCTTCAGTCAAATACAAGTAACAAATAATGTGCATGCTCTTTTGAGAGATCCATAGTCTCCAAAACCTTATCCATATAGGTTTTAAATAAGTATGAATATTCTTTCTTAAAATAGGTTCTCAAAACCTTTCTTTCAAATAGGCAGTCGACTGCTACCCCATGTTTTGCCTTAATGAATTTCTTTCCCTTTTTGAAATTCAATTATTATATTTTTCAAAATACAAATAGGGCAGTCGACTGGTCCCAAATGGCAGTCGACTGGTTTTGAAACAGAATGTTTCCCGAGAATTAGCAGTCGACTGGACCTTGGCAGTCGGCTGGTTTTGAAACAGAATGCTTCTAGAAAAATAGCAGTCTACTGGCTCCCCTAGCAGTCTACTGGCTCCCCTAGCAGTCGACTGGTTTGAAACAGAATGGTTTCTGGAAAATGGCAGTCGACTGGCTCCCATGGCAGTCGATTGGTTTGCATCGATTTTCGAAAAACGGCGTTTTTGATGTCTCTAGGCAGTCGGCTGCTACTTAAGGCAGTCGGCTGCTCCTAACCTAATTGGTACTAGGAAACAAGTCCGAAAATGTCATTTTCCTGCAAAGAAACAGCTGGTACTTCTCTCCAAATCACATCAAAACATATTAAAACATGCGGACATAGTCACCCTACGTCCGTTACATAAATTCCTTACCTCAACTAGCAATTAATCCACAAGTTGGTTGCACCAACACTTGTCCTTTTTCCACTTCTTCAAGCTGTAAACATCATGGCAAATTTAAACTTCACTAAACCTATTCTACCAACTCCATACAATACCAAACCATCAATAAAATCAACTAAAACCTTCTAACTTGCTTACCTTTGCAATTCACCAAATCTTTGGATTTCTAGATCTCCTTATTCAGTTGGATTCACTCTCTCATATTACAGGCATAGGTTAAGCTATCGACAAGGATCGATTTTCGTCTAATAAATTTGTTGGATCGATGGGAGAGTAAGGTGGTTTAGCAAGGTGAGAAACTTGGATACTTAGAGGAAAAATGGAAGCAACGAGAGGGAGAAGGGCTGGAAGCTGCCGTTGGGTGCAAGAGGTGATGATGATGATGAGTCATGGCTTTCATTAAATGCCCATAAATGCATTCTAATCTCCTCATCATCCTATCTCAGCCATTGACCCTCCATTGACCCTTTTGACCATTAATTGTTTGACCATCAATTGCCTTAATTCCCTTCATGTCCCATACACCATATATATATTAGAAAATTCCCATTTATTCCTTTAATTCAAGTTGGAAAACTGTACAATTAAGGGAAAATTACAGAAAATTGGGGATTTCACATTCTCCCCACCTTAGAGAATTTGGTCCTCCAAATTCAAGTAAGGTTATGTCTTAAAACAATTCCGGGTATCTCTCTCTCATCAAGTTCTCTAGTTCCCAAGTAGCTTCTTCTGTCGTATGGTGTTGCCAAAGAACTTTAACCAATGGAATTGTCTTAGATCTTAACACCTTATCTTTCCTATCCAAAATCCGAATCGGTTTCTCCACATAACTCATGTCTTCTTGAATCTCCAAGGGTTCATATTCAATGACATGAGATGGATCCGGATTATACTTCCGAAGCATCGATACATGAAAGACATTATGTACTCCTGATAACTCCGGAGGTAGTGCCAACCTATAGGCCACATCTCCAACACGATCTAGGATTTCAAATGGTCCGATATAACGAGGACTTAGTTTACCTCCTCGGCCAAATCTCATAATCCCTTTGGATGGAGAGACTTTCAAAAACACATAGTCTCCAACCAAAAACTCAAGTGGCCTCCGTCGAACATCTGCATAGCTCTTTTGTCGATTCTGAGCTGTCTTAAGTCTTTGACAAATCAGTTTAACATTCTCAGAGGCTTGTTCGACTAAATCTGGAGCCAACAATTTGCGCTCGCCCACTTCTTCCCACCCAATCGGTGATCGACACCGTCTACCATATAAAGCCTCATATGGTGCCATCCCGATGCTTGCATGATAGCTATTATTATAAGCAAACTCAGCCAATGGCAGATGGTCGTCCCATGAGCCTTTAAAGTCCAAAGCACATGCTCTCAACATATCCTCGAGCGTCTGAATAGTGCGCTCGGACTGCCCATCAGTCTGCGGATGAAAAGCTGTGCTAAAATTCAGCTGAGATCCCATGGCTTCCTGGAAATGTTCCCAAAAGTGAGAAGTAAACTTGGAATCTCTATCCGATGTGATGCTTACTGGAACACCATGTAGTCTGACGACTTCTCTCACGTATAAGTCTGCCAAAGCGCTAAGTGTATCTGTAGACTTCATAGGTAGGAAGTGAGCTGACTTGGTTAACCGATCCACGATCACCCAAACACCGTCATGGTTCCTCTTGGTTCTGGGCAATCCCATAATAAAGTCCATCGTAATGTATTCCCATTTCCACATAGGTATAGGCAGAGGGTGCAGTAATCCCGCTGGTTTTTGGTGCTCTACCTTAACTTGTTGACATGTGAGACATTTTGTTACAAACTCAGCTATGTCTCTCTTCATGCTAGTCCACCAATACACCTTGCGAAGATTGTGATACATCTTCGTGCTTCCCGGGTGTAATGTGTACCTAGTGGAATGTGCTTCTGTTAGAATCAACTTCCTCAATTCATTATCCTTAGGAACACATATACGGTTATTAAACCTTAAAATTTCATCCTCACCCATATGGAATTCTGAGGTCATACCCGATTGAATCTCATCCATAGCCTCAATACACTGAGTATCCTCTCTTTAAGCAGCTCGGATTTTGTCCATCAATTCGGGCTCAATTCTCAAACTAGCCATCATACCACATTGCTCAAGAGATGTAACACTTAAACTGAGGCTTGCAAACTGCTCAATCAGTTCGTGTTCTTTTATCATCATATATGCTATCATACCTACATGCTTCCGGCTCAGAGCATCCGCCACCACATTGGCCTTCCCCGGGTGGTACATGATCTCACAATCATAATCCTTCAGAAGCTCTAGCCACCTTCTTTGCCTCATGTTCAATTCCTTCTGGGAGAACAAATATTTCAGACTTTTGTGATCTGTAAAAATCTGAAATCTCTCACCATACAAGTAATGCCTCCATATCTTCAGGGCAAACACTACTGCAACTAACTCCAAATCATGAGTCGGGTAGTTCTTCTCATGGTCCTTCAATTGTCTGGAACCATAGGCTACTACCTTATCATGCTGCATTAATACACATCCCAAACCTTGCCCTGAGGCATCACTATACACCGCAAATCCACCTGAACCACTAGGAATGGTGAGGATAGGTGCAGTCGTCAGCCTATGCTTCAACTCTTGGAAACTTTGCTCACAAGCTTCATTCCATTCATACTTTACCGCTTTGCGCGTCAGTCTTGTCAATGGAGCAGCTAGCTTCGAGAAACCCTCTACAAACCTTCTATAGTAGCCAGCTAAACCCAAGAAACTCCTACTCTCCGTTACCGTCTTTGGTCTTTCCCATTGAACTACCGCTTCAATCTTCGACGGATCAACTGAGACTCCATCTTTAATAATCACATGACCTAAAAAGGAGATTTGGTTTAACCAGAATTCACACTTATTTAGCTTGGCATACAATCCTCTTTCTCTGAGGGTTTCCAAAACAATTCTCAAATGTTGCTCATGCTCTTCCCGTGACCTCGAGTATACCAAGATGTCATCGATAAAGACAATGACAAACTGGTCCAAGTATTGCTTAAACACATCATTCATCAAGTTCATGAATGCTGCGGGTGCATTGGTTAACCCAAACGGCATCACCAAGAATTCATAATGGCCATACCGTGTCCTGAATGCAGTCTTAGGGATATCTTCATCTCGAATCTTCAACTGATGATATCCCGATCTCAAGTCTATCTTGGAAAAGACTTGTGCACCCTTTAGCTGATCAAAGAGATCATCTATCCTGGGAAGAGGATACTTGTTCTTGATCGTCACTTTATTCAACCACCGGTAATCGATGCACAACCTCATACTACCGTCCTTCTTCTTGACAAAAAGCACAGGAGCACCCCAAGGGGATACGCTGGGTCGTATGAATCCCTTGTCTAGCAACTCCTGAAGCTGCTTCTTAAGTTCTTCCAATTCTACCAAAGCCATCCGGTATGGAGCTCTTGATATAGGTTCAGTCCCCGGCACCAATTCTATAGTGAACTCTACTTCCCTATCTGGAGGAAGTCCTGGAAGATCATCCGGAAATACTTTGAAAAATTCCTTAACTACTGGAATTTCGTGAAGTGTGGGACGTTTCTGATCTACGTCAACCACGTGTGCTACAAACCCTTCACATCACAAATATGTTCTATCAATTAAATCTCAATTAAACCAAACAAGTAATTATGCTTTTACATTACATATTTGTAAAATTTACAACATAGCTAACGGGAGAGGAGAAAATCACACTCTTAGCATGACAATCTATCATCACGTGATTTTCAGCTAACCAATCCATTCCAAATATAACATCAAATCCAGGCATATTTAATAAGATTAGGTCAGCTATTGACTCTCTTTCTCCTACCCGTAGCTTACAATTACGATACACTATGTCCGTCATTTGGGATTCCCTAAATGGAGTAATTATTTGTAGCAATCCTCCTAACTGCTCAGGCTCAATATTTAATCTCCTAGTAGCCATAGGGGAAATAAAAGAGTGCGTAGAGCCTGGATCAAATAAAGCAAGGACATATGTATCATTAAGGTAAATCTTACCCTGAATCATCTTCGATGAAGCATCAGCGGACTCTTTATCGATGGCAAATACTCTTCCCTGAGTCACTGGTGCCTTTCTTTTCTCTGCCGCTGTGGCCTTACGCTGGGGTTGTGTGGTCTTAGATTGTAGTTGAGGGGTCTTTTTTGACTCTTCAGGTGCCCTCTGATTTATCTTGGGACAATCTTTGATTCTATGTCCCTGTTCACCACACCAATAGCACGCCCCACTCGCCAACCGGCAAGGCTGTATTCCATGAAATTTCTCGCATTTCACACACCTCGGCATCGTACTCCTCGGTGAGCTAGCGGTACTACCAACTGGATGTTGTGATCTGTCATCACCTATTTTGATCCCGGTGGATCTAGGAGTTCCTGTGTCATAATCATCATAACTCCATATTTATCATAATTCCATATAACCATTAATGAAGACAAGATATTTTCTTATAATTGACTTGCTTACCTATTAAAGCTCTGTCATAAGGCCTATTCCTCCTAGATGGATATCTATCCCTCGAGGCCTTCTCATCTGACTTCCGCTTCATAGGTTCTTTACCCTTATTCCTTGCTCAGAAGTCTGCCTGATGAAACTCATAGTCCTGCTCACACAGTTGAGCCTTACGGACTGCCTCTCCATAAGTAGTGATATCCAACGGATATAGCTTAGACCTAATGGAAGGTCTCAATCCCTCCATGAATCTATAGGTCTTATGATCCTCTCTTCTCAGTACTTCAGGATCAAATCTGCTCAGTGTAATGAACTTCGACTCATACTGGCTAACCGTCGTACTTCCTTGAGTCAAGTTCAAGAACTCTACTTGTAATCTCCTCTGAGCAGTACGTGGGACATATTGTTCATTAAAAGCTTCCACAAATCTATCCCACGTCACCTCTGGATACTTGGCTTCTAATACTGTCTGAGTAGCCTGCCACCATGGCTCGGCCTCATCCACTAGCAAATAGGCGGCTAATCCCACCTTCTCTTTCTCAGTACAAGCCATGTATCCGAATGACTTAGTAACCGCTTTCATCCAGTTCTCTGCGGCTACTGGATCACTGTCCCCTTTGAACTTTGGCGGATCCAGCTTCTTAAACTCCTTTATTAATGCCACACTGCAGTAAGCTGTAGGATCTCGCCTCTCATTAGCTGGAACTGGCGGGGGTTGTACCACAGAAGTAAGAGGTACTGTAGGGGTAACTGCCGGTGCACTAGCGGCCACGTCCGAAAATTTAGCCATAAACTGGGTGAACATTGCGGACATGTTTTCCATATGTTTCTCCATTTTAGCTAGCCCCGTATTCGGGCTATGCGGTGGAGATGGATGAGGAGACGGAACTGGGGGCTCTTCAGTGCGACCCCGTCCTCTTCCTCGTCCTCGTCTAGTACCCCTCCTTCGAGTACTCATTCTGTTAAGATCATAATCAAATAACATCATTTAGTATAACCTTAAGCCGTTATACTACTTAAATAAAATAGGCTAGTACAGTACATTGGGGAATTACTCTAATTCTAGCTTATTGACATCGACAAACTTCAGTCGAATCTGCTCTGATACCAATCTGTGACGTCCTCGTCACTAACCAAATAACAACTAACTTTCATCTCAAATAACAAATAAATCGACTAGTTTATCCGATGTCAATCTCCCTTACTCTTATGCTTTAGGCATTTCTATCAGAGTATAATATTCATTTTCACATGCATAAAATTTTTCATTTATAAACATGTGCCATGTACACCAGGATCTCAAATATTCATACACCCTAATCCCCAACATATACAAAACTGTAGTATTGTACTGTACATTAGCCGAAGTAACGGCCGACTAAATATACCTTCAAAGGATAAGTAGGAAGCGTGCCTCAAAGGTATCTCAAAAATCCCGAAATGAGCTCCTCTATCCGGAGCGGAATTACTTCAATTAATTTGTATGAAAAATAGTTTGTAAAGGAGTGAGTTTACGCTCAGTAAGAAACTTATGTAAAAGAGCGTACTATATCACTATATGCAGTTTTCCTGCTTGGCTCTATAATGTCATGTAAAATCATTATAAAGCATAGTGCTTATATTTCTTTCAAATATATCAAAAGCAAGTAAATCATACTTTCAAGTATTTCCACGGATCTCCAATCACGTGAAATCAAGTAGGCAAATATAATTATTTTCAAATAGATGGGAGACAATTTATATCCAATAGATTCATGCACCAAGTAATTCTCATCGTGGATACAGCAAATATATCCTTTAAGGATAATCCAGAGAGATAATGGATACAGCAAATATATCCCGTAAGGGATAATCTAATAGATAAATCTCATAAGGATACCACAAATATATCCCGTTAGGGATAATCCTGAGAGATATCAAATAAATGGCGTACCCACGTATGGGCCAGGGATCCTCCCCAAAGCCGAATCAAATAAGAGACTCATGGCCATTGTCTATATCCCACAGTTTCACTAGTCAGGTGCCGTACTGCGGGTCTAAAGGCTGGACTAGAGCTCCTCAGTCAAATACAAGTAACAAATAATGTGCATGCTCTTTTGAGAGATCCATAGTCTCCAAAACCTTATCCATATAGGTTTTAAATAAGTATGAATATTCTTTCTTAAAATAGGTTCTCAAAACCTTTCTTTCAAATAGGCAGTCGACTGGTCATATATGGCAGTCGACTGCTACCCCATGTTTTGCCTTAATGAATTTCTTTCCCTTTTTGAAATTCAATTATTATATTTTTCAAAATACAAATAGGGCAGTCGACTGGTCACAAATGGCAGTCGACTGGTTTTGAAACAGAATGTTTCCCGAGAATTAGCAGTCGACTGGCCCCCTTGGCAGTCGGCTGGTTTTGAAACAGAATGCTTCTAGAAAAATAGCAGTCTACTGGCTCCCCTAGCAGTCGACTGGTTTGAAACAGAATGGTTTCTGGAAAATGGCAGTCGACTGGCTCCCATGGCAGTCGACTGGTTTGCATCGATTTTCGAAAAACGGCGTTTTTGATGTCTCTAGGCAGTCGGCTGCTACTTAAGGCAGTCGGCTGCTCCTAACCTAATTGGTACTAGGAAACAAGTCCGAAAATGTCATTTTCCTGCAAAGAAACAGTTGGTACTTCTCTCCAAATCACATCAAAACATATTAAAACATGCGGACATAGTCACCCTACGTCCGTTACATAAATTCCTTACCTCAACTAGCAATTAATCCACAAGTTGGTTGCACCAACACTTGTCCTTTTTCCACTTCTTCAAGCTGTAAACATCATGGCAAATTTAAACTTCAATAAACCTATTCTACCAACTCCATACAATACCAAACCATCAATAAAATCAACTAAAACCTTCTAACTTGCTTACCTTTGCAATTCACCAAATCTTTGGATTTCTAGATCTCCTTATTCACTTGGATTCACTCTCTCATATTACAGGCATAGGTTAAGCTATCGACAAGGATCGATTTTCGTCTAATAAATTTGTTGGATCGATGGGAGAGTAAGGTGGTTTAGCAAGGTGAGAAACTTGGATACTTAGAGGAAAAATGGAAGCAACGAGAGGGAAAAGGGCTGGAAGCTGCCGTGGGGTGCAAGAGGTGATGATGATGATGAGTCATGGCTTTCATTAAATGCCCATAAATGCATTCTAATCTCCTCATCATCCTATCTCAGCCATTGACCCTCCATTGACCCTTTTGACCATTAATTGTTTGACCATCAATTGCCTTAATTCCCTTCATGTCCCATACACCATATATATATATATATCAGAAAATTCCCATTTATTCCTTTAATTCAAGTTGGAAAACTGTACAATTAAGGGAAAATTACAGAAAATTGGGGATTTCACAGATTGATGATCGGACATTTTATTTTGTCCGATTGAGCCGATTTTTTGAAAGCAAATAGAGGCTCGTAGATGCTAATATTGAACGAGCGGATTTTTCATAAAATTATCGTAACTTTCCAATCTGAGATCAGACCCGTATTCTGTTTGGTCACATTCTCAACATTTTTTTTTCTTTGTTTCTAGTGATTTTTTCTTATAATAGTTGAAAATAAAATTGTGTATTATTTGTAGGAGCTAATAATTTTGTTTTTGTAAATACACTCTTGATAGTGAAATCTCTGAGTCGATTCTTAATTACCTAGTTTAGTAGTTTTTACTTTTGATTTGAAATGGTTTTTCACATAAAATTGATTGTCTCTTGAAATTGTTGTTTGTGGTTGTTTATCGGTTTAATTTTATTCTTTGAAAATTATTTGTTTGTGTGTCTTTCTTATAGCACAATTACCTATAGGCAAAATAGCCAAATAAGCCTTCCACCTTGACCCCAAAATAAAATTAAGCCTTCAACCTTTTATTTCGTGGCAATCTGTGAAATCCCCAATTTCAGGAAATTCCTCCATAATTATAAAGTATGTTAGCTTAAATGAAAAATAAATAGATATGAGAATTATGAAATATGAAAGATGTATGGAACATGGAAGAAGTAATGAGATGAAAGATTAAATAGTCAAGGAAATTAAATTGATGTTATAAGAATAATGGAGGTATGAGCAAAGAATTAATATCAGAAAATTAAGTGTAAGTAAAGACAAGTGTTATATGGGAGAAAGAAGACCAATTAAATGAATGGCCAAATAATAATGGTCAAAGATTGAGATGAAATGATTTAATTGGATGATGATGAAACAAATAACATATTTTCATAATTAAATGATTTTGTATGGCTGATATGAGAAAAGGAAGAAGAGAATTTAATGGTCAAAGATGGGTCAAATAAGAGGGTCAAAAGGGGTCAAAGAGTAAAGTGGCTGAGATGAGATGATATTGGATAGGGGAGCATTAAATGAAATTGCATGACTCACCAGCCCCATCAGCCTTCACCAACGTCAGCCACTCTTCTTCCAGCTCTCTCCCTCTCGTCCTCTCCATTTCTCCAAGATTCCAAGTCTTCTTCCATAGTCACCTTGACAAACACCCTTGTTTAGTAACCAAATCGTTAAGTTTATTAGACGAAAAACGATCATAGTCACTAGACGATGCTATATCCGAAGTTTGGTGGATTGATTTCAAGTATTGGAGGAGATCTCAACATTTGAGATTTTGATCTCTAGTGAAGGTAAGAGAAGAAGATGATTCTTGCAATTTCGTTCATGATATGGAGTTGTATGGAGTTGATATGATATGTGTATGTTGTTTAATTTAAGGTTTGATTTGGTATGATGATTTCAGATTTGAAGGAGTAAAAGCTAGGGTTACGCGCCAAGTGATTTCGCGTTCCCGAAGGAATTAAGGTAAGAAATTTATGTAACGGATGTAAGGCGGCTATGTCCGCATGTTTTATGATGTTTGTACATGTTTTGGAGAGAAGCACCAGTTGATTTTGTGCAGGAAAAGATGCATTTTCGGACTTGTCTCCTAGTACCAATTAGGCTAGGGGCAGCCGACTGCCTTGAAAGGGAAGTCGACTGCCTAGAGACAACCAAAACGTCGTTTTTCGAAAACCGATGCAAACCAGTCGACTGCTAAGTAAGCCAGTCGACTGCTATTTTCCCAGAAGCATTTTGTTTCAAACCAGTTGACTGCTATATGAGATAGTCGACTGCTATTTGCCAAATTGCATTCTGTTTCAAAAACAGTCGACTGCTATATGGACCAGTTGACTGCTATTTGCTAAAATGCATTCTGTTTGAAAACCAGTCGACTGCTATATGACCAGTCGACTGCTATTTGCTAAGAAGCATTCTGTTTGAAAACCAGTCGACTGCTATATGTACCAGTCGACTGCCCCCATGTATTTTCAAAGATGAAAATATCGAAATTTTAAAATGAAAATAATTTCGATAAATGAAATTATGAAGCAGCAGCCGACTGCCCTGTGAGGCCAGTCGACTGCTCTGTTTTGAAAAGAGATTTTTACACCTATTTTCAGAAAAGTATGAAATGTCATGGCAAGAAGCTATATGGCATATGTTTTGAGATTATGCACTTCCATGTTTATAGTAGGGGCTCTGATCAAGTCTTGAAATGATGTAATGTATGTTATGGGCTGAGGAACCATAAGTCAGGCCTCAGTCTGTGACGTCCTCGTCACTAACCAAATAACAACTAACTTTCATCTCAAATAACAAATAAATCGACTAGTTTATCCGATGTCAATCTCCCTTACTCTTATGCTTTAGGCATTTCTATCAGAGTATAATATTCATTTTCACATGCATAAAATTTTTCATTTATAAACATGTGCCATATACACCAGGATCTCAAATATTCATACACCCTAATCCCCAACATATACAAAACTGTAGTATTGTACTGTACATTAGCCGAAGTAACGGCCGACTAAATATACCTTCAAAGGATAAGTAGGAAGCGTGCCTCGAAGGTATCTCAAAAATCCCGAAATGAGCTCCTCTATCCGGAGCGGAATTACTTCAAGTAATCTGTATGAAAAATAGTTTGTAAAGGAGTGAGTTTACGCTCAGTAAGAAACTTATGTAAAAGAGCGTACTATATCACTATATGCAGTTTTCCTGCTTGGCTCTATAATGTCATGTAAAATCATTAAAAAGCATAGCGCTTATATTTCTTTCGCAAATATCAAATATAAATAAATCATGCTTTCAAATATTTCCACGGATCTCCAATCACGTGAAATCAAGTAGGTAAATATGATTATTTTCAAATAGATGGGAGACAATTTATATCCAATATATTCATGCACCAAAAAATTCTCATCGTGGATACCGCAAATATATCCTTTAAGGATAATCCAGAGAGATAATGGATACAGCAAATATATCCCGTAAGGGATAATCCAATAGATAAATCTCATAAGGATACCGCAAATATATCCCATTAGGGATAATCCCGAGAGATATCAAATAAGTGGCGTACCCACGTATGGGCCAGGGATCCTCCCCGAAGCCGAATCAAGTAAGAGACTCATGGCCATTGTCTATATCCCACAGTTTCACTAGTCAGGTGCCGTACTGCGGGTCTGAGGGCTGGACTAGAGCTCCTCAGTCAAATACAAGTAACAAATAATGTGCATGCTCTTTTGAGAGATTTATAGTCTCCAAAACCTTGTTCATATAGGTTTTAAACAAGTATGAATATCCTTTCTTAAAACAGGTTCTCAAAACCTTTCTTTCAAATAGGCAGTCGACTGGTCATATATAGCAGTCGACTGCTACCCCATGTTTTGCCTTATTGAATTTCTTTCCCTTTTTGAAATTCAATTATTATATTTTTCAAAATACAAATAGGGCAGTCGACTGGTCCCAAATGGCAGTCGACTGGTTTTGAAACAGAATGTTTCCCGAGAATTAGCAGTCGACTGGCCCCCTTGGCAGTCGGCTGGTTTTGAAACAGAATGCTTCTGGACAAATAGCAGTCGACTGGCTCCCCTAGCAGTCGACTGGTTTGAAACAGAATGGTTTTTGGAAAATGGCAGTCGACTGGCTCCCATGACAGTCGACTGGTTTGCATCGATTTTCGAAAAACGGCGTTTTTGATGTCTCTAGGCAGTCGGCTGCTACTTAAGGCAGTCGGCTGCTCCTAACCTAATTGGTACTAGGAAACAAGTCCGAAAATGTCATTTTCTTGCAAAGAAACAGCTGGTACTTCTCTCCAAACCACATCAAAACATATTAAAACATGCGGACATAGTCACCCTACGTCCGATACATAAATTCCTTACCTCAACTAGCAATTAATCCATAAGTTGGTTGCACCAACACTTGTCCTTTTTCCACTTCTTCAAGCTGTAAACATCATGGTAAATTTAAACTTCAATAAACCTATTCTACCAACTCCATACAATACCAAACCATCAATAAAATCAACTAAAACCTTCTAACTTGCTTACCTTTGCAATTTACCAAATCTTTGGATTTCTAGATCTCCTTATTCACTTGGATTCACTCTCTCATATTACAGGCATAGGTTAAGCTATCGACAAGGATCGTTTTTCGTTAAAGAAGTTTAACGAATCGATGACATGAGATGGTGGTTTGTCAAGGTGAGAAGCTTGGACACTTAGAGGAAAAATGGAAGCAACGAGAGGGAGAAGGGAGATGGGGCTGCCGACCTTGGCTGGTAGAGATAATGATGAGTCATGCAATTCCATTAAATGCCCATTAATGCATGTTCATAATCTCAGCCATTGACCCCTCCTTTGACTCTTTGACCTTTGATTGTTTGACTATCAATTGCCTTAATTCCTCTCATGTCCCATACACCATATATATATATCAGAAAATTCCCATTTATTCCTTTAATTTAAGTTGGAAAACTGTACAATTAAGGGAAAATTACAGAAAATTGGGGATTTCACATTCTCCCCACCTTAGAGAATTTGGTCCTCTAAATTCAAGTAAGGTTATGTCTTAAAACAATTCTGGGTATCTCTCTCTCATCAAGTTCTCTAGTTCCCAAGTAGCTTCTTCTGTCGTATGGTGTTGCCAAAGAACTTTAACTAAGGGAATCGTCTTAGACCTCAAAACTTTCTCTTTTCTATCCAAAATCCGAATCGGCTTCTCTACATAACTCATATCTTCCCTTATCTCCAAGGGTTCATACTCAATGACATGAGACGGATCCAGATTATACTTCCGAAGCATCGATACATGAAACACATTATGTACTCCTGATAGCTCCGGAGGTAGTGCCAACCTATAGGCCACATCTCCAACACGATCTAGGATTTCAAATGGTCCGATATAACGAGGACTTAATTTACCTCGTCGGCCAAATCTCATAATCCCTTTGGATGGAGACACTTTCAAAAACGCATAGTCTCCAACCAAAAACTCAAGTGGCCTCCGTCGAATATCTGCATAGCTCTTTTGTCGACTCTGAGCTGTCTTAAGTCTTTGACAAATCAGTTTAACATTCTCAGAGGCTTGTTCGACTAAATCTGGAGCCAACAATTTGTGCTCGCCCACTTCTTCCCACCCAATCGGTGATCGACACCGTCTACCATATAGAGCCTCATATGGTGCCATCCCGATGCTTGCATGATAGCTATTATTATAAGCAAACTCAGCCAATGGCAGATGGTCGTCCCATGAGTCTTTAAAATCCAAAGCACATGCTCTCAACATATCCTCGAGCGTCTGAATAGTGCGCTCGGACTGCCCATCAGTCTGCGGATGAAAAGCTGTGCTAAAATTCAGCTGAGATCCCATGGCTTCCTGGAAATGTTCCCAAAATTGAGAAGTAAACCTAGAATCTCTATCCGATATGATGCTCACTGGAACACCATGTAGTCTGACGACTTCTGTCACGTATAAGTCTGCCAAAGCGCTAAGTGTATCTGTAGACTTCATAGGTAGGAAGTAAGTTGACTTGGTTAACCGATCCACGATCACCCAAACACCATCATGGTTCCTTTTGGTCTTGGGCAATCCCATAATGAAATCCATCGTAATGTGTTCCCATTTCCACATTGGTATAGGTAGAGGATGTAACAATCCTGCCGGTATCTGGTGCTCTACTTTAACCTGCTGGCACGTTAGACATTTTGCTACAAACTCAGCTATGTCTCTATTCATGCCAGTCCACCAATACACCTTGCGAAGATTGTGATACATCTTCGTGCTTCCCGGGTGTAATGTGTACCTAGTGGAATGTGCTTCTATAAGAATCAACTTCCTCAATTCATTATCTTTAGGAACACATATACGGTTATTAAACCGCAACATCTCATCCTTACCCATATGGAATTCTGAGGTCATACCCGATTGAATCTCATCCATAGCCTCAATACACTGAGTATCCTCTCTTTGAGCAGCTCGGATTTTGTCCATCAATTCGGGCTCAATTCTCAAACTAGCCATCATACCACATTGCTTAAGAGATGTAACACTTAAACTGAGGCTTGCAAACTGCTCAATTAGTTCGTGTTCTTTTATCATCATATATGCTATCATACCTACATGCTTCCGGCTCAGAGCATCCGCCACCACATTGGCCTTCCCCGGGTAGTACATGATCTCACAATCATAATCCTTCAGAAGCTCTAGCCACCTTCTTTGCCTCATGTTCAATTCCTTCTGGGAGAACAAATATTTCAGACTTTTGTGATCTGTAAAAATCTGAAATCTCTCACCATACAAGTAATGCCTCCATATCTTCAGGGCAAACACTACTGCAGCTAACTCCAAATCATGAGTCGGGTAGTTCTTCTCATGGTCCTTCAATTGTCTGGAACCATAGGCTACTACCTTATCATGCTGCATTAATACACATCCCAAACCTTGCCCTGAGGCATCACTATATATTGCAAATCCTCCTGAACCACTAGGAATGGTGAGGATAGGTGCAGTCGTCAGCCTATGCTTCAACTCTTGGAAACTTTGCTCACAAGCTTCATTCCATTCATACTTTACCTCTTTGCGCGTCAGTCTTGTCAATGGAGCAGCTAGCTTCGAGAAACCCTCTACAAACCTTCTATAGTAGCCAACTAAACCCAAGAAACTCCTAATCTCCGTTACCGTCTTTGGTCTTTCCCATTGAACTACCGCTTCAATCTTCGACGGATCAACTGAGACTCCATCTTTATTGATCACATGGCCTAAAAAGGAGATTTGGTTTAACCAGAATTCACACTTATTTAGCTTGGCATACAATCCTCTATCTCTGAGGGTTTCCAAAACAATTCTCAAATGTTGCTCATGTTCTTCCCATGACCTCGAGTACACCAAGATGTCATCGATAAAGACAATGACAAACTGGTCCAAGTATTGCTTAAACACATCATTCATCAAATTCATGAATGCTGCGGGTGCATTGGTTAACCCAAACGGCATCACCAAGAATTCATAATGGCCATACCGTGTCCTGAATGCAGTCTTAGGGATATCTTCATCTCGGATCTTCAACTGATGATATCCCGATCTCAAGTCTATCTTGGAGAAGACTTGTGCACCCTTTAGCTGATCAAAGAGGTCATCTATCCTGGGAAGAGGATACTTATTCTTGATTGTCACTTTATTCAACCACCGGTAGTCAATGCACAACCTCATACTACCGTCCTTCTTCTTGACAAAAAGCACAGGAGCACCCCAAGGGGATACGCTGGGTCGTATGAATCCCTTGTCTAGCAACTCCTGAAGCTGCTTCTTAAGTTCTTCCAATTCTACCAAAGCCATCCGGTATGGAGCTCTTGATATAGGTTCAGTCCCCGGCACCAATTCTATAGTGAACTCTACTTCCCTATCCGGAGGAAGTCCTGGAAGATCATCCGGAAATACTTCGAAAAATTCCTTAACTACTAGAATTTCGTGAAGTGTGGGACGTTTCTGATCTACGTCAACCACGTGTGCTACAAACCCTTCACATCACAAATATGTTCTATCAATTAAATCTCAATTAAACCAAACAAGTAATTATGCTTTTACATTACATATTTGCAAAATTTACAACATAGCTAACGGGAGAGGAGAAAATCACACTCTTAGCATGACAATCTATCATCACATGATTTTCAGCTAACCAATCCATTCCTAATATAACATCAAATCCATACATATTTAATAAGATTAGGTCAGCTATTGACTCTCTTTCTCCTACTCGTAGCTTACAATTACGATACACTATGTCCGTCATTTGGGATTCCCTAAATGGAGTAATTATTTGTAGCAATCCTCCTAACTGCTCAGGCTCAATATTTAATCTCCTAGTAGCCATAGGGGAAATAAAAGAGTGCGTAGAGCCTGGATCAAATAAAGCAAGGACATATGTATCATTAAGGTAAATCTTACCCTGAATCATCTTCGATGAAGCATCAGCGGACTCTTTGTCAATGGCAAATACCCTTCCCTGAGTCACTGGCGTTTTTCCTTTCTCTGCCGTTGTGGCTTTACGCTGGGGTTGTGTGGTCTTAGATTGTGGTTGAGGGGTCTTTTCTAACTCTTCAGGTGCCCTCTGATTTATCTTGGGACAATCTTTAATTCTATGTCCCTGTTCACCACACCAATAGCACGCCCCACTTGCCAACTGGCAAGGTTGTGTTCCATGAAATTTCCCGCATTGCACACACCTCGGCATTGTACTCCTCGGTGAGCTAGCGGTACTACCAACTGGATGTTGTGATCTTTCATCACCTATTTTGATCCCGGTAGATCTAGGAGTTCCTGTGTCATAATCATCATAACTCCATATTTATCATAATTCCATATAACCATTAATGAAGACAATATATTTTCTTATAATTGACTTGCTTACCTATTGAAGCTCTGTCATAAGGCCTATGCCTCCTAGATGGATATCTATCCCTCGAGGCCTTCTCATCTAACTTCCGCTTCATAGGTTCTTTACCCTTATTCCGTGCTCGGAAGTCTGCCTGATGAAACTCATAGTCCTGCTCACACAATTGAGCCTTACGGACTGCCTCTCCATAAGTAGTGATATCCAACGGATATAGCTTAGACCTAATGGAAGGTCTCAATACCTCCATGAATCTATAGGTCTTATGATCCTCTCTTCTCAGTACTTCAGGATCAAATCTGCTCAGTGTAATGAACTTCAACTCATACTGGCTAACCGTCATACTTCCTTGTGTCAAGTTCAAGAACTCTACTTGTAATCTCCTCTGAGCAGTACGTGGGACATATTGTTCATTAAAAGCTTCTACAAATCTATCCCACGTCACCTCTGGATACTTGGCTTCTAATACTGTCTGAGTAGCCTGCCACCATGGCTCGGCCTCATCCACTAGCAAATAGGCGGCTAATCCCACCTTCTCTTTCTCAGTACAAGCCATGTATCCGAATGACTTAGTAACCGCTTTCATCCAGTTCTCTGCGGCTACTGGATCACTGTCCCCTTTGAACTTTGGCGGATCCAGCTTCTTAAACTCCTTTATTAATGCCACACTGCAGTAAGCTGTAGGATCTCGCCTTTCATTAGTTGGAACAGGTGGGGGTTGTACCACAGAAGTAAGAGGTACTGTAGGGGTAATGTAAGATCCGATTTTTACACTACGGTAGAGTCTAAATTCATAAAATGATAATGGAAATTAAATAAATAATGAATGTTAATTTCCAAAAAGATGAAAGCTCCTTCGGCGGGCGCGTACCATAAAGAAACGGCTCGCCGATTGGCGAGTAAAGTATGTGTGATCATCAATGCTGATGGCGAGTTGGACGAGAGTGTGGTCGCACAGGCGTGTTCGCCAACTTGTGAGATGAATCAGGGCATGGTTGGCGAGTTGAGCCATGCCAGGTGATGGCCCGAAAAGGGCGAGAACTTGTGATCGCCACACAGAGGACAAGGAGTAGCCCCATGGCTGGCGAACTGATTTAGTGTGGCGAGTCGATTGTTTTCCTTATTTGTTTGGCGAGTAGTTTAGTTCGCCAACTTCGTGGATAAGTGATGGCCGCTTGTGGCGAGGACTTGGAAACGCCAATGCATTTGGCGAGTAAAGTGGTCGTCCAAATAGATGGGAAAATGAAAACAGAATTCAACCTAACAGCCAAAATTGACTTGCAAGTGATACGGTTGAAGACAATTAATGGTGAAGAGGTTGAAGTCAGTAAGGAATTTACCTGATTGGTTGAGGAAGTAAACAAAGGCTGCAGTAGAAGAAAAAGCCGTGTGAAAGGGAGACTTCCACGCCACTTTGTGCTTCAGTTTTCTTCATGCATTAAAGGCATGAAGGACGTGAACAATGATGAAGGAAACAGGATAAGGGCCAGGCGGTGGCTATTGATTGGCTGAGAATGTTTATATAAGCAGAGACAATTGATGAAAAACGAGTTAGCCAATTTCAGTTTCTTCACGAGAGCTATTTCTCTGTTTCTTCCATTTCTCTGCCATGTTTGATCTACTGAGTTTCACTCTTCAGTTGGCTAAACCAGTAAACATGCTTATAAAACATTTCTTTCTTAGCCTGGTGAGCTGAAGGAATAAGCAAATAGAGGCCAACATGAGACAGAAAAACAACGTGTTTTGGAAGTGCAGTTGGTTGAGGTGAGTTTCATATTTTCTGAGGTGTTCTTGATGTTCACTGATAGATTTCTATGATTTATGCAGTAATAAACATAGATACAGTCTTTGTTTTAGTTAGATCCTTGGAAAATTGGAAAACAAGGAAAAATTATGGAATAGGTGACGACAAGGGCGACTACAGTGATCGCCCAAGTTGAAAATAGTAATCGCCAATGATGCGAATAGATATTAAGTAGTCGCCAAGGTAATTTTGTGGGCGAGAACGCCCAATTCTAGTGAAGTGAATGACGGGCGAGCTCTAATGCGAAGGCATTGGGCGAGAAGGATTGTGGGTGAACTTCCACTGTTAGCCAATGAAGGCTTCGTGAGTAATGGCGGGCGAACTAATTGGGAATCTGATTGGGCGAGTAGTTATTTAATTTATTCTCGCCAAGTGATATATAAAGAAAATATTAATGAAATTTATATATAATTTGCAGCCGATAATTGGGAATAGCTATGGGCGAACAGAGTGCCGGGCGAAGCAAGACTTCGTTGAACAAGGTAAGGGAAGTGTGTGTGAAGTGATGCATGTCCTGTGGAGTAAATTTTATGAAAACATTAAGTTAAATGTTTTGTTTTCTGACATGCATGATTTTAAGAAGTTAATTGATAATTGTTTGATCGCGGGCGAGCTGATAGCCGCCTTTTGCTGTTTTGTTGGGTGAAATGATACAGGGCGGGCGAGCGCTTTGTATGTTTTATGTTGGGCACGCCCTTTGTGATTTATGTTGGGTGAATTGGTATTGGCGGGCGAACCAATCCCTTTTATACGTTTTAAACTCATTTCTATTTATAAAGGGCGGGCGAACTTTCTTAATAGAAAGCTATAAGTTAAGCCAAATGACGAGCTCTCTTTTATGAGAACTGGGCGAGTGCCCTTGTTTTAAAGAGAAATCCGGGTAAAGCCGTAGTCGGGCGAACCTTTTTTTTAAGATGTTGGGCGGGCGGCCCTTGTTTTAAACTGAAGGCGGGCGAACTGATATCAACGAGATTTCTGTTTTGAAAAGCTAAGTGGCGGGCGAATACTAATTCACCGTCTTATCGAGTTGATTTCTGGGCGAGCCACAGAGGGCAAGCCAGTTTTGCTTCAGATTTTAAAAGCAAAGAGGGCGGGCGAACACATGTTCTCCGCCACTGCGAGCTGCTTCCATGGGCAAGCCATATCGGGCGAGCTGACCATGGGCGAGCAGGTTTTAAAACTTGAGATTATGGGCTGTTTTGGTGTTTTATTGTTTTATAAGAAATCAAATCATTTTGTGGAAATGATATATGAGATATAAAAGTTGATTTTGAGACTTTAGGCCCTGAGTTCATGCGTTGCTAGTGCGTGACCTACCTGGGGCGGTGGCTCGGTCAATGGACCAATGAGTGCACCTCAGGGCGTCACAGGGCTGATGGACCTGCCAAGTCATCAGCGGTCTCGAGGTCACTTGGCAAGTGGACCCGAGGACCCCTTTAGATTATGGCCATAGATCTGAGATAGCCGTGAGGGGCGATGGCCTACGGGTGCACCCCAAAAGCGGCAGGTTTCGTTCTCCCAAGGTGGAGGGAGAAACGATGATAGCATGATTTATTTGTTGCCTAGTCTCAACTTATCAGTTTCTATTTACTATGAGGATTATTGAAGTCCTCGATAGTGTTTACTACATTTTAAAGTAAACTGTTAGTCGGTGTTTTGAATGGTGTTTTAAGAGAGTTGTTTACTATATATTTATTTTCTTTTCTACTGGGTTATTGTTAAGAAAAGAACAAATGAATAGTGATATATAGTTTTGCTTTATTTAAAGCAGCATATGTTTCCTTTACTGAGCGTATGAATCGCTCACCCCTTTGTTTTAACTCCACAGATAAGAAGTACGCGGAGTTGAGAGAATTAGCTCTCAGATGGGTATAGCTATGCTTAAAGCACTAAGGCATGGCACATTAAACGTGACAGGTACAGTCTTTTCTCTTTTACATTTCAGACATATGTATACAGTACTACCTTAATGAAATAAAGGATTATAGGGGATGTCAGATGTAAGGAATAATGAAAAAAGAAATTTCATATTCCATAATAAATAGATAAATGTTTATCATTTGTCATTGTTACTGTTGAATGTTAATGGCATCGCAGACAGCCCAACCGGTAAAGTTTTATGAAAATACGTGAAAAATGTGGTAACGGGATGTTACAGGTAACTGCCGGTGCACTAGCGGCCACGTCCGGAAATTTAGCCATAAACTGGGTGAACATTGCGGACATGTTTTCCATATGTTTCTCCATTTTAGCTAGCCTCGTATTCGGGCTATGCGGTGGAGATGGATGAGGAGACGGAACTGGGGGCTCTTCAGTGCGACCCCGTCCTCTTCCTCGTCCTCGTCTAGTACCCCTCCTTCGAGTACTCATTCTGTTAAGATCATAATCAAATAACATCATTTAGTATAACCTTAAGCCGTTATACTACTTAAATAAAATAGGCTAGTACAGTACATTGGGGAATTACTCTAATTCTAGCTTATTGACATCGACAAACTTCAGTCGAATCGGCTTTGATACCAATCTGTGACGTCCTCGTCACTAACCAAATAACAACTAACTTTCATCTCAAATAACAAATAAATCGACTAGTTTATCCGATGTCAATCTCCCTTACTCTTATGCTTTAGGCATTTCTATCAAAGTATAATATTCATTTTCACATGCATAAAATTTTTCATTTATAAATATGTGCCATATACACCAGGATCTCAAATATTCATACACCCTAATCCCCAACATATACAAAACTGTAGTATTGTACTGTACATTAGCCGAAGTAACGGCCGACTAAATATACCTTCAAAGGATAAGTAGGAAGCGTGCCTCGAAGGTATCTCAAAAATCCCGAAATGAGCTCCTCTATCCGGAGCGGAATTACTTCAAGTAATCTGTATGAAAAATAGTTTGTAAAGGAGTGAGTTTACGCTCAGTAAGAAACTTATGTAAAAGAGCGTACTATATCACTATATGCAGTTTTCCTGCTTGGCTCTATAATGTCATGTAAAATCTTTATAAAGCATAGTGCTTATATTTCTTTCAAATATATCAAAAGCAAGTAAATCATACTTTCAAGTATTTCCACGGATCTCCAATCACGTGAAATCAAGTAGGCAAATATAATTATTTTCAAATAGATGGGAGACAATTTATATCCAATAGATTCATGCACCAAGTAATTCTCATCGTGGATACAGCAAATATATCCTTTAAGGATAATCCAGAGAGATAATGGATACAGCAAATATATCCCGTAAGGGATAATCCAATAGATAAATCTCATAAGGATACCGCAAATATATCCCGTTAGGGATAATCCTGAGAGATATCAAATAAATGGCGTACTCACGTATGGGCCAGGGATCCTCCCCAAAGCCGAATCAAATAAGAGACTCATGGCCATTGTCTATATCCCACAGTTTCACTAGTCAGGTGCCGTACTGCGGGTCTGAGGGCTGGACTAGAGCTCCTCAGTCAAATACAAGTAACAAATAATGTGCATGCTCTTTTGAGAGATTTATAGTCTCCAAAACCTTGTTCATATAGGTTTTAAACAAGTATGAATATCCTTTCTTAAAACAGGTTCTCAAAACCTTTCTTTCAAATAGGCAGTTGACTGGTCATATATAGCAGTCGACTGCTACCCCATGTTTTGCCTTATTGAATTTCTTTCCCTTTTTGAAATTCAATTATTATATTTTTCAAAATACAAATAGGGCAGTCGACTGGTCCCAAATGGCAGTCGACTGGTTTTGAAACAGAATGTTTCCCGAGAATTAGCAGTCGACTGGCCCCCTTGGCAGTCGGCTGGTTTTGAAACAGAATGCTTCTGGACAAATAGCAGTCGACTGGCTCCCCTAGCAGTCGACTGGTTTGAAACAGAATGGTTTCTGGAAAATGGCAGTCGACTGGCTCCCATGACAGTCGACTGGTTTGCATCGATTTTCGAAAAATGGCGTTTTTGATGTCTCTAGGCAGTCGGCTGCTACTTAAGGTAGTCGGCTGCTCCTAACCTAATTGGTACTAGGAAACAAGTCCAAAAATGTCATTTTCTTGCAAAGAAACAGCTGGTACTTCTCTCCAAACCACATCAAAACATATTAAAACATGCGGACATAGTCACCCTACGTCCGTTACATAAATTCCTTACCTCAACTAGCAATTAATCCACAAGTTGGTTGTACCAACACTTGTCCTTTTTCCACTTCTTCAAGCTGTAAACATCATGGTAAATTTAAACTTCAATAAACCTATTCTACCAACTCCATACAATACCAAACCATCAATAAAATCAACTAAAACCTTCTAACTTGCTTACCTTTGCAATTCACCAAATCTTTGGATTTCTAGATCTCCTTATTCACTTGGATTCACTCTCTCATATTACAAGCATAGGTTAAGCTATCGACAAGGATCGTTTTTCGTTAAAGAAGTTTAACGAATCGATGACATGAGATGGTGGTTTGTCAAGGTGAGAAGCTTGGACACTTAGAGGAAAAATGGAAGCAACAAGAGGGAGAAGGGAGATGGGGCTGCCGACCTTGGCTGGTAGAGATGATGATGAGTCATGCAATTCCATTAAATGCCCATTAATGCATGTTCATCATCTCAGCCATTGACCCCTCCTTTGACTCTTTGACCTTTGATTGTTTGACTATCAATTGCCTTAATTCCTCTCATGTCCCATACACCATATATATATATATCAGAAAATTCCCATTTATTCCTTTAATTTAAGTTGGAAAACTGTACAATTAAGGGAAAATTACAGAAAATTGGGGATTTCACACAGTCGCTACAGAAGGACACCTGACTAGTGTTAACTGTAGCCACCCGCAGTTGGCCAATCTGTTTATATTCATGATTCGGCTAAGGGAGGATTCCTAGCCCTATGGGGTACGCCACATGATGATGATGATGATGATGATGCAGTGCATAACTCCATAAAAATATAAATAGTTTTTATGTTATTAAGAACTATATGTATATACGATTTCAAAGAATAAAGAAATCGAAAGTACTTGGTGTACTTGTATAAGAAGTTTTAAAAAGAAGTATATGATGTATGATTTCAAGAAAGTATAAGATGTTTTAAGAAAAGTATGTATGTATGTAAATGATATTTGAAAGAAGTCATGAGGTATGTTTTGAAGAAGTATACGAAACATGCCTTGTTATAAAAGTATGTAAAGTATGTTTTAAAGATAGAAGATGATGTATGTTTTATATGTATGCTATATTTTAAAAAAAGCATACAAAGTATGATTTCCATGTCATTTGAAATAAATATGCATGGTTGCAAATAATGCATGAAAGATGTTTATGATGCATGCTTTATAATGCTTTACATGACATTATAGAGCCAAGTAGGAAAAATGCATATAGAGGCATAGCACGCTCTTTTACATATTTTTCTTACTGAGCGTAAACTCACCCTTTTACGAACATTTTTCATACAGACTATCTGAAGTAATCCCTCGCTCTCGATAGAAGAGCCTACGAATGGATCTTGAAAGTTTACCTTCGAAAGACGCTTCTCAAGTAGTATAGAAGGTATACTTATGTAATTATGTAAAGTAAAGTGTAATTCAGTTATGGTACAGTACAACTAACATTAATGTATATAAGATGTCGGGGATTTAAGTTAAGATGATGTATGAGATCCTGTGGAAACGGATGATACATATATACATGTATCATTAGTCTGTTTTATTGAAATTGAAAAAATTTTTATGAGCTATTAGATAATTAGCTTAAGAATAAAGGAAGAATGACACTGGATGAACTAAATCTAAATAAAGAAGGAAAAAGATTAAGTGATAAGATGAAGTGACGGGGACGTCACACAATCGGTTCATAAGCTTTTATTTCAGTGGAAATAAACCCTTAATCTTCTAAAATTATGCAATTAAGTCCAAATCTGTTAAATGACACTAACTGTTGTTAGTATTGCACACGTGGCATGCCACGTGACAGTCAAGTAAGCTATCCACGTTAGCTTTCACTAACGGCAGTTAGTGTCATTTAACAAATTTGGACTTAATTGCATAATTTTAGAAGGTTGAGGGTTTATTTCCACTGAAATAAAAGTTTATGAACTGATTGTCACGAAATAAAAGGTTGAGGGCTTAATTCCATTTTGGGGTAAGGTGGAGGGCTTATTTGGCTATTTTGCCTTACATATTTAATTAATTGGATGAGAAAGAGCTTTTAGTTGTGCTTCAGCCATTGGTTTCTGCCCAACAATACCTTGTTGCGATAAATTTGCAATACACATTTGATCATATGACCTTCATATTGCTATTTTACTTATTTCTTCTTTGAAAAATACATGGACCTTTTTTTTGGTAAAAACCACCCGGTATCCCCACACCATTTTGGTATAAAACTAATTCGGATTCGAGTCGGGTAAGACCCAAAGGACGGCAAAGCTCTCCCTCAAGAGTTTTAATACAACTGCATACCCAAGGCTCGAACTCGAGACCTCTAGTTAAAGCTAGAACAGTCCCTTACCAGCTGATTTATGTGCTCTTGGGTAAAAAAAAATACCTGGACTTATTTTTGTTACAAGAGGAATATTAGATAATTGGAGATGGGGGTGCTTGGATTCGAACCGAAGACTTACAATATGCCACAACACATCTTTAGCCACTAGGCCAAGAGGTTGTTGGCAAAATACTTAGACTTAACTTTTAAGTATTAACACATATATATGGAGTCAAACTTTTTTTTATACATATATAATAGAAAGTATGGGTGAAATTGTTTAAAATCAAATTCAAATTTTATAACATGTCAAATTTTTTTAACCACTCCAACAAAAGGTCATGATTAGAGTAGAACTCTTTATTTGTCTTGAAAAACCTATTTATAACACATTCGATGAACATGAATATGAAAGTAAATATAAAAAAACCTTTTTCAAATTGAATATCCCATCGTCGACGGACGCATGCCATACATACACTCACCACTGAATTTGAGTAACAAAAGCTAAGAACATGGGATAGAATGCCCTCTGTACTTTTGTTTTATTTTCTTTTTTATATATATATTTAATTAGAGAATATTGAATAAAAATTCTACCACTTCTGTAACAAAAAAAAATTTCTACCACTTCTGGCGTGAATCTGATAACCTACGAGTCCCATGTAAAATTTGTTTCTACTATATTTCTTTACATTGACTACGCTATGCAAGAGGGATATGATGGAATCCGTCTGACGAAATGTTGTAAATATTGTAGTAGATTCAGACTCCAAATTATGGTACGAGTATCTAAACCCAGAAAGCTTATAGCACTTACAGTACGCAAATCATTGTGAAAGTGTGACGTCCCCGTCACTTCATCTTATCCCTTAACTTTTTCCTTCTTTATTTAGATTTTAGTTCATCCAGTGTCATTCTTCCTTTATTCTTAAGCTAATTATCTGATAGCTCATAAAATTTTATACCATTTCAATAAAACAGACTAATGATACATGTATATATGTATCATCCATTTCCACAGGATCTCATACATCGTCTTAACTTATATCCCCGACATCTTATATACATTAATGTTAGTTGTGCTGTACCATAACTGAATTACAATTTACTTTGCATCATTACATAAGTATACCTTCTATATTACTTGGGAAGCGTCTTTCGAAGGTAAACTTTCAAGATCCACTCGTAGACTCTTCTATCGAGAGCGAGGGATTACTTCAGATAGTCTGTATGAAAAATGTTCGTAAAAGGGTGAGTTTACGCTCAGTAAGAAAAATATGTAAAAGAGCGTACTATGCCTCTATATGCATTTTTCCTACTTGGCTCTATAATGTCATGTAAAGCATTATAAAGCATGCATCATACTTCTTCTTCTTATACTTTCTTTAAAACATCATACTTCATAACTTACTTTAAAACATACTTTACATGCTTTTATAACATAGCATGTTTCATATACTTCTTCAAAACATATTTCAAGTACTTCTTTCAAATATCATTTACATATATACATACATACATACATACTTTCATGCATTGTTTGTAACCATGCATATTCATTTAAAATGACATGTCAAGCATACTTTCTTTAAAACATCATACTTCATAAACATCTTTCATGCATTGTTTGCAACCATGCATATTATTTCAAATGGCATGACAAACATACTTTGTATGCTTTCTTAAAATAGCATACCTTTAAAACATGTATCATAATTCTTGAAACATAATTTACACTTCTTACTTTAAAACATCATACTTCATATCATACTTTAAAGCATACTTCATATACTTGAAACATACATCATACTTCCTTGTCATACATACATCTTATACTTGAAATAGATGGAGACTATGTACAATGTTTAAGCGATTCAGTCGTCATATGAACCGCTCATTCCCATTCATATGACTCTAATCATGCATTAGTACATTGGTATACCATGTAGAGGTCAGGGATTCTCTCCTGCCTTAATAATACCATAGTGAACACTAGTTAGGTGTCACTAATGGTCTTGAGGACCGGACTAGGGTTCCTCACTTAACATACATATTACTGAGGACTTGATCAGAGTCTCTCAGCCATCAGAAATGCATAATCATTACGCAGTCCATAGCCTCAAAACATTTATAATATTCTTTTCAGAAACACCTTTGTGTTTAATTCAAATAAGCTTTGAAAACATCTTTTCATACATGGCAGTCGACTGGTCTTATAGGGCAGTCGACTGCTGCTTCATAACTTTATTTCTCGAAATTATTTTCTTTTCGAAAAATACATGGGGGCAGTCGACTGGTCCATATAGCAGTCGACTGGTTTTCAAACAGAATGTTTCTTAAGAAATAGCAGTCGACTGGTCCATATAGCAGTCGACTGTTTTTAAAACAGAATGCTTCTTCAAAATTAGCAGTCGACTGGTTTTCAAACAGAATGCATTTTGGAAAATAGCAGTCGACTGGCCCATATAGCAGTCGACTGGTTTGAAACAGAATGCTTACTGGGTAAATAGCAGTCGACTAGCTTACATAGCAGTCGACTGGTTTGCATCGGTTTTCGGAAAACGACATTTTGGTTGTCTCTAGGCAGTCGACTTCCCTTTATGGCAGTCGGCTGCCCCTAGCCTAATTGGTACTAGGAGACAAGTCCGAAAATGCCTCTTTTCCTGTACAAACCAGCTGATGTTTCATTCCAAACCACATCAAAACATTATAAAACATGCGGACATAGCCGCCTTACGTCCGTTACATAAATTTCTTACCTTGATTCCTTCGGAAACGCGAAATCACTTGGCGCGTAACCCTAGCTTTCACTCCTTCAAATCTGAAATCATCATATCAAAGCAAACCTTTAAGAATTTGCCATAAACATATTATACTAATTCAGTACAACACCATACCATGAACATAATTGACTAAATCATCTTCTTCTCTTACCTTTTGCTAGTGACCAAAATCTTAAACTTTGAGATCTTTTCCAATACTTGGAATCAATCCACCAAACTTCAGATATAGCCTCGTCTAGTGACTAGGATCGTTTTTTCGTCTAATAAGCTTAACGATTTGGTTACTAAACAAGAGTGTTTGTCAAGGGGAGTAGGAATGGAAGACTTGGAGATGGAGAGGGCGAGAACGAGAGGGAGAGCTGGAAAGAAGCTGGCGTAGGGTGATGACTGGTAAAGATGACTCATGCAGCCTCATTAATTGCTTCCCTATCCAATATCATCTCATCTCAGCCACTTACTCCTTGACTCCTTTTTTTTTGACCTATCTTTGACCATTAAATTCTCTTCTTCCTTTTCTCATATCAGCCACATCTCATTACACCAATAAAAATCTGATTTTGTTTCTTGTCTCATACTCTTAATATTTTTCTGATATCAACCTAATAAATCATTTGTCTTATTGACTATCAACTTTCTTATTTCTTCCATACATCATGCATACATCATTAAACTTCATATTCATTTAATTGGTCTTCTTTCTCCCACATAACACTTGTCCTTAGTTACACTTAATTTTCTGATATTAATTCTGTGCCCATACCTCCATTATTCTTATAACATCAATTTAATTTCCTTGACTATTTAATCTTTCATCTCATTACTTCTTCCATGTTCCATACATCCTTCATACTTCATAATTCTCATATCTACTTATTTCATTTAAGCTAACATACTTTATAATTACGGAGGAATTTCCTGAAATTGGGGATTTCACATTCTCCCCACCTTAGAGAATTTGGTCCTCCAAATTCAAATCGGGTCATGTCTCAAATAGTTCTGGATACTCTTCTTTCATCAAGCTATTTAGCTTCATGTACCTTTTTCCATAGTGTGGTATTGTCAATAATCTTTAACTAATGGGATCATCATAGACTTCTATACTTTATCTTTTCCATCCAAAATCCCAAATGGCTTTTATCACATGACTTATGTCTTTCTGAACTTCTAAGGTTTTATCTTTTATGACATAAGATGAATTCTGGATTATACTTTCGAAATATTGACACTTTCTATTCTTATAACATTTCATACAGTGTCATCTAGATACTTGTATAATAGCTATTATCATACATAAACTTAGTCAATGGCAGATGGTCGTCCCATGAGCCTTTAAAATACATAGCACCAGCTCTTTACATATCCTCGAGCGTCTAAATCATGCGCTCGGACTGCTCATCAGTCTACGGATGAAAAGCTGTGCAAAATTTTCAACTGAGATCCCATGGTTCCTTGCTAATCTCCTTAAAGTGAGAATCGAACCTGAAATCTCTATCACATGAAACTGCTCATTGGAACTCCACTTAGTTTAACGACTTTCTTTCACCTACATTTCTGCCAAAGCGCTAAGTGCGTCCATAGACTTCTTAGGTAGGAAGTGAGCTGACTTAGCAGATCCGTTCATCAATTCTGGCTTAATCATTATACTAGCCATTATTCCGATTTACCTTAAAAGCATAAGACTTAGATTAAGGCTTGAAATTTCTCAAGCAACTTCTTACTTCCTTGTCATCATATGAACCATTATTCTTTCATGCTTCTGACTTATAGTATTTGCCACCGTAATGGCTTTCCTTAGGTGGTATAATTTCACCTGCACAATCCTTTGTAAACTTGAGTCATCTCTTCTATCTTAATCAGAATTATAGCCATAATTTATTCACAATGGCTATTTATAATTTCTTGCCTTTGCTCTCTAAATACCCATATATCGATCACATTTTGAACTATTAGCATAGTTCTTTTAATTCGTATCTAAAAATGTCCTCTTCTCATAGCATCAAACATACCTAATGAATGAACATCTTCATTCTCTTATGGCATTCTAGGGATTCAATAGGAAGGATACTATAGTCGGCTAGGTAACCGGGTAGAGTATGGAAGGTACTTTAGAATACCTGTCGTGTTCCAGTCCCTAGATGCGACTATAGGGAATAATTACCATCGTTGAGACAATCCATCTCATATTAATTCATGTTCTTTTCAGAGTAATGCTTTCATAGAATAAAACATTTAAGTAAAGTAGACTAATAAAAGTCAATCATCATTCTTATTTAAACTCCTTTCACACATCACTATATATCATAAAACTTTATACCAAAGAGTACTTCAGAATTCCAACTATCATTTCTCATCAATTATTGTATTTCATTAAGTTCGGAACTTTTCTTTACTATCTCAACATATTAAGCAAAAATCCTTCATATAACCATACATACCTTCTATTAACTTTCTTTACAATTTAGTCAGATCATACAACATACTTTTGCATTAGACATCTTCAACATTTACATCATAGTTAACAGGTGTCTTTCCCTTCTCTTCAGTAGTGGCCTTGTGTTACGATTGAGGGGTCTCCTCAAATTCCTCGGGTGGCCTCAAATCTCTCTTAGAACAATTCCTGATCATATATCCCTGTTCACCACATCTAAAACATGCGCCACTTGCCAACCGGCATGGCTGTGCTCTGTGAAACTTTCTGCAATGTTCACACCTTTGTCTTGTACTCTTAGGTGAGCTAACAGTACTACTAGCTGAATGTCGGGATCTCTCATCATTAATCTTGATCCCAGTAGCTCTCGAATTTCCTATCGAAGCTCTATCATATGGCTTACTTCTCCTAGATGGATATCTGTCACGGGAGGCTTTCCCTTTTGACTTCCGCTTCATTGGGTCTTTGCCTTTACTTTGGGCTCGGAAATCATCATAGTGAAACTCATAGTCCTGCTCACATAGCTGAGCCTTACGGACCGTCTTATTATAAGTAGTGATACCCATACTATACAACTTAGATTTGATAGGAGACTTCAGTCCTTCTATAAATCTGTATATCTTATATCCTTCACTCCTGATGGTCTCTCGGTCGAATCCGCTTAGAGAAATAAACCTTGACTCATATTGATTAACTGACATAGTCCCCTGAGTCAATTTCAAAAATTCCATCTTCAACCTAGTCTGATCGGTGCGTGGGATGTATTGCTCAGTGAAGGACTCTAAAAATCTATCCCACGTAACCTCAACATGTTGAGCCTCCAAAATGGTCCGAGTGGACTGCCACCAATACTCCGCATCATCCACTAACATATACGCAGCCAAGCCCACCTTTTCCTTTTCGGAACATAGCATATACTCGAAAGATCTAGTGATCGCCTTCACCCAATTCACTGCGGCCAACGTGTCCTTATCCCCCTTAAACTTAGGCGGATCCAGCTTCTTATATTCCTTAATTAAGGTCATACTGCAATAAGCTGTGAGATTCCTCCTTTCAATAACTGGGACTGGTGGGGGTAACTCTGTCTGTACCGGTGGTGGTTGTACTATAGGAATAGCGAATGGTACACTTGTGACCACATTTGGAAAGTTCGCCATAAACTGCGTAAACATAGTGGTCATATTCTCCACATGCTTCTCCATCTTCGCTAACCTAGTGTTCGGGCTATGCGGTGGAGATGGTTGAGGAAACTGTGTTGGGGACTGTTCTACATAACCCCTTCCTCTTCCTTTCTCAACACCACTTCTACCTGAGCTCATTCTGTTGATAAAATCACAAAATTGAGCTATTTAGTATAACTTCAAACAGTTATACATCGTATATGTATTCAAACAAGTACAGTACACTTGGGGATATACTCTACTTCTAACTCATCGACACTGACAAACCTCAATCTAACTGCTCTGATAGCACTCTGTGACGTCCCCGCCACTTCATCTTATCCCTTAACTTTTTCCTTCTTTATTTAGATTTTAGTTCATCAAGTGTCATTCTTCCTTTATTCTTAAGCTAATTATCTGATAGCTCATAAAATTTTATACCATTTCAATAAAACAGACTAATGATACATGTATATATGTATCATCCATTTCCACAGGATCTCATACATCGTCTTAACTTAAATCCCCGACATCTTATATACATTAATGTTAGTTGTACTGTACCATAACTGAATTACAATTTACTTTGCATCATTACATAAGTATACCTTCTATATTACTTGGGAAGCGTCTTTCGAAGGTAAACTTTCAAGATCCACTCGTAGACTCTTCTATCGAGAGCGAGGGATTACTTCAGATAGTCTGTATGAAAAATGTTCGTAAAAGGGTGAGTTTACGCTCAGTAAGAAAAATATGTAAAAGAGCGTACTATGCCTCTATATGCATTTTTCCTACTTGGCTCTATAATGTCATGTAAAGCATTATAAAGCATGCATCATACTTCTTCTTCTTATACTTTCTTTAAAACATCATACTTCATAACTTACTTTAAAACATACTTTACATGCTTTTATAATATAGCATGTTTCATATACTTCTTCAAAACATATTTCAAGTACTTCTTTCAAATATCATTTACATACATACATACATACATACATACTTTCATGCATTGTTTGTAACCATGCATATTCATTTAAAATGACATGGCAAGCATACTTTCTTTAAAACATCATACTTCATAAACATCTTTCATGCATTGTTTGCAACCATGCATATTATTTCAAATGGCATGACAAACATACTTTGTATGCTTTCTTAAAATAGCATACCTTTAAAACATGTATCATAATTCTTGAAACATAATTTACACTTCTTACTTTAAAACATCATACTTCATATCATACTTTAAAGCATACTTCATATACTTGAAACATACATCATACTTCCTTGTCATACATACATTTTATACTTGAAATAGATGGAGACTATGTACAATGTTTAAGCGATTGAGTCGTCATATGAACCGCTCATTCCCATTCATATGACTCATATGACTCTAATCATGCATTAGTACATTGGTATACCATGTAGAGGTCAGGGATTCTCTCCTGCCTTAATAATACCATAGTGAACACTAGTCAGGTGTCACTAATGGTCTTGAGGACCGGACTAGGGTTCCTCACTTAACATACATATTACTGAGGACTTGATCAGAGTCTCTCAGCCATCAGAAATGCATAATCATTACGCAGTCCATAGCCTCAAAACATTTATAATATTCTTTTCAGAAACACCTTTGTGTTTAATTCAAATAAGCTTTGAAAACATCTTTTCATACATGGCAGTCAACTGGTCTTATAGGGCAGTCGACTGCTGCTTCATAACTTTATTTCTCGAAATTATTTTCTTTTCGAAAAATACATGGGGGCAGTCGACTGGTCCATATAGCAGTCGACTGGTTTTCAAACAGAATGTTTCTTAAGAAATAGCAGTCGACTGGTCCATATAGCAGTCGACTGTTTTTAAAACAGAATGCTTCTTCAAAATTAGCAGTCGACTGGTTTTCAAACAGAATGCATTTTGGAAAATAGCAGTCGACTGGCCCATATAGCAGTCGACTGGTTTGAAACAGAATGCTTACTGGGTAAATAGCAGTCGACTGGCTTATATAGCAGTCGACTGGTTTGCATCGGTTTTCAGAAAACGGCGTTTTGGTTGTCTCTAGGCAGTCGACTTCCCTTTATGGCAGTCGGCTGCCCCTAGCCTAATTGGTACTAGGAGACAAGTCCGAAAATGCATCTTTTCCTGTACAAACCAGCTGATGTTTCATTCCAAACCACATTAAAACATTATAAAACATGCGGACATAGCCGCCTTACGTCCGTTACATAAATTTCTTACCTTGATTCCTTCGGAAACGCGAAATCACTTGGCGCGTAACCCTAGCTTTCGCTCCTTCAAATCTGAAATCATCATATCAAAGCAAACCTTTAAGAATTTGCCATAAACATGTTATACTAATTCAGTACAACACCATACCATGAACATAATTGACTAAATCATCTTCTTCTCTTACCTTTTGCTAGTGACCAAAATCTTAAACTTTGAGATCTTTTCCAATACTTGGAATCAATCCACCAAACTTCAGATATAGCCTCGTCTAGTGACTAGGATCGTTTTTTCGTCTAATAAGCTTAACGATTTGGTTACTAAACAAGAGTGTTTGTCAAGGGGAGTAGGAATGGAAGACTTGGAGATGGAGAGGGCGAGAACGAGAGGGAGAGCTGGAAAGAAGCTGGCGTAGGGTGATGACTGGTAAAGATAACTCATGCAGCCTCATTAATTGCTTCCCTATCCAATATCATCTCATCTCAGCCACTTACTCCTTGACTCCTTTTTTTTGACCTATCTTTGACCATTAAATTCTCTTCTTCCTTTTCTCATATCAGCCACATCTCATTACACCAATCAAAATCTGATTTTGTTTCTTGTCTCATACTCTTAATATTTTTCTGATATCAACCTAATAAATCATTTGTTTTATTGACTATCAACTTTCTTATTTCTTCCATACATCATGCATACATCATTAAACTTCATATTCATTTAATTGGTCTTCTTTCTCCCACATAACACTTGTCCTTAGTTACACTTAATTTTCTGATATTAATTCTGTGCTCATACCTCCATTATTCTTATAACATCAATTTAATTTCCTTGACTATTTAATCTTTCATCTCATTACTTCTTCCATGTTCCATACATCCTTCATACTTCATAATTCTCATATCTACTTATTTCATTTAAGCTAACATACTTTATAATTATGGAGGAATTTCCTGAAATTGGGGATTTCACAGAAAGTAACTTCAAGATGATGAAAATGGTATTCTATATATAAAATACAACAGTTACATAAATCAAACACAAAGAAGATGAGGTGATTGTAGATCTAATTATATATCAAAATTCTATTTCTACTAACTACAGCTTCAAGATGGAAAATGAATGCTCACAAAGTCAAAAAAATTGCCCTGAATCCTGCTTTGCTTCTTCACTTCAGCGGTCTTGTTCCCAGTTGCTTGTTTATTCTCCACGGACACCTGGAAATTCAAGGTTGTAATGAAAAATGAAACCAAGTTAAAAGGAATTTCCATTAAACAAGCAAATTAGTAAAGATTAATAATGGAGAATTTTATAATAAGGTCAACTTATTTTATGTCTGTTTCAAAATTATTTTCACTCATTTTTTGTTTGTTTATGCTTATTTATGATAATGTGAACTTATTCTATGACTATTGACACCGAGTTTATGTTTATTTTTATATGTTTATGTTTATTTTCATGTGTTTGTACTTATTATAATATGTTTATGTAATTTTTACTCTAAGTTTACGTTTTTTTATATGTTTATGTTTATTATCATGTAATTATGTCTATTAACATTAATTTCACACTTATTCTCATGTGTTTACAATATTTTTAAAATAAAGATAATCTTAAAATAAGTATAAAATAGGTCGACCTTACAATAAGATGGACCTTACTGCAGAATTTTTTGATTAATTATAATGCCAAAAAAAGACATGTAATTTTATTATTTATCAAAAGTATTGGCCCCGTTGGATTAACACGCAAGAAAAATCATTGAAATTTCAACCATTAGATATTATATGGTGCGATAACCACCGCCTCTATTTTTTGACATTACACATTAGTCTGTTTCCATCTCAATTGCCTTGACAACTTTCCGTCACCATTTGGTTTGGATGATCCTTTATTTTGAACGCTGATTTAGAAATTACTAATACTTTGTGCAAACTGAATAGACAATAGCCATTGTTATTACATATGACAAAGCTCAAGTTTACATAGCAAATACTCAAACATAGAATAAGCTGAGGATTCATCAAGTCCAAAACCATCAACATGAGAAAATAAGTTGGGATATATGAGATCATGCAAGGTTTTCCTTTCTAAAATGATTCTAATTGGTATAAAATAGAAAGCAATAAACATGTACTTGAGATTATTTATTCCTAGTCAAACTTTGCAAGTATAAAAATGATACTCTCAAAATTAATGATAATATTTCCATATTTCTCAAAGCAAATGCACTCAACTTGATTAGAGTGGTAGTATGTGAGATTCACACTTCCTATCATTGTTGGTCCACTGTTTATGAAGTTAAGACTATTAGATGTCTCACAACTATTTAAATGCTACTTGCCTTGTAGGTATAAAGGAGAACCGATTGACGGGCCCCACAAGACCTCTAGTATCCCGATGGTGGTGAAACTTCACATACATGATATTTAGAGCTAAATATTGAGATGGTAAGAATGTACAACTCAAACTCATCCATTTAGGTTATTTTTGAAAAGCGTGAAACAAATTTAAAAATGATGATTACGTCTATAGGTTGATGAAACTTTTGTGAATAACAGTCAAATGAAGTAGACTTTTGACCAATTGATAGATGTAGGATAATCCTCATGTTAAAAAGTCCCATGCCATGCCAATAGGTAAGATGAATCACAAGAAAAAGGGAAAAACTACGTGATTTGGTAGTTAAAGGTATTTTGGTAATTTCATCTATTTGACTTGTCAAACTTCAACAAAGGCTCATCCAACAACTAAAACATGTTGATTAGATATGTTTTATGATTTAATAAAGAATTTTGAAGGTTAGATTGATGGTTTAAAACGAAGTCAAATTGCTAAGAGCAAAATTGTCATATTTTAATGTTTTAAGGGCAAAATGATAATTTACACCCTAAGATATAATTTTATTAGATTTTTCCAGCCTTATTCCTTCTCAAATTCAGCAGCCCTCATTTCTCCTTCATTCCAGCATAGCCAAACCTTAAGGAAGAGAGAGAAAACCCTAAAACCTTAGTCAAATGACCTTTAAACCGAAAACTGTCTTCACCAACCCTGTCTAGTTTTCAGTGCTTTACATTTGGGTACACAAATCAAGTGCTAAAGTGGCTATTTGCATAATGTGGGGTCTTCCTCAAGTGATTTTTCATGTTTTAATAAGTGTACACTATGTGTTTAAGGTGTTTAGGCTAGTATTTGAGCTTGAATTGAAGTAGAACTTAGAGAATTCCTACCCTAAGGTTTCAACCAAGGATGTCCTTCCATGAACATGGTGTTATTCAATGTAAAATTGTTGTAGAATTAATCTAGAATTATTGTAGAACATGGATTTAAGTTTGAATTATTGAAATGAGAGGTGTAAGAGAGAGAACCCATTCGGCCAAGGTGAAGAGGAGATTGAAAGAGTGCTTAATTCAATATGTTTTGGGTCCTAGAATGCTGTATAAATTAATATGAGACTGTAAGCACCAGCAGAATCGAAAACAGAGGTGAGTTGATGATAGTTGTAGTGTTCACACCTGTATAAAGTAGACTAGATTTGCAATTGTAGTAGGCAATGTACTAGATTTCAATGAGTACTTAAACATTCTTTATAATTGAAGTATAGTAAATTACTGTGTTTGTGTGGTGAATTGCAGCTCGAAAGTCAGGCGACGATATTAGTGTTAATGGGAAGCACAGTAAAAAACTGAATGGTAATGGATATATATAAGAGACGTAGGGATACTATGATGCATTGTTTATCATGAAAATGCTATTGTGAGATTGTTTTGGATGATTTGAGTTGGAGTTGTGAAACTGGCATTGTGGTTTAAACTGTGTTTCCATGCAAGAGGGTTAGGACTGAAAGTACCATTATGCTGCCAAAATTTCGTAAATTGAGCCTTAAACCTTAGATTTACAATGATAGGTGATATGTGGGATCAAAATGAAGTTTAAGATATGAAATAAAAAGAAAGTCACGTTTAGGTCGTTATGAGCCCCAAATTTGTAACTCAGTTTCCAAGACTATTTTCATTGATTTTCTTGGTTTTCAAAATATTTACAAGTAATAACATCATTATTATACTTAAATAAAATATTTTGCATACTAAAATCTAAATTGAAAATATTTGTCGAATTTTTATTCCTGAATTGCCATTATTTCTAATTTCATGCTTTATGAACTGATTGAAGATTTGAATTACTAAATTTATCTCCATAAACGATTGTGAATTGTTTTATGAACTGTTTTAAGACTGTTGGCCCCCATAGCTACCTACAGGCACATGCTCCTATGTGATAACCGCAAATTTTCTCATTTTTGGAATTAGGTATATGTAAATTTAATTTCAAATGTTAATAGATAAGTTTTTTTTTTGTTCAAGGTTAATAGATAAGTTAAAGTAAATAAATAAATTTATTTATCAGATTGGAATATTTTGAACTATGGTATTTGATCAATTAACAGGTTGGAGATTTAACATTTAGGATTTAATTTGGATATTAAGGAATTCATAATTTAAAGAAATAAAAATGTGTATATATTTATATATCTGTATGTATATAACTATATTAATATATATATATATATATACAAATATATATGTACACATATGAACAATAAATATTATTTTGAATTAAAGTATATATATTACTAAATAATAAAATGGATATATGTATGTTTTAAGGATTATATTTGTCACGACCCGAAAGCCTTGATGTTCACTTGATACTCTTACTTTTCTCAGTCTACAAATTTAAGGGCTAAATTTTTCCTTTTTATTTTACAGCTTGTATTCGGTGTCAGTGTAGTCACTAACTATTTTCATTCATTCCTTAATTCAATTATGATTTAAATTTGCTCTTTAAGATGATGAGAAATCAATTGTAGTCCATAACGAATCACTGCATACTTATCATATAATATCAAAATATTATATCGACTACTCATTATCCTAGTTTACATCCCATCCTATAGTACCATACATAAATCTACTTGAAAATAAAAGCATATGCCCAAGAGTGCATACCTCAAAAGCAACCAAGTAGTTTCGAAGGACAGGGACAAGTATCGAGCCTAGATACCGTTTCCGAGTCCCACTCAAAAACCCTCCTTGTCAAGTTCAACCCAAGTAGTCTGAAAAGATATGAAATTGAGGGAGTGAGTAAAACCACGACTCAGTAAGTCATTTATATAAGTGCAGAATTAGACTTATACTGTCCTAATACAAATGCATGTGTAATGACTGAAATTAGAAAATTTCGAACTAAATTTTTTTCTTTCCACTTCTATCTTTTTCATTCAATTAATCGATAACACTAGGTTTGCATTCGATATCGGTGTAAGTACAATTCAACTTTTCATTTCACCTAATTCAATATACAATTAATTCAATTAATAATAATAAATTAAATACAGACTATAATATAATAACTAATTTCGTTCACAAGAAACTTCACATAAGTTACATCCCACAAATTTTCGATGCATATTTAGGCTTTCTTTCATAAATACAACTGTTGTGCAAATACATGTCTGAATATAAATAAACAGTTAATAAATACCTAATCACTTAGTACTTCTAACCTCTAGCGATTTCTTCGACTAACAAAAGGCAACGGACTTCGTGTTTATTGATAAGCTATCTGGGATGGTGAGAAGGAGGGTGAGCTTTGGGGAAAGCCCAGTAAGAAACATATATAAAAGCGCATATAAAAATGCAGTTAAATAAAAATCACTTATTTTACTAATTAAGAAAAAGGCATATTAAATATAATTATTAAAATGCATAAAAATATTTATTTCTTAGCAGTTCACTGGGGGATAGTATCGGAAGGATACTATAGTCGACTAGATAACCGGGTAGAGTACGGAAGGTACTTTAGAGTACTTGTTGTGTTCCGGTCTCTAGATGCAACTATAAAGAGTAAATTCAGTTGACGATAAAACGATTAATCGATATAAAATGTTTAACACTTTATGCAAGGCAATTTCAATTCATTAATCAATATAAAACATTTAATAATTCATGTGATGATATTTCAAATCAATAATCAGTATAAAACATTTTATAATTTATGCGATGCAATCTCAAATCATTAATCACTGTATAAGCCATTTATGTAGGCGATGCTATAAGACCATTTCAGTATGCAACTTCGGTAAACAATATGGTAACAATTTCGAAATCATAAGATAATGCAATAATTTCAAAAACTTCGATCAGTACAGTAATGCGATTCATTTAAAATCCTTAAAATAAGATAAATGCACCTGCATCAAAAAAACATATATTGAAAAGCTTGTATCACTTTCTTTGTCACTTTTCAATTAAATCATGCACTAGTCTCGTAAATCAAATCATTCACTAATCAATTATTAATCAAGTTTCACTTATCGATAGAAAGTAATCTCCCAAAGATTCATGCACGCACTATATCCCATAAGGGACCTGTATAGGAAGGCCAGAGATCCGAAACTCCTTAGCCAATCCTATGAAACACTATAACGAATGGTCATCGTCGATCACTCACAGTTCGCACTGGTCAGGTGCTCACTGTGTAAACCTGTGGGGTTTGACTGTAACTCCCACAGTCATATCATGTAAAAGGAAAGGTCTGGGACGTCTCCCAGCCTAATCATCACTGTCTCGTATGCATGATCATCAGGGAGATATCAATTTCATAAAATCACTTCATATACTCGTAATATCATTTTATATAAATCACTTCATGTAAAACCTTTCATGAAATTCAGTTCATGTAAATCATTTGTATAGTTCAATTCATGTAAAGCACTTCACGAACCTCAATTCATGTAAAACACTTCATTTAATTCAAATCATGTAAATCGTTTCTTGTAACTCAATTCGTGTAAATCATGTCATGTAATTCAATTCATGTAAATCATTTCTTGTAGATCAATTCATGTAAATCACTCGTGTAATGCAATTCATGTAATTCATTTCATATAATGAAATTCGTATAAATCATTTCAGATAATGCAATTCATGTAAGTCATTGCATGCAATTTAATTTGTGTAAATCATATCATGTACTCATTCCATGTAAATCATTTAATATAATTCAATGCATATAAATCATTTCATTTAAATCAACTCATCTAAAACATTTCATATAATGAAATATTTAAACTTGTAGGAATTAAAGATAATTTCTATTTCTTGTATTCAGAAAAATTGGGTAAGAAACGATTAAAACGAGATTTTCGAGAATTTTTAATTGCAAGTAAAACATATATACGACTCCTATACATATTTCTTACCTCTATTTCTGTGCAATGTCCAAGATCCGATAACGCCCTTTACGTTTCTTTTAATTCTCGAGCTTGACACTGCGCAATAATACTAAGTTATATTTAAAATTCTATATTAAATTCTAAGAAATATTCTGTAATATGCTATTTCCTATTTAAACATCCTCAACAATTAATTTACTTTATTTCCTATTAAGCACCAAAAGATAATTTCAATTAAATCTCATTCTTTCTTAAATTTCCAGGTTACCAAAAATTCCAAATTTCTATTTAAAAATCCCGTTTCTGCTATGATAATTATTCTATAATTTCCTACTTTCCATCTTATTCATCCCAATAATTTATTTATCAAATTTTCTATTAAATGTTCTAACATGACTACACCTGGATTAAAATCTTTTCCCAATTCTAATTTATTCACGGACAATTTTTTTATTTACTATTAATTTCCATTTTACCTTTTGCTTATATCAAAATTATTTCCATTTATTGATTCTCACAATTAATCTTGATTCATTGCTATGTTAATTTTTATTATTGTTAATTATTAAATGTACATTAACACTTCTCTTTTTTTCTTTTCCTTTCTTTTCTGTTTTCTCTTTCCACTGCATAGAGTTTTTCTCTTTTTTTTTTTTCATGGTCGGCAGCCCCAAATTTCCAGCCTTCATGATCTTTCATTTATTCTTCTCTAATTTTAGCTCATAAATATTTTTCATCTTATTTTCTCATGGCCAAACATTTTTCTGTAATAAAGAATTCCTCGTCTTCTTTATATTCCAACCATTGCCGTGGGCTTCAATCCTTGTGGTGTTCTTTCCCTAAATCAATTCTAATTTTTATGACTCTCCTCTACTCATTTAAGATTTACTTCAAACATCTTCAATTCACCAATTTATCAACACCATCATTCAACCCCTAGCATGACCGAACAGCCCATCCTCACTCCACATGCTCTGTTTTAGACAATCATCAAGCTAATTCGATAGTTCCACAAATTATCATTTAATCCAAGTTTCAATTAAACTTAGTTCATCTTCTACAAAATAATTCCTATCCAAATAAAGTAAAATCATCATAAATTTTCTTCAATTTCCCTCATAACCAAATCTGTCCTGTTCTTTTCCTTCTTTTTTTTTTCACTTCAATCTAATTCAATCCAAGGTTTAATCCATATCATCCATGCATAAACAAATAAACACTATGGTTAGAATAAAGTAGAACATCATCCCATCAGCTTACCTGTAACAGCTGACCATAGAGCCCCAAAAATCAATTCTGTTTCCTCCACGTCAATCTCCCAAATTCTCAATTTAAGGTCATTTTGATGTAAGGAAGAGGTTTTTGGAGGTGGTTGGCTGATTTGATGAAGAAAGGCTGGGATTATTCAAGGTTCACGTGAAGAATTCATGGGAAAAAGAAAACAGAAACGTGCAGTACATCAGGCAGCCCATAGATGTTAAATTTTGTCCATCCCACTCTAGATTTTAGCTGTTCTTAAGGCAAGAAACAAGTTTGGTGAAGGATGAGGGGTGCTTTGTTGATGAAACATGGGGAACCTATGAGCAAAATAAGGGAAAACGTGAGGAATCCTTAAGAATGATAGACTGATCGTGCAACAGAAAGAACAGGGGAGAAGTCGGTTCTTGCTAGGTAAAAACACAGATTTTTAACTCTATTTAATAAAACTTTAAAGTCCAAAAATCTATTATGTACTAACTGACTAATTAATTTATTTATTTATTTCAACCAGTTTATTAACATCTGTAATTAAATTTATAGATACCTAATTTCAAAAATGGGAGAATTCACGGTTATCACAGCATGAAACCTTTAACTAAGGATTCTCATGTCATATTCACTCTATGTTCGTTAGGGATGGCAATGGATACTCTATAAACGGGTATCCTGTGACGTCCCGTCACTTCATCTTATCACTTATCTTTTTCTTTCTTTATTTAGATTTAGTTTACCCAGTGTCGTTCTTCCCTTAATCTTAAGCTAATCATTTAATAGCTTATGAAATTTTATTCAATTTCCATAAACATAAAATGATATATATAAATATCATTCCATTTCCACAAGATCTCATACATCATCTTAACTTACATCCCCGACATCTTATATACACAAATTCTACTTGTACTGTATTGTAGCTGAATTACAATTTAACCTTACATAGGAATATAGAAGTATACCTTCTATACTAACTAGGAAGCGTATCGAGAAGGTACACTTCAATTCTTCAAGCACAAGCTCCTCTAGTTGGAGCGTGGTTCACTTCAAGTAGTCTGTAGGAAAATAGTCGTAAAAGGATGAGTTTACGCTCAGTAAGAAAAGTATGTAAAATAGCGTACTATGCCTCTATATGCATTTTTCCTACTTGGCTCTATAATGTCATGTAAAGCATTATAAAGCATGCATCATAAACTTCTTTCATGCATTGTTTGTAACCATGCATATTCATTTCAAATGACATGGTAATCATACTTTGTATGCTTTCGTTAAAATATAACATACAAATAAAACATGCATCATACTTCTTTCTTTAAAACATCATACTTCATACATACTTTAAAACATACATCATATACTTCTTCATACATACATCTTGTACTTTAAAATAGATGGAGACTATGTACAATGTTTAAGCGATTGAGTCGTCATATGAACCGTTCATTCCCATTCATATGACTCATATGACTCATATGACTCTAATCATGCATTAGTACATTGGTATACCATGTAGAGGTCAGGGATTCTCTCCTGCCTTAATAATACCATAGTGAACACTAGTCAAGTGTCACTAATGGTCTTGAGGACCGGACTAGGGTTCCTCACTTAACATACATATTACTGAGGACTTGATCAGAGTCTCTCAGCCATCAGAAATGCATAATCATTACGCAGTCCATAGTCTCAAAACATTTATTATATACTTCTTTCTTTCAGAAAACACTTTGGTGTTTAAAACATTTTGGCTTTGAAATTCTCTTTTCATACAGGGCAGTCGACTGGTCTTAAAGGGCAGTCGGCTGCTGCTTCATAACTTCATTTTCTCGAAATTATTTTCTTTTCGAAAAATATATAAGGGCAGTCGACTGGTCCATATAGCAGTCGACTGGTTTTCAAACAGAATGCTTCTTTAGAAATAGCAGTCGACTGGTCCATATAGCAGTCGACTGTTTTTGAAACAGAATGCAATTTGATAAATAGCAGTCGACTGGTTTGAAACAGAATGCTTCTGGAAAATTAGCAGTCGACTGGCTTGCCTCGGTTTTCGAAAAACGACGTTTTGGTTGTCTCTAGGCAGTCGACTTCCCTCTATGGCAGTCGGCTGCCCCTAGCCTAATTGGTACTAGGAGACAAGTCCGAAAATGCACTTTTCCTGCCAAAGACAACTAGTATTTCTCCCCAAAGCAGTTCAAAATCATATTAAAACATGCGGACATAGCCGCCTTACGTCTGTTACATAAATTTCTTACCTCGATTCCTTCGAGAACGCAAGATCACTTGGTGCGTTAACCCTAGCTTTTCACTTCTTCAAAACTGTAACATCAAATCAATTGAAATCTTAAATCAAACAACATACATACATCATACCAACTCAGAACAACTTCAAATCATCAACAAAGTTAGCTAAATCATCTTCTTCTCTTACCTTCACTAGAGACCAAAATCTCAAACCTTGAGATCTCTTCCAATACTTGGAATCAATCCACCAAACTTTGGATTTCACTTAGTCTAGTGACAAGGATCGATTTTCATCTAATGAACTTAGTGAATTGATGAGGGAGTAAGGTGGTTTAGCAAGGAGCTTGGAATGGAAAACTTGGAAGATTGGAGATGGCACGAGAGGGAGAGCTGGAAGATAGAGGCTGACGTTGGTGATGATAGTGAGGGTGATGAGTCATGCCATTCCATTAAATGCATACTCATCTCATCCTCAATCTCAGCCATGCATTCTTCTCTTGACCCTTTGACCCATTGACCATCATTTAATTCCTCCTTTCCTTCTTCCATTCATGCATAAGCCACATGTGTTTAATTAACCAATCAAATTTCTGATTTTCCTTCTTTTCTCCTATTCCATTTATTTTCCTGATATCAACACAATTTATTTGACTTATTGACTATCAACTTCCTTATTTCTTCTATAATCCATACATCATTCATACATCATTCATACATCTATTATACCCTAAATTACACATCAACTTCATATTTATTTAATCATATTAACTTAGAATTCTTTACATACATGGAGGAATACATGGAAATTGAGGATCTCACATCCTCCCCACCTTAGAAAATTTGGTCCTCCAAATTTGCCTTAGCTGGTTATGTAAACAATTCTGGGTACCTTTCTTTCATTAAGCCCTCTAGCTCCCATGTAGCTTCTTCCATCGTATGGTATTGCCAGAGAACTTTCACTAACGAGATCGTCTTAGACCTTAAAACTTTCTCTTTTCTATCCAAAATCCGAATCGGCTTCTCTACATAACTCATATCTTCCCTTATCTCCAAGGGTTCATACTCAATGACATGAGACGGATCCGGATTATACTTCCGAAGCATCGATACATGAAACACATTATGCACTCCGAATAGCTCCGGAGGCAATGCTAATCTATAGGCAACATCGCCTATCTGATCTAAGACCTCAAATGGACCGATGTAACGAGGACTCAGCTTACCTCGTCGGCCAAATCTCATGATTCCTTTGGATGGAAAGACTTTCAAGAACACAAAATCTCCAACCATGAATTCAAGTGGCCTCCGTCGAGCATCTGCATAGCTCTTTTTTCTACTCTGGGCTGTCTTAAGCCTCTAACAAATTAACTTAACATCTTCTGAGGCTTGCTCGACTAGATCTGGAGCCAATAACTTACGTTCGCCCACTTCTTCCCACCCAATCGGAGATCGACACCTTCTTCCATATAAAGCTTCATATGGTGCCATCCCAATGCTTGCATGATAACTATTATTGTATGCAAACTCAGCCAATGGCAGATGGTCATCCCAGGAGCCTCTAAAGTCCATAGCACAAGCCCTCAACATATCCTCGAGCGTCTGAATCGTGCGCTCGGACTGTCCATCAGTCTGCGGATGAAAAGCTGTGCTAAAATTTAACTTAGATCCCATGGCTTCCTGAAAATGCTCCCAGAAATGGGAAGTAAACCTGGAATCTCTATCAGAAGTGATGCTCACTGGAATACCGTGTAGTCTTACGACATCTTTTACATACATATCTGCCAAAGCATTGAGTGTATCAGTTGACTTCATAGGTAGGAAGTGAGCTGATTTTGTCAATCTATCGACAATCACCCATATACCATCATGATTCTTCTTGGTTCTGGGCAACCCCATAATAAAATCCATCGTAATGTGTTCCCACTTCCATGTAGGTACAGGCAGAGGATACAGTAATCCTGCTGGCTTTTGGTGCTCTACCTTAACTTGTTGACATGTGAGACATTTTGCTACAAAATCTGCTATGTCTCTCTTTATACCCTTCCACCAGTACACCTTGCGAAGATTGTGATACATCTTCGTATTTCCTGGATGTAACGTGTACTTAGTGGTATGTGCTTCAATCAAGATCATCTTCTTCAATTCGTCATTATTAGGAACACATATACGATTCCTGAACCTCAAAATCTCATCACTACCAAGACTGAACTCTGAGGTCATACTTGACTGTATCTGATTCATAGCCTCTATGCATCTATCATCTTCCTTTTGAGCACTTCGGATTCTGTCCATTAACTCTGGCTCAATCCTTAAACTAGCCATCATTCGATTTGCTCATAAGTCATAACATTAAGGTTGAGACTTGCAAATTGCTCAATCAATTCATATTCTTTTATCATCATATAGGCTACCATACTTACATGCTTCCGGCTCAGAGCATCCGCCACCACATTGGCTTTACCTGGGTGGTACAAGATCTCACAATCGTAATCCTTTAGTAGCTCGAGCCATCTTCTTTGTCTCATGTTTAATTCCTTCTGAGAAAACAAATATTTTAGACTTTTGTGATCCGTAAAAATCTGAAATTTCTCACCATATAAGTAATGCCTCCATATCTTCAGGGCAAACACTACTGCAGCTAGCTCTAAATCGTGAGTCGGGTGGTTCTTCTCATGGTCCTTCAATTGTCTGGAACCATAAGCCACTACCTTACCATGCTGCATTAACACACATCCCAAACCTTGCCCTGAGGCATCACTATACACCGCAAATCCACCTGAACCACTAGGGATGGTGAGAATCGGTGCAGTCGTCAGCCTGTGCTTCAACTCTTGGAAGCTACACTCACAGGCTTCATTCCACTCATACTTCACTTCCTTGCGCATCAAGCGCGTCAGTGGAGCAGCTAACTTCGAGAAACCCTCTACAAACCTCCTATAGTAGCCAGCTAAACCCAAGAAACTCCTAATCTCCGTCACAGTCTTCGGTCTTCCCCATTGAACCACCGCTTCAATCTTTGATGGATCAACTGAAACTCCATCTTTACTGATCACATGACCTAAGAAGGAGATTTGATTCAACTAAAATTCACATTTACTTAGCTTGGCGTATAGTCCTCTATCTCTGAGGGTCTCTAAAACAATCCTCAAATGCTGCTCATGCTCTTCCCATGACCTCGAGTACACCAAGATGTCATCAATGAAAACAATGACAAACTGGTCCAAGTACTGCTTAAACACATCATTCATCAGATTCATGAATGCTGCAGGTGCATTGGTTAATCCAAACGGCATCACCAAGAATTCATAATGGCCATACCGTGTCCGGAAGGCAGTCTTAGGGATATCTTCATCTCGGATCTTCAACTGATGATATCCCGATCTCAAGTCTATCTTGGAGAAGACTTGTGCACCTTTTAGCTGATCAAAGAGATCATCTATCCTGGGAAGAGGATACTTATTCTTGATTGTCACTTTATTCAACCACCGGTAGTCAATGCATAACCTCATACTACCGTCCTTCTTCTTGACAAAAAGCACAGGAGCACCCCAAGGGGATACGCTGGGTCGTATGAATCCCTTGTCTAGCAGCTCCTGAAGCTGCTTCTTAAGTTCTTCCAATTCTACCAAAGCCATCCGGTAAGGAGCTCTTGATATAGGCTTAGTCCCCGGCACCAAATCGATAGTGAACTCCACTTCCCTATCCGGAGGAAGTCCTGGAAGATCATCCGGGAACACCTCGGGAAAATCTCGGACTACAGGAATATCATTGAGTCCGGGACGTTTCTGATCTACGTCCTCCACATAAGCAATGAATCCTTCATACAACCATACATGCTTCTCATTATTTTCTTATGAATTCAAATCAAGAACCAAACAAGTTTCATATTAATTTCTTGCAAAATTTACAACATAGCTAACGGGTGAAGAAAAGGTTACACTCTTAGCATAACAATCTAATAAAACATGATTATTAGCTAACCAATCCATACCTAAAATAACATCAAACCCATACATATTTAGTAGGATTAGGTCAGCCTTAGATTCTCTTTCTCCTACCCGTAGCTCACAGTTTCTATACACCAACTCTGTCACTTGTGATTCTCTAAATGGTGTGCTTATCTTTAATGAGTATTCTAAAGTCTCAGGCTCAACAGGTATTTTCATAGCAAACTTAGAAGACACAAAAGAATGCGTAGAGCCTGGATCAAACAATGCTATGACATTTACATCAAACAGGTAAATTGTACCTTTAATCACTTTGGACGAGGCATCGGCAGACTCTTCATCGATAGCAAACACTCGTCCTTGAGTCACAGCTTTCTTTCCCTTCTCAGCAGCAGTGGCCTTAGGTTGTGGTTTAGGGGTCTTATCTGATTCGTCAGGCATTCTCGGATCTCTCTGAGGGCAATCTCTAATCATGTGCCCTTTCTCCCCACATCTAAAGCAAGCGCCACTCGCCAAGCGACATGGCTGTGATCCATGAAACTTTCCGCACTGTTCACATCTTTGCATCGTACTCTTTTGCGAGCTAGCAGTACTTCCAACTTGATTTCGGGATCGCTCATCACTTATCTTGATCCCTGTAGCTTTAGGAGTACCTATATCATTACCATCATCATAATAACTCCAACTTCAATATAATTCCATATAACTATTAAATTAGTTTAAAGATCATCTTTCTATACTTTACTTACCTATAGAAACTCCTTCAGATCGTCTATTTCTCTGAAATGGATACTTATCGCTCGAAGCTTTCTCATCCGACTTTCGCTTCATGGGTTCCTTGCCTTTACCCTTGGCTCGGAAATCAGCATGGTGTAGGTCATAGTCTTGCTCACACAGCTGAGCCTTACGGACAACTTCTCCATAGGTAGTGATATCCATCGGATACAACTTAGATCTAATCGGGGACTTCAATCCCTCGATGAATCTGTAGATCTTATGACCTTCATCTCTTCTGACCTCTGGATCGAATCTACTCAAGGTGGTGAACTTAGATTCATATTGATTCACCGTCATCGTACCTTGAGTTAAACTTAAAAACTCAATCTTCAATCTATTCCGATCCGTGTGTGGGATGTACTGTTCATTAAAAGCCTCCACAAATCTATCCCACGTAACCTCATCATATCGGGCCTCTAACACGGTCCGAGTGGCTTGCCACCAATATTCAGCATCATCTATTAGCAGATAGGCAGCCAAGCCTACTTTCTCCCTTTCGGAGCAGGGCATATACTCGAAAGATTTTAGGACAGCTTTCATCCAGTTCTCAGCTGTCAACAAATCTCTTTCCCCTTTGAACTTGGGCGGATCCAATTTCTTAAATTCCTTAATCAATGCCAACTGCAATAAGCTCTAGAATCCCTCCTTCCAATAACTGGGACTGGTGGGGTTACTTCTGTAGGAGGAACAACAGTTGCAGCTGCTTGGTTACTTGTGACCACATTCGGGAAATTAGACATGAACTGCGTAAACATTGTGGTCATGTTCTCCATATGCTTTTCCATCTTCGCTAGCCTTGTATTCGGGCTATGTGGTGGAGGCGGTTGAGGAGACGGAACTGGGGGCTCTTCAATGCGACCCCGTCCTCTTCCTCTTCTTGTACCTCTTCTTCGTGAGCTCATACTGTAAATATCATCATCATTGAGCTCTTTAGTATAACTAGAAACAGCTATACTATACATTTGTATTCAGACAAGTACAGTACAATTGGGGGATATACTCTATTTCTAACTTCTCGACACTGTCAAACCTTAATCTAAATTGCTCTGATACCACTCTGTGACGTCCCGTCACTTCATCTTATCACTTATCTTTTTCTTTCTTTATTTAGATTTAGTTTACCCAATGTCGTTCTTCCCTTAATCTTAAGCTAATCATTTAATAGCTTATGAAATTTTATTCAATTTCCATAAACATAAAATGATATATATAAATATCATTCCATTTCCACAGGATCTCATACATCATCTTAACTTACATCCCCGACATCTTATATACACAAATTCTACTTGTACTGTACTGTAGCTGAATTACAATTTAACCTTACATAGGAATATATAAGTATACCTTCTATACTAACTGGGAAGCGTATCGAGAAGGTACACTTCAATTCTTCAAGCACAAGCTCCTCTAGTCGGAGCGTGGTTCACTTCAAGTAGTCTGTAGGAAAATAGTCGTAAAAGGATGAGTTTACGCTCAGTAAGAAAAGTATGTAAAATAGCGTACTATGCCTCTATATGCATTTTTCCTACTTGGCTCTATAATGTCATGTAAAGCATTATAAAGCATGCATCATAAACTTCTTTCATGCATTGTTTGTAACCATGCATATTCATTTCAAATGACATGGTAATTATACTTTGTATGCTTTCGTTAAAATATAACATACAAATAAAACATGCATCATACTTCTTTCTTTAAAACATCATACTTCATACATACTTTAAAACATACATCATATACTTCTTCATACATACATCTTGTACTTTAAAATAGATGGAGACTATGTACAATGTTTAAGCGATTGAGTCGTCATATGAACCGTTCATTCCCATTCATATGACTCATATGACTCTAATCATGCATTAGTACATTGGTATACCATGTAGAGGTCAAGGATTCTCTCCTGCCTTAATAATACCATAGTAAACACTAGTCAGGTGTCACTAATGGTCTTGAGGACCGGACTAGGGTTCCTCACTTAACATACATATTACTGAGGACTTGATCAGAGTCTCTCAGCCATCAGAAATGCATAATCATTACGCAGTCCATAGTCTCAAAACATTTATTGTATACTTCTTTCTTTCAGAAAACACTTTGGTGTTTAAAACATTTTGGCTTTGAAATTCTCTTTTCATACAGGGCAGTCGACTGGTCTTAAAGGGCAGTTGGCTGCTGCTTCATAACTTCATTTTCTCGAAATTATTTTCTTTTCGAAAAATATATAAGGGCAGTTGACTGGTCCATATAGCAGTCGACTGGTTTTCAAACAGAATGCTTCTTTAGAAATAGCAGTCGACTGGTCCATATAGCAGTCGACTGTTTTTGAAACAGAATGCAATTTGATAAATAGCAGTCGACTGGTCCATACAGTAGTCGACTGGTTTGAAACAGAATGCTTCTGGAAAATTAGCAGTCGACTGGCTTACATAGCAGTCGACTGGCTTGCCTCGGTTTTCGAAAAACGACGTTTTGGTTGTCTCTAGGCAGTCGACTTCCCTCTATGGCAGTCGGCTGCCCCTAGCCCAATTGGTACTAGGAGACAAGTCCGAAAATGCACTTTTCCTGCCAAAGACAACTAGTATTTCTCCCCAAAGCAGTTCAAAATCATATTAAAACATGCGGACATAGCCGCCTTACGTCTGTTACATAAATTTCTTACCTCGATTCCTTCGAGAACGCAAGATCACTTGGTGCGTTAACCCTAGCTTTTCACTTCTTCAAAACTGTAACATCAAATCAATTGAAATCTTAAATCAAACAACATACATACATCATACCAACTCAGAACAACTTCAAATCATCAACAAAGTTGGCTAAATCATCTTCTTCTCTTACCTTCACTAGAGACCAAAATCTCAAACCTTGAGATCTCTTCCAATACTTGGAATCAATCCACCAAACTTTGGATTTCACTTAGTCTAGTGACAAGGATCGATTTTCATCTAATGAACTTAGTGAATTGATGAGGGAGTAAGGTGGTTTAGCAAGGAGCTTGGAATGGAAAACTTGGAAGATTGGAGATGGCACGAGAGGGAGAGCTGGAAGATAGAGGCTGACGTTGGTGATGATAGTGAGGGTGATGAGTCATGCCATTCCATTAAATGCATACTCATCTCATCCTCAATCTCAGCCATGCATTCTTCTCTTGACCCTTTGACCCATTGACCATCATTTAATTCCTCCTTTCCTTCTTCCATTCATGCATAAGCCACATGTGTTTAATTAACCAATCAAATTTCTGATTTTCCTTCTTTTCTCCTATTCCATTTATTTTCCTGATATCAACACAATTTATTTGACTTATTGACTATCAACTTCCTTATTTCTTCTATAATCCATACATCATTCATACATCATTCATACATCTATTATACCCTAAATTACACATCAACTTCATATTCATTTAATCATATTAACTTAGAATTCTTTACATACATGGAGGAATACATGGAAATTGAGGATCTCACATACCCGGTGCTACCCGACCTGTTTAAGTAGGATTAGGGTAGTGTATAATTGGGTTCGGGTAGTGAACTTACTACCCGTCACGGGTTAGGGTAGGGTTCGGGTAGTTACCTTAGGGTACCCGCTACCCGACCCCGATTATAAATAATAATTAATTAATACAATACTTATATTTTTTATATATAAATTATTTATTATTAATGTTTTATTTAATTAAATTAAATCATTATGTATTATAATTATGATTTTTAACTTTAATTTATTTTTATGAGTTAAATTAAATTTATTAATATAATATTTTAATTAAGTTATTCTAAAATTAATTTTAATTTTAAATTTAAAAATCAAACTTTGACTTAATAAACGGGTAGTTAAACGGGTATTTATATTTTATAGGGTTAGGGTTCAGGTAGCATAAATAAAAATAATCGGGTAGTTAATCGGGTTCGGGTTCGGGTATCCCAAATCTAGTGGGTACCCGACCCGTTTACATCCCTAATGTTCGTTTATCAAATGGCTCAGATCATGTCATAAAGGTTTCTTGGTGTGTAAAGGCTTAAGGTATCAATGGGGAAGAGTCTCTTCGTAGTACCTCATTATACTTATCTCGATACCTATCTGTTACACTAACCTTTAATCAAAATCGATCGACCATTTTCAATCTTCTTGTCATTATTCCATAATATGCCATATGAAAATGAATACGTAATTCCGACATCATGTGGTACTGGTTTGCATTCATATCGGTCTCATACCATATCATATCATATCATGTCATATCTCATGTGAAGTTATGTTCAGACACTATTAAATCATGTCACTTCTCATCAAATAAGTACATTTTGTACTGTATCAAGTCGTAATATTTTCAACATAGAGAAATATAGTCACATATAGTATAGAAGTCATGATACCTCTTCCTATACATCTCATGTTCAATATACAGCATAAGATCATGCATACTTCATGCAGAATGTATATCGTTCTATCATGATTCCACATATAACTTATGCAAGTTTTACTGTATAAAACGACTATCATCTCACATTTCATTACGTTTAACATATAGTCGTATATGAATCATATGTGATATTGAAATCATATCACGTGTACTTTTAGAACATGTTTAAAATATGTCAAATCTCAAATCATCTTTTGTTTATTTTTAAGACATGATTGAAAGGATGCACATTTCTCTTTTCATATCATGTTTGATCAAAGCATGCACATTTCTCTTTTCACATTTCGTGAAATCAAAACATGTACTTTTCATATCATTTCAAATCAAAACTGCACATTTCTCTTTTCATATCATGTCAAATCAAAACATGTCTTTTCATTTCATTTTCAAATCAAAACGTGCACATTTCTCTTTTCATATCATGTGTGATCGAATACAATATCGAAACATATTTCACATACTGTAAAATCATATCAGTTTAGAGTTCATATCAATCTAAAAGCATACTCTAAACTGCATATCATATCGATTGAGACTAGGCTAGATCCCTAATACTCTATCAATAAAGACTTAGATCACTGTAGCTAGCAATGAAATCATATAATCCTCTCTTGGAAACTAACTAGGGCGCTATCTATGGCCATAGACCTCATGTCTCTCAACGCCACTGATCAGGTGAGACTGAGACCTGTCCACGACTATTGTTAGACAAGCATCTGTGCCTAATGAGTAAACTCCAATTAGGTAGCTTCCACTATGCTTTATTGAATTCAATTTTTTTAGGGTGCCTACAGTCTCATAAAACATTTAAATCTTTCACTTTTCTTATAAAAATAGCGTGAAGTATGTAACACGTTTCTTTAAGATCGTTTACATATATGAATACATACATCACACTATATGTTCAATCTTTTTAAAACAATTTAAGCATCCAAAATATTCATGTGAGTATTGTATGAATGAATGCTTTCAAATCTCGTGCAGATAATGAGGCATGTTTAAGAGTGATGCAATTAAACAATAGAATTAAAACAGTATTGAAACGAGGCATGCTTATGAAATGGATTAATGTAGTATCACTTGGTATAGTGCTAATTAAAATGCCAATCTTCCTTATATCATCACCTTCAAAACACCTCAATTTAGCACCTATACCCAACTCGTTGTCATTTTTCATTTCATTTTAAAGTCCTCGATTCAATCCCTTCTATTTCAATAGAATTATATCTAATAAATCATCCAACATTCTCTATCATTCAATAACATATAATATCATTTCACAATATTTGTAAATTAAATCAATTACGGTTACTTTCAATGTTAATACTAAGACCCCTCTATTAATGTCAGTCTTCTTAGTATTTCACGTATGTTCAATTATTACCTTAGCGACTTCCACAAGGACACTAAAATCATTCAATGTTAATGAATTCATTCAAGATCTATTCTTTAGATAATTTATTCACGATATCCATATCATTGAGTCATTTCCTCAATTTACCATATTACCATGGCATATCATTCCTTATGTGTCATTAAACCTCAAAACTTTAATTACCATCATTACCATATGATCCAACTATATCTATACAATATAATTCTAATGCTGAATTATATAAATGTCTTACCAACTCTTCATTTAGTGCGCGAGTACTCCACTTCCACTAATCTCGTGTTCGTTGCCTTAGGGTCGTGCTGCATGATCAAATAGCATTGAATTGATCTAGTATCCGTTTAATGTGTCGCTAATTGATTTTCACTAAAAAAAATCAAAATGATGTGATTCATCCCTCTTACCAACCTTCTTACACTATTCCAAACCAAGAATTATATATATATAATTATGTATATTATACTTATGCTTATTCATTTGACATACTATACATATACATACATATATATATGTATGTATTTCTCTCCTTCTCTCTTCTTTCTTTCATTTCTTTCTTTTCATATCACATGTAGTTTACACATCGGGAGAATTTTCAGTGATCTCATTATCACCAATTTCAATAACATGAATATTTTTAATTAAAATTAAGTATACTCATGTTTTATGAAATGTACTAATTTTCTCACTTCCGTGGTTGGAAATTACTTCTCATGTAATAAAATCGTTTAAAAATGATTTTTACGTAATTTTTCTAAAATTTTCGGCATCATAACGGCTGTCTATTGACTAGCCTCCCTGCACAAAATAGACAGTTTATAACTTTTTTACAGCCAGTGAATCTCCACAATTTCCAACCAAATGGTTTTCCACAATATTTCCATAAAATTCATGCATAATTAAATCATGTAACCTAGATATTCTTACCCGTCTTAGGCTAGCGACTTCTTCATTATGTCGCACCTGTAATCACCTCTCCCGATTTCCATCGTCTCGACTCCCGAGTATACTTTTCTTCAAGTCCACATTCATATTAAATTTTAGAAATTTTATACAATTATTAAATCAATGCATAATAATGAAATTCTCATAATTTCCTACTGCATTTTCTCTTTCTTTCTTCTTCTTTTTCTTCCTTTTTTTCTCTTTTCTTTTTCTTTTATTTTTTCTTTTTCTTCTCCTCTTTTCCTTTTTCTTTCTTCTTTTTCTTCCTCTTCTTTTCTTTTCTTTTTCTTTTTCTTCTCCTATTTTCTTTTTTCTTTCTTCTTTTTCTTCTTGTTCTTTTCTTTTCTTTTCTTTTCTTCTTTTTTTTCTTTTCTTTTCTTTTCTCTTTTTCTTTTCTTTTCTGGTCTGAACCGATTCGGACTAGTTCAGATCGGTTTGGCCGATTCGGCACCTCACCGGCCGGTTCTCTGCCGGCTTGGCCACTCCGAAGCTCACTGAGGTGGTGCTGACGCCGGATCTAGCCTCCTTTTCTCCCCACTGATGGCGACGGCACCAGATCTGGGACAGTGGGTTTCGGCCTCTTCTCCTTTCTTTTCTCCTTCCTTTTTCCTTTCTCCCTTCCACTGCCGGCTTCCCTTTCTTTCCCCTTACCTTCGCTGACGTTGTGGTGGGTACGGCAGTGCTCGGATCGGCCAGCACCATCGCTTTCCTCTTTCCTTTCTTCTTTCCTTTCTTTTCCTTTCTTTTCCTTCTCTGTTTCGCTTCATTTTCTCTTTCCTTTCTCTTTTCTTTTTCGCCAGTCACCGATCGCTTCTGTCTTCCCCCTTCCTTGGCTCGCCGGCGATGGCCCCCTCTCCTTCATTCTCTTCTCTTCTCGTCGACAGGAGGTCGGCTCCTTTGTTGACTTCTCTTCTGTTACAACAGAGGAGAAGGAATGGGGTCGAGTTTCCCGATCCCATTTTCCTCTCTTTTTTTATTATTATTATATTTATAAATATAATATTATTATTATATTTATATAGTATTTTACAATATATTATATAGAGATATATATTGTATATTAACAATATATATCTACATATAATATATATCTGTTTTATGTATTTTAAATTAAAAAACCATACATTTCATATGTGTGTGTGTATATATATATATATATACACACACAACAATATGTATAATAATAATATATACATATGTATTTATATGAAAACATATAAAAATATATTTATATAATCTAATTATATAAATATATATAATTATACACTATATATATATTTATATAATATAGTTATATAATTATATAAATATACACCTTTTCATTTCTTTAATTTTGGATTTCTTAATATCCAAAATAAACTTCTCGATAAACATTTTTATTTCTGATTTAATTTGGATTTTAATATATCCAATTTAAATTCCTCCATATAATTTCTCAAATCCGACACTTCATCACTTACGAAAATTCCAACAGTATTCCATCTTGTAAACGATTTATTTATTTACTTTAATTTATCTTTCCCATTAAAATTAACTTTTCGAATAATTCATATCAAAATGAAAAATTTTCGGTTATCACAATATTTATAGTATATAAATTAGATATATAAATATGTTTTAATATAAAATAAGTATATTTTAAGCATAAATTTTTAATATATAGAAAAATATATATATATATATATATGCACATATATATAGTATATGTCAAGTATATACTTATACATATAAAAGTGTTAATATAAGTATATATATATATATATATTTGTTAATAGAAATATAATATATTTGTATTATATATTTATGAAAAAAAAGAAGAAAAGAAATCACAACAAGCTTTTTGTGGAAGCTTACTGCATTACACAAATTAGGGTCTGCATAGCAGACCCGATAACAGGAAAAAAAAAAGAAAAAGGACGAGAGAGAGAGATGGGAGAGGGTCATCGCTGGCATGAAGAAGAGAGGAAATCCAGCTGGCGACAAGCAAATCAAGGGAAGAAGGAAAGAAAAGGAAAAGGAAAAAGAAAAAAAAGAAAGGAAAGAAAGGCTGATCGGCGCCGTCCAATCTGTGCATAACCGCCACCTTCATCATTGGTGAAGATCGATTTGGAGGAAGGGCTAGCCGACGGTGAAGAGGGAGAGAGAAAAGAAAGGAAGAAAAGGAAAAAAAAGAAGGAAGAAGCCACGCTGCTATCCTGCTACCGCCACTGCCGTCGCTGCCATCGATCTAGAGAAGAAGTGAAGGGAACAGCCACATTCACTTTTAGTGGCTGAACCGGCGGTGGTGAGAGGAGTAAAAGGTTGAACCGGCCAAAACCAATATGAACCAGTTCAGCTAGAGAAAAAAATAGAACAGAAAAAAAGAGACAGAACAGAGAAGAGAAAAAAAAAAGAAATGGTAAGGAAAACAATAAATTGTTGATATTTATTGAATAGTTTTATTAATATATATTTATATAAGTGTATTTGGTGTTGTTGAAATTGTAGCGGAAGTGACAAAGACGTGATTTGGTGGCTGGGAAAATTTGGAGCTTGTCAAAGCATTAAGCTTTGACGTTTGGTAAGACATATATATGCTTCAGAATTAGCATTATATTATGTAGGTTAATTGTGTAACGTAAAAATTAAATTATATTGTATTTGTTGGAGTGAATTTGAGTATTAGAAAATAATTCGATTAGATTGTATATGTCAGTATGATTAATTGATATGAAGGTTTGATGGTTTATGGTTTTGGGAGAAAGAAGGATGCTTTAATGTAATTGAGGATTTTAAAAATAAATTTTTAAGAGTTTATGGTTCGACTTGAATGTGGTTTAGGATAATTTGGAAATTGGTTATGATTTTAATTTGAATGAGGTTTATAATTGGATATTGTAATTAATTTAAAATCAACTGTCTTGGGAATATAAAACTGTGTTTTTCATGTAGGAGGATTAGGACAATTATAGTCATTATACTGTCAAAATTTTTATAAAATCATAGAAAAAAATGAATGAATGAAATGAATTAGCGGCATAGGGGGAGTGTTAGACCTAGGCATGTTCATAGTGGTATTATGTAGATTTTCAGGATTTAATGGTTAAAGAATAATAAATTGAGGTTACTAAGATAATTGGTGGAATTAAATTGGAAAAAAGGATAAGTTTTAGCAAACGGGGAAAATTCAGTTAAGCTTAAAGAATGAGATTTCATGTAAAATCTCATGATTTATTGAGTAGGGAATAATGAATTAAGGCTAATGAAATTGTTGGAGATGAAAAAAATATGATTTAATTATAGTCATGTTGTGGCATTTTAATTATAATATAGAATTTTGAAATATAAGTTGATATTATTGTGTAGTGTTAACTCGGGAAATAAAAAGACGTAGAGATGCTGTTGGAGTTTTATACTGCACGGAAGTAGAGATAAGGAGCATGTATAGGAGTTGCATTAGAATTGTTTTACTTACCTTTGGAAATTTTCAGGAAACCAAATCCTATTCGTTTACTGGTTTAAACCTTCCTAAATGAAAATAGAAATTTATTTTAAATTCTTACAAGTCTAAATATTACCTTACATGAAAAGATTTACATGAATCGAATTTCATAAAATGATTTACATGAACTGAGTTATATGACATGATTTATATGAATAAATTTACTTAAAAATGATTTAAATGAAATGATTTGCATGAATTGATTTACATGAAACAATTTACATGAATTGATTTATATAGAATGATTTACATGGAATAAATTACATAGAATGATTTACATGAAATGAATTACATGACATAAATTACATGAAATGGTTTAAATGAATTAAGTAAATTACGTAAATGATATTTTATTTATTTTTACATGAATGATTTATTAATTATGTGCCAATGAGTTATTGGTATATTTAAAGTTTTCATTGAGTTTTTAGTGAATTTTATGGCTACCAAATTTAATAATTATTCTTTTATATAATTTTGGTATGACTGAAGATAATTGCTATTTGAAATGATCTCTACTCTTAATCGCTATTTGAAATAATTTCTATAATTGAATTATATGATTTATGGAAATGTTTTGAGACAATTGTTCCTTAGTGATCATGCATACTATTACCGACTGTGAGACCCCGATCAAGTTCGCAGGTTATCAATATATTATTTACCGACTGTGGGATTATTATGGCCAAACCCACAAGTTTACACAGTGAGCATCTGACCAGTGTGATCTGTGACCGCTATTTGAAATGATCTCTACTCTTAATCGCTATTTGAAATAATTTCTATAATTGAATTATATGATTTATGGAAATGTTTTGAGACAATTGTTCCTTAGTGATCATGCATACTATTACCGACTGTGAGACCCCGATCAAGTTCGCAGGTTATCAATATATTATTTACCGACTGTGGGATTATTATGGTCAAACCCACAAGTTTACACAGTGAGCATCTGACCAGTGTGATCTGTGACCGTTCAACGATGGCCATTCGTTATCGACCATCCCTACAGGGATACTGATATCGATCGTTCCTTCGGGGATACTGATACCGTTTTGTGCATGATTCTATTAGATGTGACTGTCTCCATTGAACTATATTTGAAAGACTTGCATACCGAATGATTTGGTTTCTAAATGATTTGATTACTGAACGATTTGAATACTGAATGATTTGAAAACCGAATGAATTGAATACCAAATGATTTAGATACCAATTTACTGGTTTGACAAAAAGAAAGGTTTGAAATCGAATGATTGATGGTGATAAACTTAAATGAATTGCTTTACTGTATTAGATGAAAATATTGCTTAAATTGACATTTAAAAATGTTACTGAAGTTGCATACTGAAATTGTTTTATAGCATTTGTCATAACGTATTAAGCTTTAGAGAAAAACCTAATAGCTAGACACTAAAATCAAAGGAGTCGCCACCAACCATTCTACCTAGGTGTGATTGGTCACCTATTCAAACTAAAGATAAGGCTTGGTCTACGTTCAAAGATACTAGGGTTCGGGAGTACGGTTACGTGTAGGGAAGGATTAGCACCCCTACAACGCCCATCCTAAAATGGTACCAACTAGTTTTAGGTTATCTTTACAATTTGCCTTGTGTTTATATTAATTTCGATATGCTTATATATTGGGAGTATTTCTAAGATTTTTCCATCAATTTGGCTCCAATCTTAAAAATCTCCCTCACTTCAAGATGTTCAAGGAGTCTCGATTGACTTTCTTGAACTCCATCGTCGGATTAATTAAATAATTTATGAAAATCTTATTCTTTCTAACTTTGGCTCTAATTTCGACTCCATATTAATTTCTATATTTTTTAATCTTATTTCATATTATATTTATCTCTATATTTTATTTATTTATTTTATTTATTTAGAGAATAAATATGAATCATGGTTTATTGAAGATTTTCTTAAAAGCGTCCCATCAATTTGGCTCGGCTTAAAAGAAATCTTTTCACCTAGAAAAGTCAAGGAGTCCCAATTGACTTTTTTGAAATTTCATCATTGGCATAATTCATATTTTTTATTTCCTATAATTTTTATTCTAAGCTATTTAGTTAATTTATCTAATTTTATTTACATTTCTTTAATCTTAATCTTGATCTAATTTATCTTTATTTTATTTATTTATATTTATTTAATAAACATGAATTATATTTTATTGAAAATTCTTTCAAAAGTATTCCATTAATTTGGCTCAACTTAAGAAAGAATCATCTCATCTAAAAATTTCCAAGGAGTCTCGATTGGCTTTCTTGAAATTTCATCATCGGTATAACTCATATTTATTTCTTTATTATTTAATCTTATTAATTAATAATTATTTTCCTATTAATTTTTCATCTAATTTATGTTCTCATATTTATATTTGTTCATCTATATTTATTTATATTTTATTCATATTTAATTTACTAAGAATAAATATTGATTATGATTTATTGAAAATTCTTTCAAAAGTATTCCATCGATTTGGCTCAACTTAAGAAAGAATCTCCTCACCTAGACATTTTTAAGATGTCTTAATTGACTTTCTCTAAATGTCATCATCGGTATAATCATTATTTACATTAGAATTTTATAATTATCTCAATTGTAGAATCATATTTATCTTACAATTTAATTGTAACTTTGTAAATTTACTTCGTAGAATTAATAATTATAAGCCCTACATGCTTGAAATTACTTTCCAAAATATGACAGACAAATAAACCTTTCTCAAATGAGGTAAAATGCTAATACGTGCCATATACTATATATATATATATATATATATATATATATATATATATATATATGTATATGTATATAAGCATAACACCCACTATCAATTTATTAGCTAACTAAATCATGGAAGACCACTTAAAACATTTTCAAGTATTGTAAATGAATAAATGCTGCAAGTAATATGCGCCACATACACTGCCACCATCAATTCACTAATCAAGTAACTCAATCATGCATAAGCCAAGTAAATTAAATATATATATATATATATATATATATATATTTATATATGATAAAAGCAAACCTGTCTTTCTCTGTCTCTTTTTCTTTTTACTTTCCCACGTAATTTCTTCACACAGCAACTTCAGTCCAAAAGCTTTGTAACTGCTCACGGTGACCGCTTCCTCAGTTGCCTTGCTTTTTCGTTCCTTCTTTTCGGTTCTTTCCAACGGCAGTAAATGGTTTTCTCAGCAGCAACCAACAATGCAACAGAGTGACACCAAAGTCGTAGCAAGCTGCTAAACCGTGATGGTGATAAAGCAAGGCAGAGATGTGAGCAGGGAAGGTTGGCTGCAAGCAGACAGCAGCGGACAGGGCAGAGCAGGATCGTGGCTGCTGGAGTAGAACAAATATGCGACAAAGCTAAACAAAAACGCAGCAGCCAAGGGGTGACGTAGTGCAGCAGCAGCAGAGCAAACGGTGAGGATGGTGAGCGGTAGAGGTTAAGGAGGCTTAATGAAGTTGACGAGGAGAGGAGGGTCAATGATTTAAACGGAGCAGCAGTAAAGAAGGGTGTGGGTTGTAGGCGGTGGCCAAGGTTTTGAGGATGAAGGTTAGGTGTTGGTGATGAAGTGGCGACATGAACCGTGGGCAAGGTGGAGGGAAGCTTGGCTTTGGTATAGTGGCAGTAGGTGAAAGCCAAGAAGTGATGAAACCAACGGTGATGGGCAATAGTGCAGGGAAGATGATGAAGGTGGCCCTAGCTAGGGCTTTTTCCTCCAAGGTTTTTTTCTAGGGTTTCTCCTCCCCAATTTTTTTTAGGGTTTCTCCTCTAGGGTTTTTATAGCCATTTCATGGCCGTATACTTGAGGAAAGAATCAACTTTCCTCAAGTTTAGGCCCCAAATCATGGATTTCATTCAAGGGCAGATTTTATTTAATTCTTTCTCATTTTACAGATAATATATATCTTTTATATAAGGCAATTTAATCAATTGGTCAACTCTCTTTATTTGGCACCAAATCTCATTGATTTACATGATTTAAGGTTTGACCAAAGTTGATTATTTCCTATCTTTATTTTTTTTATATTTTCTACCTCTCCATTTTTGATTTTTTTTATTTTTGATTTTTTTTATTTTTTTATTTTAAAAGAATTGTTCGGACAAAATTAGGTGTCTACAGCATTGTCTACATAAATGGCTTATATACTGATTAATGATTTGAAATTGCATCGCATAAATTATCAAATGTTTTATATGGATTATTGATTTGAAATAGCATCACATAAATTATTAAATATTTTATATTGATTAATGAATTGAAATTGTATTACATAAAATGTTAAACGTTTTATATTGATTAATCGTTTTATCGTCTACTAAATTTACTCCCTATAGTCGCATCTAGGGACTGAAACATGATAGGTACTCTAAAGTACCTTCCATACTCTATCCTGTTACCTAACAGACTATAGTATCCTTCTGATACTATCCACTAGTGTGCTGGTAGGAAATAAATATTTTTATGCATTTCAATATTTGTATTTAATATGCCTTTTTCTTAATTAGCAAAATAAGTGATTTTTATTTAACTGCCTTTTATACACGCTTTTATATATGTTTCTTACTGAGCTTTTTCCAAAGCTCACCCCCTTACTCACCATCCCAGATAGCCTATCAACGTACAAGATATCAGCTGCTTCCGGGTTAGTTGAAGAATTCACTAGAAGTTTAAAGTATCAAGTGAATATGTATATATATATATATATATAGAATTTTATATTTATATTAAGATTCATAAATGCACAGCAGATGTGTTTGCGATAGGGTGTAAATAGCGTGATGTTAAATTAAAGCATGTTTATGAATTGTAATGAAAATTGTAAAATGAACTTACACTGACACCAAAGGCAAACTGATTGATACCGACTAATTGAATGGGAAAGATAGTAATTAAAAGGAAAAAGTTAGTTAGAATTTCATAATTCCGGATGTTACATCCTATTACTGTTATTATTGATTAATATTGCTATTAGACCTTAGCTATGTCTTCAGCGCCACAAATATCACCTGGCTAGTGTTCATTGTGGATTACTTGACTATGGCTACATGTCACTATTACTGTTATTGCATGAGTCTATTGGGTCATACATTGTCTCCACTGTACTGCATAACTTTCAGACTTTAATGATTACTTATTTCAGTTTGTTTATTAAATATGTTTCCTAACCTTATGCGAATCCCAAAAATTTATTTGATACTGTTTATGGAGCATTACTCAAACTGTTCTATAAGAAGTTATTTTTGAATTGTTTACTAAACTGCGTGCTTGCAATAAAACTCCCTATAGTCGAAATTAGATGCCGGGACAAGTGAGATGCTTTAAAGCATCTTTCTGAACTTAACCTGGCTGCCTAACCAGCTATAGTATCCTTTCCAAGTTACGTACCTCTAAATAATGTGTTTTTGTTCTATGTAGATAGCATGTTTTTATGATACCTACATATAGTTATGCATAGTATTAGCTTTGTTATATATTTCTTACTGGGCGTAAGCTTATGTAAGATCTGATTCTATACTACTGTAGAGTCTAATTTCATAAATTAATAATGGAAATTAAATAAATAATGAACATTGGTTTCCACTTGGTTGAAAAGCTCGTTATCATGAGATGAGAATGGAGCAATTTCGGTGAAATAATGTATGGGGCGAGAATGTTGGTCAGCTCGTTAATGGGGGAGCAAGGTAGTATGTTCGCCAACGGGCGAGCAGATCGCCAATGGATAATGGCGAGGGCGAGTATATTAGTTCGCCAAAATCTGCGAGGGCTCCCGATCGCCCATACAAATTGAAGAAATTAAAATGCTAAATAAAAATTTCCAAATGTGGGGAATCTGAGCAATTGGCGAGTTGGTTGGTTGCTCTTTGTTTGGGCGAATAGGTGAGTTCGCCAATGCTGTGATTCGATGATGGCCCGTGTGTGGCGAGGACGTTATCGCCCATAGAATGTATTTGGCGAGTAAATAGAGCAGCTAGCCAATGGGCAAGCAAGGGTGATCGCCCAATGTTACGTGATATCTGATTTTCCCAGTGATGATTATGGCGAGTATGATTAATGGCCTTATTGGCCAATGAGTTCGCCAAGTGTGTTGCTGGGATGATCGCCCAATTGGGCGAGGACATGTAATCGCCCATATATATTGAATAAACTGGAATGGAATCAGCGTGTGACCATTGCAGCCAAAATTGACTTTGTAAGTGATTCGATTGGAGACAATTAATAGAGAGGAGGTAAAGTCAATAAAGGAAGTAACCCTATTGGTTGAGGAGTAAAACAAAGTCAATAGCCTAAGAAAAAAAAAGTGTGGAAGGAGGACTTTCACGCCACTTGTGCCTCAGTTTTCTTCATGCATTAAAGACGTGAAATGATGAAGGATACAGGATAAGGGACAGGCGGTAGCTTCGGATTGGATTAGCATGGTTATATAAGGAGAAAGGCTTGAGGAAAACTCATTTGGCAAACTTCATCTCCTTCACGAGAGCTGTGCAACTGCCAGTTTATGTTCTGATTCCTCTCATTTCTATCATGCCTGATTTACTGAACTTCAAACCTTAAGTTGGCTAAACAAGTAAACTAGCTTGTAAACCTTTCCTCCTTAGTTTGATGAGTTAAAGGAGTAAGCAAAGGAAGGCCAACATGAGATGGAAATCAACCTGTTCTGGAAGTGCAGTGGTTGAGGTGAGTTTCATATTTTCTGAGGAGTTCTTGATGCTCAATGATAGATTTCTAAGTTTTATGAAGTAATAAACATAGATACAGTTTTGTTTTTAGTTAGATCTTTGGAGAATATGAAAACAAGGAAAATAATGGAATAAGTGACGACAATGGCGATTACAGTGATCGCCCATGTTGAAAAGTAAGTAATCGCCAATGAGGCGAGTAGAAGATAAGGAACTCGCCAATGTAAAGTGTGTGTCAAAGGGCGAGAACGCCCAACTTTAGTAAAGTGAATTAATGGGCGAGCTCAAATGCATAAGGCATTGGGCGAATAGGATTGTGGGCAAACTCCCACAATTAAGCCAATGCAGGCCTCGTGAGTTGAATGTTGGGCGAGCTCACAAACCTAGGGTGAGTAATGGCGGGCGATCTCCCACGTGGAAGCCATTTGGTGAATGGCGAGCTCGTCTAGGCGAGCTAATTGGGGCTCTGTTGGGCGAGTATTCATTTGATTTATTTCAATCTCGCCAAGTAATATATAAAGAAAATATTAATGGAATTTATATATAATTTACAGCCGATAATTGGGAATGGCTATGGGCGAACAGAGAGCAGGGCGAAGCAAGGCTTCGTTGAACCAGGTAAGGGAGATGTGTGTGAAGTGATGCATGTCCTGTGGAGTAAATTTTATGAAAATATTAAGTTAAATGTTTTGTTTTCTGACATGCATTGCTTGAGGAAGTTATTTGATAATTATTTTGATTCGGGCGAGCTAAAAGCCGACCCCTATGCTGTTTTCTGGATGAACTGATACAGGGCGGGCGATCTCTTGTTTGTTTATGTTGGCGAGCCCTTGTATTTTTATGTTGGGAGAATTGGTATTGGCGGGCGAGCCAAGCCCTGTTATAATTTTTATACACCCGTTTCTAATTTTAAGGGCGGGCGAACCGTTTTTATAGAAAGCTATGGGGTGAGCCAAGTAACGAGCTCTCTTTTATGAGAATTGGGCGAGTGCCCTTGTTTTAAAGGGAAATCCAGGTAAGCCATAGTTGGGCGAACTTTTTTCAATGTGTCTGGGCGGGCGACCCTTGTTTTAACTATAAGGCGGGCGAACACATGTTCTCAGCCAGCCATACATCTGTTTTAAAAAGCTAAGTGACGGGCGAATACTAATTCATCGTCTTGTCGAGTTAGTCAGGGGTGAGCCGTGACGGGCGAGCTGACTCTGGCGAACGGTTTTAACGTGTAATTTCCTAAACGAAAAATGAGTCATTTTAATATTTCGAAAAATAGAAAATATAACCCTTTTGGGCGAGTTGACTAATAGGCGAGCCACTGAAGGCGAGCAAGTTTTGCTTGTCGATTTAAAGGGCAAAGTTGGGCGGGCGAACACATGTTCTCCGCCAAGGGCGAGCTGCTGCCATGGGCAAGCCATATCGGGCGAGCTGACCATGGGCGAGCAGGTTTTTAAAAGTATGAGATTACGGGCTGTTTTTGGTGTTTTATTGTTTTATAAGAAATCAAATCATTTTGTGGAAATGATACATAAGATATAACTTGATTTTGAGACATTAGGCATTGAATTCATGCGTTATTAATTATATACTTTGCGTGACCTATCTGGGGCGATGGCTCGAGTCATATAGACCAACGAGTGCACCCTAGGGCGTCACAGGGCTGATGGACCCGCCAAGTCATCAGCGGTCTCGAGGTCACTTGGCAAGTGGACCCGAGGAGCACTATAGATTATGGTCATAGATCTGAGATAGCCGTGAGGGGCGATGGCCTACGGGTGCACCCCGAAAGCGGCAGATTCCGTTCTCATAAGGGGGAGGGGGAACGATGATAGCATGATTTATTTGTTGCCTAGTCTCAACTTACCAATTTCTGTTTACTATGAGGATTTGTTGAAATCTTATATCATGTTTACTACATTTTAAAGTAAACTGTTAGCCAGTGATTTGAATGGTGGTTTAAGAGAGTTGTTTACTATATATCCACTGTCTTTTCTACTGGGTTATTAAGAAAAGAATAAATGAGTTGTGATATATAGATTTGCTTTATTTAAAGCAGCATATGGTTCCTTTACTGAGCGTATGAATCGCTCACCCCTTTGTTTTAACTCCACAGATAAGGAGTACACGGAATTGAGAGAATTAGCTCTCAGATGGGTATAGCTATGCTTAAAGCACTGAGGCATGGCACGTTAAACGTGACAGGTACAGTCTTTTCTCTTTTACATTTCAGACATATGTATACAGTACTACCTTAGTGAAATAAAGGTTAAGAGGGGATGTCAGATGTAAGGAATAATGAAAAGAAATTTCATATTCCATAATTAATAGATAAATGTTTATCATTTATCACTGTTACTGTTGAATGTTAATGGCATCGCAGACAGCCCAACCAGTAAATTTGTATAGAAATACGTGCAAAATGTGGTAACGGGATGTTACAGATTTAATGGTATCAGAGCCTGGGTTGGTCTGATGTCTGTTGATGCCTTTAGCGTTAAAAGTGTTGAGAAAGGTTAACATTCCCTGTAGTATTGTATAGTCTGAATGTATAGAGGAGTCAAATGACTGTGAATTGAGTTAAGTGGTGTAAGATGGTGAAAGTTGATGAATGATGGGTTACAAAAAGAGATAGTAATCCGGAAATTTTGCCTGAGATAGGCGATCTTATCATCATAATGTTGGGACGATTCGATAAGGTGCAGTGAGGAACTCGGTGAGGGCCCCACCTGGACTTCTCTGTCCATATCGAACTAAGATCTTGAAAATGATGATATTGAGATAAAAAGGGGTAATATTAACATATAAGCCCTAAGATCGCGTGTTTGGAGTTATATTGATGAGAGAGAAAATTAAAGGGGAATTTATGAATATACCACTATATTGACAAGTTTTCTTTCAAAGTCATAAGTGATTGAATGAATTTAAAATAGAAATTGATGGTGAAATTGTATGGTATTTGATGGTATAAAAGAGGATTCCTACTATAGACCCCACTGATATATTGATAAATAAGGCGACCTAGAGTACAAGCTATGAGAGGTCGCGAGATAGTCAGCCCCATTGTGGATTTTTGGGACTGGATTTAAAAAGGTGAATTGTGTGAGAAATGATGTAAAATCAATTATGATAATACTGGTTATATATACTCCTTATGTTTTAGGAGAATGGATATTAGTAGTAACTTGACATTTGAGTAAGTCAAGTGTTTGAGTCTGTGAATGAGAAAGAAAACTTTGAAGTAGGCGAGCTCGAGCACGGTTGGAAGAACCAGGCATCGAGGTGATCGCCAAAGAGGACAGTATGGACGAGTAGCGTTGTCACAGCAATCGTTGTCGATGGGCCCAAAAAGGGGATTACCATGGCCGGTTGGGTTGGTCCGTTACGATATCCACAGAATCGGGATGAGATTAATGTGAAATACTCGATGGGCGTGTAAATGTATGATCGCCAATGATATGACATGAATCAAAGTAATGTGGCGAATAGAATAAAAGCGGTAATCGCCAAGAAAATGGAATGTCTCGTATTTGCCAAATGATAAAGTTGGCATCGAGATTTAGTTGACAAGCTTAGAAGTTGGTGAATTGAAATAGGAATCTGTTTGTAAGCTCTTACCAGTGAATCAGTAGAGCTTGAGAAATTACTCAAAAGATTGATGAGTAAAGAACTAAACTGGTTTGATATAACTAGTGAAAACGAAAATTTTATCATTTTGAAAACAATGAGATTAGTACTCTCTACAGTTGCTTTTAGGTTCCGGAACAAGTATGGTATTCTAAAATACCTATCATATTTTATCTGGATCCCTAGCCGACTGTAGTATCCTTCCTATTTGTGTGCCTAGAGCCAACTAGGATGATTTTAAACAGAATAAACATGTATATTGATATCAGCAATATTATTGAATAAGGTATGGAAAACCTTATTGTTAAGTTAGTGACCATCGGTTTCTAATTGAAATATATATATTAGAGACGTGAAGTGTCAATTGATTAAGCAGACATTAAAAATTGTCTGAGTAAAAGATTTTACTACTTAAGTGAGGTTAAAGTGTGCCTATTGGGGTATAAAATTTATGAGTTTTACCCGTACAGCACAAATGAATTGTTGAAGAGTTTGTGGAATTTGCTACCTTATTGATTCAATACTTAATTGGAAGAAAGTAGAAGTGAATGGGTATGTATGAATATAGTATTCGAAATGGTTACGAGATAGTAACAGTAAAGTACTATATTAAATGGGAAAACCGTTGTGGTGATGAATGTAAAAGAATGAAATTGTCTTGAGAAGACAAGTCATATGATGACTAGGAAACACAAGTTATGAGATAGTTCCCAAGTATATGACTAAATGTGATTTCCTCTGATCATGATGTAGTTATGGCTGGAATTAATGACAAGCCAGAATTAAAAAGATGAAAGTGTCATACTCAGAGGAGCAGATACAAGAAGTACTGCTAATCCTGAAAAAGGATATACATATGTGTATATATGTACATATTGGGAATGAGAAATTGTATAAGTAAAGTGATGATGAAATCTGAATGATGATAAAATTCAATTTTAGAAAGTGATGTGAGGAAAAGTATATTCTCCAAGTAGTGACATTACATGTACTAGGAGAATAAGAGATAGAATGATCACTTGAGATAAGAGAAGTGATCGAGGGGAAAATGATTACCTGAGACGTAATCGGTGGCTAATATTAAGGCCTGCAAAAGAAAAGCAGTCCTAGATTAATCAAGAAACAATCACTGTGAGGTGGTGAAGAATCCGAAAGAACCATGATGTTATAGGAGTGATTATGGATTGAGTAATCAAATTATTTCACTTATTCATCATCAGGTTTCGGGATGTAATAAGTGCCTTAGTCGATATACATTGGTGAAACAGAGAGACGTATGTGAAGTTCCAGTGAGTGGGTACTTGTGATAGGGATCCCTGATTCGCCATATGCTTTGAGAGAATAGCAAGAGGTTTTGGGATTCCAAATTTTTACTGTTAGCACCGCCTCAGATTGATATAGATATCCGAGCGCATTGTGTGGACGCTCCGGGATATATTGAGAGCGAGTGCGTGGTATTTTAGAGACTACTTGTGAGATCCTCAATTTCCATGTATTCCTCCATGTATGTAAAGTGTTCTAAGCTAATATGATTAAATGAATATGAAATTGATGTGAAGTTGATGTATGAATAATATATGATTGATGTATGGAATATAGAAGAAATAATGAAGTTGAATGTCAATGAGTCAAATACAATATGTTAATATCAGGAAAATAAAAGAAGGATGAGACAAGAAAACAAAACAGATTTTATTGGTTAATTAACTACATGTGGCTTATGCATGAATGGAAGAAGAAAAAGAGGAATTAAATGGTCAAATGGATGAGTCAAAGAGGAAAGAAAGGGCTGAGATGATTAATGAGATTAGCATGCATTAAATGCATCTTGCATGACTCACCATCTTCATCAGCTATCACCAACATCAGCCACCTTCTTCCCAGCTCTCCCTCTCGTGCCATATCCAATCTTCCAAGTTTTCCATTCCAAGCTCCTTGCTAAACCACCTTACTCCCTCACCAATTCACTAAGTTCATTTAACGAAAAATAATCCTTGTCGTTAGACTAGGTGATATCCAAAGTTTGATAAAGTGAATCCAACTATTGGAGGAGATCTCAACAATCGAAATTTTGGTCTCTAATGAAGGTAAGAGAAGAAGATGATTTTTACAATTTGGTTCATGATAAGGAGTTGTACTGAGCTAGTAGGACATGTGTATGTTGTTTAATTTGAGGTTTGAAATGGTATGATGATTTCAGGTTGAAGAAGTGAAAAGCTAGGGTTAACGCGCCAAGTGATTTCGCGTTTCCGAAGGAATTAAGGTAAGGAATTTATGTAACGGACGTAAGGCGGCTATGTCCGCATGATTTATGATGTTTTTACATATTTTGGAGAGAAGTATTAGTTGATTTTGTACAGGAAAAGATGCATTTTCGGACTTGTCTCCTAGTACCAATTAGGCTAGGGGTAGCCGACTGCCATAGAGGGAAGTCGACTGCCTAGAGACAAACAAAACGTCGTTTTTCGAAAACCGAGGCAAACCAGTCGACTGCTATGTAAGCCAGTCGACTGCTATTTTCCCAGAAGCATTCTGTTTCAAACCAGTCGACTGCTATTTACCAAATTGCATTCTGTTTCAAAAACAGTCGACTGCTATATGGACCAGTCGACTGCTATTTCTTAAAAAGCATTCTGTTTGAAAACCAGTCGACTGCTATATGGACCAGTCGACTGCCCTTATGTATTTTTTCGAAAAGAAAATAATTTCGAGAAATAAAGTTATGAAGCAGCAGTCGACTGCCCTATAAGACCGGTCGACTGCCATGTATGAAAAGATGTTTCAAAGCTTATTCAATTTAAACACAAAGGTGTTTTCTGAAAAGAATATTATAAATGTTTTGAGGCTATGGACTGCGTAATGATTATGCATTTCTGATGGCTGAGAGACTCTGATCAAGTCCTCAGTAATATGTATGTTAAGTGAGGAACCCTAGTCCGGTCCTCAAGACCATAAGTGACACCTGACTAGTGCTCACTATGGTATTATTAAGGCAGGAGAGAATCCCTGACCTCTACATGGTATACCAATGTACTAATGCATGATTAGAGTCATATGAGTCATATGAATGGGAATGAACGGTTCATATGACGACTCAATCGCTTAAACATTGTACATAGTCTCCATCTATTACAAAGTACAAGATGTATGTATGAAGAAGTATATGATGTATGTTTTTAAGTATGATATGAAGTATGATGTTTTAAAGAAAGTATGCTTGCCATGTCATTTTAAATGAATATGCATGGTTACAAACAATGCATGAAAGAAGTTTATGATGCATGCTTTATAATGCTTTACATGACATTATAGAGCCAAGTAGGAAAAATTCATATAGAGGCATAGTACGCTCTTTTACATACTTTTCTTACTGAGCGTAAACTCACTCTTTTACGACTATTTTCCTACAGACTACCTGAAGTGAACCACGCTCCGACTAGAGGAGCTTGTGCTTGAAGGATCGAAGTGTACCTTCTCGATACGCTTCCCAGTTAGCATAGAAGGTATACTTATATGTTCATATGTAAAGTTAAATTGTAATTCAGCTACAGTACAGTACAAGTAGAATTTATTTATATAAGATGTCGGGGATGTAAGTTAAGATGATGTATGAGATCTTGTGGAAATGGAATGATATTTATATATATCATTTTATGTTTATGGAAATTGAATAAATTTTCATAAGCTATTAAATGATTAGCTTAAGATTAAGGGAAGAACGACACTGGATAAACTAAATCTAAATAAAGAAGGAAAAAGATAAGTGATAAGATGAAGTGACGGGGACGTCACAGAGTGGTATCAGAGCAATTTAGATTGAGGTTTGACAGTGTCGAGAAGTTAGAAATAGAGTATATCCCCCAATTGTACTGTACTTGTCTGAATACAAATGTATAGTATAGCTGTTTCTAGTTATACTAAAGAGCTCAATGATGATTATATTTACAGTATGAGCTCACAAAGAAGAGGTACAAGAAGAGGAAGAGGACGGGGTCGCATTGAAGAGCCCCCAGTTCCGTCTCCTCAACCATCTCCACCACATAGCCCGAATACAAGGCTAGCGAAGATGGAAAAGCATATGGAGAACATGACCACGATGTTTACGCAGTTCATGTCTAATTTCCCGAATGTGGTCACAAGTAACCAAGCTACTGCAACTGTTGTTCCTCCTACGGAAGTAACCCCACCAGTCCCAATTATTGGAAGGAGGGATTCTAGAGCTTATTGCAGTGTGGCATTGATTAAGGAATTTAAGAAGTTGGATCCGCCCAAGTTTAAGGGGGAAAGAGATCTGCTGACCGCAGAGAACTGGATGAAAGCGGTCCTAAAATCTTTTGAATACATGCCCTGTTCTGAAAGAGAGAAAGTAGGATTGGTTGCCTACCTGTTAGTAGATGATGCTGAATATTGGTGGCAAGCCACTCGGACCGTGTTAGAGGCCCGATATGACGAGGTCACATGGGATAGATTTGTGGAGGCTTTTAATGAACAGTATATCCCACGCACGGATCAGAATAGATTGAAGATCGAGTTTCTAAGTTTAACTCAAGGTACGATGACGGTGAATCAATATGAATCTAAGTTCACCACCTTGAGTAGATTCGATCCAGAGGTCCGAAGAGACGAAGGTCATAAGATCTACAGATTTATCGAGGGATTGAAGTCCCCGATTAGATCTAAGTTGTATCCGATGGATATCACCACCTATGGAGAAGCTGTCCGTAAGGCTCAGCTGTGTGAGCAGGACTATGATCTACACCATGCTGACTTCCGAGCCAAGGGTAAAGGCAAGGAACCGATGAAGCGGAAGTCGGATGAGAAAGCTTCGAGCGATAAGTATCCATTTCGGAGGAGTAGACGATCTGAAGGAGTTTCTATAGGTAAGTAAAGTATAGAAAGATGATCTTTAAATTAATTTAATAGTTATATGGAATTATATTGAAGTTGGAGTTATAATGATGATGGTAATGATATAGGTACTCCTAAAGCTACAGGGATCAAGATAAGTGATGAGCGACCCCGAAATCAAGTTGGAAGTACCGCTAGCTCACCAAAGAGTACGATGCAAAGATGTGAGCAGTGCGGGAAGTTTCACGGATCACAGCCATGTCGCTTGGCGAGTGGCGCTTGCTTTAGATGTGGGGAGAAAGGACACATGATTAGGGATTGTCCTCAGAGAGATCCGAGGATGCCTGACAAATCAGATAAGACCCCTAAACAGCAACCTAAGGCCACTGCTGCTGAGAAGGGAAAGAAAGCTGTGACCCAAGGACGAGTGTTTGCCATCGATGAAGAGTCTGCCGATGCCTCGTCCAAAGTGATTAAAGGCACAATTTACCTGTTTGATGTGAATGTTATAGCATTGTTTGATCCAGGCTCTACCCATTCTTTTGTGTCTCCTAAGTTTGTTATGAAAATACCTGTTGAGCCTGAGACTTTAGAATACTCATTAAAGATAAGCACACCATTTAGAGAATCACAAGTGACAGAGTTGGTGTATAGAAACTGTAAGCTACGGGTAGGAGAAAGAGAATCTAAGGCTGACCTAATCCTACTAAATATGTATGGGCTTGATGTTATTTTGGGTATGGATTGGTTAGCTAACAATCATGTTATAGTGGACTGTTATGCTAAGAGTGTAACATTCTCTTCACCCGTTAGCTATGTTGTAAATTTTACAAGTATTTAATATGAAAGTATGTTTAATTTTGATTTGTTTGTAAATGAAAATAATGGATAGTGTGTATGATGATATGAAGGATTCATTGCTTATGTGGAGGACGTAGATCAGAAACGTCCCGGACTCAAGGATATCCCTGTAGTCCAAGATTTTCCTGAAGTGTTCCCAGATGATCTTCCAGGACTTCCTCCGGATAGGGAAGTGGAGTTCACCATCGATTTGGTGCCGGAGACTAAGCCTATATCAAGAGCTCCCTACCAGATGGCTTTGGTAGAATTGGAAGAACTTAAGAAGCAGCTTCAGGAGTTGCTAGACAAGGGATTCATACGACCCAGCGTATCCCCTTGGGGTGCTCCTGTGCTTTTTGTCAAGAAGAAGGACGGTAGTATGAGGCTATGCTTTGACTACCGGTGGTTGAATAAAGTGACAATCAAGAATAAGTATCCTCTTCCCAGGATAGACGACCTCTTTGATCAGCTAAAGGGTGCACAAGTCTTCTCCAAGATAGACTTGAGGTCGGGATATCATCAGTTGAAGATCCGAGATAAAGATATCCCTAAGACTGCCTTTAGGACACAGTATGGCCATTATGAATTCTTGGTAATGCCGTTTGGATTAACCAATGCACCTGCAGCTTTCATGAATCTGATGAATGATGTGTTTAAGCAGTACTTGGACCAGTTTGTCATTGTTTTCATCGATGACATCTTGGTGTACTCGAGGTCATGGGAAGAGCATGAGCAGCATTTGAGGATTGTTTTAGAAACCCTCAGAGATAGAGGACTATACGCCAAGCTAAGTAAATGTGATTTTTGGTTGAATCAAATCTCCTTCTTAGGTCATGTGATCAGCAAAGATGGAGTTTCAGTTGATCCATCAAAGATTGAAGCGGTGGTTCAATGGGAAAGACCGAAGACTGTGACGGAGATTAGGAGTTTCTTGGGTTTAGCTGGCTACTATAGGAGATTTGTAGAGGGTTTCTCGAAGTTAGCTGCTCCACTGACGCACTTGACGCGCAAGGAAGTGAAGTATGAGTGGAATGAAGCCTGTGAGTGTAGCTTCCAAGAGTTGAAGCACAGGTTGACGACTGCACCGATTCTCACCATCCCTAGTGGTTCAGGTGGATTTGCGGTATATAGTGATGCCTCAGGGCAAGGTTTGGGATGTGTGTTAATGCAGCATGGTAAGGTAGTGGCCTATGGTTCCAGACAATTGAAGGACCATGAGAAGAACTACCCGACTCACGATTTAGAGCTAGCTGCAGTAGTGTTTGCCCTGAAGATATGGAGGCATTACTTATATGGTGAGAAATTTCAGATTTTTACGGATCACAAAAGTCTGAAATATTTGTTTTCTCAGAAGGAATTAAACATGAGGCAAAGAAGATGGCTCGAGCTACTGAAGGATTACGATTGTGAGATCTTGTACCACCCGGGGAAAGCCAATGTGGTGGCGGATGCTCTGAGCCGGAAGCATGTAAGTATGGTGTCTTATATGATGATAAAAGAGTATGAACTAATTGAGCAATTCACAAGTCTCAACCTTAATGTTATGACTTATGAGCATATTGGAATGATGGCTAGTTTAAGGATTGAGCCAGAGTTAATGGACAGAATTCGAAGTGCTCAAAAGGAAGATGATAGATGTATAGAAGCCATGAATCAGATGCAATCAGGTATGACCTCAGAATTTAATGTCAGTAGTGATGGAATTTTGAGGTTTAGAGGTCGTATATGTGTTCCTAATAATGACAAATTGAAGAAGTTGATCTTGAGTGAAGCACATGCCACTTAGTACACGTTACATCCAGGAAATACGAAGATGTATCACAATCTTCGCAAGGTGTACTGGTGGAAGGGAATGAAGAGAGACATAGTAGATTTTGTAGCAAAATGTCTCACATGTCAACAGGTCAAGGTAGAGTACCAAAAGCCAGCAGGATTACTGCACCCTCTGCCTATACCTATGTGGAAGTGGGAACACATTACGATGGACTTTATTATGGGATTGCCCAGAACTAAGAAGAATCATGATGGTATTTGGGTGATTGTCGATAGATTGACAAAATCAGCTCACTTCCTACCTATGAAATCAACTGATACACTCAATGCTTTGGCAGATATGTATGTAAAAGATGTCGTAAGACTACACGGTATTCCAGTGAGCATCACTTCTGATAGAGATTCCAGGTTTACTTCCCATTTCTGGGAACATTTTCAGGAAGCCATGGGATCTAAGTTAAATTTTAGCACAGCTTTTCATCCGCAGACTGATGGACAGTCCGAGCGCACGATTCAGACGCTCGAGGATATGTTGAGGGCTTGTGCTATGGACTTTAGAGGCTCCTGGGATGACCATCTGCCATTGGCTGAGTTTGCATATAATAATAGTTATCACGCAAGCATCGGGATGGCACCATATGAAGCTTTGTATGGAAGAAGGTGTCGATCTCCGATTGGGTGGGAAGAAGTGGGCGAACGTAAGTTATTGGCTCCAGATCTAGTCGAGCAAGCCTCAGAAGATGTTAAGTTAATTTGTCAGAGGCTTAAGACAGCCCAGAGTAGACAAAAGAGCTATGCAGATGCTCGACGGAGGCCACTTGAATTCATGGTTGGAGATTTTGTGTTCTTGAAAGTCTCTCCATCCAAAGGAATCATGAGATTTGGCCGACGAGGTAAGCTGAGTCCTCGTTACATCGGTCCATTTGAGGTCTTAGATCGAATAGGCGATGTTGCCTATAGATTAGCATTGCCTCCGGAGTTATCGGGAGTGCATAATGTGTTTCATGTATCGATGCTTCGGAAGTATAATCCGGATCCGTCTCATGTCATTGAGTATGAACCCTTGGAGATAAGGGAAGATATGAGTTATGTAGAGAAGCCGATTCGGATTTTGGATAGAAAAGAGAAAGTTTTAAGGTCTAAGACGATCTCGTTAGTGAAAGTTCTCTGGCAATACCATACGATGGAAGAAGCTACATGGGAGCTAGAGAGCTTAATGAAGGAAAGGTATCCGGAATTATTTACATGACAAGCTAAGGCAAATTTGGAATACCAAATTTTCTAAGGAGGGGAGGATGTGAGATCCTCAATTTCCATGTATTCCTCCATGTATGTAAAGTGTTCTAAGCTAATATGATTAAATGAATATGAAATTGATGTGAAGTTGATGTATGAATAATATATGATTGATGTATGGAATATAGAAGAAATAATGAAGTTGAATGTCAATGAGTCAAATACAATATGTTAATATCAGGAAAATAAAAGAAGGATGAGACAAGAAAACAAAACAGATTTTATTGGTTAATTAACTACATGTGGCTTATGCATGAATGGAAGAAGAAAAAGAGGAATTAAATGGTCAAATAGATGAGTCAAAGAGGAAAGAAAGGGCTGAGATGATTAATGAGATTAGCATGCATTAAATGCATCTTGCATGACTCACCATCTTCATCAGCTATCACCAACGTCAGCCACCTTCTTCCCAGCTCTCCCTCTCGTGCCATATCCAATCTTCCAAGTTTTCCATTCCAAGCTCCTTGCTAAACCACCTTACTCCCTCACCAATTCACTAAGTTCATTTAACGAAAAATAATCCTTGTCGTTAGACTAGGTGATATCCAAAGTTTGATAAAGTGAATCCAAGTATTGGAGGAGATCTCAACAATTGAAATTTTGGTCTCTAGTGAAGGTAAGAGAAGAAGATGATTTTTACAATTTGGTTCATGATAAGGAGTTGTACTGAGCTAGTAGGACATGTGTATGTTGTTTAATTTGAGGTTTGAAATGGTATGATGATTTCAGGTTGAAGAAGTGAAAAGCTAGGGTTAACGCGCCAAGTGATTTCGTGTTTCCGAAGGAATTAAGGTAAGGAATTTATGTAACGGACGTAAGGCGGCTATGTCCGCATGATTTATGATGTTTTTACATATTTTGGAGAGAAGTATTAGTTGATTTTGTATAGGAAAAGATGCATTTTCGGACTTGTCTCCTAGTACCAATTAGGCTAGGGGCAGCCGACTGCCATAGAGGGAAGTCGACTGCCTAGAGACAAACAAAACGTCGTTTTTCGAAAACTGAGGCAAACCAGTCGACTGCTATGTAAGCCAGTCGACTGCTATTTTCCCAGAAGCATTCTGTTTCAAACCAGTCGACTGCTATATGGGCCAGTCGACTGCTATTTACCAAATTGCATTTTGTTTCAAAAACAGTCGACTGCTATATGGACCAGTCGACTGCTATTTCTTAAAAAGCATTCTGTTTGAAAACCAGTCGACTGCTTTATGGACCAGTCGACTGCCCTTATGTATTTTTTCGAAAAGAAAATAATTTCGAGAAATAACGTTATGAAGCAGCAGTCGACTGCCCTATAAGACCAGTCGACTGCCATGTATGAAAAGATGTTTCAAAGCTTATTCAATTTAAACACAAAGATGTTTTCTGAAAAGAATATTATAAATGTTTTGAGGCTATGGACTGCGTAATGATTATGCATTTCTGATGGCTGAGAGACTCTGATCAAGTCCTCAGTAATATGTATGTTAAGTGAGGAACCCTAGTCCGGTCCTCAAGACCATAAGTGACACCTGACTAGTGCTCACTATGGTATTATTAAGGCAGGAGAGAATCCCTGACCTCTACATGGTATACCAATGTACTAATGCATGATTAGAGTCATATGAGTCATATGAATGGGAATGAACGGTTCATATGACGACTCAATCGCTTAAACATTGTACATAGTCTCCATCTATTACAAAGTACAAGATGTATGTATGCAGAAGTATATGATGTATGTTTTTAAGTATGATTTGAAGTATGATGTTTTAAAGAAAGTATGCTTGCCATGTCATTTTAAATGAATATGCATGGTTACAAACAATGCATGAAAGAAGTTTATGATGCATGCTTTATAATGCTTTACATGACATTATAGAGCCAAGTAGGAAAAATGCATATAAAGGCATAGTACGCTCTTTTACATACTTTTCTTATTGAGCGTAAACTCACTCTTTTACGACTATTTTCCTACAGATTACCTGAAGTGAACCACGCTCCGACTAGAGGAGCTTGTGCTTGAAGAGTCGAAGTGTACCTTCTCGATACGCTTCCCAGTTAGCATAGAAGGTATACTTATATGTTCATATGTAAAGTTAAATTGTAATTCAGCTACAGTACAGTACAAGTAGAATTTATGTATATAAGATGTCGGGGATGTAAGTTAAGATGATGTATGAGATCCTGTGGAAATGGAATGATATTTATATATATCATTTTATGTTTATGGAAATTGAATAAAATTTCATAAGCTATTAAATGATTAGCTTAAGATTAAGGGAAGAACGACACTGGATAAACTAAATCTAAATAAAGAAGGAAAAAGATAAGTGATAAGATGAAGTGACGGGGACGTCACACTACTGGGACAATTACATACGAATGATTAAAATTATATACATGCTAGTCACCAAATTATAATCGACTAGCACTGAATGAGATGATAAGTGATAAATAGTATAGATGAGTTACTAACTCTCAAGGATGATACAAGACTTGAGGGAGTGTAAATTGGTTTTGAGAAAAGACACCCGAGATTTTTCTGGACTTTGAGAAAATTCGGGATGGGCGACCCATGAGTGGGGTGATTGCTCAACATCGGATAACATGTTGTGAGATGTGGGCGAACTAGGTGGTCGCCAACCCACTTGAGAGAATAATCCTAGAGCGCGGAAGAGCACCAAAGGGATAAATATTGGTGGCCTAAAGAGACGGGCAGTACTCTTAGAGACAATAAGGAGTATAAAGAGATATTCGTGGTCTCATATTAGAGACGAGAGAATAAGTCAAAGTTGAGAAGGTGATAAGGAAGAAGAATACATATATTAGAGGTACTTCCTATACTCAATAAAAATTGAAAAGAGTAAAATGCTATCTGGATAGTTGTGGATATATTGAGTAAGTCTGCTCATTCCTTGATTATGGAATTTGTTGAGCTAATTAATGCCTTGGCCGGATTATATGTCAGGGAAATGGTGAGGTTTTACAGTATTCCAGTGAGCATTATAGTTGATAGGGAGTCCCGCTTCATATCTCAGTGTTGAGAGATTACAGGAAGTTATGGGATTCCGATTGAGTTTCGCACCATAGTTTATCCGCGAACTGAGAGACAGTCCGAGCGTACGATATAGACGCTCGAGGATATGGTGTGAACGTGTGCGGTTGATTTTATAGGCTCCTGGGATAATCCTCTACCCTGGCAGAGTTTGTTGATAATAATGGCCACAAGAGAATATAGGCATAACATTTGAAAGAAATTATTTAGCAGACAATATAATCCACGATAGCATGCGAAATGGGAGACCGAAATTTTTTTCGACTTGGTCGAACAGACTTCTTGAAATATACAAGAGGTTATGTATATTAAGGTGTTACCATTGGGATGCATAATGAGAGGGAAATTGAGTTCCCGATGCATTGGATCATCAGAGATCTTAGATCATGTGCAAGACGTGCACTACCTCCCGAGTTGTCAAGAGTGCATAAAGTTTTCCATGTCTCAATGATGAGAAAGTACTATCCATATCCTTCTCACGTGATTCGACATGAGTTACGATGAGAAATCGGTACGGATTTTGGATAGGAAGGATAAAGTATTGTGATAAAGTGATTGTGATCTATGATAAATCCTTTGATTGAAATGCTCTTGCAATAGGAGGTTACTAGAGAGTAGATAGCCTTATAAGTGAGAAGTATCCAGAGCTCTTTCAGTGATAGGTCCAGTTGAAATTTGGAGGACCAAATTTCTTAAGGTGGGGAGAAAATGTAAGATCTGATTCTACACTACTGTAGAGTCTAATTTCATAAATTAATAATGGAAATTAAATAAATAATGAACATTGATTTCCACTTGGTTGAAAAGCTCGTTATCATGAGATGAGAATGGAGCAATTTTGGTGAAATAATGTATGGGGCGAGAATGTTGGTCAGCTCGTTAATGGGGGAGCAAGGTAGTATGTTCGCCAATGGGCGAGCAGATCGCCAATGGATAATGGCGAGGGCGAGTATATTAGTTCGCCAAAATCTGCGAGGGCTCTCGATCGCCCATACAAATTGAAGAAATTAAAATGCTAAATAAAAATTTCCAAATGTGGGGAATCTTAGCAATTGGCGAGTTGGTTGGTTGCTTTTTGGTTGGGCGAATAGGTGAGTTCGCCAATGCTGTGATTCGATGATGGCCCGTGTGTGGCGAGGACGTTATCGCCCATAGAATGTATTTGGCGAGTAAATAGAGCAGCTAACCAGTGGGCGAGCAAGGGTGATCGCCCAATGTTACGTGATATCTGATTTTCCCAGTGATGATTATGGCGAGTATGATTAATGGCCTTATTGGCCAATGAGTTCGCCAAGTGTGTTGCTGGGATGATCGCCCAAATGGGCGAGGACATGTAATCGCCCATATATATTGAATAAACTGGAATGGAATCAGCGTGTGACCATTGCAGCCAAAATTGACTTTGTAAGTGATTCGGTTGGAGACAATTAATAGAGAGGAGGTAAAGTCAATAAAGGAAGTAACCATATTGGTTGAGGAGTAAAACAAAGTCAATAGCTTGAGAAAAAAAAAGTGTGGAAGGATGACTTTCACGCCACTTGTGCCTCAGTTTTCTTCATGCATTAAAGACGTGAAATGATGAAGGATACAGGATAAGGGACAGGCGGTAGCTTCGGATTGGATTAGCATGGTTATATAAGGAGAAAGGCTTGAGGAAAACTCATTTGGCAAACTTCATCTCCTTCACGAGAGCTGTGCAACTGCCAGTTTATGTTCTGATTCCTCTCATTTCTATCATGCCTGATTTACTGAACTTCAAACCTTAAGTTGGCTAAACAAGTAAACTAGGTTGTAAACCTTTCCTCCTTAGTTTGATGAGTTAAAGGAGTAAGCAAAGGAAGGCCAACATGAGATGGAAATCAACCTGTTCTGGAAGTGCAGTGGTTGAGGTGAGTTTCATATTTTCTGAGGAGTTCTTGATGCTTAATGATAGATTTCTATGTTTTATGAAGTAATAAACATAGATACAGTTTTGTTTTTAGTTAGATCTTTGGAGAATATGAAAACAAGGAAAATAATGGAATAAGTGACGACAATGGCGATTACAGTGATCGCTCATGTTGAAAAGTAAGTAATCGCCAATGAGGCGAGTAGAAGATAAGGAACTCGCCAATGTAAAGTGTGTGTCAAAGGGCGAGAACGCCCAACTTTAGTAAAGTGAATTAATGGGCGAGCTCAAATGCATAAGGCATTGGGCGAATAGGATTGTGGGCGAACTCCCACAATTAAGCCAATGCAGGCCTCGTGAGTTGAATGTTGGGCGAGCTCACAAACCTAGGGTGAGTAATGGCAGGCGATCTCCCACGTGGAAGCCATTTGGTGAATGGCGAGCTCGTCTGGGCGAGCTAATTGGGGCTCTGTTGGGCGAGTATTCATTTGATTTATTTCAATCTCGCCAAGTAATATATAAAGAAAATATTAATGGAATTTATATATAATTTGCAGCCGATAATTGGGAATGGCTATGGGCAAACAGAGAGCAGGGCGAATCAAGGCTTCGTTGAACCAGGTAAGGGAGATGTGTGTGAAGTGATGCATGTCCTGTGGAGTAAATTTTATGAAAATATTAAGTTAAATGTTTTGTTTTCTGACATGCATTGCTTGAGGAAGTTATTTGATAATTATTTTGATTCGGGCGAGCTAAAAGCCGACCCCTATGCTGTTTTCTGGATGAACTGATACAGGGCGGGCGATCTCTTGTTTGTTTATGTTGGCGAGCCCTTGTATTTTTATGTTGGGCGAATTGGTATTGGCGGGCGAGCCAAGCCCTGTTATAATTTTTATACACCCGTTTCTAGTTTTAAGGGCGGGCGAACCGTTTTTATAGAAAGCTATGGGGTGAGCCAAGTAACGAGCTCTCTTTTATGAGAATTGGGCGAGTGCCCTTGTTTTAAAGGGAAATCCGGGTAAGCCATAGTTGGGCGAACTTTTTTCAATGTGTCTGGGCGGGCGACCCTTGTTTTAAATATAAGGCGGGCGAACACATGTTCTCAGCCAGCCATACATCTGTTTTAAAAAGCTAAGTGACGGGCGAATACTAATTCACCGTCTTGTCGAGTTAGTCAGGGGTGAGCCGTGACGGGCGAGCTGACTTTGGCGAACGGTTTTAACGTGTAATTTCCTAAACGAAAAATGAGTCATTTTAATATTTCGAAAAATAGAAAATATAACCCTTTTGGGCGAGTTGACTAATAGGCGAGCCACTGAGGGCAAGCCAGTTTTGCTTGTCGATTTAAAGGGCAAAGTTGGGCGGGCGAACACATGTTCTCCGCCAAGGGCGAGCTGCTGCCATGGGCAAGCCATATCGGGCGAGCTGACCATGGGCGAGCAGGTTTTTAAAAGTATGAGATTACGGGCTGTTTTTGGTGTTTTATTGTTTTATAAGAAATCAAATCATTTTGTGGAAATGATACATAAGATATAACTTGATTTTGAGACATTAGGCATTGAATTCATGCATTATTAATTATATACTTTGCGTGACCTATCTGGGGCGATGGCTCGAGTCATATAGACCAACGAGTGCACCCTAGGGCGTCATAGGGCTGATGGACCCGCCAAGTCATCAGCGGTCTCGAGGTCACTTGGCAAGTGGACCCGAGGACCACTATAGATTATGGCCATAGATCTGAGATAGCCGTGAGGGGCGATGGCCTACGGGTGCACCCCAAAAGCGGCAGATTCCGTTCTCGTAAGGGGGAGGGGGAACGATGATAGCATGATTTATTTGTTGCCTAGTCTCAACTTACCAATTTCTGTTTACTATGAGGATTTGTTGAAATCCTATATCATGTTTACTACATTTTAAAGTAAACTGTTAGCCAGTGATTTGAATGGTGGTTTAAGAGAGTTGTTTACTATATATCCACTGTCTTTTCTACTGGGTTATTAAGAAAAGAATAAATGAGTTGTGATATATAGATTTGCTTTATTTAAAGCAGCATATGTTTCCTTTACTGAGCGTATGAATCGCTCACCCCTTTGTTTTAACTCCACAGATAAGGAGTATACGGAATTGAGAGAATTAGCTCTCAGATGGGTACAGCTATGCTTAAAGCACTGAGGCATGGCACGTTAAACGTGACAGGTACAGTCTTTTCTCTTTTACATTTCAGACATATGTATACAGTACTACCTTAGTGAAATAAAGGTTAAGAGGGGATGTCAGATGTAAGGAATAATAAAAAGAAATTTCATATTCCATAATTAATAGATAAATGTTTATCATTTATCACTGTTACTGTTGAATGTTAATGGCATCGCAAACAGCCCAACCAGTAAAGTTGTATAGAAATACATGCAAAATGTGGTAACGGGATGTTATAGCTTACCCCCTTATTCTTCTTCCAGATTGTTTGCAGTGACTATCTATTTCGCTCAAGAGGGCTTTTATTTTGGTATCCCTCCGGTGGTTTTGGTTTTCCCATTGAGGTATATAAGTTTTTTTTTTTTTTATGTATTCAAACTATGTATGTATAATACTATTTCTATGTAAAGTCATACTTGGGATGTAATTGAACTCGAAATACTAGATATAAATTCAAAGTTGTTGTATATATATATATATACTGTGAAAGGTAAATGTATTATTTTTAAGTAAGTGCAAGGACACTGCAGATAGCCAACCAAATTTAAGTAAAATGTGATGAATGAGTACTGTTTTAGGCATAATTTAGTACGTGACATAGTCCTACATCTTGAGGGTCCTGCATATTAAATAAAAAACTGATTTGTGATCAATTAAAAGGAGAAACTAATTATTGTTGATGGTGGTTTTAGTAATTAGATGACATTATAGCTTGTTAAATCCTAATTTCTTGTTGTTTTCTTTGTTTTACATTCTAGTTTTAGGGCTTTAGTTAAGAGATAAAGGGCTTTCACTCTTATCAGTTTTGGCATTATATTACTTTATCTCCATTCATTGTTAATAATCTCTTTACATGCTGAGTTTCAGTTTTACTTTTCAATATCCAGTTTTCACATTCATGGCTTAATTTCTTAAATCTTTTTAGTTGTAAAATAAACAATAGGAAATAGGAAAATCTAAAGTCAAAAATTAAAGCGGAGGAGAAAGCCTAAGCAATAGAATAACTGAGAAAGCCTAAACAATAGAATAATTTGCCACTAGATAATATGAACTTAATTAAACATTAAATAAGTGATAAAAAAAATTAACATCAAATCACTATAATGTGAACTCATTTAATTAAATCACCGTAAAAGCACGAAAATGTAGGAAAAGAGATGAACAAGTAGAGAATAAGCCTACATAATCCCCAAAGAAAGGGAAGAAAGAAAAGAAAAGAAGCTGATTCAACTTTGGGCAAGAACAAGAATATATGAAAAAACAAAATTTTATAATATTCAACTCAAAATTTATTTCTATCAAATAAAACTTTCTTTGATATTAACTTTCTACAAACGGGGAAAATCCTTTTACAAACAAAAGTACACTAAAATCATAGCAAAAGATGAAAACATCTTACAACATAAAAGGCATAACCAAGTAAGTAGACATCATCACTCAGGCAAATAACAAAGTAACTAAATACCCCAATGCTAACATAAATTGGAGTTGACTGGATAACTTGCTGCTCGGTTCTTACTTCTTAGTATCAATCTTGGTTTTGCAATAGAAATTGCAAAGAACCTAGTGCATGAGAGCAATTTAGAGAGCAAGGAAAAAGAATTAGTTTCATGCAATTTATGTATTTAAGTAGTTTTAAGAATTTTATAGCACAAGATTGAAGAGATGGGTACCGTATCAAACATGCTCGATGTCGTTTAGAAACTTCAGCTTGGTTTTCTTCAGCATAGCCACAACATCTCTCATATTGTTTCTTTCTTCAGGTAACTCAGCTGAACATTTCAAAGCTAAGTCCAAGATAGATGATATACAATTTGCTTTGATAATGAAATATTCATCATCTTTTCTCACTAAATTGGCATCAACAATATCAGTTATTCCTTTAGATAGTGATCTTTTCATCCAATGCCTCATAGTCATTGTTTCAGTAAAATTTTCATCTGTTGGCTTCTTTTTTGTGAAGGTTTCTATTAAAAGAATCCCGTAACTATAAATGTCACATTTTGTAGAAACAATCCCTGTTGATCCAAATTCTGCATTTTAAGCATAATCGAAAGCATCATTGATCATCAACTAATTCTAAAATGATTGTTCAACCATATCACGTAAAATTCTAAGTATGAAAAAATTGTAAATCAAAAAAGAAATAACCATATAAGTATTCGAAAGATCACCTGGTGCCATATATCCAATAGTAGCAAGTTTCTTGGTTTGTGCCATGAAATTTCCTTCTCCCAATAGTTTGGCAATGCCAAAATCTCCCAAATGTGCAACCATGTCTCCATCTAGTAGAATATTACTTGGCTTTATGTCGCAATGGACTATAGGTGTCGGTTGTCCGTCATGGAGGTATTCTAGAGCTGATGCAACATCTATCATTATGTTAACCCTTTGTAAGGTATCAAGAAAATAGTCCTTGGAATGTAACCATTTCTCAAGACTTCCATTAGACATGAAATCAAGCACCAAGGCTTTGAAATCAACATTTGAGCAGCAAGTAATGACTTTGACAAGATTACGATGGAGTGTATTGCGCATAATTTCACATTCAACATCGAAACTCTTAAATGCTCCCTTTATCTGTAAGTTGAAAACTTTTATTGCAACATTCATCCCATTTGAAAGCCTCCCTTTATATACAGATCCAAAACCTCCTGAACCAAGCAAATTGTAGTCTTCAAATCCATCAGTTGCTAGTGAAAGTTCAGCATGTGAAATTCTTCTCCATGTTTCCAAAGATAATAAATCTTCCTTAACTGGTAAAGTTGTAGTCTTGCTTTTGCCTTTTCTGTACATAATAGTAAAGACTATTATCACTATTATTGTAGCAATTGTTGGTAAACCATACCGTAAAACAAGCAATATGGTCATCTTCGAGTTTCTATGGATGCTACTCTTGCAAGGAGGGACTAGCAATCTAGGTGGACCACAAAGTGCAAAATTTTTCATGAATGATTTACTAGAAAAGTTTTTAAAACATCCTTGCATGGGGATTTCTCCTTCCAATTTATTGAAAGACACATTAAGAAATTTTAGATACAAAAGCTTCTCCAAAGACATAGGAATGACTCCAGAAAGATTGTTTTTACATAAATCCAAGAATTCCAAACTAACCAATTTGCCAAATGATTCGGGGATATGTCCATGAAATTTGTTATCAGATAAATCTAAAACAACCAAAGTTTCAAGGCCACCAAGCGTGGATGAAATATCACTCATCAGTAGATTCCTTGATAAATTCAAATGAGTAAGAGCCCTTAAATACCTAACATCAAATGGATGTGAGTTGTTAAGGTAATTTGAAGATAAATCTATTTCTAAGATATCTTTAAGGCTCCATAAGGTTGAGGGTATTGCAGAACTCAATTTGTTTGACTTCAAGTAAAGATATCCCAAAGAAGTCAAATTACCTAAACATGTGGGCATAAGTCCATAAAGCTTATTAAAGGACAAGTTCAACTTATATAATCTCTCCAAACTACAGATATTCTGTGGGATCAGTCCTTGCAATTCATTATCTTCAAGAAACAAACCTTGGATGTTTCGTAATCTTCCTATTGTTGCTGGAATAGATCCATTTATTTGGTTTCCACCAAGGTCTAAAAGTAACATGTTGCTTAAATTACCGACTTCCAACGGAATATTACCTTGAAGCTCACATCCAGAAGCATCAATCTTTTGAAGAGATGTTGAAAGATTCCCAATATAAGTTGGAAGAATGCCATTCAGTGGATTTTCTGAAACAGATAGATGACTCAAATTCTTGCAATTTGCCAAAGAAGAGAGAAAGCTCCACTCATGAGTAACAGGTTCTGTGGTAAAATGATTGTTATTAATACCAAACCACTCAAGGTGTCTTAAGTTGCCAAGGGTGTTTGGAATAAGGCCAGAGAAGGCATTATCTTGTATGTCAAGCATCCTAAGCATGGAAGCATTAGATATGGAGTTGGGAAAGTTTCCGCTAAGATTATTTCCCCACAAGAGAACCCGTTCAAGTTTTTGAAAGTTAATCATGGGCGGTAAGTTGCCTGTTAAAAAATTGCTTCTTTTAGTACTCTATGCTTACCACAATTTTGTCAAGAACAGTAAATTATAAAACAACAAAAACAAATTATATAAAAATAACAATTACACAAATTTCAAAGACATACAAAAATTTTGATAATATAAGAACTAATGTAAATGTATACGATTTATTTGTGTATAAAATATGTGCATACAGCATTGTCCCAAACTATATTATTTTTTTCTCGTTATTTTTTTTCTTGTTTTCACACATGTGATAATTATGCCAACACAAAAGCTGATTAAGTTTTGGGTTATATAAACATGTAACTTCTTCCATCCAATGCATCCCATCATTCCCGAGATCCAAATTTGAAGAATATTATATTGTAATTTTTTATTTAAAAGATAAAGGATCCAAATCCAGTTTTTTAAGCCTCGAATACAAGCACCACGCATTAATCCAAATTCTTTGGTGCATTAAATTGTAACTAAAAAGATACCTTCATAAAAGATTTCCGTAATTTTTTTGTCAAAAATAATCATTTTTAATTATAATCTTGGAAAAACTAAGTGGCATTCATACTTTAGCATATATAAATAAAAAGTATATAGAAAAGATTTGACACTATGAAAACTTTAAAACAAACATGCTTTAGTCAATTTCAAGTTTTGAGTTTTTCTGAATTTAGACAATTTCATATTTAAATTATTTAAATTTAAATCATTTTGGGTCCAAACATTTTTGGTTTGAACCTTTGACCTTTTTCTTTTAAATAAAATTTGGTCAGGTTTAGATTTGTCAAATTTCATATTTGAGTTAATTGTGTCATATCTACACATAATTGATATTCCTAAATACTAATTCATCAAGAAAAAGAGAAAAAAGTACCTAATAAAGCTATTATTTATGAAAAATAAATGTCTATAGATGATTATACTTTTTTTTGTAAATTTTTATAATAAATATTAAATAAAAAAAGAGTTTGTATATGATGCACTGACAGTGTATAGTTTCTATACACTGTTAATGCATCAGAGGTTGACACCTCATCAATAGGCCCTTATGAGCAAATTAAAAAAATTTATTTATATTTGCATATAAGAGCATATTGTTGAGGTGTCAACCTCTGGTGCATTGACAGTGTATAGAAATTATACACTGTCACTGCATCATATATAAATCCTTAAAAAAAGATGAAAGTGAGTCTTTAAAAATAGGATTCTAAGGAAGTCTGAATAGTATTTTAAAAAAACCTCTAAGTGAGAATTTTTTTAAAAAAAATTGTCATGCTATTGGTGTGTTTACAAAAATTTTCACAATAAAAGGTTTACTTTTTTCAAACTAAATGTAAAAAAGGACATTTAAAGAAATTAAAATTATATGAGCACCATTTTTTTTCCTTGATGCCACTACAAAAAATGAGATTTTTAAAGGCATTTTCATACAGGCGGTTTTAGAAACAGCCGATACTTTAATTTTTTTGGCTAGTTTTTGCCAGCTGAAACATAAGCGCTGCTGTTAACCAAACCTTTAACGACACCCATCACACCCAGATTTTAGTTTCTTTAAATATTTTCCTTCTCTCTTTATCACAAATCAAACCCAACCCCCTTTCTCTCTTGTTTTCTCTAGATTCATTTTCTTCTCTTTTCATCTCAAATCAGATTTTCCCTAGTTTGAAAACCAAACCCTAGCCTATCCTCACACCATCCTCATCATCAGCTTTGCTTTAAAATTGCTCTCGGCTCTCATATTCTCCTCTTCTCTCCATTGACATCTCAACTCTCGGTTCTTACTTTTTATAATTTTTGTTTTCTGTTCTTTTCTCGTCTCATCTAATCTCCTCTATCTGCAGCTTCATCACCTCTTCTCTCCATCAATAGCAACTCTAAGCTTTAATGTCAGTAGGATTTTAATGTTGGAGCATCTCTTTATGGGGACAAAGAAAAGCCAAAGATGAGTTTGGTCTTTGATGTATGGTGTGTTATTGCTGGTGGAGATGGTTTCGTTTATTTGGGTTAGGTGTTTTAAAATAAGAGGATAGCGCTCTACAGTTCATCTGTGTAGGGGTCCTGGATGTTTCACCTTCATAAGTCCTTTAACTTATTAGATTTTAGTTTGATGTTGTTATTTTGGGAGCATTTGAAATTGTCTTAACAGCTTTACCCATTGTATATGCTACTTGATGAAATGTTTCTTATTAGATTCGAAGAAAATGGAGCATAGGATCTGGAGCCAATATCGGCAGTGAGATTGGTGCACAAATTTTTAAGAGGCGTTATATTAAGTCAAGAGGAATTCAGGTATTCTCTATTATTGAGATTAAAAGTATGCTGTGTTGTTTTATTTTTTTTAGAAGCCACTCATAGTGGAAGATCCACCTTAAAATATGGAAAAGTTCTGGCAACATCAATGAATCTTTCAAGTTCATATTACTAAGGGTGAGTTATAGATTGGTTGAAGAAATCATTAAGGGTGTTGTGGCCTTTCGAAGAAATTTTAATCATGTACTAGAGGCTGTATGATGGGAAGGAATGACGTGTCTTTTCTCTTTAGGAAATTGGTATGATTTGATTTTTGGTGGAGCTTGATTCTGTGGTTGTCTCTCTATCTTGGCTTAGATTATTAGGTTGAGTTTTAGGGGATTAAGGTGTTCTTTATATCTGAGTGTTTTCTCATGAAGTTCTGTATGTTTGTAACAGAACTATATTTCTGTTTGATAATGCTAGCTTTGACACTAGCTTTATCCTTTGAATTATTAATATAATCTATTTGACTTAGCTAAAAAAAATCCTTTCCCTTCTCTCTTATTTTTAGCTTGCTTTTTTTTTCAATATGATTAGATATGCAAAAGCTTATGCTCCCTAAGATTAATTTGTGGATGAAGTATGCTCAAAATAGTTTAGTTCTATAAAACTTCTCATTTCTCAACTTGTATTTGATTTCTGTCAATGAAAACCTTTGATTTTTTACACCCATTTATTGAAAATTTCTTTGTTTGGAATGCTAACTTATGCGCTCATTTGATGGATGGCGTTAAGGGGAGCACTTATCACCAGAGTACACTAATTCATTCACCAAGTTCTCAACCACCTTATTGCTGAGACCTGGAAAGTAAAATTCTATGGACTTAGAGCACTGCTTTTAGTATTACATCTTCTTCTAACTTTCTATCTAACATTGTAAAGGTATCAAATCAAGTTCTCGGTGGATCGAGAGTGGCAGTTGTCACCAGAATACCTTACCTTTGGTGAAGGATTAATGAAACATAACTTGCTAACAGTAGAGTAGCTTTGGTCTATAAGGTTTCTAGTCATGCTAAATATAAAGAACTAATAATTACCTTACTAAATGCAAGATTTCACTAACTATATTTAGGTTCAAAATGTGATTTTCTGATTCATGTACTTCTCTATTCAATGAATCAAGTATAAATATTTTGTAAGATTAATTATGGGAGGTGAAATTTAAATGTCTCTGAGTTCTTGGTCTTTTTAAGATCTATGATTAAGAAAATTGATGTTTTATTATTTTGCTGATGTAAAAGTTTAAGTGAAATAAGTATTTATATACTTTTTTTATATTATAAATTTGTGTGTTATTAACATGGTTATAATTGAAATAAGTATTTATATACTTGTTTTATGTTATTAACTTGTTTGGGGAGGGTTTTCACTTTATATTGTTTATTGAACATTAGTGGCAGAGCAAATTATTCAGAGCTATTTCTATCTAATTTACAGGAGCTATATTCAACTTAATCTGTGGCCATATGGACCAAATAACAATGTCCATGTTTGAAAATCACTTGGGCACCAGAATAGAAAAGGTAAGCCCCTCTTGTCTGTGATGGTGCACTGAGAGATCATTTTGCTTTACTAAGGAGCAAACATGGTGTTTTGATGTTTGGACTTAATCTTTTTGCTTTGCGAGTATTTATATTTAACCCTTATGATGGAATCCATGGTCATATTTCTAATTCTGAATGCTATATGGTAGATGTAACTACCAACAGAGTACATGCTTTAGACTAATTGAAAATATAGGTCCATACAAAGTTCTGATAAACATGGTCATATTTTTGTTTCTTTGTTCATTCTTATATTTTTTTTGTTACAGATTAAAAAAAAGCAGAGCTAATAGCAAAATAGTGAGATCTGCTAGGAGCGCTTCGAAAATGGAGTATGCAAAGACAAAGATGAGGTATTCCTTTTTCTTTAATGTTTCTCTTCACTCGTACTCGGAAACTTTCAACATTATCTCATTCGGATGAGAAATTAATGTGAAATCCCCAATTTTCTGTAATTTTCCTATGCTTGTATAGTTTTTCAACTTGAATTAATGGAATGAATATGAATTTCTGATATATATATATATATATGGTGTATGGGACATAGAGGGAATTAAAGGAATTGAGGGTCAAAAAATTAATGGTCAAAAGGGTCAATGGATGGTCAATGGCTGAGATAGGATGATGAAGAGATTAGAATGCATTTATAGGCATTTAATGAAAGCCATGACTCATCATCATCATCACCTCTTGCACCCCACGGCAGCTTCTAGTCCTTCTCCCTCTCGTTGCTTCCATATTTTCCTTTAAGTGTTCAAATTCTCACTTTGACAAACCACCATTTCAGGCCATCGATTCGTTAAGCTTCTCTAAAGAAAAACGATCCCTGTCGATAGCTTAACATATGCCTGTAATATGAGAGAGTGAATCCAAGTGAATAAGGAGATCTAGAAATCCAAAGAATTGGTGAATTGCAAAGGTAAGGGAGTTAGATGGTTTTATGTTGATATTTTGATGGTTTGGGATTGTATAAAGTTGATATAGTAGGTTTATTGAGGTTTAAATTGTCATGATGTTTACAGCTTGAAGAAGTGAAAAAGGACAAGTGTAGATTGGCTACCAAGCTTGTGGATTTATCTCAATTGAGGTAAGGAATTTATGTAACGGACGTAGGGTGACTATGTCCGCATGTTTTATCATGTTTTGATGTGTTTTGGAGAGAAACAACAGCTGCTTTAAGTGAAGGAAAAAGGGGCAATTTGGGTCCTACTCCTAGTACCAATTAGGTTAGGAGCAGCCGACTGCCTTAAGTAGCAGCCGACTGCCTAGAGACATCTGAAACGTCGTTTTTTCGAAAACCGACTCAAACCAGTCGACTGCCAAGGGAGCCAGTCGACTGCTATTTTCCAGAAACCATTCTGTTTCAAACCAGTTGACTGCCAGGGGGAGCCAGTCAACTGCTATCTGTCCAGAAGCATTCTGTTTCAAAACCAGCCGACTGCAAAGGGGGCCAGTCGACTGCTAATTCTCGGGAAACATTCTGTTTCAAAACCAGTCGACTGCCATTTGGGGCCAGTCGACTGCCCTATTTGTATTTTGAAAAATATAATAATTGAATTTCAAAAAGGAAAAGAAATTCAATAAGGCAAAACATGGGGTAGCAGTCGACTGCCATATATGACCAGTCGACTGCCTATTTGAAAGAAAGGTTTTGAGAACCTGTTTTAAGAAAGAATATTCATACTTGTTTAAAACCTATATGAATAAGGTTTTGGAGACTATGAATCTCTCAAAAGAGCATGCACATTATTTGTTACTTGTATTTGACTGAGGAGCTCTAGTCCAGCCCTCAGACCCGCAGTACGGCACCTGACTCGTGAAACTGTGGGCTATAGACAATGGCCATGAGTCTTTTATTTGATTCGGCTTTGGGGAGGATCCCTGGCCCATACGTGGGTACGCCATTTATTTGATATCTCTCAGGATTATCCTTTACGGGATATAATTGCGGTATCCTCATGAAATCCTCATATTGGATTATCCCTTATGGGATATATTTGCTGTATCCATTATCTCTCTGGATTATCCCTTACGAGATATATTTGCGGTATCCATGATGAGAAATTACTTGGTGCATGATTCTGTTGGATATAAATTGTCTCCCATCTATTTGAAAATAATTATATTTGCCTACTTGATTTCACGTGATTTGAGATCCGTGGAAATATTTGAAAGCATGATTTACTTGTATTTGATATTTGCGAAAGAAATATAAGCATTATGCTTTATAATGATTTTACATGACATTATAGAGCCAAGCAGGAAAACTGCATATAGTGATATAGTACGCTCTTTTACATGAGTTTCTTACTGAGTGTAAACTCACTCTTTTACAATTATTTTTCATACAGATTACTTGAAGTAATTCCGCTCCGGATAGAGGAGCATCTTTTGGGATTTTTGAGATACCTTCGAGGCACGCTTCCTATTTATCCTTTGAAGGTATATTTAGTCGGCCGTTACTTCAGCTAATGTACAGTACAATGCTACAGTTTTGTATATGTTGGGGATTAGGGTGTATGAATATTTGAGATCCTGATGTATATGGCACATGTGTATAAATGAAAAATTTTATGCATGTGAAAATGAATATTATACTCTGATAGAAATGCCTAAAGCATAAGAGTAAGGGAGATTGACATCGGATAAACTAGTCGATTTATTTGTTATTTGAGTTAAAAGTTAGTTGTTATTTGGTTAGTGACGAGGACGTCATAGATTGGTATCATAGCAGATTCGACTGAAGTTTGTCGATGTCAATAAGCTAGAATTAGAGTAATTCTCCAATGTACTGTACTAGCTTACTTGATTTTAAGTAGTATAACAGCTTAAGGTTATACTAAATGATGTTATTTGATCATGATCTTAACAGAATGAGTACTCGAAGGAGGGGTACTAGACGAGGACGAGGACGGGGTCGTGATGAACCGCCCCAAACACAATCTTCTCCTCCATCTCCACCGCATAGCCCGAATACGAGGCTAGCTAAAATGGAGAAACATATGGAAAACATGGCCGCAATGTTCACCCAGTTTATGGCTAAATTTCCGGACGTGGCCGTTAATGCACCGGAAGTTACCCCTATAGTACCTCCTACTCCGGTGGTACAACCTCCACTAGTCCCAACTAATGAGAGGCAAGATCCTACAGCTTACTGCAGTGTGGCACTGATAAAGGAGTTTAAGAAGCTGGATCCGCCAAAGTTCAAAGGGGACAGTGACCCATTGGCCGCGAAAAATTGGATGAAAGCGGTTACCAAAGCATTTGGGTACTTGGCTTGCATAGAGAAAGAAAAAGTAGGATTGGCCGCCTACTTGCTAGTGGATGAGGCCGAACCATGGTGGCAGGCTACTCAGACAGTATTAGAGGCTAAGCATACTGAAGTGACGTGGGATAGATTTGTGGAAGCTTTTAATGAACAATATGTCCCATGTACTGCTCAGAGGAGGTTACAGGTTGAGTTTTTGAACTTGACTCAGAGGAGGTTACAGGTTGAGTTTTTGAACTTGACTCAGGGAAGTATGACGGTTAGCCAATATGAGTCGAAGTTCATTACACTGAGCAGATTCGATCCTGAAGTACTAAGAAGAGAGGATCATAAGACCTACAGATTCATGGAGGGATTGAGACCTTCCATTAGGTCTAAGTTATATCTATTGGACATCACTACCTATGGAGAGGCAGTCCGTAAGGCTCAACTATGTGAGCAGGACTATGAGTTTCATCAAGCAGACTTCCGAGCAAGGAATAAGGGTAAAGAACCTATGAAGCAGAAGTCAGATGAGAAGGCCTCGAGGGATAGATATCCATCTAGGAGGAATAGGCCTTATGATAAAGCCTCGACAGGTAATCAAGTTCAGTATACGAAAATAAAGTGTCTTAATTGAATAATTATATGGAATTATGTTAAATAGGAGTTATGATGATTATGATACAGGAACTCCTAGATCCACCGGGATCAAAATAGGTGATGAAAGATCACAACATCCAGTTGGTAGTACCGCTAGCTCACCGAGGAGTACGATGCCGAGGTGTGTGCAATGCGGGAAATTTCATGGAACACAGCCTTGCCGGTTGGCAAGTGGGGCGTGCTATTGGTGTGGTGAACAGGGACATAGAATTAAAGATTGTCCCAAGATAAATCAGAGGGCACCCGAAGAGTCAGAAAAGACCCCTCAACCACAATCTAAGACCACACAACCCCAGCGTAAAGCCACAGCGGCAGAGAAAGGAAAGGCGCCAGTGACTCAGGGAAAGGTATTTGCCATTGACAAGGAGTCCGCTGATGCTTCATCGAAGATGATTCAGGGTAAGATTTACCTTAATGATACATATGTCCTTGCTTTATTTGATCCAGGCTCTACGCACTCTTTTATTTCCCCTATGGCTATTAGGAGATTAAATATTGAGCCTGAGCAGTTAGGAGGATTGCTACAAATAATTACTCCATTTAAAGAATCCCAAATGACGGACATAGTGTATCGTAATTGTAAGCTACGGGTAGGAGAAAGAGAGTCAATAGCTGACCTAATCCTATTAAATATGTCTGGATTTGATGTTATATTAGGAATGGATTGGTTAGCTGAAAATCATGTGATGATAGATTGTCATGCTAAGAGTGTGATTTTCTCCTCTCCCGTTAGCTATGTTGTAAATTTTGCAAATATGTAATGCAAAAGCATAATTACTTGTTTGGTTTAATTGAGATTTAATTGATAGAACATATTTGTGATGTGAAGGGTTTGTAGCACATGTGGTAGACGTAAATCAGAAACGTCCCACACTTCGCGAAATTCCAGTAGTTAAGGAATTTTTCGAAGTATTTCCGGATGATCTTCCAGGACTTCCTCCGGATAGGGAAATGGAGTTCACTATCGAATTGGTGCCGGGGACTGAGCTTATATCAAGAACTCCCTACCGGATGGCTTTGGTAGAATTGGAAGAACTTAAGAAGCAGCTTCAGGAGTTGCTAGACAAGGGATTCATACGACCCAGCGTATCCCCTTGGGGTGCTCCTGTGCTTTTTGTCAAGAAGAAGGACGGTAGTATGAGGTTGTGCATCGACTACCGATGGTTGAATAAAGTGACAATCAAGAATAAGTATCCTTTTCCCAGGATAGATGACCACTTTGATCAGCTAAAGGGTGCACAAGTCTTCTCCAAGATAAACTTGAGATCGGGATATCATCAGTTGAAGATCCGAGATGAAGATATCCCTAAGACTGCATTCAGGACACGGTATGGCCATTATGAATTCTTGGTGATGCCGTTTGGGTTAACCAATGCACCCGCAGCATTCATGAATTTGATGAATGATGTGTTTAAGCAATACCTAGACCAGTTTGTCATTGTCTTCATCGATGACATCTTGGTGTACTCGAGGTCACGGGAAGAGCATGAGCAACATTTGAGGATTGTTTTGGAGACCTTCAGAGATAGAGGATTGTATGCAAAGCTAAATAAGTGTGAATTCTGGTTAAACCAAATCTCCTTTTTAGGTCATGTGATCAGTAAAGATGGAGTCTCAGTTGATCCGTCGAAGATTGAAGCAGTGGTTCAATGGGAAAGACCAAAGACTGTGACGGAGATTAGGAGTTTCTTGGGTTTAGCTGGCTACTATAGAAGATTTGTAGAGGGTTTCTCAAAGCTAGCTGCTCCATTGACGCGCTTGACGCACAAATAAATGAAGTATGAGTGGAATGAAGCCTGTGAGTGTAGTTTCCAAGAGTTGAAGCACAGGCTGACGACTGCACCGATTCTCACCATCCCTAGTGGTTCAGGAGGATTTGCAATATATAGTGATGCCTCAGGACAAGGTTTGGGATGTGTATTAATGCAGCATGGTAAGGTAGTGGCATATGGTTCTAGACAGTTAAAGGACCATGAGAAGAACTACCCAACTCATGACTTGGAGTTAGCTGCAGTAGTATTTGCTCTGAAGATATGGAGGCATTACCTATACGGTGAGAAATTTCAGATTTTTACAGATCATAAAAGTCTGAAATACTTGTTCTCCCAGAAAGAGTTGAACATGAGGCAAAGAAGGTGGCTAGAGCTTCTGAAGGATTATGATTGTGAGATCATGTACCACCCGAGAAAGGCCAATGTGGTGGCGGATGCTCTGAGCCAGAAGCATGTAAGTATGATAGCATATATGATGATAAAAGAACACGAACTGATTGAGCAGTTTGCAAGCCTCAGTTTAAGTGTTACATCTCTTGAGCAATGTGGTATGATGGCTAGTTTGAGAATTGAGCCAAAATTGATGGACTTTATTATGGGATTCCCAGAACCAAGAGGAATCATGATGGTATTTGGGTGATAGTGGATAGATTGACAAAGTCAGCTCACTTCCTACCCATGAAGTCTACAGATACACTTAGCGCTTTGGCAGACTTATACGTGAGAAAAGTCGTTAGATTACACGGTGTTCCAGTGAGCATCACATCGGATAGAGATTCCAGGTTTACTTCTCACTTTTGGGAACATTTTCAGGAAGCCATGGGATCTCAGCTGAATTTTAGCACAGCTTTTCATCCGCAAACTGATGGGCAGTCCGAGCGCACTATTCAGACGCTCGAGGATATGTTAAGAGCTTGTGCCTTGGATTTTAAAGGCTCATGGGACGACCATCTGCCATTGGCTGAGTTTGCTTATAATAATAGCTATCATGCAAGCATCGGGATGGCACCATACGAGGCTTTGTATGGAAGACGGTGTCGATCACCGATTTGGTGGGAAGAAGTGGGCGAGCGTAGGTTATTGACTCCAGAGTTAGTCGAGCAAGCCTTTGAGAATCTTAAACTGATTTGTCAAAGACTTAAGACAGCTCAGAATCGACAAAAGAGCTATGCAGATGTTCGACAGAGGCCACTTGAGTTTTTGGTTGGAGACTATGTGTTTTTGAAAGTCTCTCCATCCAAAGGGATTATGAGATTTGGCCGACGAGGTAAGTTAAGTCCTCGTTATATCGGACCATTTGAGATCCTAGGTCGTGTTGGAGATGTGGCCTATAGGTTGGCACTACCTCCGGAGTTATCGAGAGTACACAATGTCTTTCATGTATCGATGCTTCGGAAGTATAATCCGGATCCATCTCATGTCATTCAATATGAACCCTTGGAGATTCAAGAAGACATGAGTTATGTGGAGAAACCGATTCAGATTTTGGATAGGAAAGATAAGGTGTTAAGATCAAAGACGATTCCATTGGTTAAAGTTCTCTGGCAGTACCATACGACAGAAGAAGCTACTTGGGAACTAGAGTACTTGATGAGAGAGAGATACCCGGAATTGTTTTAAAACATAACCTTACTTGAATTTGGAGGACCAAATTCTCTAAGGTGGGGAGAATGTGAAATCCCCAATTTTCTGTAATTTTCCTATGCTTGTATAGTTTTTCAACTTGAATTAATGGAATGAATATGAATTTCTGATATATATATATATATATATATATATATATATGGTGTATGGGACATAGAGGGAATTAAAGGAATTGAGGGTCAAACAATTAATGGTCAAAAAGGTCAATGGATGGTCAATGGCTGAGATAGGATGATGAGGAGATTAGAATGCATTTATGGGCATTTAATGAAAGCCATGACTCATCATCATCATCATCATCACCTCTTGCACCCCACGGCAGCTTCTAGTCCTTCTCCCTCTCGTTGCTTCCATATTTTCCTTTAAGTGTTCAAATTCTCACTTTGACAAACCACCATTTCAGGCCATCGATTCATTAAGCTTCTCTAAAGAAAAACGATCCCTGTCGATAGCTTAACATATGCCTGTAATATGAGAGAGTGAATCCAAGTGAATAAGGAGATCTAGAAATCCAAAGAATTGGTGAATTGCAAAGGTAAGGGAGTTAGATGGTTTTATGTTGATATTTTGATGGTTTGGGATTGTATAAAGTTGATATAGTAGGTTTATTGAGGTTTAAATTGTCATGATGTTTACAGCTTGAAGAAGTGAAAAAGGACAAGTGTAGATTGGCTACCAAGCTTGTGGATTTATCTCAATTGAGGTAAGGAATTTATGTAACGGACGTAGGGTGACTATGTCCGCATGTTTTATCATGTTTTGATGTGTTTTGGAGAGAAACAACAGCTGCTTTAAGTGAAGGAAAAAGGGGCAATTTGGGTCCTACTCCTAGTACCAATTAGGTTAGGAGCAGCCGACTGCCTTAAGTAGCAGCCGACTGCCTAGAGACATCTGAAACGTCGTTTTTTCGAAAACCGACTCAAACTAGTCGACTGCCAAGGGAGCCAGTCGACTGCTATTTTCCAGAAACCATTCTGTTTCAAACCAGTTGACTGCCAGGGGGAGCCAGTCAACTACTATCTGTCCAGAAGCATTCTGTTTCAAAACCAGCCGACTGCCAAGGGGGCCAGTCGACTGCTAATTCTCGGGAAACATTCTGTTTCAAAACCAGTCGACTGCCATTTGGGGCCAGTCGACTGCCCTATTTGTATTTTGAAAAATATAATAATTAAATTTCAAAAAGGAAAAGAAATTCAATAAGGCAAAACATGGGGTAGTAGTCGACTGCCATATATGACCAGTCGACTGCCTATTTGAAAGAAAGGTTTTGAGAACCTGTTTTAAGAAAGAATATTCATACTTGTTTAAAACCTATATGAATAAGGTTTTGGAGACTATGAATCTCTCAAAAGAGCATGCACATTATTTGTTACTTGTATTTGACTGAGGAGCTCTAGTCCAGCCCTCAGACCCGCAGTACGGCACCTGACTAGTGAAACTTTGGGCTATAGACAATGGCCATGAGTCCTTTATTTGATTCGGCTTTGGGGAGGATCCCTGGCCCATACGTGGGTACGCCATTTATTTGATATCTCTCAGGATTATCCCTTACGGGATATAATTGCGGTATCCTCATGAGATCCTCATATTGTATTATCCCTTATGGGATATATTTGTTGTATCCATTATCTCTCTGGATTATCCCTTACGGGATATATTTGCGGTATCCATGATGAGAAATTACTTGGTGCATGATTCTGTTGGATATAAATTGTCTCCCATCTATTTGAAAATAATTATATTTGCCTACTTGATTTCACGTGATTTGAGATCCGTGGAAATATTTAAAAGCATGATCTACTTGTATTTGATATTTGTGAAAGAAATATAAGCACTATGCTTTATAATGATTTTACATGACATTATAGAGCCAAGCAGGAAAACTGCATATAGTGATATAGTACGCTCTTTTACATGAGTTTCTTACTGAGCGTAAACTCACTCTTTTACAATTATTTTTCATACAAATTACTTGAAGTAATTCCGCTCCGGATAGAGGAGCATCTTTTGGGATTTTTGAGATACCTTCGAGGCACACTTCCTATTTATCCTTTGAAGGTATATTTAGTCGGCCGTTACTTCGGCTAATGTACAGTACAATGCTACAGTTTTGTATATGTTGGGGATTAGGGTGTATGAATATTTGAGATCCTGATGTATATGGCACATGTGTATAAATGAAAAATTTTATGCATGTGAAAATGAATATTATACTCTGATAGAAATGCCTAAAGTATAAGAGTAAGGGAGATTGACATCGGATAAACTAGTCGATTTATTTGTTATTTGAGTTAAAAGTTAGTTGTTATTTGGTTAGTGACGAGGACGTCATAATTAAATCCATTGTTAATTATATTTTTTAAATTGTTTCAGCTAAAATTTCTAGTTTGTTTATTAACGATATTGGCGTCTTCTTCTTCTTGTTTTAAACACATATAGTCGCATTATACTCTTTAAGTAGTTCATTTAGTTTATCTTGTGAATTTGATGGCCATATTCTTCTTAAATTCCTCGAAAGTTTGATTTAATTGTTATTTATTTTTATATACTGGAGTAAAGATCTGTAAATTACAAGTATTTCAGATAATAGTAAATTTATTTTAACAATCTGATTGATAATTTATCTCGTAAATTGAAGAAATACTATCTACTTGCAGAGTTGGTGAAATTTGTTCAGATTTGATGGAAATTGTCTTCATAAGAGCTTTATCACTTGCAGCATTGGCAAGACTATGGCAAAATTAAGGTGCTACAAAAGATAACAAGTAAATTTTAGTTGTATTCTTTATCACTTAAGTACATCTTTTGCTAATAATCATACAATGATGGTTCCTTAATTGTATTCTCAATATCTTTCTCGTTCTTCATGTGTTCAGTGTTTCGTCATTACCCATCTTTCTCCATGCCATATAGATAAAAAGGCATTTTAGTGTCTTAATGAAAGGGATTTTTGTATGTAGGAGTTAAATAGATTGTATTTTCATTCTTGCATGCTAGATTATTTTAGGGTTAATGGTAAAATTATGGTCTTGTGGTTCTAAGAAACAATCTAATAGAGGCTATTTAATGTATTATGAAGTATGCAAAAAAGCTTAGATCATCTCTTTATTTTTTTTTCAATATAGCTTGAAATTGAAAAATTGAAGCAACTACTCTTTGTTGAATTCCAACTCTTTTTTTGATAATCAATGCAATTGCAGATTGATGTGCTTGAAGTTAATGGAGTTTGCTATGATATGTGATAAAGAACTTGTTTCTAAAACTTTTAAATCACTCAGTTCTTAACTACCTTTGAGAGTAATTTTCAAGAGAAAACAAAGATCAGACAAAAAGACTTCAATGCTTCATAGGCTCCTATGTTTGTTTCTGTACTTAATTAACTTGGAGAGTAAAACTAATCATTCTTTTTCTATACATTTGAATTGTACATGTTTCTCTAGTTATCATCATTATGAGGCTCACTAGTGCCTTGGCTCCCAACAATGGCAATGGCAGTAGGTTTTTTGACCTTGAACTTTGAATAAATGATGACGGTTGGGAATTAGAAATCATTTAGGTTTGCATTAAGAACAAATGATGGGCTTTTTATGATTTTATAGATTATTCATCCTTTTGACATTATTTATCGTATTTTTTGTATTTTAACAATGTTGATTATGATCAACGTCATCATATTTGGATGGTGTGATGTTTAGCTTTTATTTTGTTTGACAATTCTTATAACATTATCTACTTTTATTTTATAGTAGTAAAATTTTGTTGAATTCTTTGTATTTTAATATTTTGTTAAATTGTAATATTTTATTTAAGTGGTCAAAAGCCAACATCACCATATATATGATTTTTTAAATTTAAAATAATTTTGAGGCTTTATTTGATTAAAAAAAAGAAAGGATGAAAAATTTATTAATTTAATAATTAAATTATACTAGTAAAAATTTAAAATTTAAAATTAAATTCAAAAAATATAAAAAATTTTAATTTAAAACAAGACTTTTACCAACACTTTAAAGTGCTGGTAAAAGCATTTAAATTTAAATTCAATAAATATAAAAATTTTAAATTTTAAATAAGATTTTTGTCGGCACTTTAAAGTGCAGTTAAAAATCTTTTACTTTTAAAAGTATTTAAAAGCGTCGGGAAAAGTTATGCTGGAATTTACTGAATCTTTATCGGCCTTGAGATACCTAACTACTAACAAATTTTCATCGGCACTCACTTGGCCAGTGGTCTACCGGCGGTTAACGAACCATCAGTAAAGTTTTTATTGGTAGTTCGTTGGTCATTTACCCACACTTAGAAGTATCGGTAAAAGTCTATTCTTTTGTAGTGCACAATGGCGATGTATAAGCCATGGTTGGAGGGGCCTTCCCCTCCTACCCACCCTCCCAGCCCGCCCCCCAACATTTTTACTAATCCTTTTTATATATGTTATATATAATGTATTTATATTGCATAAATTTAAATTGACCCCCTCAAATTAAAAAAATTAAAATTACATTTATATTAATTTATTTACTTACTCATCCATCACTATTCACAAGTACATAAAATCAATTTGATTGTCACAAGTATTAAGTTGCAATTATATAAACTTAAAAAATTCAGTTTAACTTTTCTCATCTAAACTCCCAACAACTAAACAAAAAACAAATCTATAATATTTTTCTAACTTAACAGCCATCCAATATCATCTTTATTATATATATTTTTTTAATATACTTTGCTCTTTTATTTGCTATTTGGATTACCTTGAGACCTGTCAACTATCCCCAAAAACAAGAATAGCAAAATTATTAACGTTTCTATATTACTCTATGTTTTTAAATATATGTTTATATATCTTGTTATCATATACATGAGTAATGTTAAAAAATTTATATTTAGTCAAAATTTTGAGATAATTCTTTTTTAATTTCTATTACATAATTTTTAAATAACTTGATTGTTATGTCAACATCGAACGAAAAATTGCTCAGATATTTAGTTAAGATTTAATTTTTGAAGATTTTGTTTCTTCAAAGGAATACCACTCACAATTTTTGATGAGATTATATATTTGATAAAATTTATTTCTTTATACTTTTTCTTTATGACTTATTAAAATGTATAATTTTATAAGTTTTTTTTTATTTTTATTAGTATATTACTTGTATATATGTCTTATGTTATTAAAACATAATGACTGAACTCAAATGAAAAGAAATATAGTTTTAAATTTTTAATTAGCCCTAATAACAAAAACTTAACGTAACAAGTGTTATCTCCACTTAAAAGGATTAAATTCAAGATTTGAATTTCCATTCCCCTCATACCACATAATAATAATAATAATAATAATAATAATTGGCCTCCTCAAAATCAAAGGTTAAGATCCACCATTGCCCTGACATTATTAAAGTATTGAGACATTTAAAAAAATTCAATACAAAAAGATCTTGTTTACATTTCAAACAAGAAAAATAACTTTTTATGAAATAAAATTGATTGAAAAACAAAAATAATTTTAATTGTAATATAAAAAATTAGTTGAATTATTTTTAAATATCAAATTAAGATCATTTTCGTCAAGATTAATATAGATAACGTATGTTTAATTGGTACCTTCTTTATTGACATTAAGGTAATAATTCTTTTCTTGCACCTTATCGTATTTTCAAATTCAAACTTGTTTTTCATAGATCAAAATTATTTTTTCTTAAATCTTAATAAATTTTAAGATTATTTAAATGATACTGTTTTCAATTGGTATCTTTTATATTGAGGTTGAGGTAATAATTCTTTTCTTGCAAGTTATCATATTTTCGAATTCATAATTGTTTTTCATAGATCAAAATTATCTTTTTGTTAAATTTTAATTAATTTTAAGATTATTAAAATGATAAGGTTTCTAATTTAATTTATCAATCATGCCTAGATAAAAAAATTGATTTCTTATGTTGTTAAAATCGTCTAACATGGAGATTTAGTACAAAATTGTTACGACATTTTTTATGAAAAAAAAAACGATGTACAAAGGAAAAGCCAATGAGCATATTTAAATAGGGTTACTTCGTATATGGGTTAGAAATGCTTAAATAGAAAATCCTGAAATTAGCTTCAAATGAGAGTTAATGTTTTCATCTTTCTAGTTGATCTTTTGAAAATCCATGCACTTAGCCCCACCAACTAAAATGAATAAATAAGCAAATAAAACCTTACATGCCAATTCATTGTTAGAGAAATATAATGTTTTTCATGAGTTACCTCTTGTGACGATCCCTTAGTCTATTACCTTGTGTACTTACCCTTGTTGAATCTTCAATTACACTAAAATCGTCCTCGTTACTTTGGCACAGATTTTGGACAATGAAGGCATTGAGATAATCTTAGTGGAATTTAGCAAAATTCTCGGATAAAGGGTAAAAAGGTAAATTTCAGTTCCAAGATTTAATCCTATTTATGATTTCGAAATTAGGAATAATGGAGTTAGAAGAGATTAAATTATAGGCTGGAATTTTAATATAAGAATACTAGAAATATTAAGTGTCATGAAAATTGGGAATTTAATGATAAATGTTAATAAATAAAAAGTTAGTGGGAAACATAAAGTCAATAATAATAACAATATTCAAGGCATAGGTTTGCATGTAACATTAATCAATGTGCTAAAAATAAATTCACCTTGATAAATTAAATTAGTATAATCAGTGAAAGTCAACATTTAACCTTGAGAAAGTTTAATTCCTTAACCCATTAGACTACAAACCATGGGACATCTCCCTCTCTTCTCTCATTTCGACTTCCAACCAAAATTGAAGGAAATACCCCCTCTTAGATTCAGCCATAAAAGAACCTAAGTGTAAGGAGGCAGAGACAAAGAAGGGGAAAGCATTGCATGTGGGTTTTGAGTTTGGATTGGTAAAACCGAGAAGGGAGAGGAAAAATTCCCAAGTCATTTCGTGAAGAAGACAGCTGATCAAATGGTGATGTTGCATGTGAGAATAAGGCTACAGCAGTTGGAAAACCGAGAGGGGTAGAGGAGATTGGCTCTCGGTTTGAAGGTGACAAGGTAAGCATTAAGCGTGGTTTAAATGTTTAAAACTAAGAATATGGGTTAAGGAAACGTTGATGTCTCATATTGTTTAACTATCTTTTCCTGGAAATTGGACTAAAAGATGCTTGCGTGTGGGAGTAGGAAGCAAGGAGAAACCAAAAAGAACATGGACATACACATTCTTGGCCATTGGAGGTTTGGGTGAGTTATGAAATATCCATTATTGTTAGAATTCATTTTTGAAATTGAGACTGAAATTGTGGAATATGAGATTTAGCTTATGATAATGTATATGACTAAACAAGGTTTGAATGACTTATGGTTGAGTTAAGCTTGCTGCTAAAATTTGGGTAATGATTCTATTCTAGACTGATTTTAAAATGTTCAGTTTAGATGTTATACAGTGAGATAAATTCTAGAAAAATTATTATAGATAGCCTTTTAAGTCAATTTTGAATCATCTAATTTGGAGTTCTGTAGCTTAAATTATGTACAAATTAGTACAAGACACTCTACCCAAAAAACGTGAATTCCGTTGTAGATTTTGAAAAATTGTAGAAAATAGCCCTGATTGAGTTAGGTTGCAAGCCTTACATTTCTAGAAAGGTAATTAAGTTGGGACTGTTATGGTTCTATGTTTGCACCAATTGGACATGCCTATAATTAGATATGAGGTATTTTGTGCAAATAGGTTAGTGTGATATTGTGTCTGAAAACTACTAGAACACAGTGAAAATTTGGGAAATTGCTATTGTTGATCAAGGAGGAGTTAAATTATAAACCTTACAATTCTAGAGAGGGAAATGAGTTGGTTTTCATCTAGTTTTGGAATTCTATAGCTTAAGATGTGTATATATGAATGTAGGACACTCACTATAGGAGACAGACTACGTATTGTCAAGTTTAAAAATGCCTAGAAAATAACCCAGATTGAGTTTGGTTGCAAACTTTACAATTTTAGAAAGGTAAATGAGTCAGGATTGATATGGTTTTGGGTTTGTAAAAATTGGAAATACCTATGTTGCAATATGATATAGTTTGTTCACTAAGGTTAGATGACTATTCTGTTTGAATGTACTTGTACATAGGGTAATTTTGTGGAATTATTGGAAATGATTCAAAAATCATAGAATTGTGAAATTTACCTTTCTAAATAGAGAATTGAATGAGGTTTCACATGGTCTTGGATTTATAATTTTTGGATATTCCCAGGATCATTGAAGGAAATATTAGTGCACAAAGGTCAAGAAACTATCCTACCTCATGTGCCAGAATTGGATATAAATTTGGAAAATTGCTAGAAATAGCACAAAATGAGTTAGTAAATGAGCCTTAAACTTCTGCATAGGGAATTGAGTTAGGAGTAATATAAAAATTATGGCCTAGCAATTAGATTCCAAAATCTTCACTTAAGGCTAGCAAAATACCGTAAGATCAGGAATTTCAAAATGTAGAAATGGAACCAAGTAGACGTTAATGGCCTTGAACAGGGAGAGTGACCTTAAGCCCTCGGTTATGGTACTTAACCTTTGTTTTTCAGTTTTGTTGATAAGTTTAAGTGCTTGATGAATATCATGTTAGATGAGAGATATAATTCTAATGAGAATGCAATGTTCTATTGTAGGTATCTGACTCCTCGAAAGTAGCAGGCACTCGAATTACGGAAAAACTAATTGAGCCAAACCAACTCGATGTATACAGATTGGTAGGCTAGGAGGGAATAGGATTCTATAAGCTAAGGAAGTACAGTAAGTAACCCTTAAGCAACTTTTCTTGCATTTGAACTGTTTGATTAAGACCAGTGCCGTGGCACATATGGTTTATGTGCCTGCATAGCTTTCCCCAATGGATTTGTTTCGAGTACGAATTGCTTCTTGAGTTGTACTATGATTAAGGCTTGCAAATTGCATCTTACTTTAAATGTTTTGATTTGATTTTGAAAATGATTTTAAAACAAACTGTAGCTTTGCTTTAGAAAAGCAAAGACTTACGACTGAGTTTTGAACTAGATTTGCTTTAAAGATGTAAGCCTCATGTTTTGATGATGTTTTCAAGAAGTGATGATTTTGAAGGATGATTTGGAAAGCTATTTGTAGATTGTTTCGATAAGATGATTTTATAAAAATGATCGATAAGATGTTTTTATGATGCCTTTGTACCTTAAGATAGCTGATGGCACCTATAGTCACATAGAGCATTGTGTCTTGATTACTAGCTCTCAGGAATGATGGCTTGTCCCCTATATTACGTGGGCAGGTCCTAGTGTCACCTTATCGGAGAACTGGGGATCTATGCATAGGCGTGTCCCTTATGATTGCTATGGTTAGCTACCGTGAATCGTATAATGTTAGCTCTAGTGTGTGATATAGGCGTAGTGCCTCACCTCACGACGATGGTATGATGATGCTTGTGACGACTAATGATGATTTATACTTATGCTCTACGAATTGAGCCATGTTTTATGATGACATTTATGAATACGACAATTGTTTATGAACATGTTTTGAGAACTAGGCACAGGCTTATGATTTATAAGTTCCATATGTTATGTTTTGGCTAAATGATATTTTACAGCCAATGTTTTAAGGTGCATGTTTTCATGCTACGATTTTGCTTATGATTTATAAGCTAAGCCCAAGCTATGATTTGGTGTTATGACGGCTTTTCAGCTTATGTTTTACAATGCATTTTTTTTATATAAACCCTTTGCTTATTGTAGTTATTTATTGAGTTTATCACTCACTCCCCTCTTCTTTCCCTCCCTTTTAAATTGACTATCATTGCCACTATCATTTTGACTCGGGAAGCTCCTTGAGAGTGATTCTCATGTGCAGTTTTAGGTATATGGCTTCCGACACACTAGATAGACACAGATTGATGATGGCACAATGTATTTACTTATATTTTGTTGGTTGTATTTACTATCAAGAAGAAATGGTGATGTTTGTTTAAGATGGAGTTCATGTTGATATGTGCAAAAATAAAGTATATGTAATTACTTGTGCTTGATGGTTTAAGACGAATATCATAATTGGATCAATTACAGAGAAATAGAAATGGGACCTTAGTGATCAAAGGATCACTTAAAACCAAATTGTGACCTACACAGTAGCCTACAAACGAATAAGTGAAGAAAAAGGGATAAAAAAATCAGCCCGCAAATTTAGGCTTTCGTAAGATAGTAAGAAGGACGGGACATATCACCTCTTCTCTTTGTGAATTTAAAGATACATTTTTTATATTGACTTAATGTATTTAAAATTTAATTTTTTTTTAAGTACTCTTCACAAGAATCAAAATATCAACAAGAAAACGAGACTTCAACTTTATTAGCAGAATTAACCTGTGTTTTTAGTGATCTATGCCTATCCATTATAAAAAAGAAAATTTAAAATCAAATTAAAAAAAGGAAAAACTAGAAACAGATTATTAGTGTGATAGGGACATATTGGATGTCAAAGAAAATTGGTGAACTGACATGCAAGATTGTTCTTTACTCTTATCATTTGACTATGATAACAATAGTCTTCTTTGCGTAGAAAAAGTCTTTCTTTTACAAACATTGGAATTTTCCCTTTAAACGGGTCTTTGGAGTTTATACTTAGGTTATTGATTGGCTCTTCCGCAATTAATTTGGAAGGGCTACCCAGTCAATAGGATTGATTTAATATTCTTAAATTGATCGTGGTGAGATTTATAGTCAAAATGAAACATTGTGAAAACAAAATTAAGAAGAATGGAAATAGGTGTTCTTCATGACTTTAGGATGCATAATATCACAAAAAGAATAAGGAAGAGAGGAACCTAAAAAAGTGAAAGCAAAAACGAAATATAAAACAATGTGAAACACTTTTTTTAGTTGTTAATGTTTAAAATTTGATTATATATATTTTTTCTGCTTAGATCTGGAAGATGAAATTTTGAGGTTATATTTGATACATTGGTAATGTATGGGTATTTACTGCTAGTCAACTACAAAATATTATTTCTCAATGAGCAAATCTTATAAAATACTTAAAAATAAATTAAAATTTTTAAGTATATATGAATTAATATGATATTTTTTAAAATTTAAAAAAATTATTATCCAGTATACGAGTTTTTACACCACATAAGCGAGATTAAGATAATAACACATTTCTTATTTTAATTATTTTAATAATTTTTAAAAATATATAAAATAAGATATATATCATCATCTTAACTTCACTTGTGAAATTTGAAAACTCCACTAATAACGTGTTGATAATAATGTGTCTAGATGAGGGATTTCAAGGAAGAAATTTCAATTAGAATATTTAAAAGTCCAAAATCCAATTTACTTGTGTGGCCAAAAATTTTGATGAATTTTAAATTTTAAGAGAGATTTCAAAAGAGAATTTAAGATACTCAAATTAACACTTTTTTAAACGAGCTTTTAGAGGTGCTAATCCTTCTAAATATTTAATCGTACTCTTGAACTTTAAATTTTATTTTTCAAAGATCAAAAATTTATTATTTTTAATAAAACTTAATTAATTTTAAGATTTTATTAAAAATATACAGTTTTGTAAAATAATTATCAAACTTAATAAAAAAGATTAGTGATGACTTACTTTTATTTTTAATATCATCTAACAATGAAATCCCGAGACAAATTTTCTATTATGATTCACTATTTCGTAGTCTTTGGGTAGACTTCCTTTTCTTAGAAAACAATTACTAAATTTTTTTGCTTTAAGGAGTGCTACCAAATATTCTAGAAAAAAATAATTTTATAGCTCAAAAATCAAAGGAGTGCTACTGGCTTTTTGGAACTAGAATAATTCAATTTTAAGGCAAAATGCTACTTCAAAGAAAAAAAAAATAAAATTAGCTTGTGTTTGGTAGTGAAGAATAGATAGAGATAGGTTGCCATAAATAATATTCTAGCACTGAGTCTATTTGGCTTAAAAGCTTTGAATTGATTTTAAGATAATGACAAAATTTGCAAGTTGTAGCATTGAACAATTTCCTTAAGAATTTCACCTGCAAACAAAATAAAAAAAAATAAAACATGGTATTAACTAGCTAGGCTACATCTATTTTTTTTTAATGTAAACCGTAAATCAAAGAGATTTGCCTGTTTTGTTCGTTGTAAGGTTCAACAAATTAAATATTTTTGGTACCAAAAAAAACAAATTAAATATTTTGCCTTGAAAAAAAATGCATACTTTTGTTTTCTACCATGAACCAAAAATGAAAAGAAATCAAAAGTAAATGCATAGCTTACCTTCTAAGTTATTATATGTGATAATTGCAAATTTTATACTTTTGATAAGTAAGTAAATGTATTATAGGGAGTAAATTAAGGATTGAGAATGATGAGGATCAATAAATCATAAGAGTTGAATGGATAATTTCGAATGGTATTTTAAGAATTACAATTAGATAAGGATTTAAAGGATTTAATCCCTACACCAAATACCTTTCAGGAAATTTATGGTCAATTGGTATTGTTTTTATTATAATTTTTAATCAGAGAATCAAAATGATATATCGTAAAATTCTTTGGAAAGTCAAATTATATATCTTTCCAACCAGATAAGGCTCACATTCTAGTTCCTTAAGATTCAATACCAGTAAATCTCGTAAGTTGCACTATGTGCATGAAATTCAGATAGTGACCAATCAGTAAAGAGTCAGGTATAACTTTTGATAGAAAACTCTGCTTAAAGTGATTCAAATTGTGTTGAAAAGTCAACTCAAAAATCGTTCTAACCATGTATGGCTCATATTTTAATTCATTGTGGATTGATCTCGGTGGACTTTTAAAGTTCTGTTGTAAGTGCAGTGAAGCAATTGGAAAGTGAGCCAAAGTTATGAAGCATAAATTGATAATATATCATGGACATACATTAGTGAATTAACTGATTTATCAAGTGAATTAGAGTATTGTAAGTGGTTATATGGGACCAATTTAATTAAATTGGTGTTAATGAATAAAAATTTAATTAAGAAAATGAATTGGCTCTAATTTAAATTATAACATGAAATCTAGCTATGTAAAGTAAATGTTTCTCATTAATATAAAATTTAATCATAATCTAAGATTAGGAATTAAATGAATAACAAGTATATAAGAAATTAAAATGTAAGCAATATATATAATTATATATGAAATGGCTTCATGAAGAAGCCAGTTATAACACCTATCCCCGCTAAGTTGGCCTTCTGACACGTCTGGAAACAGAGGAGCACGAAGGCAAGAAAACTGATCAGAAATTGAGGTGAAACCCGAGAGAGGAAGGAAGAAAAGGAGGGGAAAAAGGAAGCAGAAGGGAGAAAGGGTTAGGTCTACCATTTTAAGATTTAAAACCATGGTGTAGTGGCTGGATTAATTCTCGGTAACAAAAGAGAGATATGAGAGCTAAAACAATACGGTAAAACAGAAAGTGAGCAAGGAAGGCGTGAATCAACACCAAGAACTGACCAAGAATCAAGCTGAAACACCGAGAGCGATAGGGAGAAGAAAGGAGAAGTTACTCACATTCTTACCACCTCATTGGGCTAGCCCTTCTAATCCATAAAATCCTTGGAATGGCTGCTGTTTAGTGCTGAAGTATTCGGCTGGAACAAGGGAGACGCGAGGCAGCAAAATGGAGCACAAAAATATAACGATATATATAGGTCATGTTTTGTGCATAAGATAATGGATAAGATGATAATCATCCTATCTTATGTTTGGTGCATGCATTAAGGGAAGGATTGAATTGCAAGAAAGATTAGTCATCCTCTTAGTATAGGATAACTCAATCCTCTCCAAAAGGTTAGGATTATTTTTAATCCCATAGGATTAAAAATAAATACTCATATTTTATTTATTTTATGCTTAACATTTATATTTAAAAATTAACTTAAATATTTAATAAAATAATAAGGATCTTTAATTAATTAATAAATATAAATTTTTTCCTACTTTTTCATTTTTTCCTTCTTTTTCTTTTCTTTTTTTTTCTTGTTTTTGATTAAAGAAAAACTATAATTTTGATAAAATAATATTTTCTTGTACACATTTTTTAAAATTATTTTTTAGAAAATAAATTTTCAAACATAAAAATTATTATAAAATATATTTTTATCTAGTTTTTTCTTACATTTAAATTTTTATTTTTTCTTTCTTAATTTTTTTCTTTTTGCCTGAAAAAAATGAAAGAAAAATGACTATTAACCATAAATTATTAGAAATTATATATTTTTTAATTCATCAAAATTGAATTATTAAATTTAACTTGTATTTTTCTTTTTTTGTTTTCTATATTTCCTTATAATTGACAAAAAAAAGAAAGAAGATAAAAAACCATAAAAATAAAGAAAAATATTTAAGAACAGTCTTTTGGAAAATTTAATGTAATTAAAAAATAAATTTATTTTCAAGAAAAACTCAATTTTCTAAAAAAAAATTTAATTTACAATAAAAAATTATTTTAAATTTAAATCATATAAAAGAAATAAAAACAAAAAGGAAAAAATGAAAAAAATACAGAAAATGATTTTTATAAAAATTCATTTCTTAACAAAATAAATTTTTTGAAAAAGTAATATAAATTTTTTTAGAAGTAATTTTTTATTAAAAAATCAGCTAATAAATTGGATATTAATTATAGTATTATAAATAATATTTAAATTTTATAGTATTATAAATAATATTTAAATTTTTCATTTATATTTATAACAAAAAATTATAAATTTAAATTATGTTACTTTAAAAAAGAGTACTTAAAAAAATCATTTTATACTATTTTTAATTTTACACAAAACAAATATTATGAAAGACATAAAAAATCATCCTATCCTATTTTTAATCCTTGTATACACCAAACATAATATAGGATGATATAATCTAATCTTATCCTATCCATAATCTTATATTATCTTATCCTATACTCATCCTATGCACCAAACATGACCATAAAGTATAACTACATAGTATAGGATAAAAATATATTTATAAAGTATGAATATGTAAAGTATAAATTTAATTAACTTCAACAAATTAAACAAGTAAGAAAATGTGTATATTTAAGTATACAATATAAGTTTTTTTTTTGTTCATTATACAATATAAGTATTTATAGACTAAAGTACAAGGAATATATATATATATATATATATATATATATATATATATATATATGTAAGAATGTATACCTGTAATTAAGATATATGAAAAATAATAATAATTAAATAAAAAACAATTAAATAATTGTTGATTGGCTTCCCAATCGGTGCCAACGTGGGAGCAATTCCCAAAATAAGGAGAAAGAGAGGACTCACGTCCTCTGGAGGAGAGGAGAGAAATGCCAGTGACGAAGATAGAAGGAGGGGAGAGATGCACCCGGCCAGAAAAAAAAAAGCAAAAATAAAAAAACTGAAGAGCGGTGAAGGGAAGAAGGAAAGTAGAGAGGCGAAGTGAAGGAAAAAGGAAAGATGGGAAAACAGAGGAGGAAATCGAGAATGAGCTGCTGGCCAAACCGAGAGGAAGAAGGGGGTTGACGCCGGCCAGAGAAAGAAGAGAGAAAAGGGTGTTGGATCGGGATCTACTGCTGAGAAGGGGTTGACGAAAAGGAAGAAAGAGAGAAGCAGAAAAGAAAGAGTCGGCGCACCATCTACTACAGTTGCCGGAGCCGATTCTGCTACTTTTGATCTGACTAAACGGCGGAGGAAAGAAATGAAAAGGGGAGGGAAAGGCGAAGAGGAGAACGAAAGGAAGGGAGCGACACGTAAAGGACAAAAAAAAATGGAAGCAGAGGAGAGGGGTTGCAGCGGGCGAGGAGGCAGGTCGAGGAGCAGAGCGGGGCACTCTGTCGCTGACCATGGAAGCAAAGATTGGAGACTCGAAACATTGGGCTTCCATGAGGCTGATTGATTTGAGGTAGTTCACGGTAGAGGCTAAGTAAACCGATACGGAAGGAGTTGAAGCCGAGCGTTTGCTACTACCTGGAGCAGTGGTTTACGGGTGTAAACAGGGCAGACCGAGGCAGGTACAAGGTTGTTCGGGTGCTGGTTTGAGCGCCAGAACGGAGGCTGATCTGTCTTATTTTCAGCAATTACTGGTGTGACTGGTTTGATATGTTGGAGTTAAGACCGTTTATAAGGAATATTCTATCATGGAGTGATAGAATTCCAAAGTGTAGATTTGTTCTGGTTAAAAGGAATGCCAACACGATGGCAGAATGGGGATGTGTCAAGATGGGTGGCTAAATCATCTTAAATCCTCTATGGTGGGCGTATTTGACAAAGATGGAGTGCCTGCCCCTCCCTTGTAATGAATTGAGGATGAGATTTAGCATTAGAAGTCAATATGTTTCTCTGTATGCTAATCTCATGATTCCATCAAATGATTGCATGGCGTTTGCTGATGAATAAAATCAATTATGAATTCCTCAGACCAAAAAAAAACCCATTTTCAACTATATTACTTCTTTGAGCACGTTTAAATCACAATACATTTTATGATATGCCCACTGTAATGATTTTTAAACTATTTTCAGCTATCTTACCAGATAATTGATTCAATTCCAAGTAAAGCATTTCAAGCTTGGGGAGACAGTGACACAAATCATGAAGCCAATTACCTAAAAGACTATTGTTATGGAAAGCAACCGTGGTCAGAGAAGAAATGTTGAAGATGGAAATTGGAATTTGACCAGTAAGACTCATATCTCCGACACTTAATACCTCTAAACTAAAAAGATTCCCAATTTCATTAGGAATTTCACCTGCAAACAAAGTAAACAATCAAGGACTCAAGATATTAAACTGTAAATCAAAGTGATTTGTTTGTTTTGTTCAAACCTAAATTGGAGAGATTAGGATTTAATCCAATATTTCAATATATTAGTCCAACAAATTAAATATTTACATCGAAGGGTTTTTTTTTTTATACTTTTGGTATCTATAATATGTACCTAAATGAAAAATAATATAAATGTGTTAAGACAAAAAATTTCAAATTAAAGGCAAATGCATACCTTGTCTTCTAAGTTATTTAAACCCAAATATACTTCTTTGAGTCATGTTGAATATCTAATTTTATTGAATGAACCCGTTGAATTGATTAGTAGACAATGCTAATTTTCAAAGCTTGCCACATTTTCCTATACTTAATGGAATATACTCGGAGTTGAATTCAAGTTAGTTAGGTCATTTTCAGATTTTATGAAAAATATAATTATTTCAGCATGCTTTTCAAGTTTCAATTTAGATCAAGTTTTGAGTTTTTTGAATTTAGGCAATTTCGAATTTGAGCTATTCAAATTTGAGTCATTCCGTGTTCAAGTTTTCATGACTAGAATATTTGATTTTTTTTTTTCAAATCAAGCTTGATCTTATTTGGATTTTCAAAATGATATTTGAATTCATGTTTTTTTTTTTTACCATCTCTTCACATAACTAATATTTCCAAATAGTAATTCACCAAGAAAAAAGGAAAAACGTACCAAATCAGGCCATTATTTATGAACCTACATTTTAAACGTGCTTGCAACAATAGTCTATATTTTTGCCATTATGATTCACTCTTAGCTAAAATACTAGGATTTAGATGTAGTGGAATCCTAACTTTTAAATCTTTTTAGTTGCACCACTGGGTGTATTTGGACCAAAATGGAAAGAAATCAAAGGTAAATGCATATATATTTAACCTTCTAAGTTGTTATGACCCAAATTTACTTCTTTGAGTTGTGTTAAATTTCCAATATTTTTTGGAATATGAACCCATGGAATTGATTAATAGACAATAGTAATGCTTAATTATGAAAAGAATCAATAAAAATTTTTTAGACACTTATTTTTGTTCGAGCTTATTTCAACCAATAACTAATTGGGCACAAATTTTGTCCTTTCATTTTTCTATTTTTAATTCTCAACAATATTGAGAACTATACCTAATTTTCAACTTTATTTCAATTAAACTTCATCGATCAAACTTTGTAAAATTCGAGTTTGTCCAAACAAGATAAAAACCTAAAAGACGAAAAAAACCAAAAAATAAAAAAAGTAGAACTAAAATCTAAAATAACTCTTCAGTAGATTCCATGAGAAATTCAAATACACCAGAGCCTTTAAATACCCAACATCAAATGGATGTGAATTCTTAAGGTAATCGGACGACAAAACAATTTTTAAGATATCTTTAAGGCTCCATAAGGTTGAGGACATTGCAGAACTCAATTTGTTGGACTCCAAGTAAAGATATCTCAAAAAAGTCAAATTACCTAAACATGTGGGTATAGGAATCATAATGGCCATGGATATTCCGTCAGATCGGTTCTTGTAATTCATCATACTTAAGAGTCAAACTTTAGATGTTTCGTAATTTTCCTATTGTTGCTGGAATAGATCCACTTATTTGGTTTCCACCAAGGTCTAAAAGTAGCATGTTGCTTAAATTACCATCTTCCAATGGAATGCTACCTTGAAGCTCAAAACCATAAGCATGAAACTCTTGAAGAGATGTTGAAAGATTCCAAATATAAGTTGGAAGAATGTCATTAAGCGGATTTTTTGAAACAACTGGATAACTCAAATTGTTGCTATTTGCCAAAAAAAGGAGAAAGCTCCACTCGTGAGTAGTAGGTTTTGTGGTAAAATGATTGTTACCAATACCAATCCACTCAAGGTGTCTTAAGTTGCCAAGAGTATTTGGAATAAGGTTAAAGAAGGCATTGTCTTCTAAGTCAAGTGTCCTAAGCATGGAAGCATTAGATATGTTGGGAATGTTTCTGTTAAGATTATTTTCCCACAGGACAAGTCATTTGAGTTTTCGAACGTTAACCATGAGTAGTAAGTTATTTGATAAAAAACCAACATTGGTTGGGATTGAATGGTAAGGGATTCATTCCCACTTAAGCATGACCTGGGTTCGAGTCATGTGTATGGAGCAAACCGTGCTAAGAGAGGTGCCCCACTTCCATGTGGCTTGATAGTTTTTCGACTTTGGAATAGTCGCATAAAGTGGATACCGAGGAGTCAAAGACTAAAAAAAAGTTATCTGATAAAAAATTACATCTTTTATTACTATGTGTTTACCACAAATTTGTCAAGGAGAGTAAATTATAAACAATAGGAAAAAATTATATAAAAATAACAAGTACACAAATTTCATAGACATGAAAATTTTGATAATACAAGAACTAATGTAAACGTATACTATTTATTTGTGTATAATATGTATGTATACAACATTGTCCCAAATTATTTTATTTTTTTCTCTTAATTTTTTTGGGAGGAATCAAATTACACTAGTGTAAAACTAAATAATTTTTACTATTGATTGAAAGCAGATTTATGGTTAAAATTAAAACCCTCTTTTCCTCTAAGTGCAATTAAATGTAAAAATATTTTTATTCTCTTTCTTTTTTTTAATTTTTTTCTTTTCCATTTTACTTATCTCAATTATTTGACTTTTGTCCATTCTTTTTTTCACGTTTCTTGTCTTCATCTTCTTTTACATTCAATTCTTTGGAAAAAAAATTAAATATCTTTCCAACCAAATATGACTCTAATTTAATTAAATTGGTATTAATGAATAAAAATTTAATTAAGAAAATGAATTTGCTTTAATTTAAATTATAACATGAAATCTAGCTATGTAAAGTAAATGTTTCTTATTAATATAATATTTAATCAAATCTAAGATTAGGAATTAAATGAATAACAAGTATATAAGTAACTTAAATGTAAATAATATATATTATTGTATATTAAATGGCTTCATGAAGAAGCCAATTATAACACCTATACCCCTAACTTGGCTTTTTACACGTCTGGAAACAGAGGAGCATGAAGGCAGAAAACTGATCAGATATTGAGGTGAAACCCGAGAGAGGAAGGGAGAAAAGAAGGGGAAAAAGGAAGAAGGGAGCAAGGGTTAAGTCTACCATTCTAAGATTTAAAACCATGGTGTAGTAGCTGGATTAGAGCCTCATTCTCGACAACAAAGGAGAGATATGGGAGCTAAAACAATTCGGCAAAACAGAAAGTGAGCAAGGGAGGGATGAATCAACACCAAAAACTGACCAAGAACAAGCTGAAACACCAAGAGCGATGGGGAGAGAAGCTGCTCACATTCTTACCGCCTCATTTGGCTAACCCTTTTAATCCATAAAAACCTTGGAATGGCTGTTGTTTAGAGCTGAAGTATTCGGCTGGATCAGGGGAGACGTGAGACAGCAAAATCGACCATAAAAACAAGGCTGGAACAGAGAGAAAAGGGCGAAAAGGGACGCTTTCTCACCAAAAGCTTACCCTATTTTTCCTAACCCTTTTTAAGCTAAAATATCATCGCTATAGTTGCTGACTTGGGAAGAAATAGCAGCCAAAACAAGGTGCAAAACAGGGGAATAGGGGTCGGCCATTAAGGGGACAAGGGTAAGGAGCTATGTGTTGGTCTGAACTTTATATATATATATATGATGTATGATGTATAGGCTAATGTCAAGGTAATATTGGGGATTACTGGCTGGAAATCTTTATGGAGATGGAGCGAGAGGTTCGGCCATTAGAAGGAAATAGAGGAAAACATTAAGGAGGAAAATTTTCCAAATTGTGACTAAAGTGAAAGTAAGGTATGTATAGCTTTCTGCAATTTTAATTAATTTTCTAAGTGATGTGTGTTAACAATACACAAATTATGAAGGAGGCGAGGAGCACCAATTGGCCAAGTGACATCTGATATTTGCCAAGTGACAAGTCTTGGTAAACTTTGGTAGGAAATATGATATACTTGTGAGTATATGAAAAATATATATGATAAATAAGAAAAACATATATATATATATTAAGTATAGTAATATATGTATATTTAAATAAAGAAAAATAAAATATATGTATATACTACTATTATATATCTAATATTGGACATGAATATACATATATAAGTAAGATAAGAAATGTATATCTAATATATATAAAATAAGAAATATATTTAAAATATATAAAAAATATATATATTATACAGAGAAAACAAGTGAAAACGGATTGGCTTCCACTTGCTCTTACGTTGAAAAACTGAGGCCGAGAACTTCCTCTGCAAACTGAAAAGAAAAGGAAATTTGCAGCTGGAGGGAAACGGCAGAGAGCATCAAGACCGAGAGAGAGACACTGAGTGAAACAAAAAAGAAGGAAATGGGTTCTGGCTTTAGGCTGCAGCGAGAATTGGTAAGGCTGTTTTAGGGTAGATTTTGTGATCCAAGGGCTGGTCAATGGCCGTTTACGGTGGCTGTACAAGGTGGAATTGATGGCCTAAAAAAAGAGTGAAGCAAGGGAAGCTTACAGCAGTGAACAAGCCTCGTTAGCTGCTAGAAAAAATGGCAGTTTGGCACTTGAAAACAGGGCTGAATCGGGACTGGTTCAGGGTTGGTTTGAAGGTGTGAAACAGGAACTCTTTAGGTTAAAGAAGTATTCTTTGTGGCATCTTGAAGCAAGTACAGAGCAAGAGTTTTGAGTGGTCTGGTCTGGTGAGCTGAAGCCGTGAGCTTCTTCGAGGTTGAAGAAGTGACCGAACTGAACACTTGAAGGGGCTGTTTGTGTGTGTGAAAGAAGGGGCTCTTTTGGACAGTGCATAGAGGCGGAACCTGTGAGTTGAAGCCTGGACCCATGGCCTTTGAAGGTTGGACTTTAGGTGTTTTGGACTGATCTTGCGGCTTGTTGGCAAGGGGTGCAGCAGCTACGGTGGTGTTGTGGGCCGCTGTAGGCTCGATTCAAAAGAAAGCTTCTGATGGTATTTTGAAGGAAGTAAAGAGCTAGGAAGGTGGCTATAATAGAGGTTCTCGGAGGTGTTTTATGGTTGAAGAGAAACGTGCGGATGAGAGGCTGAAAAAGCTGACATTCAAGGTTGAAGTGGAGAGCAGAGGACGTGAAATAGCAGGGGTTGCAGCTCGACAAAAACAGAAAAGAAGGGGAAAAGAAACAAGGCTGTAAGGGACGTTTCCTCGCTGGAATAGAGCCAAGAAACTAGCAGGAACCGAGAGGCAAGGGCCTCTCTATGCCTTGGCTTAATTGCAATTTATTTTAAAGGATTTGAATTAATGAAGCTACGAATAGACTCCAGTCTAGAAGGGATGACGAGAAGGGCATAGTCAGTGGTGGGAGAGAAAGTAAAAGCAAGAAGAAAGAGAAAGAAAATAAGAGGAAAATAGCCATCGGGAAAAGCTAACACGCATCTTTGCTCAAGAGAATAAAGGAGTAATATGGAATAGAAAAGAAAAGAAGAAAAATGAAAAAAAGGTTCCTGGCCCATGACTTAGGCCTTACTCATCTGGGCCCATTTTTTTTGCTATAGCAGATTTGGGCTTAAATCATTGCGCTTATAGTTTTGAATCTCAACAGTAATGCTTTGATTGGGTATAATTTTTTCCATTTTTTTCTTAAATTTTAATTTGCACACTTAATCTTTTTAGTTCATGTTAAAGGTTTTTTTTTTCCGAATGAATGCTTTGAATTAAATATTGTCTATGCAAAATAAATGTCTGTAGATGATTTTTTTTTTGAATACTTATAATGAAATATTAATAAAAATATGTGAAAGTGAGTCTTTAAAGATGGGATTCTAAGGAATTCCCAATAGTATTCCCGATATTGTCATGGTATTGGTGTACTTAGAAAAATTTTCAACAGAAAAGGCCTCCACTTATTTTTTTCAAACTAAACATAATAATGAATTTTTTTAAAAAAATAGAACTATAAATTAATTCATGAGCAGTTGAGCACCATAATTTGTTATTTTCCATCACATCTATAAATAATAATCATGACGGTAAACATGAACCTGCGAGGACATGATTCCAAAACAGTTCAAGTAATGATTCTTAAAAAAAAAAAAACAAGTATTTTTTTTCCACTAATATCACCAAAGTATTGAGGCATTTAAAAAAAAATTCAGTACACAAAGATCGTGCTTACATTTCAAACAAGAAAAATAATAATTCCAATTAGAAAATAACTGTAACTTAAAAACACGACAAAAAAAATGGAACCTTTTTGGACTTGGGGGAAGAATTGAAGGCGGAGGCATACCATCTAAACTATTTTCAATTATATTACTTCTTTGAGCATGTTTAAATTCACAATCCATTTTATGATATGCCCGGCGTATTGATTTCTAACCCATTTTCAGCTACATTACTAGATAGTGATTTATCTTTTTGCTGTTATGATTTATTATTAGCTAAAATACTAAGGACTGATTTAGCTGTAGTGGAATCCCCGCTTTCAAATTTTTTTAGCCGCACCACCGAATGTATTTGGACCAAAATGGAAAAAAATCAAAGGTAAATGCATATAAAGCTTACCTCCTAAGTTATTATGACCCAAATTTAGTTCATCTAGTTGTGTTAAATTTTCAATATTTCTTGGAATGAACCCATGGAATTGATTAATAGACAATTCTAATACTTAATTATGAAAACAAGCAAAATTTCTTTTGCAAACACTTATTTTTGTCTGAGCTTATTTCATTTAATAATTAATTGGGCACAAATTTTGTCTTATATTATATGGGTAGAGGTTCCAATAGTAAAAATAAAAATAATCAAGTAGTTAATCGAATTCCGTTATTATAAAATATAATCTAATTTTAGTTTAAGTACGTAGTAATAGTAAATAATCGAGTTCCGTTATTATAAAATATAATCTAATTTTAGTTTAAGTACGTAGTAATAGTAAATTTTCTACTCCTGGTGAATAACTATATTGTAATAACGAAAGCAATTTAAGTATCAAGAATTTAGTATGGAGTTATAGATATTATGAAGTGATAAATTGAGTGTGAACATGATAAGAGTTATATAAATTGAATTTATAAGAATAATAAAGTGTGGAAGTTATGAAGAGGATATAAGGTCAATTATGAGGGCTTTAATGTTATGAGGATTTAAGGGTTAATCCTTAAACCTTACATGATAAACATATATGATTAAGAAATAATAGGATTTTAAATGAAATTAATGTATATAATGTAAATATCTATATTAATTATATAAAGAAAAATATATAAATCAAGTAAATAAATTATGTGTGTATCTATATACATACACACACAAAAAATTAAAGAAAAGTAAGAGAAAAAAAAAATATATATATATATATATGTATATTGATATATTTATATTTGCATAAATAAATAATATATGTTTATCAAATATAAATATATTTATAATACGTATTTATTATGCATATATATATAAATATATTTACAACATATATTTAATATATAAATAAAATAATAATAAATTAAAATAAAATAAAGAAAAAAGGATCGGGATTGGTGGGATTCAACCCACCAATCCGACCGCCCTTTCACTTCTCCTCTGTCCTCTTTACACAAACAGAGGAGAGGCAGCACGACGAAGAGGGCTTGTCGATGGTGCAGTGCCGACCGCCAGCGAGAGGAGTCGGGAGAGATATAGAGAGACGCGAGGCGACGGAGACCCAAGAGGTGAAGCAGCCGACCACGAGAGGGAGAAAGGAAGTGGCTGCCGACGGTGGAAGAAAGGAAAAAAAAAAGAAAGAAGAAAGGCGAGGATTACTGGAGGAGAATGAACCGACAAAAAAGAAGGGAAGAAGCGGACGACCCCTGCTACTGCCAGCATCGAACTGCTGCTGGTAGGTTGGGACTGATAGTAAAGAGGGGAAGAACGCTGGGAACCGTCGGCCATGCTGAACTGTCGATTATGCTGCCGAGAAGGAGAGCAAAAGGGGAAAGAAAAAAGGAATATGGGTTTTAAGAGCGATTATAGGGCTGAAATGAGGGATAATCTCAGGACATTTGGGAGCTGGAACGGAGAGGCTTGGTGGCGTTGGAACAGGAGAGACGAGGAGCTGAACGGAGAAGCTGGTTTCAGGGTATGTTAGAGGCTCAAATGGGTGATTTTTGAGTGCTGAGCCACTGCACAAACCAGCGGAACAGGGGATGGCTGAACCGGCCACTGCCAGGGACGCCGAACTGCCGGAGATAACAGGGTGAACTAAGGCTTGAAATGGTACTGATCGGCTGCTGAGAGTGACCGGAATAAGGCCAAAACAGGGTAATTCTCGGTGCTAAAAGGGGGCTGGAAAACAGTGGAAGACAGGGCTGAAGCGGGGCTGTGGAAGATGATTTGGGTGCCAATGAGGAGGCTGCTGCCAGGAACAGTGAAAGGGGCTGAACCAGGCTCACAGTTAGGCGCTGTTTGTATGCTGGAGAAGCTGGGTTTTGGGGCGCCGAACAGTGACTTTTGGGGGGTGATTTGGGCGCTGAAAAGGGGGCGGTGATGTATCTAGAATCAAGGGTGGTTTAGGCATGGTTTGGGACCGGAAGTGACAGTTGTCAAGACCAAATGAGGTGTGGTATTTGCCAAGTGACAAGTCTTTGTTAGCACCATCAAAATGAGTCAAAGTTCATTGGATAGGTCCAGCTTGATCCATTTATTCATTGCTTAAATTTTATTTTTGTAGTTCATTTAACAAAGAAGGTTTTTTGGCCTTGCCAATTTAGGCCTGAGCCTAAATGGATTTAGCCCGAGCTTAAATGGGCCGGTCCGTTTAATTTTTTAATTATCTTAAAATTTTATTTTTATTTTAATTATTTATATGTTTAGCATTTTAATCAAAGTAAAATATATAAAATTAATATTATTTAGTATTACTAATTTACTTCAAACCAACCTAATGACTCACAACCTCATACACATACTAGTTGGAAGGAGAAGAGTACATTTGCTTTAAGTGATGTATGTTCATTTTTGTTTTTTAGGTATATACTTTATTTTAAATTCTCTTTTGTAATGACAATTAATTTATTTTGAAATGTCCAAGGATATAGGCTTTCAAAAGATTTGAAACTATTTAAGTGGAAAAACTAAAATCTCAATTAGATCTTTATTTGGAAGAGCAAAGGATTATGGGTCACATGATTGAAAATTTAAATGTGCTGCAATGGTAGAAAGATCATAAGCCAAGATTTCCAAAGCTTGCAAGTATAGCTTGTGATATCTTGAGCATTCTAATAACAACAATAGCATTAGAGAGTTTTTTTAGTATTGGTTCTTGTGTTTTAAATAAGTATTGAAGTTCTATAAATCATGAGAACGTGAAAACTTTCATTTGCATCCGAAATTGGATTCTTGGTTTTGAAAGTAATGTTATTAATTAGTTGACAATTTTTAATCAATTCATAAGTTTAATTCTTGTGAGTTCTTATATTATTCTTTATTTATATTTGTAAATGGCAAAGTTGAAAAAGAATTGATTGAATGTGATTAACACTATGGAAGAGATGGATGGACATTAATCTATTTATCATGTTTTTTATTTTTAATATGGTTGAAACGTGTTTTTCAGTATCTAGGTTTGTTAAAACAATTTATATAATGCTTGTTAAACTATTAATATGTAATGTTCAAATGATGTTGAAGACTTGATGGATTTGATGTGAATTTATTTGATGTTTGTTTAGTATTTATTTCAAATTTTACTTTGTTTATTTACTAAAAATGAGATTTTAATATGAAATTTAATTTTTTTTTTAATTTCTTATACGGCCGGCCCATTTAGGCCCGTTAGTCCTTACGGCTGAATATGGGCTTGCATTTTTAGGCCCATTTAACTAAAAGGGCTTTTTGGCCCGGCCCATTTAGGCCCTGGTCCGTTAGGGCCAGCTCAGGCCAGCCTGTTTTGACAGTGATAGTCCTTGTGGATATATTATATATATATATATATATTTATATATATATATGTATATGTATGATGTTTGATCCACAGGCTAATATCATAGGTAAATATTTGGGGATAGATGGCTGGAAATATTCGTGGAGATGGAGTGAGTGGGTTCGGCCATTAGAAGGAAATGGAGTAAAATTTTCCAAATTGTGACTAAAGTGAAAAGTAAGGTATGTACAAAGAAAAAGCCAATTGAGTATACAAATGCTTAAATAGAAAATCCTGAAATTAGCTTCAAGTGAGGGTTAATGTTTTCATCTTTTGAAAATCCATGCACTTTGCCCCACCAACTAAAATGAATAAATAAGTAAATAAAACTTTATGTGCCAATCCATTGTTAGAGAAATATAATGTTTTTCATGAGTTACATCTTCACTTTGTGAATTTAAAGATACATTTTTTATATTGACTTAATGTATTTAAAATCTAATTTTTTTGAGTACTTTTCACAAGAATCAAAATATCAACAAGAAAATGTGACTTCATCTTTATTAGTGAAATTAACCTGTGTTTTAAGTGATCTATGACTATTCATTATAAAAAAAAGGAAAATTTGAAGTCAAATTAAAAAAGGAAAAAAAAACTCAAAACAGATTTTAATTGTGATAGGGCCATATTGGATGTCAAAGAAAATAGGTGAACTAATGTGCAAGATTGTTCTTTACTCTTGTCATTCTATTGACAACAATAGTCTTTTCTGAGGAGAAAAAGTCTTTCTTTTACAAACACTTGAACTTTCCCTTTAAACGGGTCTTTGGAGTTTATATTTAGGTTATTGATTGACTCTTCCACAATTAGTTTGGAAGGGCTACCCAGTCAATAGGATTGCAATAGTCTTTTCTGAGGAGAAAAAGTCTTTCTTTTACAAACACTTGAACTTTCCCTTTAAACGGGTCTTTGGAGTTTATATTTAGGTTATTGATTGACTCTTCCACAATTAGTTTGGAAGGGCTACCCAGTCAATAGGATTGATTTAATATTTTTGAATTGATCGGTGGTGAGATTTCTCAGTCATAATGAAACATTGCAAAAACAAAATTGAAAAAGAATTGAAACAGGTGTTGTTCATGACTTTAGGATGCATAATATCATGAAAGAGATGGAAGAGAGGAACCTAAAAAAGGTGAAAACAATAATGAAATACAAAACAATGTGAAACACTTTTTTAGTTGTTAATGTTTAAAATTTGATTTTATATATATTATATATAAAAATATATATATATATATATATATATATATATATTCTGCTTAGATGTGGAAGATGAAATTTTGAGGTTATATTTGATGCATTGGTAATGTATGGGTATACACTGCTAGTCAACCATACAATGTTATTTTTTAATGAGCAAATCTTATAAAAATACTTAAAAATAAAATAATTTTTTTAAAGATATATGAATTAATATGATACTTTTAAAATTTATTATTTTTAATAAAACTTAATTAATTTTAAAATTTTATTAAAATATACAATTTTCTAAAATGAATATCAAACTTAATAAAAAATATTAGTGATGACTCCCTTCTATTTTTAATATCATCTAACAATAAAATCCCAAAACAAATTTTCTATTATGATTCACTATTTTGTAGTCTTTGGCTAGACTTCCTTTTATTAGAAAAAAAATTACTAAAATTTTTTGCTTTAAGGAGTGCTACAAAATATTCTAGAAAGAAATAATTTTATAGCTAAAAAATCAAAGGAGTGCTACTGGCTTTTTGGAACTAAGATAAATCAATTTCAAGGCAAAAATGCTACTACAAAAAAAAAAAACTTGTGTTTGGTAGCAAAGAAAAGATAGAGATAGGTTACCATAAAAAATATTCTAGCACTGAGTCTATTTGGCTTATTGGCATTAAATAAATTCTAAAAGAAAAGTCTACATAGAACAATACTATGAACTTAAGGAAAAAAAAAAACAAAATAAAAGGACAAAAGCATACCTTCCAATTTGTTTTCACTTAGATATAGTTTCTTCAGCATTGTTAAATTCCCAATAGCTTTTGGAATGGGCCCACTGAACTGATTTTCAGATAATGACAAAATCTGTAAGTTGTAGCATTGACCAATTTCTTTAGGAATTTCACCTGCAAACAAAAAATAATCATGGTATTAACTAGCTAGGCTATATCTTTTTTTTTTTAATGTAAACCGTAAATCAAAGAGATTTGCTTGTTTTGTTCATTGCAAGGTTCAACAAATTAAATATTTTGCCTTGAAAAAAAATACTTTTGTTTTCTACTATGAACCAAAATGAAACAAAATCAAAAGCAACTGCATAGCTTACCTTCTAAGTTATTATATGTGACAACTACAAATTTTATACTCTTGGTATGTAAATAAATGTATTATTGGGAGTGAATTAAGGATTGAGAAGGATAAGGATCTTGGATCAAAAAAAAAAAAAAGAAGGATAAGGATCAATAAATCATGAGAGTTAAATGGATAATTTTAAATGGGATTTAAAGAATTAATATTAGATAAGGATTTAATCCCTACATTGAATACCTTGTAAGAATTTTTATGGCCAATTGGTATTGTTTTCATTATAATTTTTAATCGGAGAATCAAAATGATATATTGTAAAATTCTTTGAAAAACGAAATTAAATATCTATCCAAACAGAAGGCCTACATTCTAGTTCCTTTAGATTCAATTCCAGTAAATTTTGTATGTTTCAAATAGTGAGCAACTAGTAAAGAGTCGGGTATAATTTTTTATAAGGAACTCTGATTGAAACAGTTCAAATTGTGTTGAAAAGTTAACTCAAAGACCTTTCTAACCATATATGTCACATTTTAATTTATTGTGGATTGGTCTCGGTGGACTTTTAAAGTTCTGTTATAAGTGTAGTGAAGCAAATGGAAAAGTGAACTAAAGTTATGAAGAATAAATTGATAATATATCATGGACATACATTAGTGAAATAATTGATTAATCAAGTGAATTAGAGTATTGTAAGTGGTTATATGGGACCAATTTAATTATATTGGTGTTAATGAATAAAAATTTAATTAAGAAAATGAATTGGCTCTAATTTAAATTATAACATGAAATATAGCTATGTAAAGTAAAAGTTTCTCATTAATATAAAATTTAATCATAATCTAAGATTAGGAATTAAATGAATAACAATCATATAAGTACCTAAAATGTAAATAATATTTATTATTATGTAGGAAATGGCTTCATGAAGAAGCCAATTATAACACCTATCCCCACTAACTTGGCCTTCTTACATGTCTGGAAACATAGGAGCACAAAGGCAGAAAACTAATCCGAAATTGAGGTGAAACCTGAGAGAGGAAGGGAGAAAAGAAGGGGAAAGAGGAAGGAGAAGGGAGCAAGGGTTAGGTCTACCATTCTAAGATTAATTCTCGGCAACAAAGGAGAGATATGAGAGTTACAACAATTCGGCAAAACAGAAGGTGAGTAAGGAAGGCATGAATTAACACCAAAAACTAACCAAGAAACAGGCTGAAACACCGAGAGCGATAGGGAGAAGAAAGGAGAAGCTGCTCATATTCTTACCACCTCATTTGGCTAACCCTTCTAATCCATAAAAACCTTGGAATGGCTGTTGCTTAGAGCTGAAGTATTCGGCTGGAACAAGGCTGGAACAGAGAGAAAAGGGTGAAGAATGAGGACTTTCTCATCGAAAGCTTACCCTATTTTTCCTAACCCTTTTAAAGCTAAAAAATCATCACTATAGTTGCTGACTTGGGGAGGAAATAGCAGCCAAAACAAAGTGCAAAACAGGGAAATAGGGGTCGACCATTTAGGGGACAGGGGTAATTAAGGATCTATCTTTTGGTTTGAACTTAATATACATATATAAATAAATAAATATATATATATAAATATATATATATATATATATATATATATATAGAGATAGATAAATGGATAGATAGATATGTATATATTTCTCTTTCATCTTTTAAGCACCCTTTGCTTTCCACCTAATTGAATTTCTTTTTTTTTTTGGTTACACACCTAATTGAATTTCGATGCATTTTTTTTGTCCTTGACAGGATGTAAACCCGACCGTTTAACTATAGTAATGATATTTAATAATTAAGTTTAGATAGAGTTCGAGTAATAATTTTACTGATCATCACTAGTTCGGGTAATATTCAAGTAATAATTTTAAGGTACTTATTATTTGAACACGATTAACAATAATATTTTTTTAAATACAATTTTATACATTTTATATAAATTATTATTATTATTATTATTATTATTATTATTATTATTATTTATGTGAAGACCATGAATTTTCTAAGTAAATATTAAATATCCTGAAAGTTTAATTTGGATAAATTGAAATCCAAATTAAATAATAAATGAAAATAGAGAAAATATAATTGGACATTTAGAGATCCAAATTATAAGAAACAAAAAGTGTGTATATTTATATATTTACATAATTAGATTTTATAAATAGATTTTTTTATATGTTATATATAAGTACACACGTATAAATAAAAGAAATATAGTATATATTATTCTTTGATATATATATATATATATATATATATATACTATTTTATATTAAATAGATATACATGTATAACATTATACATTTTTGTATATAAATAAATATATATAAAATATATATTATTTTAAATTTAAAGTGTATAGATTTATATATATATATATATAAATTATTAATACAAATTTTATATATATCTATGTATATATTAATATGGTATATTTATATATATATATAAATATAAATATAAATATAAAAGATAATTTTTATATGTATAATAAAAGAAAAAAATATATAAAAAAGCGGGAATCGGGAATAACTCGATTCCTTGCCTTGTTTCTCCTCTATTACAAACATAGGAGAAACAGAAAGAAACAAAAGAGAAGGCCGACCCCTTTGTCGGCGAGAAGAGAGAGGAGAGGAAGGAGGAGATGTCGATAGCGTGCCGAGAAGAAGAAGAGGAAGAACCGGCCGATGATAGGAAAAGGAAAGAAAAAAGAGAGAATCGAAAACCGAAAACAAAAAAGAGAGAAAAAGGAGAAAAAGGAAAAACGACGGTGTCGGCCGATCCGGGCATCGCCACGCCTGCCTCACCGTCAGCGAAGGTAAAGAAAGAAATGGGGACAGCCGGTGGTGAAGGGGAAAGAGAAAAGGAAGGAGAAAAGAGAGGAAAAAGAGGGAACCGAAGCCACTTCCAGATCTGCCACTACCACCGCCGCCGCCGCCGCTCGGGAAAAGGAGACCAGATCCAGCCTCGCCGTCACCCCAGCAAGCTTCGGGGTGGCCAAACTGCTGGAAATGGTGACCGCTAGTGGCTGAACCAGCCAACAAGGTCTAAACCGGTCGAACTGGTTCAGACCTGTTAAATTTGTTAGATGATTTTCTAAACGAATATATGTGAATTGTTTAAATTGTGGTAGCATGGTAATGAAGCAAGTGGTGGATTTCAGCTTGGCTCGGAAGTCGGAAAGGTAAGATACTTTTATAAAGCATTTGTAACATTATATTGTATGGTTGAAATTGCGATTTTGATATGAACCATTAATAGAATGATTATTAAAATACTGAGAGGACCCACAACTGGTGGTGGGGGTCTTAATAAGAGATAAAGAAATTGTGAGAATCAACGACTGTGGTTATAAATTGTGTTTTCTTGCAGGAAGTTTTGATAAAATTAATCCGTTATGCTGCCGAAATTTATATGAAAATGTTGATGAAAAAGGTTAAGTTTTCTCATATAAATGGAACCTTTTAAAGAATTATCGAAAGATAAGCTTGAAAGGACTTCATCGTGTTGTAGAACAATTGATTCTTTTTGAAATAGTTGAAAAGGTAAATGAATGAGCGCGATAACGTGAGGAGTTATATTGTGTGTCTTATAGAATTGATAAATCGAATTATCTTAACATTACGAATTGATTATCAAGTCAAAAATGAGGTGGAATATCGATTAGTTGGAGTATTGATAAAAATAACAATGATTATATGATATAGTGTGATAACCGTAAATTTTTCTTTTATTAGAAATTAATGATATTAGAATTTAGTGAAACAAATATAAATGGAAAAATAAGGTTGAAATTCGGAAAAATAATGAAGAGAAGGGAATTTAATTTGGATAAATTGAAATCCAAATTAAATAAGGAAAATGAAATATATTTATATAATTTTATATTATATAAATGTAGTTTTATACAAATACATACGTATTTAAATACTGTATAATATATAGTATATAGCAATATTGTGAAATCCCCAAAATTCTGTAAATTTTCCATGCTTGTATAGTTTTTCAACTTGAATTAATGGAATAAATATGAATTTCTGATATATATATATGGTGTAGGGGACATAAGAGGAATTAAGGCAATTGATAGTCAAACAATCAAAGGTCAAAGAGTCAAAGGAGGTGGTCAATGGCTGAGATGATGAACATGCATTAATGGGCATTTAATGGAATTGCATGACTCATCATCATCTCTACCAGCCAAGGTCGGCAGCACCCATCTCCCTTCTCCCTCTCGTTGCTTCCAATTTCCTCTAAGTGTCCAAGCTTCTCACCTTGACAAACCATCATCCCATGCCATCGATTCGTTAAACTTCTTTAACGAAAAACGATCCTTGTCGATAGCTTAACCTATGCCTGTAATATGAGAGAGTGAATCCAAGTGAATAAGGAGATCTAGAAATCCAAAGATTTGGTAAATTGCAAAGGTAAGCAAGTTAGAAGGTTTTAGTTGATTTTATTGATGGGTTGGTATTGTATGGAGTTGGTAGAATAGATTTATTGAAGTTTAAATTTGCCATGATGTTTACAGCTTGAAGAAGTGGAAAAAGGACAAGTGTTGGTGCAACCAACTTGTGGATTAATTGCTAGTTGAGGTAAGGAATTTATGTAATGGACGTAGGGTGACTATGTCCGCATGTTTTAATATGTTTTGATGTGGTTTGGGAGAAGTACCAGCTGTTTCTTTGCAAGAAAATGACATTTTTGGACTTGTTTCCTAGTACCAATTAGGTTAGGAGCAGCCGACTGCCTAGAGACATTAAAAACGTTGTTTTTCGAAAATCGATGCAAACCAGTCGACTGCCATGGGAGCCAGTTGACTGCCATTTTCCAGAAATCATTCTGTTTCAAACCAGTCGACTGCTAGAGGAAGCCAGTCGACTGCTATTTGTCCAGAAGCATTCTGTTTCAAAACCAGCCGACTGCCAAGGGGGCCAGTCGACTGCTAATTCTCGGGAAGCATTCTGTTTCAAAACCAGCCGACTGCCAAGGGGGCCAGTCGACTGCTAATTCTCGGAAAACATTCTGTTTCAAAACCAGTCGACTGCCATTTGGGACCAGTCGACTGCCCTATTTGTATTTTGAAAAATATAATAATTGAATTTCAAAAAGGGAAAGAAATTCATTAAGGCAAAACATGGGGTAGCAGTCGACTGCCATATATGACCAGTCGACTGCCTATTTGAAAGAAAGGTTTTGAGAACCTGTTTTAAGAAAGGATATTCGTACTTGTTTAAAACCTATATGAACAAGGTTTTGGAGACTATAAATCTCTCAAAAGAGCATGCACACTATTTGTTACTTGTATTTGACTGAGGAGCTCTAGTCCAGCCCTCAGACCCGCAGTACGGCACCTGACTAGTGAAACTGTGGGATATAGACAATGGCCATGAGTCTCTTATTTGATTCGGCTTTGGGGAGGATCCCTGGCCCATACGTGGGTACGCCACTTATTTGATATCTCTCGGGATTATCCTTAATGGGATATATTTGCGGTATCCTTATGAGATTTATCTATTGGATTATCCCTTACGGGATATATTTGCTGTATCCATTACCTCTCTGGATTATCCTTAAAGGATATATTTGCCGTATTCACGATGAGAGTTACTTGGTGCATGAATCTATTGAATATAAATTGTCTCCCATCTATTTAAAAATAATTATATTTGCCTACTTGATTTCACGTGATTGGAGATCCGTGGAAATACTTGAAAGCATGATTTACTTGTTTTTGATATATTTGAAAGAAATATAAGCGCTATGCTTTATAATGATTTTACATGACATTATAGAGCCAAGCAAGAAAACTGCATATAGTGATATAGTACGCTCTTTTACATGAGTTTCTTACTGAGCGTAAACTCACTCTTTTACAATTATTTTATACAGATTACTTGAAGTAATTCCGCTCCGGATAGAGGAGCTCATTTTGGGATTTTTGAGATACCTTCGAGGCACGCTTCCTACTTATCCTTTGAAGGTATATTTAGTCGGCTGTTACTTCGGCTAGTGTACAGTACAATACTACAGTTTTGTATATGTTGGGGATTAGGGTGTATGAATATTTGAGATCCGGGTGTATATGGCACATGTTTATAAATAAAAAAAATATTTTATGCATGTGAAAATGAATATTATACTCTGATAGAAATGCCTAAAGCATAAGAGTAAGGGAGATTGACATCGGACAAACTAGTCGATTTACTTGTTATTTGAGATGAAAGTTAGTTGTTATTTGGTTAGTGACGAGGACGTCACAAATTGGTATCAGAGCAGATTTGACTGAAGTTTGTCGATGTCAATAAGCTAGAATTAGAGTAATTCCCCAATGTACTGTACTAGCCTATTTTATTTAAGTAGTATAACGGCTTAAGGTTATACTAAATGATGTTATTTGATTATGATCTTAACAGAATGAGTACTCGAAGGAGGGGTACTAGACGAGAACGAGGAAGAGGACGGGGTCGCACTGAAGAGCCCCCAGTTCCGTCTCCTCATCCATCTCCACCGCATAGCCCGAATACGAGGCTAGCTAAAATGGAGAAACATATGGAAAACATGTCTGCAATGTTCATCCCGTTTATGGCTAAATTTCCGGACGTGGCCGCTAGTGCACCGGCAGTTACCCCTACAGTACCTCTTACTTCTGTGGTACAGCCCCCACCAGTTTCAGCTAATGAGAGGCGAGATCCTACAGCTTACTGCAGTGTGGCACTGATAAAGGAGTTTAAGAAGCTGGATCCGCCAAAGTTCAAAGGGGACAGTGATCCAGTAGCCGCGGAGAACTGGATGAAAGCAGTCACTAAGTCATTTGGATACATGGCTTGTACTGAGAAAGAGAAGGTGGGATTAGCCGCCTACCTGCTAGTGGATGAGGCCGAGCCATGGTGGCAGGCTACTCAGACAGTATTAGAAGCCAAGTATCCAGAGGTGACGTGGGATAGATTTGTAGAAGCTTTTAATGAACAATATGTCCCACGTACTGCTCAGAGGAGATTACAAGTAGAGTTCTTGAACTTGACTCAAGGAAGTATGACGGTTAGCCAGTATGAGTCAAAGTTCATTACACTGAGCAGATTTGATCCTGAAGTACTGAGAAGAGAGGATCATAAGACCTATAGATTCATGGAGGGATTGAGACCTTCCATTAGGTCTAAGCTATATCCATTGGACATCACTACCTATGGAGAGGCAGTCCGTAAGGCTCAACTGTGTGAGCAGGACTATGAGTTTCATCAGGCAGACTTCCGAGCAAGGAATAAGGGTAAAGAACCTATGAAGCGGAAGTCAGATGAGAAAGCCTCGAGGGATAGATATCCATCTAGGAGGAATAGGCCTTATGACAGAATTTCAATAGGTAAGAAAATCAATTATAAGAAAATATATTGTCTTTATTAATGGTTATATGGAATTGTAATAAATAAGGAGTTATGATGATTATGATACAGGAACTCCTAGATCCACCGGGATCAAAATAGGTGATGAAAGATCACAACATCCAGTTGGTAGTACCGCTAGCTCACCGATGAGTACAATGCCGAGGTGTGTGCAATGCGGGAAATTTCATGGAACACAGCCTTGCCGGTTGGCAAGTGGGGCGTGCTATTGGTGTGGTGAACAGGGACATAGAATTAAAGACTGTCCCAAGATAAATCAGAGGGCACTTGAAGAGTCAGAAAAGACCCCTCAACCACAATCTAAGACCACACAACCCCAGCGTAAAGCCACAGCGGCAGAGAAAGGAAAAGCGCCAGTGACTCAGGGAAGGGTATTTGCCATTGATAAAGAGTCCGCTGATGCTTCATCAAAGATGATTCAGGGTAAGATTTACCTTAATGATAAATATGTCCTTGCTTTATTTGATCCAGGCTCTACGCACTCTTTTATTTCCCCTATGGCTATTAGGAGATTAAATATTGAGCCTGAACAGTTAGGAGGATTGCTACAAATAATTACTCCATTTAGGGAATCCCAAATGACGGACATAGTGTATCGTAATTGTAAGCTACGGGTAGGAGAAAGAGAGTTAATAGCTGACCTAATCTTATTAAATATGTCTGGATTTGATGTTATATTAGGAATGGATTGGTTAGCTGAAAATCATGTGATGATAGATTGTCACGCTAAGAGTGTGATTTTCTCCTCTCCCGTTAGCTATGTTGTAAATTTTGCAAATAAGTAATGCAAAAGCATAATTACTTGTTTGGTTTAATTGAGATTTAATTGATAGAACATATTTGTGATGTGAAGGGTTTGTAGCACACGTGGTTGACGTAGATCAGAAACGTCCCACACTTCACGAAATTCCAGTAGTTAAGGAATTTTCCGAAGTATTTCCGGATGATCTTCCAGGACTTCCTCCGGATAGGGAAGTAAAGTTCACTATAGAATTGGTGCCGGGGACTGAACCTATATCAAGAGCTCCCTACCGGATGGCTTTGGTAGAATTGGAAGAACTTAAGAAGCAGCTTCAGGAGTTACTAGACAAGGGATTCATACGACCCAGCGTATCCCCTTGGGGTGCTCCTGTGCTTTTTGTCAAGAAGAAGGATGGTAGTATGAGGTTGTGCATCGATTACCGGTGATTGAATAAAGTGACGATCAAGAACAAGTATCCTCTTCCTAGGATAGATGACCTCTTTGATCAGCTAAAGGGTGCACAAGTCTTTTCCAAGATAGACTTGAGATCGGGATATCATCAGTTAAAGATTCGAGATGAAGATATCCCTAAGACTGCATTCAGGACACGGTATGGCCATTATGAATTCTTGGTGATGCCGTTTGGGTTAACCAATGCACCCGCAGCATTCATGAATTTGATGAATGATGTGTTTAAGCAATACTTGGACCAGTTTGTCATTGTCTTTATCGATGACATATTGGTATACTCGAGGTCACTGGAAGAGCATGAGCAACATTTGAGAATTGTTTTGGAAACCCTCAGAGATAGAGGATTGTATGCCAAGCTAAATAAGTGTGAATTCTGGTTAAACCAAATCTCCTTTTTAGGTCATGTGATCAGTAGATGGAGTCTCAGTTGATCCGTCGAAGATTGAAGCGGTGGTCCAATGGGAAAGACCGAAGACTGTGACGGAGATTAGGAGTTTCTTGGGTTTAGCTGGCTACTATAGAAGGTTTGTAGAGGGTTTCTCGAAGCTAGCTGCTCCATTGACAAGACTGACGCGCAAAGAGGTAAAGTATGAATGGAATGAAGCTTGTGAGCAAAGTTTCCAAGAGTTGAAGCGCAGGTTAACGACTGCACCAATTCTCACCATTCCTAGTGGTTCAGGAGGATTTGCAATATATAGTGATGCCTCAGGGAAAGGTTTGGGATGTGTATTAATGCAGCATGATAAGGTAGTAGCCTATGGTTCCAGACAATTGAAGGACCATGAGAAGAACTACCCGACTCATGATTTGGAGTTAGCTGCAGTAGTGTTTGCCCTGAAGATATGGAGGCATTACTTGTATGGTGAGAGATTTCAGATTTTTACAGATCACAAAAGTTTGAAATATTTGTTCTCCCAGAAGGAATTGAACATGAGGCAAAGAAGGTGGCTAGAGCTTCTGAAGGATTATGATTGTGAGATCATGTACCACCCGGGGAAGGCCAATGTGGTGGCGGATGCTCTGAGCCGGAAGCATGTAGGTATGATAGCATATATGATGATAAAAGAACATGAACTGATTGAGCAGTTTGCAAGCCTCAGTTTAAGTGTTACATCTCTTGAGCAATGTGGTATGATGGCTAGTTTGAGAATTGAGCCCGAATTGATGGACAGAATCCGAGCTGCTCAAAGAGAGGATACTCAGTGTATTGAGGCTATGGATGAGATTCAATCGGGTATGACCTCAGAATTCCATATGGGTAAGGATGAGATGTTGAGGTTTAATAACCGTATATGTGTTCCTAAAGATAATGAATTGAGGAAGTTGATTCTAACAGAAGCATATTCCACTAGGTACACATTACACCCGGGAAGCACGAAGATGTATCACAATCTTCGCAAGGTGTATTGGTGGACTGGCATGAAGAGAGACATAGCTGAGTTTGTAGCAAAATGTCTAACGTGCCAGCAGGTTAAAGTAGAGCACCAGAGACCGGCAGGATTGTTACATCCTCTACCTATACCAATGTGGAAATGGGAACACATTACGATGGATTTCATTATGGGATTGCCCAAGACCAAAAGGAACCATGACGGTGTTTGGGTAATCGTGGATCGGTTAACCAAGTCAGCTCACTTCCTACCTATGAAGTCTACAGATACACTTAGCGCTTTGGCAGAATTATACGTGAGAGAAGTCGTCAGACTACATGGTGTTCCAGTGAGCATCACATCGGATAGAGATTCCAGGTTTACTTCTCATTTTTGGGAACATTTTCAGGAAGCCATGGGATCTCAGCTGAATTTTAGCACAGCTTTTCATCCGCAGACTGATGGGCAGTCTGAGCGCACTATTCAGACGCTCGAGGATATGTTAAGAGCATGTGCTTTGGATTTTAAGGGCTCATGGGACAACCATCTGCCATTGGCTAAGTTTGCTTATAATAATAGCTATCATGCAAGCATCGGGATGGCACCATATGAGGCTCTATATGGTAGACGGTGTCAATCACCGATTGGGTGGGAAGAAGTGGGCGAGCGCAAATTGTTGGCTCCAGATTTAGTCGAACAAGCCTCTGAGAATGTTAAACTGATTTGTCAAAGACTTAAGACAGCTCAGAATCGACAAAAGAGCTATACAGATGTTCGACGGAGGCCACTTGAGTTTTTGGTTGGAGACTATGTGTTTTTGAAAGTCTCTCCATCCAAAGGGATTATGAGATTTGGCCGACGAGGTAAACTAAGTCCTCGCTATATCGGACCATTTGAGATCCTAGATCGTGTTGGAGATGTGGCCTATAGGTTGGCACTACCTCCGGAGTTATCGGGAGTACACAATGTCTTTCATGTATCGATGCTTCGGAAGTATAATCCGGATCCATCTCATGTCATTGAATATGAACCCTTGGAGATTCAAGGAGACATGAGTTATGTGGAGAAACCGATTCGGATTTTGGATAGGAAAGATAAGGTGTTAAGATCAAAGACGATTCCATTGGTTAAAGTTCTCTGGCAGTACCATACGACAGAAGAAGCTACTTGGGAACTAGAGAACTTGATGAGAGAGAGATACCCGGAATTGTTTTAGAACATAACCTTACTTGAATTTGGAGGACCAAATTCTCTAAGGTGGGGAGAATGTGAAATCCCCAAAATTCTGTAAATTTTCCATGCTTGTATAGTTTTTCAACTTGAATTAATGGAATAAATATGAATTTCTGATATATATATATATATATATATATGGTGTAGGGGACATAAGAGGAATTAAGGCAATTGATAGTCAAACAATCAAAGGTCAAAGAGTCAAAGGAGGTGGTCAATGGCTGAGATGATGAACATGCATTAATGGGCATTTAATGGAATTACATGACTCATCATCATCTCTACCAGCCAAGGTCGGCAGCACCCATCTCCCTTCTCCCTCTCGTTGCTTCCAATTTCCTCTAAGTGTCCAAGCTTCTCACCTTGACAAACCATCATCTCATGCCATCGATTCGTTAAACTTCTTTAACGAAAAACGATCCTTGTCGATAGCTTAACCTATGCCTGTAATATGAGAGAGTGAATCCAAGTGAATAAGGAGATCTAGAAATCCAAAGATTTGGTAAATTGCAAAGGTAAGCAAGTTAGAAGGTTTTAGTTGATTTTATTGATGGGTTGGTATTGTATGGAGTTGGTAGAATAGATTTATTGAAGTTTAAATTTTTCATGATGTTTACAGCTTGAAGAAGTGGAAAAAGGACAAGTGTTGGTGCAACCAACTTGTGGATTAATTGCTAGTTGAGGTAAGGAATTTATGTAACGGACGTAGGGTGACTATGTCCGCATGTTTTAATATGTTTTGATGTGGTTTGGGAGAAGTACCAGCTGTTTCTTTGCAAGAAAATGACATTTTTGGACTTGTTTCCTAGTACCAATTAGGTTAGGAGCAGCCGACTGCCTTAAGTAGCAGCCGACTGCCTAGAGACATTAAAAACGCCGTTTTTCGAAAATCGATCCAAACCAGTCGACTGCCATGTGAGCCAATCGACTGCCATTTTCCAGAAATCATTCTGTTTCAAACCAGTCGACTGCCAGGGGAAGCTAGTCGACTGCTATTTGTCCAGAAGCATTCTGTTTCAAAACAAGCCGACTGCCAAGGGGGCCAGTCGACTGCTAATTCTCGGGAAGCATTCTGTTTCAAAACCAGTCGACTGCCAAGGGGGCCAGTCGACTGCTAATTCTCGGAAAACATTCTGTTTCAAAACCAGTCGACTGCCATTTGGGACCAGTCGACTGCCTTATTTGTATTTTGAAAAATATAATAATTGAATTTCAAAAAGGGAAAGAAATTCATTAAGGCAAAACATGGGGTAGCAGTCGACTGCCATATATGACCAGTCGACTGCCTATTTGAAAGAAAGGTTTTGAGAACCTGTTTTAAGAAAGGATATTCGTACTTGTTTAAAACCTATATGAACAAGGTTTTGGAGACTATAAATCTCTCAAAAAAGCATGCACACTATTTGTTACTTGTATTTGACTGAGGAGCTCTAGTCCAGCCCTCAGACCCGCAGTACGGCACCTGACTAGTGAAACTGTGGGATATAGACAATGGCCATGAGTCTCTTATTTGATTCGGCTTTGGGGAGGATCCCTGGCCCATAAGTGGGTACGCCACTTATTTGATATCTCTCGGGATTATCCTTAATTGGATATATTTGCGGTATCCTTATGAGATTTATCTATTGGATTATCCCTTACGGGATATATTTGCTGTATCCATTACCTCTCTGGATTATCCTTAAAGGATATATTTGCCGTATCCACGATGAGAGTTACTTGGTGCATGAATCTATTGAATATAAATTGTCTCCCATCTATTTAAAAATAATTATATTTGCCTACTTGATTTCACGTGATTGGAGATCCGTGGAAATACTTGAAAGCATGATTTACTTGTTTTTGATATATTTGAAAGAAATATAAGCGCTATGCTTTATAATGATTTTACATGACATTATAGAGCCAAGCAGGAAAACTGCATATAGTGATATAGTACGCTCTTTTACATGAGTTTCTTACTGAGCGTAAACTCACTCTTTTACAATTATTTTATACAGATTACTTGAAGTAATTCCGCTCCGGATAGAGGAGCTCATTTCGGGATTTTTGAGATACCTTCGAGGCACGCTTCCTACTTATCCTTTGAAGGTATATTTAGTCGGCTGTTACTTCGGCTAGTGTACAGTACAATACTACAGTTTTGTATATGTTGGGGATTAGGGTGTATGAATATTTGAGATCCGGGTGTATATGGCACATGTTTATAAATAAAAAAAAATATTTTATGCATGTGAAAATGAATATTATACTCTGATAGAAATGCCTAAAGCATAAGAGTAAGGGAGATTGACATCGGACAAACTAGTCGATTTACTTGTTATTTGAGATGAAAGTTAGTTGTTATTTGGTTAGTGACGAGGACGTCACAAATATACAGTGGTATATATATATACGTGTATACTATTTTACAAATTTAAATAATACGTATGTATAAATACAACATTTTATTTATATATAAATATATATATATATACATATATAAGAAATGTAAATATTAATTTACATTAAAGTTTAAAAATATATATAAAAGTTATTTAAATTTAAAATATATAAATATACATCTATATACTAGATATATATTTTGTAATATACAATATATATTTTATATATAATATATATTGTATTATATTATATATGAAATAATATATAGTATATATTATATGTATAAAATATATTATATAGTATATAGTATATTATATACTAAATATATACTATATACAGAAATAAGACAAAACAAAATAGGAAAGTGAAACAAAAATGGAAAGGGAAGAAATCGGGAGGATCCCGACCCTCCCCAGCCGGTAAGGCCGACCACCGTCTGTGAGGGAGAGAGAGGAAGAGACGGCGCCGGCAAGGAGAGGAGAAGACGCCGGTGATCGGAAGAGGGGAAGAAATGGACGGAAGGAAGATTTGGAAGGAGAATCAGGAAGGAAATTCCGACGGAAGCCGAGAGGAAAAGAGAAAGAGGATCTGGCGGTGCCAGCCAAATTGGCCATCGCCACTGCCACCGAAGCACTGCCGGAGGAAGAGGAAGAAGTAGGAGGCCACCGGAGAGGCGAAAAACGGCGGAGGAGGGCTGGTGAAGAGGTGGAAGAGACCGGACCTAAACCGAGTCGATCGCCGCCGTGCCGTCGATCCAGACCGAACGGAGGCCAGATCCAGCTTCGTCGTGGTGCCGGCCAGTTGAGGGGCCATCAAACTGCCAGAGAACCGGCTGCCGGAGGAGAACCGGCCGTGGAGGAAGGTTGACTGATCTGAATCGATCTGACTGGAAAAGAAAGGAAGAAAAAAAGAAAAAGAAAAAGAAAAGAAAAAGGAAAAAGAAAAAGAAAAAGAAAAGAAAAGAAAAGAGAAAAAGAAAGAAAAGAGGAAAAAGAAGAAAGAGGAAAAGAAAAGGAATTCTGGGAAATCCTGGGAATTATGGGAATCGGTAAGAAATCCCGAAAAGTGTTAAATTATTTAAATAATTTATTTATTTAAATAATTATGAAAAAATTCTAAATTTTAGAATTTTAATTTTCAAAAAATTTTCTCGATAATCGAGCCGATGGAATCAGGCGAGGTGAACACGGGCTCGACCTTCGAGAGGCAGTCGCCTACCCGAGACAGGTAAGGGAGACATGTGCAGCCTGTAAGGATATTTGGCACACATGTTTTAAATTATGCATTTAATTTTATAAATACTATTGATAATGATTGGTTGGAAAATTGTGGTGATTTACCGGTTGAGATTTAAACTGTATTTTCCGTACAGGAGGTTAGCCAATCGGCAGCCGTTATACTGTCGAAAATTATTGGAAAAAATTGCCGAAAATCATAATAAATGATTTTTCATTACGAGAAACGATTTCCAACTCCGAAAATTGAGAAATCGATTAGTTTTCATAAAACATGAATATACTGATAATTAATTTTAAAATATTCATGTTTTTGAAAATGGTGAAAAAGGAAATCACCTAAATTTATCCTGATAGGTGATATTTCACGTGAAACGAGGTGAAAAATGAAAAAGACCAAAGTGAATATTTTAATAATATTTATCCAAATATTCACTTGATTTTATAAATAACCTTTATGAGTTCAATTGTGAAAATAAGTGTTTATAAAAAATTTCATAAAGGTAATTAAAGGTGGAAAACAGTGTTTTGAGACTAAAAGGTCTCCGCATGTGTTTACAGAGAAAACACGGGACGGGAGTGTTGATTTGGAAAATAAATATTTTAATTTTTCATAAATCATAAAAATAATTGATTTGAATCCTGATAACTTTGAAAATCATGTTTTCGATAGAAAGCATGGAAAAGCATGCGTATATGTTTTACGGTGAAAAAGGATAGTTATAAACTTTTATATTTTATAGTGATTATTTTATAAACTGTTTTCACCGTATGGAAAATGTGATTTATACTGTTCTATAATGTTTAGAACATTTTCGGGAATGATAACCCCAGTATGAATATTTTATAAATTGTTATTCATAAGATGAAAATATTTATAAATGAGGTTTATATCACGTGTTTACTATTTTGAGACTGTTAGGTCCCATATCATGCTTACGTGTCACGTGTTAGTGCTGATAGATACTGATCCTTTTATCAGCGTCCCAGTGGACACCTAATCAGTGCACACTGAGGACCCCATAGACTATGGCCATAGCTCTCATGTGTTTCCCCTATTTGGGATGATATTATAGCATGATATATTTAGGGTGTTGCCTAGTCTCCATGATACTGTACTGATTATTATACTTTTCACTGAACTTTTGCTGGTACTAAATTATCTACAGCTACTGAGCTTTTGATGTATTACGTGTTGAACTAAATATTATACGGTGTTTTACAAGTGTGGAAATGAGTATTTGTGAAAGGAACATTAATTCCTTATTTATTTCCCTAAGTGTTTTATCACGTGAATATTTAATGTTTTTACTGGGATTTGAATATCAAAAGAAAACGATTACTCTCTACAGTTGCTTCTAGGTTCCGGGACAAGACAGGTGTTCTAAAATAACTGCCGTACTCCATCCGGATCCCTAACCGACTGTAGTATCCTTCCTACATGTGAGCCTAGAGCCTCTAGGAAGATTTAAAGAAAGTGAAAAATTATTTTCAGCATATAGGTAGCTGAATATCAAGTGTTGCATATAACTCTCTTACTGAGCTGTGGTTTGCTCACTCCCCAATTTTAACATTTCAAATTTTCGGTGACTGTGAGATCTGACATTTGAGGATTTTGAGCTGCGCATTTGCAGACATTGCGACAGCTTGATTTATAATATGAGGTATGATCATTTATTTTATTTTTCTGTATTTAGACTTACTTTTAGTACTACTTTCTTGAGAATTAAGATAGGAGATATAATTAATATTACTAATTTTATATTTAATAGTTAAATGAATATGAAAAGTAAAGTATCACAGACAGCCCAACCGTATAAAATGTATAGAATAACATAAAAAAATATGGTCACGGGATGTGACAGATTAAATGGTATCAGAGCAGGGTTGGCTTGATGTCTGTCGATACTTTTGGAAAGAAAATGTGTTGCAAAGGTTAACATCCCCTGTAGTACTGTGTAGTTTAGATACAAAGAGAAAATAAATGATTACAAATTGAATTAAGTGTTTAGAAGGGAGTGAGAATTTATGAATTAATGATGGTAAAGAGAAATAATAGGCTCAGAATTTGCCAAAAAATAGTGATCTTATATTCTAAATGAATGTTGGTTCGGTAAGGAATAGAAACGGACTCGGTGAGGGCCCCACCAGTACTTTCTGTCCAGATCAAATTGAGACATGAAAGTGATAATATAAAGGAGGGGAATGAAATATCATCATTAAATAGACCTTAAGATCACCAGATGAAGGTATTTTGAAGAGAGAGAAAATTTTTTGCCAAAAATGATCAAAATACCCTTACCTCCAAAATTTTACCTGGAGTCATAATGGACCAACAGAAGTTAGAATTGATTGATTTGACAGAGAAATTAATGATGTAAAGCTGCATTTCATGCAATATAATCCAATTATGGATCCTAGTGGACTTCTCTGTCGAAATCGAATGAGATCTAAATTGCTGATATAAGTATGAGAAAGGATAATATCAGCACATGGATAATGAGATCATTGATTTCAATGTATACTGAGAAGAAAGAAATAAATGTCGAAATGACGAAAATGCCCCTATGTTGGGCGATGTGCTGAATAATGATAAAACCAAGTTGATCTTGAATCCATTGATGGTGATGGAGTCATTAATGGCATAGATAAAGATGTCATATGAATATCACGATCCCTATTACTGATTCCACTTACAATTAGATTATGGACGCGAATTGCGAGTAACCTATTGAACGAGCTAGGCCTCACGACAAAACCTCGAGGGGGCCAGTGGGCTCGCCAAAGAGGACAGTACACATGTGTAAAGGCAGACGGCGGACGGGCTGGGGCCTTGTATGATGCGATCCAATAAGAGTGTAGTAGAATGTTGCAAAATGATTGGCCCGGTTATTGATTGTAAGGGCCTAAATTAAGAGTGTATTGAATTGGATGTTTATTACGGAATCGTTGGATATTATGAAAAGTGATATGACTACAGAAATGACTGAGAAAGTGAATAGTACAAATGATGAAATCAAGGTGGAGAATATTTCAAAATGATTTGAATATTAACTCTCTCTGCCTCGAGGATACATAGTGGAAATGACAGGACATAAAGATAATCTGTCCAAAATGGTACAAGTATAGTGATTAAAACAGTATCGGATGTTATTCCTGATAAACTTTTAGAGTTATATAGATTGGAGAAATCGAGCTAACACTGACTCGAGGGATTATATGAAATCTAATTCTGAGCTTATATCGGAAACATAAACAGAGTCCGAAAGCTTAAGAATTAACTCTGGAAGATAAGTGAATAATGAAATTCACTAATAAAAGTATGATTGATAAAAATACAGATAATGTAATTTGAGGTTAATGAAGTTATTTGTATAAGTGTGAATGAAAGAAGCACAGATGACCTTGATATGTAGATGAATTAAAGGATATAGTAAATTCCTATTTTTAATAAAGTTCTTGTGAAGAACAAGTATTCATCTACATGAAAATGGACGCTTTATTGATCTAATCAAAAAATACATAAGGAGTTATAAGACTAGCCTTAGTATAAAGCGTCATTAAATAAAAGATTGGAGATTGATGTCCATAAGATGATGATTAGAACTCGGAGTGAATTTTTACGAGTTCCTATTGAGGTTACACGGTTTATGAATTGCCTTGTGAGGTATATAAGCCTAAGAAATGAGGCATCCATACATGAATAAATTGAGGAGATATTAATAAAACCTACAGTACAAATGGAAAATGAGCAGCATTTTAGTATGATCCTTTAAACTCTTAAAGACTATGGAATTGTGTTAAGATTGGCAAATAAGATGTTTGGCTAGACAGTGTCTCCTTATGATAGATGTATAATCTCGGATTGACAGAATGACAGTGAATCTGTCAATGATAGTGAGATAATGATCGAGATACAGAAATAATGAGTCTAGCTAGATACTAATACCAATATATAAAAGAGTTATGGGACTAGCTGTTCTACTAATGAGACATAATTAAAGAAACTCAAGTCGGTAAATGGATACGTGTAAAGAAAAGATGGTATGCAGGATGTTAAAAGATCTTAGCAGTAAAGTACCATACCACTTGAGAAAACCGACTGAAACGATGAGAGTGAAAATATGAAAATGGAATAAGAAGATAAATTGTATGATGAGTAGGGAACAAAGAGTAATTCCTGAAAAAAAACTGGAAATGATTCGTGTTGATTATCACATGATAGTGGCTAGATGTAAAATCAAGCCAAATTTGACAAGTGAAATTAATGGTACTCAAGGGAGTAAGAAGAATGATATGTAATTGTATACTGCTAGTTATGCAAATGAAACAAATATGATATATACACATATCCACACCTTGAAATGGTGGAATTATATAGATAATGTGGTGATTAAAAGGATAAATTAAGTGATGTTGTATATATCATAAGAATAAGAGATGTAAAGACCATACTACATGCAGAGAACATGATTGTCTCATGATTTATGATTGTAAGAGATGATCCATAGTAAAGTCTGCAAGTGAGATGCAGCCTTAAAAAAAATGAATATTGTGGACAATAAAGAGTTCAAAAGAGAAATGATGATATGGAAGTGATTAAAGATTGAAGATCTAAATAGAATCACTTTCCATAATCAGACTCTTAGATTTTCTAGTGCCTTAGTCAAAGTATGAGTGAGAAACAGTGGAAATGTATATGTACAGTTCCAGTGAGCATTACATGTGATGGGAGTCTCTGAGATGCCATATGCTTAATGAGAAATAGCAAAAGGCTTTGAGATCTCAAGTGTATTGATAGCATCGCTCCGTACTGATGTAAATATCTTAGCGTAATATTGGAACACTTGAAGATACATTAAGAGAGCTGATGCATGAGATGTGAAAGCTACTAGAACACTTACATATAATTGATTGACAGGTGTAATTGATAGTTTTAAAACTATATCGACTTGGCACTAAGTGAGAAAAATGGATGATGAACAGCATAGATCAGCTGTGACATGAAAAATACTGTGCATGGACTCTTAGGTGAAAATAGTGGAAATGAATAACTCCCGATTTGAGAAATGAACTTACGAGAGTATAGACATATATGATGAAAGACAGCAGGTAGTGGTCTAAAGTACTCTTGATGTTAAAAGTGTACTGGTAGTATTACTTGGAGGATGACCTAAAGGTCAGAAGTTGTAAGTATATGGCATGTACCACCTTTGGACTTAAGTTAAATTCGGAGGACCGAATTTCTTAAGGTGGGGAGAATGTGATAACCGTAAATTTTCCGTTTATTGGAAATTAATGATATTAGAATTTAGTGAAACAAATATAAATGGAAAAATAAGGTTGAAATTCGGAAAAATAATGAAGAGAAGGGAATTTAATTTGGATAAATTGAAATCCAAATTAAATAAGGAAAATGAAATATATTTATATAATTTTATATTATATAAATGTATTTTTATACAAATACATACGTATTTAAATACTATATAAAATATAGTATATAGTAATATATAGTGGTATATATATATACGTGTATATTATTTTACAAATTTAAATAATACGTATGTATAAATACAACATTTTATGTATATATAAATATATATACATATATAAGAAATGTAAATATTAATTTACATTAAAGTTTAAAAATATATATATAAGTTATTTAAGTTTAAAATATATAAATATACATATATATACTAGATATATATTATGTAATATACAATATATATTTTATATATAATATATATTATATTATATATGAAATAATATATGTATAATATATAGTATATATTATATGTATAAAATATATTATATAGTATATTATATACTAAATATAGAAATAAGACAAAACAAAAGAGGAAAGTGAAACAAAAATGGAAAGGGAAGAAATCGGGAGGATCTCGACCCTCCCCAGCCGGTGAGGCCGACCACCGTCGCCGAGGGAGAGAGAGGAAGAGACGGCGCCGGCAAGGAGAGGAGAAGACGCCGGTGACTGGAAGAGGGAAAGAAACAGACGGAAGGAAGAAATGGAAGGAGAATCGGGAAGGAAATTCTGGCGGAAGCCAAGAGGAAAAGAGAAAGAGGATCTGGAGGTACCGACCAAATTGGCCACCGCCACTGCCACCGAAGCACCGCCGAAGGAAGAGGAAGAAGTAGGAGGCCACCGGAGAGGCGGAGAACGGCAGAGGAGGGCCGGCCAAGAGGTGGAAGAGACCGGACCTAAACCAAGTCGATCCGCCACCGTGCTGTTGATCCAGACCGAACGGAGGCCAGATCCAGCTTTGCCGTGGTGCCGACCAGCTGAGGGGCCACCAAACCACTAGAGAACCGACCGCCGGAGGAGAACCGGCCGTGGAGGAAGGTTGACTGGTCTGAACCGGTCTGACCGGAAAAGAAAGGAAGAAAAAAAGAAAAAGAAAAAGAAAAGAAAAAGGAAAAAGGAAAAAGAAAAAGAAAAGAAAAGAAAAGAGAAAAAGAAAGAAAAGAGGAAAAAGAAGAAAGAGGAAAATAAAAGGAATTCCGGGAATTTGAAAAATTCTCGAGAATTCGAAAATTACGAGAAATCCCGGGAATTACGAGAATCGGTAAGAAATCCCGAAAGGTGTTAAATTATTTAAATAATTTATTTATTTAAATAATTATAGAAAAATTCTAAATTTTAGAATTTTAATTTTCAAAAAATTTCCTCGATAACCGAGCCGATGGAATCGGGCGAGGTGAACACGGGCGCGACCTTCGAGAGGCAGTCGCCGACTTGAGATAGGTAAGAGAGACATGTGCAGCCTGTAAGGATATTTGGCACACATGTTTTAAATTATGCATTTAATTTTATAAATGCTATTGATAATGATTGGTTGGAAAATTGTGGTGATTTACCGGTTGAGATTTAAACTGTATTTTTCATGCAGGAGGTTAGCCAATCGGCAGCCGTTATACTGCCGAAAATTATTGGAAAAAATTACCGAAAATCATAATAAATGATTTTTCATTACGAGAAACGATTTCCAACCCTGAAAATCGAGAAATCGATTAGTTTTCATAAAAAATGAATATACTGATAATTAATTTTAAAATATTCATGTTTTTGAAAATGGTGAAAAAGGAAATCACCTAAATTTATCCCGATATGTGATATTTCACGTGAAACGAGGTGAAAAATGAAAAGGACCAAAGTGAATATTTTAATAATATTTCTCCAAATATTCACTTGATTTTATAAATAACCTTTATGGGTTCAATTGTAAAAATAAGTGTTTATAAAAAATTCCATAAAGGTAATTAAAGGTGGAAAATAGTGTTTTGAGACTAAAAGGTCTCCGCATGTGTTTACAGAGAAAACACGGGATGGGAGTGTTGATTTGAAAAATAAATATTTTAATTTTTCATAAATCATAAAAATAATTGATTTGAATCCCGATAACTTTGAAAATCATGTTTTCGATAGAAAGCACGGAAAAGCGTGCATATATGTTTTACGGTGAAAAAGGACAGTTATGACCTTTTATATTTTACAGTGATTATTTTATAAACTGTTTTCACCGTATGAAAAATGTGATTTATACTGTTCTATAATGTTTAGAACATTTTCGGGAATGATGACCCTAGTATGAATATTTTATAAATTGTTATTAATAAGATGAAAATATTTTCCTCATGAATATTTGTGGATTGATTGAACTTATATTTAGTGAAATTGATTTCATAAATGAGGTTTATATCACGTGTTTACTATTTTGAGACTGTTAGGCCCCCATATCATGCTCACGTGTCACATGTTAGTGCTGATAGATACTGATCTTATTATCAGCGTCCTAGTAGACACCTGATCAATGCACACTGAGAACCCCATAGACTATGACCATAGCTCTCATGTGTTTCCCCTATTTGGGATGAAATTATAGCATGTTATATTTAGGGTGTTGCCCAGTCTCCATGATACTGTACTGATGATTGTACTTTTCACTGAATTTTTGCTGGTACTAAATTATCTACAGCTGCTGAGCTTTTGATATATTACGTGTTGAACTAAATATTATACGGTGTTTTACAAGTGTGGAAATGAGTATTGGTGAAAGGAACATTAATTCCTTATTTATTTACCTAAGTGTTTTATCACGTGAATATTTAATGTTTTTACTAAGATTTGAATATCAAAAGAAAACGATTACTCTCTATAGTTGCTTCTAGGTTCCGGGACAAGACAGGTATTCTAAAATACCTGCCTTACTCCATCCGGATCCCTAGCCAACTGTAGTATCCTTCTTACATGTGAGCCTAGAGCCTCTAGGAAGATTTAAAGAAAGTGAAAAATTATTTTCAGCATATAGGTAGCTGAATATCAAGTGTTGCATATAACTCTCTTACTGAGCCGTGGTTTGCTCACTCCCCAATTTTAACATTTCAGATTTTCGGTGACTGTGAGATTTGACATTTGAGGATTTCGAGCTGCGCATTTGCAGACATTGCGACAGCTTGATTTATAATATGAGGTATGATCATTTATTTTATTTTTCTGTATTTAGACTTACTTTCAGTACTACTTTCTTGAGAATTAAGATAGGAAATGTAATTGATATTACTAATTTTATATTTAATAGTTAAATGAATATGAAAAGTAAAGTATCACAGACAGCCCAACCAAATAAAATGTATAGAATAACATAAAAAAAATGTGGTCACGGGATGTGACATATAGCTTGGAAGAGAAGATCGCAGTTGAAATTTTGATGCTCAAGCGATTGAATTGTGGAATTATTGATGGAGTGATGATTCCAGAATTTATTGAATTCGATCTCTTGATTTTGAAGTAGTTCCAAACGTGATAACATGGACAATTCAGGAGGTCAATGTTGAGATGGTTTTATCGTATTACATCATATTGTCGGATATACGTGAGATAATAAGCGAACCTACACTAGTGGTATGGGTCTTAGTATCAATACTGTGGTATACAATGGATAGTTATGATATTGAGTTATAACGAATGTATGACTTGTGCATACATAATCTTATTGAAATTGAGGTTGAATTATGACACAATCTGATCATTTCTAGATTCAAATAAAAGAGTTATAAACATGTGAATATATGGTTTCGTTTATAACCTTGGAATAGGCCTTGAATAATAAGATCGACAATTGCATAAGTTCGGTATTAAATTATACAGGCCATATAAAAATTGATTTGAGGACTGTGATCTGGTTTTGTGATAGTGAATGAATTTGAACCTCAAGTCGGAAATTATGAGCGTGTGCCAATAGGTCAAACCATAGATGGATTTGATAAGTGACTATTGATCTTGTGGTTCTATTATATTTGATGTCGACTCTGGAATAGATATTGAATGATGATTTTGGTATTTGCATAATTTCAGTATCTTGATGGCTATATAGAAACATGATATTTAAATATTCATAGATACTAAGAGGATTCATACTAATGATATGGTCCTAGCATTGATGATGAAAAGTACAAATGATTGTTATAGTCGATAACTATTGAGAAAGGATATTGAATACTGAATGGTTTGAATACCAAGTGATTTGATTACTGAATAATTTGAATACCGAACAACTTGAATACCGAATGAATTGAATATTGAATTGATTTGAATACTGATTTACTGATTTGACAGAAAGAAAGTTTTGAAATCGAATGATTGATGGTGATAAATTTAAATGAATTGCTTCACTGTATTAGATGAAAACATTGCTTATATTGATATTTGAAAATATCACCGAAGTTGCATACTGAAATGGTTTTATAACATCACCTTTAAGCACAACTTGTTACAACTTGAGATGCTATAATAACATTTATATGAATGCTATAAAGTATAGATTAGTTTTAAAAAGAAAGTATATGGTATATACATATATTTATATATGGAGCCTCTTAAAGAATTTTACCATATGCTTTACATGATTTTGACAAGAAAAGCTAAAGATTTAAATGTTTTATGAGATGGTAGGCACCCTAAAAGAATTAAATTCAATAAAGAATAGTGGAAACCGCCTAATTAGAGATTACTCATTAGGCAGAAATACTTGTCCGACAATAGTCGTGGACAGTTCTCAGTCACACCTGATCAATGGGGCTAGGAGAGCTGAAGTCTATGGCCATAGATAGCGCCCTAGTTGGTTTCCAGGGGACGATGATATGATTTCACTGTTAGCTACAGTGACCTAAGTCTTTATTGATAGAGTATTAGGATCTAGCCTAGTCTCAAACCGATATGATATGAAGTCTAGAGTATGATTTTATTGACATGAACTCTAGACTTGACATGATTTATACAGTACATGAGACATGTTTGAAATGAGATATGTTTTGAAACTGTACATGTTTTAAACATGTTTTAAAAGTACATGTGATATGATTTCGAATCTTCATATGATTCATATATGATTATATGTCGAACATGATATGATATGCGGTCTAGAGTATAGTTTTATTTTATATGAACTCTAGACCTGATATGACTTATAGTATATGAAAAACGTTTTGAAACCGCACATGTTTTAGACATGCTCTAAAAGCGAATATATGATTTGTAAATTGTACATGCTCCGATCATGTCTTAAAAGTAAATATGAAATGAATTGAAAATTTATATGTTTGAGCATGTTCTAAAGTATATATGATATGATTTGAAATGATAGCGATTTATATAATAAAGTTACATAATCTGCCTACTAAATCATGACATAATAATAAGTTTTTTTTTTTTTACATAAGATATGTCATGATCTTATATTGTACACAAACATGAAAATTATATGAGGAGTGTCATAACTCGGTATTAACGATATTCCACCTACATGATGTCATGATATGATACGATACATGAACATAGAATATGCACGAGGAGAATTATGACTTCGTACCACCGTGATCATGATTCTTCATATGGAAAGTGATATGAGTGATAGAATACAGGAGTATGATTATGAAACGTAAAGTGACTTGATATTATATCTCAATTGGACATGATGTACTATGAGATTGATGAGAGTATGGACTAATAGTATATGATATTCAAATTGGACAGGACATATTGTTGTGCGATGCACTATAGTATAAGGATGAGAAGACTGAAAAGTGATTAAGATGATTTATTTAGAAGTCTGAGTGATAGACAGATGACAAGAATTGAGATAATGAGATGTTATCAATCGAAATGATGAATTGTAATTGCAAATCTGCAGATTTTATGCATTACAGTAAGACAGTATAATTCTACCCCTGCATTTATATTAGTGTCCTACTGAGCCGTGGTTTTGCTCATTCTTTTAAATTTCATCTCTTTTCAAACTATTGAAGTTAAAATCTACTATGAGAGCTGTTAAGTGGGCCATCAGAGATGGTGTCTAAGCTTGGTACTGGCCATTGTCCTTCGAATCTGCTTCGTTGCCTTTGAGGTATATGTTCTTTGTAAATCTCTTGTTTACATGTACAGACTTTAATTAATACACAGTACGTATTTTGTTCAACGAGTCAGGATGTAACTTAGAACAGTGGTAAATTATTATATAGGGGATCAGTGAAATTAGAGTAATGACTACACTGATACCGAATACAAACCTTAAAATGAAAATGAAAAATTTAGTCCATAAATTTGTAAGATTGAAAAAGTATGAGTATCAAGTGAATGTCGCGGCCTTCAGGTTGTGACAATTTAATTAAATCATTTGCTTAGGCAATGTAAGGAGCGTTCTGGAGTGTCGGGTATAAATCTTAATATGGTTTTTATCGACTTAGAGAAAGCATATGATAAAGTTCTTAAGAATGTACTATCGTGGTCCTTAGTGAAGAAAAGGATTCTTGTGAAATATTTTGAAATAAGTAAGGAAATTCATGGAGATGTAAGCACACAAGTAACGACATGTGGAGGGCAAACGAAAGAATTTCTTATTAGAGTGGGATAACATCAAGGGCTAGCGCTAAATCCATTCTTATTTGTGGTAGTAATGGACGAACTGGAAAAGCCCATCCAAGATAAGGTGTCTTGGTTTATGATGTTTGCAAATATTATTATCTTGAGTGCTAAGACTAGAGTAGAGATCAACACAAAGTTGGAATTGTAGAGATAGATATTAGAATCAAGAGAGATCAAACTAAGCAGAGTGAAGACTAAATACATGGAATGTAAATTCAGTTTAAACAAAGTGAAATATATGAATGTAGTGACGTTAGATGAAGTGGCAATACCTTAGTGGGACCAGTTTCGATATTTGAGAATGATAGTACAGATGGATAGAGAGATTGATGGTGTGAAAACCGCAAATTTTCCATACCGAGTTTGTAAATAAATGAAGGAGTTAAATAACTACGTATTGAGATGTATTCTGAAATTTTTATTATCTTAAATAATGAAACCGAAGATTTGAGTTTGATGCATTTAACAACAAATGATTAATATATATATATAATTTAGATTTAAATAAATATATTTGAGATGTATATATATATATATATATATATATATATATATATATATTAATTCAATAAAGAAAATACATAGATATTTTGTACATTAATGAAATAAGTTAAAGATTATATAAATGCCCTTACAAAACTGCATATGTATATGTGACTAGATAATTAAAAGAACAAATAAAATATATATTAAATTAAATAAAGGATGCAAGTATATTAAATTAAATATGATATACTTGTGAGTATATGAAATGTCTATACTTTTGTTATCTATAATAAACTAAAATGTACAGAAATTAAAAACAAATGCATAGCTTACCTTCTAAGTTATTATAACCCAAATATACTTCTTCGAGTTGTGTTAAATTTTCAATATTGTTTGGAATGAACCCATTGAATTGTTTAGTAGACAATACTAAATTTTGAAGAGTTTTATATTTTCCAATACTTAATGGAATATAATTAGATAATTCATTTATGTACAAGTAAAGCACTTCTAGAGGTGTCGAACGGGCTGGACGACCCATAGCATGACACGATTCGACACGTTGTGGATCTTGCTTGGCACGACCCATACTTAAATGGGCGGGCTAGGCCAAGAACGATATACATATGTGTGCCGTGCTGAACTAGAGGTTTTTAGGCATATGGATTGGCACGGCAAGACCCATGAAGGGCCAGTGCTAGCACGTAGCACGTGGGTTAGCATGGCACGACACGCAAGTCTATGTGCCATGCTATATTAGCCCATTTATATAAAAAAATTATATTTAATAAATCTAATTATGAAGTATTTCAATTATTGATATATAAATTTACAATATTTTCATTTTGAATATAAAATGTATGATATGTCACATATTTTATATATAACTTTTTATTAAATACACTTTTAATAAAAACTCATCAAAAAATAAATTATTAAAGATTATTTTATTTAAAGATTGGTTAAATGTAGAAGCTGGAGCACTAGATAAGCCATATTATATAAGTGAATAATTAGATAAAGAGAATGAAAAATAAAATAATAATTTTTTGTGTTTTATAATCTTGTATTTGTATGTGTGTGTGTCTATGTTTTTAAGTATTAGGATTGTAAATTTCAAAGGAGAACATTAGTGCAATGGTAAATATTGTTCTTTTGTGACTTGGAGATCATGAGTTCAAGGCAAAATACTCTCTCTTAATGCAGAGAGAAGGCTGTATACTATTTCAAAAATAAAAAAGGCTATATACAATGACCCTCCCTAGACCTTACAAAGTGAAAGCCTTTTGGTTGAGTACAATGACCTTCACCAGCCCCCACAAAGTAGAGCCTTTTTCATCATGTTGCCCTTTTTTTAGGCTTGTAAATTTTGATATCTTTATTGAGTAGATTTTATTATATTTTCTTAAGGATATAGGCATTTTGTCATTTGGGATTGCAAATTTCAATATCTTTATTTAATATATATTATTATGTTTTCTTGTGGGCATAAGCATTTTGCCAAAGTAAATTATGTGTTTTTTTTATTTTATTTTTATTTATCTTGCATGTTATTTAAATTAATAAATAAAAAACTTTAAAAATAATAAAAATATATAAATTTATTAATGGGCCATGCTTAACACGATAAAGCATAAAAAATAATGCTAGGCTTGGCTCAGCATGATCAATTAGTGCTATGGGCTAGGTGCAGTGTTGGGCCACTCCTTAAATTTAATGGACCGTGCCAGTACAACCCATTAAAAAAAAGTGTCGTGTCAACACGGATCCATTAACACATGGATTAATATTTAAATGGGCTGTGACGACCCAGCACGGCCTGTTTGACACCCCTAAGCACTTCAAGTGCTTGATCGAAAATTGAAAAGTTTGGAAAGGCTACCCCAACGATGAGATTGACTGGAAATTGAATGCATTTTCAATAAGGCATTTACAGAAGAGTTTCTCTCCCCTTTCTCTTTAATCTTTTGAGCACTTTTTGTTCTCCATCAAATGAATTTCGATACACTTTCTTTTGTCCTTTATCATTGTCACCATCTGTAGCTTACATTTGTTATTCCAAACTTTTTTATTTATTAAACATTAAAATTAAACTTATACATAACTGAATATTCATGAATATTATAATTAATTCATGCACTTGATTCCAATTATTATTTTTGGTTTTTAATGCATACTTTGCCTTTAAAATTTTTTTATTATTTAACAATATTTTTTATACAAGCCATCTTCTTTCTTTGAATTAATGAAGCTACGAATAGACTCTTGTCTTGAAGGGATGAAGAGAAAGGCCAAGGCAGTGGTGAGAGAGGAAGTAAAAGCAAGAAGAAAAAGAAAGAAAATAATAAGAAAATAGCTATTGGGAAAAGCTAACACGCACCTTTGCTCAAGAGAATAAAAGAGTAAAATGGAATAGAAAGAAAAGAAGAAAAATGAAAAAAAGGGTTCCTGGCCCATCACTTAGGCCTTACTCATCTGGGCCCATTGTTTTTTGCCATAGCAGATTTGGGCTTAAGATCACTGAGCTTATAGTTTTGGATCTCAACAGTATGCTTTGATTGGGTATAATTTTTTCCATTTTTTTTCTTAGATTTTAATTTGCACACTTAATCTTTTTAGTTCATGTTACAGTTTTTTTTTTCAAATGCATACTTTGAATTAAATATTGTCTATGCAAAATAAATGCCTGTAGATGATATTTTTTTGAATACTTATAACGAAATATTAATAAAAATATGTGAAAGTGAGTCGTTAAAAATGGGATTCTAAGGAATTCCCAGTTGTATTCCCGATATTGTCGTGGAATTGTACTTAGAAAAATTTTCAACAAAAAAGGCCTCCATTTATTTTTTTCAAACCCACCTAAAACACCCTATTAAATACTTAAAAAATCTATTCACACCCTGTTAAATACTAGACACACTCTAAATACGTAAAAAAACCCTATTCTCAAAATCTCTCTTCATTCTTATTACCAACACCCTACAAACTCTAATATTATTCTTAAAATACCCTCAACCCTCTTCAAACCCACCTAGCACACCTTAACACCCAAACCTTTATCTTCATTCTTTCAAATTTTTACAAAACCTTCAAATCTTTAAGTTTGCCAAAAATATAAGATAAGTCTAACATTAATCTTCAATAAAAGTTGTTTATTCTTCATTTTTAATGATCATGAAAACGTAAAAAACTCTTAAAGTCAGAAACTTTCTGAAACCAAAGATTGAGAGGTTTGGATTGATATAATAAAATGTTATTAAGAACATTCGAAAAAAATTTTACCCGACCAAACACTTCCCGATCTTACATTCTCTCAATTACAATGCCATATAAACTTATTGAACATTGATCTATCCTTAAGCATTGAATTATTTTTCGATTGTCTTTTTTTATACTTCGACTTCGAGCCTAAACTATTTATCATTCAAACCTCTCTCAAGCAAAGCAAATCAGGCCACTATTTTGCTTGTATCCCACCTCTTTCACCATCTCCAGAATTGAGAAAAGCTTATCAATATTGTGTTCATTACTCTATTGAATAAAAAAAAAAGAAACTGCTTTTACTTGGTTTCCGATGATGGGTTTGGGTGGTTGAAGGAGATTGTTGAAGGGCTTTTGAGAGAGAGATTGGTATTCGAGGAATTGGGTTTGGAGAGCTTGGAGATTGGAGTGGAGTTTTTATTTAGATTTTTTTAGATCTTTTAAACATAAAAAATGAAAAAAAAATACTAACACTCAGAAATCTCATGTATTTCATCTACACTTTCTTCCATAAACAAATTCTTGCTTGAATCATCAAAAAATATTTTATTGTTATGATTTAAGGACGAAAATTGGTTGCATTAGTTGTTTAGAGTGTGTTAAGAGTGAAAAAAAAAAAGAAGAGAAAAATGGGTTGTGGTTATGTTATTGAAGACAAGGGTAAAATGATCATTTCATATAAGAGTATTTTGGTGATTAAAAAATTCATTTATTTGGGGTTTGTCTAGCATGATAGGATGTGAATAGAACCTTTTTTAAATGTAGTAATGAATTTAAAAAATAATAATAATAAAATTATAAATTAATTCACGAGCAGTTGAGCACCATAATTTGTTATTTTTCATCACACATATAAATAATAATCATGACGGTAAACATGAATATATGAGGACATGATTCTAAAACAGTTCAAGTAATGATTCTAAAAAAAAAAGGGATTTTTTTTAAACTAACATCACCAAAGTGTTGAGGCAATTAAAAAAAAAATCAATACACAAAGATCATGCTTACATTTCAAACAAGAAAAATATAAAAGCAAACCGAGATTCAAATTTGAAGAATATTAAATTGTAATTTTTTATTTAAAACAGTAAAGGAGTCAAATCTAGTTTTTTATGCCTCGAAAGTTGAATACATGCACCAACCATTAGTTCAAATTCTCTGGTGCATTAAACTGTAATTAATCCTAGAAAATTTTTGTACTTATTTTTTTAAAAAAATAAACAATTTTAATCATAAAATAAAAAAAATGCTACGCACATACTTTAGTATATATAAATGAAAAATATGTAGAAAAATTGACACAAAAAATTGTAAATTATATTATATATAACCATGGAGCAGAAGAGGCCTGAATGTCTTGTTTCCTTTCCACTTAACTACCTCCAAGAATTTCAACAAGCTAGACATAGAGGAAGCTAAAAGTGAAATTAGCACCCAATGGCAGCCACCGGATGAAAGATGTGTTAAGGTTAGAGGTGGCAAATGGGCGGGTCGGATCGGATTTGGGTTGGATTATTTTGGATCGGATTATTTCGGGTTAAGAAAAAATCGAATCATTTTGGATTCGGATCATTTCGGGTTCGGATAAGGTCGGGTTTGGGTCAAGGAAAAATCGGTCTATTTTGGGTTTGAATCATTTCGGGTTCGGATAAGGTCGGGTTTGGGTCAAAGAAAAATCGGTCTATTTCGGATTTGGATCATTTCGGGTTCAGATAAGGTCGGGTTTGGGTCGTTGACTTTTTTAGTCAATTCGGGTTGGTCGGATTTGGATTCGGGTCGATTTGACAGATTTATTGGATTAAGCTTTGATCATCTTGATGTAATTTATCTGATATAAAAATCAACTGAAACCATATTTCTAAGAACTACAAAACTCATGAATATAAAATTGTCTTCTTACATGACCTATAGTACAATTGGGATTGAAATAATCAAAATATTTAATAATCTGTATGATAGTTTTCTTTATAATATATTTACCAATATTCATAAATTAATTACGTTAATTAATAACTTTTGAATCAAAGTGATTTAATAATCCATACTAAATATTATAAAACAATACTATATATCTCTCTTTAATTTAGTTTGATTTTTTATAGAATAATTAGAGACATTAGTGTAGATGATATAGCTTCTGTACTCTATTATAGATTAACCATTAAATAATTATACATTATGTTCAAATGAATGCAATATAAAAGCGAATATTTAAATTAAACTATATTAAAAAATATATATAACACTCATATTATTGAAAAAAATTATATTTTTACTATATTAAAATACTTTGATATTTAATTTTAACATTTAAATATTTATTAATAATATTAAATTTAAGTTTGAATATTTTCAGGTTTGGGTAAATTTGGATTCGAATCAATTTGGATTCGGGTCAATTTGGGTTCGGATCAATTTGGGTTCGGATCAATTCGGGTCGGATCAATTCGGGTTCGGGTTAATCTAAATCTTTATTGGATAGAGGAACATCCTCCTTCTAGTACTAATTTTTTAGACAAGGATTGTAATAATCTTAATATTTAATGAATGAAGCAATCTTTATCTCAAAGATATATATAACCATAATAACTCCAATTAGAAAAACTGTAACCTATATATATAACCATAAATATGACCTATATATAACCATATATATAATCTTAATATTATGGTTATATATATATATATATATATAACAGTAACAAAAGAAGTTGAAATGGAAAGAAGAAAAAGGAAGAAGGGGAGAAAAAAAAGCGGGCGGCTGAGAGAGAGATAAGTTACCGCCAGCCGAGAAAGAGTAGAGGGGAACATTAAAAATATTCTAGCACTGAGTCTATTTGGCTTAAAAGTGGCATTAAATAAATTCTAAAAGAAAAGATTATATAGAAGGGTGCTATGAACTAAAAAAAAAAACCAACTAAATAGAAATTTTTAGACTTGTGAAAGAAATGAAAAAAAAAAAGAAAAAAGACAAAAGCATACCTTCCAGCTTGCTTTCAACTAGATATAGTTCTTTGAGCATGGTTAAATTCCCAATAGCTTTTGGAATGGACCCGTTGAATTGATTTTCAGATAATGACAAAATCTGCAAGTTGTAGCATTGACCAATTTCCTTGGGAATTTCACCTGCAAACAAAATAAAAAAAATATGGTATTAACTAGATAGGCTATATCTTTTTTTTTAATATAAGCAGTTAATCAAAGAGACTTGCTTGTTTTGCTATTGAAAGGTTCAAAAAATTAAATATTTTGCCCAGAAAAAAAAATTTTGTTATCTACTATGAACCAAAATGAAAAGAAATCAAAAGCAAATGCAAAGTAAATATTTCTCATTAATATAAAATTTAATCATAATCTAAGATTAGGAATTAAATGAATAACAAGTATATAAGTAACTTAAATGTAAATAATATATATTATTGTATATGAAATGGCTTCATGAAGAAGCCAATTATAACACCCATCCCCGCTAACTTGGCCCTCTTACACGTCTGGAAACAGAGGAGCATGAAGGCAGAAAACTGATTAGAAATCGAGGTGAAACCCGAGAGAGGAAGGGAGAAAAGGAGGAGAAAAGGGAAGAAGAAAGGAGTAAGGGTTAGGTCTACAATTCTAAGATTTAAAACCATGGTGTAGTGGCTGGATTAGAGCCTCATTCTCGGCAACAAAGGAGAGATATGAGAGCTAAAATAATTCGACAAAACAGAAAGTGAGCAACGAAGGCGTGAATCAACACCAAAAACTGACCAAGAAACAAGCTGAAACACCGAGAGCGATAGGGAGAAGCACCTCATTTGGCTACCCTTCTAATCCATAAAAACGTTGGAATGGCTGTTGTTTAGAGCTGAAGTATTCGGCTGGAACATGGGAGACGTGAGGCAGCAAAATGGAGCAGAAAAATATAGCTATATATATAAAGTATAAACATATAGTATAAGATAAAAAGTATGAATATATAAAGTATAAATTTAATTGAACTTCAACAAGCCAATGAGGTTTTGGCTTAGTGGCAAGGAGGAGGCCTTGAGATTTTTAATAAATAAAGAGGTCTCAGATTCAAATCTCTCCAAACGTGTAAGTTAAAAGTTAAAATATCGTTTCTGATCAACAAAAAAAAAATAAAACTTCAACAAATTAAACAAGTAAGAAAATGTGTGTAATTAAGTATACAATATAAGCATTTATAGATTAAAGTATAAGGAAAATATATTTTTATATATATATATATATATATATATATATACTTGTAATTAAGATATATGAAAAATAATAATAATTAAATAAATAACAATTAAATAATTGTTGACTGACTTCCCAATCGGTGCCAACTACTCCGACGTTAGGGGGAGCAATTCCCAAAAAAAGGAGTGAGAGAGGACTCACGTCCTCTGGAGGAGAGGAGAGAAATGGCCGACGACGAAGATAGAAGGAGGGGAGAGATTCTTCCGGCCAAAAAAAAAAGAACAAAAATAAAAAAACTGAAGAGCGATGAAGGGAAGAAGAAGAGTAGTGAGGCAAAGTGAAGGAGAAAGGAAAGATGGGAAAACAGAGATGGAAATCGAGAATGAGCTGCTGGCCAAACCGAGAGGAAGAAGGGTGTTGACGCCGGTGAGAGAAAGAAGAGAGAAAAGGGTGTTGGATCGGGATCTACCGCTGAGAAGGCGTTGACGAAAAGGGTGAAAGACAGAGAGGAGGAGAAAGGAAAGAGTCGGCGCACCATCTACTACAGTTGCCGGTGCCGATTCTACTACTTTTGATCAGACTAAACGGCGGAGGAAAGAAATGAAAAAGGAAGGGAAAGGCGAAGAGGAGAACGAAAGGAAGGGAGCCACACGTGAAGGACAAAAAAGAAAATGGAAGCAGAGGAGAGGGGTTGCAGCGGGCGAGGAGGCAGGTCGAGGGGCAGAGCAGGGCACTCTGTCGCTGACCATGGAAGCAAGGATTGGAGACTCGAAACATTGGGCATCCGTGAGGCTGATTGATTTAGGGTAGTTCACGGTAGAGGCTAAGTAAACCGATACGGAAGGAGTTGAAGCCGAGCGTTTGGTACTACCTGGAGCAGTGGTTTCGGGTGTAAACAGGGCAGACCGAGGCAGGGGTACAAGGTTGTTCAGCTGCTGGTTTGAGCACCAAAATGGAGGCTGATCTGTCTTATTTTCAGTAATTACCAGCAGGAATGGTTTGATATGTTGGAGAATAAGACCGTTTATAAGGGATATTCTATCATGGAGTGATAGAATTCCAAAGTGTCGATTTGTTCTGGTTAAAAGGAATGCCAACACGATGGCAGATTGGATTGCTAAACAACCTAGAATGGGGATGTGTCAAGATGGGTGGCTAAATCATCTTAAATCCTCTATGGTGGGCGTATTTAACAAAGATGGAGTGCCTGCCCCTCCCTTGTAATGAATTGAGGATGAGATTTAGCATTAGAAGTCAATATGTTTCTCTGTATGTTAATCTCATGATTCTATTAAATTATTGCATGGTGTTTGCTGATGAATAAAATCAATGATGAATTCTTCAGACAAAAAAAAACCTATTTTCAACTATATTACTTCTTTGAGCACGTTTAAATTCACAATACATTTTATGATATGCCCACTGTATTGATTTTTAAACTATTTTCAGCTATCTTACCAGATAATTGATTCAATTCCAAGTAAAGCATTTCAAGCTTAGAGAGATAGTGACACAAATCATCAAGCAAATTACCTGAAAGACTATTGTTATGGAAAGAAACGGTGTTCAAAGAAGAAATGTTGAAGATGGAAATTGGAATTTGACCAGTAAGACCCATATCTCCTGCTCTTAATACCTCTAAACTAAAAAGATTCCCAATTTCATTAGGAATTTCACCTGCAAACAAAAGTAAACAATCAAGGACTCAAGATGTTAAACTGTAAATCAAAGTGACTTGTTTGTTTTGTTCATACCTAAATTGGAGAGATTAGGATTTAATCCAATATTTCAATATATTAGTCCAACAAATTAAACATTTACATTGAAGGTTTTTTTTTTATATATATACTTTTGGTATCTATAATATGTACCTAAATGAAAAATAATATAAATGTGTTAAGACTAAAAAATTCAAATTAAAGGCAAATGCATACCTTGTCTTCTATGTTATTTAAACCCAAGTATACTTCTTTGAGTCATGTTGAATTTCTAATTTTGTTGAATGAACCCGTTGAATTGATTAGTAGACAATGCTAATTTTCAAAGCTTGCCACATTTTCCTATACTTAATGGAATATACTCAGATTTGAATTCAAGCTAGTTAGGTCATTTTTCGGATTTTATGAAAAATATAATTATTTCAACATGCTTTTCAAGTTTCAATTTAGATCAATTTTTCAAGTTCAGACAATTTGGATTTAAGTTATTCAAATTTGAGTCATTTCGTGTTCAAGTTTTCATGATTAGAATATTCAATTTTTTTTTTTCAATTTAAGCTTGATCTTATTTGGATTTTCAAAATGATTTTCGAAATCTTTTTTTTTTTTTGCCATCTCTTCACATAACTGATATTTCCAAATAGTAATTCATCAAGAAAAAAAGGAAAAACGTACCAAATCAGGCCATTATTTATGAGCCTACATTTTAAACGTGCTTGCAACAATAATCTATCTTTTTGCCATAATGATTCACTCTTAGCTAAAATACTAAGGATTGATTAAGATGTCGTGGAATCCTAACTTTTAAATTTTTTTAGTTGCACCACCGGGTGTATTTGGACCAAAACGGAAAGAAATCAAAGGCAAATGCATATATAGCTTACCTTCTAAGTTGTTATGACCCAAATTTACTTCTTTGAGTTGTGTTAAATTTCCAATATTTCTTGGAACATGAACCCATGGAATTGATTAATAGACAATGTTAATGCTTAATTACAAAAAGGAGCAAAAATTCTTTTTCACTTACTTTTGTTCGAGCTTATTTCAATCAATAACTAATTGGGCACAAATTTTGTCCTTTCATTTTTCTATTTTTAATTCTCAATAATATTGAGAACTGTACCTAATTTTTAAATTTATTTCAACTAAACTTCATCGATTGAACTCTGTAAAATCCGCGTTTGTCCAAACAAAATTAAAAAAAAACTTAAAAGAGGAAAAAAACCAAAAAATAAAAAAATTAGAACTAAAATCTAAAATCACTCTTTAGTAATTCCATGAGAAATTCAAATACACTAGAACCTTTAAATACCCAACATCAAATAGATGTGAGTTCTTAAGGTAGTCTGATGACAAAACAATTTTTAATATATCATTAAGGCTCCATAAGGTTGAGGACATTGCAGAACCCAATTTGTTGGACTCCAAGTAAAGATATCTCTAAAAGTCAAATTACCTAAACATGTGGGTATAGAGGTCCATAGAGCATATTAAAGAATAAGCTCAACTCATATAATCTCTTTCAAACCATAGATATTTCGTCAGATCGGTACTTGTAATTCATTATACTTAAGGTCTAAAAGTAGCATGTTGCTTAAATTACCAACTTCCAATGGAATATTACCTTGAAGCTCAAAACCATAAGCATGAAACCCTTGAAGAGATGTTGAAAGATTCCAAATATAAGTTGGAAGAATGTCATTAAGCGGATTTTCTGAAACAACTAGATAACTCAAATTGTTGCTATTTGCCAAAAAAAGGAGAAAGCTCCACTCGTGAGTAGTAGGTTTTGTGGTAAAATGATTGTTACCAATAGCAAGCCACTCAAGGTGTCTTAAGTTGCCAAGAGTATTTGGAATAAGGCTAAAGAAGGCATTGTCTTCTAAGTCAAGTGTCCTAAGCATGGAAGCATTAGATATGTTGGGAATGTTTTTGTTAAGATTATTTTCCCACAGGACAAGTCATTTGAGTTTTCGAAAGTTAACCATGAGTAGTAAGTTATCTGATAAAAAATTACATCTTTTATTACTCTGTGTTTACCACAAATTTGTTAAGGAGAGTAAATTATAAACAATAGGAAAAAATTATATAAAAATAACAATTACACAAATTTCATAGACATATGAAAATTTTGATAATACAAGAACTAATGTAAACGTATACTATTTATTTGTGTATAAAATGTATGTATACAGCATTGTCCCAAATTATATTATTTTTTTTTCTTAATTTTTTTAAGAGGAATCAAATTACACTAGTGTAAAATTAAATAGTTTTGACTATTGATTGAAAACAGATTTGTGGTTGAAATTAAAACCTTCTTTTTCTCTAAGTGCAATTAATTGTAAAAATGTTTTTATTCTCTTTCTTTTCTTAATTTTTTTTCTTTTCCATTTTACTTATCTCAATTATTTGACTTTTGTCTATACTTTTTTCACGTTGCTTGTCTTCATCTTCTTTTACGTTCAATTCTTTGGAAAAAAAATTTAAATATCTTTCCAACCATATATGGCTCTAATTTAATTAAATTGGTATTAATGAATAAAAATTTAATTAAGAAAATGAATTGGCTCTAATTTAAATTATAACATGAAATCTAGCTATGTAAAGTAAATGTTTCTCATTAATATAAAATTTAATCATAATCTAAGATTAGGAATTAAATGAAAAACAAGTATATAAGTAACTTAAATGTAAATAATATATATTACTGTATATGAAATGGCTTCATGAAGAAGCCAATTATAACACCTATACGCCTAGCTTGGCCTTCTTACACGTCTGGAAACAGAGGAGCATGAGGGCAGAAAACTGATCAGATATTGAGGTGAAACCCGAGAGAGGAAGGGAGAAAAGAAGGGGAAAAAGGAAGAAGGGAGCAAGGGTTAGGTCTACCATTCTCGACAACAAAGGAGAGATATGGGAGCTAAAACAATTCGGCAAAACAGAAAGTGAGCAAGGAAGGGGGGAATCAACACCAAAAACTGACCAAGAAACAAGCTGAAACACCAAGAGCGATAGGGAGAAGAAAGGAGAAGCTGCTCACATTCTTACCGCCTCATTTGGCTAACCCTTCTAATCCATGAAAACCTTGGAATGGCTGTTGTTTAGAGCTGAAGTATTCGGCTGGATCAGGGGAGACGTGAGACAGCAAAATCGACCAGAAAAACAAGGCTGGAACAGAGAGAAAAGGGCGAAGAAGGAGGCTTTCTCACCGAAAGCTTACACTATTTTTCCTAACCTTTTTAAGCTAAAAAATCATCACTATAGTTGCTGACTTGGGGAAGAAATAGCAGACAAATTAGGGGTCGGCCATTAAGGGGACAAGGGTAAGGATCTATGTGTTGGTCTGAACTTTATATATATATATATATATATATATGATGTATGATGTATAGGCTAATGTCGAGGTAATATTGGGGATAGATGGCTGGAATCTTTACGGAGGTAATGTCGAGGTAATGTCGAGGTAATATTGGGTAATTTGGTAAGAAATATGATATACTTGTGAGTATATGAAAAATATATATGATAAATAAGAAAAACATATATATATTAAGTATAGTAATATCTGTAAATTCGAATAAAGAAAAATAAAATATATGTATATACGACTATTATTATATATATAAATATTGGACATGAATATATATATACATAAAAGTAAGATAAGAAATGTATATATAATATATAATATAAGAAATATAATTAAAATATAAAAAAATAAAAAATAATCTCTGTCTTTTCACTGGCAGTTTCAGCAGCTAGCTGCGTCCGTACTCCGTAGTGCTTTTGCCTAGAAATCTGTGTTATAATCAAGATAAAAGTCGATAGCTTTGGGTTTGGGTTGCTTTTTTTGCTTATCTTTTCCGGTTTTGCGTACACAGATAAGACTGAAGCGTCCCCTCAGATTTTTTTTTTTTGGTTACAAGCGTCCCCTCAGATTGTTTTTACAAAAAAGAAGAAATTAACTTATTCAATTAAAAAGAAAAACAAAAAGCTTCAAAGAAATGGAGGAAGAGATAATAATATTAACAGTAACAGAATACGAATGATCCTTCAGTGTACGTTATGATTTTAAGCGAAATTTCTAGATAGACAAAACGCTCTCCCCTCTCTCCACAAAAAAAAAAAAACACAGCTTTTTCCCTTGTTTCGCCTGCTACTGGAATGAATAAACACAACCCTCTCCCTGTAGAAAACACAGAGGAAGAGGACCTAAAAGCCAGAAGTGTGAAGCGCACAAAGAATGGGGAATTTAAAACCCCTGATCACACGATGGATGCGAATCAACATACCACCAGATCCTATAGAGACTCCTTAATGAGGGCTCAAGAAGAATCCAATCTTTCTTTCATTATCCAACCTGGCTTTGAGGATAACGAATCTGACATAGAGGAGGAAGTGTTGGATGACATCCCAACCATATTACTCTCAAAAAATGAGAAGGAAAGAATTCGTGCACCTTGGAGAAATGCAATCATAGTTAAAACTTTCGGAAAGACTGTTGGATACAACTTCTTATATCCAAGGCTGTTAACACAATGGAAACCAGTTGGAAAATTAGAATGCATTGACTTGGGACATGACTTTTTTGTTTTCAGATTCTCCAATGCAGAGGACTTCCACAACGTCATCCATGGTGGTCCTTAGTTCGTTGGACCATACTACTTGACTATGCGAATCTGGGAACCTGGCTTCCTCCCGGAGAAAAACTTTAAATGCTCCACCACTGCTGTTTGGGTAAGGCTTCCAGGTCTTCCTCTTGAATACTTTGACAAAAGCATCTTACAAAGAATCAGAAACCAACTTGGAACACTCTTAAGAGTGGATACATGCACTGAACAAAATTCACGTGGCCGATACGCACGCGTTTGTATTCAGGTGGATCTTGACAAACCTCTAACTCCAAAGATCAGAATAGGCAAGCTCCTTCAGCAGGTGGTCTATGAGGGGGTTAACATTTGTTTTGATTGTGGACTAGTGGGCCACAGAAAGGAAAAATGTCCTAGCAATGCAACTTGTAATATGGAGGAAAATATTACGGGAAGCACTCAAGAAGTCAATGATTCGAAGAAGGAACAAGAGCACACAGAAGACAAATACGGCCCTTGGATGGTTGTGAATCGAAAGAGAAACAAACAAAGTAAGAACAGAGCAGCGGGTAAGGAAGAACCGAAACCATACCCGAGACCAGACCCGAATGGGAAAGGAAAAGGAAAATTGACAGAAGGGTCTGAGGGGACAGGTCCACAACGGGCAGATGGTCAGAATCATTTAAATTTTGGTCAAGGACTAGGGAAGTATCACGTGACAGAAGAGATAAATGCAGGAATAAAAATATTTGAAGTGCAGGAAAAGGTAGAAAATCAACTCGTCACGTCGAAATCACATAAGGAGGGAAACTCCTTTTCTCTTATCTCTGGGTCATACGAAGAAGGAAAAAGTACAACATAAAGAATTACCCACAAGAAAAATTTAGCCAGAATAAGAGTTGCAACGAACAATGGATCATCATCACGGAGAGTTTCAACCTTTGGAGATAATGAGTCTGATAAAGGGGGGAAAAAACACTAAGAGTTACGCAAGCTCCGAAAATCCTTCTCAAGGGAGAAATTCAGGGGATAGACCGGACAGAGAAGGAAATAATGGAGGCATGGAACAGTCTAGTGATCTCTCCAAAGGCTTTAGATCCACTACCACTCACATCTTTGGTAAGCAATCAATTTCAGAAGCCATCGCTGAGCCAAGTAATCAACCTTCCTCTTCCACGAACAACGCCATTGACACAAGTCCAACTGGACACAGTGAGAAAGTTAACAATAACAGAGGACAGCTCGAAAGCACACCTGATCCAATCTCCGTCAACGAAAAATCCAATCTGGAATGTGCTATGGCCTGCGATGAAGGGAGTAATGAACAAGGAAAACCATTACTTGTTGTGTATTCCACATTACCACAGACAGGCAAATATGGTACTCAAGAAGGTAATAGAGGAGATGATAACATCTCCAGGGCTCGCTGATTGGCTGCTCAATCAAACAAATACTGGTGCTCCGCCAATGAAGCTACTATTTTGGAACGCTAGGGGAGCTGGAAACCCCGACTTCAAACGCAATTTTATGGAATTGACCCGCATCAATAGTCCAAGTATTGCCATTGTCATCAAGACTAGAATTTCAGGGGAGAATGCAGAGCGAGTTAGTCAGTCCTTGGGCTTTGATAATGTCTTTCGTGTCGATGCGGAAGGTTTCTCGGGCGGAATTTGGCTGATGTGGAACTCTGAAGAGGTGAAGGTGGAGGTACTGCAATGGTCTTCACAATGCATTCATGCCACTGTCCAGGTTTTGAATCCTAACCTATTTCCTTCCTCACTGCCCCCTGATTCTTTATCTTTAATCTGGATGCTTTCTTCGATGTATGCTAGTCCTAGGTTTTCCTTACGATGCAAGTTATGGGAAGAACTTAGAACTTTTTCTAAATCACACAACATGCCATGGCTAATGGTAGGAGATTTTAATGATCTGACTAATGCTTCGGAAAAGATGGGTGGAAGACCCATAAATTTAAACAAAGCTAGTCTTTACAGTAAGTGTATGAATGATTGTGGTTTGATGGATTTGGGATATGTGGGACACCGGTTCACCTGGACCAACAAGAACCATTTTGGTCAAGTCATTAGGGAAAGACTAGATAGGGCATGGGGAAATGCTGACTGGAGAGAAAAGTTTCCAAATTCCTTAGTCTTCCACCTCCTGAAAATGCAATCGGATCACAACCCACTCCTTATTGATACTCACCCAAAAGCTCCAAAATTTGGGCAGAGGCCATTTAGATTTGAGACTATTTGGCTCTCCCATTTAGACTTCCTCAATGTGGTTCAACACTCATGGGGACTAGCACAGGATTGCATAACTACGACAATAAGAACCTTTAAAGAAAACATCATTCCTTGGAATAAGAATGTTTTTGGAAATGTTCTGTGGAAAAAGAAAAGAATCCGAGCACGCCTTGAAGGGATTCAGAGAGCACTGGATTCAAATTTTAACCCTTGGCTTATCCAACTTGAGGAATGTCTATTGAAAGAGTACCAAGAAATTCTCAAATTGGAAGAAGAGCTTTGGGCCTTAAAATCTCGTGTCAATTGGATTGTGGATGGAGACCGCAATACAAGATTTTATCACATCTCCACCCTTCAACATAGGAAACATAATAAAATCATGATGTTGAAAGACTCGGTTGGCAATTGGATTAATGATGAGAGGGGAATCAAGAAGGTAATTGAAGATCACTTTCGGGAACTTTTCACTACCTCTCACGAATTTAGCAAGAGAAACCATAACCTAAATAGTCGGTTTGGATCCTTTTTGGGAGATGAGGAAAATAGTATCATGTGCAAACAAGTAACCACGAGGGAGGTGCAAAAGGCTATCATGAGCATGAAACCACTAAAAGCCCCTGGACCCGATGGACTTCACCCAATTTTCTTTCAAAGATGTTGGAATATAGTTGGAAACTCTGTTTACCAACTAGTTGGAAAGGTCTTTGAAGAAGGTAAAATTCCAGAAGAAGTTAATGAAAACTTCATTTGCCTCATCCCTAAAGTCGAAAACCCTGAACAGATCACTAGCTTTCGACCTATAGGGTTATGTAACACAATCTACAAGGTGGTTACAAAAGTCCTAGTCAACAGATTGAGGCCTTTTCTAGCACGATGGATAAATCCCATTCAAACTAGTTTTATCAAAGGGAGACGACCACAAGACAATGTCATTATAGCTCAAGAAGTAACTCACTGTCTTAAAAAGAAATGTGGAAAACAAGGACTTATGGTTGTAAAGATTGATCTTGAAAAAGCCTACGACAAGTTAGAATGGGATTTCATTCGAGAGGTCCTTATTTTCTTCAACTTCCCACCTTTGTGGATTAAGATTATCATGTCCTGCATCTCTTCCGTTAACATGACAATTCTTATAAATGGAGAGAAAAGCTCGAAAATCCAACCAACAAGAGGAATTAGACAAGGAGACCCAATATCACCCTATATTTTTATTTTGTGTATGGAATACTTATCTCGTAGAATTCTAGAAGAGTGCGAGGAAAAGAGATGGGACCCTATAAGGATCTCAAGAGGTGGACCCATGTTGTCACACCTCTTCTTTGCTGATGATCTTCTTCTGTTGGGGAAAGCAAATGAAAAAACAGGAAATGCTATGATGAGAGCCTTTAATCATTTCTGTAGCCTGTCAGGACAAACTATAAATATGTCTAAGTTAAAAATTTTCTTCTCAAACAACTTGGAAGAAGAACAAAAAGAGGGCATTAGTATTAGTATGGGATTGCCATGTTCGGAGGAATTAGGAAAGTATTTAGGCTTCCCTTTGGATGGAGGAAGTAGGCATAGAAAATTTGAATTCATTGTTTAAAAAGTCAAGAAAAAGTTGTCAGGCTGGAAGACAAGAGTTCTCTCCTTGGCGGGGAGAGCAACCCTCATAAATTCTGTCATAAACGCAATTCCTATGTACTTCATGCAAGGGACCCCTTTGCCTGTTAAGACTTGTGAAAAAATTAACCACCTGAGCAGGGATTTTCTTTGGGGTTCATCAGAGGATCATAGGAAAATGCACTTGGTCAATTGGGAAATGGTGACACTTCCAAAAGACCGAGGAGGATTGGGAGTTAAAGATATGAAAAATCTCAATGAAGCCAATATGGCCAAGTTGGCATGGAGACTCCTAGAGGAAGAAAATAGTCTATGGACAAAGATTCTCAAAGACAAGTATATGAGAAATGGGGAAATGTCAATGAGAAATTGTTCTGCATTATGGTCTGGGATCAAAAAAGGTCTTCCTATACTCCAAAGAGGGACCAAATGGAGTATTAGGTCAGGAGAACAAGCCCTTTTCTGGAGTGAAGACTGGACCGGTCTTGGTCCACTCAACAATATAATTTTTGGTCCATGGCAAAATCACGATGAAAACTTGGTGGTGAGAGAGTTTATCAATGATGATGGAAGCTGGAATTGGAGACTTCTTGATAACATTCTCCCACCAGAAATTCAAGAGTTGGTTCAAGCCATTCCTGTCCAAGTGGAGAATAAAATGGAGGATGTTGTGATTTGGAAATACTCTCCTTCTGGGAAACTCAATATTAGTTCAGCTTATGCTTTAACCAAAAAAATCGATGGTCAAAATGAGGGGAACTGGAATATGATCTGGAAGATCCCAACTTTACCAAAAATAAGACATTTCCTTTGGCTGTGTAAACACCAAAAAATAGCTACCAGGGAAGCTCTCCAGAGGCGTGGCATATCAAATCAATTGCTCTGCCCAAGATGCAACAACTCCAATGAATCTTTAGTTCACTGTTTGAGAGACTGTCGGGAAGTTAAAAAACTTTGGGAAGCTGTTTGCATCCCACAAGATATGAAGAAGTCTTTCACTGAGGATATAACAACATGGATAGATTTAAATTGTAAAAGTAAAGTAGCATCAGACTTTCCGCACATTCCTTGGCAGGTTGTTTTCTCCTTTGTTATGTGGCACATATGGCTTGGTAGGAACAAAATCATTTTTAAAGAAATGATTGACAGTCCAGAGAGATGGAAACAAAATTTAATGAGGAGTGTCAAGGAATTCTGGGCTCTTTCCAGCAAGGAGCCTACGAACAAAAACACAATCTGTTGCGACATTGGATGGACTCCCCCACCTGTGGATTGTGCAAAATTAAATACAGATGGATCGGCGAGAGGTAACCCCGACAAAGCTGGGGCTGGGGGTGTGCTGAGGGATCATCAAGGAAGATGGATTGGGGGTTTTATTCGTAACTTGGGACAGACTACCAGCGTGAGTGCAGAGCTATAGAGCCTTAGGGATGGACTTAAACTTGCTCTTGAAAAGGGAATCAACAATATAGTTGTGGAAGTTGATTCCAAATTGGTGGTAAGTCTCCTTGATCAGGCAATACCCATTACTCATCCTCACTTTGCTCTCATTTCTGATTGCAGGTTAATAAAGCAAAAATTCCGAAAGATGGAGCTGAGGCATGTGATGAGGGAAGCAAACGGGACAGCAGACAGCCTAGCGAAGATGGGATCAACTCTGGAGAAAGATTTTTTAGTTGTTGATGAACCTCCAGATAAAGTGAAGCTTAATTTTGTAGCTGATATGATGGGAATCACTTTCCCAAGAACAATGAAATCGGACACCAAAAGCTGTAGTAGCTCAAATTATGTACCAAGTGAAACTTGATGTTTCTGTTCTTTGATCTTTTATATTTTATATAAGTTCCAGTTTCCACCAAAAAAAAAACAGAATACGAATGAAGGGTTATATTCTTCGTTATTGTACCTAATGAGTGATAGAACCTTGAGAAAGAGAAAAGCTGCAAGTTTTACAAAGAGAGAGCAGCTGAATAATTAAGGGGAAAGAGACACGTGAGAAAGAAATTGTTGCACGTGGGAAGAGTGAAAGTGGACCAACCCAAGTGGGCTGAAATTGAACTGATTTCCTTTTTTTTTTTTTTAATAAAAACTGAACTGATTTCTTAGATGTGAAGAATAAGAGAGATGATCGATAACTGATAAGACTGGAGACAATCAGACACGGAGCCAGTAAAGAAATCTTCCGATTTCTTTTTTTAATAGAAAATGCATATAATTTATATTATATGTAAGAGGTTTTAGAAGTGTATTTGTAGACGCAGTCAAGGAGTATATGAAAAATATATATGATAAATAAGAAAATATATATATAAATATTAAGTATAGTAATATATGTAAGTTTAAAAAAAGAAAAATAAAATATATGTATATACTACTATTATATATAAATATTGGACATGAAAATATATATATATATATAAGTAAGCTAAGAAATGTATAGATAATATATATAACATAAGAAATATATTTAAAATATAAAAAATAAAATATAAATATTATACAGAGAAAACAAGTGAAAACGGATTGGCTTCCACTTGCTCCTACGTTTAAAACCGAAGGCAGAGAACCTCCTCTGCAAACCGAAAAGAAAAGGAAATTTGTAGCTGGAGGGAAACGGCAGAGAGCATCAAGACGGAGAGAGAGACACCGAGCGAAACAAGAGAGAAGGAAATGGGTTCCGGCTTAAGGCTGCAGCGAGAATTGGTAAGGCTGTTTTAGGGTAGATTTTGTGATTCAAGGGCTGGTCAATGGCTGTTTACGGTGGCTGTACAGGGTGGAATTGATGGCATGGAAACAGAGTGAAGCAAGTGAAGCTTACAGCAGTGAACAAGCCTCGTTAGCTGCTGGAAAAAATGGCAGTGCGGCACTTGAAAACAGGGCTGAATCGGAACTGGTTCAGGCCTGGTTTGAAGGTGTGAAACAGAAACTCTTTAGGTTAAAGAAGTATTCTTTGTGGCATCTTGAAGCAAGTACAGAGCAAGATTTTTGAGTGGTCTGGTCTGGTTAGGTGAAGCCGTGAGCTTCTTGGAGGTTGAAGAAGTGACCGAAACGAACACTTTAAGGGGCTGTTTGTGTGTGTGAAAACAGGGGCTCTTTTGGACAGTGCATAGAGGCGGAAGCTGTGAGTTGAAGCCTTAGAACCATGGCCTTTGAAGGCTGGACTTGGGGTGTTTTGGACTGATCCTGCGGCTTGTTGGCGAGGGGTGCAGCAGCTACGGTGGTGTTGTGGGCAGCTGTAGGCTCGATTCAAAAGAAAGCTTCTGGTGGTATTTTGAAGAAAGTAAAGAGCTAGAAACGTGGCTATAATAGAGGTTCTCGGAGGTGTTTTAAGGTTGAAGAGAAACATGCGGATGAGAGGCTGAAAAAGCTGACTTTCAAGGTTGAAGTGGAGAGCAGAGGACGTGAAATAGCAGGGGTTGCAGCTCGACGAAAACAGAGAGGTAAGGGCCTCTCTATGCCTTGGCTTAATTGCAATTTATTTTAAAGGATTGGAAGCAGCAAAATGAGCTGCGGAGAGTGAAGACAGAGAGGTAGACGAGAGAAATGAAAAGAAAAACAGAGAAGAAGAAGATGATGGATGACTTGAAGATTCTGCTGCTAAATAATAATAATAATAATAATAATAACGGGAAAGAAAATAAAGAGAAACAGCAAAGGGGCCTGAACTAAGAGAAGATGTGATGGAGTGAAGGTTGACCCGAGAGTCTATGAAAGAATTTTAAAAAGGGACTAAAATTCTCGGTTCTTGACAGGGCATTTGCAAGAGTTTAGCACTGTTTGGAGCTTAAACCAAGAGGGCTAATGACTCTTTAAGTTTAGCATTTAAGCATACATACGTATGTATGTATGTATGTATGTATGTATGTATGTATGTATGTATAATGAATGATTTAATCTTGTTGAAAACATAATTACGAATTTATACAATTGTATCTAGTATTTATCTAACTATAATATGATTTGCTTATTAATTTTTTTCTTTAACTCATTCACTTTTTATACGAAGGCAATTTTTAATGATGATTATAATTTTTTGTATTCATAATTCAATAAAAAAATATAAATAATAAAACAAGATACTGATTATTGCAAACATTAGTCTTCCTCTTCCATGATGAGATTTTTTTTTTTGCGAATTCTTAAAATTTCTTTAGATTGGTTTTTGGGATTTATACTTTATTTTGATTATTGATTGACTTTTCCGCTGGTTGACTGGCCAAAAATTAGTAAAATTTTGTTAATTTTATTTGTTTTTTCATTTATTGTTTTATATGTTTAATTATTTACATACATATTTTTTTTTAATTTTATAACATGCAAATGTTCGTTCTAATATGAAAAAAGATAAAAAAAATGTAGTTAAATATGTAAAATAAAATAAAATAAAATTGTTTTTATCATATTATCTTAATAAATTATTAGAACAAGTAAAAATCACGTTGATGAAATTCTAATAGAAATGGCAATGTATGAAATTTTTGGAAATTTCTTGGTAAACGAATTTTTCTAAATTCGATCAATTGATGGAGAATTTATGAAAATATTTTCAATATCAGAAATTATTATTTGTTTTCAAAAGAAGGTAAAAATTAAAATTAAAAATTAAATAAAAAAGAATGTAGGTTAAACTCTCTCAAAATATTTAATTAATTTGTGTGAGGACCACATTTTCTACATTTTCCTAAATAACTTCATAAGTTAAAAGTTATAAAAATGTAAGGGCAAAAGTGAATCACTAAGAATTGCCAAATAGTGGTTATGTTAGAGAAATTGGACACGGATCCCATGAGATCTGTGGAGACTTGAAATGACCCTTAAAAGGTAAATTATGGACATTTGGAATTTGGAAATTGAAATACTTATGGTATAAATTTCATTGTGATCGAAGTCCAATTTAAGGTACATAAGAGTTAGGGGCAGCAAATTGGAAAATAATGGTTTTGTCTATAGGTGTGGAACCAAGTGGTCAAAATGCTTAATGTGGTTTGACTTATAAGAGTTAAATGAGTTTGGTTAATCCCTCAAGTGAAGAAGTCAAACCTCAAACTACAATAAACATGAATTTTATATTTTTAGTGAGTAAATTAAGTAAAATAAAAATTATTCTTTTTAATTAAACTTAATTAATTTTTACATTTTATTAAAAATATAAAGTTTTTTAAATGATTATCAAACTTAATAAAAAAATTAGTGATGACTCCCTTCCATTTTTAATATCATCTAATGGTGAAATCCCAAGACAATTTTCCTATTATGATTCATTATTTCATAGTTTTTGGGTAGGCTTGCTTTTATTAGAAAAAAATTACTAAAATTTTTAGCTTTAAAAAGTGCTACCAAATATTCTAGAAAGAAATAACTTTATAGTTCAAAAATCAAAGGAGTGCTATTGGGTTTTTTAAATTAGAATAATTCAATTTTAATGCAAAACGTTACTTCGAAAGAAAATATATTAGCTAGTGTTTGGTAGTGAAGAGAAGATAAAGACAGGTAGCCATAAAAAATATTCTAGCACTAAGTCTATTTGGGTTAAAATTGGCATTAAAATGAAAATACTATATGGAATTATGAACTAAAAAAGGAAGCAAACTAAATAGAATTTTTTTAGACTTGCAAAAAAAAAGAAAAAAGAAAAAGGCCTAAAGCATACCTTCCAATTTGTTTTCATCTAGATACAGTTCTTTGAGCATGGTCAAATTCCCAATAACTTTTGGTATGGATCCGCTAAATTGATTTTCGGATAACGACAAAATCCGCAAGTTGTAGCATTGACCAATTTTCTCATGAATTTCACCTGCAAACAAAATTAAATAAAAAATATCAAAGTTGCTGGCTGGGTTACATCTATTTTTTTTAATGTAAACATTAAATCGAAAAGATTTGTTTGCTTTATTCTTAGTCTAATTTGGAGAGGTAAAGCTTTAATCATATTTCATTACAAGGTTCAGCAAATTAAATATTTTGCCTTGAAGAAAAAAAATACTTTTGTTATCTACAACGAACCAAAATGTAAAGAAATAAAAAAAAATACATAGCTTACCTTCTAAGTTATTATAACCCAAATATACTTATTTGAGTTGTGTTAAATTTTCAATTTTGTTTGGAATGAACCCATTGAATTGTTTAGTAGACAATGCTAAAATTTGAAGCCTGTTATATTTATGTACAAGTAAAGCACTTCAAGGGCCTGATCGGAAATTGAAAAGTTTGGAAAGGCTACCCCAACGATGATTCTCTCCATTTCTCTTTAATTTTTTGAGCACCTTTTTCCCCATCTTGTGAATTTCGATGCATTTTCTTTTGTCCTTTATCATCGTCACCATCTGTGGCTTACATTTGTCATTGCAAACTTTTTTATTTATTAAACATTAATATTAAACTTATTCATAACTGAGTATTCATAAATATTTTAATCAATTCATGCACTTGATTACAACTATTATTTTTTTTATTTTTTTATGCACACTTTGTCTTTAAATTTTTTTATTATTTAAAGATATTTTTTGTGCAAGACATCTTCTTTCTTTGAATTAATGAAGCTACGAATAGACTCAAGTCTAGAAGGGATGATGAGAAGGGCATAGTCAGTGGTAGGAGAGAAAGTAAAAGCAAGAATAAAAAGAAAGAAAATAAGAGGAAAATAGCCATCGGGAAAAGCTAACACGCATCTTTGCTCAAAGAATAAATGAGTAAAATCGAATAGAAAAGAAAAGAAGAAAAACGAAAAAAAGGGTTTTGGGCCCATGACTTAGGCCTTACTCATCTGGGCCCATTTTTTTGCCATATCAGATTTGAGCTTAAATATTGAACTTATAGTTTTGAATCTCAACAGTAGTGCTCTGATTGGGTATAATTTTTTCCATTTTTTTTCTTAGACTTTTTAGTTCGTGTTAAAGTCTTTTTTTTTTCCAAATGAATGCTTTGAATTAAATATTGTCTATGCAAAATAAATGTCTGTAGATGGTTTTTTTTTCTAACACTTATAATGAAATATTAATAAAAATATGTGAAAATGAGTCTTTAAAGATGGGATTCTAAGGAATTCCCAACAGTATTCCCGATATTGTCATGGTATTGGTGTAATTAGAAATATTTTCAACAAAAAAGGCCTCCATTTTTTTTTTTCAAACTAAAAGTAATAATGAATATTTTAAAAAATAATAAAACCATAAATTAATTCATGAGCAGTTGAGCACCATAATTTGTTATTTTCCGTCACATCTATAACAATAACCATGACGGTAAACATGAACCTACGAGGACATGATTCCAAAACAGTTCAAGTAATGATTCTTAAAAAAAAAAGGGATTTTTTTCCACTAACATCACTAAAGTATTGAGGCATTTAAAAAAAAATATTCAATACACAAAGATCATGCTTACATTTCAAACAAGATAAATATAAAAGCCAACCGAGATTCAAATTTGAAGAATATTAAATTGTAATTTTTTATTTAAAACAATAAAGGATTCAAATCCAGTTTTTTATGCCTCGAAAGTTGAATACATGCACCAACCATTAATTCAAATTCTCAGGTGCATTAAACTGTAATTAATCCTAGCAATTTTTCGTACTTATTTTTTTTTCAAAAATAAACAATTTTAATCATAAAGTAAAAAAAAAGCTACGCACATACTGTAGTATATATAAATGAAAAATATGTAGAAAAAATTGACGCAAAAAATTGTAAATTATATTATATATAACCATGGAGCACAAGAGGCCTGAACGTCTTGTTTCCTTTCCGCTTAACTACCTCCAAGAATTTCAGCAAGCTAGACAAGGAATAGAGGAAGCTAAAAGTGAAATTAGCACCCAATGGCAGCCATCGGACGAAAGATGTGTTAAGGTCAATTTTGATGATGCTCTGATGACAGAAGATAGCTCAAGCGGTATCGGCTTGATTATAACAGACTCCAAGGGACGGGTAATGGCTGCGGCAGCACTAAAGCAAAAACAGGTTGTTGATCCTCTTACTGCAGAAGCATTAGCAGGAGTTAAGGCATTGGAGATAGCTGGAGATCTTGGATTTAGAGATGTGGTAGTTGAAGGGGATAGTTTGCAAATAATACGAATGATCAAGTCCAATGAAGAAAATTTATCAGAAGTTGGGGACCTTATAGATGATGCAAAGGAGCTACTGGCAAACTTTAGATCTGTGGTGGTTCAGCATGTTTGAGGAGGAGCTAATGGGGCTGTGCACACATTAGCTAAACTAGTCTTAAGTCAAAGGCAAGATCTTTATCGGATGGAGGAACATCCTCTTTCTATTACTAGTATTGTAGACAAGGATTGTAATAATCTTAATATTTAATGAATGAAGCAATCAATCTTTATCTCAAATATATATATATATATATATATATATATATATATATTTATATATATAACCATAGGTCATGTTTGGTGCATAGGATGAGGATAGGATAAGATAATATAAGATTATAGATAATATAAGATTATATTATATCATCCTATCTTATATTTGGTGTGTACTAGAATTAAGAATAAGATATGATGATTTTTTATGTCTTTCACAATATTTGTTATGTGTAAAATGAAAAATAGTATAAAATGATTTTTTGAAGTACTATGTTTTAAAGTAACATAATTTAAATTTATAATTTTTTTGTTATAAATATAAATAAAAATTTAAATATTATTTATAATACTATAAATAATAGTCCAATTTATTAGCTGATTTTTTAATAAAAAAATTACTTCTAAAAAATTTATATTACTTTTTCAAAAAAATTATTTTGTTAAGGAATGAATTTTTATAAAAGCATTTTCTGTATTTTTTTCATTTTTTTCCTTTTTGTTTTAGTTCTTTTATATGATTTAAATTTAAAATAATTTTTAATTTAAATTAAATATATTTATTTTTATAAAATTGAGTTTTTCTTGGAAATAAATTTATTTTTTGATTACACTTAATTTTCCAAAAGACTATTCTTAAGTATTTTTCTTTATTTTTATGGTTTATTTATCTTTTTTTAAATCTGTCAATTATAAGGAAATATAGAAAACAAAAAAAAATACAAGTTAAATTTAAATAATTCAATTTGATGAATTAAAAAATATATAATTTCTAATAATTTATGGTTAATAGTCACTTTTCTTTCATTTTTTCAAGCAAAAGAAAAAAATTAAGAAAGAAAAAACAAAAATTTAAATGTAAGAAAAAACTAGTTATAAAATATATTTTATAATAATTTTTATGTTTGAAAATTTATTTTCTAAAAAATAATTAAAAAATGTGTACAAAAAAAATATTATTTTATCAAAATTATAGTTTTTCTTTAATCAAAAACAAGAAAAAAAAAGAAGGAAAAAATTATATTAATTAATTAATTAAAAATCCTTACTATTTTATTAAATGTTTAAGTTAATTTTTAAATATAAATGTTAAGGATAAAATAATAAAATATAAGTATTTATTTCTAATCCTATGAGATTAAAAATAATCCTCACCTTTTGGAGAGGATTTAGTTATCCTATACTAGGAGGATTATTAATCTTCATTGCAATCCAATCTTCTTCTTAATGTGTGCACCAAACATAAGATAAGATAATCATTATCTTATTCTATCCATCATCCTATGCACCAAACATGACTATAATAACTCCAATTAGAAAAATTGTAACCTATATATATATATATAACTATATATATATATATATAAAACCATATATGTAATCTTAATATTATGGTTATATATATAACCATAATATAAGAAGTTGAAATGAAAGAAGAAAAGGGAAGAAGGAGAGAAAAAAAAATCGGGCGGCTGAGAGAGAGATAAGTTACCGCCAGCCGAGAAAGAGCAGCGAGGAACATAAAAGATATTCTAGCACTAGGTCTATTTGGCTTAAAAGTGGCATTAAATAAATTCTAAAGGAAAAGACTATACGGAACGGTGCTATGAACTAAAGAAAAAAACAACTAAATAGAAAAATTTAGACTTGTGAAAGAAATGAAAAAAAAGACAAAAGCGTACCTTCCAATTTGTTTTCAACTAGATGTAGTCCTTTGAGCATGGTTAAATTCCCAATAGCTTTTGGAATGAACCCGTTGAATTGATTATCAGCCATGCAAGTTGTATACACATAAGCTAAGTCATTAAATTAATTGTTAAATTAAATTGGTAATTAGCCAATACTTTAAGGGATATTTTTAGCTAAGTGCTGAGTGAATTTTAAGCTTCATTCTCGTGTATTTTGCTGCCCCAAAACAGAAACCAACCCACAAAAGAAAGAAGTAGAAGACGTGGAAGAGAGAAAGGAGAAGAAAGAAAGAAAAACAAGGAGAAAAGGAGGGGGGAAGAGAGGTTCAAACCCTACACAGTCACCTTCCAAAACTACCATTTTACTCTCTCTAATACGCTAAATAGCTGCTGAAAATAGAAGCAAACAGCAGCTCAAAAAAGCAGAACCGAACAGGGCACAAAAACAGGGCAAGTTTGATTTTGAGGGAGAACAAGGGTTAGGCCTCTTCCTTGGATTCCAAGTAAATTATATGTATCACAGGGATGGATTATGAGTGTGCTGGTGGTGTTAAAGTGTAGGAATCTTGGATGGAGAAAGAGAGGAGAAAATTTGGTTCACTTAGGGTTCCATGGGTAAAGAAATTCTTTTTAGTTTGATTTTAATATATGTGATTGTTATAGTATGTTTAAGTGTAAAATTGATATTAACATGTGAAAATATTGATGGTAAGATGGTGATAGTGTGTTACCCTAATGAGGAACCCTAGTGTAGGAATTTATTTAAATTACATCTATAAAATTTTATTGTTGTAAATGGTGTAAGTAAATTGTGTGTGGTATGTGTGTAGAAAAACACAAGGAAGAGGGATGGTGAACATCCGACCAATGGTGGACATTTTTTAGCATACAAATAAAAAATATCATAGCACCAAGTTTAATTGGGTTAATCTAAAAGAAAATATTGTAAGGAACTGTGAACATTAAAAATAAGAAACAAACTAAATAGAATTTTTCAAACTCGCAAAGAAGAAAAAGACAAGCAAACCTTCAACTCTGCTTGCGAGTCGACTAACGTTAGAGAAAATCTAAGGAAATTTTTAATATATAAATAATTAAATATTAAATAACACAAAAAATTTAAATTAAAAATCATTTTCGAGGCCAAAAGAATAAGATATGATTAACTGATACATTTTTTTTAATCAAAGTTTAGGGATGCTAATCTTTCTGCACGTGCAACAATACTTTCCAACCAAAATTTTATTTTTTTCACAGATCAAGAATTATTTTTTAATAAATCTTAATTAATATTAAGCTTTTTAAAAAAAAAAAAATTTAAACAAGTAATTTCAAATTGTAAGTGACTTTTGGATAAGAAAGCAAGTATGATTGAGTCTCTGGTCCCTATCATCGAATGACAAAGTCTCTTAAGGCGGTGCTGGCAGTGACTGTTTTCGTAAACAACATTCCTCAAAAAGTTAACTGGAATGGCTGGAGAAAACCTTGGAAAATTTAAGTGCTGTCAAAGGTATATTTATTCCGAGAAAAGAAGTTCAAGAGGAAGGAAGTTTGGCTTTTTCAGATATGATAGTCATGTCGAAGCAAGGAGAGCAGTGTCGAATTTGAATAGGAGATGGCTACTAGATCATAAGATAGGTGTCAATGAACCTTGTTTCGAACCAAGATCTGCTTACTGGAAGAAGAAGGATATGAAAATTACGAAGAAAAGGGAGAAAGGGCCAAAGAGAGTATGGAGGTTAGGAGTGGAACAATGTGGACGGTGCAGTCATCAGAAACAGGAGCGAAGGAAAGAATCAAAGATCATACATGCAAGCATTGCAGGAGGATGAGAGGGAAAAGATTCAGGATAGAATTGAGGAAAAGAACAAAGAAGATGATATAATGAGTCAATGCAAGGGTAAGGTGGATGCTGAAAACTTACATTGGCTTGAAAGGAGTCTTGTAGGTCGTTGTAAAACTTTCGAGGAAGTTGATAGAGTTGTAGAGATGGATATCAAGGAAAGAATGGAGCGCTTTTTAGTTAGGAGAATCTCTGGTAAAAAATTCCTTGTTACTTTTTATGATAGTAATAATATGGAAAATATGAGAAACGATGAAGAGCATAGCTAAAAGAAATGGTTCGATAATTTAGAAGGCTTTTCAAATAATCATGTTAGTAGAAGTGGGATAACGTGGATTACATGTTATGGAGTTCCAATCCATGGGTGGAACTTGGAAACGTTTCAAAGCATAGCTAGAAACTGGGGTGAGTTCATCTGCATGGATGATGAATCGTTAAGTCTTAAAGATAGAAACTGATTGTTGTTCAATGATTAATGGGTGTATTAAGCTACATGTCGGAAAAAAATTCTATGATGTTACTGTAACGGAGAAGTTGATGGGTAAAGAAGAAGAAGATTATATCTCTGGTGTTAATAATTAGTTCATCCAAAGTACGAAGAGGAAGATGAACGGATATGAGGAATTAATACAATTCAATTCAAGTAATACAGTTAGTTGATCCAATTCAATTGAAATTAATGCAAGAGACAAAATAAGAGAAATTGGGGAGAGTAGGAGGTAGTGAAACTGAAGTGGTAACTAGTGTAGACATAGGGAACAGAAGGGGAAGTGAAAAAAGGTAGGAGAAATTAAATAGCTTAATGATTATCCTTGTCAGAGTGGCTCAAAAGAGGAAAAAAGTGAGACAAGAAAGAAAAGGCCTTCATCAGAATATGGGGTGCACTCTTTTTCTAGCCCTAACAAAGGCTCAAGAAAAATCAATCAATTGGTGGTTTGGGCCCAAGTTGATGAAATTGCATCAAAGGAAGCAGAGGTTAGTGGGGTTAAATCCTATCATGTGTCGGTAACAGAGGAGGAAAGAGAGGTTGATGAGGTCAGAAATTCAAAACAACGCCTGATTAAATGGAGAAATTATGCAGAGATTGAAGAAGAATTGTTGAGTAAAGCAGGTAGAAAAGGAAAGAAGGTAGAGAAGAAATGTAACAAAAGAGCAGTGAAGAAATCAGACCCAAGGAATCATAGTCCAATTGCCAACGGGTCACTATCATATGGTGATTTTTTGGGAGAATGGAAGAAAGAATATGTAAAGGAAGCTGAAGAAATATTGAAAATATGTTAAAGAAGTTTATGCAATTAGAAAGAAACATAGGTATGTAGTAAGACGCTGGGTAAAGAAACAGAGGTATGTAGTAAGACGCTGGGTGAAGAAAGTGGGTGAATTACGTGGGGAGGAGGGGTAAGGTCAAAAGATTTAATTAATAATGTTGGGGCTATGAATAAAGGGATAGGTTTGTATGAGAAAGGGTGTGAATGGGTCACGTATGAATGGAAGTATGGAATCTTTATGAACTATGGGTTTTGAGCTTTAGGTGGGTTAAAAAGTACTGGGAGGGGTTAGTAGCATGAGATTAGAGATATGTCGGTAAAGTCTTTTTTAGAACTGGTATTTGAGTTATTTTGAGGCTAACGTTGGTGACAGTCTGGTCTGGGAGTGGGAAAAGGATGAAGATTTTCCGTGAAAAATTCTAAACGTTCTTCATTGTCGATCACAATTCAAATCAACAGGTCTGGTATGAATATATTACCTAAGGTTCAAATCTTTATTTGGATTGCTGTTTTAAATGATGTACCAACTAAAAGGATTTTTCTTTAAGACGTAGAGGGGTTGTATTGGATGATGATCAAAATTGGTGTGTGTGGGGTTAAATGATTGAGGAAGATTGCTTTCATATGTTTGTTTCTTGCTGTTATGTATGGAAGCATGGTGTAAGATTTTAAATTATGGAGCCTACAATGGGTAATTTTAGATTTAGTTGAAATGTTATTGACGCATTAGGTGGGGATTTTCTTTGGGGGATTGATTAAAAAGAGATGATTGGCTGTGTGTATTCTATTTATGCGGTGTTTATGGTTAGCCAGGATTGAGTGTGTATTTAATGGATATATTGGCTGAGGAGGAAATTGTGTTTAGTTTACAAATGAGATCTATGTAGTGGGTGAAAGCTATCGAGAGAGATATTTATAAAGGAAATTAGTTGGTGGATTTATCTAGAGGTGGCAAACGGGTGGGTTCGGGCGGGTTTCGGTCCGGGTTTTTTCGGTTACGGGCTTTTTCGGTTGCGAGTTTTTTCGGTTGCGGGTTTTCTCGGTTGCGGGTTTTTTCGGTCTCGGGTTTTCTCGGTTGCGGGTTTTCTCGGTCTCGAGTTTTTTCGGTTGCGAGTTTTCTCGGTTTCGGGTTTTTTCGGTTGCGGGTTTTCTCGGTTTCGGTCCGGTTTCGGGTTCGGTCCGGTTTTAATCGGGCGGGCTTAGCGGGCTTAGTCAAATTATTTTAAAATTTTATAAATTATAAATATTTTATAATTTTGAATGTAATAATTAATTTAATTTTATATAGTTAAATAAAAATATAATAGAAATGCTAAATTAAAGTTAAAATTTAATAAATGAAAATTGTATAATATATATTAAGAAATTTGGTTCGGATGATTTTGAAAACATTGGGAGTGGACCAATGAAGAATATAGTTATCTACAATAATAAAAGAGAACATATCATCTATAATTATTACATTATAATTAATTAATCAAAATTTAAAGTCACGTGAGATCTATCAAAATAATACATAAAATTCGCACTTGTAAATGATGGACCAATACATAATTTTTAATTATAATTAATTAATTATCGTAAAAAGAATAACAAGTAAAATACTCGAAGATGTAAAAGACATTGAAAAAGTTTTTAAATCTTGCATTGCATTTGCAAGAAATGAAAGCATTTCTGCTATTGTAAACTTTTGCCTTGGAAGCATCTGGATCTCTGTACTAATTAATTTTTTTGTCCACAAACTCCGACTACTAAAAATCATCTTTGAATTGCCAACAACCTCTTGGCCTAGTGGTTAAAGATGAGTTGTGGCATATTGTAAGTCTTGAGTTTGAATCCAACACCCCTATCCTCAGTTATTTAATATTTCCCTTGTAATAAAAAAAATCATCTTTGAATTTTGATTATAATTAAAACGATTATAATAGACATTACATTATATTAGACTTAATAATTCGTATATATATATATATATATATATATATATATTGTATTCGTATTGCATCAAATATATTTGTATCATATAAAATATAAAAATTATTGTATTAAAATTTATATTGATATACCAAACACAATTTCTTTTTAATTATCATATTTACATTGCATGACAGTATATTGAGATAAATATATTTCAAAGTTTGCTTTTGAAGTTTTTTCATGTGATTCTCAAGGGAGGGAAAATGCATATTCCCAAAGAATTTGAAATTTTTTGGTAATATGGCAAAAACTTGTTTGGAGGGAATTGAAAAATGAAAATCAAATAGATCTCTTTTCACACGAAACTCTCATAAATAAAATATTGTTGTTTTGACTAAATTTATATAAATATAAATTTTTACATTTTAATGTTTTTATTACTTGATAATTATTATTTATTTTTTTAATTTCCTGTGATATTTACATTTGTTATAAAATATATAATTTTATATTAATAATTATATAAAAATTTATTTTTTAAATGAGCCAAATATATATAGTAAAACTAAAAGAAAGTGAAAATCCAAAAGTATTAGCTATACAAATAAATAACTAACAAATTATAAATAAATCACACTAAACTATTAAACATTTATATAAATAGCTTTATACTCTTAACAATAACTTATTGAGTTATTGGAATTTAGATACTCTTAGTTCAATAAATTTAACATATATGACATTTTATTATAATGTAAATCTTAATATATATATATATATATATAGTATATTATGTTTATTATTTTATTTGTAACTCATTATAATAAATTAAAAAAACACTTTTTTGACTAAAAAAGTACTTGAGAATGTCAATATCTATTTAATCATACAATATTATGATTATTAATTGATCAAGTTAAACTAAATTACATGAAAACATCCTAAGAGATTAAATGTTTGAAATTAAAAACAAAAAGTATATTCTAAAAGCATGATAAAAAATTGGAATAAAAAATGTCTGAAATTAAAACTATAATATGCTATGAGAGATTGTTTAATTTATTCTATATTACATGGTAAGAGATTATTATAATGTAACATACAAATCATTATGATAAGATAAATATATTAATAATCTATTTTATATAATTAAGAGCTTGTATAGTTGATTATATATCACATGATAAAATATTATTTTTAAAGTTATAATAACATACAAATCATTATGATAAGATGTTATTTATTAACTATATTATGTATTTTATTTGCCATCAAAAAAACTATTCCAAATTGAGTACTAATTTTTTTCATATTCACATTAACATAATAATATTAGATTAACATAATAATATTAGATATACACCAATTGATTGAATATCTAATTAAAATGTTAAATAATAGATATTACTAAATTAATTAATATAATGCTAGTTATTTAAATATAATTAATAATAATATTAACAAAGTATAAAAAATAAATTTTATTAAAATTACCACTTACATAGTAATACAACTCTAATATATTATTAAATTACACTTTAATTTACTATTAGAATTATTATTTTTGTCCACACTTTAATTTTACATTTAATAGATAATAAAGAAATTATTTTTAATAAATACTTAATTCTATCAAAATAATACTTACACACTAGGAGATTACATAATTTATTCTTAAAAGATTATTATAATATAATATACAAATCATTATTACAAGATACCAAATTAGTTTATTCATGTATAAGATTATTATAATATAATAAATAATTAATTATCACTAGCTTGATTTTTTAATGTCTTTTGTTTTAAGGCTAAAAATAAAATTACCACTATAATTTTCTCTTTTAATGATACCCAAGTATAAAAAAATTGTACTTGTATTGTTTAATTTAATAACTTAGCTTTTTCTAATCTTAAAAATTTTAATTTTAATTTTAAGATTAGGTTTTTTTTAATCCAAATTTAATATCTTTCTATACTTGAAACGTTAAGAAAATATAGTTTAAATTTAATTTTATTAAAAATATTTTTAATGTGTTGCACAAGATATCAAATTCAAAGTTTCAAACAAATATTGAAATTATATAATTTTTATATATTTGATTTATTATTGTATTAAAATTAAAATTTTATTATAAATAATAATAATAAAATGTTAAAATGATTTTTATAATAAAATCAAATGTCAAATTAATAATATATTTATTATTATAAATGCAATAAGGATAATATTAAAGATTATTTGATATCATATATTATATCATATATTATGGTGTTTTAAATTAATTTAATTTAATTAAAAAGATTCAATATTTATTATGCTGGTAATATATAATTGATAAAATTATATAATAAATAATAATTGTTTTCAAAATTTTAAACTTTTTAATTAAAAAAGTGTATCAATTATTTATTTATTTTTAAATAATAATTATATAATTATAATTCGGGTTTTCTTGGATTATAAATTCGGTTTTTTCGGTTTTCGGTTCGGGTCGGTCTCGGTTTCGGATCGTATCGAGCTCAGGTTATCTCGGGTTCGGGTTGTGTCGGGTTCGAGTTTTTTCGGTTTCGAGCTTTTTCGGTTACGGGCTTTTTCGGTTACGGGCCTTTGACTTTTTTGGTCAATTCGGGCTGGTCCCGGTTCGGTCTCAGGCGGGTTTTCGGGCTCGGGCCAATTTTTGCCACCTCTAGATTTATCCTTTGGACTTGTCAATGAGACAATTTGTTATATTTCCTTGAGAAGGAATTTCATGGATCTGTCCTGATGAAATGCTTTAAAGTGTATTATGGATGGTGCAGTTAAAGGAAAGCCCGGACTAGTTGTGAAATCCCTAAATTTCATGTAAATTCCCATATTTGTAGAGTATTATAAACTGGAGTAATTGAATAAATATAGAGAAATTGATGTATGAATGATGTATGGAACATAGAAGGAATAATAAAATTGATAGTCAAATAGTCAATGAAGTAAATTCTGATATCATGAGAATATTTAGAGTATGATAAAATAAATGTCAGATTTTGTAGAATTAAATATCAGATTTTGTGCAATTAATAGACATGCGTCATTTGAAGAAGGGAAATAAATGGTCAAAGAGTTAAATAGTCAAGGGCTGAGATGAAATGATTTAATGGGATAATCATGCATTAAATGAAACTTGATGAATCATCATCTCCAGCCATCAACAAGTCGGCAGCCCCATTTCAGCTATCACTCTCGTTCTCCCATTTTCGCCATGTTTCCAGCACTATTCACCTTGTAGAATTGCCTTTTTCCTCCCACGAATTTATAAACTTCAGTAACGAAAAACATTCCTCATCACTAGCTTGAGCTATATCTGAAGTTTGATGGATTGAATCCAAGTATTTGGAGAGATCAGAAATTCTATTAATTTGGCTATTGACAAAGGTAAGAGGATAAATTGATTTAGTCAATTTCAGTTATGGTATGGAGTTGTATGTTGTTGGTATAGTCTACTTATGGTGTTAAAGTGAAAGAAAGCTAAAGGTTTGAATTATGATGTTTACAACCGTGAAGAAGTAAAGGAAAGGAATTGGTGTCATTAAGCGATTACGTGTTTCGGTGTAATCGAGGTAAGGAATTTATGTAACCGACGTAAGGTGGCTATGTCCACATGTTTTAATATGTTTGAAATGTCTTTGGAAAGAAACAAATGCTGGTTTAAGTGCAGGAAAAGTTAAATTCCGGGTCCTACTCCTAGTACCAATTAGGCTAGGAGCAGCCGACTGCCTTAAAGGGAAGTCGACTACCTAGAGACAACCAAAGCGTAGATTTCCGAAAAACCGAGACAAACTAGTCGACTACTATATAAGACAGTCGACTGCTATTTTCTAGAAAGCCTTCTATTTCAAAACAGTCGATTGCTATATGGGACAGTCGACTGCTTTTACTTAAAAAGCATTCTGTTTCAAAACCAGCCGACTACCTAGGGAGCCAGTCGACTGCCTAGGGAGCTAGTTGACTGCCCTGTTTTCAGAAGCATTCTGTTTCAAAAACAGCCGACTGCTATATGACCAGTCGACTGCTAATTCTTGAAAAGCATTCTGCTTCAAAACCAGTCGACTGCTATGTTGGACCAGTCGACTGCCCCATGTGTTTTCAGATTTTTAAATATCGAAATTTTTAAAGGAAATAATTTCGATAAATCAATATATGCATTAGTAGACGACTGCCCCTAAAGACCAATCAACTGCCATGTTTGAAAATGAAGTTTTAAAGCTTAATTTAAATAAGCTCAATTGTATTTCCAAGGAAGTAAATGATCAATGTTTTGAAGACTATGGACACCTATGGTGATCATGCATATTACTTGTATATGTTTACTTGGCTGCGGAGCCTAAGTCCGGTCCTCAGTGCTACAAATGTCACCTGACTAGTGTTCACTGTAGCCACTGACATTGGTCAATTTGTTTATATTACTTGTTTGGCTTGGGGAGGATTCCTGGCCCAATTTTGGGTACACCACTGAATTGTCATACTTCTTATGGGGAATACTTGGCATCCTTTACTGGACTTCCCCATATAAGATTGGCAGGATGCATGATTCTGTTGGAATTATATGTCTCCCGTTTAATTGAAGTATTTGAAGCATGTGAAGTTATTTGTATATGAAAGTATTTGAAGTAAGGTATGAAAGTATATGAGCTACTTGAGTTATATGTATACGCTATTTGAAGAACTTTTATGTATTTGATGAAAAAAGTACATGACTATGCTTTATAATGGTTTTACATGACATTATAGAGCCAAGTAAGAAAACTGCATATAGAGACATAGTACGCTCTTTTACATACTGAGCGTAAACTCACCCCTTTACAATCATTTTTCATTCAGATTACTTGCAGTGAAGTTCGCTCTTGGTAGAGGAGCGTAGATTTTGGAATATACGGTATTCCTTCGAGGCTCGTTTCCGATTCCTTGAAGGTATATATATACCTTTTGTAATGTAACTCAGACAATAGTATAGTACAGTACATTAATGTATATATGATCATTGGGGGGTATAGGTTATGTAAGTATATGAGATCCTGATGTAATTGAGGTATATGTATATGAAAAATACATTTCATGAGAAAATTTATATCATTCTAAATAATGATAATGGATAAAGTATAAGAAGAAGAAAGGATGACATTGACGAACAACCTAATTACACAAAAGTAAAGTAAAGATTTATATGTTTATTAGTGGAAATGAGGATGTCACACTAGTAAATTGTGGAAAAGTTCTTAGAGACTAAAACAGAGAGGTGCGTGAGTTGTTCTATGGACCTTTAGGGGGACTTGACTCAAGTGTAGCAGTGATCTATGTGGCTAAAATAGCATTGTTGATGTTTGTGTCACCTGAATGGGTGAGATGACACATTCTCTTAATTATATCAGAGTCAAAGGTAGTATTAATAGGGGTGTGTGAAAAAAATTTGTGACCTTGGAATGAAGTGATACTGTTAATGAGATTGATTGACTAATAAAAGATATTGGTACGGTTGATTTGTTGAATTGTTATTAATAGGCTCATGTTTTTGCTGATAAACTTGCGAAAGCAGGATTGGATTTATTTGAGTTCCTCTGTGAGTGTTAGGAAGTTATAGGGTTGATATTGTGTAAGGGCTGATTTGTTTAGGAGGGTGTCTCTTTTATTTTTCTGCTTTCAGACCCTGTTTTTAAGGGGTTTGTCAGTTGTACTCATTTTATCTTTCATAAAATTGATTCATGGCTGAGAAAAAAATATATTAAGATTTTTTTAAAAAGAGAAGTTTTTTAAATGACCATCACATCTAATGAAAAAGATTAGTGATGACTTCCTTCTATTTTTAAAATCATCTATCGGTGAAATCTAAAGACAACTTTACTATCATGATTGACTATTTTGTAGTTTGTGGGTAGGCTTCCTTCAATTAGGAAAAAATGTACAAAAATTTTATGCTTTAGAGAGAATGCTACCAATTATTCTAAAAGAAATGATTTTATAGTTCAAAAATCAAAGGAGTGTTACCGGTTTTCTTAAACTAGAATAATTCAATTTTATTACAAAACATTACCTCAAAAGAAGAAATTTTAACTAGTGTTTGGTAGCGAAGAGAAGATGGAGACAAGTTGCCATCCTATTTTAGCATACAAATAAAAAATATTCTAGCACCGAGTTTAATTGGGTTAAAATTGGTACTAATAATATTCTAAAATGAAAAACTGTTTGGAACTGTGAACTAAATAATAAGAAACAAACTAAATAGAACTTTTAAGACTTATGAAAAAGAAAAGAGAAGAAAAGAAAAAGCATACCTTCCAATCTGTTTTCATATAGATATACTTCCTTGAGCATCGTTAAATTCCCAATATTTTTTGGAATAGATCCGCTCAATTGACTTCCGCATAATGACAAAATCTGCAGGTTGTAGCATTTGCTAATTTCCTCAGGAATTTTGCCTGCAAACAAAATAAAAATTCCATGTATTACCTAGGGTATACATATTTTTTAAGTGTAAACTTAAAATTGGAGAGATTTGTTTGTTTTGCTCTAAATCTAAATTGGAGAGGCTAAGCTTTAAATCATATTTTATTACATGGTTCAGCAAATCAAATATTTTGCCCTAAAGAAATAAAAAGGTATACTTTTTGTATCTATTATGAACCAAAATGAAAAGAAAACAAAGGCAAATGCATGTATAGCTTACCTTCTAAGTCATTAAAACCCAAATATACTTCTTTGAGTTGTGTTAAATTTCCAATATTTCTTGGAATGAACCCAGTGAATTGATTAAAAGACATTGCTAATTTTCGAAGCTTGCTGCATTTGCCTATACTTGATGGAATATAACCGGATAATTCATTCTTGTACAAGTAAAGCACTTCAAGTTTAGGAAGATGAAAGCACAAACCAGTTGGCAAAGTACCAGAAAGGCTATTATCATGAAGATATATCTCTTTCAGAGAGAAAAGCATGAAGATGGAAGATGGAATCTGACCCGATAGTTGATTGAATCGCAAGTCCACGATCTCTAGATTGGACATGTTAACAAGTGTTTGAGGAATTGTGCCCGTAAAACTATTATTTCTCATTTCCAACTTTTCAATTCTATGTAATTTCCCAAGCCATGATGGAACTCCCCCATTAAGGCCGTTGAAGCTTAATTTAATGAGCCGCAAACGATGTAACTGACCCAATTCTTTGGGTAGTTTTCCATAGAACTTGTTTTTGCTCAAGTCAAGAGAGAGTAGAAATGAGAGATTTCCTAGATGTTGAGGGATATTTCCTGTAAGATTCATTTTTGGGAGAGTCAAGGCTGTTACTCTTCCATGTTTGACACCACAAGAAACACCAACCCAGTTGCAAACAGAACTGGAGGCGGTCCAATTGTTTGCCAAGACATTGTGAGGATCAAGGATATGATCTTTAAACTCGAGAAGTGCATATTGATCGGTGGTGAGATTCCTCACATTTATAGCTAAGCAAGCCATGAAACATTGCATAAACAAAAATAAAAGAAATTGGAAGTAAGTATCACTCATGATTGTGGGATGCGTATAACAAGAAGAGAGTTCGAAAGAGGAATTTTAAGTGATGAAATGTAGCTAGGATGATCAAGGTAAAGCCATAAACCTTGCTTAAGTAGAGTAATCCAAGTTCTTTCTTGCCAAGGCAATTGGACAATGATTTGAGTAAGATTCTGCTTTGCTTCCACAAGTTTCTTATCCGCTGCTTATAAGCCATCGTGATAGAGATTGAAAACCCAATTTTATATTCATTTACTTAATAGAAATTGAAATATTCCTTTCAACTTATTTCACCAACAATTTGTTATAAATAATTTTGCAAATATTCCAACCATTTTATTCTAAGTTTCATATATAAAAATCTCACCTGAGCTAGTACCCAATTCATAGATCATAAAATGGTAATAATAGAAAGATAGTTTATATGATTTAACAAAGGAACATCGAGGTTGTACGGAATTGGGTTTTAGAAATATTTCCCACACAATTGAAAAGATTAAGATGTAACCTGAAATTATGTTTTGGTGGTTTGATATATAATGTAATTGCATTTTGATAAAAAAAAATGTAATTGCATTATACAGTATAGTTAAATTATTTTTAAAGAGGATTTTTAAATTTTAAAAAATATCATACTAATTCATATCGCATATATATATATATATATATATATATATATATATATATATATATATATGCGATATGAATTAGTATGATATTTTTTAAAATTTAAAAATCCTCTTTAAAAATAATTTAACTATACAGTATAATGCAATTACATTTTTTTTATTAATATATATATATATATATATATATATATATATATATATATATATATATATATATATATAAAGGAGTGAATAAAATTAAAGTCTCAAATTAACATCCAAAAACAAAAACAAAAAATGACTATAAAAAAGAGGGAAAAAAAAGTCTTGGTCTCTACGTTAATAACAACAGCTATTTGTTCACCTTTTAAATTTGCATGCATTTTAATAAAAATCAAATTTAAGGAAAATAAATACAGAATCTTCTAAATTATTTAAACTGAAATATACTTCTTTGAGTCGTGTTAAATTTTCCATATTTTTTTGAATGAGCCAATTGACTTGATTAATATATAATGCTAATACTTAATTATGAAAAGAAGCTAAAAAACTCTTTTTGTAGACAATTAATTTTGTTTATACAGATTTTTGTTTTCTCAAATGTATGCTTGGAAATAAATATTGTCTATGCAAAATAAATATTTGCAATGATTATGTTTTCTTTAATTTATATTTTGAATTATTAACAAAATGGTGATTGTGAGTTTTCGAAGATGGAATTGAGTAATATTCTTAAAAAATTTTTAAGTGAAAAAATTTCTTTCAATATCATTAAAATATTGGGATATTTAAAAAAAACCAATATAAAAGACACACATTTAGATTTTTTAATCTAAATGTAAAAATTTTTTTTCCGAAATAAAATTATATATTAATTCATGAGCATCATACTTTGTAATTTGTATCACATGTATAAATATTAATCACGAAGGTAAATTGGATTCCAAAAAAGCCTGAGTTTGATTGTAATATTGTGAAATCCCCAATTTTCATGTAATTCCTCCATGTTTGTAAAGTATTACAATCTGACATGATTAAATAAATATGAAGTTTGATGTATAAATGATGTATGGAATATGGAAGAAATAAGAAAGTTGAAAGTCAATTAGTTAAATAATTAATGTTGATATCAGGAAAATAAATTGAGTAAGAGAAAAGAAATTAAATCAGAATTTGATTGGTAATTAAATGGAGGAGTCATAGGAAGAGAGGAGAAGGAGAATTAATTGATGGTCAAATGGGTCAAAGGGTCAAGGGAAGACTTATGGCTGAGATGATGGGATAAAGCATGCCATTAATGCAAAAGAGCATGAGTCATCATCTTTTCTTCACCCCCACGGCAGCACCTTCCAGCCCTCTCCATCGTTTCCTCCATTTTTCCAAGTTTCCATTCCAAGCTACCTCGACAAACCACCTCAATCTTCCATCGATTCAATAAGTTTGTTGAACGAGAATCGACCCTTGTCACTAGACTAAGTGATATCCAAAGTTTGGTAGATTGAATCCAAGTATTGGAGGAGATCTCAAAATCTGAAAGTTTGGTCTCTAGTAAAGGTAAGAGAAGAAGATGATTCTTTCAATTTCGTTCATGGTTTGGAGTTGTACTGAGTTGATATGATGTGTGTATGATGATTGTTTAAAGATTTGAATTGTGTGATGATTTCAGATTTGAGGAAATGAAAAGCTAGGGTTGACGCACCAAGTGATTTTGCGTTCTCGAAGAAATCGAGGTAAGGAATTTATGTAACGGACGTAAGGCGGATATGTCTGCATGTTTTAATGTGATTTTGAAGTGTTTTGGAGAGAAGCATCAGCTGTCTTTTTGCAGGAAAAGTGCATTTTCGAACTTAACTCCTAGTACCAATTAAGCTAGGAGCAGCCGACTGCCTTAAGTAGCAGCTGACTGCTTAGAGACAATGAAGCGTAGTTTTTTCGAAAACTGAGAAAAACCAGCCTACTGCTATACATGCCAGTCGACTGCTATTTACCCAGTAAACATTCTGTTTCAAACCAGTCGACTGCTATAAGGAACAGTCAACTGCTTTTACAAGAAAAGCATTCTGTTTCAAAAACAGTCGACTGCTATATGACCAGTCGACTGCTATTTCTTAAGAAGCATTCTGTTTAAAAACCAGTCGACCGCTATATGGACCAGTCGACTGCCCTCATATGTTTTCAAAGATGAAATTATCGAAATTTTAAATGAAAATAATTTCGATAAATGAAGTTACGAAGCAGCTACCGACTGCCCTGTATGAAAAAGGGATTTCAAAGCCTATTTGGTTTAAACACAAAAGTGTTTTCTGAAAAAGTACATGATAAATGTTTTGAGACTATGGATTACATTATGATCATGCATCCCTGTATTTAGCTGAGAGACTCTGATCAAGTCCTCTGTATTATTATGTTAAGCGAGGAACCCTAGTCCGGTCCTCAAGGCCACAAGTGACACCTGACTAGTGTTCACTGTGGATTACCAAAGGCAGGAGAGAATCCCTGACCTCTACATGGTGCATCACTGTACTAATACAGGATTAAAGTCGCATAAATGGGTATAGATGATTTATATGATGATGCAATCGCTTGAATAAATATACATAGTCTCCATCTATTTTAAAGTATAAAATGTATGTTCTGAAGAAGTATAAGATGTATGTTTTAAAGCTGTGAGATCCCCAATTTCCATGTATTCCTCCATGTTTGTAAAGTATTTCAATCTAATATGATTAAATGAATATGAAGTTGATGTGTAATTGATGTATGAATAATGTATGATTGATGTATGGAACATAGAAGAAATAATGAAGTTGAATGTCAATAAGTCAAGTGCAATATGTGGATATCAAGAAAATCAATTAAGGCATGAGAAAAGAAATAAAATCAAAATTTTGGATTGGTGAATTAATGAATGGCTGAGATGAGGAGGAGGAAAAGAGGAATTAAAGGATCAAATGGGTCAAATGAGTCAAAGAGATGTTAATGGCTGAGATAGATGATGAGATGAGCATGCATTTAATGCATATTGCATGACTCACCACCCTCATCATCATCACCCAACGCCAGCCCTCTTCCAGCCCTCTCCATCGTTCCATTCAAGTTTCCAAGTTTCCGTCCCAATTTCCTTGACAAACCATCCCATCCTTTCATCGATCCAACTAGTTTGTTGAACAAGAATCAATTCTTGTCACTAGACTAAGTGATATCCAAAGTTTGATGGATTGATTCCAAGTATTGGAAGAGATCTCAAAGTTTGGGATTTTGGTCTCTAGTGAAGGTAAGAGAAGGAGATGATTCTTGCAATTTTGTTCATGATATGAAGTTGTTCTGAGTTGGTATGATGTATGTATGGTGATTACTCAAAGGTTTAAATTGATTTGATGTTACAGCTTTGAAGGAGTGAAAGCTAGGGTAACGCGCCAAGTGATCTTGCGTTCTCGAAGAAATCGAGGTAAGGAATTTATGTAACGGACGTAAGGCGGCTATGTCCGCATGTTTTATAATGTTTTTATGCGGTTTGGAAGAAGCACTAGTTGATTTTGTGCAGGAAAAGATGCATTTTCGGACTTGTTTCCTAGTACCAATTAGGCTAGGGGCAGCCGACTGCCTTGAAAGGGAAGTCGACTGCCTAGAGACAACCAAAACGCCGTTTTTTCGAAAACCGACTCAAACCAGTCGACTGCTATGTAAGCCAGTCGACTGCTATTCACCCAGAAGCATTCTGTTTCAAACCAGTCGACTGCTATATGGGACAGTCGACTGCTATTTGCTAAATTGCATTCTGTTTCAAAAACAGTCGACTGCTATATGGGCCAGTCGACTGCTATTTCTTAAGAAGCATTCTGTTTGAAAACCAGTCGACTGCCCTATAAGACCAGTCGACTGCCCTATAAGACCAGTCGACTGCCCCTATGTATTTTCAAATATAAAAATATCGAAATTTTAAATAAAATTAATTTCGATAAAAGAAGTTATGAAGGAGCAGTCGACTGCCCTATAAGACCAGTCGACTGCCATGTATGAAAAAGAGCTTTCAAAGCTTATTTGATTTAAACACAAAAGTGTTTTCTGAAAAAGTATATTATAAATGTTTTGAGACTATGGACTGCGTGATGATTATGCATTTCTGATGGCTGAGAGACTCTGATCAAGTTCTCAGTAATACGTATGTTAAGCGAGGAACCCTAGTCCGGTCCTCAAGACCATAAGTGACACCTGACTAGTGTTCACTATGGTATTATTAAGGCAGGAGAGAATCCCTGACCTCTACATGGTATACCAATGTACTAATGCATGATTAGAGTCATATAAATGGGAATGAACGGTTTATATGACGATGAAATCGCTTAAATATTGTACATAGTCTCCATCTATTTCAAAGTACAAGATGTATGTATGAAGAAATGTATGATGTATGTTTTTAAAGTATGTTATGAAGTACGATGTTCTAAAGAAAGAAGTATGATGCATGTTTTATATGTATGCTATGTTTTAAAGGAAGCATACAAAGTATGATTTTCATGCTATTTGAAATGAATATGCATGGTTATAAACAATGCATAAAAGATGTTTATGATGCATGCTTTATAATGCTTTACATGACATTATAGAGCCAAGTAGGAAAAAAATACATATAGAGGCATAGCACGCTCTTTTACATAATTTCTTACTGAGCGTAAACTCACCCTTTTACGACCATTTTTCCTACAGATTACCTGAAGTGAGCTTCGCTCCGAATAGAGGAGCTTGTTTTGGAGGAATCGAAGTGTACCTTCTCGATACGCTTCTGAGTTAGTATAGAAGGTATACTTATATATTCATAGATATAGTAAATTGTAATTCAGTTATGGTACAGTACAAGTAGAAATTTATTTATATAAGATGTCGGGGATGTAAGTTAAGATGATGTATGAGATCTTGGGGAAATGGAATGATATTTATATATATCATTTTTATGCTTATGGAAATTGAATAAAATTTTATGAGCTACTAAATAATTAGCTTAAGAATAAGAAAAGAATGACACTGGATAAACTAAATCTAAATAAAGAAGGAAAAAGATAAGTGATAAGATGAAGTGACGGGGACATCACAGAGTGGTATCAGAGCAGTTTAGATTGAAGTTTGTCAGTGTCAATGAGTTAGAAATAGAGTATATCCCCAGCTGTACTGTACTTGTCTGAATATAAATGTATAGTACAGCTGTTTATGGTTATACTAAAGAGCTCAATGATGATGATATTTATAGTATGAGCTCACGGAGGAGAGGTACAAGAAGAGGAAGAGGACGGGGTCGTGAAGAACAGCCCCCAGTTCCGTCTCCTCATCCATCTCCACCGCATAGCCCGAATACGAGGTTAGCTAAAATGGAGAAGCACATGGAGAATATGGCCACGATGTTTACTCAGTTCATGTCGAACTTCCCGAATGTGGCCACAAATACCCAAGCAGCTACACCTGTAGTTCCTTTTACAGAAGTAACACCACCAGCCCTAACTACGGGAAGGCGGGATCCTAGAGCTTATTGTAGTGTGGCACTGATAAAAGAATTTAAGAAATTGGATCCGCCCAAGTTTAAGGGGGAAAGAGATCTGCTGACCGTAGAGAATTGGATGAAAGCGGTCTTGAAATCCTTTGAATACATGCCCTGCTCTGAAAGGGAGAAAGTAGGATTGGCTGCCTACCTATTAGTGGATGATGCTGAATATTGGTGGCAAGCCACTCGGACCGTGTTAGAGGCTCGATATGATGAAGTTACGTGGGATAGATTTGTGGAGGCTTTTAATGAACAATACATCCCACGCACGGATCAGAATAGACTGAAGATCGAGTACCTAAGTCTGACTCAAGGTACGATGACAGTGAATCAGTATGAATCTAAGTTCACCACCTTGAGTAGATTCGATCCAGAAGTCCGAAGAGATGAAGGGCATAAGATCTACAGGTTCATCGAGGGATTGAAGTCTCCGATTAGATCTAAGCTGTATCCGATGGATATCACCACCTATGGAGAAGCTGTCCGTAAGGCTCAGTTGTGTGAGCAGGACTATGATCTGCATCATGCTGACTTCCGAGCCAAGGGTAAGGGCAAGGAACCACTGAAGCGGAAGTCGGATGAGAAAGCTTCGAGTGATAGGTATCCATTCCGGAGAAGTAGACGATCTGAAGGAGTTTCTATAGGTAAGTAAAGTATAGAAAGATGATCTTTAAATTAATTTAACGGTTATATGGAATTATATTGAAATTGGAGTTATGATGAAAATGACAATGATATAGGTACTCCTAAAGCTACCGGGATCAAGATAAGTGATGAGCGGTCCCGATATCCAGCTGGAAGTACCGCTAGCTCACCGAAGAGTACAATACAAAGATGTGAGCAGTGCGGGAAATTTCATGGATCACAGCCATGTCGATTGGCAAGTGGCGCATGTTTCAAATGTGGTGAGAAAGGGCACATGATTAGAGATTGCCCTCAGAGAGATCCGAGGATGCCTGATGAATCTGATAAGACCCTTAAACCGCAACCTAAGGCCACTGCTGCCGAGAAGGGAAAGAAAGCTGTGACCCAAGGACGAGTGTTTGCCATCGATGAAGAATCTGCCGATGCCTCGTCCAAAGTGATTAAAGGTACAATTTACTTGTTTGATATAAGTGTCATAGCATTGTTTGATCCAGGCTCTACGCATTCATTTGTGTCTCCTAGGATTGCTAAGAAAATACCAGTTGAGCCTGAGACTTTAGAACAATTATTAAGGATAAGTACACCTCTTAAGGAATCACAAATAACAGAGTTGGTGTGTAGAAACTGTAAGCTACGGGTAGGAGAAAGAGAATCTAAGGCTGACCTAATCCTACTGAATATGTATGGATTTGATGTTATTTTGGGTATGGATTGGTTAGCTAATAATCATGTTATAGTGGATTGTTATGCTAAGAGTGTAACATTCTCTTCACCCGTTAGCTATGTTGTAAAATTTGCAAGTAATTAATATGAAAGCATGTTTGATTTTAATTGTTTGCAAATAAAAGTAATAGATAATATGTATGATGATGTGAAGGATTCATTGCTTATGTGGAGGACGTAGATTAGAAACGTCCCGGACTCAACGATATTCTTATAGTCCAAGATTTTCCAGAAGTATTTCTGGATGATCTTCCAGGACTTCCTCCGGATAGGGAAGTGGAGTTTACGATTGATTTGGTGCCGAGAACTGAGCCCATTTCAAGAGCTCCTTACCGGATGGCTTTAGTAGAATTGGAAGAACTGAAGAAGCAGCTTCAGGAGTTGCTAGACAAGGGATTCATACGACCCAGCATATCCCCTTGGGGTGCTCCTGTGCTTTTTGTCCGGAAGAAGGACGGTAGTATGAGGTTATGTATTGACTACCGGTGGTTGAACAAAGTGACGATAAAAAACAAGTACCCTCTTCCCCGAATTGATGACCTCTTTGATCAGCTAAAGGGTGCACAAGTCTTTTCCAAGATAAACTTGAGATCGGGATATCACCAGTTGAAGATCCGAGATGAAGATATCCCTAAGACTGCATTCAGGACACGATATGGTCACTATGAGTTTCTAGTGATGCCGTTTGGTCTAACTAATGCACCTGCAGCTTTTATGAACTTGATGAACGAAGTATTCAAGGCATACTTGGACCAGTTTGTCATTGTCTTTATCGATGACATCTTGGTGTATTCAAAGTCACGGGAAGAACATGAGCAGCATTTGAAGATTGTTTTGGAAACCCTCAAGGATAGAGGACTATATGCCAAGCTAAGTAAGTGTGATTTCTGGTTGAAGCAAATCTCTTTTTTAGGTCATATGATTAGTAAAGATGGTGTCTCAGTTGATCCATCGAAGATTGAAGCGGTGGTTCAATGGGAAAGACCGAAGACGGTAACGGAGATTAAGAGTTTCTTGGGTTTAGCTGGCTACTATAGAAGATTTGTAGAGGGTTTCTCGAAGCTAGCTGCTCCACTGATGCGCTTGACGCTCAAGGAAATGAAGTATGAGTGGAATGAAGCCTGTGAGTGTAGCTTCCAAGAGTTGAAGCACAGGCTAACGAATGCACTGATCCTTACCATCCCTAATGGTTCAGGTGGATTTGCGGTGTATAGTGATACCTCAGGACAAGGTTTGGGATGTGTGTTAATGCAGCATGGTAAGGTAGTAGCATATGGTTCTAGACAGTTGAAGGATCATGAGAAGAACTACCCGACTCACGATTTGGAGTTAGCTGCAGTAGTATTTGCCCTAAAAATATGGAGGCATTACTTATATGGTGAGAGATTTCAGATTTTTACAGATCACAAAAGTCTGAAATACTTGTTCTCTCAAAGAGAATTGAACATGAGACAAAGAAGATGGCTCGAGCTTCTAAAGGACTACGATTGTGAGATCTTGTACCACCCAGGGAAAGCTAATGTGGTGGCGAATGCTCTGAGCCGGAAGCATGTAAGTATGGTGTCATATATGATGATAAAAGAATATGAGCTAATCGAACAGTTTGCAAGCCTCGACCTTAATGTTATGCCTTATGAGCAAATTGGAATGATAGCTAGTTTGAGGATTGAGCCAGAATTGATGGACAGAATTCGAAGTGCTCAAAAGGAAGATGATAGATGCATTGAGGCTATGAATCAGATGCAGTCAGGTATGACCTCAGAATTTGATATTAGTAACGATGGAATTTTGAGGTTTAAGAGTCGTATATGTGTTCCTAATGATGATGAATTGAAGAAGTTGATCTTGACTGAAGCACATGCCACTAAGTACACGTTGCACCCAGGAAATACGAAGATGTATCATAATCTTCACAAAGTGTATTGGTGGAATGGCATGAAGAGAGATATAGCTGATTTTGTAGCAAAATGTCTCACATGTCAACAGGTCAAGGTAGAGCACCAAAAGCCAGCGGGATTACTGCATCCTCTACCTATACCTATGTGGAAGTGGGAACACATTACGATGGACTTTATTATGGGATTGCCCAAAACCAAGAGGAATCATGACGGTATTTGGGTGATCGTCGATAGATTGACGAAGTCAGCTCACTTCCTGCCTATGAAGTCAACAGATACACTCAATACTTTGGCAGATATGTATGTAAGAGATGTTGTAAGACTACACGGTGTTCCAGTGAGCATCACTTCTGATAGAGATTCCAGGTTTACTTCCCATTTCTGGGAACACTTTCAAAAAGCCATGGGATCTAAGCTGAATTTCAACACAACTTTTCATCTGCAGACTGATGGACAGTCCGAGCGCACGATTCAGACGCTTGAGGATATGTTGAGGGCTTGTGCTATGGACTTTAAAGGCTCCTTGGATGACCATCTGCCATTGGCTGAGTTCGCATACAATAATAGTTATCATGCAAGCATCGGGATGGCACCATATGAAGCTTTGTATGGAAAAAGATGTCGATCTCCGATTGGGTGGGAAGAAGTGGGCGAACGTAAGTTATTGGCTCCAGATCTAGTCGAGCAAGCCTCCGAAGATGTTAAGTTGATTTGTCAGAGGCTTAAGACAGCTCAGAGTAGACAAAAGAGCTATGCGGATGCTCGACGGAGACCACTTGAGTTCATGGTTGGAGATTATGTATTTATGAAAATTTCTCCATCCAAAGGGATCATGAGATTTGGCCGACGAGGTAAGTTAAGTCCTCGTTACATCGGCCCATTTGAGGTTTTAGATCGAGTAGGCGATATTGCCTATAGATTGGCATTGCCTCCGGGGCTATCGGGAGTACATAATGTGTTTCATGTATCGATGCTTCGGAAATATAATCCGGATCCGTCTCATGTTATTGAATATGAACCCTTGGAGATTAGGGAAGATATGAGCTATGTAGAGAAGCCGATTCGGATTTTGGATAGAAAAGATAAAGTTTTGAGGTCTAAGACGATCCAATTAGTGAAAGTCCTCTGGCAATACCATACGATGAAAGAAGCTACATGGGAGCTAGAGAGCTTAATGAAGGAAAGGTATCCAGAGTTGTTTACATGATAAGCTAAACCAAATTTGGAGGACCAAATTTTCTAAGGTGGGGAGGATGTGAGATCCCCAATTTTCATGTATTCCTCCATGTTTGTGAAGTATTTCAATCTAATATGATTAAATGAATATGAAGTTGATGTGTAATTGATGTATGAATAATGTATGATTGATGTATGGAACATAGAAGAAATAATGAAGTTGAATGTCAATAAGTCAAGTGTAATATGTGGATATCAAGAAAATCAATTAAGGCATGAGAAAAGAAATAAAATCAAAATTTTGGATTGGTGAATTAATGAATGGCTGAGATGAGGAGGAGGAAAAGAGGAATTAAAGGATCAAATGGGTCAAATGAGTCAAATGTTAATGGCTGAGATAGATGATGAGATGAGCATGCATTTAATGCATATTGCATGACTCACCACCCTCATCATCATCACCCAACGCCAGCCCTCTTCCAGCCCTCTCCATCGTTCCATTCAAGTTTCCAAGTTTCCATCCCAATTTCCTTGACAAACCATCCCATCCTTTCATCGATCCAACTAGTTTGTTGAACAAGAATCAATTCTTGTCACTAGACTAAGTGATATCCAAAGTTTGGTGGATTGATTCCAAGTATTGGAAGAGATCTCAAAGTTTGGGATTTTGGTCTCTAGTGAAGGTAAGAGAAGGAGATGATTCTTGCAATTTTGTTCATTATATGAAGTTGTTCTGAGTTGGTATGATGTATGTATGGTGATTACTCAAAGGTTTAAATTGATTTGATGTTACAGCTTTGAAGGAGTGAAAGCTAGGGTAACGCGCCAAGTGATCTTGCGTTCTCGAAGAAATCGAGGTAAGGAATTTATGTAACGGACGTAAGGCGGCTATGTCCGCATGTTTTATAATGTTTTTATGCGGTTTGGAAGAAGCACTAGTTGATTTTGTGCAGGAAAAGATGCATTTTCGGACTTATTTCCTAGTACCAATTAGGCTAGGGGCAGCCGACTGCCTTGAAAGGGAAGTCGACTGCCTAGAGACAACCAAAACGCCATTTTTTCGAAAACCGAATCAAACCAGTCGACTGCTATGTAAGCCAGTCGACTGCTATTTACCCAGAAGCATTCTGTTTCAAACCAGTCGACTGCTATATGGGACAGTCGACTGCTATTTGCTAAATTGCATTCTGTTTCAAAAACAGTCGACTGCTATATGGGCCAGTCGACTGCTATTTCTTAAGAAGCATTCTGTTTGAAAACCAGTCGACTGCCCCTATGTATTTTCAAATATGAAAATATCGAAATTTTAAATAAAATTAATTTCAATAAAAGAAGTTATGAAGGAGCAGTCGACTGCCCTATAAGACCAGTCGACTGCCATGTATGAAAAAGAGCTTTCAAAGCTTATTTGATTTAAACACAAAAGTGTTTTCTGAAAAAGTATATTATAAATGTTTTGAGACTATGGACTGCGTGATGATTATGCATTTCTGATGGCTGAGAGACTCTGATCAAGTCCTCAGTAATACGTCTGTTAAGCGAGGAACCCTAGTCCGGTCCTCAAGACCATAAGTGACACCTGACTAGTGTTCACTGTGGTATTATTAAGGCAGGAGAGAATCCCTGACCTCTACATGGTATACCAATGTACTAATGCATGATTAGAGTCATATAAATGGGAATGAACGGTTTATATGACGATGAAATCGCTTAAATATTGTACATAGTCTCCATCTACTTCAAAGTATAAGATGTATGTATGAAGAAATGTATGATGTATGTTTTTAAAGTATGTTATGAAGTACGATGTTTTAAAGAAAGAAGTATGATGCATGTTTTATATGTATGCTATGTTTTAAAGGAAGCATACAAAGTATGATTTTCATGCTATTTGAAATGAATATGCATGGTTATAAACAATGCATAAAAGATGTTTATGATGCATGCTTTATAATGCTTTACATGACATTATAGAGCCAAGTAGGAAAAAAATACATATAGAGGCATAGCACGCTCTTTTACATAATTTTCTTACTGAGCGTAAACTCACCCTTTTACGACCATTTTTCCTACAGATTACCTGAAGTGAGCTTCGCTCCGAATAGAGGAGCTTGTTTTGGAAGAATCGAAGTGTACCTTCTCGATACGCTTCCGAGTTAGTATAGAAGGTATACTTATATATTCATAGATATAGTAAATTGTAATTCAGTTACGGTACAGTACAAGTAGAAATTTATGTATATAAGATGTCGAGGATGTAAGTTAAGATGATGTATGAGATCTTGGGGAAATGGAATGATATTTATATATATATCATTTTTATGCTTATGGAAATTGAATAAAATTTTATAAGCTACTAAATAATTAGCTTAAGAATAAGAAAAGAATGACACTGGATGAACAAAATCTAAATAAAGAAGGAAAAAGATAAGTGATAAGATGAAGTGACGGGGACGTCACAAAAGCAAGTTATGAAGTATGATGTTTTAAAGAAAGACGATGATGCATGTTTTAAAGAAAATATGTTTGCCTATACCATTTGAAAGAAATATGCATAGTTGCAAACGATATATGAAAGATGTACATGATGCATGCCTTATAATGCTTTACATGACATTATAGAATCAAGTAGGAAAAATGCATATAGAGGCATAGCATGCTCTTTTACATAATTTTCTTACTGAGCGTAAACTCACCCCTTTACGACCATTTTTCCTACAAATTATCTAAAATGAGGCTCGCTCCGATTAGAGGAGTTTGCTTTTGAAAGATTTGAGTGTACCTTCAAAAGATGCTTCCCAGTTAGCATAGAAGGTATGCTTATATGTTTATGTAAAGTAAATTGTAATTCAGTTACGGTACAGTACAAGTAGCATTTATGTATATAAGATATCGAGGATGTAAGTTAAGATGATGTGTAAGATCCTGTGGAATGGAATGATATTTATATATATCATTATTATGCTTATGGAAAGTAAATAAATTCTTATGAGCTATTAGATATTTAGCTTAAGGGTAAGGAATGAATGACACTGATGAACTAAATCAAATTAAGTCGTATAAGATAAGAAGAAAAAGTTAGATGATAAGAAGTAGTAACGGGACGTTACAAATATAATTTTGAAAGATAAAAATAATTTTGATTGTAATAATATAAATTTTTTTCATTATTTTTAAATATCACATTAAAATCATTTTTATTAAAGCTAATGGATAGCATATGTTTAAGTGGTCATTTTTTTTAAGGACATTACTTCCAAATTCAAATTTTGACTAACTTCTTGAAGTGAAACGTGTTTCGGCAAATCAAATTAAAATTATTTTCACCAAATTAAAATCATTTTTATCAAATTAAGATATTTTTTATCTTTATCAACATACCACATAACTATTGATAACTTCTATATTTTACTTTTATCAAGTTAAGATCATTGTGTTAACAAACAAATATTGACGAAGACTTCTCATTAATAAATTAAGTCATCTAAAACTTTTACTTTTATAAAGAACAATTCCACTACGGCGACTTATGTTCGACAATCCTATTGAGATTGTGTAGATAAAATTCAGATAAATGCTCTATTTGGGATCAAAGCTCCGATGAGGTTGTCTCCAAAGATTAAGCATTTAGGCACCTGAGTTAAGTGGTAGGACTATAGAACCCGTTTCTGACATCCTAATTCCAATTTACATAATACAAACTTTAATATTATTTTACTGCTTATTTTCCAATCAGAAAACAGGAGTAAATCTAGGACTATACAAATACTTCATTCATTTTGCAATTAAAAGTTATGAAAAGAAAAAAAAAATCTTCTGGTTCATTGTCGATTGTTATTTTCATTCCAAATGAAAAACAAATTTTCTTACCCCAACAATACGTTCTAATTGTAGCCAATAAACATTCAAATGATTTAAAGACATCATTTTCTTGTAGTATTCGCAATTTTTAGCATTAAAGATTGTGGTTGAGTTGACTCAAGACTTATACGATCAAATTCTACCATCTGCCCAAAAAACAAGTTTAATTAGAGAGGCACTCCATTCCTGTCAATTCAGTTGGTTCTATCAACTATCAAGGCATTTCGTGGTTAGAAATCAATCCATTATTGACTAAAGAAAATAAATGTAAACAGTATATTGTATGTAATATAGAAAATGAGGAATTTGTCACAAACCCACATGTGCCACCTTGATTAATGTCATTTTTGCAATTAATTATAATGCAGAATTAGGCAAGTTTATGAGTTAGGTTAGATCAAAATAGACTTGATTGCTACTTTTAAATGTCAGGCTCAAGAGTAACTCAGTCAAATCTGTTCATTTAGGCTCGATAGTATATAAAATCATTTAAAATATATGCTTTTAAATAATAAAATTAAATAAAAATATTAATTAAATAATTTTGATTCGCAAAGCTAAAAGACTTGTGCTGTTGAACTTAAGCATTTGATTAAATCTCAAGAAAATTATTGGAACCGTTAGATCATAGACGATTAAAAAATTTTGTATTTTTTTTCTCAGCCACAAAAGATAATTTCATTGATGATAAGAATATTACACTTGCAGCTTGAAAAGCTGCAATAACCAAAACCATGGCTCCAAAAAACCATAAGCAAAACACGGAAATGACTAGTACTGAGAAACTAAAATCCAAACCTACAATATAACATTGCTAAGCCTCATCACTCATTCCTAAGTTATTCCACCTCATTGAAACTTTCAGTTCCTTCCATTGTCATCAAGATCTCACCACCTTAGAATCCGACTCCATCACTAGGCTTTGAACCTTATCCAAGTTGATTTAGAGATCATCAAGATAGCTACTTTACTCACAAAATCTCAGCAAAAATAGAGCTTTGGATGCCCAATGGACCAAAAAATTTCAAGAACAAACTGGGTCATCTCTTAAGACACCTCGAAACCAGTCAACCCAGAGGAGCCAAAGCTGAACCGTCAACATTAAAATCAAAGCTGATCGTCTGAACAAGGAACCTCCAAGCAACCCTCTGTACTCAGATTTTCAGTATGTGCGCAAGAGACAAAAGCAATAAGCTAACCACTCTGTTAAACAACTTCTTTTCAGGAAACCAGAAAATAAGCACCTTCACTTCGTTGCATCAAACATTCCACAATGTTAAGCACCAGCCATATCAATCCCCACCACCTATAGACCTCACTCCTTCCTCATAACTAAACTGAAACACAAGAGTAACATCAGATTTATTAACTAAGAAGGAACCATTAATATCCATCATCCATGAACTCTTTAACATAAACTTTCTCCCAATCTAACAACTTTCGTCGAGTTTTAATTTCTAAATCCCCTCATCAATAACAGCAACCATACTTCTCATAAATATTCTTCTCCATAAATCATCCATTTCCACCCTATACTTCCATCATCAATTCCCCAGTAATGCACCTCATGACGTGTTCACCTATGTATATCCATGCTCTCCGTTTCCTTCAATTTTCCGAAATTCTGATGAGAAGGTATCAGTCAGAGATCTTGTCACCGTTATTCCAAAAACATATTTTTTATCCCAAACAGTAAGCAACCCACCTGATCTACCAATAGTAGGACTGAAAACACAAACATAGTTGTCAAATGACCACAACTTGGCAATCATCAGATCATTGAAACACAACACCTTTGTCTCTTGAATTAAAATCATTTCAATTCTCATCAAACTAATAAACTTTTTAATTTAACTCTTTTCAAATCCATTGATAATCCTCTAGCATTCCAGGATGCAATTCTCATAATGCTGAAATTTTGAATACCAAAACACGTCAAAAAGAAAAAAAAAATTCTGCTTCTTTTGGAATGTCCAACCAATCTTTCCTGACAGTATCAAAATTCTCCATTTCCTTCAGTTTCTCCAGAATAATTTTCTTCATCAAACCTTGCCACCAGTCCCAGTCTCTTTTCCAAGCTCCAGATTTCCTCTGCTTCCCTCCTAAGAATATTATTCCTGTTCTGAAAATAACTGTCTGATAATGAAGGATTAGCAATCAGACCACTCCCTCTTGACCCATCAAATGAATTGTACTTCTTCTTATTCTTCGTTTCTCCTTTCTTAGATTTGAAGGCCAAACATATTAGATATTACCTCTTGAAAGTGACTTCATAAACCATTTGAATTAAGCCTCTAATTCAAGTGTTTTAGTTTTGTACTTGTGATGTAAACTATAATTTTGTAATTTAATTAAAATAATGAAGGAAATAAAATATAAAACAAAGAAAAAAAACCCACAGCTTCCGGATTTTAAAAGGAAACCCAATCTTCGCATCAAGGTTAAAAATAAAGCTTTCTTACCAAATAGTGAAGAAATGAGTTAAACTAGATCAAATTAAGAATATTTTCACCAAATTAAAATCATTTTTATCAAGTTAAGATCATTTTTTATCTTTATCAACATACTTTTATATTTGACTTTCATCAAGATCATTGCGTAAACAAACAAATATTGACCAAGGCTTCTCATTAATTAATTAAGTCATCTCAAAAACTGACTTTTGTAAATAACGCTTCCCCCACGGCGACTAATTTTGTTCGACAAACTGCCTTGTGTAGATAAAATCCAGATAAATGCTTCATTTGGAATCAAAGCTCCGATGAGATTGCCTCTAAAGATTAGCTTTTAGGTACCTGAGTTAAGTGTAGTAGGACTATAGAACCAGTTTCTGACATCCTAATTCCAACTTACATAATACAACCCTTAAAATTAGTTTACTACTTATTTTCCCATCAGTAAACTGGAGTAAATCTGGCACTATACAAATACTCTACTCATTTTCCAATTAAAAGTTATAAAAAGAAAAAAATCTTCTGGTTCGTTGTCGATTTTCATTTTCATTCCAAATGAAAAACCAATTTTCTTACCCCCCAACAATACGTTATAATTGTAGCCAATAAACATTCATATGATTTAAAGACATCTTTTTCTTGTAGTATTCGCAACTTGTTGTTTTTAAAGATTGTGATTGAGTTGAATCAAGACTTAAATGATCAAATTCTACATCTACCTTGAAAACAAGTTTAATTAGAGGCAGTCCACACCTGTCAATTTAGTTGGTTCTATCAAGGCATTTCATGGTTAGTAATCAATCAATTATAGACTAAAGAAAATAAATGTAAACAGTATACTGTATGTAATATAGAAAATGAGGAATTTGTCACAAACCCAAATGTGCCACCTTGATTAATGTCATTTTTGCAATTAATTATAATGAAAAATTAGACAATTTTATGAGTTAGGTTAGATCGAAATAGACTTGATTGGTACTTTTAAATAGATCTAACGATCCTAAACATGACATGATTACACTTCGACATGAAAACAATACGAATAAATGACATGAAAGTTACACGAGTTAAAATTAAGTAAAAATAGTATATAAATATGGTAAAAGCAAAAAAAATAAGGTTTTGAGTTTTTAGTGTCGACATGAATTTTGACATATAATTTTTGTATTTTACACAATACGAACATGATTTTACGTAACATGAACACAAATTATAAACACAAATTACTAAGTCTACTTCTAAATGTCAGGTTTAGGAGTAACTCACTCAAATCTGTTCATTTAGGCTCGATAGTATATAAAATCATTTAAAATATATTTTTTAAAATAATAAAATTAAATAAAAATATTAATTAAATAATTCTGATTTAAGCAAAGCTTAAAGACTCTCGCTGTTAAACTTGAAGCATTTGATTAGACACCAAGAAAATTATTGGAACCGTTAGATCATAGGTGGTGAAAAAATTTTGTATGTTAAATGTTAGATATATTATCTTCTACATTCAAATTTTGTTAAGTCTTAAAATGAAAACAAGGCGGATCACCACTGAAATAGATTAATAGGCTGAATTGAACTCAAAATTAAAGAATAAATCAATACAACATGCAACAAAGTATGTTTTTTTTACATATAATTAAATCTGTCAATTTTGTTTAGAAAGTTTTTCTTTTTATTTTCTCTAGTGTAGCCACCTGATTCAAATATTGATTTAAACATTGTGTTTCAAAATTCAAACTCTGATGCCCTCTAAGTATCCTTTTTCTGCTAGATTAGATAAGCTCACGTTAAAACGCATGTGGAAGGTTCTTGAACGCAAAATAAAAGATTAAATTAATAGCCTTTTACCCTATAATTAAATCTGCTAATTTTGTTTGGAAAGTTTTTTATTTTTATTTTTTTTTAGTATATCCACCTACTTCAAACATTTATTTAAGCATTGAAGCGCATTCCAAAATTAAAACTCCATCCTTTGGCTTTTTTTTTTTTTCAGTAGATCACACTAAAACACATGGAAGGTGCACACATCCAACCCCAAAAAGTTATTAACAATTAATATCGTTTTTAAGTTAAAAAGCTTTAATTAAAATTTTGTAAAAAGAACGGGTACAAATTCATTTTTAACTCAAAAATATCGATTTGAGTAAAAAACTTTCTATTTTATATTTGAAGTGGGGATTGGTGTTATTTGAAGCTCAAAAATAAGAAAATGACTTATAAGTGTTAGGATTTAAATACCGAACTTGTTAGATATCACCTCTTAATAATGATCGTACAAACCATTTGAACTAAATCCTAAATTTAATAGATTCAGTTTTGTAATTGTGAGCTAAACTATAATTTTGCAATTTAATTACAATAAAATATAAAACAAAAAAAAAACACAGCTTTTGGACTTTGAAAAGAAAGCCCAATTAGCCCATCAAGGATAAAAATAAAGCTTTCATTAACTTAGCCCAAATAGTGAAGAAGAAATGGGCTAAATTTGATAAACAATTCAATACTAATTCCATAATTTTCTTTAGCAGTGAAGGACTCGTCCTGACTTCAAAGTAAATCGCCATCCGAAATATCAATAATTCCTTCCGGCGCTGACCTTTTCATCTAACCCATCATAGTCGTTGTCTCATTAAAAATTTCATTAATTATTTTATTTATTGAAAGTTTCTACAAAGAGAGCTTCATAATTATAAATGTCACATGTTATAGAAACAATTCTAATACAAACTTTAATTACATCATGCAACAATCCTAATATCCACAACTATTCATCACATATACATCATAATAGGCAAGCCTACTATCTACCACATATTTGCACATTGTAATACATCTAAGAGAGACAACATTAGTTCATCTATCCAATCTTCATCCCATCCTATAGCATTGTACAAGAAAAACCTGAAATCATCATTAAGTTCAAAAGAATAATCATATACTAAAAATTACAAAAATTGCCTTGGGAGTTGAGACGGTGTTTCAAGCTTATGTCTATTCCAGATAACCCCGAAATACCTACCTCAACTCTTTACTCAATCTGTAAAGAAGTTTAAAAATAATTTAGTGAATGAGGGCTCAATAAATTACTTATATAAGTGCAGAAATAGGATTATATTATCCTAAATGCAATGCACGCAGTCTGCAAGTTTAAACTTTAATGCTCGTTCTGTATACATATCATGTCATACCATATCACTCCATAATATCATTTAACCAAATATCACTCATTTAACCCAATATCAATCTAATACGGCATGCGCATGCTATTTTCAAAGTTTTTATGTAGTCTCAAATTGTGTGGCTTTCAATATAAAATCACGTGCAAAAGAGTCTTGTTCAAATCATGTCAAGCATGGTATACAATCATGTATAAAAACATGCATAGCCTAAAATCATTTCATATGGGCAGTTCGAAATATGCACAATCTCATACACATCACTTATATTGGAAAAGTGTTCACAGTTCAAATTTCAATTCAGAAGTACATGCTCATTCAAAAATTTCAAAATAATACTCGGACTATTGTCTAGAGTTCGTGTTAGCTTTAACTTGACAAGTATTTTGAAAATGACAAAACTCAAGCAAGCTTAGAAATAATTTTTATACAAGTAAATTTGCTTTGAATGAACTCAATGATTGAAACTATTTTAACAAAGTCTTGGATTGCGATTTAAATTGAAAGAGTCAGTAATACTCTTAGAAAAGTGTTAGAAGATTTTGAACTAACTTAAAATCACAAAAGCCTTGAACTTTGCAGTCAACTAAGTGCAGGAAGGTGTACTGGACAAAAAGGGATCGATCCCTACTGTAGAGGGATCGATCCCAAGGTGGCAGAAGGCTCTTGAATCATCCGGGAGAAAGTTGCAAAGCATTCTGGAGAAAAGGGATCGATCCCTACTGTAGCAGGATCGATCCCTTTGCCCGAGACCTGACAATAGCGGCTAGTTTCTGAGGTTTTCAATGGGAGGAATTGCATTAAATGCTTCACCAACTGTTCTATCCGTTTGGTGGGTTATAAATAGTGACATTTATGAAGTTTGGAGGTAGAACAAGCATTCCAAAGTATTCAAGCTTCAAGAGAGAAACTGAAATCTGAAACTCTTTATTGTAACTCCATTTTGTGAGATTGTTTTCTGTGTTCTTCACTCATTCACTGAAAAATCATATATTCAAAAGGGTGAGCTATCCTTGTAAGGTATGATATTGTAGAGTGTGGGAATACTACAAGGGTAGAGGATTAGAAGGAGATTTCTAAAGTCTCAAGAGAAATTGTAAGAGGTCTTGCCACACCTTCAAGTGGTTTGTAAGCATTCTCAAGGAAGAGGTGAATCAAAACCTTGACAAGGAGTTCAAAGAGAGAGGACGTAGGCAAGAGATTGGCCGAACCTCTATAAAACTTGTGTTTGCTTCTCTTTCCCTTACTCTTATTTACTGCATTTATTTCATTGTTGTTTATTTGACTTTGATTGTGCATTAAGAGTTAGAAAAGTTAGAAATAACTAGAAAAACCGATTCACCCCCCCTCTCGGTAGAGCTAACAATTGGTATCAGAGCTTGGGCTCGAGAGTGACTTAGATTAACATCTATCGGGTATAAATGATCACTAATAGCTCAAACTAGTTTGTCTACACCCTTGGTAGGAGAGGGACACTCTACGGTTAGACCTCCACTCTTTAATGGTGAAAACTATGCTTATTGGAAGACTAGAATGATGCTATTTATTCAAGCTAATGATTATGAAGTATGGAGAGTTATTGTTAAAGGTCCCCTTATCCCTATTAAGAAAGTAGATGGGACGGATGTACCTAAGAAAGAAGATGAATGGGATACTAATGATATTAGGATGGCTCAACTTAATGCTAAAGCAATGCACACACTCTTTTGTGCATTAGAACCAAATGAGTATAATCGAGTGTCACAATGTGAGAATGCTAAACAAGTTTGGGATAAACTAGCTATCACACATGAGGGAACCACACAAGTCAAAGAAACCAAAGTAGGCATGCTCACACAAGACTATGAACTATTTAGAATGAAGAATGATGAGTCAATTAGTGACATGTTTACTAGGTTTACGGACATAATAAATGGTCTTAAAGCTTTAGGGAAGACGTACTCAAATGTAGAGATGGTGAAAAAGATTCTCAATAGCTTACCCAAATCATGGGAAGCTAAAGTCACTGCTATTGAGGAATCCAAGGACCCTCATACACTATCATTAGATGAACTTATGGGATCCTTGCTCACTTATGAGATGAAAATTAAGAGAAACCAAGATCCCCCAAAGAAAGTTGGAGTAGCACTAAAATCCACCACAAGTGAGGAATCAAAAGATGATCATGATGTAAGTGGTGATGAAGAAGATTTAGAAATGGCCATGTTCGCCAAGAGGTTCAATAAATTCATGAGGATGAGAGCTAGTGGAAACTCTAGGAGACCCCCTAAGAGAGAGTTAAATAAAGGTGAAACTAGTAGGAAAGACAAGGACCAAATTATATGTTATGAATGCAAAAAACCTGGCCATATTAAATTTGATTGTCCTTTGTATAGGAAGCAAAATGAAAAGAAAAAAAAGAAGAAAGCAATGGTGGCTACTTGGAGTGATAGTGACTCCTCCGATGAAGAGAATGTGGAAGATGAAGTAGCTAACCTTTGCTTCATGGCTTTTGAAGATGAGAAGGTAACTTCTAACTTGCTAGATACTCATGAGTACACTTTTGATGAATTACAAGATGCATTTGATGAATTGGCCAATGAATTTGAATGCATGAACTTGAAATATAAGAAAATGATCTCTAAGTTGAAAAAGGAAAATGAAATGCTTGTGAATGTTAAGTTAGAATGTGAGAAGAAATTAGAAAATGCTAATCTAGAAATTGAAGAATTAAATAAGAAGAACACTAATTTGCATAACTCCTTTTCTAGATTTTACATGGGTCAACAAAAACTTGATCAAATACTAGAAACTCAAAGAGCATTCTTTGATAGAGAAGGGTTAGGCTATAATGCATCTAACAAAGAGACTCATCTTAAAAACTTCCTAGTTAAAGATAGAAAATTTGTTTTGTGCCCATTATATAACAAACTAGGACATTCTTCACAAGCATGCACCTCTAGGAAGACCATAATTAGAGGAAAAATGGCTATCAAGATTTGGGTGCCTAAACATGTTTTGAATTCAAATGATGAGTCTTTAAAGTTGAAATGGATCCCTAAAGGATCAAAAATTATTGATACTAACTCTCAAGGACCCAAGAAAATTTGGGGACCCAAGAAAATTTGGGTACCTAAGATGAAAGCTTGATGTGTTTGTAGGAGGAGGAGTATTGCTACAAGGCTAAGTCCAAGGAGCATTGGTACCTTGATAGTGGATGCTTTAGACACATGACGGGAGACAAGAGCCAATTCAAGTACTTAAAGCATAAAAGTGGTGGAGAGGTCACGTTTGGAGACAACTCCAAAGGACAAATTGAAGGAATTGGCTCCATTGGTAACTCTTCCTCAACCATTGAAAATGTTTTGTATGTTAGAGGATTGAAACATAACTTACTTAGTATTAGTCGATTGTGTGATAAGGGATTTAAAGTTATGTTTAATGATTTGTGTTGCAATGTTGTTAATGCCAAATCTAATCAAATTGTGTTTATTGGACATAGACAAGGAAATATTTATATTGTGGATTTAAATGAACTTAATAGCAAAAATGTATGCTTTATGGCTACTAGAGAAGATGAACCTTGGTTATGGCATAGAAGACTAGGCCATGCTAGTATGCATGTTTTGTCTAAGTTAGCCAAAAGAGACTTAGTAGTAGGATTGCCTAAGCTTCAATTTGAAAATGACAAAGTTTGTGAGGCATGTATAAGAGGAAAACACAAAAGAATTTCATTTAAACCTAAGAAGTGTGTCACTACCTCTAGATCACTTCAACTTTTTCACTTAGATCTTTTTGGACCAACTAGGACAACTAGCTTAGGAGGTAAACACTATGGACTTGTGATAGTTGATGATTACATTAGGTTTACTTGGGTGTTCTTTTTAAGTGTTAAAAATGAGGCCTTAGAAAAATTCACTGTTTTCTCAAAACTTGTTCAAAATGAAAAAGGTTACTCCATTTCAAGTATTAGAAGTGATCATGGAAAAGAATTTGAAAATCTTGGTTTTGATATATTTTGCAATGAAAATGGTATTAGCCACAATTTTTCAGCTCCTAGAACTCCTCAACAAAATGGGGTAGTTGAAAGGAGAAATAGAACCTTAGAAGAAATGGCTAGAACCATGCTTTGTGAAAATAACTTACCTAAATATTTTTGGGCTGAAGCAGTAAACACTTCTTGCTATGTTATAAATAGAGCTATGGTAAGGCCTATTTTAAAGAAAACCCCCTATGAACTTTATAAAGGAAAAAGACCTAACATAAGTTATTTTCACCCATTTGGATGTAAATGTTTTGTTTTGAACAATGGTAAAGATAATTTAGGAAAATTTGATGCTAAAAGTGATGAAGGTATTTTTCTTAGCTATTCTCTAAATTCTAAGGCCTATAGAGTTTTCAATAAAAGAACACTTGTAGTAGAAGAATCAATACATGTAATCTTTGATGAATCAAATATCACTAGTAGAACCAATCTTGATGATGAAGTAGAGATCTTTGATGAACCTATAGTTGATCCATCTCAAGATAAGAATGTTAGAGAACAATTGGAAGATCTTGCTATCAACAAAAATGAGGAGTCAATGGAACAAGACATAATTGAGAAGGAATCTAGGTGTCCTAGAGAACTTGGATATGTGAAAGATAATGATATTGTTGGAGATCCTACCATAGGAGTTAGGACTAGGTCAACCTATAGAAACATATGTCAACATGTAGCCTTTGTGTCACAATTTGAGCCAAAGAAAGTGGATGAGGCTTTGAATGATGAAAATTGGATTATGGCCATGCAAGAAGAATTAAATCAATTTGAAAGAAGCAAAGTGTGGACATTAGTAGAAAGACCTAAAGATTATCCTATCATTGGAACCAAATGGATATTCAAGAATAAGATGGATGAAAATAGCATTATTGTTAGAAATAAGGCTAGGTTAGTGGCTCAAGGCTATAGACAAGAAGAAGGGATTGACTATGATGAAACCTATGCTCCGGTAGCTAGATTAGAAGCCATTAGGATGCTACTTGCATTTGCATGTTATAAGGATTTTAAGTTATATCAAATGGATGTAAACAGTGCTTTTCTAAATGGTTATATAAATGAAGAGGTTTATGTTGAGCAACCTCTCGGTTTTGAAAATCCAAAATTTCCTAACCATGTTTTCAAACTTTCAAAAGCCTTATATGGATTAAAACAAGCTCCTGGAGCTTGGTATGAAAGACTTTCAAAGTTTTTAATCGAAAAGGGTTTTACAAGAGGAAAGGTAGACACAACTTTGTTTATACAATCTAAGGGCCATGACTTATTAGTAGTTCAAATTTATGTAGATGATATCATTTTTGGTTCTACAAATGAGTCATTGTGCAAAAATTTTTCAAAGCTAATGCAAGGTGAATTTGAAATGAGTATGATGGGAGAATTAACCTTCTTTCTAGGACTTCAAGTTAAACAATGCAAAGAAGGCATTTTCATAAATCAAGCTAAGTACACTAAAGATTTGTTCAAAAGATTTGGAATGGATGAATCTAAACCTTTCTCTACACCTATGAGCATAAATATTAAGCTTGATAAGGATGAAGGAGGAAAATGTATAGACACTAAACTATATAGGTCTATGATTGGCTCATTGCTATATTTAACTGCTAGTAGACCCGATATAATGTTTAGTTATGCTTGTGTGCTAGATTTCAGTCATCCCCTAGAGAATCACACCTACAAGCAGTAAAAAGAATCCTTAGATACCTCAAAGACACTTCTTCCTTAGGACTTTGGTATCCTAAAGATTCTACACTTGACCTCCATGCCTATTCCGATGCGGATTTTGGTGGATGCAAAGTGGATAGGAAAAGCACATCGAGAACATGCCAATTCTTAGGAAGTAGGCTCATTTCATGGTTTTCTAAGAAACAAAATAGCGTAGCTCAATCCACAACCGAGGCTGAATATATAGCTTCCGGCAGTTGCTGTGCTCAAGTGTTATGGATTAAGCAACAAATGAGAGACTATGGAATAGAAATGAACCAAGTTCCCATTAAGTGTGACAACACTAGTGCTATCAATCTTACAAAAAATCCCATTCAACACTCTAGAACCAAGCACATTGAGATTAGACATCATTTTATACGAGATCATGTGCAAAAAGGGGACATTATTCTAGAGTATGTAGATACATTGCACCAATTAGCTGATATTTTCACCAAACCCTTGGACAAGGAGAGATTTTGCACTCTTAGAGGTGAATTAGGTATTATGAATGCTCCTTGAATTGATTTGATGTTAAATGAATGGCTTAAGTTGGTTTGTGATGATTGCAAGACAGCATTTTGAAGAATATAATTACACTTGCAATTCATGACCTTAACTTACTAAGTTACTGTTCATGTTCATAGCTCCTTAAGATTAAAATGTTGAATTTTGTGTGTTCTGCTCATGTTAAACTTCATTCATTAGCCAAAACACATTTCTAATGTTAAGACACTATCACAGCCATGTTCACCTACTATTTCTGCATACTTATGCAAGGTTCTGCATTTTTTCTGCAGTATTCTGCACTGTTTCTGCAGTTTTCAAACTCATTTCATGCATCTCAGGTGCAAAAATCAGTTTTTGATTTTCACATGGTAAAAATGCATAAGTTTCACTGTTTTCAAATCATTTTTGTGCATCATAAATGAGCCATGTGACTGCGGAGACAATTCCTCTCAAATAGGATTGATTTCCAAGTCTGTCTGGCCAACATTCTGGGTGATGGGAAGCATTCTGCTTAAAAGGGATCGATCCCTCTACAATAGGGGATCGATCCCCTAGTGCCAGAATAGCTTTCTGGACTTTGGGAAGCAATCTGCCTAAAAGGGATCGATCCCTCTACAGTAGGGGATCGATCCCCTCATGGCATATTTGCCTCCAAGGTGTTTTTTAACCGTCGGCCTCTTCTCCTCTTTTCAACTATTCATCTTCCTCTTCCTTTCCAAACGCCATTCACCATTTTCTCTCATTCCAACTTCTCTATCTCACTCATTTCTACACCAAATCACTCCATTCTTTCACCAATCTTTCTCATTTTCTTCTCTTTTTCATTTCCCCTCCTCATTTCCTGACAAAATCTCTTCCTTTCTTTTTTTTTCCTTTCTCTTCCACACCATGGTTACTATTCACCCAACATTTCAATTGTAAGTTTTTCTAACATTTTTCATTAAATTTTCTTGCATTTCTAGTTTCTTTTATCATGTCTTGCCTACCCATGTGCATATATTGCATCAATTTCTTCTTCATCTAGGTTTTCAATTCCTTTGGCACTTGTATTTTTCTCAAGTTTATACTTAGACTATCTGTCATTTTTCATTCTAATTTCCTTGTTATAATTGTTAAATGCATCTTGGGTTGTGGCTCTCTGATGCTGGTTAGATCACATCTCTCCCACACACTCATCCATAGTTCCTCAAACTTGTGCACACCACCTGTTTGATAAAAGTCCTCAACGAAATTTCCTATCTTTTTCCTTCTCCATATGGCTCCTAAGATTAAGCACACTGCTCCAAAACACAAAACCCGTGCTTCCTCTTCCTCATCCTCCACACCAACCGCCTTTAATCGCTGCTTTCGCCATGCTCATGAGAAAACCAAATTTCTAACCGAATTTGCCAATATGCCCATTAAGCATTGGCGTCCTATTGATTTCGACTTCCTCGAGTCAATTCATTTTCCTTACCTCGCCAAGTTCAATGAATGGGGTTGGACCTAATTCCTCAAAATCAATACTCCGGTCCCAGCGAACATCATTCGTGCCTTCTTTTCCAATGCCGACATCATCTATGATCCAAATGATGAATGTAAGGTTGTCGGGATTAGGTCTTATGTCATGGGCAAAAATATTGAACTGACCAAGCAATCCCTCTCCTTTGCCTTTAGACTTCCTGAAGACGGTGATATCTATGAAAATATCGATGTACCCTTGGCATTTCCTGTTACCGATAATCGTGCAAGTGACCTTCCTATCTTCGCACATCTCCTCCATATCATCATTTCATGGAATCTCTGCCCTCTTGGCACCCGATATTCTCACCTTCGCAAACTTGATCGTTTTTGGCTCCATCATATTCATGAACCCGATGGCGAACGACCAGACCTCCTACACTTTATCCTCCATGACTGGGTGAAGATTGTTCGTGGCAAGGTCCAATCCATTGTCTTCCCTCAGCCTCTCACCTTTTACTTACTTCGTGAAGGCGTTGATTGCTCATGTGAGGTCGTTACGCTTTCGGCTGCGAACACCACCATCAATCTCACCACCCTCCATAACTTGGGATGGTATCTTCAGCAAGTGGGTGACACCTTCGAATGGGTCAAAGGTCATGGTCAGCTTGCGTCTCCCGAACATGCTCCAGCACCAGACGGCGAAGAAGGAGCGAATGCAGCCGACGCACCTGCAGCAACCACATCTTCTGCACCTTCCGGCTCCTCGTCAGCCTCTCTTGACCAGATCATGCATATGCTTCAAAACTTTCAGCATGACGTGGGTGAGCGACTTGATCACATCGAGGCCACCCAAGCTGCCTTGTTCGATGAAATTCAGGATGTTCGCATGCAACACGAAGACTTCGTTGAGCAATATCACAAGACCTTTCCAAGGCGTTGATCATCCTTGTTGTGACATGTGTCCTGCTTTCTAGTTGTTTTATGTTCATGCCTATGTTCATGACTTTGCTAGTTATGCTTTCTAGTTGTTTTATGTTAATGACTATGTCTATGACTATGTTAATGACTTTGCTAGCTATGCCTTCTAGTTGTTTTATGTTAATGACTATGTCTATGACTATGTTAATGACTTTGCTAGCTATGCCTTCTAGTTGTTTTATATGTTAATGACTATGTCATGTTCTGACATTAATTGTGCTTTAGTGACATTGAGTTGATCTTTATTTCTCTTTATTTCCTTCCCCATACTAGTGTTTATTTGGTTTTTATTGCTTTAACTTGATTTCTATCCCTAACCACTTCTCTCCATGCTTTCTATTCTTTTGCTATGACAAAAAGGGGGAGAAATGATGTGGTAAATATTAATTGAGGAGGAGCAAATATTGAGGGGGAGTAATATTTTTCAAAAATCAAGTAACCTCAATATATTAATTGAGGGGGAGCAAATATTGAGGGGGAGTAATATTTTTCAAAAATCAAGTAACCTCTATTTTCAAACACATAAGCAAATTTACCTTAAGTTTTGTCATATCAAAAAGGAGGAGATTGTTAGCTTTAACTTGACAAGTATTTTGAAAATGACAAAACTCAAGCAAGCTTAGAAATAATTTTTATACAAGTAAATTTGCTTTGAATGAACTCAATGATTGAAACTATTTTAACAAAGTCTTGGATTGCGATTTAAATTGAAAGAGTCAGTAATACTCTTAGAAAAGTGTTAGAAGATTTTGAACTAACTTAAAATCACAAAAGCCTTGAACTTTGCAGTCAACTAAGTGCAGGAAGGTGTACTGGACAAAAAGGGATCGATCCCTACTGTAGAAGGATCGATCCCAAGGTGGCAGAAGGCTCTTGAATCATCCGGGAGAAAGTTGCAAAGCATTCTGGAGAAAAGGGATCGATCCCCACTGTAGCAGGATCGATCCCTTTGCCCGAGACCTGACAGTAACGGCTAGTTTCTGAGGTTTTCAACGGGAGGAATTGCATTAAATGCTTCACCAACTGTTCTATCCGCTTGGTGGGTTATAAATAGTGACATTTATGAAGTTTGGAGGTAGAACAAGCATTCCAAAGTATTCAAGCTTCAAGAGAGAAACTGAAATCTGAAACTCTTTATTGTAACTCCATTTTGTGAGATTGTTTTCTGTGTTCTTCACCCATTCACTGAAAAATCATATATTCAAAGGGGTGAGCTATCCTTGTAAGGTCTGATATTGTAGAGTGTGGGAATACTACAAGGGTAGAGGATTAGAAGGAGATTTCTAAAGTCTCAAGAGAAATTGTAAGAGGTCTTGCCACACCTTCAAGTGGTTTGTAAGCATTCTCAAGGAAGAGGTGAATCAAAACCTTGACAAGGAGTTCAAGGAGAGAGGACGTAGGCAAGAGATTGGCCGAACCTCTATAAAACTTGTGTTTGCTTCTCTTTCCCTTACTCTTATTTATTGCATTTATTTCATTGTTGTTTATTTGACTTTGATTGTGCATTAAGAGTTAGAAAAGTTAGAAATAACTAGAAAAACCGATTCACCCCCCCTCTCGGTAGAGCCAACAGTTCGAAATCTAAGGTTCAAAACAATACTCGAACTATTGTCTAGAGTTTGAAATCAAAGTTTCAAAAAAAATACTCGAACTATTGTCTGAAGTTCGAAATTTATGATACAGCACGGCTTAAGACACAAATCCAAAACTGATAGTAAATTATACTTGATCACATTCTAATAATAAGGCTTTAGTATCACTCAAGCCTTTCACATTCTAATAACAAGGCCTTCGTGCTGCTCAAATACAATTCAAATAAATTTATATTCAAAATTGAATTCAGAAAAAGTTATGGTCTAATCATATCAAACTCATCAATAAAGCCTTATCTAATCACACTACAGCTGATTAGTGTGTCGAACATTCATGAACTAAGGAGCTATCTATAGCCATAGATTCGAAACCCCAATTGCATTGATTAGGTGCAATTGAGACTTGTCTATGATAATTGTCAGACAAATGTCTATAATACTTTATTGACTTAAAGTATTAGCCATAATCTAAAATCTAAAATTCAAAAGTTTTGAAATTCTAAATTTTCAAACAGTTCACATATACTAAAATTCGAAAGTTTCGAAAATCAAAAAAGCTAAATTGTGCTTTGCTTTAAAGCCAATTTATGCACATGCATTATGTCACATGCTTTTCTTTTCCAAAAGCCGAAAATGATTCGAAGTTTCAACATATGCATGTTCATAACAATGCTTAGTTTCCAGATGCTCAAAATATGAGATACATGCTTTTAGCTTATGCATAAATATCAATTCCAAAATGCAATGTCAAGAACACCAAGTCTCACCACAATTCAAAGCTATCTTTTGAACATCCCAATGATTCAATCATTATCAGATCGTTTCCTTATCCCATTTTCACATGCACAACATCGCTACTATGCCCTCGTTAGCCAATAAGTTCATACAATAAATGAATGAATATATATAAATACCATCACACAAGTATATGTATATATATATATATATATCAAGTTCACAAGGTTCCATACGTATACCTTCTCTTTCTCTTTATCTAACAAATCATTTATCAATTTCTTAAGTCACTATAAAATACTTAGATTATTTCGTAAGACATCAAAGTCTCATATACCACATAGGTTATCATGTCATTGCAAAATCATTGCACAATCACAATATCATATAGACCATCATGCCTTTACTAATATCGTTTAGATTCCACAATTTCACTTATGTTATTGTACTTTTGTAGTATCGCTATAAGACCACAATTCATTTTATCGTTCAAACCTTTAATTTTTAAACTTGTTCAATCGTGTAAATCAGATCAGTACTTCCAAACAATACATTGAAATCGTTTCTAACCTATCATTCATTCTAAAAAAACCATAATTATTTCTACAACAGTTACTTTCCAAATCAATCCTTTATAAAAATTTTGGCTGCATAACATTTCTATAATTGAAACCTCCTGCATGTAAAACCCAACAAAAATCTCAATCCATCTCAAAGTAGTTCAATTCATAAAATTCACAGCAATATATTTCTTTAAAACCTCAATCAATTCACCACTTAAAATCCACAATCAATGCATTCATTTAAATACACCATTTGGCTCATTAATTGAAATCCAAAATTAGTCCGTTACTTTAAATAGTTATTAATCAAAACAATTCATGTAATATAAATAAACCTAGTTATAAATAAAAATTCAGTCTTCATTGCCAAAACCAAGCCTAAATGGTCTGGTCATGATACCATCCTAGATTCTTCTCATATAAGTTCCTTACTTTGATATAAAATGACATGTCGAGGCTATAATATTACCATATACTTTGTCACAAGCCTTAAACATCAACTAGAGAATCCATATCATAATCCTAATATTTTTCACACGTAATTACTTTACCAAATAATCACAATAAACTGACAATTTTTTAATCTCGAATATCTATCAATTATTTAATTCCTGAACATACCCATAACCATATCAACTCAATACCATCATTACTTACCTATTTCTATTGTTACGGAATCAATTTCCCATTTTCGCCCACTTACATTAAGCGTCAAATAGTTAAATTATTAATTTGACAATTCATTTTTCAACCATGACATACACAGTGATATCACTATTAACTTCATGTGACCTGCACAATATAGTACTACTAAAGATTTATACAAGAATCTTACTTGGCGTCAAAGCTTTGGCGGTTTGATGATCTCTAAGCTTCGTTGAACACCAAGATATGCTTTTCACACTTTCACTACATGTTCAAACAGTACACAAATGCTCCAAATTAATTTAATAAATTTTGTAAAATTTTTTTGTAATAACCTACTAAACTTGCTAATTTATCTTACCCCTTCCAAGCTTGAAAAACTAGGAAAATACGCAAACTTTTTTTCTTTCTCTCTGTCGTAACGGCTTCGCGCTCGACGATTTTGAAAACATTTAAAGAACAAAAGGGAGTCGCCACCAATCTTTTTTGACTAGGTGTGATTGACCACCTAAAATATTTATCTTTTTAACAAAATTTCAAAATTAATTAAGTTTTATTAAAAAGACAATTTTGGTCTGCGAAAACAAAAATCGGGCTTGGGAGTACGATTACGCGTGGGGAAGGATTAGCACCCCCACGACGCCCGTTAAAAAACAGTACCATAATAATCATGTGTTATCCTTTAATTTTAATGAAATGGTTTTAATTTAATATTCAAAATTAATTCCTTTTTATTCCATTTTTGAAGCATTTTATTATTTATCAAAATTATCTTTTCATTTTTAAAAAAAAAAGGTTAGATTTTGTTTATCGAAAGTGAGTGTGAACCCTTTTGTATTGAATAATTAAATCGAATACTCCAATACTTTTGGCAGCATTCGGAATTGTTAGCTTTAAATTGCCATATATATTTTGAAATGACAAAAACTTAAGTAAGCTTTAATGTTTTAATTCATATTGTAAATTTGCCTTATCACACATGATTTTCTCAATACATTTCAAGTGTTTATGTCAAACATTAAGACCATGATTTAATGATGCATACTCTTATTGGTCTTAATACTTTATAAATGTTTTGAATATTTTAGAAAAACACTTGATGAATGTTTAGACCATGTTTTTATCTGAGAAAGTCAAGAAAAACTCCCTTAAAGCTTATAAATGTTTTGGGTTGAATTAGGATCAAAGGTCATATCATTTCTAACCCAAAAGTGCAGGAAAAATGCCCTCTGGAAGAAAATGATCGATCCCTACTGTAGCAGGATCGATCCCTTTTTGGCAGAAAGTCTTCCCAAGGTCCCTGAAGCCCAGAATCAAGATTCTGGACAAAAGGGATCGATCCCCACTGTAGCAAGATCGATCCCTTTGCACCAGAAAGCCCCCAACGGCTAGTTTCTGTGAGACATAACGGCTAGTTTCTGTTTTGGCTCCAACCAACGTCCACAAACCATCCAAGGGACTATAAATAGAGGCTTAGAAGCTAAAGGAAGGAAGAGGATCAACTAAGCAACATCTTTCATCATCTTATTCATCTTCCTTAAAGCCTCAACATCAATTCAAGAGATAAAGAGTCTTCATCTCCTATCATTCATCTATTTCTTGTATTGCTTAGCACAAACTTTGTATAGGCTTTTCATTGTGCTTAATTTCTGTAATCATTTGCCTACCTAGAGGCTTCTCTTGATTATATTATTTGTAACCCACCATTCCTTGTAAAAGGGGAGGTTTCTATTAAGCCTTGAAAAAGAGGGAGGTTACTCTTTAGCCTAAGAAAAAGAGAGAGGTTTCTCTTGAGCCTAGAAAAAGAGGGAGGTTACTCTTGAGCCTTGAAAAGAGGGATTGTAATAACAAATTCAAGATAGTGGATTTGGAGAAAATCCTTGGGAGCGTCTCAAGGTAGAGGACGTAGGCAAGGTTGCCGAACCTCTATAAATCGATTGTGTAAATCTCTCTTTCCTTACTCTCTTTAATTACTTGCAATTATATTGTGTTTATTGCATTGAACTTGGATTGCATGCTTGCCTAGCCTAGAGAACTTAGAAATTATTAATATAGGCTAGAGAATTTAGAAGAATCGCAAAACGAGCTTATAGTTAGTTAAAAATCGATTCACCCCCCCTCTCGGTATTGCTTATAAGAGCCAACAATTGGTATCAGAGCTTGGGCTTGAGATTGATTTAGACTAACCTCTACCGAGCAAAACGATCATAAATGGCTTTAGGTGATGATTTTGAGACTAGCTCACAAACTTTAGAAGAATATTCATTTGATGAGCTTCAAGATGCATTTAATGAGCTAAGTGATGAATATAAATCAATGCATGCAAAATATAACAAAAAGTTAAATAAATTTAGAAAAGAGAATGAAATTTTGATGAATACTAATGTTGAGTTGGAGGAGAAAATAAAAGATCTAGGCTCAAAGAATGATGAACTCACCAAGGTGAAATTAGAGCTAGAAAAGAAATTAGAAGACATTAAAGATAAATTGGCAAATCCTAGCTCTTTGACTATTGAGGATGAAAAGGAGAAACCTAGCTCTAGTGAATGCAATAACCATTCTTATGATGATTTACAAAATGCTTTTGATGAGCTAGCTAGTGAATTTGAATGCATGAATTCAAAATACAAGAAAATGATTACAAAACTAGAAATGGAAAATGATGAGTTATTGAATGCCAAGCTTGATTTTGAAAAGAAATTAGAAGAAGCAAATCTAGAAATTAATGAAGTAAATAAAAAGAACTTAAATTTGCATAATTCATTTTCTAGATTCTACATGGGTCAACAAAAGCTAGATCATATGTTAAAGACCCAAAGAGCTTTCTTTGACAAAGATGGGTTAGGCTATAACGAAAAACAAAAAGAAACTCATCTTAGGAATTTCTTAGTAAGCAAAAATTCTATGCATGATACATCTCTCACATGCTCACTATGCAATAGGATAGGACACTCTTCACAAGCATGCACATATAGAAAAACCACATTTAGAGGAAGAGTAGTTAGAAAAATATGGGTGCCAAAGCATGCTATGAATAATGATGAATTATGCTTGAAATGGATCCCAAAAGGATCAACAATTATTTGCACTAACTCTCATGGACCCAAGAAAATTTGGGTATTAAAACATGCTTAAACTTGTTTGTTGTAGGAGTGTTAGAGCATGGAGTTACAAAGAAACAATGGGGATTGAATGCTCTACACACCTCTTGGAGATTGCTTGTGCCAATGAGAAAGAGGAAGAGCTTAAGAACCCATCCTTGGCAAGGTCACAACAATTCTTCAAAAAATGGCACAAGGTGGATCCAACACATCAAGGCAAAGCACTCTCAAGCAAAGGAGTTTTGTAAGCTTAAATCCTATCTCCTCAAAACTCATTTTTGTTAAAATTATTTATATGTTTTATTGAGGCACTTGGTTGATGATTCTTGATGCATTGTGAGTTGAATGATTGAACAAAAAGGCATGACAAAGATTTTTGATTGTTTGATTATAGTACTTGATGCATTGAATGAAAAGCATGATTTGTGATTTTGAAATGATTATTGGATTTCTGCAATTTGAGCAAGTTTGATATGTTTAGATAATATATTTAGTTGCTCAAAAATTGTCAAATATGTCATATATGCAAAATACCATGTCATGTACATTAATGAAGAACTTGTATGTTGGAAATTATGGCATAATGTTCACAAGTATGATGATTTGATGATATATGTGCTTAAAACCTATGTGAACAAGTGTGTTTTGACATATTTGTGGTCTCCAATGCTTTGGTTTGGTGAAAATATGCATAATGCTTAAAATGACCCCCTTTGAGACCAAAAACGCATATATTAGTGAAAATCCTTCCAAAATTGCAAAATCTTTTGTAAAATGGTTTTTCATTCATGCTTTTCATTCATACAAGTCCAAAATCATGTTTTACAAATGTTTAAACTCTTACTTGGACTTAAATTACTCAAAAACGGAGTTTTGGTACCTCACAAGTTCAATTTTCTGTCAAAACAACTGCAGAATCTGCAGGAAACATATGAGGGATCGATCCCCCTCCTAAAGGGATTGATCCCCTCAGGCCAGAAAAGGCTCTCCTGCATGTTTTCAACCGAAATTGAGAAGAACTTTTCATTGTTTTGATATTTTCTCTCTTCTCAACTTAAAATTCATTGTTTTAACTTCTTTTTGATGATCTTTAATATATGAAAACACATTTTTCATTGATATCATGCCTCAACTTCATCAATTAATATCATTTCCAACAATTAATATCACTTTCAACAATCAATATCATTTTTCTTGAACTCACAAGTGCAAAATCATTTTTCTTGTTGAAAACATTCATGAATCTTGAAATAATCTTGAAATATACTTTCAATGAATGCTTAAACATAATTTTGAGAAATATTTCAAGAATTTATGGATATACTTGAGAATTTGATGAACTTATGCATAATGAGTATTCTTCATATTTTTTTTTGTTCATCTTAGTCAAGCATGCCTATAGGATTATGTCTCTTAGCTTGACTTATCAATTCCACACTAGGTTTCATGATAATTATATATCTAGTGGATTGATTTCAAATGTAAATTCAACAATTGGTAATGGTTGTTGGCCTATAATTTGTGATGGTAAATGGATCTTAAATGTTCAAATGCATGAAACTTTATCATCCATGAACTTATATTTTTATGGCCAAATTATTAAAGAACTTGGGCTTTAATGACAACACCAACATTCAAAGATAAATGCAAACTTGAACAAATGTATGATGATTGATATCCATGCATTTATCCTTGATTGTTTTAATGTTGAACTTACATGCTTGCTTAAGTTGAATCAATAATCATGCCTATGAGATGAGAATAGTTGTTTTCATGATATTATGTACTTAACCTCACTCATAGTTTATGGATTTTAATGATAAAATATATTTTAGCTTGATAATATTGATTCACTTAGGTGAAACCATTTTAGTTAAAATAGCATATACCCTTTGGAACCTTAAACGTTAAAATTCACTAGGGATATTGCTTTGAATTGATTAAAATGGTAATCTTCCCTTGCTCATAATTGGTTAAGATCTTGAATGGAAAATTGAGCATAGGATTCTTTAGTTTCATGGAAGAAAATGTGTTTGCTTGAATACCTTGATTTTATGAATATTCCATATGGTATAATTTTGTGAATATGAATATGAATTAATATTTTATGATAGTGTACTAATGTTTAATTGATCCATATGCATATTTGATGATGTGTGATTGTGTTCTTGCATATTTGGAATGATTATCTTCTTGACATGAACACACTACACATAGATATTAGACTCATGCAAAATGCCTAAGTCAACCATTAGTAACAATTGGTATTTAGATTGAAATAACAATTAGTATCATTGGGAACCATATTTTCAATAATTGGTAAGCCAAATCTAAATTGCCAATTGGTATGAGCTTTAAATTGACAACTCTTCTCATGCTCCTTAGATTGAAATGACAAATAGAGAAGAATTCTCTTAGGATATTTTTGCATGAAACTCTTGTGTGCTAGAATTTGAAGTTAATTTCTATATGTTTTGATTCTATGCACACTCTTGCTTGAACATGATTTATGAGCTCATGCATATGATATGTCATCTAATTCAGCTCATAATCATGATGTATTACCATGCACCTTAGTTGGACCTTAGAGAACAATTGATATACTTAGGTGCTTGCTTAACTTCTTACCAATTGGAAACTTCTTGCAAAATTACTTATCAACAATTGGTATCAAAATTATTTATAAACAATTGGTATAGGATCATAAGTCATATTCATTGCATGAATATTTCATACTCTTTGTGAATATTGACTTATTTATTTGTGCTATGAGTCCCATGTACTAACATGTTTCTTATTGGATGGAGCATTTTTATCTCTTCTCACATAGCCATAATTTTAGGGGGAGCATATTTTTTTTTAGTTTTCCTTCTTTTTGCTATGACAAAAAGGGGGAGAGATAGATATTAAAAGGGAAGGATATTAAGGGGGAGAGAAAATGAGGGAAAATTCATTTTCAAAACCCATGCTTATATTAAGGGGGAGCTTTATAAAATCCTGCTTTATTTGAGGGGGAGTATTTTATGAAAGAATTTTCAAAGCAAATTTACATTAAGTTTTGTCATATCAAAAAGGGGGAGATTGTTAGCTTTAAATTGCCATATATATTTTGAAATGACAAAAACTTAAGTAAGCTTTAATGTTTTAATTCATATTGTAAATTTGCCTTATCACACATGATTTTCTCAATACATTTCAAGTGTTTATGTCAAACATTAAGACCATGATTTAATGATGCATACTCTTATTGGTCTTAATACTTTATAAATGTTTTGAATATTTTAGAAAAACACTTGATGAATGTTTAGACCATGTTTTTATCTGAGAAAGTCAAGAAAAACTCCCTTAAAGCTTATAAATGTTTTGGGTTGAATTAGGATCAAAGGTCATATCATTTCTAACCCAAAAGTGCAAGAAAAATGCCCTTTGGAAGAAAAGGATCGATCCCCACTGTAGCAGGATCGATCCCTTTTTGGCAGAAAGTCTTCCCAAGGTCCCTGAAGCCCAGAATCAAGATTATGGACAAAAGGGATCGATCCCCACTGTAGCAAGAACGATCCCTTTGCACCAGAAAGCCCCCAACGGCTAGTTTCTGTGAGACATAACGGCTAGTTTCTGTTTTGGCTCCAACCAATGTCCACAGACCATCCAAGGGATTATAAATAGAGGCTTAGAAGCTAAAGGAAGGAAGAGGATCAACTAAGCAACATCTTTCATCATCTTATTCATCTTCCTCAAAGCCTCAACATCAATTCAGGAGATAAAGAGTCTTCATCTCCTATCATTCATCTATTTCTTGTATTGCTTAGCACAAACTTTGTATAGGCTTTTCATGGTGCTTAATTTCTGTAATCATTTGCCTACCTAGAGGCTTCTCTTGATTACATTATTTGTAACCCACCATTCCTTGTAAAAGGGGAGGTTTCTCTTAAGCCTTGAAAAAGAGGGAGGTTACTCTTTAGCCTAAGAAAAAGAGAGAGGTTTCTCTTGAGCCTAGAAAAAGAGGGAGGTTTCTCTTGAGCCTAGAAAAAGAGGGAGGTTACTCTTGAGCCTTGAAAAGAGGGATTGTAATAACAAATTCAAGATAGTGGATTTGGAGAAAATCCTTGGGAGCGTCTCAAGGTAGAGGACGTAGGCAAGGTTGCCGAACCTCTATAAATCGATTGTGTAAATCTCTCTTTCCTTACTCTCTTTAATTACTTGCAATTATATTGTGTTTATTGCATTGAACTTGGATTGCATGCTTGCCTAGCCTAGAGAACTTAGAAATTATTAATATAGGCTAGAGAATTTAGAAGAATCGCAAAACGAGCTTATAGTTAGTTAAAAACCGATTCACCCCCCTCTCGGTATTGCCTATAAGAGCCAACAGGAATAATTTTTCTCACCTAGAGATTTCTTAAGAATCACTACTTGTGACTTCTATAAAATCTCATTCTCGGAAAATTCACACTTGCTTCGAAAATTATTATGAATGCACATGATGCAAACAAATAAAAATGATGCAAATGAATTTTTAATTTTAAATTTCATTATTTATTTGTTTATTTATTTATATATCTTTGTTTTAGAAAAACTTATTTGTTTTCATTTTTAATAAAATTTAAATTATTGAAAAATCATACTAAATTTTCCAATACTTTTGGCAACATTTAGTAGGATTTCTCTCACCTAGGGATCAGTTAGGAATCACTACTTGTGACTTCCGTAACATCCCATCATCGAAAATTCATTTAATTGAATTATAAAATTTATTATTAATTTTCTTTCAAAAATTTATTTTTATTTTTAACAAAAAATTAAATTATTGAAAAATCATACTAAATATTCCAATACTTTTGGCAACATTTAGTACGACTCTTCTCACTTAGGGATTAGCTAGGAATCACTACTTGTGACTTCCGTAGCATCCCATCATCGGACATTCACATTAGTTAAATTTAAACTTTATTATTAATTTTCCTTTTTCTATTTTCTTTTAAAAAATTTATTTATTTTTTATGTTTAACAAAAAATTAAATTATTAAAAAATCATTCTAAATATTCCAATACTTTTGGCAACATTTAGTACAACTCTTCTCACCTAGGGATCAGTTAGGAATCACTACTTGTGACTTCTGTAACATCCCATCATCGGAAAAAATTTAATTAAATTTAATTTTTATTTTTATTTGTTTTTGTTTTTGTTTTTATATATATTTTATATATTTTCTAATCAATAATAATTAATTAAAATACAAGTAAAAGAAAATTTTTCAATTTCTTATTTTACAACATGTAATAATAATAATAATAACAAAGATAATAAAAACAATAATAAAAGCACAATAATAATAGTAATAATAACAACAACAACAACAACAACTACAACAACAACAACAACAACAACAACAATAACAATAATAATAATAAAACAAAAAAATATAAAACCCAATAATAATAATAATAATAATAATAATAATAATAATAATAATAATAATAATAATAATAATAATAATAATAATAATAACAACAACAAAAGGCTAAAAAAATATACCCAAATTAATTGGGTTTAAACCCAATAGCAAGGAGGCCCAATTAACAGCCCAAGCTCAAGGCCCAATCTACTAGCGGGTCGGAGGCCTGTAGTTGAGGCCCAAAATTGGTAGGCCGGATCGGGTCGGGCGCAATCGGGTTGGCATGGATCGAATCGGATCGGTTCAAGCGAAGCGAGTCGCTCCTCTAGTAGCCGGTTGGGCGCGCGGATCCTCGGGTCGGGTCAGGTCCACGCCCAGATCTCCCTTTTCTTTTTTCTTTTTTTTTTCCGGCTATAAAGGATCCCTTTTTTCTTATTTTACCATTTTTCTCTTTTCTTCTTCAAAAAAATCCAGAGCCTTTGAGGCTCTCTGCCGGGGCGATTCCCGGTCGCTGCCTGCGCCGCCACCGGCCGCCGTCGACCGTCGTCTCCGGTGGTCGAAAACCAAAAAGGAAACCCTTTTTCAAAAGTTCTCCACTCCCTCTTTCCGTTTCTGATCTTCATTTTCCCAAAAAATGGTGCTAACCCCACGGATCTGAGGTCGAAACCTTCGGTCTCTCCGTTTTTATTTTTTCTTTTCAGATCTGGTTTTGGATGTGTTTTGGTTTGATTTTTTGTTGTTGTTTTTGTGTTTTTTGCAGGTAGGAATGGTGATTTAGGTCTCTGTGTGTGTACTTGGTGGTTCACGGTTGTTGGGGTTGTTTTTTGATGAGCCGAGAATAATGGTGTCCGAGTGCTGGCTTCGGTAATGGGGGCAGTGGTGGTCGAATGTGATGGTGCCGATGGGATTCGAGGTAGTTTTTAGGTTGTGGTTTGGAAGTGATATTTGGGTAGTGGTTGTTGTTTCGGGATAAGAGGCGATGACGGTGGTTTTAAGGTGAAGTGGGTCTCGAGTAAGGTTTGGAAATGGTGGCCAAAGGTGGCGTGACAATGGTTTCGGTTGGGTGAGGATGATGCTGTCTGTGGTGGTTTCTGTTTTGGGGTGGCCGAGGATGGTGATGAAAATGGGGTTGATTAGGAATCGGTTATGGGCTTCGAATGGCGATGGCAGTGGTGTGCTGGGGCTAAGGGTGTCCTGGTGAGGCTCGGTTGGGTTCTTGTAGGGGGAGTGAGCTTGGGAATGGTGGCTGGCAGAGATGAGATGGGTGGCAGAGAAGGGTGACAGAGGGGGTGGCCGACGATTATGGGGTACTGAACCCCATTCAATGCTGATGGAACAAAATAATAATAATAATAATAATAATAATAATAATAATAATAATAATAATAATAATAATAATAATAACAAAAATAAAACAAATAATAAAAATAAAAACAAATACAAATATATGTAATAATAATAATAATAATAATAATAATAATAATAGTAATAATAATAACAAAAATGGGACAAAATTAAGTGTCAACAGTCTCTTCTCTCTTTTTTTTCTCCTTTTTCTTTTAAGCTGAATAGGGTCTAATATGGTTCAGTCCAAACCAACTAGCCACTACCTTCGTCAGTGGTGACAAAGGAAACGGCGCGTGGTGGTGTTGTGACAGCCACGAATTTTCTACAATCAGTAAGTGATTAAAGGAGTTAAATTGAAATTAGATTTCATAACTGAGAAATTATCTTACAGTATGAGAATTATAAAGTAAATTAATTAAGCATGAAGAATTATAATTTGGAGGAAGTAAATAAAGTAATTTTGAGAAATTGAGGATATGAGAAATTAAAAAGAAATAAAAGGTTTGAGATTTTGTAAGGGAACATGGCAATAGATTATGAGAAGTGAATTTTAAGATTTTGATAACTTAAAATTGTAGTGAATTATTGGGAGTAATTAATTTAATTAATTTTGACATGGAGTTGTTGAAATTGAATTATACTATGAATTTAAGAGTTTAAGGATATATATGTGTGTGTGTGTGTGTGTGTGTGTGTGTGAACTAATAAAACAAGTATATAAGAGAATATATATAAAAGAAGTGTACATATCACTACAAAAAAACTGACTTTGACCGACACTTATAAGTGCCAGTAAAAGCCCAATGAACTGCTGGTAAAAACCTTACCGGCAGTTCGTTGATCTCCGACTAGGTGAATGCCAGTGAAAGTCTACCGACGGTGATATACTCCAATGCCGGCAAAAGTCTAATAAATTACAGCATAACTTTTCCCGGCGCTTTTAAATGCATTTAAAAGTAAAAGACTTTTACCAACTTTTTAAAGTGTCGAAAAAAATCATATTTGAAATTTAAAATTTTTATATCTATTTAGCTTTATTTTAAATTTAAAAACTTTTACCGGCACTTTAAAGTGCTGGTAAAAATCTTATTTGAAATTTTGATACTTTTATATTTATTGAATTTTAATTTAAATTTAAAAGTTTATATATGCACTTTTAAATGCCTATAAAAATTATTTGAAATTTGAAAAATTTATATTTTTTATTTTATTTTAAATTTAAAAGCTTTTATCAACACTTTAAAATGCCAATAAAAATTTTATTTTAAATGTTAAATTTTATATTTATTAATTTTTATTTTAAATCACTGTGTTTCCTCTTTTTTTTTTATAACCAATTTACATTTAGTAATTTTTTGGATTACAAAACGAATAAAAAAAATGTAAAACAAAGCAACATACATTTTGATCGTCAAGACTTTGATTATCATTAACATAATTTGAACATATAAACATTACACAATCCAAAGATAAAGAATTGAAGACTTTGATTATCATTAACATTGTTAAAATAGAAAAAATAAGATTAATAAGGCTAAAAAAATGAGCAATCTACAAATTCATAAAAATCTCATCATTTGTTCTTAATGCAAACCCAAATGATTTCTAATTCCCAACTACCATCATTTGTTAAAAGTTCAATTCAAAGTACATACAACCAAAAAAGTTATCTAAATACTAATAACATCCTTAAAAATGAAATAAAGAACCAACCTATTGCAAGGAAAGAACCACCAACCAGCCACAGATTAGTTATTTGTATGTAGTGATCCTAATGAATTTAATTCATCTGAAACCTACAATTTAAAAAAAAAAAGAAGATGAAAGAAAGGGCATTGTGTAACGACCGAAATTAGAAAATTTCGAACTAAATTTTTTTTTCTTTCCACTTCTATCTTTTTCATTCAATTAATCGTTAACACTAGGTTTGCATTCGGTATCGATGTAAGTACAATTTAACTTTTCATTTCACCTAATTCAATATACAATTAATTCAATTAATAATAATAAATTAAATACAGACTATAATATAATAACTAATTTCGTTCACAAGAAACTTCACATAAGTTACATCCCACTAATTTTCGATGCATATTTATGCTTTCTTTCATAAATACAACTGCTATGCAAATATATGTCTGAATATAAATAAACAGTTATTAAATACCTGATCACTTGATACTTCTAACTTCTAGCGATTTCTTCGACTAATTAAAGGCAGCAGACTTCTTGTATACCGATAAGCTATCTGGGATGGTGAGAAGGAGTGAGCTTTGGGGAAAGCCCAGTAAGACACATATATAAAAGTGCATATTATGTAAAATAATTCAAATATGAATATTAAAATATAAAAAAATCATTTTATGCAATAACACTCTATGTAAACAGTTTATATGAATCAATTCAGTATTCAATGCAGTAAAGCAATTCACTTGAAATCATTAAAATGAGATAAATGCACTTGCATCAGAAAAACATATACTGTAAAACTTGTATCACTTCTTTTGTCACTTTTCAATCAATTCATGTATTAATCTCATCAATCAAATCATTCACTATTCTCATAAATTAAATCATTCGGTAAATCCATCTGTCAAATATCACTTATCGATAGAAAATAATCTCCTAGAGATTCATGCATGCACGCACTATATCCCATAAGGGACCTGTATAGGAAGGCCAGGGATCCGGAACTCCTTAGCCAATCCTATGAACCACTATAACGAATGGCCATCGTCGATCACTCACAGTTCTTACTGGTCAGGTGCTCACTGTGTAGACCTGTGGGGTTCGACCGTAACTCCCACAGTCATATCATGTAAAGGGGAAGGTCTGGGACGTCTCCCAGCCTACTCATCACTGTCGCGTATGCACGATCATCAGGGAGACATCAATTTCATAAAATCACTTCATATACTCGTAAATCATTTCATATAAATTACTTCATGTAAATCCTTTCATGAAATTCAGTTCATGTAAATCATTTTGTATGGTTCCATTCATGTAAAGCACTTCCTGAACCTCAATTCATGTAAAATACTTCATATAATTCAAATCATGTAAATCGTTTCATGTAATTTAATTCATGTAAACCATTTCTTGTAATTCAATTCGTGTAAATCATGTCATGCGATTCAATTCATGTAAATCATTTCTTGTAAATCAATTCAGGTAAATCACTCGTGTAATGCAATTCATGTAATTTATTTAATATAATGTAATTTATCTAAATTATTTCAGATAATGCAATTCATGGAAGTCATTGCATGCAATTTAATTTGTGTAAATCATATCATGTACTCATTTCATGTAAATCATTTAATGTAATTCAATGCATGTAAATCATTTCATTTAAATCGACTCGTGTAAAACATTTCATATAATAAAATATTCAACTTGTAGGAATTAAAGATAATTTCTATTTCTTGTATTCGGGAAAATTGGGTAAGAACAATTAAAATGAGATTTCAATGAATTTTCAATTGCAAATAAAACATGTTTTATACAACTCTTATACATGTATCTTACCTCTATTCCCTTGCAGTATATAAGTCCAGTAACTCCTTTTGCACCTCTTTATTCCTCGTACTTCATACTGCACAATAAATTTAAATTATATTCAAAATCCTATATTACAATTTCTAATTCTAATATATATTTCATTATTTGCTATTATCATTCTTGAATTTCACTTCTTATTGTCCAACTTATAGTTTAAATTTTGCATTTTAGCTATAATAAATTTTCTATAAATCAATTTCAACAATTAATATATTTCATCTCATATCAAATATTAATACGAGACCATAATTAAATTTATATTCTTTTCCAATTTAATTCCATCTTGTAACTCTTATTTAAATTTCCCTTGATTTCTTATCTTTTGCTTTACTATTGATTCCAACTATTTCATTTATTTTATTTTCTACCAAACACCAAAATATAATTTCAAATAAATTCCATTCTTCCTTAAATTTTCATGTCAACGATAATTTCAATTTATATTTAAAAATCCCATATATAACTATAGTGAATATTTCTATAAATTCCTATTTTCCTTCTTTTTTTTTTTGCAAAGCTCAACAATTATTTATTTAATTTCCATGACTAACATATATAACATTTCACTCCAATATTTATTCTTCACCTTACATTACGTTAGTCTTATTTCTATTTAATTTCTCAATTTATCTTTATTCAGTTTATATAACATTCCTACTATCATTTATTATGATATTAGCCCAATATCATCTTTTGCTTCACCATGGCCAATGGCCTAATGTAACATTATTTTTGTCATTTTCCATTCCTTATTCAATGTTAATACTTTAACAATCTTTATTCATTATGTACTTTCATCTTATACCATACTGACATCAAAATTTCATTCCACACCATGTATTTAATGCCATAGCCGTGAGCTTCAATCACCACCTTCTTATGGTTTTCTTTCTTTTTCTAACTTCATGAGCTTATTTTACTCATCTAAAAATTCTATCAAACAACTTCAATTCAACAAAATTCCATCACCACTACTCAGCCCACAACATGGCCGACTAACACCCTTTTCACGCCACTGCATTTTTCCCCTAACCGTGAGCCTCCTTTAGGCATATCATCGTAGTTTTCATTCTTTAATCCCTTCTAGTTTCATAACCTCTTTTTTTTTTTTTTTCATTGAAGTATTTAAATCAAACATATTTAAATTCATCAAATTCACCACCAAGGTCAGCCCCTGTTCTGGTCGTGAGGCATCCATGCTCACGCCACTTGCTGTTTTGCAAATTTTCACTTCAGCCAAGTCCCCAAACAGCTTTCATTCATCAATTTTTTTCTACTTATCCAAACCAATCATACATCAATTCAACATAATTTCTTTAATTTCCTCTCCTAACCAAACAAATTATACATCACTACCATTCATTTTACTTAAATCTAAGGTCACAAACATCATCTATTTACCTAATACAAGCATATACAGTAAGTAGGATTACATGGAATCATAATCTTCTTCCTTACCTTACTCAAACCGAGAACTACAGCAGCCTATTTCTCCTTCGATTTGTTCTGTTCCAGCCCATTAAATCCCAGGCATAGGCAGCTCTTGAGGAGAGGAATAAAGTTTGTTGAAAGTGCTTGGTCATTTGATGAAGAAAGAATGAAGTTTCAACAAACTTACGTGAGGAATTCCATGGAGAAAATGAAGAAAACGCAGCAGCAGAAAAAAAACAGGTGAGTCGGTTGCAGTTTGTTTTTGCCGACTTGGAAGAAACTTCAAGAAGGCCTTTCTTTTTGTCTTCTTCTATAATAATTTAGGCCAATTAAGTTTTACCACCTAGACCTCTTTTCTCTCTTCTTTTTTTTATTATTTTTTTTCTGCTTTTAATTGATTTGCAGCAAGCTTCCACGAGAAGCTTGCTGCAACGTTCTCTTCCCTTTTTTTTTTTTTTTTCATTTTTCATTTTCATTTTTTTTATAAATATATATTATAAATCTATTCTATATTTACAATTTTTTATATAACATATACTATTTATATATTTTATATATACATATAAATATAATTTATACTTCATCTATGTATATATATATTTTTAAAACACTCACATAAGTATAAATTATATTATAAATATATATAATTCTTAAATCATATATTTTTCTATTTTATTATTTATTAATATATATACACTTTAATTCAAAATAACATTTATTATTTATATATATACACTTATATATTTGTACATATATATATAATCACATATATTTACACACTTTCTTTTTTTTTCTTAATACCTGAATTAAATTCCTAATTATTAAATTCTTAATTTATCAATTGACCAAGTGTTATAATATCAAAATATTTCAATCCTTTAATAAATTTATTTATTTATTTATTTCAACCAGTCTATTAATATCTAAAATTAAATTTACATATACTTAACTCCAAAAATAGGAGAATTTGCGGTTATCACACATTGAACTTACAAAACTATGAAACTAAGGATCAAGATATCCAAATATAACATAAACTAAACCTAGTTTGTGTAGCAAAATCATACAATTGAATGTAAAAACACTAGTTTATGAGAGAGATACCTGATTGATCAATTCTGATATTATGACTCAGCAGCAATTTCCATGGACATAAGGTTCTCAGTCATGGAATTTTTCTTGCGGTCAGTCTCAAGCTGGCTGTAGTTTCCTTTCTCCTTGAAGCGTTGGATGTGGTGATGTTTGCAGTAGAGCTTTCCTTCATGTGCAATGTAGTTTGATGGACTAATGGTGCAACCGCCATGGGTACACTTGAAGCAGCTCTTGTGGTATGATGTCCCATTAACCGAAACCTTAAAGAACATAAAATCACACCCAAGTTTCATTTTTTGCTCAATAATATACTGGCATGCATTTTCTAATCCAAAATTTATGGGTTTAATTATCTTCTCAATTGGATAGACTGTCCTATTACAGCCAACACATTTTTCTCTGGGGCCACCAAACAGGTTCACCACTTTTTGTGCATTCTGTTGGATCCAATTCATTACAAATCAATGGAAAGATTTATAGTAAACTTGGAAAAAAAAAACAAATTGAAACCTGTGGGTGGCAAATGGATTCCAAGAATTACCTCACTTTCTACATGTTTTTCAGGTTTGACAATCTTTGGTGTTCCTGAAAGAATATTGAAAAAGAATGATATACAGTAATAAATGGTAGTTCAATAGAAATTTATAGTTTTTGTTTACCTTCAAAACTCTTGTCCAGACTGCCAGTTCTCTTGAAGAGTTGGTCATAGTGAGGCCTGCAGTATAGCACCCCTTCAAAAGAGTTGTAGTTGCTAAGCTACAAAAATTAAAAATGAATCATCTTCATATACTGTGTAAAATGCAAATCTATCTCTTCAGTTTTCTACTCTCCATGTTTCCTTGTAAAACACTCTTTCTTGATCTTCATTACTAATTTGTCGAAACTTTTCTTTTGCAATTCTGAGCCTAAATCTTTGAAGGCAAAAGGCTTGCAAAAGAGAAGCGGTTGTATTGTAATTTTAGAATTCAGACAATTACTACGTTGAATGCAATGTAATCATCCTTGGAATTTCACATTCTCAAGTTAAGGAATGATTCAAAATTGCTAGCAACAAAGCCAGATTTGTTCAATGAAAAGTATTCATACTACGCATAACTCCGGAAGATTCTCTAGATATACACAATGACTCTTTGGCATATCTAACTAATTCATACAATAGTTAATCATGCTAGGAAGAAATTCTGAAACTAAAACTCTTTAAGACTTTGGATGCATCGTGACATGAGCTAAAACGAATTGAGCCTTTCATAAATTTTAATCATGCTCGTTCCTATAACCTAGCAGCTAATCAATGTAAAAGAATCATGGAATTCTTACCAGAGGCATTTGATGAGAGTCATAACCTGCACGCGGTTACCTTTGATCTATCGGGAAGTATTTTTAGCAAATAGTGCTCAACCATGCTCAGAGTTGAGATAATGCAACCTTCAATCTAGACAAATATGACTTCAAACTTTGCACAAGGGTTGTTTTTAATGTGGCTATTTAGATCGCCATTGCCTTTGAACTTGAACGTAAATAAAGCCTGTCTCTATGTCAAGCCAACAGGATATATTCTATATACTTTTAGTTCATCCCCTCCTCTTATGCTTTCAGGACTTTCAAGCTTCCAAACAGGCACGTGTTTTAGAGACTTAAACTTCATCAGCACTGCAGCCTCCAAGGCCTCTAGAGTCAAATTGCCAGACCTACTTGTCAATGTCAGAAATAAGGATTTCCTCGTGTTCCAAATCAAAGAAATGCTTAAAATTAGCTTCAATTGAGTACATACTAACGTACCACCTATTGCCACATGATTTCAACTACTTTTACTTTGATTGTTATGTTTAAACAAAGTTTGATAAAGTATGGATTAAAAGGTGCGATAAAATCGTGTTGCAACAATGAACTAATAGCTAAAGAGTACAGGGGCTACCTCAAGAAAATAGACTCCCTCTCAAACCCCCCTCGTTGTCTTATATATAAATGATACACAGTTTTTGATCCTCTAGTACACTTGCAAGGGCGGTCAGAGTTCTTTTCTTCTTTCTCCCGAATGACGGTTGCCAAGTGAATGCACAGACGACATGATGAATGAACTGTAGCCATATCCACAAAGGCCTTGAAAGAATCAGCCTTCATACCTAATCCATGGATATCTCATTGTCAACAGGACTATACTTCCGCCTAATCCATGGATATCTCATTGTCAACAGGACTACTCATTAGAAAACCAAAATATAACTCCGATCATCAAAGAAACCTTATAAGAAGGGGAAGCAGGTGGGTGTAACTATTCCATAAAAAGAAACAGGTCTTGGTAAACTGGCATATTCAACTTAATGATTGATTATAAGCATTAGGGTTTTCTACAAAGTATTTCATTCTTTTAGCAACTGATGAAACATCCTCCAGTTCCTTAATATGTAAAACTGAACTAGTAGAAGATGCAAAATCTTCAATATTAGGAGCACCAACCACCACAGGTACAGTTCTTACAAAATTTAATGTTTCCATTAATCAAATGGTGAAATGAGGGCAAATGGTTTCCACATTCAGGTTCAAAATGAAAACACAAATAAATCCTTTCTAGCAGAGATGGCAATTTTCAAGATCCTGTTTCTAAAAACTTGGTCAGAAATTGTTTATGCCAACTGTTTCCCAATTTTAGGCAAAACTTTCAACATTCATTCAAAACAAAAATTATTTCCCTATGGAGACATATATTGAAGTTCAATTTCAGAGACTCAAGTAGAAGTAGAATGGAGTTTTCAAACATCAATCAAAAGGAGCCAAGAACTGAAAAGAAATATTTGCTGTTTATAAATCCTTTGTCATAATATAATGTTCAAGGGGCCATCAGAAATAATGTCCATACCTGCAACAAGAGATTGAAAAAACTTTTCCGTGACATAATCTTCCTCATTGGAGTTCTCAAAAGCCAAACTAAACTTATAGCATTTCAGAGTTTCCCCTTTGTCCACTGCAAAATTAACATGAAATATATTCATGCACTACTTTACACAGTACACAAGCACATGCATGCGGTGACAAGCAATTAAGTAATCACTGAAGTTAGTGCCTCAATCCATTGTCTAAGGTTCTTCTCACTTGAGCAAAACAATTTCCCCCAAACAGTCATTCACTAAATGACATAAAACTTTTGTATAGAATTAGACACAGCATGTGTACAGTGTTGAATATGTGCGTACAATATTAAAAAGACAATAGATAAAAAGGGAGAACAACGATTCATGAGAGCAACCAGAATGAGTGAGCAGAATGGTGCGTTAGCTATAGTATTATCACTGGAAAGAATTTTAAGATCCCTCACTATTTTTGAGAAACCATAATCATTACAAGAGTAGTGCACTAAAGAGTTTCAGGTTGATTTGCCAAGGGAAGAAATATAAAAGGAATCCTCAAGTGCAGAGAACTGGTAACCTAAAAAATGGAGGGAAAGTTTTAAACTAAAAGAAAACATAGACAGAATCACCAGTTTACCTATAGGAAATACAGTGATTTTCTATTATGCAACATTTAATAGTTTACCATCAGAATGCATGCCAGTATATAATTAATTTAAATATCAAAAAGCATAAAAGAAACACCTCTCCCATCTTGATTTCTATGGCAACCACCATAAGAATCTATCTTGACATTTGCCTTTTCAAGCCCATCAAGAGCTTCCAAACGGAAGTTGCTGCCACCACAACTAGAAATGAAAGCAGCTGACATGAAAGCAAATCCTATTCTTACAAATCAACATTTCTAACTTCTAACTAGGATTAAAAATTTTATTCCTAAATCAATAGAATTCTAATCCAAAAGAAGTTTGACCATAAACAATGGGAGTTTTAATCAAGAAAATTATTAGGAACTGCAATTAAAAATTGCAACCCAAGTTTAATCCCAAGCAAAAGACTCAATCAAAAATCTTCAAAGTCTAGTTTTAAAAACCTCGAATAAAATTGGGTGTAATAGATAGCTAGCAGATTTTTTAGTTTTGAACAAATTTTCCAATTTCTTAGTTGAACAAAGAATAAATCCTAGCTGATTGTGGCTGAGCAAAAAAGGAAATCCTAGCTGATTATATTTCGAAAACTCTATTTGTAACCTAATGAAAAATTGTTGAGTTTATGTTTCGAAAACTCTATTTGTAACCTACTGAAAACATAAACCGACAGCCTAATGACCTGAGATTTGGAGTTGATGAAACATAAACAGTCAATACGAGAGTGAAAGGGAAACTAGTAGAGTGAGATCGACTAATGATCAGTCCATTACCGTTGAACAAGAGTGAGCAGAGATGGCGGTGTCACTAGTTTTGAACAAGAGTGAGATCGATTGATTCTTTTCACTCCATGAGTCTCCTCATAGATCAAGCCATCGATTCCTCTCACTCCACCTCTATGAGCCCATCTTCAAATTGCCGGCTTAGTGATGCTCTGAATGTGAGAGTTGAGATGAGATGATCGATGAAAAGAAGAGAAGAATGTGAGAGTTGAGACAAAAAAGTTCGGGTTTGGTTTTTGATTTTTTTTTGAGTAGTACATTCACATTCAAAATTACAATCATAATCAGTATATTACATTTCATGAACCAATAATTTGATAAATTGATAAATACAAATGATAATAACCAACTAAACAAATAACAAATAAACTTACTCGAACTCACACTCAGTGAGACTCGAGTCTCAAGTCCTCTTCTTTGCCACGAAGCCAAAGATATATTTAGATTACCTAATGAGAAGAGCAAAGGGGTTTGGTCGTTTCCATTAAAAAAAAAAGGGAGGTTGGGTCGTTAGAAGCAGGGTAAAAAACGGCGCTTATGGTTTAAGCCGGGAATTGCATTTAAAAAAAATGAATTGCCGGGAACTGCAAGGTAAAAATGAATTGCATTTAATATATATATATATATATATATATATATTAAAAAAATAAACTAGTGGAGTTTGGTGGGAAATATCCCTCCAACCCCACGTACCATTGTCCTCTAAAACAGACCCCTACCCTCATTTGATCTAAACAAAGGCTAAAAGAAAAGAAAGGGAAGGAAAATGCTGAAAGGAAAAGAAAAAGAAGAGTGAGCCCGAGAGTGAGAGGTTGCCGAGAGTAAATGGCTGCTGAAGGAAAGGCTGAAATTTGGCCTCAATCAGTGCAAAAAAGGAGGTTGGAAGGCTGGGTTTTGGGCGTGTACCAGCGGTGAGATCCAAGGCTGGGTGAGACCGAAAGAAACAGGGGTAGGCCTTCTTGTTGGAGGCCGACGATGGGGCTGAAGGAAGGCTGGAAGTTGCCGATTTTAGGTACTGGAGGTGGCGTGTGTCAGAGCTTGAAGACAGCAGCTGATAAAAGGCTGTGTTAGAGGATGAGATGTCGCTGAAATGGGGCTGGAAGATAGGTTTATTTTGGCCAAAATGTGACTGGTGTAAGGGATGATTTTGGGTGCTGAATTGAGGGAAAATGCAAAGGATTTCGAATGGCTTTTTGGGGCTAAAACGGTGCGGAAAAAGAGGTTAAAACAAGCATGAAGCGATGATGCTGGACGCTAAAAAGGCTGGGAGTGGTGGCAGTAGCTAGGCTGAGAAGGCTGGATGAATGCTGGCATTGTAGGTGCTGAACATAATGGTTTTTGGAGGCGTTTGTTAGGGTTGAAATGAGGCTAAACGAGTACCAATTTAAGCACTACTTGGGTTAATTTTGGGTTCTAAATTCAGCACAAAAAAAAACCTGTACATGGCTGAAGAGGTTACTATTAGGAGCTAGGGAATGAGCTGAACCAGCGGTGGTTTAAGGTTGAACCAAGGCTGAGTTTTGGGGTTCTGAATAGGGAGGCTATGTGGGTTTTAGGTGCTGGTCTAGGCTAGAACCCTCGCGGTTTCTAGTGGCTGAAAATATGGGGAGTCAAAGGCTGTTATTAGAGGTTGAAGGAGGGTTTTCCTCCTGGTTCCAAAACGGCAGGAATCACGTTTGGCTGAAACCATCAGGTAAGGCGGGTGAGGCCAAAACTGGGGGAGACTTGAGAAGGTTTTCATGCACAACCGAAGCAAAAGAAAGCGAGGAAGATAGCTGACTGGAAAAGGGGTATATAGCTGCTGTTTTGGAGAAATAACAGTAGCCATTTCAGAACAAGATAGGTTCGGCCTTCTTGGGAAATAACGGTAAGGTTCATTTTGTGGTTTGAGATTAGTATTAGAGTTTTATGTACTAAGTAGGATGTTTTAAGATGATTATTGATATAGGAATTATGAAAAAATTTTGTATGTTAAATGTTAGATATATTGTATTCTACGTTCAAATTTTGTCAAGCCTTAAAACGAAAACAAGTCGAATCACCACTGGAATAGATTAATAGGCTGAATTGAACTCATATTAAAGAATAAATCAATACAACATGCAACCAAGTATGTTTTTTTTACATAAAATTAAATCTGTCAATTTTGTTTTGAAAGTTTTTCATTTTATTTTCTCTAGTGTAGCCACCTGATTTAAATATTGATTTAAACATCGTGTTCCAAAATTCGAACTCTGATGCTCTCGAAGTATTTTTTTTTGATAGATTAGATAAGCTCACATTAAAACACTTGTGGAAGGTTCTTGTACTCAAATAAATTAACAGCTTTTTAACCTATAATTAAATCTGCTAATTTTGTTTAACAAGTTTTTTATTTTTATTTTTTTTAGTGTATGCACTTACTTTAAACATTTATTTAAATCATTGAAGCTCATCCCAAAATTCAAACTCCATCCTTCGACTATTTTTTTCAGTAGATCACACTAAAACACGTGGAAGGTTCACACATCTAACACCAAAACTTTATTAACAATTAATATCATTTTTTAGTTAAAAAGCTTTAATTAAAATTTTGTAAAAAAAAAAACGGGTACAAATTCATTTTAACTCAAAAATATCTATTTGAGTTAAAAACTTTCTATTTTATATTAGAAGTGGGGATTGGGTTATCCTAAGCTCGGAAATAAAAGAATGACTCGTAAATGTTAGGATTTGAACACTGAACTTGTTAAATATCACCTTTTAATAATGATTGCATAAATCATTTGAACTAAACCCTAAATTTAATAGTTTCAGTTTTGTAATTTAATTAAAATAGTGATGGAAATAAAATATAAAACAAAAAGACACAGATTTTGGACTTTGAAAAGAAAGCCCAATGATAGCCCATCAAGGATAAAAATAAAGCTCGCTTTAACTGAGCCCAAAAAGTGAAGAAGAAATGGGCTAAATTTGATAAACAATTCAAGACTAATTACACAATTTTCTTTAACAATGAAGTACTCGTCATAACTTCTAAGTAAATTGCCATCCGAAATATCAATAATTCGTTTATATCCCGCGCGATGCACAGGTTAATTTTATTTATTTTAATATATATATACACATAAAATAATATTATTTAATTATTTTAATATGTATTAACACATAAAGTAACTTTTTTCTGTTTTAATTATTTATACTATTTTAATAGTATGGAATTTGACATATTATAGAATATATTTAATTATAAAAAATTTAAAATTCTTCATTTAAATTTCAGAATGCATTGAACTATAATTGTCATAGATTTTGAGCAAATTATACAAGTAAGACATTAAAATTTGAAATTTATGTGATATTTAAAAAAATTCAACCTGATTAAGGTGTTCATTCTAGCTATGGATTTGGTTAATGTCAAATGAAATAATAAAATTATATATTTAAACTAAACTAAAATAAAAATTAATTAAGATTTATATAAAAATTAAAATATTGAACGTAATTAACAATTAGTGAAGGAGAACAATTGAAATTACAAAACGTATAGTTTTCATTAATATATTTAATAATAAGTGACAATTGCGTGTAAACTAAGATGTAATTTATAAATGTACGTAAAATATAACAAAATGTACTGAATACTACTTTTCTTTATAATGACAAATAAATATGAAAGTATGAAATTTAATAACATTATTTTTTTATTACATCAAATACTTAACATTATTTTTTTATTACATCACATACTTAATTAAGTAATTTCATAATAAATGAATGTGAAAATAAAAGATTTAGAAAAAAAACTATATGTTATAATATTAACATAAATCACTTTTGCTAGCTTCTACTACCCTTTCGCAAACTACCATCTAAATTTCAAAGCAATGTCCTTGATTTACATTATGTACATAATTATTTGCTATGGAACCAAAAAATAAACTCGTTGTTCCAAATCCCATGGGAAACACCTGCTTCATATGTTTACAATCATGTGATTAAAATATTGAAATTAATTAATCGTTAGTCAATGAGAGCAATTACCGAAGAAACCAAAGAAATTACAAAATTTAGTGAGACAGCAGCAGTAGGGAGCTCATAAATTTTTATTTGAATATGACAGAATTTTATTTTTAAAAAAAATTAATACCTGAATAAGGTTTGTTGTGATGTCTTGTGCTATTCTATTGTGATTCAAACATGCATGCAGGGCAGGTTTAACTCTGAGTTTTGATTCAAAATCTGACGCTTATTCAGTACATCAGAAAATTGGGAACAACTAACTAATAAGAAAGGAAGCATCGCAAAGAAAACCAAAAAGTACGCATTATAATATAATGAGATTATTGGTGACAAGAACCATACCAGCCTTCTATTCATCTCTCTTCTCAGCAGCATCTGCCCTTTGTTGCCCTATCAGGGATAAGCGCTCCACGATAGTGATTAATTCACAATTAGTAAAAGTATAGTATTGTACAGGAAAAGGGGAGTGTATTTAGTTGTGTTAAAGTGATAGAACTTTAAAGTGGATTCATTTTATGTTAATAATGTAGATCATTTTAAAACATTAAATGTAATATATAAATAATTATTTTAGTACCTGATTTGAGAATGGCGGGTTGTTTGTGCTTTGCTGAAGCTTGACTTGAGAATGAAGGATTGTCTGTAATTTTTTGTTAAAAATGTATTAAAAAGCTACAGAGCATAATTAAGTTGTTAGGAAGAAATGCAATGTGTATTGAAAAAAAATGTAAGATTATTGTATATGAAAGTATTTTTATACTTGAAATCTGAATGAAGGGTTGTTTCTTCTATTTGTGTTTTGCTAGGTAGCAGTGTATACTACTCACATTTGGTAATTTTAGATAACCACTTGAAGCCAAATGTGCCTGCAAAGTGCCAATCATGTACCTAAAATTAGTGACAATAAGAAAGTACTCATAGTCTTGTTAAATTTTCAATGTTCCTAAAAAGATCGAATACAAATTTGTACAAATTAAAGAATCCTTGGAACAGATTTGTACTTGGATATAGTCAGTGTATATCTCTGACTTGATTAGCTTGGAGACAAATGTTTTTGCTCTTTGTGTTTTGCCAACTTGAAATCTGAATATACTTTTGTGGAGGAATAGGAAAAAGATGGTGTATTGGTTTTACGTAAAAAGTTAGATGGAAGAGTTGAGAGTTGGAAATGTCTAATAAATTTGCATTGGAGTGTAACAAGTCTGGAGAATTTAGAAACGGATAGAGTTTAAAATGAGATAGCAAGTAGTGGTGTCGCAATTGTTGGAAATATTTGTATTTGGTAGTTATTAATCCAATATTTGTGTAGTTAACAGTTATTAAGGTGAATTAAATAACTGAAAGTAAATAGAGAGATAGATTTTAGTGGAGATTTTAGTGGAGAAGGTGAATTAAATAACTGAAATTAAATAGAGATATATCCATTTAGTGGAGAGATTTTAGTAGAGATTTGAATTATCGGTTGTTTAGAAAGATTAAAAAAATAGTGATAGGCTGCATTCAAACAAAACTTATATTTCAGCATCCATATAAGCAAATTTACACATGTCAGCATGTTTCTTGAAATATATATATATATATATATATATATATATATTTACATCACATGTGAGCACTAATTATCAATTTTTTGGATATATTTGAAAGATTTATATAAAGTATTATCAATTATTAGTTTAAGATTGTTCCCTCTTTTACTTCACAATTTAGGTTAATTGAAGCATTATCTTGCTAATGGTCACTTTTTTAATAACCACTAATTTTCCGTTTTTGAAATAAATTTGAAATATTTAAATAAATCTTATTAAAAGATTTATATAAAGTATTATTAGTTTTTAATTTAAGATTGTTCCCTCTTTTACTCCACAATTTAGGTTAACTGAAGTATTATCTTGCTAATGGTCTTTTTTAATAACCACTAATTTTCCATTTTTGAAATAAATTTGAAATATTTAAATAAATCTTATTAGTTGTTAGTTAACTTATCAGCCAACTCTTAAATTCTAAAAAAATATAATAACAAGAGTTACACAAAACTCACATACAATTTTGTTTATATAGTGGCATTTTCTTCAATCTCCGTTCACTGAATTGTTTTCCTATAATAAAGAATTTAAAATGTTTAATTTATTATTTATTTTAGATAATAAAGAATTTGATAAAGATTTGAATATAAAAGATTTGATTAGATATATAAAAGATTTGATTAGATAATAATTTTAAAAATTAATACCAGTTTATTATTGATACTATCATAAAAAAAATTGATAAAGATGTGAATATAAAATATTTATTAAATTAATTAATTTATTAATTTATTTAAAATAGATAATTTGTAGATAATTTGATATGATAACTAAATCATGTTTAAAATTTGAGTAACTTAATGTGGTAATTAGTTTACAGAAGATTAATTAGGCTAAAAAGATAATTTAAAAAACATAAAAATTGAAAATTAATGAAGTTGTGACACGTGTTACTCTTATTTTTTGAAATATATATATATATATATATATATATATATATATATATATATATTTATATTTATATTTATATGATTCCTGCCGACACTGACTTTTTTTTCATCTAACGGCTAACGCATCATAGTCACTGTCTCATTAAATTTTCATAAATTATTTTATTTATTGAATGTTTCTACAAAGAGAAATTCATAATTATAAATGTCACATGTTATAGAAACAATTCCCTCCGATTTAAATTTTGTATTTGAAGCATAATTAAAAAAGTCATCAATAATTAATTAATTAATTACAAAATGCTTCCATTGTAATTAATTAGTCATAAGATTCGAAACTTGGGCATTTCGTAGTACTCCTATTGTTGCTGGAAATGATCTTATTTTTGCTTATGTAATTAAAAGCAGCATGTGGATGAAGTAAATACTAAATACAAAAAAGTTTACCAATTGCTTTGGTTATTCACCATTCCTATAAATTTAAACACCTTGCAGATTAAAACATTGCTGACCATGATCTAAATCATTGGATAATTTGACAAAAAAAAATCATCATTAAAAATCCCATTAATCTGTTTCATAAAAGAAAAAAAGAGAATTTTCTCATAGATGATTAACCAAGAATTCAGTCAACCGCAAGTGAACCACCACAAAGCAGGGAAATGATTGAAAAGAAAATAAAGAAAAGAAGCTAAATTAAAAGACAGACTCGTGATCAATTAAAGGAGAAACTAATTATTGTTGATGGTGGCTTTAGTAATCAGATGATATTATAGCATGTCAAATCCTGATTTACTGTTGTTTCTTTGTTCTAAAGTCCAGTTTTAGGGCCTCAGTTGAGAGAGGGTTTTTTCTTTTATCTATTTCTCCATTGATGGACATTAGTCCCTTTACAAAGAAAAAAAAGGAGAAAAACAGAGAAAGAGAGATCTTTAATAACATTTTTTTTTCTACCAATAGCTTGCATCATCCTGATCCTCTTATATTTTTTTCCCTTTGAATTGGCTGTAGTCTGTTTGAAGCTTCCGATGTCGCTAAATGCATATCATTCAGCCAATTGTACATACCAAAAGTTTCAATTCCTTTGGTTATTCACCTTTGCTATAAATTTAAAAAACTTTGGGCAAAAGTGAAATAATTAGTCACGTTTGCTATAAATGAAGGAAATGAGATGAACAAACAGAGAATAAGCCTACATAATCTCCAAGAATTGAAGGGAAAGAGAAGGCAAAGAAGCTGAACTTTGGGCAACAACAAGAATATATGGAAAAAACAGGACTTTATAAAATATGAACTGTAAAGTTACTCTCTGATCTCCATTTAAGCATTCTCTTTTGGAATCTCAAAATGTGAACTTTTTATACATATCGTTGATTGCATAGGAAACTTTGCTATTATGAAATGTAGCTGTTTGAAACCGCTATCTACATTAACAACTATAATTAATGGTAAAAATGGCTATAATATACTAGCGTAGATTGTGCTGTTCTTACACTTTTTACATCTTCAAGTCTTAAAGGAATCAAATGTGAGGAAAACGTTACAAGCCTATAAAGTAAGACATAAACTATTTCTACTACAGATAAATGAAGATATACCATACCATACCGACTAATGTCGATATTCAGGGAATTTAAACAAGTTTAATGTCAGGAAAATCCAACATTCGTGGTGTAATGAAATTCAATTTCTTACATCTCAATAATCAAAATGAGTTAAGATCCATACTTGTTCTTAACTGCAATTGCTTCAACTTGTTTTCTAAAGCTGAATGGTTCACAAATTTTAACTCATTTCTAAAGTGAACGAAAGTACCTTAACCAGAGAGAAGCAGGGGAAAATCCTTCTACAAACTAAAGTAGAGCTGAAATCATCAGCAAAACATGTAAACATCTTACAGCATAAAAGATATTACTAAGTAAACTATAACATCCAAAATTTTGAAATTCGGACTAACTTTTTCCTTTTAGTTACTATCTTTCGCATTCAATTAGTCAATATCAATCGGTTTGCATTCGGTGTCAATGTAAGTTCATTTTACAATTTTCATTACAATTCATAAACATGCTTTTACTAAACATCACACTATTTACATCCCATCGCAAACACATCTGCTGTACATTTATAAATCTGAATATAAATATAAAATTCTAGACATATACCTGTTCACTTGATACCTTAAACTTCTAGTGCATTCTTCAACTAACTCGGAGGCAGCGGATATCTTGTACACTGATGGGCTATCTGGGATGATGAGTAAGGGGGTGAGCTTTGGAGAAAGCCCAGTAAGAAACATATATAAAAGCGCGTACAAAATGCAGTTAAATAAAAATCACTTATTTTGTTAATTAAGAGAAAAGCATATTAAATACACGCTTAACATTTGTAACATCCGATTTTCAGTAAAAATATTCAATTCATTGTTCCTATCTTCGAATTGGTTAGGCTGTTTGTCGATGTCTATTTCTTATTTCATTTCACTCGATTATGTTCATAGAATATTTTATGATATTTTAGTAAGTTTCTAACAAAATTTCGGCAGCATAACTGCTGTAAATATCCTAACCTCCTGCACTTTAAACACAATTTATATACCAGCTGAAAACCACAATTTTCACATGATTTCAATGCAATTCAAATACCAAATAATTTCATATAATTAAGTCCACGAAAATTTGGACATTCGATATATCCTTATGTAAAAGTGCAGGTCTCTAGACACATGTACAAAATTTTTTTTCTTCTTAATTTACATCCCCTTAGTCTTTACAACGTAATAAGTACTGTACTAGACAAGTCTGAGATATATAGAATATACAATATACCTTCACTGGATAAACAACCAGTCTCAAAGGAAATACTGTAGGATCCAAAAATCGTGCTCCTTTAGAATGAGCGGAAGGTCACTGCAAATATTCTGGGATGAGAGTTAAGGGGTGAGTTTACGCTCAGTAAGGAGATATATATAGAAGTGTAATACTATGCTACTATATGAAATTTAAAAATCATATAATATATTTAATTTCGGTAATTCAACAGAAATAATTTATTCAATCAGTAAATCAGTAACGGTAAGTCGATAAATCAATAATTCATTTCAATAAATAAATCAATAACGGTAGAGACAGTCAACACCCAAGAGACTCATGCATAAACAGTTCGGTAATCAGTATAGGAATTAAGCGTACCCAAGTTGGGCCAGGAATCCATCCCTAAGCTGTTCCTATCGGTAACAATGGCCATTGCTTAATGATCCACAGTGTACATTGGGCATATGACATCTGTGGGACTGCGGACTTGCCCAAATGTCTCACAATCGATAACATGTAATTCGGTAACGGTAAATGCATGGTCATCACGGAGCAACAAATCTCAAAATTCACTTAAATTTAAATATCGGTAAAATCAATAACTTTTATTTGTGAGGGCCCGAAGTACCTTACGGGTCATTCATCACCTCACTCATCCATAATAATAGAAGTAAATATTCTTTATAAAAGAAGATCAATAAAATCAAATATATGTTCTAAAATAATTTAAAATAATCTTTAGAACATATTCCACTTATCATAAACTTCAAATTTAAACATTTAAACATTTAAACATATTTAAGTAGTAATTTAAGGAAGGGATTTTTCTATAATTATAATGGAATGACAATTAAGTCTATCCTAACCCCTTGCATAAAATTCACAACATATAATTTTCCAATCCACCAATTTCCCATGCAAGCACAGTATCTTCCTAACAACCTCCATATATATTCCTTACCTTATTTACTGTGCCGTATGGAATTTAATTGCACCACTGCTGTAACTTTATTCCTTTGGATTGAAAGCTGCAAAATAATATTAATTCCTTTAAATTATACTTTATGTTTAACTATAAACCTTAAAAAATAGCATGAAGCATATCAATGGAAGCTTGGCTAAATGCTTCCCTTCATTCTCCAACATATATATAAATATAAATATATATATATATATATATATTTCCATTCTAATTTCCTTTATAGGCTTCATGCATTATTTTAAATATTCTTATAACCATTAATCATATAAAATCAAGGGAATTCCAAGTTCCCCTTCATCCCAACCGTGAGCATCCTCATGTTTTCCTTTCATACTTTACCATTAATTTATTTTAAACTTTATCTATAGGCTCCATGAAATATTTCCTTAATTCCTATAACCATTAATTACACCAAGCAACAAAATTCCTACTCCCCTGTACCACTGTCGTGACCTCCCTCATGCATTCACTAATTATTTCCCAACTTTCATTCCATGTCTTTAATTAATTTCTATCAAACATTAATTCCATAATTTCTTTACATCAAAATTCCACCATATTCCCTCCATTCCTAGCTTGACCGAACCTACCCAAATAGCCAAATTCATGGTTTTGCATTCAAGCTTCAATTAAAACTATGGCCAAGCATATCTACTCACAATATCCACTTCTTCATCATTCATGAACAACTTTCACGTTGGATTCCTCTAAACCCCCTTTTTTGGCAAAAACCCTTTTTACTTCACACTTAGTTTCATGTAAAAATTAAAGCCATAAATATATCATTCATGCTTAGAACAACACCAAAAGCAAGATAAAACTAAGAGAAAACAACATCTCATTTTCTTACCCATGAAAACCGAAATTGCAGCAGTAAATTCCCCCTTTTATTTTCGGTTTCAACCCTCAATAAGACCAGCTAGCAACAGTCCTTGAAGTGTAGAACAATTCTTGTTAAGGGTGTCTTTTGATTTAGTAAAGATGGAAGGTAGTTTCACAAGAAATAACAAAAGAAAACTTAGAAGAAAATGGGTAAAAACGAAACAGAGCAAAATTGCTGGAGAAGGTGAAAATATCGGTCAACCATGGCTTATTTTTATATTATTTTACTCTTAAAAATCTGCCCATTCTAATAAAGTATCAATTTCCCCTTTAATTTCCACTAAATTTCAAGTTTGCCACCAAGATATCTTACTAATTTCCAAATTTCAGATTTTATTTATTATTTTCAATAAATTATATTTATTTAAGTCAAATTAAGTCAATTATTGACTCAATATAAAGTTTGACCAAGGTCTCATATAAAATGACTTAGATACTCTTTTATAATTTCATAAATTTCAATTCTATTCCAAGACCGTTTCAAGGAATAGTCTTCTTACCTTTTTAAGTATTTCAAGTCTGACTTTCATATTTTGGCGCTTCCGAACTCATTCAGATTATAACTTATGCTGTGGGGCCCACTTAGCCATCTCCCCGACACCTACGAAATTCATACGAATAAATTGTAACGATTAAACTTGATATTCTAACTTTATCGGTTAAATAGGTGTATGAAAAATAGAAAATTAGGGATTTCACATCCTCCCCACCTTTAGAAAATTTGGTCCTCCAAATTTGAATCGACCAATTACTCGAACAACTCTGGATATCTTTCTCTTATCAAGCTCTCTAGTTCCCATGTCGCTTCCTCTGTAGTATGGTACTGCCAGAGAACTTTAACCAATGAAATTGTTTTGGAACGTAATACTCTCTCTTTTCTATCAAGAATCCGGATAGGCTTCTCTACATAACTCATGTCCTCCCGAATCTCCAAAGGTTTATATTCAATGACATGAGATGAATCCGGATGATATCTCCTGAGCATCGATACATGAAAGACATTGTGCACTCCAGCTAACTGTGGTGGTAAAGCTAACCTGTATGCCATGTCTCCCACACGGTCCAAAATCTCAAATGGCCCGATATAACGAGGACTCAATTTACCCTTCTTACCAAACCTCATAATGCCTTTTGATGGGGAAACCTTTAAGAACACCGAATCACCTACAGCAAATTCTAGTGGTCTACGCCTCTGATCCGCATAACTTTTCTGTCGGCTTTGAGCTGTCTTAAGTCTTTGACAAATCAACTTAACATCCTCAGAAGCCTGCTCGACTAAATCTGGAGCCAACAGCTTTCGTTCTCCCACTTCTTCCCAGCCTATCGGTGATCGGCACCTTCTACCATACAAAGCTTCATACGGTGCCATCCCAATACTTGCCTGATAACTATTATTATAGGCAAATTCAGCTAATGGCAGATGATCGTCCCAGGAGCCCTTAAAATCCAAGACACAGGCTCTCAACATATCCTCGAACGTTTGGATGGTACGCTCGGATTGACCATCAGTCTGCGGATGGAAAGCCGTGCTGAAATTCAATTGAGATCCCAGAGCTTTTTGGAATTGTTCCCAAAAATGAGAAGTAAACCTGGAATCCCTATCTGATGTGATGCTCACTGGAACACCGTGCAACCTTACAATCTCCTTAACATATAGATCTGCCAAAGTACTCAGTGAATCTGTGGACTTAATAGGCAAGAAGTGGGCAGACTTAGTCAACCGATCAACTATCACCCATATACTATCATGACTCCGTCTAGTCCGAGGTAATCCCACAATAAAATCCATAGTAATGTGTTCCCATTTCCACATAGGTATAGGCAGAGGCTGTAACAAACCGGCTGGTCGTTGATGCTCTACCTTAACCTGCTGGCATGTAAGACATTTTACTACAAACTCTGCTATGTCTCGTTTCATGCCAGGCCACCAATACACTTTGCGAAGATTATGATACATTTTAGTGTTACCCGGATGCAAAGTGTATCTAGTGGAGTGAGCTTCTGTCAAAATCAACTTCTTCAGTTCCTTATCATCAGGAACACATATTCGGCCTTTACACCTTAAAATACCATCACTGCCAATAACAAAATCTGATAACTCACCTGCCTGAGCTTGACTAGCTACCTCAATACACCGAGCATCCTGCTCCTGAGCAACTCTGATTCTACTAATCAATTCTGGCTCAATCTTTAAACTAGCAACTATACCATAATGCTCAGAAGGCATGACATTTAAACTAAGGCCTGCAAATTGCTCCAACAACTCATACTCTCGGACCATCATATAAGACACCATTCCCATATGTTTCCTGCTCAGAGCATCTGCCACCACATTGGCCTTTCCCGGGTGGTACAGGATATCACAATCATAATCCTTCAGAAGCTCGAGCCACCTCCGCTGTCTCATATTAAGTTCCCGCTGTGAGAAGAGATATTTCAGGCTCTTATGATCTGTAAATACTTGAAACTTTTGTCCATACAAATAGTGCTGCCAAATCTTTAATGCAAATACAATTGCGGCCAACTCCATATCGTGCGTCGGATAGTTCTTCTCATGATCTTTTAACTGGCGGGAACCATAAGCGATAACCTTACCATTCTGCATCAACACACAACCCAATCCCTGTGCGGAGGCATCACTGTATACAGAGAAACCCCCTGAACCGTCAGGAATGGTAAGAACGGGTGCTGTGGTTAGCCTGCACTTAAGTTCCTGAAAACTGCGCTCGCAGGCATCATTCCACTCAAACCTTACATCTTTGCGCGTTAAGCGCGTCAATGGAGCAGCCAATCTGGAAAAACCCTCAACAAACCTCCGATAGTAACCGGCTAGACCTAAGAAACTTCTTATCTCAGTCACTGTCTTTGGCCTCTCCCATTGCATCACAGCCTCAATCTTAGCTGGGTCAACCGAAATCCCATCCTTACTGACAATATGCCCTAAGAAAGAAATTTGGTCCAGCCAGAAATCACACTTACTCAACTTAGCATATAAATTTCGTTCCCTGAGGGTCTGTAAAACAATCCTCAAATGCTGCTCATGCTCTTCCCTGGATCTAGAGTACACCAAAATATCATCAATAAAAACAATCACAAACTGATCCAAATATTGCTTGAATACATCATTCATTAAATTCATAAATGCTGCAGGGGCATTAGTGAGACCGAACGGCATAACCAGAAATTCATAATGACCGTATCGAGTCCTAAATGCCGTCTTAGGGACATCCTCACTCCGGATCTTTAACTGATGATATCCCGATCTCAAGTCTATCTTGGAAAAGACCTGTGCTCCCTGAAGTTGATCAAAAAGATCATCGATCCTGGGAAGAGGATACTTATTTTTAATAGTCACCCTGTTCAACCATCGGTAGTCAATACACAGTCTTAAACTACCATCCTTCTTTCGTACAAATAGCACAGGAGCACCCCACGGGGATACGTTGGGTCGTATAAACCCCTTATCTAGTAACTCCTGAAGCTGCTTTTTAAGTTCCTCGAGCTCCACAATTGCCATTCGATAGGGAGGTCTGGAAATAGGTTTTGTCCCTGGCACCAAACCTATCGTAAACTCAATTTCCCTATCTGGTGGAAGCCCTGGAAGATCTTCCGAAAATACATCAGGGAATTCTCTGACTACCGAAATTTCATGAAGCTCTGGACGTGTTTGTTCTACGTCCACCACATAGGCTATAAATCCTTCATACATTAAACAATTCCATTAAATTCACTTCCAAGCAATTCGGTAAATAAATATTTTCTTACATTAAATATTAGCAAAATGTACAATATAGCTAACGGGAGAAGAGAAGGTCACGGTTTTAGCATAACAATCTAAGATAACATGGTTCTTAGTTAGCCAATCCATGCCTAATATAACATCGAACCCATACATATTAAGTAAAATTAAATCGGCTATCGATTCCTTCTCTCCTACCCGTAGCTTACAGTTTCGATATACAATATCCGTCATCTGTGATTCCCTAAAAGGTGTATTTATCTGTAATAAGTGTCCTAGAGGTTCGGGTTTAACAGGCATATGCATAGCAATCATGGAGGATACAAAAGAATGAGTCGAACCCGAATCAAATAATGCTGTGACACTTTTATCAAAAAGATAAATAGTACCTTTAATCACTTTGGTGGAGGTGGTATCGGCAGACTCCCTATCTATAGCATATACTCGACCCTGTGTCACGGCTTTCTTCCCTTTCTCTGCAGCCGTGGCCTTACGCTGAGTAGGAGCTGTTTTCTCTGATCCCTCTGGCGCCTTCGATCTAGTTTTAGGACAATCCTTTACTATGTGCCCTTTCTCACCACAACCAAAACAAGCTCCTGTCAATAAATGGCAAGGCTGGGTACCATGGAATTTTTCGCAACTCTCACATGGCTTCATAAAACTCTTCGGCGAGCCCACGGTACTACCAGTTGAGGATCGGGATCTGTCCTCTGAAATTCTGATCCCTGTAGGCCTGGGAGTCCAATCATCTCTCCTCCCCTTCTTAACTGAAAATCGGTCACTCGAAGCTCTATCATCTGATTTCCGCTTCCCTTTATCCTTAGCCTTAGCCTTAGCTCGGAAATCTGTCTGATGGAACTCATAGTCCTGCTCACATAACTGAGCCTTACGGACTGCTTCTGCATAGGTACTGATGTCTAACGGATAGAGCTTAGACCGAATGGATGGTCTCAAACCCTCCATAAACCTGAAAATCTTGTGCTGCTCACTCTGTAATACCTCTGGATCAAACCTGCTCAGCCTAATAAACTTAGACTCATACTGATCAACAGACATGCTACCTTGAGCCAAGTTCATAAACTCCATCTTCAGTTTCTGCAGAGCAGTGCGTGGAATATACTGTTGATTAAAAGACTCCAAAAATGAATCCCACATGATCTCGGCATGTCTAGCCTCTAGAATAGTCTTAGTGGACAGCCACCAATGTTTCGCATCGTCCACTAATAAATAGGTTGCCAAGCCTACTTTCTCCCGTTCTGAACATGTCATATACTGAAACAACCACGTGACTGCCTCCACCCAATTTTCTGCAGCTAAAGGGTCCTTATCCCCTTTAAACTTAGGAGGATCAAACTTCCGAAACTCCTTTAACAAAGCTGAACTACAGTAACCCTGGGGATTCTGTCTGATGGGAGGCTGGGTTGGCTGTGGAACCTCGGGCTGTATGGGCGGGGCCTGCACTGAAGGAACAGGAGGCATCTGGGGAGCAGGTTCTGGTGCAGTAGGAGCTGGTGGGGCTGATGGTACGGGTGGTGCATTGGAGGCCATTTGCGACATAAACTGAGTAAACATCATGCTCATTGCATCAATACCTCGCTCAATTCTAGACAATCGGGTGTTAGGGCTACCCGTTGGAGATGGAGGAGGAATAGGCTCTGGAGACGGTTTGGCTCGTCCCCGTCCACGTCCTCTACCAGTACCCCTTCGACGATTACTCATTCTGCCAATACCATAACAATTCAAACACAATTTAGTATAACTTTCAACAGTTATACCCTAAATATATATTCAGACAAGTACAGTACTCGAGGATGTAATCAATTTTAGCTTAATGACACCGACAAACATCAGACTAACCTTGCTCTGATACCAATTATGTAACATCCGATTTCCAGTAAAAATATTCAATTCATTGTTCCTATCTTCGAATTGGTTAGGCTGTTTGTCGATGTCTATTTCTTATTTCATTTCACTCGATTATGTTCATAGAATATTTTATGATATTTTAGTAAGTTTCTAACAAAATTTCGGTAGCATAACTGCTGTAAATATCCTAACCTCCTGCACTTTAAACACAATTTATATACCAGCTGAAAACCACAATTTTCACATGATTTCAATGCAATTCAAATACCAAATAATTTCATATAATTAAGTCCACGAAAATTTGGACATTCGATATATCCTTATGTAAAAGTGCAGGTCTCTAGACACATGTACAAAATTTTTTTTCTTCTGAATTTACATCCCCTTAGTCTTTACAACGTAATAAGTACTGTACTAGACAAGTCTGAGATATATAGAATATACAATATACCTTCACTGGATAAACAACCAGTCTCAAAGGAAATACTGTAGGATCCAAAAATCGTGCTCCTTTAGAATGAGCGGAAGGTCACTGCAAATATTCTGGGATGAGAGTTAAGGGGTGAGTTTACGCTCAGTAAGGAGATATATATAGAAGTGTAATACTATGCTACTATATGAAATTTAAAAATCATATAATATATTTAATTTCGGTAATTCAACAGAAATAATTTATTCAATCAGTAAATCAGTAACGGTAAGTCGATAAATCAATAATTCATTTCAATAAATAAATCAATAACGGTAGAGACAATCAACACCCAAGAGACTCATGCATAAACAGTTCGGTAATCAGTATAGGAATTAAGCGTACCCAAGTTGGGCCAGGAATCCATCCCTAAGCTGTTCCTATCGGTAACAATGGCCATTGCTTAATGATCCACAGTGTACATTGGGCATATGACATCTGTGGGACTGCGGACTTGCCCAAATGTCTCACAATCGATAACATGTAATTCGGTAACGGTAAATGCATGGTCATCACGGAGCAACAAATCTCAAAATTCACTTAAATTTAAATATCGGTAAAATCAATAACTTTTATTTGTGAGGGCCCGAAGTACCTTACGGGTCATTCATCACCTCACTCATCCATAATAATAGAAGTAAATATTCTTTATAAAAGAAGATCAATAAAATCAAATATATGTTCTAAAATAATTTAAAATAATCTTTAGAACATATTCCACTTATCATAAACTTCAAATTTAAACATTTAAACATTTAAACATATTTAAGTAGTAATTTAAGGAAGGGATTTTTCTATAATTATAATGGAATGACAATTAAGTCTATCCTAACCCCTTGCATAAAATTCACAACATATAATTTTCCAATCCACCAATTTCCCATGCAAGCACAGTATCTTCCTAACAACCTCCATATATATTCCTTACCTTATTTACTGTGCCGTATGGAATTTAATTGCACCACTGCTGTAACTTTATTCCTTTGGATTGAAAGCTGCAAAATAATATTAATTCCTTTAAATTATACTTTATGTTTAACTATAAACCTTAAAAAATAGCATGAAGCATATCAATGGAAGCTTGGCTAAATGCTTCCCTTCATTCTCCAACATATATATAAATATAAATATATATATATATATTTCCATTCTAATTTCCTTTATAGGCTTCATGCATTATTTTAAATATTCTTATAACCATTAATCATATAAAATCAAGGGAATTCCAAGTTCCCCTTCATCCCAACCGTGAGCATCCTCATGTTTTCCTTTCATACTTTACCATTAATTTATTTTAAACTTTATCTATAGGCTCCATGAAATATTTCCTTAATTCCTATAACCATTAATTACACCAAGCAACAAAATTCCTACTCCCCTGTACCACTGTCGTGACCTCCCTCATGCATTCACTAATTATTTCCCAACTTTCATTCCATGTCTTTAATTAATTTCTATCAAACATTAATTCCATAATTTCTTTACATCAAAATTCCACCATATTCCCTCCATTCCTAGCTTGACCGAACCTACCCAAATAGCCAAATTCATGGTTTTGCATTCAAGCTTCAATTAAAACTATGGCCAAGCATATCTACTCACAATATCCACTTCTTCATCATTCATGAACAACTTTCACGTTGGATTCCTCTAAACCCCCTTTTTTGGCAAAAACCCTTTTTACTTCACACTTAGTTTCATGTAAAAATTAAAGCCATAAATTGTGATGTCCTCGTCACTAACCAAATAACAACTAACTTTCATCTCAAATAACAAATAAATCGACTAGTTTATCCGATGTCAATCTCCCTTACTCTTATGCTTTAGGCATTTCTATCAGAGTATAATATTCATTTTCACATGCATAAAATTTTTCATTTATAAACATGTGTCATATACACCAGGATCTCAAATATTCATACACCCTAATCCCCAACATATACAAAACTGTAGTATTGTACTGTACATTAGCCGAAGTAACGGCCGACTAAATATACCTTCAAAGGATAAGTAGGAAGCGTGCCTCGAAGGTATCTCAAAAATCCCGAAATGAGCTCCTCTATCCGGAGCGGAATTACTTCAAGTAATCTGTATGAAAAATAGTTTGTAAAGGAGTGAGTTTACGCTCAGTAAGAAACTCATGTAAAAGAGCGTACTATATCACTATATGCAGTTTTCCTGCTTGGCTCTATAATGTCATGTAAAATCATTATAAAGCATAGCGCTTATATTTCTTTCAAATATATCAAAAACAAGTAAATCATGCTTTCAAGTATTTCCACGGATCTCCAATCACGTGAAATCAAGTAGGCAATTATAATTATTTTCAAATAGATGGGAGACAATTTATATCCAATAGATTCATGCACCAAGTAACTCTCATCGTGGATACCGCAAATATATCCTTTAAGGATAATCCAGAGAGATAATGGATACAGCAAATATATCCCGTAAGGGATAATCCAATAGATAAATCTCATAAGGATACCGCAAATATATCCCATTAGGGATAATCCTGAGAGATATCAAATAAGTGGCGTACCCACGTATGGGCCAGGGATCCTCCCCAAAGCCGAATCAAGTAAGAGACTCATGGCCATTGTCTATATCCCACAGTTTCACTAGTCAGGTGCCGTATTGCGGGTCTGAGGGCTGGACTAGAGCTCCTCAGTCAAATACAAGTAACAAATAATGTGCATGCTCTTTTGAGAGATCCATAGTCTCCAAAACCTTATCCATATAGGTTTTAAATAAGTATGAATATTCTTTCTTAAAATAGGTTCTCAAAACCTTTCTTTCAAATAGGCAGTCGACTGGTCATATATGGCAGTCGACTGCTACCCCATGTTTTGCCTTAATGAATTTCTTTCCCTTTTTGAAATTCAATTATTAATTTTTTTCAAAATACAAATAGGGCAGTCGACTGGTCCCAAATGGCAGTCGACTGGTTTTGAAACAGAATGTTTCCCGAGAATTAGCAGTCGACTGGCCCCCTTGGCAGTCGGCTGGTTTTGAAACAGAATGCTTCTGGACAATTAGCAGTCGACTGGCTTCCCCTGGCAGTCGGCTGGTTTTGAAACAGAATGCTTCTGAACAAATAGCAGTCGACTGGCTTCCCCTGGCAGTCGACTGGTTTGAAACAGAATGGTTTCTGGAAAATGGCAGTCGACTGGCTCCCATAGCAGTCGACTGGTTTGCATCGATTTTCGAAAAACGGCGTTTTTGATGTCTCTAGGCAGTCGGCTGCTACTTAAGGCAGTCGGCTGCTCCTAACCTAATTGGTATTAGGAAACAAGTCCAAAAATGTCATTTTCTTGCAAAGGAACAGCTGGTACTTCTCCCAAACCACATCAAAACATATTAAAACATGCGGACATAGTCACCCTACGTCCGTTACATAAATTCCTTACCTCAACTAGCAATTAATCCACAAGTTGGTTGCACCAACACTTGTCCTTTTTCCACTTCTTCAAGCTGTAAACATCATGGCAAATTTAAACTTCAATAAACCTATTCTACCAACTCCATACAATACCAAACCATCAATAAAATCAACTAAAACCTTCTAACTTGCTTACCTTTGCAATTCACCAAATCTTTGGATTTCTAGATCTCCTTATTCACTTGGATTCACTCTCTCATATTACAGGCATAGGTTAAGCTATTGACAAGGATCGTTTTTCGTTAAAGAAGTTTAACGAATCGATGGCATGAGATGGTGGTTTGTCAAGGTGAGAAGCTTGGACACTTAGAGGAAAATGGAAGCAACGAGAGGGAGAAGGGAGATGGGCTGGTGTCGTGGGGTGCAAGAGATGATGATGATGAGTCATGCTATGGCATTTAATGCCCCCTTTAATGCATGCTCATCTCAGCCATAAATTTCCCCCTTTTTTGACTCTTTGACATCAATTCCTTAATTCCTCCTATGTCCCATACACCATTTGTATATCAAAATTTCACATTTATTCCATTAGTTCCAAGTTGGAAAACTGTACAATTAAGGGAAAATTACAGAAAATTGGGGATTTCACATTCTCCCCACCTTAGAGAATTTGGTCCTCCAAATTCGAGTAAGGTTATGTCTTAAAACAATTCCGGGTATTTCTCTCTCATCAAGTTCTCTAGTTCCCAAGTAGCTTCTTCTGTCGTATGGTACTGCCAGAGAACTTTAACCAATGGAATCGTCTTTGATCTTAACACCTTGTCTTTCCTATCCAAAATCCGAATCGGTTTCTCCACATAACTCATGTCTCCTTGAATCTCCAAGGGTTCATATTCAATGACATGAGATGGATCCGGATTATACTTCCGAAGCATCGATACATGAAAGACATTGTGTACTCCCGATAACTCCGGAGGTAGTGCCAACCTATAGGCCACATCTCCAACACGATCTAGGATCTCAAATGGTCCGATATAGCGAGGACTTAGTTTACCTCGTCGGCCAAATCTCATAATCCCTTTGGATGGAGAGACTTTCAAAAACACATAGTCTCCAACCAAAAACTCAAGTGGCCTCCGCCGAACATCTGCATAGCTCTTTTGTCGATTCTGAGCTGTCTTAAGTCTTTGATAAATCAGTTTAACATTCTCAGAGGCTTGTTCGACTAAATCTGGAGTCAATAACTTGCGCTCGCCCGCTTCTTCCCACCCAATCGGTGATCGACACCATCTTCCATATAGAGCCTCATACGGTGCCATCCCGATGCTTGCATGATAGCTATTATTATAAGCAAACTCAGCCAATGGCAGATGGTCGTCCCATGAGCCTTTAAAATCCAAAGCACATGCTCTCAACATATCCTCGAGCGTCTGAATAGTGCGCTCGGACTGCCCATCAGTCTGCGGATGAAAAGCTGTGCTAAAATTCAGCTGAGATCCCATGGCTTCCTGAAAATGTTCCCAAAAATGAGAAGTAAACCTGGAATCTCTATCCGATGTGATGCTCACTGGAACACCGTGTAGTCTTACTACTTCTCTCACATATAAGTCTGCCAAAGCGCTAAGTGTATCTGTAGACTTCATAGGTAGGAAGTGCGCTGACTTCGTCAATCTATCCACTATCACCCAAATACCATCATGATTCCTCTTGGTTCTGGGCAATCCCATAATAAAGTCCATCGTAATGTGTTCCCATTTCCACATAGGTATAGGCAGAGGGTGTAGTAATCCCGCTGGTTTTTGGTGCTCTACCTTAACTTGTTGACATGTGAGACATTTTGTTACAAACTCAGCTATGTCTCTCTTCATGCCAGTCCACCAATACACCTTGCGAAGATTGTGATACATCTTCGTGCTTCCCGGGTGTAATGTATACCTAGTGGAATGTGCTTCTGTTAGAATCAACTTCTTCAATTCATTATCCTTAGGAACACATATACGGTTATTAAACCTCAACATCTCATCCTTACCCATATGGAATTCTGAGGTCATACCCAATTGAATCTCATCCATAGCCTCAATACACTGAGTATCCTCCCTTTGAGCAACCCGGATTCTATCCATCAACTCTGGCTCAACTCTTAAACTAGCCATCATAGCACATTGCTCAAGAGATGTAACACTTAAACTAAGGCTCGCAAACTGCTCAATCAGTTCGTGTTCTTTTATCATCATATATGCTATCATACTTACATGCTTCCGACTCAGAGCATCCGCCACCACATTGGCCTTCCCCGGGTGGTACATGATCTCACAATCATAATCCTTCATAAGCTCTAGCCACCTTCTTTGCCTCATGTTCAACTCCTTCTGGGAGAACAAGTATTTCAGACTTTTATGATCCGTAAAAATCTGAAATCTCTCACCATACAAGTAATGCCTCCATATCTTCAGAGCAAACACTACTGCAGCTAACTCCAAATCATGAGTCGGGTAGTTCTTCTCATGGTCCTTCAATTGTCTGGAACCATAGGCTACTACCTTATCATGCTGCATTAATACACATCCCAAACCTTGCCCTGAGGCATCACTATATATTGCAAATCCTCCTGAACCACTAGGAATGGTGAGAATTGGTGCAGTCGTTAACCTGCGTTTCAACTCTTGGAAACTTTGCTCACAAGCTTCATTCCATTCATACTTTACCTCTTTGCGCGTCAGTCTTGTCAATGGAGCAGCTAGCTTCGAGAAACCCTCTACAAACCTTCTATAGTAGCCAGCTAAACCCAAGAAACTCCTAATCTCCGTTACCGTCTTTGGTCTTTCCCATTGGACCACCGCTTCAATCTTCGACGGATCAACTGAGACTCCATCTTTACTAATCACATGACCTAAAAAGGAGATTTGGTTTAACCAGAATTCACACTTATTTAGCTTGGCATACATTCCTCTATCTCTGAGGGTTTCCAAAACAATTCTCAAATGTTGCTCATGCTCTTCTCGTGACCTCGAGTATACTAAGATGTCATCGATAAAGACAATGACAAACTGGTCCAAGTATTGCTTAAACACATCATTCATCAAATTCATGAATGCTGCGGGTGCATTGGTTAACCCAAACGGCATCACCAAGAATTCATAATGGCCATACCGTGTCCTAAAGGCAGTCTTAGGGATATCTTCATCTCGAATCTTCAACTGATGATATCCCGATCTCAAGTCTATCTTGGAAAAGACTTGTGCCCCCTTTAGCTGATCAAAGAGATCATCTATCCTGGGAAGAGGATACTTGTTCTTGATCGTCACTTTATTCAACCACCGGTAGTCAATGCATAACCTCATACTACCGTCCTTCTTCTTGACAAAAAGCACAGGAGCACCCCAAGGGGATACGCTGGGTCGTATGAATCCCTTGTCCAGCAACTCCTGAAGCTGCTTCTTAAGTTCTTCCAATTCTACCAAAGCCATCCGGTATGGAGCTCTTGATATAGGTTCAGTCCCCGACACCAATTCTATAGTGAACTCTATTTCCCTATCCGGAGGAAGTCTTGGAAGATCATCTGGAAATACTTCGGAAAATTCCTTAACTACTGGAATTTCGTGAAGTGTGGGACGTTTCTGATCTACGTCAACCACGTGTGCTACAAACCCTTCACATCACAAATATGTTCTATCAATTAAATCTCAATTACACCAAACAAGTAATTATGCTTTTGCATTACATATTTGCAAATTTTACAACATAGCTAACGGGAGAGGAGAAAATCACACTCTTAGCGTGACAATCTATCATCACATGATTTTCAGCTAACCAATCCATTCCTAATATAACATCAAATCCAGACATATTTAATAAGATTAGGTCAGCTATTGACTCTCTTTCTCCTACCCGTAGCTTACAATTACGATACACTGTGTCCGTCATTTGGGATTCCCTAAAGGGAGTAATTATTTGTAGCAATCCTCCTAACTGTTCAGGCTCAATATTTAATCTCTTAATAACCATAGGGGAAATAAAAGAGTGCGTAGAGCCTGGATCAAATAAAGCAAGGACATATGTATCATTAAGGTAAATCTTACCCTGAATCATCTTTGATGAAGCATCAGCGGACTCTTTATCAATGGCAAATACCCTTCCCTGAGTCACTGGCGCTTTTCCTTTCTCTGCCGCTGTGGCTTTACGCTGGGGTTGTGTGGTCTTAGATTGTGGTTGAGGGATCTTTTCTGACTCTTCAGGTGCCCTCTGATTTATCTTGGGACAATCTTTAATTCGATGTCCCTGTTCACCACACCAATAGCACGCCCCACTTGCCAACCGGCAAGGCTGTGTTCCATGAAATTTCCCGCATTGCACACACCTCGGCATTGTACTCCTCGGTGAGCTAGCGGTACTACCAACTGGATGTTGTGATCTTTCATCACCTATTTTGATCCCGGTGGATCTAGGAGTTCCTGTATCATAATCATCATAACTCCTTATTTATTATAATTCCATATAACCATTAATGAAGACAATATATTTTCTTATAATTGACTTGCTTACCTATTGAAGTTCTGTCATAAGGCCTATTCCTCCTAGATGGATATCTATCCCTCGAGGCCTTCTCATCTGACTTCCGCTTCATAGGTTCTTTACCCTTATTCCTTGCTCGGAAGTCTGCCTGATGAAACTCATAGTCCTGCTCACATAGTTGAGCCTTACGGACTGCCTCTCCATAGGTAGTGATGTCCAATGGATATAGTTTAGACCTAATGGAAGGTCTCAATCCCTCCATGAATCTATAGGTCTTATGATCCTCTCTTCTCAGTACTTCAGGATCAAATCTGCTCAGTGTAATGAACTTCGACTCATACTAGCTAACCGTCATACTTCCTTGAGTCAAGTTCAAGAACTCTACTTGTAATCTCCTCTGAGCAGTACGTGGGACATATTGTTCATTAAAAGCTTCTACAAATCTATCCCACGTCACCTCTGGATATTTGGCTTCTAATACTGTCTGAGTAGCCTGCCACCATGGCTCGGCCTCATCCACTAGCAAATAGGCGGCTAATCCCACCTTCTCTTTCTCAGTACAAGCCATGTATCCGAATGACTTAGTAACCGCTTTCATCCAGTTCTCCGCGGCTACTGGATCACTGTCCCCTTTGAACTTTGGCGGATCCAGCTTCTTAAACTCCTTTATTAATGCCACACTGCAGTAAGCTGTAGGATCTCGCCTCTCATTAGCTGGAACTGGTGCAGGTTGTACCACAGAAGTAAGAGGTACTGTAGAGGTAACTGCCGGTGCACTAGCGGCCACGTCCGGAAATTTAGCCATAAACTGGGTGAACATTGCGGACATGTTTTCCATATGTTTCTCCATTTTAGCTAGCCTCGTATTCGGGCTATGCGGTGGAGATGGATGAGGAGACGGAACTGGGGGCTCTTCAGTGCGACCCCGTCCCCTTCCTCGTCCTCGTCTAGTACCCCTCCTTCGAGTACTCATTCTGTTAAGATCATAATCAAATAACATCATTTAGTATAACCTTAAGCCATTATACTACTTAAATACAATAGGCTAGTACAGTACATTGGGGAATTACTCTAATTCTAGCTTATTGACATCGACAAACTTCAGTCGAATCTGCTCTGATACCAATCTGTGACGTCCTCGTCACTAACCAAATAACAACTAACTTTCATCTCAAATAACAAATAAATCGACTAGTTTATCCGATGTCAATCTCCCTTACTCTTATGCTTTAGGCATTTCTATCAGAGTATAATATTCATTTTCACATGCATAAAATTTTTCATTTATAAACATGTGTCATATACACCAGGATCTCAAATATTCATACACCCTAATCCCCAACATATACAAAACTGTAGTATTGTACTGTACATTAGCCGAAGTAACGGCCGACTAAATATACCTTCAAAGGATAAGTAGGAAACGTGCCTCGAAGGTATCTCAAAAATCCCGAAATGAGCTCCTCTATCCGGAGCGGAATTACTTCAAGTAATCTGTATGAAAAATAGTTTGTAACGGAGTGAGTTTACGCTCAGTAAGAAACTCATGTAAAAGAGCGTACTATATCACTATATGCAGTTTTCCTGCTTGGCTCTATAATGTCATGTAAAATCATTATAAAGCATAGCGCTTATATTTCTTTCAAATATATCAAAAACAAGTAAATCATGCTTTCAAGTATTTCCACGGATCTCCAATCACGTGAAATCAAGTAGGCAATTATAATTATTTTCAAATAGATGGGAGACAATTTATATCCAATAGATTCATGCACCAAGTAACTCTCATCGTGGATACAGCAAATATATCCTTTAAGGATAATCCAGAGAGATAATGGATACAGCAAATATATCCCGTAAGGGATAATCCAATAGATAAATCTCATAAGGATACCGCAAATATATCCCATTAGGGATAATCCTGAGAGATATCAAATAAGTGGCGTACCCACGTATGGGCCAGGGATCCTCCCCAAAGTCGAATCAAGTAAGAGACTCATGACCATTGTCTATATCCCACAGTTTCACTAGTCAGGTGCCGTACTGCGGGTCTGAGGGCTGGACTAGAGCTCCTCAGTCAAATACAAGTAACAAATAATGTGCATGCTCTTTTGAGAGATCCATAGTCTCCAAAACCTTATCCATATAGGTTTTAAATAAGTATGAATATTCTTTCTTAAAATAGGTTCTCAAAACCTTTCTTTCAAATAGGCAGTCGACTGGTCATATATGGCAGTCGACTGCTACCCCATGTTTTGCCTTAATGATATTCTTTCCCTTTTTGAAATTCAATTATTAATTTTTTTCAAAATACAAATAGGGCAGTCGACTGGTCCCAAATGGCAGTCGACTGGTTTTGAAACAGAATGTTTCCCGAGAATTAGCAGTCGACTGGCCCCCTTGGCAGTCGGCTGGTTTTGAAACAGAATGCTTCTGGACAATTAGCAGTCGACTGGCTTCCCCTGGCAGTCGGCTGGTTTTGAAACAGAATGCTTCTGAACAAATAGCAGTCGACTGGCTTCCCCTGGCAGTCGACTGGTTTGAAACAGAATGGTTTCTGGAAAATGGCAGTCGACTGGCTCCCATAGCAGTCGACTGGTTTGCATCGATTTTCGAAAAACGGCGTTTTTGATGTCTCTAGGCAGTCGGCTGCTACTTAAGGCAGTCGGCTGCTCCTAACCTAATTGGTACTAGGAAACAAGTCCAAAAATGTCATTTTCTTGCAAAGGAACAGCTGGTACTTCTCCCAAACCACATCAAAACATATTAAAACATGCGGACATAGTCACCCTACGTCCGTTACATAAATTCCTTACCTCAACTAGCAATTAATCCACAAGTTGGTTGCACCAACACTTGTCCTTTTTCCACTTCTTCAAGCTGTAAACATCATGGCAAATTTAAACTTCAATAAACCTATTCTACCAACTCCATACAATACCAAACCATCAATAAAATCAACTAAAACCTTCTAACTTGCTTACCTTTGCAATTCACCAAATCTTTGGATTTCTAGATCTCCTTATTCACTTGGATTCACTCTCTCATATTACAGGCATAGGTTAAGCTATTGACAAGGATCGTTTTTCGTTAAAGAAGTTTAACGAATCGATGGCATGAGATGGTGGTTTGTCAAGGTGAGAAGCTTGGACACTTAGAGGAAAATGGAAGCAACGAGAGGGAGAAGGGAGATGGGCTGGTGTCGTGGGGTGCAAGAGATGATGATGATGAGTCATGCTATGGCATTTAATGCCCCCTTTAATGCATGCTCATCTCAGCCATAAATTTCCCCCTTTTTTGACTCTTTGACATTTGACCATCAATTCCTTAATTCCTCCTATGTCCCATACACCATTTGTATATCAAAATTTCACATTTATTCCATTAGTTCCAAGTTGGAAAACTGTACAATTAAGGGAAAATTACAGAAAATTGGGGATTTCACATAAATATATCATTCATGCTTAGAACAACACCAAAAGCAAGATAAAACTAAGAGAAAACAACATCTCATTTTCTTACCCATGAAAACCGAAATTGCAGCAGTAAATTCCCCCTTTTATTTTCGGTTTCAACCCTCAATAAGACCAGCTATCAACAGTCCTTGAAGTGTAGAACAATTCTTGTTAAGGGTGTCTTTTGATTTAGTAAAGATGGAAGGTAGTTTCACAAGAAATAACAAAAGAAAACTTAGAAGAAAATGGGTAAAAACGAAACAGAGCAAAATTGCTGGAGAAGGTGAAAATATCGGTCAACCATGGCTTATTTTTATATTATTTTACTCTTAAAAATCTGCCCATTCTAATAAAGTATCAATTTCCCCTTTAATTTCCACTAAATTTCAAGTTTGCCACCAAGATATCTTACTAATTTCCAAATTTCAGATTTTATTTATTATTTTCAATAAATTATATTTATTTAAGTCAAATTAAGTCAATTATTGACTCAATATAAAGTTTGACCAAGGTCTCATATAAAATGACTTAGATACTCTTTTATAATTTCATAAATTTCAATTCTATTCCAAGACCGTTTCAAGGAATAGTCTTCTTACCTTTTTAAGTATTTCAAGTCTGACTTTCATATTTTGGCGCTTCCGAACTCATTCAAATTATAACTTATGCTGTGGGGCCCACTTAGCCATCTCCTCGACACCTACGAAATTCATACGAATAAATTGTAACGATTAAACTTGATATTCTAACTTTATCGGTTAAGTAGGTGTATGAAAAATAGAAAATTAGGGATTTCACAACATTTTATGCAATGCAATTTCAATTCATTAATCAATATAAAACAATTAATAATTCATGTGATACTATTTCAAATCAATAATCCGTATAAAACATTTTATAATTTATGCAATGCACTTTGAAATCATTACTCAATATATAAGCCATTTATGTAAGCGATGCTATAAAACAAATTTCAGTATGCAACTTCGGTAACAAGTTTAAATGTCAATATAAGCAAGATTTTCGTCTTATACAGTAAAACAAATCATTTAAGTTTATCACCTTCAATCATTTGATTTCAAACCTTTTTTTCTTTCTGTCAAATCAGTAAATCAGTATTCAAATAATTCAGTATTCAAATCATTCGGTATTTAAATCATTCCGTATTCAAACCATTCAGTATTCAAATCATTCGGTATTCAAATCGTTTAGAAATCAATTCATTTAGTATTCAAAGTATTTGGTATTTATTGTGAGGGCCCGAAGTACCTTATGGGTCATTCATCACCTCACTCAATTCGGTATTCAAATCATTCAAATAAAATTCAGTAGAGACAATCACATCTAATAGAATCATGCATAAAACAATATCAGTATCCCCGAAAGGACGATCGGTAACGAATGGCCATCGTCGGTTGGTCACAGTTCGCACTGGTCAAGTGCTAGCTGTGTAAATCTGTGGGTTTGACCATAATAATCCCACAACCGGTAATCAATATGTCGGTAACCTGCGGACTTGATCAAGGTCTCGCAATCGGTAACAGTATGCATGATCACTAAGGAACGACCGTCTCAAAACATTTCCTTAAATCATATAATTCAATAGTAGAATCATTTTAAATAGCAATTATCTTTAGTCAATCCAAATCATTTTCATAAATCATAGAATTAACAATAGAAATCATTTAAATAGCACTTATCTTCAATCAGTTCAAAATCATATAAAGAGTAATTATCGTAATTGAGCAATAATAAAATTCATTTAAAACTCAATGCAAAACTTTAATTACACAGTAACGTATCTGAACATAAATAGTAAATCATAAGAAATTACATTTTTTTGTAATTTGAAACCTTTCATGTAAATCAATTCATATAATGCTATTCATATAAATCATTCCATATAAATCATTTCATGCAATTAAATCCATGTATGTCGTTTCATGTAATTCGATTCATGTAAATCATTTCATGTAAGGTAATATTTAAATTGTAAGTATTTAAGATAAATTTCTATCTTTCATTTGGAAGGTTTAAGCGAATAAACGGTTATGATTTGGTATCTGAAAATTTCTAAATGCAAGTAAAGATTATTTTATGCAACTTCTATACATGTTCCTTACCTCTACTTCTGCGTAGTATAAATCCAGTAGAGCCATTTATGCCTCTTTATCTCTCGTACATCACACTGCACAATAATTCTAAGTTATATTTAAAATTCTATATTATGATTCTACTAAATAACAAAATATAATTTCAATTAAATCCCACTCTTTTATAAATTCTATGTCACCAAAAATTCCAATTTATATTTAAAATCCCATATATAACTATAATAGGTATTCTATAAATCCCCATCTTCCATTTTGTCAATCTCAATAATTTATTCTTTTAATTTCTTACAAAACACCACAATATAATTACACCTAAATTCACCATTCCTTTCAAATCCAATTTTACAAATGACCACATAAATCTCATTTTATTAATTCCAACTAAATACCAAAATAAAATCATAATTAAATCATTTTCTTTTTCCACTGCTGGCAGATTTGTCATATTTTCCTTAATGGCCGGCAACCCCAAATTTTCCAACCTTCATGATCTTTCATTTATTCTTCTCCAAATTTAGTTCATAAATATTTTTCACTTTATTTTCTCATAGCTGAATATTTTTCTGCAATAAAAGAATTCCTCATCATCTTCCTACTATTCCAACCATTGTTGTGAGCTTCAATTATCCTATCCTTGTGTTGTACTTTCTCTAAATCAATTCTAATTTTATAACTCTCCTCTCCTCGTTTAGAATTTATTTCAAACATCTTCAATTCAACAATTCATCAACACCCTTGCTTAGCCCCTATCATGACCAAACAACCCATTTTCACGCCACATGCTCTGTTTTGAACACTCGACAAGCCAATTTCATAGTTCCACCAATTATCATTTCATCCAAGTTTCAATCAAGCTTAATTCATCTCCTACAAACTAATTTCTATGCAAAATACATTAAATTCATCAAATTTTTCTTCATTTTCTGTCAACCGAATCTGTTCTGTTTTCTTCTTCATTTTCATCTAATTCAATTCAAGATATAAAACACACCATCCATGATATGAACAAGTAGAGGCTATAGCTAGAATTATGTAACACATCACCCATTCCTTACCTTTACCATTGCCGAACCGTAGAGACCCATTCCAGCCCCTGTCACGTTGGTTTCTGTCCACAAAATCCTAGCCTTAGACAGCTTTTAAGATGGGGAAGAAGGCTGGTTAATGATGCTTGGTGAGTTGAGGGGTTGAAGGAAGATTTTCATGGTGAAATTGAGGAAGACGTGCAGAAGAAAATGGAAAGAAAACACCACTGCAGGGAACATCGATTTCAGGCAAAAAATGGCAAGTTGAAGTCGGTGATGAAGTTGCTAGAAAAGGCTGAGAAGGACTCCTTTCAATGACATTGCATCCAATGGAAATTGGCCACATGGCCAACAATTTAAATTCCCCTAAAAAGTCTTTATATTTACACTTTAGCCACTTGAAATATCTTCTATTTATAATTTTCAGATTTTTATTTATTTATCTATTTATTTTATTTAGAAATACATAATATCAATATATGATGAATATATATATATATATATTTAACAATTACAGATATATACGTACACACACTTTTTTTTTCTCCTAATACCCGGATTAAATTCCTAATTATCAAATTTTTTATTTATCGATTGATCAAGTATTATAATTTTGAAATATTCCAATCCTTTAATAAATTTATTTATTTATTTCAATCAGTCTATTAACATTTAAAATTAAATTTTACATATACTTAACTCCAAAAATAGGAGAATTTGCGGTTATCACATTCTCTTCACCTTTAAAGAATTTGGTCCTCCAAATTCAACACTTGTACTTCAGTGATTTCAGTACCTTAAGACTTGGCGATTTCGATATCTACTTTTAGCAATATGTCATTTTACTCATTCCTATCAATATTCTCATACACTGTATACATGATTCACTATCACTCCTCTTACCTTTATCGATCATATCGATCTCTACATCAGTTATATCATATACAATCGTCTTATTATCCTCAAATATTACATACTTCAATAAATTAGTCTCGATCATTCGATATCTATCTTATTCCTTTACGGTGATACATGATTTTCTTTACAATGTTTATTCCATTCATCAACTATCCTATTGCATCCCTTTTGTTCTCATCAATCTTCATACTACTTATATCCTTTACAATCATTTTATCACTTCCAAACAACCACAATTCTATTATTATACTTAAACCATACCTCTCATCATACACATAATTTATTCTCTTTCCAATTCACTAACACTCACACTCTTATAAATTTTTCTATATTCATATTTCGCTTCAACCCTCTTAATTTTAGGGTCTCACTTCGATCTGGACAGAGAAAGTCTTGGTGGGGCCCTCACCGAGTACCTCTCTGAACCTTATCGAAGAGATCCTTCATTAAATATTTTAAAAATAATTTTTCTCTTTTAAATTCCTCCACTTTGTAGTTTATATCGAATATAAGAAAATTTGGGATCCTCCAAATTCGATACAAGTAATCCGATAATTCAGTACCTAGAGACTTATCATTTTCATAACTACTCGTTGTAATCAGTCCTATCGCTCATTCATATCAATATTCTTATACCAGGTTTACACTATTTTCTATCAATTCACTTGCCTTTGTTAATTCATATTGATTTCCAGATCAACATATTCCATAAGATCATTCTATCGTCTCCAATTGACCACAATGTTATCAATCATTTTCGATCACTTAATACCTATCTCATTCATTTATATTCGTACTTTCGTATAACTTCTACATTATTCGCTAACAATTCTCATTTCTATTTGTACCACTCATCTCCAATATAATCATTCTATCATCTCCAATTACTCGGAAACCACCAATCACTTTCAATCACTCTTACTTAATCTGATGCCTTTAATCATCATCAATTATCTCCAATCATTCAATATTTATCTCCACAATAATTCCCTACTATATCCATATCTATCCTTCTTGTTCCTTCCATTACTACCAAAATTTCTCTATTGATCGATATCTTGTTCCATTCTCTAACTATTCTTTACAATTTATATTCAGATTATGCACAGCAGCGTGGGATGTAAATCAATTTCAACTTACTTACACTGACACGTACTAGGCAAACCTTGCTCTCATACCACTTTATAACATCCAAAATTTTGAAATTCGGACTAACTTTTTCCTTTTAGTTACTATCTTTCGCATTCAATTAGTCAATATCAATCGGTTTGCATTCGGTGTCAATGTAAGTTCATTTTACAATTTTCATTACAATTCATAAACATGCTTTTACTAAACATCACACTATTTACATCCCATCGCAAACACATCTGCTGTACAATTATAAATCTGAATATAAATATAAAATTCTAGACATATACCTGTTCACTTGATACCTTAAACTTCTAGTGCATTCTTCAACTAACCCGGAGGCAGCGAATATCTTGTACACTGATGGGCTATCTGGGATAATGAGTAAGAGGGTGAGCTTTGGGGAAAGTCCAGTAAGAAACATATATAAAAACGCGTACAAAATGCAGTTAAATAAAAATCACTTATTTTGTTAATTAAGAGAAAAGCATATTAAATACACGCTTAACATTTTATGCAATGCAATTTCAATTCATTAATCAATATAAAACAATTAGTAATTCATGTGATACTATTTCAAATCAATAATCCGTATAAAACATTTTATAATTTATGCGATGCACTTTGAAATCATTACTCAATATATAAGCCATTTATGTAAGCGATGCTATAAAACAAATTTCAGTATGCAACTTCGGTAACAAGTTTAAATGTCAATATAAGCAAGATTTTCGTCTTATACAGTAAAACAAATCATTTAAGTTTATCACCTTCAATCATTTGATTTCAAACCTTTTTTTCTTTCTGTCAAATCAATAAATCAGTATTTAAATAATTCAGTATTCAAATCATTCGGTATTTAAATCATTCCGTATTCAAACCATTCAGTATTCAAATCATTCGGTATTCAAATCGTTTAGAAATCAATTCATTTAGTATTCAAATTATTTGGTATTTATTGTGAGGGCCCGAAGTACCTTATGGGTCATTCATCACCTCACTCAATTCGGTATTCAAATCATTCAAATAAAATATAGTGGAGACAATCACATCTAATAGAATCATGCATAAAACAATATCGGTATCCCCTAAGGGACGATCAGTAACGAATGGCCATCGTCGGTCGGTCACAGTTCGCACTGGTCAGGTGCTAGCTGTGTAAATCTGTGGGTTTGACCATAATAATCCCACAACCGGTAATCAATATGTCGGTAACTTGCGGACTCGATCAAGGTCTCGCAATCGGTAACAGTATGCATGATCACTAAGGAACGACCGTCTCAAAACATTTCCTTAAATCATATAATTCAATAGTAGAATCATTTTAAATAGCAATTATCTTTAGTCAATCCAAATCATTTTCATAAATCATAGAATTAACAATAGAAATCATTTAAATAGCACTTATCTTCAATCAGTTCAAAATCATATAAAGAGTAATTATCGTAATTGAGCAATAATAAAATTCATTTAAAACTCAATGCAAAACTTTAATTACACAGTAACATATCTGAACATAAATGGTAAATCATAAGAAATTACATTTTTTTGTAATTTGAAACCTTTCATGTAAATCAATTCATATAATGCTATTCATATAAATCATTCCATATAAATCATTTCATGCAATTAAATCCATGTATGCCGTTTCATATAATTCGATTCATGTAAATCATTTCATGTACGATAATATTTAAACTGTAAATATTTAAGATAAATTTATATCTTTCATTTGGAAGGATTAAGCGAATAAACGGTTATGATTTGGTATCCGAAAATTTCTAAATGCAAGTAAAGATTATTTTATGCAACTTCTATACATGTTCCTTACCTCTACTTCTGCGTAGTATAAATCCAGTAGAGCCATTTATGCCTCTTTATCTCTCGTACATCACACTGCACAATAATTCTAAGTTATATTTAAAATTCTATATTATGATTCTACTAAATAACAAAATATAATTTCAATTAAATCCCACTCTTCTATAAATTCTATGTCACCAAAAATTCTAATTTATATTTAAAATCCCATATATAACTATAATAGGTATTCTATAAATCCCCATCTTCCATTTTGTCAATCTCAATAATTTATTCTTTTAATTTCTTACAAAACACCACAATATAATTACACCTAAATTCACCATTCCTTTCAAATCCAATTTTACAAATGACCACATAAATCTCATTTTATTAATTCCAACTAAATACCAAAATAAAATCATAATTAAATCATTTTCTTTTTCCACTGCTGGTAGATTTGTCATATTTTCCTTAATGGCCAGCAACCCCAAATTTTCCAACCTTCATGATCTTTCATTTATTCTTCTCCAAATTTAGTTCATAAATATTTTTCACTTTATTTTCTGATAGCTGAATATTTTTCTGCAATAAAAGAATTCCTCATCATCTTCCTACTATTCCAACCATTGTTGTGAGCTTCAATTATCCTATCCTTGTGTTGTACTTTCTCTAAATCAATTCTAATTTTATAACTCTCCTCTCCTCATTTAGAATTTATTTCAAACATCTTCAATTCAACAATCCATCAACACCCTTGCTTAGCCCCTATCATGACCAAACAACCCATTTTCACGCCACATGCTCTGTTTTGAACACTCGACAAGCCAATTTCATAGTTCCACCAATTATCATTTCATCCAAGTTTCAATCAAGCTTAATTCATCTCCTACAAACTAATTTCTATGCAAAATACATTAAATTCATCAAATTTTTCTTCATTTTCTGTCAACCGAATCTGTTCTGTTTTCTTCTTCATTTTCATCTAATTCAATTCAAGATATAAAACACACCATCCATGATATGAACAAGTAGAGGCTATAGCTAGAATTATGTAACACATCACCCATTCCTTACCTTTACCATTGCCGAACCGTAGAGACCCATTCCAGCCCCTGTCACGGTTTCTGTCCACAAAATCCTAGCCTTAGACAGCTTTTAAGATGGGGAAGAAGGCTGGTTAATGATGCTTGGTGAGTTGAGGGGTTGAAGGAAGATTTTCATGGTGAAATTGAGGGAGACGTGCAGAAGAAAATGGAAAGAAAACACCACTACAGGGAACGTCGATTTCAGGCAGAAAATGGCAAGGTGAAGTCGGTGATGAAGTTGCTAGAAAAGGCTGAGAAGGACTCCTTTCAATGACATTGCATCCAATGGAAATTGGCCACATGGCCAACAATTTAAATTCCCCTAAAAAGTCTTTATATTTACACTTTAGCCACTTGAAATATCTTCTATTTATAATTTTCAGATATTTATTTATTTATCTATTTATTTTATTTAGAAATACATAATATCAATATATGATGAATATATATATATATATATTTAACAATTACAGATATACACGTACACACACTTTTTTTTCTCCTAATACTCGGATTAAATTCCTAATTATCAAATTTTTTATTTATCGATTGATCAAGTATTATAATTTTGAAATATTCCAATCCTTTAATAAATTTATTTATTTATTTCAATCAGTCTATTAACATCTAAAATTAAATTTTACATATACTTAACTCCAAAAATAGGAGAATTTGCCGTTATCACATAAACAGACATCATCAGTCTCACGAATAAGAAAGTAACTTAATTCCCTAATGCTGACATAAACAGGAATTGACTGGATGGCCTGCTGCTCAGTTCTTGCTTCTGAGTATCAATCTTGGTTTTGCAATGAAACTTCGAATTGCAAGGAACAATGACTGTAGCAGAGAGAGCCTAGTGGATGAAAGCAATTTAGAGAGCAAAGAGAAAATTAGTTTCATGCATTTTTATTTATTTAAATAGTTTTAAAAATTTTATAGAACAAGATTGAAGAGATGGGTACCGCATCAAACATGCTCAATGTTGTTTAGAAACTTCAGTTTAATTTTCTTCGGCGCTGCCACAACATTCCCCATATTGTTTCTTTCTTCAGTAACTTAGCTAAACATTTCAAAGCTACGTCCATGATAGATGATATACAATTTGTTTTAATAATGAAATATTCATCTTCTCTTCTCAATAAATTGACATCAACAATATCAATTATTCCTTTAGATAGTAATCTTTTTATCGAATGCCTCCTAGTCATTGTTTAGGAAAAATTTCATATGTGGGCTTTTTGCTTGTGAAAGTTTCTATAGATGTCACATTTTGTAGAAACAATTCCTACTGATCCGAATTCTACATTTCAAGCACAAGCAAAAGCATAGTTGATCATCAACTAATTCTAAAATGATTATTGAAATATATCATGTAAAATCTTGAACAAGAAGAAATCGTAAATAAAAAAAGAACATGAAGTATTCAAAATTTCACCTGGCGCCATATAATGAATTCTCCTTCTCCCAATAGTTTGGCAATGCCAAAATCTCCCAAATGAGCAGCCATGTCTCCATCTAGTAGAATATTACTTGGTTTTATGTCACAATGAATTATGGGTGTCAACTGTCGAGCATGGAGGTATTCTAGAGCTAATGCAACATCTATCATTATATTGATCCTTTGTAAGATACCAAGAAAATAGTTTTCAAAATGTAACCATTTCTCAAGACTTCTATTACACATGAAATCAAGCACCAAGGCTTTGAAGTCCACATTAGAGTAGCAAGTAATGACTTTGACAAGATTGCGATGGAGTTTGTTGCGCATAGCTTCACATTCAACATTGAAACTCCTAAATGCTCCCTCTATTTGTAAGTTGAAAACTTTAATTGCTACATTCGTCCCATCTAAAAGCCTCCCTTTATATACAGATCCAAACCCCCTGAACCAAACAAATTGCATTCATCAAATCCACCAGTTACTTGTGAAAGTTCAGTATGTGAAATTCTTCTCCATGTTCCTAAAGATAATAAATCATTCATAACTGCTAGAGTTGTACTCTTACTTTGGCACTTTTTGTACATAACAGTAAATACTATTGTTACTACTACAGTAGCGACTATTGGTAAACCATATCGTAAAACAAACAATCCGGTCATATTCAATTTTTTGTGGATGCTACTTTTGCAAGAAGGGACGAGCAATCTTTGTGCTTATTTTTCATGAACGATCTACTAGAAAAGTTTTGAAAACCTCCTTGTGTGGGGATTTCTCCTTTCAGCTTATTGAAAGACACATTAAGAAATTTTAGGTTCAAAAGTTTCTCCAGAGACTTCGAAATGACTCCAAAGAGATTATTTTTGGATAAATCTAAGAATTCCAAGCTAATCAATTTACCAAATGATTCGGGGATATGACCATGAAATTTGTTATTAGATAAATCTAAAGAAACCAAAGTTTCAAGGTCCTGAAATGTGGATGAGATATCACTCCATTGATGGACAATTTCTCCATTGATGGACATTAATCCCTTTACAAAGAAAAAAAAAGGAGAAAAACAGAGGAAGAGAGATCTTTAATAACATTTTTTTTCTGCCAAGACCTTGCATCATCCTGATCCTCGTATATTTTTTTTTCCTTTGAATTTGTTGTAGTTTGTTTGAAGCTTCCGATGTTGCTAAATGGATCAGAATATTGTACTATGATTAGAATTGGTAAGGAATATATATGGAAGACGTAGGTGATATCATGATCTATTTTAAATGATTTTGGTTTTATGAAAAAGTAAATGAGATCGATCGTATGTGGTTTGAATAAAGATTTTATGTTTTGCTTGATTGAGGTTTTAAAGATGAACTTTGAACTGTTTATGGTTTTGATTTGATTAGGGTTTCATGATTGAGATACTGTAATTGCATTAAAATCAACTGCCTTAGGTTTATAAACTACGTGTGCTTTGCAAGAGGTTTTAGAAAAATTATGCCATTGTGCTGACAAAATTTTGTAAAAACGTTAGTTCAGTACAAATTAGACTTTGAATTTGAAAACCTTTATGCAATGAAAACTGTCATAGGATTCGCTTTTGAAGTCTGTCTCATAATTGCATTATTTTGAAAGTTTAGTCGATTTTCTAACTAAATATGATTTTGAAAGGTATCCTGTCATTTTAAATCCTTGATCTGATGTACAATTTAAAATTGTTTGGCTCTAAATATGTGTAATGAAATCTAAAATCTGATTTTTAAAGTTATGATTTTGAAGTCTGTTCGTTTTAAGAATTACCTAAATGATTTGTATATTGTTCTGAATTATTCCGATTGTTTAATAGATTTGGAATGATTTGTATACTGTTTCAAAATCCTCTAACTATTTTAAATGATTTTTGAAATGATTTGAATTCTATTTTGAAGTATGAATTATTGATTTATAAATGTTTTGAGACTGTTGGCCCATATCTACCTGCAGGTACAAGCTCTTCTGTTCCATTCTGTTCTATTGCTATTGACCCTAGCCACGTCTTCAGTGCTTACAGATATCACTTGGCTAGTGTTCACTGTGGATCTTTTGACTATGGACATGTGTTGTTATTATTCCATGTTGGGATATTTATATTGCATGAGTCTATCGAGTGATACCTAGTCTCTATTATCCTATTTTCCTAGGGTGACTTACTGATTTCTGACTTATTGGGTTTTATATTATTTCTGAACCTTTGATATCTAAACTCTGAATTCTTAACACCGTTTCTGATTTCTAAATCTGATATTGGATTTGACATTGATTCTGAATGACCGAACCTAATTCTAATTTTGATACTGAATCTGAATTATGAAATTTGATAATGGTTTTCTTTATGGTTTTGAATGATTCTGATTCTGAATTTGATATTGGTTTTGATACTAATTGCGAATAACTGAATTTGACATTAGTTTTGGTAATGAATCTAAATGTTTGAATCTAATATTGGTTTTGATACTGTATTAGAAGCATTGAAACGTATTTGAAATGTACTATTTTCTGAATCTGACATTGGTTTTTGATATTAAATCTAAACTATTAAATTTGATATTGGTTTTAGCACTAATTCTGATGATGGAGTCCGACATTGGTTTGATACTGTTTTTGAAACGTATTTGAAATGTACTGATATTGAATTTGAAAACATATCGTTCATACTGTTTATTGTATCTGAAATGAAAGTTTATTCATTTTGAAAACGAAAGGTTGGAACTGCATGCATTAGTTTTGACATGAGTCTTAGGATTTTGAGATCGTTTTGATATTGGTATTGAAATGTTTATGAAATGCTCCTTGGCTTTCATAGGACCCTATAGTCGGACCTAGGGATTGAGACAAGTGAGATGCTTTAAAGCATTCTTCTATACTCAGCCCAATATTCCTAACTGATTATAGTAATTCCTTCCTCCAAGTTGTCCATTATTGTGTAAAGTTTAAGTATTTATCGAATGATAGATTGTCATTGATTTTATTCTATCATGTTGTGAAATGTATATACAATTCATGCATATAGTTCGCATGGTATATGTTCTTTTATATATGTTTCTTATTGGGCATAAAGCTCACTCCCTTTCTACCTTACAAATTTAATTACAGTAATTGCTGAGTATTAAGGAAGGGCTCTAATCGAATTTCTACAAGGTTTTGATATTGTATTAGGTAAGTATATTTGTATAGTTACTTTATTGTATTTAGACATTTATTGTACAATGCTCCAATGTGTAAAGAGATGTAAATAACAAACTGAAAGAATTTGAATATTAATTATAGTTTTGTTATGTAAAAAGATAAATACGTACTGTTTTTTGTGTATTGGGACAGGTTTTGAATGATTAAGTATTAAGATTGCTGCGACAATCGAGAATTTCTCTCTTTTGGAATTAATTTACTAGGTTATTGGAGGTAATTATTTTAGAAAAATAATTCACTGAATATATATACATACATATATATATATATATATATATATATATTCTAACTAATGGTATATGATTAAATAGATTTATTGGAGATTTGATTTCATGAAATTAATTATATTTAATATTAAGGAATTAAATTTTAAAAATAATGCATATAAATATATACATACGCATATACAATAAATAAATACTTATATGTATATCATTTCTTAGGCCCAAATAAATATATGTATGCATATTGATATACTTGTGTAAATAAATATATATTTATCAAATGGATTTATATATGATGCACTGACAGTGTATAGTTTCTATACACTGTCAATGCACTAGAGTTTGACACCTCATCAATAGGCACTTATGAGCAAATTAAAAAAATTAATTTATATTTACTTTTAAGGACTTGGTATATTTTTTAATTTACAAATTGATGATGTGTCATTTTCTGATGTATTAACAGTGTATAAAAACTATACACTGTCATTGCATCATATACAAACCCTTATCAGATATATATAAATATATTTAATATATGTATAAATAAATTTACAATATATATTTATTATTATAAAAAAAAGGATCGGGATTGGTGGGATTTAACGCACCAACCCGACCCCCCTCTTTCGAGAGGGTCTAAACATACCCTATTTTTTTCTACTCTCACCCATTTTCTCCCTAAATAAACAGTACCTATGTAGTGTAAATTAAGGTGTAAGTAAAAAAAATTAGGGTGTGTTTAGATCCTCTCCCCTCTTTCATTTCTCCTCTGTACACAAACAGAGGAGAGACAGAGGAGAAACATGAAGGTTGAACAGGGCAAAAGGGGAGAGAGCCCGCCGTCGCCAAGAAAAAAGGAGAGCGCTATCGGTCGGTGGTGGAGAGAGAGGAAAGGAGAGAAGAAGGAAAAGCTGAAAATGGAGGAAGACGGGCTACCGTCCCGGTGTTTAGGCATTGCCGCCCCTAGTTCCGCGCCACTCCGCTTCGGTCGCCGCTGGTGAAGGCGGGTTTAGGGAAAGCAAAGGCAGCAACCGCTACTGCCAGAAGTTGAAACCGACTTAAGCCACAGTTGGGGCTGTTGGAGGCGGCCACAGCCGCTGCCATGGGGTCGAACCGAGGTTGGGTTGAGGGGCATTTAAAGGCTGATTGGAGGGGAAGTTCAGGATGGCTGTGGCTGGGATTTTCGGTAGGTTGTTGGGACTGGAGAATGGCATTTAAAGGCTGATTTAGATGTTGGATCAGATGTTTTGGCTGCTGAACAAGAGTGGAAAAAGGGCAGGAACGGTGCTAAATTTGGAGGCGGAAATGGGGATTAATTTTGGTTTCTGCATTGGATGGTGGCGATGTAGGTTAGGGACAGAGTTGAGGCGTGAAACAAAGTTTGTTGAGGGCTGAAAAATGGGACTGATCAGGAGGCCCAAAACAGGACAGGAATAGGGGTGGCTCTGCTGCCAAAAAGAGGACCAAAAACAGTGGGGTTTGACGTCCTAAATGAACCTGAAATTTAGGGGTCCTTAGGGCCTGAAGATGGTAGCGTCTGCTGCCCAAAACAGGGGTTAAAAGAGCTGGAGCAAGGGAGCAAGGGCTGTCCTGCTGGCCTGAACAGAGGTGGCTCGGTGCTGGTTTGGGGGCTGCAACCAAGCGCTGTTTGGGTGCGGGAGAAATTGGGTTTTTCAGGTTGGAAATATGCTACTCGAAGGCTGATTCTGGCTGAGTTTTGGGAGCTGAATTATAGGAGAATCAAGATGTTATGTGGCTGTGTTGAGGGCTGTAATGAGAGGTAATCGGATGGCCTTCGAGACAGCAAATCAAGGCTTGATGAGGCGGTGGAAGCAGGGGATTCAAGGGTGGTTTGGTGTTAGTTTTGGGTCTGTTAGGGAGGACTGAACAGGGGTGTTAAGGGCTGAAGAACATAAGCTGAAGCCGGGCTGATTTAGGTGCTGTTTAAGGAGGCTGAACAGGTAAGAATTTATATGCAAGTAAATGTTAGTTAAGTGTTTGATTCATCATGCTAAATTTACAAATTATATGATATGATGAATGATGAAAATTGATAATATGTGTGATTAATATATCATTGAGATGATATTGAATTATTTGTTATGAAGCTTTAAAAATATTGAGATACGGTAAATATTACTAAAACAGTAATTAGATATCCATGAAACATAATGTGGTCCTATGACTTTGACGGGTGTTTTAATATTGAAATGTAGTAGAAAAATATAATGGTGGGATATAAAAATTGTTTAGGACACTATTGGATTACGAATGGGTACATTTGAGATTTCATGGATGTGATAGTGTAGTGACATTGAATAGATGATTATATATATGTGTGTGTGACCTACTATCTAATGAGGGCATAATAGCCCATGTGGTGCATGTGGTGTGAAATATATCTATGCTAATAATAGTGCAGGTTAAGTTGTGGTATTGGGGATGGCGATTACCCATGCCGGATTTTACGATGGAAAATCACTCTTGCACACCTCGTACGATTAGCCTAAGTCTTCATTATGCATTGCAGTTACCATGTATGGCATAGATAAATATTATTGACATCATAATGTAATGCAACGTTAATAATTGTTGAAATATTGAACGTGCTTTCCTAAGGTTTGAAATGGCATATGAGTGGTACATTGTGAGCATTAACCTTGTAGAGTTGATCATGATGTGCTAATTTTGCACTTGTGCAAAGGAGGTATACTAAGCTCAGGTTAGTATCATATTTTTAACATGAGTATGGTAGAATAATGATTGATAATGACCATTAATGATTGTGGAATATTATGCAAATGTTATGGATGGGATATGGTTGTGAGAAGATGGACAAAGTAGGCTAAACCTTTAATGTAGCCTATGTAGGCGTGACAAGGGCTTAGTATGCGCTTGAAATGCAATTTAGCACCGTGGTGCAATCATGCATTTTCTGTGTGTTATGTGATAGAATTGTTTTAAGAATAATGTATTAAATCTGTTGAGATGATGTGACATTTACCTTATATTTTTGACAGTAATGGTTTCTGAAATGAGAAATGCTTTGGTGGGATTTTTGTAAAGCATTCATACACTTTATATATGACATTGATCATGCATTCATAGTAAATCTATGCTTTGATCATGTGGTTGTGAATGACCGTCTAATGGAATTTTATATGAGATTAATGGCATTCTGCAATGTTACTGTGTGGCCTTTGTGTGTGTGTGTGTGTGTGTGTGTGTATGTTACGGGCTCCAATTGTGTGATCAAGGAGATTCGGTATACATATATATATATATATATATATATATATATATATATATATATATGATGGTGTATTGTCCAAGGGTGGCCACTATGTGAATGTTGGATGATTGTGTGAAAGTCCAACAACTGGGTGAATATTGGACGACTGTGTGAAAGTCCAATAGCTATGTGAATGTTGGACGACTGTGTGAAAGTCCGACAACTATGTGAATGTCCGATAATTAGTCGAGACAGTTACCTCAGCTACTAGATGATCACTAGTATTGGGATAATTCATGATCATGAATGGGTACTTAATGGAAAACTTACCATGGCTTGTGACCATGGATGCTTCATAGGAAGCTAGCTGTGTGAGAATACCAAATAGGAACATGTTGCCTTGTCTCTAATTATCTTACTGGTGTGTTTTGATGTTAATATGGAAGTTGTGTTTCTTGGAAAACTGCATGGAAAAATATAGATGTTAATGCATTGATTTTGTGCATGAGATGTGCATCAAATGATTGTTGATACATTTGTGTGGGGACCACATAGGATTGATGTTAGGGAATAAGGAAATGATGAATTTTTATAATGTCTTTTCAATTGAGGTCCCTAAAAGCCCTAGCGCAAGACCATAGGTATTGAGAGTAGCTAAGTCTACTCATCGTATATGCATAAGGCATGATTTATATAACAACAACTCGGTTTTTAACATGCATAACCATGCACTTAATACTTATTAGTTTAACATACCTTGTATATATTTTCTTATTGTGCTTTAGCTCACCCTCTCTTACTTCTCATAGATTTCTACAGATAGGCTCGGTTATGCGTGTGCTACCTTGGTAGCTTGAATTCCGTACTGCCAAGTCTACTACTTTGTGATTGAGGTATAACGCCTTGCTTCTTTAGTTATATCCTAGACTCGCTATTCTTTTGTGTACATAGTGTATAGGATTTGGGAGGTAAGTAATAGGACTATATCGAGAAATAATTGTAACTATGCCTTGTGATGAATAATAACTTGATATTAGGCCTTGATGGGAAATGTAATATTTTGAATGAACGATCAAGATATAGGCATTGATGGGAAATGTAATATTTTGGATGGACTATCAAGATAGTTTATGTATTATAGGTTAAGATACTATTCTGATGTTATATAAGGATGGAAAATAGACATATAATAGGTTAGAATTTTTTAGTTTCGGTTTTGGCACGCATTATGAGACAACTTAAAAAGGACCTTAGACAATTAGTCTTAAGCAAATAAACAAGTAGTAATTTACTTTTTAGGTTTAAGCTACACTGATCGAGTGACAAACATAGTAAGAAAAGGAAAAAGTTAGCGCAAAAATCCTAGCTTTTGAGAGCGTTAAGGCCCCACCTGTTCACATCAAGGTGTATCCTATTTACCCGTATTGTTCGCTTTAGGTTCAGATCACTTAGTTAGACCTTCACGATTTTATTTCGCGTCTGTAGCGACTCGAACCCTTAATATCATTAAGAGTCAAGTCACTCCTAACCAATTGTCACGCCAAGTGCCCTAGCAAAGGAGTAGGTAGGATGCCTTAATCTCACATCAAATAGGAAAGGGCAGGTCATTGGACTTATAAGCATTGGTGCCACAAACCCCAATAAGTCGGTTTTGCGGGGAGAGAGTAATGGTCACGTGACAAGTGATATCAAAGCCGACCCTGATCGACTTCGACTCACGCCAAGTGCCCCAGAAGAGGTAGACAAGGTGGCTAGCCAGCACACCAAGCGCTTAGGTGAGGATAGGTAGGGTGCACCTTAGGTGGGGTTTGTCGTGATGAGGACGTCACGAGGCTGGGTGGGGGAGAGTGTCACGCCAAGCGCTCCAGCAAGGGAGTAGGCAAGGTGCCTCAATCTCACATCGGATAGGAAAGGGCAGGTCGCTGGATTTATAAGTGTTGGCGCTGCACACCCCAATAAGTTGGTTTTGTGGGAGTGATTTGACTTTTAATGATGCTAACTGTTTGAGTTGCTTTGGACGCAAAAGAAAACCCTGAGAGTCTTGTTGAGTGATATGAACCAAAAGTGGACAGAACAAGTGAGTATGGTACACTTGCTTAGTGTGAACAGGTGGGGCCTTACAATTGCTACGTAAGTTTTACATAATGTTAGAGTAAGGACACTAAGTATAACCCAATCGAATGAATGAAATGTGAAATATTAATATGAAATTTCAAAAATCGGAGCATGACATGACACCTAAAAAATCCTTAGAAGAGGCATTTAAAAGCAAATTTCAATTCACAAAGTTTTTGTTTACTTTTTAAACAAGAAAAAAAATAATTTTTTTATGAAATAAAATTGATAAAACAAAAAAAATAATTTTAATTGCAATAATATAAATTAATTGAATTATTTTTAAATATCAAATTAGGAACATTTTTATTAAGACTAAGGGATAACGTATGTCTAACTGATTTTTTTCTTTAAAGGATGCTGCTTTCAAATCCAAGCTTTGAGTAACTTCTAGAAGTGTAACGTGTTTCGAGGTATCTAAATAAAATAAATTTTATCAAGTTCAGATTATTTTATCTTTATCAACATACAACAGAACTATTGATGAATTTAATTATTATTATTTCTTTTTTTTTTAACTTTTGTTTTACAGTAATTTCTTTATTGATGATTAAAAGACAACAATTTTTTTTGTATTATTCACAACTTCTGGCTTTGAAAGATTGTGGCTGACTCAAGTCTTGTAGGATCGAATTCTACCATCTTTCCCAACGAAGAAGTTTAATTAGCTGCACTGCACAGCACGGCATTCCTGTCATTTCAGTTGTTTCTGATAAAGCATTTCGTGGTTATAGAAATCAACCACTTATTGACAAAAGAAAAAAAATCTGTAAATTATTTGAGGTATTTGTCACAGATGCACATGTACCACTTTTGCAATTATCAAGAAAAATCGATCTAGACTTGGTTGGTACTTCAAACATTAGGCTTGGGTATAACTCGCTCAAATCTGTCCATTAAGATATGCTTTTGAGGAGATTAAGAAATTAATTTATCGTTGAAAACTATTCTTAGTTAGAATCCAAGGCTTGTATGCGTGCTATGTGAGTGAAACGCTCGAATGTACTAATCGAGTCACACTGAAATCCTAAAAGAGAGAAAAGGAGGATTTATATAATCGAATGTACTAATCGAGTCACACTGAAATCCTTCCGCAAACAAAAACAGAGCCCAAATCATCAGCTAAACATGAAAACAAAATACTCGTGCGTCAGTCTAGCCAAATTTTAAAATATTTAAATCCTGTTTAACTCGTCATTTAAATATAACTTCACTTGTTATTTAAGTATAATTTGAGCTCAATTCAAAAATAAACAATTCTAACTTCAATAGACATTGAATTAAATTCGAATAATTCATGAATAGTTTGAATTATTTACATCCCTAAATATTAACCTCATTTTCAACACAGACAATACAGCCTCTTTATATTATTATATTAATATAAATAATATTTTAATAACAATAATACAACTTTAAATATTTAAAAAATATTAATATAAATAATAAATATTTTTCTTTTTAAGTGTTTAATAATATAATATTTTAGTATTAAATATTATTATTAAAATATAACTATTTTTTAAAATATAACTATTTTTTAAATGTTAGTAAATAAATAATTTAAATGTTTTAATAATTATGTCAACATCATTTGAAAAAAAATTTCTGAAAACATGCAAACAACATGTGCATAAAAGACTAAAAGTCCACCATCGGAGTCAAGGAAATCAACCATTGCTAACAGGCTTGCCATTGAAATCTGAATCATCCAAACACTGTTTAACACCTTTGATAAGCTGCAAATTGTCTCATTAACATCTTTGAGAGCATCTCTAATAGCATTTCCTTAACTGTAGCGCAGAAAAGTACAAAAATTGTCTCATTAACATTGGTGCTCATTAAACTTGCTGCAGCAATGTCGACAACATTAATGAACTTTTGGACAGTAGGAACAAAAGACAATGGGAAACTGTACTGCCTAATTGTTTGCGCACTGTCTTACATTTGGACAGTAGGAAGGAATTCTGCCATTGTTCTCGTGTACATGAAAAAATAAGATGATACGAGGTTTTCCTTTCTGAAATGATTCTAATAAGTGTAGAATAGAAAACAATAGACATGTAATTGAGGTTATTTATTCCTAGTAAAACTTTGGAAGTATGAAAATGATACTCTCAAAATTAATGATTATTAATCTCTTTACGTACTGAATTTCAATTAATTACTTTTTCAATATCCAATTTTCAAATTCATGCCTTAATTTGTTAAATCTTTATTTAGTTGTAAAATAAACAACATGAAATTGGGAAATCTAAATTAGAAAATTAAAGCAGAAGAGAAAGCCTGAACATTTGAATAATTTGCCAACAGATCTTTTTCTTTTTTAAATGCTGAACTTAATTAAACATCAAATAACTGATAAAAAAATTAACAACAAATCACTGTAATGTGAAATAATAGTTCGAATCAGCATTAAAGCAGGGAAATGCTGGAAAAGAGATGAACAAATAGAGAATAAACCTACATAATCTCCAAAGAAAGGGGGAAAAGGTAAAGAAAAGAAGTTGATTCAACTTTGGGCAAGAACAAGAATATATGAAAAAACAGAATTTTATAACATTCAGCTCAAAATTCATTTCTAACAGAGAAAGCTTTCTTTGATATCACACTTCTACAAACAGGGGAAAATCCTTCTGCAAACAAAAGTACATTAAAATCATCAGCAAAATTTGAAAATATCTTACAACATAAAAGACATAACCAAATAAACAGACACCATCAGCCTGACAAATAAGAAAGTAACTAAATCCCTCAATACTACTCGGTTCTTGCTTCCCAGTATCAGTCTTGGCTTTGCAATGAAACTTTGAATTGCAAGGAACAATGAACGTAGCAGAGAGAGCATACTGCATGAGAGCAATTTAGATAGCAAAGAGAAAATTAATTTCATGCCTTTTATTTATTTATTTATTTAAATAGTTTTAAGAATTTTGTACCACAAGATTGAAGAGATGGGTACCGTATCAAACATGCTCAATGTTTTTTAACAACTTCAGTTTGATTTTCTTGAGTGCAGCTACAACATCCGCCATATTGCTTCTTTCTTCAGGTAACTCAACTGAACATTTCAAAGCTAAGTCCATGATAGATGATAGACAATTTGCTTTAATCATGAAATATTCATCCTCTCTTCTCAATAAATTGGCATCAGCAATATCAATTATTCCTTTAGCTAATGATCTTTTCACCCAATGCCTCATGGTCATTGTTTCAGAAAACATTTCATCTGTGGGCTTCTTATTTGTGAAGGTTTCTATTAAAAGAATCCCGTAACTATAGATGTCACATTTTGTAGAAACAATTCCTGCGAATCCAAATTCTGCATTTCAAGCATAAATGAAATCATCATTCATCATCAACTAATTCTAAAATGATTGTTCAACTATATCAGGTAAAATCCTAAACATGAAAAAATTGTAAACAAAAAAAAGATAATCTTAAGTATTCAAAAAATCACCTGGTGCCATATATCCAATAGTAGCAAGCGTCTTGGTTTGTGCCATGAAATCTCCTTCTCCCAATAGTTTTGCAATGCCAAAATCTCCCAAATGTGCAACCATGTCTCCATCTAGTAGAACATTACTTGGCTTTATGTCACAATGGATTATAGGTGTCGATTGTCCAACATGGAGGTATTCTAGAGCTGATGCAATATCTATCATTACGTTGACCCTTTGTAAGATATCAAGAAAATAGTTTTCAGAATGTAACCATTTCTCAAGACTTCCGTTAGACATGAAATCAAGCACCAGGGCTTTGAAGTCCACAGTGGAGCAGCAAGTAATGACTTTGACAAGATTGCGATGGATGATATTGCGCATAGCTTCACATTCAACATCAAAACTCCTAAATGCTCCCTCTATCTGTAAATTGAAAACTTTTATTGCTACGTTCACCCCATTTGAAAGCCTCCCTTTATATACAGATCCAAAACCCCCTAAACCAAGCAAATTGCATTCGTCAAATCCATCAGTTGCTTGTAGAAGTTCAACATATGAAATTCTTCTCCATGTTCCCAAAGATACTGAATCTTCCGTAACTGGTAGAGTTGTACTCCTACTCTGGCACTTTTTGTACATAATGGTAAATACTATTATTACGGTTACAGTAGCAACTATTGGTAAACCATACCTCAAAACATGCAATATGGCCATCTTGGAGTTTTTACGGATGCTACTCTTGCAAGGTGGAACTAGCAATCTAGGTGGACCACAAAGTGCATAATTTTTCATGAACGATCTAATAGAAAAGTTTCGAAAACATCCTTGATTGGGGATTTCTCCTTCAAGTCTATTGAAAGACACATTAAAATACTTTAGATATGAAAGGCTTTCCAAAGACTTGGGAATGACTCCAGAGAGGTTGTTTTTGCATAAATCTAAGAATTTCAAACTAACCAATTTTCCAAATGATTCGGGGATGTGACCATGAAATTTGTTATCAGATAAATCTAAAAAAGCCAAAGTTTCAAGGCCACCAAATGTGGATGAGATATCACTCATCAGTAGATTACTTGATAAATTCAAATACACTAGAGCCCTTAAATACCCAACATCAAATGGATGTGTGTTGTTAAGGTAATTTGATGATAAATCTATTTCTAAGATATCTTTAAGGCTCCATAAGGTTGATGGTATAGCAAAACTCAATTTGTTGGAACCCAAGTGAAGATATCTCAAAAAAGTCATATTACCTAAACATGTGGGTATAGGTCCATAGAGCTTATTAAAGGATAACTTCAACTCATATAATCTCTCCAAACCACAGATATTCTGTGGGATCGGTCCTTGTAATTCGTTATCCTCAAGAGTCAAACTCTGGATGTTTCGTAATCTTCTTATTGTTGCTGGAATAGATCCACTTATTCTGTTTCCATCAAGGCTTAAAAGTAGCATGTTGCTTAAATTACCGACTTCCAAAGGAATATTACCTTGAAGCTCACAACCACTAGCATAAAAATATTGAAGAGATGTTGAAAGATTCCCAATATAAGTTGGAAGAATGCCATTAAGTGGATTTTCTGAAACATCTAGAAGACTCAAATTCTTGCAATTTGTCAAAAAAGAGAGAAATTTCCACTCGTGAGTAGCAGGTTCTGTGGTAAAATGATTGTTATAAATATTAAGCGACTCAAGGTGTCTTAAGTTGCCAAGGGTATTTGGAATAAATCCAGAGAAGGCATTTTTTTCTAATTGAAGCCCCTTGAGCATGGAAGCATTGGAGATGGAGTCGGGAATGTTTCCGCTAAGATCATTTCCCCACAAGACAAGCCACTCAAGTTTTCTAACGTTGATCATGGGGGGAAAGTTGCCTGCTAAAAAAAATTCATCTTTTAGTACTCTGTGTTTACCACAATTTTGTGAAGGAGAGTAATTATAAACAAGAGGAAAAAATTATATAAAAATAACAATTACACAAATTTCATGGAAATATAAAAATTTTGATAATATAAGAACTAATGTAAATATATACAATTTATTTGTGTATAAAAAATGTGTCTACATCATTGTCCCAGATTATATTATTTTTTTCTCATAATTTTTTTCACCAATGTAATAATTATATAGACATGTTACTTCTTCCATCCAATGCACCCCATGATTCCCGAGATCAAATTTGAAGAATATTAAATTGTAATTTTTTATTTAAAAAATAAAGGATCCAAATCCTATTTTTTAAGCCTCGAATACAAGCACCAACCATTAATCCAAATTCTTTGGTGCATTAAATTGTAATTAAAAGAATACCTATATAGAAAAATTCTGTAATTTTTTTTTAAAAAATAATCCATTTTAATTATAATCTAGAAAAATTAAGTCGCGCTCATACTTTAATATATATAAATAAAAAATATACAGGAAAGATTTGACACTATAAAAATTTTAAAACAATCATGCTTTTCAAGTTTTAATCAAGTTCAAGTTTTGAGTTTTTTTTTTTTGGTTTAGACAATTTCATATTTGAATCATTAAAGTTTGAATCATTTTGGATTCGAACTTTCTCAGTTTGAATCTTTGACTTTTTTTTTTAAAATCAAATTTCGTCAGGTTTAGATTTTTCGAACTAATTTCAAATTCGAGTTTATTCTATCAGCACATAATTGATATTCCTAAATATTAATTCATCAAGAAAAAGAGAAAAAAAAAGTACCTAACAAGGCCATTATTTATGAAAAATAAATGTCTACAGATGATTTTTCTTTTAAAAATTTTATAATGAAATATTAATTTTTTTTTCAAAAATTTTATAATGAAATATTAAAAAAAGATGAATTTGAGTCTTTAAATATGAAATTCTAAGGAAGTTTGGATAGTATTTCAAAGAAATTTCTAAGCGAGAAATTTTTTTAATACTGTCATGGTATTGGTGCATTTACAAAAATTTTCACAATAAAACGTTTACTTTTTTCAAACAAAATGTAAAAATGAACATTTAAAAAAATATATTAACTAATTCATGAGCACCATATTTTGTTATTTTGCGTCACATCCAAAAATATCAATCGCCTCTGAGGATAGGACTCTAAAAAAATTCAAGAAATGATTCTTAAAATATTCTTTAGCGCATTGTTTTCCCTGACATCATCAAAGCATTGAGGCATTTAAAAAAAAATTCAATACATAAAGATCCTGTTTACATTTCAAACAAGAAAAAATATTTTTATGAAATAAAATTGATAGAAAAACAAAAATAATTTTGATTGTAATACAATAAATTAATTGAAATAATTTTAAATATCAATTTAAGATCATTTTCATCAAGACGAATAAATAACATATATTTAATTAGTATCCTTTTCATTGACGTAATAATACCTTTTTTTACGTAATCGTAATTTTGAATTAAAACTTAGTGTTTTTTATAGATCAAAATTATTTTTTTGTTAAATCTTAAACAATTTTAAAATTATCAAAAGGATGAGGTTTCTAATTTAAATTATCAATCATGCCTAAATAAAAAAAAATTGATTTCTTATGTTGTTAAAATCAGTTAACGTTGAGATTTTGTACAAAATCGTTATGACACTTTTGTTTAATGAAAAAAAAAAAGTGATGCACAAAGAAAAAGACAACTGAGTAAACTTAAATAGGCTTATTTCGTATATGGATTACAAATCCTTAACTAGAAAATCCTGAAATTAGCATCAAATGAGAGTTAATGTTTTCATCTTTCCAGTTGATCTTTTGAAAATCCATGCACTTTGCCCACCAACTAAAATGAATAAATAAGTGAATAGAACTTTACATGCCAATTCATTGTTAGAGAAATATAATGTTTTTCATGAGTTACCACTTCTCTTTGTGAATTTAAAGATATATTTTTTATATTGACTTAATGTATTTAAAATTTAATTTTTTTTCAAAGTACTCTGCGCAAGAATCAAAATATCAATAAGAAAATGAGACTTCATCTTTATTAGCAGAATTAACCTGTGTTTTTAGTGATCTTTGCCTATCCATTATAAAAAAGAAAATTTGAAATCAAATTAAAAAAAAAAGGAAACACTAGAAACAGATTATTAGTGTGTTAGGGCCATATTGGATGTCAAAAAAAATAGGTGAACTGATGTGCAAGATTGCTCTTTACTCTTATCATTCAACTATGATAACAATAGTCTTCTTTGAGGAGAAAAAGTCTTTCTTTTACAAACACTTGAATTTTCCCTTTAGATGAGTTTTTGAAGTTTATACTAGGGTTATTGATTGACTCTTCCTCAAATAGTTTGGAAGGGCTACCCAGTCAATAGGATTGACTTAATTCTTAAATTGATTGGTGGTGAGATTTCTTAGTCATAATGAAACCTTGCAAAAACAAAATTGAAGAAGAATGGAAATAGGTGTTCTTCATGACTTTAGGATGCGTAATATCACGAAAAGAATAAGGAAGAGAGGAGCGTAAAAAAGTGAAAACGATAACGAAATACAAAACAATGTGAAACACTTTTTTAGTTCTTAATGTTTACAATTTGATTATATATATTTTTTCTGCTTAGATGTGGAAGATGAAATTTTGAGGTTATATTTGATGCACTGGTAACATATGGGTATACACTGCCAGTCAAGCACAAAATGTTATTTCTCAATGACCAAATCTTATAAAAATACTTAAAAATAAATGAAATTTTTTAAATATATATGAATTAATATGATATTTTTAAAATTTAAAAAAGAATTATTATCTAATAAACGAGTTTTTACACTACATAAGCGAGATTAAGAAGGAGATCTTATTTTAATTATTTGAATATTTTTTAAAAATATATATAAAATAATATATGTGTCATCATCTTAATTTCACTTGTGAAATTTTAAAACTCCACTAATAATGTATTGATAATAATGTATTTGGATGAGGGATTTCAAGGAAGAAATTTCAATCATAATATTTAAAAGTCCAAAATCCAATTTACTTGTTTGGCTAAAAATTTTGAAAAATTTTAAATTTTAAGAGAGATTTTAAGAGAGAATTTAAGATATTCAAATTGACACTTTTTTAAACGGGCATTAAGAGGTGCTAATCCTTCTAAATGTGTAATCGTATTCTCAAACTTAAATTATATTTTTTGAAGATAAAATTTATTATTTTTAATAAAACTTAATTAATTTTAAGATTTCATTAAAAATATATAATTTTCTAAAATAATTATCAAACTTAATAAAAAAGATTAGTGATGACTCCCTTCTATTTTAAATTTTATCTAACAATGAAATCCCAAGACAGCTTTTCTATTGTGATTCGCTATTTCGTAGTCTTTGAATAGACTTCCTTTTATTAGAAAAAAAATACTAAAATTTTTTGCTTTAAGCAGTACTACCAAATATTCTAGAAAGAAATAATTTTATAGCTAAAAAATCAAAAGAGTGCTACTGGCTTTTTGGAAGTAAAATAATTAAATTTTAAGGCAAAATGCTACTTCAAAAAAAAAATTGTTTAGCTTGTGCTTGGTAGCGAAGAAAAGATAGAGATATGTGGGCATAAAAAATATGCTAGCACTAAGTCTATTTGGCTTAAAATTGGCATTAATAAATTCTAAAAGAAAAGACTATATGGAATGGTACTATGAACTAAAAAAAAAAAAAGAAACAAACCAAATAGAAAATGTTTAGACATTTTTTTTAAAAAAAAAAAGAAGAAAAAAAGGATAAAAGCATACCTTCCAATTTGTTTGCAAATAGATATAGTTCTTTGAGAATGGTTAAATTCCAAATAACTTTTGGAATGGACCCGCTTAATTGATTTTCAGATAATGTCAAAATTTGCAAGTTGTAGCATTGACCAATTTCCTTAGGAATTACACCTGCAAACAAAATAAAAAAAAAAATCATGGTATTAACTAGTTAGGCTACATCTATTTTTTTTAATGTAAACCGTAAATCGGAGAGATTTGCTTGTTTTGTTCCTTGCAAGGTTCAACAAATTAAATATTTTGCCTTGAAAAAAAGTACTTTTGTTATCTACTATGAAACAAAATGAAAAGAAATCAAAAGCAAATGCATAGCTTACTAACAATTGCGAATTTTACACTCTTGGTAAGTAATTAAATGTATTATTGCGAGTAAATTATGGATTGAGAATGATGAGGATCAATAAATCATGAGAGTTAAATGGATAATTTCAAATGGGATTTTAAGAATTACAATTAGATAAGGATTTAAAGGATTTATTTCCTACATTGAGTACCTTGCGGGAAATTTTATGGCCAATTAGTATTGTTTTTATTATAATTTTTAATTGGAGAATCCAAATGATATACCATAAAATTCTTTGGAAAACCAAATTAAATATCTTTCCAACCAGATAAGGCTCACATTCTAGTTTCTTAAGATTCAATACGAGTAAATTTTGTAAGTTGCACTATTTGCAGGAAATTCAAACAGTGAGCAATCAGTAAAGAGTCGAGTATAACTTTTGATAGAGAACTCTGATTGAAGCAATTCAAATTGTGTTGAAATTAACTCAAAGACCTTTCTAACAATGTATGGCTCATATTTTAATTTATTGTGGATTGATCTCAGTGGACTTTTAAAGTTTTGTTGTAAGTGCAGTGAAGCAATTGGAAAAGTGAGCTAAAGTTATGAAGAATAAATTGATAATGTATCATGAACATACATTAGTGAAATAATTGATTAATCAAGTGAATTAGAGTATTGTAAGTGGTTATATGGGACCAATTTAATTAAATTGGTGTTAATGAATAAAAATTTAATTAAGAAAATGAATTTGCTCTAATTTAAATTATAACATGAAATCTAGCTATGTAAAGTAAATGTTTCTCATTAATATAAAATTTAATCATAATCTAAGATTATGAATTAAATGAATAACAAGTATACAAGTAACTAAAACGTAAATAATATATATTATTATATATGAAATGGCTTCTTGAAGAAGCCAATTATAACACCTATGCCCGCTAACTTGGCCTTCTTACACGTCTAGAAACAGAGGAGCATGAAGGCAGAAAACTGATCAGAAATCGAGGTGAAACCCGAGAGAGGAAGGTAGAAAAGAAGTGGAAAAAAGGAGAAGAGAGCAAGGGTTAGGTCTACCATTCTAAGATATAAAACCATGGCGTAGTGGCTGGATTAGAGCCCCATTCTCGGCAACAAAGGATGGATATGAGAGCTAAAACAATTCGACAAAACAGAAAGTGAGCAAGGAAGGCGTGAATCAACACCAAAACTGACCAAGAATCAAGCTGAAACACCGAGAGCGATAGGGAGAAGAAAGGAGAAGCTGCTCACATTCATGCCACCTTATTGGGCTAACCCTTCTAATACATAAAAACTTTGGAATGGCTATTGTTTAGAGCTAAAGTATTCGACTAGAACAGGGAGACGTGAGGCAGCAAAATCGACCAGAAAAACAAGGCTGGAACAGAGAGAAAATGGTGAAGGTGGACTGTCTCATCGAAAGCTTACCCTATTTTTCCTAACTCTTTTTAAGCTAAAAAAATCATCACTATAGTTGCTGACTTGGAGAGGAAATAGCAGCCAAAACAAGGTGCAAAACAGGGGAATAAGGGTCGGCCATTTAGGGGACAAGGGTAAGGATCTACGTTTTGGTTTGAACAATATATATAGATATATTTATGATGTATGATGTATAGGCTAATGTCGAGGTAATATTGGTGATAGATGGCTGGAAATCTTTGTGGAGATGGAGTGAGTAGGTTCGGCCATTAGAAGGAAATAGAAGGAAACATTAAAGAGGAAAAATTTCCAAATTGTGACTAAAGTGAAAGTAAGGTATGTATAGCTTTCTGCAAGTCTAATTAATTCTATAAATGATATAGATATTTTCCAAGTGATGTGTGTTAACAATACAGAAATTGTCAAGGAGGCCAGGAGCACCCATTGGCCAAGTGAGGTCTGATATTTGCCAAGTGACAAGTCTTGGAAAAACTTTGGTAAGAAATTCACATGATATACTTGTGAGTATATGAAAAATATATATAATATATAAGAAAAACATATATATATATATATATATTAAGTATAGTAATATATATAAATTTAAAAATAAAGGAAAATAAAATATATGTATATACTACTATTATATATCTAAATATTGGACATGATATATATATATATATATATATATATATATCATATATATATTGTGAAATCCCTCATTTTCTATTTTTCGTACACCTACTTAACCCAATAAGTTAGAATATTAAGTTTAATCGTTATAATTTATCCACATGAATTTTGTAGGTGTCGGGGAAATAGCTAAGTGGGCCTCATAGCATAAGCTATAATTTGGATGAGTTCTGAAGCACCAAAATGAGAAAGTTGATTTCGAAATACTTAAAAGGTAAGAAGACCATTCCTTGAAATTCTTCTTCTTTCTTGTACTTTAGTTATAGCCCAACAAATTTAAAAATGACGATCGTGTCCATACCTCGGGAAGATTTTTCTGAATAACGATAAAACCAAATTGAATTTGAACCTACAGACTAAAATAGAAGAATCTTCGCGTAAAAATATTTCACGTTGATCCAGCCTATGAATTAAATTAACCGAACAAAGCAAAAGCTATCGATAAGGGGTAAATTGGTAATTTCATTACTATGGCCGATCCAAAACACCTCAATAATTAATCTTTAATCATATTTAACCTAAATATATGAAAGATAATGAAAATAGAATATAAAATCTGAAAAATAAAAATATTAGAATAATGTTGGCATAAAAATTGGGATTTATGGAATTGTAAGGGGTATTTAAATCATTTTGCATGTGATATGGGTCAAACCTTATTTTAAATCAATAATTGACTTAATTTGACTTAAATAAAAATAATTTACTGAAAAAAATAAATAAAATCTGAATTTGGAGAAAATGATAAAATATAATGTGGCAAATTTGAAATTTAGTGAAAATTAAAGGCGAAATTGATGTTTTATTTAATTAGACAAATTTTTTAGGAATAAAATAACATAAAAGTACACAATAAGAGTGGACTTGTTGACCGAAAATCTGATCTTCTCCAGTAGAATTGTTCTGTTCTTGTTTCTTCCATTTTACGCCTAAGTTTCCTTGATTTTGCCTTGTGAACCTTTCATCTTCACCTAATCAAGAACCTCATTTAACAAAAGTTGTTCTACTCATCAAGGGCTGTTGATAGCTGGTCTTATTAAGGGCTGGAACCGAAAATTGAAGGAGTATTTTGCTGCTGCAGTTTCGGTTTTCGTGGGTAAGAAAATGAGGTGTTGTTTTCTCTTAGTTTTATCTTGGTTTTGGTGTTGTTCTAAGCATGAATGATGTAGCTATAGCCTTAATGTTACATGAAACTAAGTGTGTGAAGTGAAGAGGGTTTTGGCGAAAAAGGGGGTTATGATGGGATCAACGTGAATGGATGCATGAGGGATAGGAAAATGGGTGTTGGGAAGAGGTGAGCTTAGCCATGAACTAAGATTTGGCAAAACAAAGAAAGTGGCCATTTGGGTGTGTTCGGCCAACATGGAAGTGGATGATTTTGGTGAAATTTTGATGCATGAAAATTAAATAATTAATACTTGATGGGAATTAAAATTGGAAAATGGTTAAGGATAGCATGAAGGATGCTTACGGTTTGGGATAAAAAAATTGAAAGATGGATATTGGCATAATGAGCCTCACGTGGGAGCATGGATGTGAAGACCGAGAATTTTCTAAATAAATATAAGGTATCCGGAAAAATTTAATTTGGACAAATTGAAATCCAAATTAAATAAGAAATAAAAAGGAAAATTAAATTGGAAATAAGAAATGAAGGAGGAAATTTAATTTGGATAAATGGAAATCCAAATTAAATAAGAAAATGGAGAAAATAATTTTGGATATTTGGAAATCCAAAACTTAATAAGAAATAAAAATAATTTTATATATTTATATAATGATATTATATAAATATATTTTGGATAAATATAAATATTATTTTGTGTTAAAAGTGTAAAAAGTATAAATATATATATATATATATTTTGATACAAATTATGTATTTAAATACATATTATAAATAGTGTATCTATATATATAATTATGGTTATAGGTATAATAATTATATATATTATAGTTGTTATTATTATATATAATAATAAATATATATGTTATAAAAAAAAAAGAAATGAAAACGTGGGAATCGGGAATACAACCCGATTCCCTCATCTCTTCTCTGTTTACAACAGAGAAGACAAATACCGGCAGCCGACCCCCTGTCGGCTTACCGGAGAAAGAGAGAGAGGAAGGGGGGGCGAGGTGAAGCCGCCGGCGACGTGAGGAAGGATGCCGGCAACAAAAAAAAAGAAAACGAAAAGAAAACGAAACAGAAAACGGAGGTAAAACCCGAGAAGGAAAAGCGGAAGTGGAACGGCGGTGCCGGCCAATCCGGGCACCGCCATCGACACCAACACTACCGGTGAAGACCCACGAAGGAGAAGGAGGCCACCGGCGGTGAAGGAAACGGCGGAGGAAGGAAGAAACAGAGGAGAAGAAGGTCGAAACTTTCGCTGCCAGATCCGGCGCCGTCGCCGTCGATCTGGAGAAATGGAGGGCAGATCCAGTCTCACGGCCATCTCCGCCAGCTGAGGAAGGGCTGAACCGGTGAAGGACCGGCCGCCGGAGGCTGAACCGGCCGGTGAGTACTGAACCGGTCTGAACCGGTCCGAACCGGTTCAGACCAGAAAAAAAAAACAGAACAGAAAAAAAAAAAGAAAAAGAAGAAAAGAAAAGAAAAGAAAAAGAAAAAGGAGAAAGAAAAGAAGGAAGAAAAAGAAGAAAAGAAAAGGAAAAGGAAAAAGGAAAAAGGAAAAGGAAGAAGAAGAAGGAAGAAAAGGTAAGAAAAATTGAGGAAAAATAAATTACTGATGTTATTGAATAAATTTTATTGTCATATATTCACGTAAATGCATTGGTGTTGTGAAAATTGTAGCGGAAGTGACAGGCGCGATTTGGGGTTCGACGATGCTAGGAGCTCGTCAAGGCGCTAAGCTTCAACACCAAGTAAGATACTTTTATAAAGCATTAGTAGCTTTATATTGTATGTGGGAATTATGATTTTTTTATGATGCATTTATTTAATTGACTTTAAATGGAATTATGATTTTTATATGATGCATCAATTTAAATAGATTTGCTAAAAAATGCTAAGAGGACCCACAACTGATGGTGGGGGTCTTAGTAAGAGGTAAAATTGGTGAGAATCAACGGCTGCAAGTATAAATTGTGTTTCCCTTGCAGGAGGTTAGGGAAAATTAAGCCGTTATGCTGCCGAAATTTTTAGGAAAATAATTGAGGAAAAAGATTAAGTTTCTCACATAAATGGAATCTTGGAGATAATTATTGAAATTAAATATTGAAAGGATTTTATAGTATTACCGAAAGAGTTTGATATTGAAATCGATGAGAAGATAGATCGTTGAAAACGATAATGTGGTGAATTACATGGTTTAAAACCTTATAGAATCGATAAATCAAGTAATTTTAATATCACAAATGGTATCAAGTTGAGATTGAGGTGGAATTATTAATTAGACGGATCACGGATAAAAGTGATGATAATTATATGATGTAGCTTGGAAGAGAAGGTCACAGTTGAAATTTCGATGGTCGAATGATTGGATTGTGAAGTTATTAACGGAGTAATGATTTCCAGAATTACCGAGTCCGGTTTCATGATTTTGAAATAATTTCGAAAGTGATAATATGGACAAATTCGAGAGATTGAAATGGAGATTTAATTACGACACAATCCGATCAATTATGGATTCAAAGAAATGAGTGATAAATATGTGAAAAGATGATTGTGCTTATAACCTTAGAATAGATCTTGAATAATAAGATCGACAATTGCATGAGTTCGGATAAAATCATAAAGGCCACATGAAAATGGATTTGAGGATTTAGATACGATTTTGTGATAGTAAATGAAATTGAACCTCAAATCAAAAATGATAAACATGTATCAATAGATCAAATCATAAATGGATTTGATAAGTGACTATCGATTTTGTGATTCTGTTATCCTCGATGTCGATTCTGGAACAGATATTGAAGGATGATATTATTATTTGCATAAATTCGGTAACTTGATGACTATTTTAGAAATTGATGTTTAAATGCTTATCAAAACTTAGAGGATTTATACTAATGATGCGATCCTAATATTGATGATGAAGTGTATAAATGATCATAATAGTTAATGACGATCAAGAAAGGGTATTGAATACCGAATGGTCTGAATACCAAGTGATTCGATTTCCAAATGAATTGAGTACTGAGCAAATTGAATACTGAATTAGATGAATAGTGAATGAATTGTATAGTGATTTATTGGTTGACAGAAAGAAAGTCTTGAAACCGAATAATTGATGGTGATAAAGTTAAATGAATCGCTTTAGCGTATTTGATGGAAACATTACCGAAGTTGCATACTGAAATGTTTTACAGCATCGCATTTAAGCATGCTTTCTTGCAACTTGAAACATTTTAATAATGTTTATATGAATACTGAAAAGTATTGATTTGTTTTGAAATGAAAGTATATGGTAGATATTTATATATATATTTTGATATATGAAATATCATACAGAATTTTACCATATGCTTTACATGATATTGAAAACAAAGCTATAGATTTAAATGTTTTATGAGACTGTAGGCACCCTAAGAGAATTAAATTCAATAAAGCATAGTGGAAACCGCCTAATTGGAACTTTGCTCATTAGGCAGATATGCTTGTCCGACAATAGTCGTGGACAGGTCTCAGTCACGCCTGATCAGTGGGGCTGGGAGAGATGAGGTCTATGGCCATAGATAGCGCCCTAGTTGGTTTCCAGGGGACGATGATATGATTCACTGCTAGCTACAGTGATTTAAGTCTTTATTGATATAGATGATAGGGATCTAGCCTAGTCTCTAACTGATATGATATGAAGTCTAGAGTATGATTTTATTGATATGAACTCTAGACTTGACATGATTTATACTGTACATGAAACAGATTTGAAATGAAATATGTTTTGAAACAGTACATGTTTTAAACATGTTTTAAAAGTCCATGAGATATGATTTCGACACTGATATGATTTATACGTAATTTTGTGTCGAACATGGCATGATATGCGGTCTAGAGTATAGTTTGATTTGATATGAACTCTAGACCTGATATGATTTACAGTAGATGATTTAAAAGTATATGATAAATGATTTCGGCACTTACATGATTTATATACGATTTTGTGTCGAATTTGAAACGACATGCGGTTTAGAGTATAGATTGATTTGATATGAACCCTAAACCTGATATGATTTATAGTATATGAAAAATGTTTTAAAACCGCACATGTTTTAGACATGCTCCGAAAACGAATACATGAATTGAAATTGAATATGTTTATATTATGCCTTAAAGGCAAACTTTTGAAAATGCATATGTTGAGCATGTCCTAAAGTATATATGATATGATTTGAAATGATCGCGGTTTATACAGAAAAATTACATGAATTGCATATTAAACCCTAATATGACAATATGCTTAGTATATGAGAATTCCATGAGGAATGTCATGACTCGGTGGTAACGATATTTCATCTATATGAGGTCATGATATGTTATGAAACACGAATATAGAGATACACAAAGAGAATTATGACTGGGTACCACCGTGATTATGATCTACAATACGAGAATTGATAAGAGATGATATGAGAATTGATAAGAGATGATAGAATACAGAAATATGATTATGAAATGAAAAGTGATAATGAGATGTATCGATGAGAAAGGATTAACTGTAATTGCATCCTTGTAAGTATTAAGCATTGCAGTTTAAGACAGTTTAATCCTACTCTTGTATTTATATTAGTATCTTACTGAGCCGTGGTTTTGCTCACTCCACTAAATTTCATCTCTTTCAGATTATTGAAGTTAACGTCTGCCATGTGAGCTGCTCAGTGGGCATCGGAGACGGTGTATGAACTTGGTACTAGTTTTCTGAGTTATATGTTCTTTATAAAATACTTGTTTACATGTAAGACTTAAATTGATGCACAGTACATATTCTGTTTAACAAGTCGGGATGTAACTAAGAACCGTTTCCGTGTTTGTTTAATATTTAAATGGAATGACTATAAGTTACCTAGGTAGTATAGTAACTACACTGACACCGAATACAAACCTTAAAATGAAAAAGAAAAATTTAGTCCATAAATTTGTAGACTAAGAAAAGTATAAGAATCGAGTGAAAGTCGCGGTCTTCGGGTCGTGACAATGGAAGTTGGGGAAAAATGAAAATGATGTAATTTTAAGGCATGTAAATTATAAAAAATTTATCTTGGTATGAATTAAATAGAAATATAGAATTGAAATTAGAAAATGGATAGTAATTGCATGAAGAGGTTCATGGCATAGAGGAAGGGGACTTAGAATTTCCTTGATTTTATATGATTAATGGTTATAAGAATTTTAAAAATAATACATGAAGCCTATAAAGGAAATTAGAATGGAAAAATATACATATATATATATATATATATATGTTGGAGAATGAAGGGAAGCATTTAGCGAAGCTTCCATTGATATGCTTCATGCTACTTTTTCTAAGGTTTATAGTTAAACATAAAGTATAATTACTAAGGAATTTAATGGAAAGATCGATTGGGGAAATAGACACTAAATTGGCCATACTTAAATTCTTACCAAGTAGTGAAATTTAAATAGAAATTTTATTTAAGGAAGAAGGCATGACTATGGTTGATTTAGATATTAAATTTAAAGGAATTAATATTATTTTTGCAGCTTTCAATCCAAAGGAATAAAGTAACGGGAGTGGTGCAATTGAATTCCATATGGCACAGTAAATAAGGTAAGGAATATATATGGAGGTTGTTAGGAAAATACTGTGCTTGCATGGGAAATTGGTTGATTGAAAATTATATAAATTGTGAATTTTTATGCAGGGGGTTAGGATAGACTTAATCGTCATCCCATCATAATTATAGAAAAATTCCTACTTTAAGTTACCACTTAAATATGTCTAAATGTTTAAATTTAAAGTTTATGGCAAATGGAATATGTTCTAAAGATTATTTTAATTATTTTAGAACATATATTTGATTTTATTGATTTTCCTTTAGGGTTAATGTGTAATTTAGCCCCTGAACTATACTACTTTTTTCACTTTGGTACCTAAAGAAAATTTTTTGTCACCTTCATACATGAACTTCACTTTCGTCAGCTACTTTACCCCAAAAGTTAACGCCGTTTGAACAATGCTGACGTGGCACTGCAGGTCCAATAAGATGTTGACACGTGGCGCACTACGCAGTATTTTTTCTTTTTCTTTAAAAATGTTTAAAAAAATATTTAAAAATACCTAAAAATATTTAAAAAATAGTTAAAATATTTAAAAATTTATGTAAAATGTTTAAAATATGTAAAAATATTTTAAAAAATATAAAAATATTTAAAAATACATAATAATATTTAAAAATATGTAAACAAATATTTAAAAATATGTAAAAATATTGAAAAATATAGAAAAAAATATTTTAAAATAGTTAAAAATATTTAAAAATTTATGTAAAATATTTAAAATATTTTAAAAAATATGAAAAAATATTTCAAAATACATAAAAATATTTAAAAATATGTAAAAATATTGAAAAATATGGAAAAAATATTTTTAAATAGTTAAAAATATTTAAAAATTTATGTAAAATGTTTAAAATATGTAAAAATATTTTAAAAAATATGAAAAAATATTTAAAAATACATAATAATATTTAAAAATATGTAAAAAATATTTAAAAATATGTAAAAATATTAAAAAATATAGAAAAAATATTTAAAAATAGTTAAAAATATTTAAAAATTTATGTAAAATTTTTAAAATGTGTAAAAATATTTAAAAATACATAATAATATTTAAAAATATGTAAAAAAATATTTAAAAATTTGTAAAAATATTGAAAAATATGGAAAAAATATTTAAAAATAGTTTAAAATATTTTTACATATTTTTTAATTTTTTTGCATATTTTTTTTTACTCTTTTTTAATATTTTTACGTACTTTTTAATATTGGACATACAATGCCATGTCAACATATCCACGTCTGCTTCTCCTTTCTTTCACAAAAGTTAGAACCTTCTCAAACAAAACCCCAGTACTTCACTTCCTTTCGTCTCCATTACATTCAGTCTTCCTTCACTCTTAAACCAGGCAAAGTTAAAACCTTAACTATTTGTGTATTTATTTTGAATATTGTGGTTGGTTCTAGGTTTGAATGTTTTTGGTGAATCGATTGCAGGTTGAATGGTTTTTTTGGGTTGATTGTTGCTGGATTTTGGGTTCGGTGTGGTTGTGTTTTTCTGGCTTGAATTTGGATTTTTGCTAGGATTTCTATATCCGGGTTTTCTGGGTTAACTGGGATTTCTCTATGTTTATAAACTATGTTTCTTCTGGTTGCTGGGATTCTGGCTTGAATATGTTCGGTGAATGTGGTTTAATTTTTTGGCTGATTTTCGTGTATTGTTGAATAGAGTGATTGTGAATGGGTTCCTCGTGCTAAATGCCTATTTCTTCTTGTGGGTTACATAAATCTTACATAAATTTTTTTATAATATTTTTACATATTTTAAACATTTTACATAAATTTTTAAATATTTTTAACTATTTTTAATATTTTAGGTATTTTTTAAACATTTTTTAAAGGAAAAAATAATACTGACGTAGTGCGCCACGTGTCAACCTATTATTGGACATGCAATGCCACGCCAGCTTTTTTCTGTTTTCTTAATAAAAATCCTATTAAAAATAAATCCAATTTATTTATAACTAATTTAACTATTTTTAAATATTTTTTTCATATTTTTCAATATTTTAACAAATTTTTAAATATTTGTTTACATATTTTTAAGTATTAGTATGTATTTTTAAATATTTTTTCATATTTTTAAAAATATTTTTACATATTTTAAACATTTTACATAATTTTTTAAATATTTTTAACTATTTTAAAATATTTTTTCCATATTTTTTTATATTTTTACCTATTTTTAAATATTTGTTTACATATTTTTAAATATTAGTATGTATTTTTAAATATTTTTTCATATTTTTAAAAATATTTTTACATATTTTAAACATTTTACATAAATTTTTAAATATTTTTAACTATTTTTTCCGTATTTTTCAATATTTTTACCTATTTTTAAATATTTGTTTACATATTTTTAAATATTATTATGTATTTTTAAATATTTTTCATATTTTTAAAATATTTTTACATATTTTAAACATTTTACAAAAAATTTTAAATATTTTTAACTATTTTAAAATATTTTTTCCATATTTTTTATTATTTTTCCATATTTTTAAATATTTGTTCACATATTTCTAAATATTATTATGTATTTTTAAATATTTTTTCATATTTTTTAAAATATTTTTACATATTTTAAACATTTTACATAAATTTTTAAATATTTTTAACTATTTTAAGATTTTTTTCCTTATTTTTTCAATATTTTTACATATTTTTAAATATTTGTTTACATATTTTTAAATATTATAATGTATTTTTAAATATTGTTTCATATTTTTTAAAATATTTTTACATATTTTAAACATTTTACATAAATTTTTAAATATTTTTAACTATTTTTAAATATTTTTCCATATTTTTCAATATTTTTACATATTTTTAAATATTTGTTTACATATTTTTAAATATTATTATGTATTTTTAAATATTTTTATATTTTTTAAAATATTTTTACATATTTTAAACATTTTACATAATTTTTTAAATATTTTTAACTATTTTTTAAATATTTTTAGGTATCTTTTAATATTTTTTAAACATTTTTTAAAGAAAAAGAAAAAATACTGCGTAGTGCGCCATGTGTCAACATCTTATTGGATCTACAGTGCCACGTCAGCATTGTTCAAAAGGTGTTAACTTTTGGGGTAAAGTGGCTGACGGAAATGAAGTTCATGTATGAAAATGACAAAAAATTTTCTTTAGGTACCAAAGTGAAAAAAGTGGTATAGTTCAGGGGCTAAATTACACATTAACCCTTTCCTTTATAAAGAATATTTACTTCTATTATTATGGATTGATTGAAAATCATCAATTAAATGATTATTTTTAGTTATTGATTTTACCGATATTTGAATTTAATTGAATTTTGAGATTGTTGCTCCGTTATGACCATGCATTTACCGATACCGAATTATATGTTAATGATTGTGAGACATTAGGGCAAGTTCGTAGTCTCACAGTTGTCATATGCCCAATGTACATTGTGGATCATTAAGCAATGACCATTGTTACCGATAGGAATAGCTTAGGGATGGATTCCTTGCCCAACTTGGGTACGCTTGATTCCTATACCGACTACCGAAACCGTTTATGCATGAGTCTCTTGGGTGTTGACCGTCTCTACCGACTGATATGAATTACTGATTTACTAACTTACCGTTACTGATTTACTATTTGAATTAATTATTTCTTTTGAATCACCGAAATTAAATATATTATATGATTTTTAAATTGCATATAGTGGCAGAGTATTACACTTTTGTATATATCTCCTTACTGAACGTAAACTCATCCCTTAATTTTCATCTCAGACTATTTGCAATGATACTCTCCGCTCATTGTAGAGGAGCATTATTTTAGGTCCTTACAGTATCCTTCGAGGCACACTACTAGCCCAAAGAAGGTATATTGTACTTTTATATATATTTTAGACTTATTGTACAGTACTTATTTTATTGTTAAATCTCGAGGTTGTAAATTGAAAATAGAAACTGAATTACCACGAAATCGAAATTTTAATATAGATATTTCTGTACATGATAAACAGTATGTATGTGGTATATTATATATATAAATGAAATTTTATAAATGGAAATTTGATTTACCGATTTTAGAAAGGTTACTGGAATTAATGACCTGACAAACAGCCTAACCAACCGAAAATAAGAATAATTAATTGGATATTTTTATCAAAAACAGGATTTTACATATATATATATATATATATATATATATATAAGTAAGATAAGAAATGTATATATAATATATATATATATATATATATATATATATATAATATAAGAAATATATATAAATTATAAAAAAATAAAAATAAATATTATACATAGAAAACAAGTGAAAAACCAAACGTGGGAGCAGGATTTGAAAAACCATAGGCAGAGGACTTACTCTGCAAATCGAAAAGAAAAGGAAATTTGCGGCAGAGCGTCAAGACCGAGAGAGAGAAACGGAGTGAAACGTGAGAGAAGGAAATGGGTCCCGGCTCTAGGCTGCAACGAGAATTGGTAAGGCTGTTTTAGGGTAGATTTTTTGACTTCAAGGGCTGGTCAATGGCTATTTACAGTGACTGTACTGGGTGGAATTGATGGCCTGAAAATAGAGTGAAGCAAGGGAAGCTTACGGCCGTGAACAAGCCTCGTTAGCTGCTGGAAAAAATGGCAGTTTGGCACTTGAAAACAGCGCTGAATCGGGACTGGGTCAGGGCTGGTTTGAAGGTGTGAAACAGGGACTCTTTAGGTTAAAGAAGTATTCTTTGTGGCATCTTGAAACAAGTACAGAGCAGGAGTTTTGAGTGGTCTAGTACGCTGAAGCCGTGAGCTTCTTGGAGGTTGAAGAACTGACTGAATTGAACAATTGAAGGGGCTGTTTGTGTGTGTGAAAACAGGGACCCTTTTGGGCAGTGCATAGAGGCGGAAGCTGTGAGTTGAAGCCTTGGAACCATGGCCTTTGAAGGCTGGACTTGGGGTGTTTCGGACTGATCTTGGTGGCTTGTTAGCGAGGGGTGCAGCAGCTATGGTGGTGTTGTAGGCTGCTGTAGGCTCGATTCAAAAGAAAGTTTCTGGTGGTATTTTGAAGGAAGTAAAGAGCTACGAACGTGGCTATAAAAGAGGTAGATGAGAGAAAAGGAAAGAAAAATAGCAAAATGAATAATTAAAGGATTTATGTTTAAGGATTTGATGCAATTTATATTAAAGGATTTGAAGCAGCAAAATGAGCTGAGGAGAGTGAAGACCGAGAGGTAGATGAGAGAAATGGATAGAAAACAGAGAAGAAGAAGATAATGGCTGAGTTGAAGATTCTGCTGCTAAATAATAATAATAATAATAATAATAATAATAATAATAATAAAGAAAACGAAGAGAAACAACAAAGGGTTGGCCTGAACTAAGAGAAAATGTGATGGAGTGACGGTTGGCTCGAAAGTCAATGAAAGAACTTTAAAAAAGAAAATGGAGAGAAACAGCAAAGGGTTGGCCTGAACTAAGAGAAAATGTGATGAAGTGACGGTTGGCCCAAGAGTCAATGAAAGAGCTTTAAAAAAGGACCGAAATTCTCGGTTCTTGATAGGGCATTTGCAAGAGCTTGGCTCAGATTGGAGCTTAAACCAAGAGAGGTAAGGACTCTTTTGGTTTAGCATTTACGCGCGCGCGCATATATATATATATATATATATATATATATATATATATATATATATATATATATATATGAAGGAAGGGAATGTGTTATTAGTTAAGGTTAGCATGTGTGTGCATGTGTGCATGCACACACATTTGAACACATACATCCCAATGGTGTGGTAATGAAGAATGTATTCTTGACGTAGAAGTGAACTAGATTAATTGTGATCTTAAGTTATGTTTTACTATGTAATTAAGTATAATGAGGATGAATTATTGAGACAGAAATGAATTGGTTTGTAGTGATTTGGAGCAGTGAAGAAGCTTGAGTTTGATTTGGAAGCTCAAGAAAGAAAGTTGCTGTTAATCATTCAAGTAAGTGGATTAAATAAAATTTCGCTAATATCATCTAGTAGGAGATGTTTAATTTTTATATACTTTTTAATTTTTAAATATATATGTTATAGTAAATGTTAAAAATTTGACATTTGGAAAAGAAGCAAAATTCCTTTTTTTTTTTAATGAGAAGCAAGAGGATGATAAGCCAACAGAGCATGCTAAAATAGGGAAACTTCACATATAAACATGAATGGAAACTGATAATTACCATCTGAACTCTAAACATAGTATGTAGATCATAGATGTTAGTCATTTGGCTTTTAGTGATCTAATTTTTCTTCAATTACGATCAAATGTTCAAGTTTTTCCTGAAGTTAATTTATTTTTCAAGTGATTTTAAGAATGCATATTGTTTACATTGATTTAGAGATGGCAATGGGTACCTTATAAATGGGTACCCGATACTACCCGACCTGATTAAGTAAGATTATGATAGTATATAATCGGGTTAGGGTAGGATTCGGGTAGTAAAATTACTACCCGTCACAGGTTCGGGTAGGTTTTGGGTAGTTACCTTAGGTTACCCGCTACCCGAACCCGATTATAAATAATAACTAATTAATATGATATTTATATTTTTTATGTATAAATTATGTATTATTAATATTGTATTTAATTAAATTAATTCATCAAATATCATAATTATGATTTTTAACTTTAATTTATATTTATTAGTTAAATTAAATTTATTAACTTAATTTTTTAATAAATTATTTCAAAATTGATTTTAAATTTAAATTTTAAAGTCAAACTTTGACTTAATAAACGGTATTTAATGGGTTCGGGTAGTTAAACAGGTATTTTTTATTTTATAGAGTTAGGATTCAGATAACACAAATGAAAATAATCGGATAGTTAATCGGGTTCGGATTCGGGTATTCCAAAATTAGCGGATACCCGATCCGTTTACATTCCTACATTGGTTTGATGCATGTAACCTATGTGGGTGGTTTTTAGTTTGATTATTGATTGACTTTTCCACGATTGGTTTGGAAAGCTACCCATCAATGAGATTGATTGAAAATTAAATGTATTTTCAGGGATTTATACAAGGTTTCTCCCCATTTCCTTCATCTTTTGAGCAAATTTTGTGTATATATGAATGCCTTTTATTTTGTCCTCTCGCTTTTATCATGTGTTACTTGAATTTATTGTTGGAAATTTTTACTTTTTTATTTATTACTGAAAATTTAAAGTTGAACATTATACATAGTTAATATCAATTATGAAAAGTGAGTGAAATTGCCTAAAGTAAAATATAAATATTTCTAATTACGAAATTATACAATTGTATGTCGCCTTTGTCTAACTATATTATGATTCACTCATTGATTTATTTTATTTAATTCAATAAGTTTTTCTATGAATAAGATTTTCAATTATGATTATAATTTTTTATTCATAATTCCATAAAAACATAAATAATATGGCAAGATATTGAGATACTAATTATTGCGAACACTAATCTTCCTCTTCCATGATGAGGAAGGGTTTTTTTTTTTTTTTAACGAACACAAACTTTTACTTTAAGCGAGTTTTTGGCGATTAAAAATTATTTTGATTATTGGTTGACTTTTCCGCTTGTTGATTGACCCAAAATTAGTAAAATTTTGCTATTTTTATTTTTTTCGTTTACTGTTTTATATGTTTTTTATTCACATACATATTTATTTTTAATTCTATAACATGTAAATGTTTGTTCTAATAAGAAAAGAAAAAATAAAAATTTTAGTTAAATAGGTTAAAAAAATGTAAAATTAATTTGTTTTTATCATATAATCTTAATAAATTGCTAGAACAAGTAAAAATCACGCTGATGAAATTCTATTAGAAATGGCAATGCATAAATTTTTTGGAAATTTTTAGTAAAAGAAATATTCTAAATTTGACCGAAGTGTTGTAAAATTTATAAAATATTTTCAATATAAGAAATTATTATTTATTTTCAAAAGAAGGTAAAAAAATTAAAACTAAAAATATTAAATAAAAAGACCGTAGGTTAAAATCTCTCAAAATATTTAATAAATTCGATGATAGAATCTTTTCAAGGGAATGAGTGTGTTTTCTTGAATACTCTTAAGATAAAAAGTTTTTTTTAAAGGTTTGACCAAAGCGTGTTGGAGGAAATGTAAAAAAAAAAAAGTATATAAATAATTAAATATTAAATAACACAAAAAAATTAAAATAAAAGACCATTTTCAAGGTTGAAAGGATAAGATATGACTAATTGATACTTTTCTAAATTAGTGCATAGGGGTGTTAATCTTTTTTCACATGTAATCATACTTTTGAACTCAAATTTTATTTTTCGCAGACCAAAAATTATTATTTTTTTAAAATTTAATTAATTTTGAGATTTTATTAAAAATATAAGATTTTTAAATGATTATTAGATTTAATAAAAAAAATTAGTGATGACCAAGGTTTCGAATAGCGACTGCTATCTCGAGGTAGCGGCAGTGGTTGTCATCGCTATTGAGGGAAAAACAGGCGTGAGTACAGACGAAAACCCAAAAAAAAGAAAAATCTTAATTTCGCATAGTCAATTACAACCATAAACTCAATTTCAACCTCAATCATTAGCAATTCAACATCAATTCATAGAAAACAGCAGCACAACACAACAATCCATCCAGGTTAGGATCTATTGAAACAGGCCCAAGGAAGGGGATGAGGGTTAGGATTTGTTGAAACAGGGCTAGAGAAGGGGATTTTATTATATGGTTGTGGACTTTGTAGAAGAGGGGTAGACAGAGCAGAGAAGAAATGAAGAGTTGAAGACAGTCGACTAGTAGGCAGCATGGGCGTGGGCATCATAGCTATCAAGCTCTGTCTCAACGTAATTGATGAAAATCCGGGACTGGGACTTGGGAGAAAAATAGAGTAGCGTCAAGAGTGACTTGGGAGAAAAAGAGAGCAAGAGATGATGGGGTGACTAAGGATTGAGTGATGAATGGCTGAGGAAGGATTGAGTGATGAATGGCTGTAATAGAAGCTGAGGTTGCGAGAGTGATGGTGAGGACTGAGGGGATCGATTGTTGAATGAATGACTGAGGGAGGCTTCTAGCTTGGGTATCTAGGATTTTGGAGTTCCTTATTATTATTATTCAGCAGCAGCAACAACAGCAACAGCAGCAGCAACATTACAGAAAGTGATATTAAATGTTTATTGTATTTTATTCTAGTAATTTTTAATGTAGATAAATATATGTTATTAATATTTAAAAAATATATATGATATTAAATATTATTGAAACTCAAGAGAAAAATAAAACAATATTGATATTTAATAATGTGAATGAGATGGCTTAGGTTAATTTATCTTCGTTTTCAATATTTGTTATTTTTCAAATATCATAAATAATTTTTTAAATATGAATACTTTATTATAATTCAAAAATTATGAATTAGCTTTTTTTACATAAATAATAGATTTAAGGTATCATAAATTATTTTAAAAACCATAAATAAGATTTTTTTATAATTATAATTACAATTATTATATTTTATACAAAGTTGTGCAAATTTAAAAAAAATTCATGACTGTGATGATCGCAATAACAGCAATGGTTTCTGTTATGTCCACAACTGCGATAAAAGCAATGCAACCTAAAACGTGGTAGCGACCGCAATTTAAATCCTTGGTCATGACTCTCTTCTATTTTAGTATCATCTAACAGTGAAATCCCAAGACAGCTTTCTTATTATTATGAGTCACTATTTCATATGTTTTGGGTAGGCTTCCTTTTATTAGAAAAAAATTACCAATTTTTTTTTGCTCTAAAGAGTGCTGCCAAATATCCTAGAAAGAAATAATTTTATAGCTCAAAAATCAAAGGAGTGCTGGAGGCATTTTTGAACAAGAATAATTCAATTTTAATGTAAAACGTTACTTCAAAAGAAAAAAAATTTAGCGAGTGTTTGGTAACTAAGAGAAGATAGAGAGAGGTTGCCATAAAAAATATTCTAGCACTGAGTAGATTTGTTTTAAAATTGGCATTAAAAAAAATTCTGTCAGAAAAGATGGAACATGGAATTATGAATTAAAAAAAAAAAGGTAACAAACTAAATAGAATTTTTTTTAGACTTGCAAAAAAAAAAAAAGAGAAGACAAAAGCATACCTTCCAATCTATTTTCATCTAGGTATAGTGCTTTAAGCATGGTCAAATTCCCAATAACTTTTGGAATGGATCCACTGAATTGATTTTCAGTTAATGACAAATTCTGCAAGTTGTAGCATTGACCAATTTCCTTAGGAATTTCACCTGCAAACAAAATAAAAAAAATCATGGTATTAACTAGCCAGCCTACATCAATTTTTTTTAATGTAAATAGTAAATCAGAGAGATTTCCTTGTTTTGTTCATTGCAATGTTCAACAAATTAAATATTTTGCCTTGAAAAAAAAACTTATCAGAAATTGAGGTGAAACCCGAGAGACGAAGGGAAAAGAAGGTGAAAAAGGGAGGAGAAGGGAGCAAGGGTTAGATCTACCATTCTAAGATTTAAAACCATGGTGTAGTGGCTGGATTAGAGCCTCATTCTCGGCAACAAAGGAGAGATATGAGGGCTAAAACAATTCGGCAAAACAGAAAGTGAGCAAGGAAGGCGTGAATCAACACCAAAACTGACCAAGAATCAAGCTGAAACACCGAGAGCGATAGGGAGAAGAAAGGAGAAGCTGCTCACATTCTTACCACCTCATTGGGCTAACCCTTCTAATCCATAAAAACCTTGGAATGGCTGTTGTTTAGTGCTGACGTATTCGGCTGGAACAGGGGACACGTGAGGCAGCAAAATCGACCAGAAAAACAAGGCTGGAACAGAGAGAAAAGGGCGAAGAAGGAGGACTTTCTCACCGAAAGCTTACTCTATTTTTCCTAACCCTTTTTAAGCTAAAAAATCATCATTATAGTTGCCGACTTGGGGAGGAAATAGCAGTAAAACAAGGTGCAAAACTGTGAAGACTGAGAATTTTCTAAATAAATATAAGGTATCCGAAAAATTTAATTTAGACAAATTGAAATCCAAATTAAAAAAAAAATGAAAAGGAAAAATTAAATTGGAAATGAGAAATGAAGGAGGAAATTTAATTTGGATAAATGGAAATCCAAATTAAATAAGAAAATGGAGAAATAATTTTGGATATTTAGAAATCCAAAAACTTAATAAGAAATAAAAATGTTTTAATATATTTATATAATGATATTATATAAATATACCTTGGATAAATATAAATATTATTTTGTGTTGAAAGTGTAAAAAGTATATATATAAATATATATTTTGATACAAAATATGTATTTAAATACATATTATGAATAGTGTATATATATATAATTATGGTGTATAATAATTATATATATTATAGTTATTATTTATATATATAATATATAAATATAATTATTAAAAAAAAAAAAGAAAACAGAAGTGGGAATCAGGGAACCCGATTCCCACACTTCCCTTATGTTTACTAAAACAGAAGAGAAGCAAATAAAGACAGAATGGAGAGCCGGCCGGCGCGGGGAGGAGGAAGTGGCAGCGACGCCGCCGGCGAGTCGAGGAGAGGCATCCGACGTCGACGTCGACGGTGAAAAAAAAAAGAAAACAGAGGCGAAGCGGAATCGAGAGAAGCGGTGAAACCGAAGAGAAAAAAAAGAAAAGGGGGAAAATGGCGGTGCCGGTGGATCCAGGCACCGCCACCGCAACCTCGACGTCGGCAAGAGTGAGGGGAATGTGAGAGGAGCCACCGACGGCGAAGGAAACGGCGGAGGAAGGAAGAAACAGAGAAGAAAGAGGTCGAAACCCACGGCCCAGATTCGCCACCGCCGGCGCCGTCGCTGGCGAAACCGAGACCAGATCCGGTATCCCTGCAACCTCGGCAAGCTGTGGAGCGGCTGAACCGCCGGAATGGGTGGCCGCCGGTGACCGAACCGGCCAGCAGAAGATTGAACCGGTCTGACCCGATCCGACCCGCCTGACTCGGTCCGACCCGATCCGACCCGCCTGACCCGGTCCGACCCGGTCAACCCGACCCGACCCGGTTCAGAAAAAAAAAAAAGAAAAGAAAAGAAAAGAAAAAGAAGAAAAGAAAAGAAAAAAAAAAGAGAAAAGAAAAAGAAAAGAAAAGAAAAAGAAAAAGGAAAAGAAAAAGAAAAAGGAAGAAGAAGAAGAGGAAGAGATGGGTAAGGGAAAATTAAAAGCCTTTTTCGCTATATGTTTGGAATTTAGTAGAAATTCTTGGATTATTTTCTAAATGAAAATATACGTCAATTTGTGAAATTGTAGCAAAACGAAAATGAGACGAATGGTGAAGTTCGGCAAGGCTCGGAAATCGGAAAGTGCGCTAAGCTTTGGCGAACAGGTAAGATACTTTTATAAAGCATTAGTAGCTTTATATTGTATGTGGGAATTTCGATTTTTATATATGATGCATTCAATTAAATTGATTTGCTAAAAATGCTAAGAGGACCCACAACTGATGGTGGGGGTCTTAGTAAGAGGTAAACTTGGTGAGAATCAACGGCTGCAAGTATAAATTGTGTTTCCCTTGCAGGAGGTTAGGGAAAATTAAGCCGTTATGCTGCCGAAATTTTAAGAAAATAATTGAGGAAAAAGATGAAGTTTCTCACATAAATGGAATCTTGGAGATAATTATTGAAAATAAATATTGAAAGGATTTTATAGTATTATCGAAAGAGTTTGATATTGAAATCGATGAGAAGATAGATCGTTGGAAACGATAATGTGGTGAATTACATGGTTTAAAACCTTATAGAATCGATAAATCAAGTAATTTTAATATCACGAATGGTATCAAGTTGAGATTGAGGTGGAATTATTAATTAGACGGATCACGGATAAAAGTAATGATAATTATATGATGTAGCTTGGAAGAGAAGATCACAGTTGAAATTTCGATGTTCGAATGATTGGATTGTGAAGTTATTAACGGAGTAATGATTTCCAGAATTTACCGAGTCCGGTTTCATGATTTTGAAATAATTTCGAAAGTGATAATATGGACAAATTCGAGAGATTGAAATGGAGATTTAATTACGACACAATCCGATCAATTATGGATTCAAAGAAATGAGTGATAAATATGTGAAAAGATGATTGTGCTTATAACCTTAGAATAGATCTTGAATAATAAGATCGACAATTGCATGAGTTCGGATAAAATCATAAAGGCCACATGAAAATGGATTTGAGGATTTAGATACGATTTTGTGATAGTAAATGAAATTGAACCTCAAATCGAAAATGATAAACATGTATCAATAGATCAAATCATAAATGGATTTGATAAGTGACTATCGATTTTGTGATTCTGTTATCCTCGATGTCGATTCTGGAACAGATATTGAAGGATGATATTATTATTTGCATAAATTCGGTAACTTGATGACTATTTTAGAAATTGATGTTTAAATGCTTATCAAAACTTAGAGGATTCACACTAATGATGCGATCCTAATATTGATAATGAAGTGTATAAATGATTATAATAGTCAATGACGATCAAGAAAGGGTATTGAATACCGAATGGTCTGAATACCAAGTGATTCGATTTCCAAATGAATTGAGTACTGAGCAAATTGAATACTGAATTAGATGAATAGTGAATGAATTGTATAATGATTTATTGGTTGACAGAAAGAAAGTCTTGAAATCGAATAATTGATGGTGATAAAGTTAAATGAATCGCTTTAGCGTATTTGATGGAAACATTATCGAAGTTGCATACTGAAATGTTTTACAGCATCGCATTTAAGCATGCTTTCTTGCAACTTGAAACATTTTAATAATGTTTATATGAATACTGAAAAGTATTGATTTGTTTTGAAATGAAAGTATATGGTAGATATATATATTTTGATATATGAAATATCATTCAGAATTTTACCATATGCTTTACATGATATTGAAAATAAAGCTATAGATTTAAATGTTTTATGAGACTGTAGGCACCCTAAGAGAATTAAATTCAATAAAGCATAGTGGAAACCGCCTAATTGGAGTTTTGCTCATTAGGCAGATAGATATGCTTGTCCGACAATAGTCGTGGACAGGTCTCAGTCACGCCTGATCAGTGGGGCTGAGAGAGATGAGGTCTATGGCCATAGATAGCGCCCTAGTTGGTTTCCAGGGGACGATGATATGATTCACTGCTAGCTACAGTGATTTAAGTCTTTATTGATAGAGATGATAGGGATCTAGCCTAGTCTCTAATTGATATGATATGAAGTCTAGAGTATGATTTTTATTGATATGAACTCTAGACTTGACATGATTTATACTGTACATGAAACAGATTTGAAATGAAATATGTTTTGAAACAGTACATGTTTTAAACATGTTTTAAAAGTCCATGACATATGATTTCGACACTTATATGATTTATACGTAATTTTGTGTCGAACATGGCATGATATGCGGTCTAGAGTATAGTTTGATTTGATATGAACTCTAGACCTGATATGATTTACAGAATATGTTTTAAAAGTATATGATAAATGATTTCGACACTTACATGATTTATATAAGATTTTGTGTCGAATTTGAAATGACATGCGGTTTAGAGTATAGACTGATTTGATATGAACTCTAAACCTGATATGATTTATAGTATATGAAAAATGTTTTAAAACCGCACATGTTTTAGACATGCTCCGAAAACGGATACATGAACTGAAAATGAACATGTTTCTATCATGTCTTAAAAGCAAATTTGAAATGAATTGAAAATTCATATGTTGAGCATGTCCTAAAGTATATATGATATGATTTGAAAAGATAGCGGTTTATACAGTAAAGTTACATAATTGCATATTAAACCTTGACATGATAATATGCTTCGTACACGAGTTTCATGATAAATGTCATGACTCGACATAAATGATATTTCATCTAGACGATGACATGATATGATACATGGACATATGATAGATATGAAGAGAATTGTGAACTTACACTGTGGTGATCATGATTTCTCTATAAGGAAAAGTGATATGAGATGATAAATTACAGGAGTACGATTATGAAATATACAGTGAATTGATATGGTGCTTCAATTGGACATGATGTACTCCGAGATAGAGGAAAATATAGACTAATAGTATATGACATTCAATTTGGATACGACAGATTGTTGTGCGATGCACTATAGTGTAAGGACAAGAAGACTGAAAAGTGATTATGATGATAATTTTAAAAGTATAAGTGATAGACAGATGACAAGAAATGAGATAATGATATGTTATCGATGAGAAAGGATTAACTGTGATTGCAAATTTGCAAGTTTTGAGCATTGCAGATTAAGACAGTGTAATCCTACTCTTGTATTTATATTAGTATCTTACTGAGCCGTGGTTTTGCTCACCCCACTAAATTTCATCTCTTTCAGATTATTGAAGTTAACATCTGCCATGTGAGCTGCTCAGTGGGCATCGGAGACTGTATATGGACTTGGTACTAGTCTTCTGAGGTATATGTTTCTTATAAATTACTTGTTTACATGTAAGACTTAAATTGAAGCACAGTACATATTCTGTTTAACAAGTCGGGATGTAACTAAGAATCGTTTCCGTGGTTGTTAAATATTTAAATGGAATAACTATAGGTCACCGAGATAGTATAGTAACTACACTGACACCGAATACAAACCTTAAAATGAAAAAGAAAAATTTAGTCCATAAATTTGTAGACTAAGAAAAGTATAAGAATCAAGTGAAAGTCGCGGTCTTCGGGCCGTGACAAAAACTGGGGAATAGGGGTCTGCCATTTACGTGACAAGGGTAGGGATCTATCCTTTGGTTTGAACTTAATATATATATACATATATATATATATATATATATAGGCTAATGTCGAGGTAATATGGGGGATAGATGGCTGGAAATCTTTGTGGAGATGGAGTGAGTAGGTTCTGCCATTAGAAGGAAATAGAGGAAAACTCTGAAGAGAAAAATTTCCAAATTGTGACTAAAGTGAAAGTCTGGTATGTACAAAGAAAAAGCCAACTGAGTATACTTAAATAGGGTTACTCCGTATATGGGTTACAAATGCTTAAATAGAAAATCCTGAAATTAGCATCAAATGAGGGTTAGTGTTTTCATCTTTCCAGTTGATCTTCCGAAATTCTAGACACTTTGCCCCACCAACTAAAGCAAATAAATAAGTATATAAAACTTTATGTGCCAATTCATTGTTAGAGAAATATAATGTTTTTCATGAGTCACCTCTTCTCTTGTGAATTTAAAGATGCATTTTTTATATTGACTTAATGTAATTAAAATTTAATTTTTTTAAGTACTCTTCAGAAGAATCAAAATATAAACAAGAAAATAAGACTTCATCTTTATTAGCGGAATTAACCTGTGTTTTTCGTGATCTATGCCTATCCATTACAAAAAAGAAAATTTTAAATCAAATTAAAAAAATGAAAAAACTAGAAACAGATTATTTATGTGATAGGGCCATATTGGATGTCAAAGAAAATAGGTCAATTGACGTGAAAGATTGTTCTCTACTCTTATCATTTGGCTAGAATAACAATAGTCTTCTTCGAGGAGAAAAAGTCTTTGTTTTACAAACACTTGAATTTTCCCTTTAGACGGGCCTTTTGAGTTTATACTTAGGTTGTTGATTAACTCTTTCGTAATTAGTTTGGAAGGGCTACCCAATCAATAGGATTGATTTAATATTCTTGAATTGATTGGTGGTGAGATTTCTCAGTTTCATAATGAAACATTGCAAAAACAAAATTGAAAAAGAATGGAAATAGGTGTTCTTCATGACTTTTAGGATGCATAATATCACGAAAGAGTAAGGAAGAGAGGAACCTAAAAAAGTGAAAACAATAACAACATACAAAACAATGTGAAACACTTTTTTAGTTGTTAATGTTTAAAATTCGATTATACATATTTTTTCTGCTTAGATGTGGTAGATGAAATTTTGAGGTTATATTTGATGCAATGGTAATGTATGGGTATACATTGCCAGTCAACCGCAAAATGTTTTTTTCAATGTGCAAATCTTTTAAAAATATTTAAAAATAAATTAAATTTTTTGAAATATATGTGAATTAATATGATATTTTTAAAATTTAAAAAAGAATTATTATCCAATATACGAGTTTTTACATCACATAAGCAAAATTAAAATGATGACATATGTCTTATTTTAATTATTTTAATATTCTTTAAAAATATATAACATAAGATATGTATCATTATCTTAACTTCACTTATGAAATTTGAAAACTCCATTAATAATGTTTTGTTAATGATGTGTTTGGTTAAGGGATTTCAAGAAAGAAATTGTGAAGACTGCAAATTACTATACCGAGTTTGTAAATAAATGAAATACATTAATAATTATATAAATGCACTCACAAATCTATGTGCAAGTATATAAAAGTGAATGGATAATCAAAAGAACAAGCAGATACACATATACTGAAATATATATAGATTTGTTTAACCAAACAAATGACACAAGTATACTAAAGGAAATGTAGCATACATGAGTATTAAAATATTTAAAATAAATTAAATAAGGAATATATATAAATTCATATTGAGTATTAAATATGTATATATATGTATGTAAAATTTAAAATAAAAGAAGAATAATATATATATATATATATTTAAAAGTAAGATGATCAAAATATATATGACATATATAATATATAAGAAATATATATTAAACAGAAAATATATATAAAATATACATAACAAAAAAAAAAAAGAGAGAGGAGGAAAACAGGGATTGGCTTCCAAAGGAAGCCACCCATTTTCCTCTACCTGCTTCCGCTAACATGGAACCAGGATTCAAAAACTGAATAGAGGCAGCGACTCCTCTGCCAAACCAAAACCAAGGGAAAGTAAGGAAAGTGGGAAGAGGAGAGAGTAGGGAGAAGAGAAAGACTGATCGGGAAAGAAAAGAAAGAGTGGAGAAGTGGGAAAAGACGAGAGGAAAAAAATTAGAAAAGATTGAAACTGTAGCTGCGAGTGAGAAAAAGAAAGAGTGAAATCGAGCAAACCAAAGAAAAGAAAAGAAAACCAAAAGAAAGAAGGAGATCGCAGCAAGAGAGAACTGAAAAGAGCGAGAGACAGAACGAGCGGAGGAGGAAAGGAGAATTGAAACGAGACAGAGAAAGAAGCAGCCACCGTTGCTGCTAGGGGAAGAAAGGCTGACGTCAAGAGCAGAGATTGGTGCTGAAGGGGTCTGTTTTGGAGCTACAATTAGCGGCTTTTTAAGTGTTGATGGAAGGCAGAAACCAGAACTGAAAACTGAAGCTAAAAAAAATGGAGCTTCCTTTCAGGTCTTACATAGCTTAAGCAGTACTGAAATTGCTGTGTGTTGAGACCTGAGAGAATGAAAAAAAATTAAAAGAGGAAGAATGGCTGAAACCGGGAGCCTTTAGCAGCAAAATCTGGGAAGAGGAAGAAGAAGGTGATGTACTGTACAACCAGTGCAAGGGAAGTGATAGAAGAAGGTGAGAGATACCATTCGTAGGCCAAATAATGGCCTTCCTCTCTGTTAAAGCTAGATAAATGGCAGTAGCTAATCTATTATTCTTTGTAATATTTTACAGAGTATATATACAGGTACAACACTAGATGTTTATGGAATACAATTATGTAGATCCTAGAATTAAGGGTCAATGCTTGTAGTGGTGAAGGATATTATGGGATGATTGACAGACTGTGTAATTAAGGATTGATATTCTTATCATGCCCCCACAAGGTTGGTGGTCCAGAGTGGACACCAAGCTTGGTTCTATGATCGAGGAATTGTTTGCGGTGAAGTGGCTTAGTTAATGAATCTGCTAGTTGATCAGTAGATGATACATGTCGAATCGAAATGAGATGCTTGACAACCTGATCACGAACAAAGTGATAATCAATGGCTAAGTGTTTGATGCGAGAGTGAAAACTGGATTAGCACATAGGTAGGCGGCTCCTAAATTGTCACAGTAGATGACTGGTCGTTCTGACAGAACTATGGATAGTTCTTTGAGAAGATTTTGAAGCTAGTTGATTTCTGCTGCAGTGTTGGCGACAGCTTGATATTCGGCTTCGGTGGATGATCGAGCAATCGTATTTTGTTTCTTACTACTCCAACTGATGGGATTTTTACCTAGGAACACTACATAGGATGAAGTAGATGCACGATTGTCAGGGTCACCAGCCCAATCAGCGTCCGAGAAGGCATGAAGTGATAGGGGAGAGTTCTTTTTGAGTAGAATGCCAAGAGTGGAGGTCCCATTGAGATATCGAAGAGCTCTTTTCACAGCACACCAGTGATTGGATGTAGGTTTATGCATGAATTGAGAGAGTTTGTTAACTGCAAAACAGATGTCAGGTCTGGTGAGAGAGAGATATTGCAGTGCACCAATTGTCTGTCGATAGAGAGTAGCATCAGCAAGAGGACCGCTATCATTGAGACTGAGTGTTTCTGTGGCCGAGAGTGGCGTAGCAATAGGTTTGGATTCATTCATCTTTGTCTTGGTGAGGAGATTTCGGATGTATTTGTGTTAACTGAGAAGGAGTCCATCATCGGTGAAGTGAGCTTCAACACCAAGAAAGTAATGAAGTGATCCAAGATCTTTTAAAGAGAACCTGTGTGCAAGGCAGTTGATGAATTTGTGGACTAGTTGGGAAGATGATCTTGTAACAATAATATCATCGACATAGACTAAGAGCAAAATGGTTAGTTCATTCTGATGATATGTAAACAAAGAGGTGTCAGTTTTGGAGTGGGTGAACCCTTGCTGTAGTAGAAAGGTGCAAAGTTCATTATACCAGGCACGAGGGGCTTGTCGAAGTCCATATAGAGCTTTCCTGAGTTTACAAACATGATGTGGATAGTCTGAATTGATGAAACCAGGAGGTTGAGCAACGTAGACATCTTCTGACAGAGTGACTTGTAGAAAGGCATTGTTTATGTCGAGTTGCCTAAGAGGCCACTGGAATTGAATTGCCAGAGCAAGGACCAGACGTACGGTGGTTGGTTTAACCACTGGGCTGAAGGTGGAATGGAAGTCGATACCTGGTCTTTGTTGAAATCCTTTGGCAACCAAGCGGGCTTTGTATCTGTCGATGGAGCCATCAGGTTTCCTCTTGATCCTGAAAATCCATTTACATCCAACAATGTTTTGTGTAGGGTGTGATGGTACTAGGTCCCAAGTGTGGTTTCGAAGGAGAGCGTCATATTCATCTTTCATGGCCTGATGCCAAACAAGCTGTTTTAGAGCTTGACGATAGGAGGTGGGTTCAAAAGTGTCGGAGGTGTGGTTGTGGGTGACACTATATAGATGAGAATTTTGGAATTTGGAATTAGGTTTGAAAATGTTGTTTTTGGATCTTGTTGTCATTGGATGACACGCGGTGGGGGGTTGGGTATGAAATTTAGTGGTGTCATCGGATGTTGTGGGTGTAGGTGAAGATAGTTGAGTTGGTTGAATGGAATTTGGACTGTCCTGTGTAGGTGGTTCATTGTGGGAGGAGGTAATGGCTGGTTGAGTAGTAGCAGGAGAATGAAATGATGAAGAGAGTGGAGTTTGAGAGGTACATACTTGTTCTAATTGTGTTGTGTCGGATTGAATGGGGGAAGATTGCAGCATCGAGGCAGGAAGGCATGAGTGGCTGGTAGATCTTAGGCGAGGGATGGTCAAGGAGGTTTCAATGGGTATGAAAGTAGTGTTGGATGAGTTCTGAGGTGGACTGGAAGGTGATGTCGATGTAGAATGGAAAGGTGAAGGACCCAAGATTCCAAGGCTGTTATTTGGAACAGATCTAGAGGTGTACCGATTGCACCATTCAGTGACAGTAGCATTAGAGGGTGAACAAGGAGATCTAGATTGGTGTGAGTGAGGAAACTCGTCTTCCACAAAAATGACATGTCTGGAGACATGTATTTTCTTTGTTAAGGGTTCATAGCACTTGTAGGCATTGTGAGTTGTAGAGTACCCAAGAAAAATACAAGGTTTGGATTTGGGTTGCAATTTGGGTTGAGTGTATGGTTTTAACTAAGGGTAGCATAGGCAGCCAAATATCCTTAATTTTGTGTAGTTGGGAGTGGTGGAGAACAATTTTTCAAATGGTGATTGATTGTGTAATACTGGTGTAGGTAGCCTATTAATAAGATATGTGGAAGTGTGGAAGGCATGAGGCCAAAAATTAAGTGGAAGAGAAGCTTTGTAAAGGAGTGTGAGACCTGTTTCGACTATGTGACGATGTCTACGTTCAGCTGAGCCAACAAGTTGTGGTGTATATGGTGGAGAAATTAAGTGTTGAATGCCCATGTTTACAGCAGTGGTATGAAGGCCATGACATTCGGTGCCACCATCAGAGTAAACTGTTTTGATCTGAAGTGCAAAGAAATTTTCTACCAGGTTCTTGAATTTGGTAAAGATGGAAGGAACTTCAGATTTTGATTTGAGCAGGTAGAACCATATATATTTTGTAAAATGATCAATGAAGACGACATAATATCTAGATTGATCAATGCCAAGTGTAGGTGCTGGTCCCCAAACATCTGTATATATTATTTCAAGTGGTCGAGTGCTTGATAAAGAGTTAACTCCAAATGGAAGTCTGTGACTTTTGTTACATAAGCAAGAATTGCAATGAGTGAAGGTGTTGGAAGCTGACACATGAAGTGAGTTGTTGGAGATTATTTTATTGAGAAGACGAGTTGAAGGATGACCCAGTCGATAATGCTATTGAAAGAGAGAAGGTTTTGTGGTGATGTAGGCTTGAGGAGTGGTAGAGGTGTTTGGCCATTCATATAGATTCCCGTTGCACCTGCCTTTGACGAGCAATGCCCCCGTGTTCAGATCCTTCACAACAAAATCATTAGGGTAAAATTCAACAGAAGTGTTGTTAGTTTTGCATAGCTGAGAAACAGATATGAGATTCTTTTGTATTGAGGGAGTGCACAAAACATTGTTTAGGGTAAGAGTGGATTTATCAGAAACAATATCAGTGGATCCAATATGTGTGATAGGAATACCTGAGCCATCACCGATGATAATTCCATCATTACCTTCATATTCAGAGTGGATGGCTAGATTTTGGAGATCAGAAGTGATGTGATGTGACGCTCCTGAGTCTAGAATCCAGTTGTTGCTGCTGTTTGAACCACCATAAGAATAATTGGCCTGTGGTGTGAAGTTTGGAGACTTGGATCTGCATGTTTTTGCTGTATGGCCATGTCTATGGCAAAGTTGGCACACGACAGAGCTGTGGTTGTTGTTGGTAGAGGTGCGCCAGTGAGGATTATTATTGCCATGAGATGCTGATCTGGGTTGGTGGTTGTTGAAATTTTTGTGATGATAGTGTCGATTAAATCTGGTGTTGGAGGTGCTATTGCTACTTGTCTTGTCTCCACTATTAGAGCGCTGAGAATACTGCGCTGTGAACATATTTGTATCCTTATGATTGTCTTCTATCTTCAGAATCATCTCATGGTCAGAGAGTTTTTCATGGAGCTCTTCAAAGGAAATGGGTTCAGATCGAGCATGGATACCAGCGCTGATTTCTTTAAAGTCAGTGGTGAGGCCCCTGAGGACATGATGAACAAGTTCATCTTCAGACAGTGGATGGCCAATCAATGCCAGGTCATTGGCAATGGTTTTGATGGATTGCATATATTCTGATACAGTCTTCCCTTCTTTGTTGGTTTTGGAGAGAATATCTCGAAGTGTGAGGTAGCGTGTTCGTGATCTGTTGGCATAGGTCTCGTTTAGTTTGGTCCAGGCTTGTGCAGCAGTTTCGACTCCATTGAAGGATGGATGAATACCAGGGGTAGATGAGGATAATATAGCGTGGCGGATGAGAGCATCTTGTCGATGCCAGAGTCGATGGGAGGGATTTTTGTTTTCATCTGTGAGTAATTTGGGAGGGCAGGGAAATGAGCCATCGAGATAGCCATCCAAGTCATAGCCTAGCATTAAGTTTCAAATTGAGTTTTTCATGCTGAAAAATTTGTCGGTGTGAGTTTAATGGGAAGATGAGTGGCAGCGTTGATGGGAACTATATCTTTAATGAGATCAATAGGTTCAGTTGTTTTGGTGATGGAAGATTCTGTAGACATGGTGATAGGAGGAGAAAAAAGAAGAGGGAAAGAAGCAAGTAGAAGATGGTGGAAGGGAAGTAGAAGAAGACAAAATGGAAGAGGATCAATCTCGTTAGAGAAAAAAATGCTCTGATACCATGTTAAAGCTAGATAAATGGCAGTAGCTAATCTATTATTCTTTGTAATATTTTACAGAGTATATATACAGGTACAACGCTAGATGTTTATGGAATACAATTATGTAGATCCTAGAATTAAGGGTCAATGCCTGTAGTGGTGCAGGATATTATGGGATGATTGACAGACTGTGTAATTAAGGATTGATATTCTTATCACTCTCGGCAAAAAGAAAACGCAGTAGGGGTACCGGCTAATGCTTCCTTGGGACCAGAAACAGAAACAGCAGTAGAGAAGCTTCTGGCCTGGCCAACCAGTGCAAGGGAAGTGATAGAAGAAGGTGAGAGATACCATTCGTAGGCCAAATAATGGTCTTCCTCTCGGCAAAAAGAAAACGCAGCAAGGGTACCGGCTAATGCTTCCTTGGGACCAGAAACAGAAACAGCAGTAGAGAAGCTGCTGGCCTGGCCATTCTCAGTTAAACAGGGGTTCTTCCTAGGCAAGGCAGTTGCTACTACTACTACTACTACTACTACTACTACTACTAATAATAATAATAATAATATATGAAAAGAAAGGTCGGGCCTTGAAGGATTTTCAGATAAGGGGTTAATAACTTAAGTTTAATATATTGATATGTTGGAATTATATTGAAATGATTGTTTGCGTAAATATTGAGAATTCATGAAATTTGTGGATAAAGAGAATATAGATATGTGTGTAATGTAAATTAAGTATTATAGTGGATGAGAAAATGATTCAAGTGATTTAAGATTGAAGTGTTTATATATATATATATATATATATATGAGTATCAATGATATGATGAGCATGGGAAATGTGAATTAATATACATATACGTAGCTCGTGTGATGTCACTAGGATGTAATGTATATATATCCATGACTATAGGTCACTTGTGAATTATAAGAATAAATTCTATGTATAGAATTTAATTGGATATATGAGAAGTATGGGCAATATGAAATTTAGTTAAGGGAATATTTTCAAGAGTAAGAGAGAATACATTTGGCCAAGATTGATGTGTGTGTATATAAATATATAAATATACATATATATATATATAGAATTGTAGGATAGTGAAAAATAGAATTCTTATTAAAGGAATGACTTAAGTAATCATGGTTTTAGAATTGTGTTTTTGGTGCATGATTAAGCTTATGAGAACATGTGATTGAGATGATATTGAATTGGTTTGTAGTGAATTTGGAGCAGAGTAGAAACTGAACTTTGATTTTGTGGCTCGAAGAAGAAACTTTTAAGCGTCGAGGTAAGTGGGTTAAGTAAAGTCTGTTAGCACCATCTCGTAGAAATGGTTTAAATTTTATAAATTCGTTTATGATTGGGCTGGATTGAAACTTGTTTTCTGTCTTGCATGTTGTGGTCGATGTTAAGTGAAGTAAATTGATGCATATGTGCATTCATGTATAGCATGTTTTGAGTTGAGTTATTTAATATCTATATTTTTAACGACTTGCATCATGTTTTAAATTACAAAGTCTTGGTTTGAACTAATCTTTGAAATAAATTGAAACTTTCTTGTATTTGAAACTCAAAACTGATTTAATAAGTGCTTTGAAATCCATGCAAGCCAAGTGCTACACGAGAACATCATTTTCAAATCGTTTTTGAGTACAGGCATATCCTACAGCCTTCAAGTCATTTCTAGCCTATCAAGCTTAGCTTTAGGCCTTATTACCCATTCATCGAGGTTTGTGCTCTAGACTATTGTATTGTACTATACCTATCAAACCTAGTGCTCTAGGTAAACTGTTCCTTTTTGGAAAAGCAACAGGTAAGTTTCAGTTCTCAACCGATCAGCGAGACTAGAGTAATGTTCTATGGCCATAGATTTCGTGTTGCTTGTGATACCATTCCATAACTAGCTAGGATGGACATCGTTATCATTATGGTATCAGTGATTGAGAATTATTACCTAAACTCTACATACTATTGTTTTACTATCAGTATTGATTTCAGTGAATCGAGGTGATATGCCTAACGATTATTGATTTTCGTTTTAGGAACTTGTTGGTTTATCGAAGTTCAAACTGATCGATTTATCGAAGTGCCTATTGATCGATTTATCGAAGTGCATAGTGATCGATTTATCGAAGTGCATATTGATTGTTTTATCGAAGTGCTTAGTGATTTACACAGTGATTGATTTGTTGAAGTGCATAGTATTTTGAATTTAACCGAAATGCCTAGTGAATTGATTTAATTGAAATGCATAGTAAATTTAATTTAAATAAAGTGCAAAATGAGAGTGTTTTGAACTGAAGTGCAAGACGAAAGTGTTTTGAACTAAGGTGCATGGCGAGAGTGTTTTGATTTAAGACCGTGATTGAATACCATGCATACACATCATTTCAGTATTGCTTTTTCTACACTTGTATGTAGATCGGCATGAGTTTAACATGCATTTACTTAAACTACTTATTGAGTCATCATTTGCTCACCCCTTTCTAACAATCTTGCAGATCATACGAGCTAGACTCCACGCTTGGAGTTTCTATGCGAGGCCTCGGGGATGGTATCTACTAGCGATATTGGTCTAAGTCCTCTGAGTATTATTTTTGTTTCTTTTGAGGTATATAAAATTGTATATCATTTTAATTATCATGTATGACATCTAAAGTGCACAGAACATGTTTATTAAAAATATTTTGGGATATAACTTAGGATCGCTCTAGATTATTATAGACTAGTATGATTATTGAGTGCGATCCGAGATGTGATTTTGGTATTCTAAATGTGGACTTTGTGGAATGTTAAAATGTTTAATTGATGATTCAGGGATTGTGTGTAGTGTATGATAATGTAAACTGTGAATTTTGGAGTTGAGATATAATATTGAAAACATATATATTTTGCAGGTTAATTAATTGGGGAAAATTGATTATTTATAAGGGGAGGTTTTCGATCTTTTTCTTTTGCTAGGTTGATCTTGATTTAAGATATTAAGGAACTAAGTTGATTTGTTTTAGGAGTTAATAACTTAAATATTAACGATAAGTTAGATCAAATTGAGAAAAGTGAAAATTGTTTTGATGTGACATTGACATAGAATACAAATATTAAAGTGAAGAGAAAAATTTAGTTCATAAATTTAGGGGATAATATAAGTGTGATTGTTAAGTGTATGTCACAGTCTTTGAGTCATGACAAAAATTTTTAATCAGGATATTTAAAAGTCCAAAATCCAATTTACTTGTTTGGCCAAAAATTTTGAAGAATATCAAATTTAAGAGGGATTTCAAGAAGGAATTTAAGATACTCAAATTAACACTTTTTTAAACAAGGACTTAGGGTTGCTAATCCTTTTAAGTGTGTAATCATACTCTTACACTTAAATTTTATTTTTGGAAGATGAAAATTTATTATTTTTAATAAAACTTAATTAATTTTAAGATTTTATTAAAAATATACAATTTTCTAAAATGATTATCAAACTTAATAAAAAAGATTAGTGATGACTTCAATTTTTAACATCATCAAACAGTGAAATCTCAAGACAACTTTTCTATTATGATTCACTATTTCGTCGTCTTTATAGACTCCCTTTTATTAGAAAAAAATTACTAAATTTTTTTGCTTTAAGGAGTGCTACCAAATATTCTAAAAAGAAATAATTTTATAGCTCAAAAATCAAAGGGGTGCTACTGGCTTTTTGGAACTAGAATAATTTAATTTAAGGCCAAATGCAACTTCAAAAAAAAGATTTTAGCTTGCGTTTGGTAGCAAAGAAAAGATAGAGATAGCTTGCCGTAAAAAATATTCTAGCTCTGAGTCTATTTGGCTTAAAATTGGCATTAAATAAATTCTAAAAGAAAAGACAATATGGAATGGTACTATGAACCAAAAAAAAAACCTAAATAGAAACTTTTAGACTTGTGAAAAAAAAAAAAGAACAAAAACATACCTTCCATTTTGTTTTCAATTAGATATAGTTCTTTGAGCATGGTTAAATTCCCAATAGCTTTTGGAATGGACCCGCTAAATTGATTTTCAGATAATGACAAAATCTGCAGGTTGTAGCATTGACCAATTTCTTTAGGAATTTCACCTGCAAACAAAAAAAAAATTCATGGTATTAACTAGCTAGGTTGCACCTATTTTTTTTAATGTAAATTGTAAACCAGAGAGATTGCCTATTTTGTTCATTGCCGCGTTCAACAAATTAAATATTTTGCCTTGAAAAAAAATACTTTTGTTATCTATTATGAAACAAAATGAAAAGAAATCAAAAACAAATGCATAGCTTACCTTCTAAGTTATTATTTGTGAAAATTGAGAATTTTATACTCTTGGTAAGTAAATAAATATATTATTGGGAGTAAATTGAGGATTGAGAATGATGAGGATCAATAAATCATGAGAGTTAAATGGATATTTTCAAATGGGATTTTAAGAATTATAATTAGATAAGGATTTAAAGGATTTAGTTCCTCCATTGAATACCTTGCAAGAAATTTTATGACCAATTGGTATTGTTTTTATCATAATTTTTAATTGGAGAATCAAAATGATATATCGTAAAATTCTTTGGAAAACCAAAATAAATATTTTTCCAAATAGATAAGGTGTAATAGTTGTAAACTCTAATTAGTGGATTAAATAAACAAACAAAGTAAATAAAATAACAAGTCAGCAAAATATGGGAATAAAATATGATTTATGAAATATGGCTTCTTGAGGGAGCTTCATCAAACCCGATCCAGTAACTTGTATTTTTTTTTTATTTTGCTACACCAGCTACTTTTGCTTCGGTTCTGCCGTCCATCATCATCATCCTAAGGCTAGCCATTTCAACCTTTTCTCTAGTCTTTTACTGCACCGAAAACCACCATTTCCTCACCATTGTGTTACCATTCGGTTCCCTCTTGTTGTGTCGACAGTAAAGGAGCGAGGAAGAGGAAGCTTAAGGCAAAAGAAAGGCATATTTTCGGGAGCCAAAATAGAAGAGATAATGAGGGTTTAGGCTGTCATTTAGTGTTGAAACAGAGTTGGTTTCGGTAGGGACAAATGAGGGTGTAAAGGCCAGACTTGAGGAGCAAATGGAGGGCTGAACGGGTGCTGGAGTGAAGAGCAGTAAAGAGTTTCGATTCTGGTAGAAGGGAAGGAAAGAAAGGAAAGAGAGGAAAGCCGAGTGAGAGGGAGTGAACGAGTGCAGCAAAACAGAGAATGAAGGAGTTGCAGTTTTATTGTTGACCGAAAGAATGAAGAAAAAGGGGGCTGACAATGGTGGTTTGTAGTACGTGAAATGAAGACTAAATTTTAAGGTTCTTCAAGCCGTGGTTACAAGAGGGATAAAGGGGTGTTGTACGGAGTTTTTAAACTTGCAAAAGGAGACTTCCAAGGGCTGTCAAATTTACATGGAAAGGTCCTTATTTTGGCTGCCATAACCATGTGGAAAGAGGGCTGAATTGAGGTGGCTTTTAAGGCAAATATAGAGGCTGTTGAGGAGGTAAACTATAAGAGGCTGAATTGGTTATCGGAAAGTCTTGAAACCAAGGAAGTGGCTGCATCAATTGGAGTTTGTAGCAGCCCCAAAGTCATGGAGATTCAAGTCTCCTAGAAAAGGCTCTCGGTTTTGATTTGGTAACAAGAGGTAAGACTGACCAAATACAAAAATTTATTTAAGTTTGAAATAGGAAATATATTTAGAGAATGAATACTCATAAATTAAGGTTAAACCTATAGGTGTTGTGGCTGCATTTTGTGAAGCTAAGAGAAGCCCTCAAAGCCCAAAAGGTCGAGCTACACTAGAAGTTATTGGTTTTGGCTAGTAACAAGAGGTAAAGACTTGAATTTTAATTATAGATCCAAATGATGAATGTTGAGTGAAACAAAAGGGTTAAAAATATTATTATTTTGATGTAGGTTGAGTGAGGAAAGAACTTACAAGGTGATGGAGCATTGGTAACCAAGGTGAAATCTTAAGGTAATGATCTTAAGGGAGAAATTAAGTATGAATTTTTGTAAGGTAAATGAATAACATAAATTTTATTTATTTTACGCCTTAATGTAGGAGGAAAGGACACAAGGTAGAGGGACACTAACAAACTAAATTAATGACTAAGCAAAGAGGCAATCAAGAAGAAAAAAGGTGCCATTGCTATACTTGTGCTACACCTTTAGGTGAGGGATATATATATCAGAAATGTAGGGGATACTAAATGAACTTTTAAAATCAACTGCTTGTGGTTTATGAACTGTATCTTCTTTGCAGGAGGTTTTTAATAAAATTAAGCCGTTATGCTGCCGGATTTTTGTATAATACTGATTTACAAAATGAGCTAGAGTTAATGAAAATGATTTGGAATAACACTCTTCTAGCAAGTTTTGTTTTGAAAATAAGTACGAAATGGCAGGATTTTAACTACTTTGGAAGCTATATTCAAAAACTCCCATTTTCATAGAAATCATTGAGCTTCATATTTTTTTTGGAAACTATATGTATGGAAATATTTTGAGACATGACTAATAATCATAGCAGTAATGTTTTGGACTACTGTGTGACCTTGATCCAGTCCCTAGTAGGTAATGTTTTGGGCTACTATATAATTTTGATCCAGTCTACAGTAGAGTTTCTATTGCTGTGTGACCTTAATCCAGTCCACAGCGAGCCCAGTAGACACCTGATTAGTGCTCACTGTGGACCCCTTTGGACTATGGCCATATGTCAACTATATTCTCTCTCACAGGAATAATTGAACTGCTTGATTTCACTTAGTTATCATGTCTCCAGTTTACGTTATATATGCTCCTTTCGTACTTATGCCTTTATGGAATTTGAATGTTATAATGAGTAGTACGTTTCGACTATATTCTCCCTCACGGAAATAATTGAACTGCTTGATTTCACTTAGTTATCATGTCTCTAGTTTTGAATGAATTGCTTTATGACACATTGCATAAGCATGTTGATTTCCAAACTTTATGAATTGCAGCATTTGAGTTTTTAAATGAATATTTTGAACGTGCATATAAAAATTTAGTATCCGTCTCTTATATTTATTTCTTACTGGGCTTTCCAAAAAGCTCACCCCCTCCTCCACCTTCCAGATTTCTTGCAGTAGGAGCGTATACACGGGGAGTTATAGCATCCTTCGAGGCATTTGGTTCTACCTTGGAGGTATATTATGTGCAGCTATTTAACTTATATTCAGACTTGTATTTTCAGTACTTTTAGAACATGGGGATGTAGCAATAGGAATTACATGACATATCTACATTCTATAGCGATGCATGCAATTTGATGGTTACATATTAGTCAAGTGTAATGTTTTGCGTTAATGAATGCATACTCAGAATATTTGAATTAGGACCAAATGTTGAAGGATGTTTATATAGCTATTATAATCTTAGCTTAAGAGTTGATTTTGAGACATTATGTACAGCCCAACAATGCAAGTAGGAATAAGGAAAAATTTAGTGCACATTTTCGGTATAAAGGGTTGTTACATAAGGCTCACATTTCGTAAGTTGCACTCTGTGCAGGAAATTCAGATAGTGAACAATAGGTCGAGAGTGGGGTATAACTTTTGATAGGGAACTCTGATTGAAGCTATTTAAATTGTGTTGAAAAGTAAACTCAAAGACCTTTCTAACCATGTATGGCTTATATTTTAATTCATTGTGGATTGATCTCGGTGGACTTTTAAAGTTCTGTTATAAGTGCAGTGAAGCGATTGGAAAAGTGAGCTAAAGTTACGAAGAATAAATTGATAATATATCATGGATATGCATTAGTGAAATAACTAATTAATCAAGTGAATTACAGTATTGTAAGTGGTTATATGGGACCAATTTAATTAAATTTGTGTTAATGTATAAAAATTGAATTAAGAAAATGAATTGAATCTAATTTAAATTATAACATGAAATCTAGATATGTAAAGTAAAAGTTTCACATTAATATAAAATCTAATCATAATCTAAGATTAGGAATTAAATGAATAACAAGTATATAAGTAACTAAAATGTAAATAATATATATTATTTTATATGAAATGGCTTCATGAAGCAGCCAATTATAACACCTATCCCCGCTATCTTGGCCGTCTTACATGTCTGGAAAACAGAGGAGCATGAAGGCAGAAAGCTGATCAGAAATTGAGGTGAAATCCAAGAGAGGAAGGGAGAAAAGAAGGGGAGAAAGGAAGGAGAAGGGAGCAAGGGTTAGGTCTACCATTCTAAGATTTGAAACCTTGGTGTCGTGGCTGGATTAGAGCCTCATTCTCGGCAACAAAGGAGAGATGTGAGAGCTAAAACAATTCGGTAAAACAGAAAGTGAGCAAAGAATGCGAAACAGAAACTGACCAAGAAACAAGCTGAAAACAAGCGATAGGGGGAAGAAAGGAGAAGCTGCTCACATTCTTACCATCTCATTAGGTTAACCCTTCTAATCCATAAAAACCATGGAATGGCTGTTTTTTAGAGCTGAAGCATTCGGCTGGAACAGGGGAGACGTGAGGCAGAACAATCGACCAGAAAAACAAGGCTGGAACAGACAGAAAAGGGTGAAGAAGGAGGACTTTCTCACCGAAAGCTTACCCTGTTTTTCCTAACCCTTTTTAAGCTAAAAATTCATCACTATAGTTGCTGACTTGGGCAAGAAATAGCAGCCAAACCAAGGTGCAAAACAATGGAATAGGGGTCAGCCATTTAGGGGACAAAAGTAAGGATCTACGTTTTGGTTTGAACTTTATCTATATATATATATATATATATATATATATATATATATATGATGTATAGGCTAAGGTCGAGGTAATATTGGTGATAGATGGCTGGAAAACTTCGTCGAAATGGAGTGAGTAGGTTCGCCCATTAGAAGGAAATAGAGGAAAATATTAAAGAGAAAAGATTTTCAAATTGTTACTAAAGTGAAAGTAAGGGAAAATATAGCTTTGTGTAATTTAATTAATTCTGTTAACTTTATAGATATTTTCTAAGTGCGATGGTGTGTTAACAATATAGAAATTGTCAAGGACGCGAGGAGCACCAATCGGCCAAGTGAGGTGTGGTATTTGCCAAGTGACAAGTCTTGGTAAACTTGGGTAAGAAATACATGCTAAGTTGGTGATAGTGCCATATTATTATTTATGATGTTAAAATTATAATTTACAAAATGTGTTGAGCATTGGTGATTTATGATTGGTTGTGGATAAGTAAATATACACTTAATAAATTTGTCGATAATGGGTTAGTTGTGGTAGTTATAGTGGAAATTTGATAAGTTGATTAATGTGAGCATGGAATGGTTAAAATGAATGAGAATGGTAATATGTGTACGATTGGTTCAGCCATGGTGCTTCATGAAGGGATTGAATAGCCTTGTGATATATTGGTGATTAAAATTTATGTGTGTGTGTTTGTGTGTGTAATAGAATTTTAGGCAAACTACCTAATAGACTATACTTGTAGAGATCAACAAATTTCAAAGAAGAAAGGTTGAAGATGGAAGCAGGAATCTAACCAGTAAGGGCCATAGTTCCTATAATGCTTAGCTCCTCCAAATTAAGAAGATTACCAATTTCCTTAGGAATTTGACCTGCAAACAAAGTAAGAAATCAAGGTGTTAGATAGGTTATACCTTGTTTAGTGTAAACTGTAAATCAGATAGGTTAGTTTGTTTTGTCCCAAATCTAAATTGGAAAGATTAAGCTTTAATCATATTTCATTACATGGTTCAGCAAATTAAAAATGTTGCCTTGAAGAAAAAAAAATGTATACTTTTGGTATCTACTATATATGAACCAAAATGAAAAGAAAACAAAGGCAAATGCATAACTTACCTTCTAAGTTATTATGACCCAAATATGCTTCTTTGAGTTGTGTTAAATTTCCAATATTTCTTGGAATAAACCCACTAAATTGATTAAAAGACAACGCTAATTTTTGAAGCTTGCCCCATTTGCCTATACTTGATGGAATATAACCAGATAATTCATTCATGTACAAGTAAAGCACTTCAAGTTTAGGAAGATGGACGCACAAACCATCTGGCAAACTACCAGAAAGACTCTTACTTTGAAGATATATCTGTTTCAAAGAAGAAATCTTGAAGATGGAAGATGGAATTTGACCCAACAATTGATTGGATCCCAAATCCAAGATCTCTAGATTAGACATGTTAACAAGCGTTTGAGGAATTGTGCCTGGAAAATTATTATTTCTCATTTCCAGCTTTTGGACTCTATGCAATTTCCCCAGCCATGATGGAATTCCCCCATTAAGACCGTTGAAGCTTAATTTAATGAGCCTCAAACGATGTAACTGACCCAATTCTTTAGGTAGTTTTCCATAGAAATTGTTTTTGCTCAAGTCAAGAGAGAGTAGAAATGAGAGATTTCCTAGATGTGGAGGGATAGTTCCTGAAAGATTCATGTTTGGGAGAGTCAAGGCTATTACTCTGCCATGATTGACACCACAAGAAACACCAACCCAGTTGCAAACAGAGCTGGAGGCCATCCAACTGTTTGCCAGGACATTGTGAGGATCAAAGATACGATCTTTAAACTCGAGAAGTGCATATTGATCGGTGGTGAGATTCCTCATATTTATAGCTAAGCTTGCCATGAAATACTGCGTAAAAAAAGTTAAAAAAAAATGGAAGTAGGTATTGTTCATGATTGTGGGATGCGTATAACAGAAAAGAGTTCGAGAGTGAGGAATCTAAAGTGATTAAATGCAGCTAGGATGATCAAAGGAAAGCATAAACCTTGCTTAAATAGAGCAGTCCAAGTTCTTTATTGCCAATTTGAGTAAGGTTTTGCCTTTGCTTCTACAAGTTTCCTATCCGCTGCTTGACCTTGTAAAGTCATCATGATGGAGATTGAAAACCCAATTTTATATTCATTTACTTAATAGAAATTGAAATATTTCTTTCAATTTATTTCACCAACAATTTATAATAAAAAATTATGCAAATATTCCAACCATTTTGTTTTGTTTCATATATAAAAAATCTCACCTTAGCTATGACCCAATTCATATTTAGATCATAAAATGGTATTTATGGAAAGATAGTTTTTATGATTTTAACAACGGAACATTGAGGTTGTACGGAATTGGGTTCTAGAAATGTTTTCCACACAATTGAAAACGTTAACTAAAGATGTAACCTGAAATTATGTTTTGGTGGTTTGATATATAATGTAATTGCATTTTTAATGAGGATTTTTTAATTTTAAAAATATCATACTAATTCATATATATATATATATATATATATATATATTTAAAGGAGTGAATAAAATTAAAGTATCAAATTAACATCCAAAAACAAAACAAAAAATGACTATCAAAATTAGGGAAAAAAAGTCTTGGTCTGTTCATTAATAATGACAGCTATTTTGTTCTCCACAACTTGAATTTGAGTGGATTTTAATAGAAATCAAATTTAAGGAAAATACATATAGTATCTTCTAAGTTAATTAAACCAAAATATACATCTTTGAGTCGTGTTAAATTTTTCATTTTTTTAATTAGCCAATTGACTTATTATTATATATTGCTAATACTTAATTATGAAAAGAAGCAAAAAATCTTTTTGTAGACACTTAATTTTGTTTACTCAGATTTTTTTTAATGCATGCTTTGAAATAAATATTGTCTACCTAATTAAAATAAATATTTGCGATGATTAGTTTGATTTATTTGTAAAAATTTATATTATGAAATATTAACAAAAGGGTGATTGTGAGTTTTTGAGGATGGAATTATAAGGAAGTCTGAGCAGTATACTTAAGATCTCTCGAGGTAACCAACAAGTGGTAGGAAAAAGTGAAAGTTGACTTCTTCTTCGTGTAAAAGTGAAAGTGGACTTCTTCTTTATGTATTTAGATAGGGTTCGAATTTTGGAGTTTTCATTGTTGGAAGGGCTTTAACGTTTATTACTCTCAATTTTAAGCAGTATTAATCTTAGACTATAATATGAATGAGATACCTGTGCTTACTCACACAAAAAAAAAAAAAGAAATCTCAAGGTAAAAAATTTCTTTAAATATCATTAAAATATTGGGATATTTTAAAAAAACAAAAAAAATAAAAGACACCCATTTACACTTTTAAAATAAATGTAAAAATTTTTTTGAACTAAAATTGTAATTTGCATCACATGTACAAATATTAATCACGAAGGTAAATTGGATTCCAAAAAAGTTCGAATTTGATTGTAATATAATTTTGATTGATAAAAAAACACAAATAATTTTGACTGTAATAATATAAATCATTTAAATTATTTTTAAATATCAAATTAAAATCATTTTTATCAAAGCTAATCGATAGCATATGTTTAATTGGTATTTTTTTTAAGGACGTTACTTTCAAATTCAAACTTTGACTAACTTCTTGAAGTGAAATGAGTTTCAGTATATCAAATTAAGATTATTTTCACCAAATTAAAATCATTTTTTATCAAATTAAGATATATATTTTTTATCATTATCAACATACTTTTATGTTTTACTTTTATCAAGTTAAGATCATTGCGTAAACAAACAAATATTGACGAGGACTTCTCATTAATTAATTAAGTCATCTCAAACACTGACTTTTGTAAACAAACAAATATTGACGAAGACATCTCGATTGTGGTTGAGTTGACTCAAGACTTGTATGATCAAATTCTACAGTCTACCCAAAAAACAAGTTTATTAATTGCACCGCATTAGCGTCAATTCAGTTTGCCAAATCAACCAATTATTGACTGAAGGAAAGAAATGTAAATAGTATATTGTATATAATATAGCAAAAATCTACGGACGAATTTGTAAAGCTAAAAGATTTTTGCTGTTAAACTTGAACCATACGATTAGACCCCAAGAAAATTATTGGAACCGTTAGATCATATATGGTGAAAATATTTTATATGACAAATATTACATATATTATCTTCTACATTCAATTTTTGTCAAGCCTTAAAACTAAAACAAGTCAAATCATCACCATAATAAATTAATAGGCTGAATTGAACTCAAAATTAAAGAATAAATCAATAACAATAAACAACCACGTATTTTTTTACCCTATAATTAAATCTACTTAGTTTTATTTAAAAAGTTTTTTTATTTATTTTCTTTAGGCTTTGTTTGATAAGAAGGATAGAAAGAGGTGAGGATGAAAAATTTACTAATCTAATGGTTAGGTTTCATAACCACTTTCCTATTTTGTAATTTAACTATTAGATTAATAAGTTTTCCATTCCACCTCTTTCCATTATTCTTATCAAGTAAAACCTTCTGTGTATCTACTTGCTTCAAACACCAATTTGAGCGTCGAAACGCTTCCCAAAGATCAAATTTTGGTACCCTCTAACCATTCTCCCTTTAAGTCAGATAAGCTCACAGTAAAACATGCAGGGACGGCTCGGTGCTATTAACAATTAATATTGTATTTAAGTTACAAAGATTGAATTAAAATTGTGTAAAAATAATGGGCACAAATTCATTTTTAACTCAAAAATATCGGTTTGAGTTAAAAACTTTGTATTTTATATTATAAGTGGGGTTCGGGTTATTCAAATTCAAACACAGACTTTTCAAAATGTTATAGTAACTCGTTTAATTTTTGGACGTAAAAATTTTTAATTGCTTTTGGTACAAAGAAAGCCAAAGCCCAAAAATAGAAAAAGAAATTACAGGTGTTAAGATTTAAACACCAAACACGTTAGATTTCATCTCTTGAAAGTGACTACATAAACTATTTGAACTAAGCCTCAAACTCAAGTACTTTAGTTTTATACTTGTGATGCAAACTATAATTTTGTAATTTAATTAAATAATGAAGGAAATAAAATATAAAACAAAGAACAAAAAAAAAAAACTCACGGCTTCTGGATTTTAAGAGGAAACCAAATCTTAGCCCATCAAAGTTAAAAATAAAGCTTTCTGACCAAATAGTGAAGAAATGATTAAACTAGATCAATAATCCAAAACTAATTCCTTAATGGACTATATACAGTTTGCTTTAACAATAAAAGTACTCCTCTGATCTTTTTAATAAATTGTCATCTGAAATATCAATCATTCTTTTAGACCGTGAACTTTTGAACCAATGCCTAATAGTCATTGCTTCCAAAGATTAAGCATTTAGGTACATGAGTTCAGTGTAGTAGGACAATAGAACCGGTTTCTAACATCCTAATTCCAACTCACATAATAAAAAATTTAAAATTATTATGCAACTTATTTTCCAGTCAGAAAACCGGAGTAAAACTGGCACTATGCAAATACTTAACCCATTTTTTGATTAAAAGTTAAAAAAGAAAAAAAAATTCTTCTAGTTCGGTTGTCAATTGTCATTTTCGTTCCACACGGAATACCAATTTTCCTTCCCGAACAATACGTTATAATTGTAGCCCCATTCATATGATTCAAAGACATCATTTTCTTGTATTGTTCGCAACTTGTAGCTTTAAAAGATTATAATTGAGTTGACCCAAGACTTATCTGTTCAAATTCTACCATCTACCCACAAAACAAGTTTAATTAGTTGTACTACATTCCTGTCAATTCAATTGTTTCTATCAAGCATTCCGTGATTATAGAAATCAACTAACTATTGACTAAAGAAAAAAAAGTAAACAGTATATTGAGGAATTTATCACAAACGCAGGGAATACTTTACTCATTTTTCAATTAAAAGTTAAAAAAGGAAAATAAAATCTTCTAGTTCGGTTGTCAATTGTCATTTTCGTTCCACACAGAATACCAATTTTCTTGCCCCAACAATACGTTAGAATTGTAGCCACATTCATATGATTCAAAGACATCATTTTCTTGTATTGTTCGCAACTTGTAGCTTTAAAAGACTATAATTGAGTTGACCCAAGACTTTTATAATCAAATTCTACCATCTACCCGAAAAACAAGTTTAATTAGTTGTACTGCTCTCCTGTCAATTCAATTGTTTCTATCAAGCATTTCGTGATTATAGAAATCAACTAACTATTGACTAAAGAAAAAAAAAGTAAACAGTATATTGTTCATAATATAGCAATAATCTATTGGGGAATTTATCCCAAACGCAGGGAAGGTTCAGCCATCCAAGACCAAAAGGCTATCACCAATTAATATTGTATTTAAGCTACAAAGATTTAACTAAAATTTTGTAAAAATAATAGGCACAAATTCATTTTTAACTCAAAATATTGATTTGAGTTTAAAACTTTTTATTTTATATTAGAAATGGAGTTGGAGTTATTCAAATTCGAATATAAATTTTACAATATGTTATAACAATTCTTTTAATCAATGGATCAAGTGATAAAAATTTTGCAGTTTTTTTTATAAAAAAAACGAAGATTGACAGTAGAAAAAAAGATTTCATATGTTAGGATTTGAACAAATATGTTTTTCAACAATAAGCAAACACAGGTTTTTTTAATTAAAGTTAGTGGAGTTTTAGGGTAGTCTACCCCTTTTGATGTCTTTTTGGAAAGTAATTTCAGGGCTTGACCTTATAAATCTTCGAGATTAATCACGCATGATGGAGATTGAAAACCCATTTTTATATTCACATTCTAATTCGTTGTTAGAGAACTATCATGATTCATGGAAACTCAATTACCATCTAGACCTCTATACATAGTACATAGGTCCTATCTAGATGTTATTCTTTTGGTTTTTAGTGATCTAATTTTTTTTATAATACGATCAGACATATATCTTAAAATTTGCTTGAATTTAATTTTTTTTTTAAAATGATTTTAACGGTGTATTATTTTATATCTATTGAATGCATTAAAAATTTTATTTTTATAAGTAAAATCAGGTTAACAAACAAACAAATAAAAAATCAGACTCCATCTTCACCAGCAGAATCAACTTGAATGAGTGGTCATTCGTGATTTATACCTAACCAACATAAAAAAATTTTAATTAGTCAACTTAAACATATAAGAAAAAGAAAATCAAGACACAAATTAGTAGTGTGATGGGTACATATTGGATATAAGACGACATAGGTGAACTGATTGGCATTTTTGTTCTTTGCGATAATCATTTGACATTGATAACACTAGTTTTCCACGATGATAACACCTAAAATTTCCTTTTGAGGGGTCTTTGGGTTTATACTTAATTATTTGGTTTGGAAAGGCTCCTTTCGTGAATGGGATTAATTAGAAATTAAATGTATTTTAAGTAAGGGATTTATACAGGGCACTATTAGAAAGTAGATTTTTCACCATGTTTAAAATCGTTGCAAAATATAATTTGTTGTTGCTAAAACATTTTTCCAACTAATTTTTAGTTGTTGCAAGATCATTGAGTAAAATTTCATTGTTAAAAGTATAAGCAATGACTTTCATCGTATAATAAGTCGCTGTGAAAATGTATTTATTGCAACATTGCTGATTTTGTTTTAGCAACACAATTTATTTGGTTGCAAATCCTCTTTAGCAACAGTTTTTTTTTTTGCTATAGCTAGTTTTGCAATTGATTGATCAGCGACGACAGAAAATTAACTTCATGCAATTGAGGTTGGGTGCTTTAGAGTTTGACTACCGATATTAGATATATTATCTTCTACATTCATATTTTGTGAAGCTTTATAGCGAAAACAAATCAAATCATCACCCAGAATAGATTAATAGGCTTAAAATATTGAACTCAAAGTTAAGGAATAAATTAAATTTGTTTTTTACCCTATAATATCTTTTTTTTTCCTTCGGCTAATTAAATAAACAATCCAAAACTAATTTCACAACGGACCATATATAATTTGCTTTAACAATGAACGTGACAACCGAGAATTTTCTACAAATGATAATCAATTTATATGATATTATAAGTATATGATTAGTAAAATTTATCAAGGAAATATGATTTAACAAACTACATGGATGAATTAAGCAAATGATATGGTTTGGTGATTTTAAGAATCACTATTTAATTAAGGGCTAGGAAATTGCAGCAATGATTTATCAAGGAATTTAATATAACAAACTATATGGTTGATTAAGAGGAATCTAGCATGTGAAGTAATGTTATAGACTAATTGCAGAATTGGTTATAAGGCCAATTTGAAGATTTAAATTATAGGAATTTAATTATATAGATAATATTATATATATATATATAAGGGATTAAATTAACAATAATAATAATCAACAAGCTTCCTTTAGAAGCTTGTCAAGCCACGAAATCACTTATGCTTTGAATCATACTAAAGGCAACAAAAAAAAATAATAATATAATGATATTAACACAAAGTGGCTTCTCGGAGAAGCCACTACATTGCCACTTACTCTCACTATCCCATCTTCTTACCAGCCATCTAGATCATTCATTATCACCGTCCATCGTCGTCATCACCCTAGCAAGACCCATTTCAACTCTTTCTTTCACTTCTCTGTTGAAACTGAGAACACCATTCTTTCACCATCAAAGCAGAATTTGGCCACCCCTTTTGTGTCGATAGCCAAGGTTTAAGGAAGGGAAATGTAAAACAAAGGACGGTTTAAGTTTCGGAAGCCAAGAACAGAGGAGAAAGTGGTGTTTTGGGGGCTGAGTTGGGGTGTTTTCTGGTCATGGAAAAAGGGTGCATTGGCTGCATTTAGCACTGTCAAAATGGGTCGGGTTGGCCTAGGTTGGCCCTAAAGGGCTAGGCCATAAATGGGCCGGGCCAAAAAGCCCTTTTGGTTAAATAGGCCTAAAAATGCAAGCTCATATCTAGCCCTAGGGCTAACGGGCTTAAATGAGCCAGCCCGTATAAGAAATTAAAAAATTAAATTTTATATTAAAATCTCATTTTTAGTAAATAAACAAAGTAAAATTTGAAATAAATATTAAACAAACATTAAATAAATTCACATCAAATCCATCAAGTCTTCAACATCATTTGAATATTACATATTAATAGTTTAACAAGCATAATATAAATTGTTTTAACAAACCTAGATATTGAAAAACATGTCTCAACAATATTAAAAATAAAAAACATGATAAATAGATCCATGTCTATCCATCTCCTCCATAGTGTCAATCACATTCAATCAATTCTTCTTCAATTTTGCCATTTACAAATATAAATAACGAACAATATAAGAACTCACAAGAATTAAATTTATGAATTGATTAAAAATTGTCAACCAATTAATAACATTACTTTCAAAACCAAGAATCCAATTTCGGATGCAAATAAAAGTTTTCACATTCTCATGATTTAGAGAACTTCAATACTTATTTAAAACACGAAAACCAATATTAAAAAAACTCTTCGATGCTATTGTTGTTATTGAAATGCTTAAGATATCACAAGCTACACTTGCAAGCTTTGGAAATCTTGGCTTATGATCTTTCTACCATTGCAGCACATTTAAATTTTCAATCATGCAACCAATAATCTTTAACTCTTATAAATAAAGATTTAATTGAAATTTTGGTTTTTTCACTTGAATAGTTTCAAATATTTTGAAAGCCTATATCCTTGGACATTTAAAAATAAATTAATTGTCATTACAAAAGAGAATTTAAAATAAAGTATATACTTAAAAAACAAAAATGAACTTACATCACTTAAAGCAAATGTACTATTCCCCTTCCAACTAGCATGTGTAAAAGGTTGTGAATCATTAGGTTGATTTGAAGTAAATTAGTAATACTAAATAGTATTAATATTATATATTTTACTTTGATTAAAATGTTAAACATATAAATAATTAAAATAAAAATAAAATTTTAATATAATTAAAAATATTAAAAAATTAAATGGGCTGGCCCATTTAAGCCTGGGCTAAATCCATTTAGGCACGGGCCAAAAAGCCCTCTTTCTTAAATGGGCTACAAAAATGAAGTCCAAACCCTAAATAAATGCGCCAAGCCGGGTCGGCCCAACAGGCCTTGGCCCACTTTGACAGTGCTAGCTGCATTTGATGGCTGCCTATGTTGGCTTTCAGTAAAGGAAGAAAAGAGTGAAGATAAGAGAGGACTTAGGGCTGATCTTGAGAGAGACCGGGGAGAAGTGAGGAACGATGCGAACAGAGGAAGAAGACTTGGATCAGGTCTAAAACACAGCAGTCACGTGAAAAAGGAGGGCTGAAACTCTGGTAGAAACGTAAACTTGCAAGGTTTTTTTGTGGTCCAAAAAGCAGTTGAAAACAAGGGGTTTCTAGGTACATTTTTGGTGACTTAATGGCATGAAAAACAAAGTTAGAAAAAAAAAGAAACTCAACTGGAATGTGGCAGTAAAAAGGGACGTGAGGTTGTCTTCTGTTAAGCTAAAGACAACCTTGATCGTGGACAAAATAGAAACCAGAAACAAGCTGGCTTTGGAAGTTGATTCTTGGCGAGAGCAAGCTGTTCTGTTGGCTACCTTAAAGTCGAATTTTGTTGGTTTCAGACAAGATTCTAAATGTAGTTAGATGGCTGTGTTAGACTAAGATTTTGGTTGGCTTAAAATTTGACTTGTGCATGTAAACATGGGATTCCTAGAAGACTGAATAGAGGAAGGACTTAGGCAGGAAATGATGGTTGTTTGATGCCTAAAATAGGGGAGTCGGTGAGAGTGAGAGAGATGTTGAAGGAGAGAACAAATGGAAGTGAAGCTAGTGGACAGCAAAGAAGTTGAAAACAGAAAGAAGTGGCCTCTTCTTGGAGGGTTTAAGGCAACCAAAGATTGAAGGAAAATGTGGTGAAAGGTAAGCTGAAGAATTTTAAAGTTAAATGAGTTAAGATGTAACATCCAGAATTAAAAAAATTCTGAACCAAAATTTTTTTTTCACTTCTATCTTTCTTATTCCGTTACTCGTATCAATCGGTTTGCATTCAGTGTCGATGTAAGCATAATGCATCTTACTCTTTTCAACTAATTTAGTTTACTGTAATTTTAATTGAAAATAATAATTTGAATACAAAATTACATAATTTACATCCCACTAGAAGAGACATATCCATAGACTTAACCTTGTAATATTTACATCTTATTACAAATACAACTACTGTGCATTTGCAAGTCTGAATATAAATATGAAAGTACTACAATTACCTAGTCTCTAGGTTCCTTAAACTTCTAGTAATTCTCTTCGCAGCGGATTTCTCGTATACCGATGAGCTATCTGGAAGGGTGAGAAGAGGGGTGAGCTTTGGGAAAGCTCAGTAAGAAACATATATAAAAGTTACACTATATACAATTAAACAAAATAAACTCATTTAATGTAACAATATTATCTTTTAATAAAATACTACAAAACTTTATCAAAATCATGAGAATTTCATGTTTAATGCAATATAGCAATTCTTTTAAAATCACTAAAATGCGATAAATACATTTTGTATTTCAATTTAATACTATAAAATATTCTTTGTAAAATTATTAAAATAAAATGAATGCACTTGTATTGAGAAAACATATACTGTAAAACTCGTATCACTTTTTTTTGTCACTTAAAATCAAATCATGTATCATTCTCGTAAGCCAAATCATTCAGTAAATCAATCACCTGTCAAATATCACATATCGATAGAAAATAATTTCCCAGATATATATGCACAATCTTGTATCCCCGAAGGGACCTCGTATCCCCGTAGGGACCTTGTAACAATGGCCACGGTCGGTCACTCACAGTTTGCACTGGTCAGGTGCTCACTGCGTAAACCTGTGGGGTTTGACCGTAACTCCCACAATCATATCATGTAAAAGGAAGGTCTGGGATGTCTGCCAGCCTAATCATCATTATCTCGTATGCACGATCATCAGGGAAATATCAATCTCATATAAAATCACTTCATATAAATCACTTCGTATAAATCACTTCATATAACTCATTTCTTTTAAATCATTTCATGTAAATAAATTCATATAAATCTTGCCATATAACTCAGTTCATGTAAATCATTTTGCACAATTCGATTCATGTAAAACATTTCATATAATTCAAATCATGTAAAGCATTTCATGTAGAACAATTCGTGTAACTCATTTCTTGTAATTCAGATCATGTAAACAGTTTCATATAATTCAATTCATATAAATCTTTTCTTGTAATTCCTTTCATGTAAGTCAATGCATATAAATCACTTATTCATGTAATTCATCTCATGTAAATCAAATTATGTAAATCATTTTGTGTAATCAGTTCATGTAAATCATGTCATGTAAATTATTTCTTGCAATACAATGCATGTAAATCATTTCCTGTAGTTCAATACATGTAAATCATTTAATATATTTTAATTCATGTAAATGGATTTGTATGCAACTCTTATATATGTTCCTTACCTTTATTTCCATGAAATGCCCAGAATCCGATAACGTTCTTTACGTTTCTTTTAGTTCCCGAGTTTAACACTGCACAATAATTCTAAATTATATTTAGAATCTTATATAGTGACTTTAATAATTATTCCGCAGTTCTCTATTTTCTATTTATCATTCTCGAAAATTAATTTATTTTATTTCCTATCAAATACCAAAATATAATGTCAGTTATATCCTATTTACTAAATATCATAACATGATTACAATTATATCATTTTCCTTTATACCTCAAGTTTCTTCAATTATTCTATTAACCTTAATTTATTTTCTTTTAACCCTTAAATTATAACTTAGCATGAAACTCCTATCAATTTCCATAATTCTATTACACTTGATGAGGGTCAAACCAAAGATTACTGGACTTTTCTATAAGTCAAGCTGAAGACAATTAGGCCGAATGATAATTTAAGCCTAATAGGAAAGAGGACTCAGAAGGCCCATAAATGATCCACTGGGTTATTATTTAAGTTGTGGGTCTTAAAGGTAATTACGCGCAAAATCACTCTTATAAATAGGTCACAGGTATTATTTTTAACTCTAAGCTCTATTGGCCTACTAAAAAGCTGCCAAAACCTTGTCTGACTTAAGCATCGGAGTGTGTGCTCAAGGAAAAGCCCTTGCGCCCTCTGATGGTTTTCTTTCTTGCAGAGTTCTTGGAGACAAGCTTGACACGAAGATCGAGAATCCGATATCAGCAATCAATCATTGTTGTTTTGGGCAACAACAATTGGCGCCGTTTGTGGGAACAAACAAAAAAGCCAAATACAAAAGATAGTGAAAAGACGATCTACGAAAGACAGAGTATGTAGGCTGCGGCGGGATACACAGGTTACATAATAAGGTCTTGGGCGAGAGACTGGCTCTCGCTCATGAGACAAGCATTGGGCGATAGAGTGGCTCTCGCGCGCGACAAGCTTTCGGCGATAGAGTACATACTACTGGCGACAGCCTTACTTGTCACTCGAAAGATCTCTGGCGTAGAGTACAAAGGAGTAGGTGAGAGACAGCATTGGATGAGAGAGGCATGAGCGAGAGAGTGGCTCACCCGACAGGCTTGGGCGAGAGAGAAGCTCTCGCCAGCGACAGGCGTTGAGCGAGAGAACCTCTCGCGCACGACAGGCCTTGAAAAAATCATACTTCGATGCATATACGTTATAACTTGAAAATTTTCGTTTCACTATCTTCAAATTTTTTCTAACATTTACTGCGAAAATTCTTAATTGTTTAGTGGCATTAAAAGATGTCAGTTTGTAAACAAAAAAAAAAGAAAAAAAAGTAAAATAAAAGATGTTGGTAAAAGTAGTATTTGTGACGGTGGAAATACAGTAGCTAAGCAAAAAGTCTTGACAATACTTAGATGGGACATGTTTGGGGTTATCCTGTCTATAGCGCTATATTTTAATTACTTGGCCAACAGAAACACTGATGAATTTGCAACCAACTTTTTGCCATCTTTTCTCAGGCACGTTTTCAATTGCTACTTGCAAATTGCAGACTAAATGAAACAAAATGCTGGCAGATATACTAATCGTGCTCACATAAGTCCATGACAAAACCAAAGCTAATAAAATACCAACAGATATCCACCATGAGTTGCGTTGCACGTATAAACTATGGATGATCTCACGTGTAGTCTTCAAAATAAAGCATGGCAGCGTCCACCATATCAACAGGCGAATGGAATCCGAAATCTGCCTAATCATAGAGGTTGGAAAAATGAGCCATTTGACCGCCGTGTCGATCAACAAAGAGAAACCTCCTAATACCGTACTTTCTAAGATTAAACGAAACGCAGAACAAAGAAACGACTGCCAAATAGGCCTGAGAAGCCACGATATGCATCTCGAAATCCTTAATCTGGTATGCCTCGCAACCATCGCATTTGGAAAGTTCCAGCACTAAAACCAGAACCAAAACCCCAACTAGTAAGAACGCCGCCCAAGACAGGGAAAAGCTCAGCGAAGAAGATTGATTGAAACCGAGAAAACTCAAAAACCTCTCCAATTTATCCAAGGAATCATCGAGATCATTCCTTGTTCATATTTCTTAATGTTGCTGCCGTTGTATGTTACGAGGGGAGCACATTCGTCTACGGCATCATCTCTCCAAGATAAGCCATAGTATCCTCAATTGTTCAGGTTGTTGGGATTATTCTTTGCTTGCATGCAGCCACAAAAATTTCGCATAGAGCTCAAGGAGTTGCATCACTTGCAAACAGATGGCATGCATTGGCAACATGCACTTCAACTGATGCATCCCTGAGAAGTTCAAACAGTGTTGGAAACATGAAAGCTTTCAATCAAGTGAACTCGCTACATATGACCTTTTTTGAAAGTGATCTGGAGTCGGTGGATTATGTTGCCATGCCTACAACTACATATCTAGCTCCTTATATGTCTTTATATCACAGAAGACAAGCATTTGTTATGTACTTGCAAGCCAATCCTGGAGGCATTACTATATTTGGATGGACAGTCAACCGAGGTCTTATCAACACAATCTTTTTCATTGAACTTTCCCTAGTTACATTTGTGCTTGGACAAACCGTAGTCTTCAGTTCTACTTGATGCTATCCATCACTCATCATCAGTTTTCTTAGACTCGACAATCAACTTCATCTGATCGTACTTGGTTTCATAGGATTGTCTTGTTCTTGCATCATACACTGCCACTAGCTAACTAGCACAATGTTAGCTCTCGATAGGAAATGATCATTGCTGAAGAAATAAACAAGGGTGGGAGGTCATCGCTTATTAAGCCAATAGCAACAAGGCAATCCAGCTCGGCTACAATTTTGGAAATATGAACAACGCAACACACGGACGCAGGGTATGCTTATCTACAATATAGAATATATATATATATATAAGTGGGTGTCTCTCATGCGCAACAACCAAAATCGGCAAGAAAGGAGGCTCTCACACGCGACATCTCCCTTGGCGAGAGGATGCCACGCCCATGCATCAACAGAAGCAGCGATCACATCTACCCGTGACAGGCTCGAAGCGAGAGGGTGCCTTGCCCATTTGACAGCCAAAGTGGCAAGCAAGGTCAACACGGTAGGCTTTGTGTAAAGAGTGTGGCTCGCCTGCGCGACAGCTAAAGCGGGCGAGCAATGATTTTCACACGTAACAAGAAGAGTCTCCCGCACGCAAAACGGCTAGAGAGGGGCTCTCGCACATGAACGGCGAGAGAGGGTCTCCTGCACACTGACAGCAAGAGAAGGGCTCCCGGGCTCGGCATCCCCTTTTTGTCGAGAGTGGCACGAGCCGCAGGTGCCCTAGTATAACAACGCATGCGTGCAAACAAAGCCTAACCAGAAACGCTTGTTTAGCGATGGCGAACAAAGGATTGTTACGTTGGCTCGCGCCGGAAGCGGAATGTGGGTGAGCAAAACCGTGCGGCAAGACCCTTTGGTGAGAGATAGCAACTCGCGCATGCAAGGGAGGTAAGGTGTTGCATGAAGAGCGCATACAGGCATGAATGTGGTGAGCATGTTAGAATAGGCGAGCACAGTTAACGCGGCACGAATTTTGGCGAAAGAGTAAGCCATAATGGTGAGCACTGCACATACGTGACAGTCTTGGGCACTAAAGAGATGATGGCGAGCATGGCCTGTAGAGTAAAAGATCGAGAAAATAGCTAACGTATGATAGGCACAGTCACAACAGAAGGGCTCCTGCCACGATAGATCAATCCACCGTACGCAAGGCAATAGTGCAAATACACAAGCACACTCAAGCAGAGACGCACACTGGTGTGGGGGAATTGTCAATGTTTTGTCAAAACATAGAAGATCAAAATTAAAAAAAAAAGAAGCACGCGGCCAATTGCTTGGATACAAGGTTAACGAAGTCCCTTACACATTGTTATAATCTTCATCGACCAAGCAGGGACATATGGGTGGTAGCCAGATTTGAGGTACTCTCATATGATGTTTTCGATTTTCTTGTCCACTCTAACAGTTGTGATTGAATTAGGTAGGTGTCCAAGGCAAGCACTAGCCACTGTCGTGTGAGGCAACAAGCCAGGGAGAGCTTGGTTCGATATAATTGAATCGAAAATAACTTGTGGTAAGCTCGTGAAGGTAGATTGCTGGTACTAAGGCATGACTTAATGCACAATCCATGGTGACAGCAGAACATCCTAGCACTCGTACTTTACAGATTTTACAAAGACAAAGACTTGGAATTGTACTGGTGGTAAACATTTGCTATTATTGTTTTAACACTTGCTGCAATTATATTGTTACTTACTCAATTTAATTGAAAATACTACATTATGAAATGAAAGGCCAGTTATTTTTATTTGAACTATGATAATCCTCCATGTTTGATAGACATGTTGCAGGAATAGAAGAAGAAAAAACGGAAGTTGGCCAAAGAGACGGGCACAAATAAGTCCTTAAGCACAGGAGGTGCGAGACGGGTAAATCAAAAGTCCCTAAGCACAAGAGGTGCGAGATGGGCAAAACAAAAAGTCCTTAAGCGAAAAATGCGCGAGATGGGTAAACAAAAATCCTTAAGTGAAAAATGCACGAGACGGGCAAATCAAAAGTCCTTAAGCACAGGAGGTGCAAGACGGGCAAAACAAAAAGTCCCTAAGCGAAAAATGAGAGCGACGAGCAAAACAAAAAGTCCTTAAGCGAAAAATGCGCGAGACGGGCAAACAAAAAGTCCCTAAGCAAAAATGCACGAGACGGGCAAATCAAAAGTCCCTAAGCATAGGAGGTGCGAGACAGGCAAAACAAAAAGTCCCTAAGCGAAAAATGCGCGAGACGGGCAAATCAAAAGTCCCTAAGCACAGGAGGTGCGAGACAGGCAAAACAAAAAGTCCCTAAGCGAAAAATGCGCGAGACGGGCAAACAAAAAGTCCCTAAGCGAGGAATACACAAGACGGGCAAAAATAAGTCTCTAAACGAGGTACGTTACAATTTTATCATATTACATTTAACGTATTATGTTGGCATCTCGGATATAAATGATATTATATTCTAACAAGTCCTTAAGCGGATAATACGCAAGACAGGACCAATACTCCAATAAAAGTTTTTCTTTGGACACAAAAAGTCGCAAAGAAAAACTTAGGGAGCATACAGTACGCAGGCTGTGAGGTATGGTACGAGGTACGTTACAATTTTATCATTGGATATGTGTTACAATTGACTGACAAAGTGCATTTAACGTTTTATATTGGCATTCCGGATATAAAAACGATGTTATAGTCTTTTCAATTATATAAAGTCCCTCTGTGAAAAATGTGTAAGATGGGCAACACATGGGCTTGAAGCAAAAAATGCGCGAGGTAAGCCATGAATCAAATAAAAGTCTCTGAGTAAAAAATGCACGAGATGAACAACATATGGGCTTGAAGTGAAAAGTGTGCAAAGAAAGTCTTATTATTATGTAAGATTAGTGCAAGGTAAATGTGTAGTTGCCTCTGTAAATGTGTTTAAAAATGTGTTGATGAGTTTATAAAAAACTAAGCTCTTTCACAAAAACTGGGGAGCACTCTAGATTAACTTTTGCATCAAAAGAGTATCGAAATTAACAGGCACCCAGGCATATGCATCCTGAGAGGCTATAATATTAAGAGCTTGATCCTTAGGAAAATTAGTCTCTGGATTATCTAAATAATCTTCGTCCAAGCCTGTGAGAACCTCAACCATCTCGAGTCGAAGAAAAGGCTCTTAAGGGCAGGTAAGATCAGATGGATCTTTATAAGTGCCTATCATCAAAAAAAGTTCCAAATCCTCAGCATCTGGATCAAGTCTCAACCAATCAGGAGCATGCCAAGTACAAATCACATCTGATGAAATCAAAGGCTTTGGTGGCTTTGCAATCTTGTAATTTCTCCTTATAGCTCTTGGTTTTGGTTAGCTAAGACCTAAAAATTCGAAAAGAATGGTGGCATATTCCACTTAAGAAGCATTTAGCTCAGAGGAGGAAAACGTATCCCAACAGTGTTCTAAAAAGGCACTTGACAAAAGAAATGATGATACGACGTCGCTTTTGTTACAAATAATGATGAAGTCCACTAGTTGAGTCCTCAAGTGAAGATGAAAAGACTCTTATAAATAATCCCAGAAAGAGGGTAGCAAAAGAATTTGAAAAGCCCATTTTTATATACTCCTTCAAAGGGTAAACCCTGCGAAAGAGTGGGGAGCAATTGATGAGGGTCAACCCAAAGATTACTGGGCTTTTCTATAAGTCAAGCTGAAGACAATTAGGCCGAATGATAATTTAAGCCTAATAGGAAAGAGGACTCATAAGGCCCATAAATGATCCACTGGGTTATTATTTAAGCTGTGGGTCTTAAAGGTAATTACGCGCAAAATCACTCCTAAAAATAGGTCACAGGTATTATTTTTAACTCTAAGCTCTATTGGCCTACTAAAAAGCTGCCAAAACCTTGTTTGACTTAAGCATCGGAGTGCGCACGCAGGGAAAAGCCCCTGCGCCCTCTGATGGTTTTCTTTCTTGCAAAGTTCTTGGAGACAGGCTTGACACGAAGATCGAGAATCCGATGTCAGCAATCAATCATTGTTGTTTTGGGCAACAACAACACTAAATGGAACTCTCTTTCAATTTAATTTCTCAAATAAATTCAATAAATTTATAATGTATTCTTAAATTCTCAAACTATAAAAATTTCTATGGTACTCCCATTCCAAGCGTAAATCAAACATTACTTTATATATATCCAATTTATCTTTCTTTATTTTAGCTTCATAATTTATCCTATTAACTCTTATTTCCATTTGCTAATTTCATTAATTAATTATCTATTAAATTCTTCTACTAATACCTTAACACACTACATTTAAATTGTGATACTTTCCTCCATTCTAATTTTCACTAATTAAATCTATTATTCTAAATTTTCCCTTTAGCCATTAGATCATGAAAATAGGCACAAAATTTCATAGACCACCTTGGCCTAATATCCTTATAATTTTATTTTCATGGTTTTCCATTCATTTTCTTTTCTTTCCTATTTCTTGTTTCTTTCTTTTTCTGATTTCCTTCCTCTGTCAGCAGCCTTGCATTTCTTTCCAAACCGTGAGCTTCCTATAGCTCAATCTTGATATATTCCATTCTTTAATTAACTCTAGCTTTGTGACCACTTCTACTCATTTAAGATTTCCTTCAAACAGCTTCAGCTCCTCTAAACAACATCATCATCGTTTCAGTCCTTTAATAACCGGTTAATACCCATGCTCATACCAATTCCCACGTTTTATTCAATCATACAAAATCATCACTATAACTATATTTATCTCACTACTTCCTTCCATTTTCCACCAATTCAACATTAAAATCATAAAAATATCTTCATACCCATTCCATGGCCAAAATGCACACACACCACTGCGATTGTTTTTTATTCAAACTAAAGTATCCAACACATTTCTCATGCATAATTAAATCATAAGCCATAGCTAGAAATTTAAGAAAACCTCGTCACTTCTTACCTTGCTGCCATGGCCGATAGTACATGTAACGACCGAAATTAGAAAATTTCGAACTAAATTTTTCCTTTCCACTTCTATCTTTTTCTTTCAATTAATCAATAACACTAGGTTTGCATTCGGTATCGGTGTAAGTAAAATTCATCTTTTCATTACACCTAATTCAATATAGAATTAATTCAATTAAGAATAATAATAATTAAATACAAACTACAATATAATAACTACGATTTCGTTCACAATAAACTTCACATAAGTTACATCCCACTAATTTTCGATACGTATTTATGTTCTATTTTATAAATACAACTGCTGTGCAAATACATGTCTGAATATAAATAAACATTTAACAAATACCTGATCGCTTGGTACTTCTAACCTCTAGCGATTTCTTCGACTAACTAAAGGCAGTGGACTTTGTGTATGTCGATAAGCTATCTGGGATGTTGAGAAGGGGGTGAGCTTTGGAGAAAGCCCAGTAAGAAACATATATAAAAGTGCACATTATAAAATAATTTAAAATATAAATATTAGAACCTTTAAAATCATTTTATGTTGTAATACTTTATGTAAACAGTTTATATAAATCAATTCAGTATACAATGCGATAAAATGATTCATTTAAAATCCTTAAAATAGGATAAATGTACTTGCATCAGAAAAACATATACTGTAGAACTTGTATCACTTCCTTTGTCACTTTTCAATGAATTCATGTATTAACCTCGTAAATCAAATCATTCACTATTCTCGTAAATTAAATCATTCAGTAAATCAATCATCTGTCAAATATTACTTATCGATAATCTCCCAAATATTCATGCACGCACTATATCCCATAAGTGACCTGTATAGAAAGGCCAAGGATCCGGAACTCCTTAGCCAGTCCTACGAAACACTATAACAAATGGCCATGTTGATCACTCACAATTCGCACTAGTCAGTGCTCACTGCATAAACCTGTGGGTTTGATCATAATTCCCACAGTCATATCATGTAAAGGGGAAGGTCTGGGACGTCTCCCAGCCTGATCATCATTATCTCGTATGCACGAGCATCAGGGAGATATCAATCTCATATAAAATCACTTCATATAAATCATTTGTTTTAATTCATTTCATGTAAATAAATTTATATAAATCTTGTAATATAAGCCAATCCATGTAAATCGTTTCATGCAATTCGATTCATGTAAAACACTTCATATAAATCACTACATGTAATCCAATTCATATAAAACAATTCATGTGAATTAGTTCGTGTGATGCAATTCATGTTATGTAACTCACTTGATGAAAATCATTTAAATTAAATCATTTCATTTAATCAATTAATGCAAAACATTTCATGTACTGTAATATTTATACTTGTAAAAATTAGAGATAAATTCTATTTCTTGTATTCGGAAAACTTGGGTAAGAAGCGATTAAAACGAAACTTTTGAGAATTTTCAATTAACAGTAAAACATATCCTATGCAACTCCTATACATCTTTCTTACCTTTATTTCAGGCAGTAAGAAATCTGATAACCTCATTTACGCCTCTTTACTTCTCGTACTTTATACTGCACAATAAATCTAAATTATATTCAAAATTATATTCAAAATTATATTCAAAATCCTATATTACAAATTCTACTTCTAATAAATATTTCATCATTTGCTATCTTCTATTTATCACTCTCAACAATAAATTTATTTTATTTTCTATTAAATAACACAATATCATTTACAATTAAATCATTTTCTTTCCTCCACCTAATTTCTTCAATAATCCCATTTAGTTTATGCTTCTTTAACCTTTAAATTATAAATTTAATATGAAACCTTTACCAATTTCTACTTGTTCAAATTTCATACTGTTACTCAAACTCATTCTTTTCTAATTGATGTGGATCAAGCTAAAGATTACTAGGCTTTTATATTAATAAGGCTAAAGAACATTGGGCCTAATGATAGTTTCAGCCTAAGAGAAAAAAGGCCTCAGAAAGCCCATAAATGATCCACTGGGTTATCATTTAAGTTGTGAGTCTTAAAGGTAATTATGTGCAAAATAACTCCTATAAACAGGTCACAGGTATCATTCTTAAACCCTAAGCTCTATTTGCCTACAAAAATGCTGTCAAAACCCTGTCTGACTTAAGCATCGGAGTGCACGCGCAGGGGAAAGCCCTTGCGCCCCCTGATGGTTTTCTTTCTTGCAGAGTTCTTGGAGACAGGCTAACGCGAAGATCGAGAATCCGACGTCAGCAAAACAATAATTGTTGTTTCGTGCAACAACAATTGGCGCCGTCTGTGGGAAACAAACAGAAAGCCAATATTAAAGTATGCAACAGGGTGCGGGAGACTTAACACTTGCGAGAGACCTATTACCTGCAAAAGACCTATTAAAAAATATATATTACAATGGCACGAAAGAGTGGCTATGGCTCGCGATAGGTCTTAGGCGAGAGATAGGCTCTCACACACGACATGTAGTGGGCGAGAGAGTGGCTCTCACCCACGACAGGCCTTAGAGCGAGAGATAGGCTACACGCAATAGGTATAAATGGTGAGAGAGTGACACTGCACTCGAAACACATTAGAGAGAACAATCGGCGACAATAGATACATGCGACAAGCTTGGGCGAGAGAATGAAAAATGTCAGATGCAATTGTGGTTGGCGAAATGGCTTATGCACTTAAGCTATTAACAGAGTTTTGGCTGGCAATGCAATTAATGAAGTCAGGATGCAATGAATATCATGGGAAGCAAACAATGGAAGGATTCCATCAAATAAAATGCAAGAAGACAAACAACAAATAAAATAATAATAAAAAAAAGAGCAACACCATTATTCATCTTCTACCTACCGCTTTCTACTTTGGTCGACATGGTGCTGCTCCGCCATTCACATTGCCCAACTCTGCTCTGAAAACCATCGCTGTGCACTGCTGCTCACTACTCCAAATCGGACTACACTGTTTTACCAATCTGTCTATTAACCCCATGCGCCGGAGCTTTATTGCTGTCGCCTCGCTCAGCCCAAGATCAACTTCTGCTGTTGCCAGTCTCTCCTTTACGCCAAGCTAACTACCCCAGCTGCTGCCTTGCTCACGTGGTTCCTGCTGCATCAGAGCCGCCTAAATTTCTTGCCCCGTTGCATCCCGTAGCCATTGTTGAACCGCTGCCTGTAGCCTTACTCCAGCAAGCATCACCACTTTTGCAACTTCCCATAAGTTTGCAACTTAAATCTATGCGTAATTTACATTCTTTGAACTTGTTTTTGAGTTTGGAAGAATTTCATTGGTAATTCTGCTTTGGGGTCTAATCCTTTGATTTGGGTTTACAAGGAAACGTGTTTTTGCATGATGGAATAGTCTGAATGAAATTTTGGTGCACTTTCACCAGTCATAAGAATCTGAATAGAATTTTCTTCAAGTTCATCCTTGTCATTTGTATCTACAATGTGGTTTTTTACATCTAATGATAAGTGCTCAATTGTTCACATGTATTTCTCATCAAGGTTGTCATTTTCTGTATTAAATATGGTATGGAAAACAGAAGGGATAGCTTCAGTTCAAATTGATGGACGACGAATCTGCCCATGGCCTATTTCTTGATGAGCTTTGAGGTCATTTATCCATTCATTTTTTATACTACTATCAAAAAAGTGTGAAGAACTACAAAATCATTTAACAGCCGCACACTTAAGTGTCAAAAGTTGGCAATATTCCATATTTCTCTTATAGGAAATTAGCTTCAAGTGTAAAATGCAGCTTTTTGTTGACCTGTGCTCGATGTTGAATGGTTTTATCTTCTGGAGAAATTCTTTTGGTTTGCTATGAATTTGTATCTTATATCAAGTGGGGAGAATCAACTGGCAATCTGGCATACGTTTTTGAAGGCCAAATCAATGTCAATCTATTCGAGGATCATTGTCTTGTTATGGAACTTCGTGGTAATTGGTGTCTTTATTTGCTTCGGCTTGAAAATGACCAATTCAACTTGAGGATTTTGAGGAAGAAAACTTTGATGCTAAATTTAAAGTGGCATGATTTTTCATTAGCAGTGGCGTCGAGCGATTTGGCTACACTGTTTTACCAATCTGTCTATTAACCCCATGCGCCGAAGCTTTATTGCTGTCACCTCGCTCAGCCCAAGATCAACTTCTGCTGTTGCCAGTCTCTCCTTTACGCCAAGCTAACTACCCCAGCTGATACCTTGCTGGCGTGGTTCCTGCTACATCAGAGCCACCTAAATTCTTGCCCTGTTGCATCCCTGTAGCCATTGTTGAACCGCTGCCTTTAGCCTTACTCCAACAAGCATCGCCACTTTTGCAACTTGCCATAACACCTCAATGTCATCACCGTGCACCACCAATTGCTTTGTTCTTGTTACTACTATGTGCAAGAAGAAAAGAAAGACATGTGAAGAGTAAAGGAAGGAAAGAAAACTGAAGCAAAAAAGGGCTTACGTGAATGTGAAGAAGAAAAGGTAGGAAAGAGAAACGAAATATAAAGGAAAAACTAAAAGATATCAATGCTTTTTCCTTTTTGAGAAAGCACAAAAGATGAAATATCCAATCTGAAGATTGAATATACTTTCGTTGAAATATGAAGTAGAGTATATGTCAGGTGCAAATTATGATGTCTCTTCATAATAGCACCTTTAGCTAGATTTCTATACAAATAACGTGGAGATCTTTCTATAAAAGCCAAGAAAGATCAAAAGAAAAATGAAGATAATAAATTGAAAACGGCGGAAACAGTGTTGTTCACCGTTTGAGACAACGATAGCTTTTGTTTTAAAGCATATTTTTCTTACTTTTAAGGCGCGACAGGCCTTGGGCGAGACAGGGCTCCCGCACTCAACAAGCCTTGGGCGAGACAGGGCTCCCGCACTCAACAGTTCTTGGGCGAGAGAGGAGCTCCCGCACGTGACAGGCCTTGAGCGAGACAAGGGCTCCCGCACGCGACAAGTCTTGGGCGAGAGAGGAGCACCCACGCGCGACAGGCCTTCGATGAGATAGGGGCTCCCACACGCGACAAGCTTATCCACTGCACCCAAGCTCGCCTGGTATAGTGACGGGCGAGCACAGTACTCACGCGGTAGCACCTTTGACGAGGAAGAGCAATGGGCAAACACAGATTGCGCGTGGTAGGCTCCTTCGATGAGAGAGTAGCTCGCCTAATAGATCAAAGATGGCAAGCATAGGGCACCCACGGCAAGCATCTTAGGCGATAGATTTGCTTGCCCACACGAAGAAACTTTGGCGACAGAGTGGCTCGCCCATGCATCAGCCAACGCAGGCGAGCGCAGGACCACGCAGTACTCTTCTTTCATGATAGATTGGCTTGCCCACGCGACAAACACTTTGGTGAGAACCTATACGGCGAGAACAATTCCACGAGCCAGGCAACAGCCCCATTTGCCACTCTCGGCAGGCCTTTTTGATGGGAGAGCACACGTCCCAAACGCAGGCCGCTTTGGCGAGAGAGTGCCTTGCTCAAGCGACAGTGCAACAGTACGGGCAAGCACAAGTCCACGAGGAAGGCCTTTTTAGCATTAAAGGGGATCACCCAGTAGAATAATGTGGGCGAGCAAAGATGTTGATAACGGCAGGACATTTTTGGCGATAGACCTGCTCTCCCACGCGACAGACCTATGGCGAATGGATAGCCCTCCCACACGACAAACTTGCTATCCCCAAGCGAGAGCCCATGCCAAAGGCAATGTGAAAGGAGTTGCTTACGTATGCAACAGGGGGGATGCCAGTGAGCAAAAGGCCCAATTAACTGATAGTTCTGGGCGACAGAGTAGGCGTGTGACAGGCCACGTGGCAGAGGAATTCACGCGATAGGCCACATGGCAGAGCAATTCATGCGACAGCCAAAATGGCGAGCAAGGTCAACATGGCAGGCTTCATGGCGAGAGTGCAGCTCGCCTGCATGACAGCTAAAACGGGCGATCAATGATTCCCACACGCGACATTCCCCTTAGGCAAGAAGAGTCTCCCGCCCGCAAAATGGTGAGGAGGGGCTCCTGCATACGAACAACGAGAGAAGGGGCTCCTGCACTCGCCATCCCCATTGTCGAAAGTGGCATACGCGGCAGGTGCCCTGGTAAAGCAATGCATGTGTGCAAACAAAGCCTAACTAGAAATGCTTGTTTGGCAGTGACGAACAAAGAACTGTTACGTTGGGTAGCACAGAGGGCGAAATATGGGCGAGTAGGACCATACGGCAGGACCCTTTGGTGAGAGATAACAACTTGTGCATGCAAAGGAGGTAGGGTGCCGCACGAAGAGCACACGCAGGCGTGAATATGGCGAGCATGTTGCATCGTAGGCCTTCAATGATAGATTATGGCTCGCCTATCGACAGCCAAAACAGGCAAGCACAATTAACACGGCACGAGTTTTGGCGAAAGAGTAAGCCATGAGGACGAACACCGTACATACGCGACAGTCTTGGGTAGTAAACAGATAATGGCAAGCACGACCTATAGAGTAAAAGATCGAAAAAACAGCTAATGTACGACAGGCACTATCGCAACAGAAGGGCTCCTGCAACGACAGGTCAATTCATCGTACGCAAGGCGGTAGCGTAAATACACGAGCATTGATCCCAAGTTGCATGCTGGCCCAGTAGGTAAAAGGTAATGGTGAGTACATTCGACAGGTTATATTATGATAAAGCGGTTCGTTCTATGCAACAGCCGTGCGGGCGAGAAAAAGTCACACTGTAGGCATTCTAGGCGAGCGAATGGCTCCCGTAAGCCTAGCCTCCAGCACACAAGGCGTGAAGCAATGCAGTGTCATGTGGCGAGCACAAGACCATTGGCACTTTCGACGATTGAGTGGCATATGGCGATTACATGACCAACGCCACAGCCTAGCCTTCACAGCAAGGCTTGACCGGTAAAGCACGTACCAAAGCGTGATGAATGATCTAGATTGGCAAGCAAGGAATAAGCCGAAGGGTCTGGCAGAGGTGTGCGCACAATGTTAGATGGGCTCGCCCAGGAAAGGAAAAAGCTAGACAAAAAGCTAAAAACAAGCGAGCGTAAGTCCAAGGGAGCTCTATTGGCGAGCCCCAACCAAAGACCTCAAGGAACACGCCAGAACTTCAAATTAATGGTTGATAATAAAAAAGGATAAGACAGTCAGGTTAGTGGCCCGTGTCCAAATTAATGGCCCTTGTGATGTCACGGAAGTGCACGACAGTGCATCAAGCCGAGACAGTAAAGAGTTGATGGTCCAAGTAGAACGCCCCATTAGCGTTGATAGCAAGAAACGAAAGCTAATTGCTGATGAGTTAAAAAAAAAGCACGTAGCCAATTGCTTGGATGCAAGGTCAGCAAAATCCCTTGCACATTGTTATAATCTTCACCGACTAAACAATAACATGTGGGTGATAGCAGATTTGAGGTACCCTCATATTATGCTTTCGATTTTCTTGTCTACTCTAACAGTTGTGATTGAATTAGGTAGGTGTTTAAAGGAGGCACTAGCCACTGTCTTGTAAGATAGCAAGCTAGGGAGAGCTTGGTTCGATATAGTTGGATCGAAAACAACTTGCGGTATGCTTGTGGGGGTAAATTGCTAGTACGATCCATAGTTAACAGTCGAATGTCCGAGCATTTGCACTTTACAGACTCTACAAAGACAAAGACTTGGAACTGTGCTGGCGGTAAACACTTGTTATTATTATTTTAACATTTGCTGCAATTATGTTCTTACTTGTTCCATTTGATTGAAAATACTACATTATGAAACGGAAGGCCAGTTATTTTTATCTGTACTGTGATAATCCTCCATGTTTGATAGACATGTTGTAGGAATAGAAGAAGAAAAAACGAAAGATGGGCACAAATAAGTCCTTAAGCACAAAAGGGTGCGAGATGGGCAAAAATAAGTCTCTAAAAATGAAAAATGCATAAGACAACTAAATAAAAGTCCCTAAGCACAAAAGAGTGCAAGACGGGCAAATCTAAAGTCCCTAAGCAAAAAATGCGTGAGATGGGCAAATCTAAAGTCCCTAAGCGTAAAATGCGCAAGACAGGCAAATCTAAAGTCCCTAAGCGAAGCGAAAAATGCGCGAGACAAGTAATTCTCTATAAAGTCCCTAAGCGAAAAATTCGTGAGACGGGCAATTCTCTAAAAAGTCCCTAAGCGAAAAATGCACGAGACGGGCAATTCTATAAAGTCCCCAAGCAAAAAATGCGCGAGATGATTAAATTGTGATACGATACCCAAGTAAGAGTTCTTCTTCAGATGAAATGTGCTTCATAAGAAGAACTGGGGAGTACACAGTATACAGGCTGCGAGGTATGTTACGAGGTATGCTTCAATTTTATCATATTTTATGTTGGCATTTCAGATATAAACGACGTTATATTCTTGTGGTGTTATATTATTATCAATTCTATAAAGTCCTTAAACACAAAAGGGTACGAGATGGGCAAATTCGAAAGTCCCTAAACGAAAAATGCGCGAGACGGGCAAATGAAAAGTCCCTAAGTACAAAAGGGTACGAGATGGGCAAATTCGAAAGTCCCTAAACGAAAAATGCGCGAGACGGGCAAATGAAAAGTCCCTAAGTACAAAAGGGTGTGAGACGGGCAAACCAAAAGCCTGAAGCAAAAAATGAGCGATGTAGGCTACGCATGTACTTAAAGCGAAAAATGCGCGATGCAGGCTACGTATGCACTTAAAGTGAAAAGCGTGTGATGTAAGTCATGCATGAAGTGCTTCGACTTGAAGCAGTAATTGAGTGGCATAAGCCACATATGTAAAAAGACTTGAAGCGAAAAGTGCACGAGAAAAGTCTGATTATTACGTAAGATTAATACAAGGCAAATATGTAGTTGCCTCTGTAGATGAGTTTAAAAATGTATTGATCAGTTTGTAAAAGACTAAGCTCTTTCACAAAAAAAAAAATTAGGGAGCACTCTAGATTAACTTTTGCATCAAAAAGAGTATCGATACTAACAGACACCTAGGCATGTGCGCCCTGAAATGCTATAATGTCAAGCACTTGATCCTTAGGAAAGTTAGTCTTTGGATTATCGAAATCATCTTCGTCCAAGCCTGTGAGAACCTCGACCATCTCGGGTCAACGAAAAGGCTCCTAAGGGTTGGTAAGATTAGATAGATTTTTATAAGTACCTATCCTCATAAAAGGTTCTAAATCCTCAACATCTGGATCAAGTTTCAACCAATCGGGAGCATACCAAGTACAAATCGCATCTGATGAAACCAGATAAGAACATATGCATCCTCTTGTGACACTTCTTGACAATGCGCCCTCATGGCTTTAACTCAGATTTGGTTTTCTTCCTCATGGCTAATAGAAGGCTTTGGTGGCTTTGCAATCTTACAACTTCGCTTTATAGCTCTTGGTTTCAGTCCACTAAGACCTTAAAATTCAAAAAGAAGGGTGGCATATACCACTTGAGAAGCATTTAGCTCAGATATCCCGATAGTGTCCTGAAAAAGGCACTTGACAAAAGAAATGATGACACGATGTCATTTATGTTACAAATAATGATGAAGTCCACTAGTTGAGCCCTCAAATGAAGATGAAAAAACTCTTGTGATAATCCTAGAAAGAGGGTAGCAAAAGAATTTGAAAAGCTCATTCTTTATATACTATTTCACAGGATAAACCCTGCGAAAGAGTAGGGAGCAATTGATATGGGTTAAGCTAAAGATTACTAGGCTTTTATATTAATAAGGCTAAAGAACACTGGGCCTAATGATAGTTTCAGCCTAAGAGAAAAGAGGCCTCAGAAAGTCCATAAATGATCCACTGGGTTATCATTTAAGCTGTAAGTCTTCAAGGTAATTACGCGCAAAATAACTCTTATAAATAGGTCACAGGTATCATTTTTAAACCCTAAGCTCTATTTGCCTACAACAATGCCACCAAAACCCTGTCTGACTTAAGCATCGGAGTACGTGCACAGGGGAAAGCCCTGCGCCCCCTGATGGTTTTCTTTCTTGCAGAGTTCTTGGAGACAGACTAACACGAAGATCGAGAATCCGACGTCAGCAAAACAATAATTGTTGTTTCGTGCAACAACACTAATTTTAATTTCATTAATAATCTTTACTCACTTTGCATTTTTATTATACACCCTTCATAATTATTGAATTATTTCAATCTTATACAATTTATCCTTAACTAAATGTTTCCCCTTTTTACACATCATCATGTATATTTAAATTTAATTTCACAATTAATCTTTATTCATCCTATATGTGTTATTCCTTAACTATAATCTTATAAAATTTACATGAAAAACTCACACATTAATCCTTGGTCAATTTTCACATTTGTCCATGTTTAATTATTTTTCCCAATTTTAACTTTACAATAACTCTTAATTTATCTTTATTTCCAAATTATAGCTAAATTTATATTTTAGCTATAATGTATTTTTCGAAATTCTTATCTTCCTTTCATAACTTCAACAATTAATCTATTTTTATTTTCTATAAATTAATACAACATAATTACAATTTAAGTTATCTCTCTTTTTCACACCTAATTTCATTCAATGACTTTATCAACCTTAGTTCATTTTTCCTTTAATCTTTACATCATACACGTTAGCATGAAAATCCTTTGTCAATCGTATTTAACCTAACCACTACTTACCAAGCTCATCTCTTTTCAATTCCAATTTTCATGAATATTTCCCATTCATTTTGTACATTTATATCATCTCTTTTTTCACATTAGACTTGCATTATCCCTATCACATTTTAGCCAAAATCAAAATACTCAAATTAACTTAATCTCATTCTTTCTCCAATTTAAATCCTACTAATACTTTAATTAATCCATATATATACCATTCATTAACTATCTACTACAAGATTTCATGAGACTCTTAAACATTATGCCTTAGACTAATATTCATTACTAAATTTTATTTGTTATTTTTCAATTCTAATTTCACAATTAATCATTATTTATATATATTTCTTTTTATTAATTCACCAATTAATATATAAAATATTTCATCAATACAATTTCCTCCTTTCCTCGCCGAGAGCTCTACACTACCATATTTTCATGCTTTGTTCATTCTCATCCAATTCTAGTGTAAGGAACACTTTCTACTCACCCAAGATCTTCATCAAACACATTCAAGTCAAAAAAAGTGTCTTCACTATTAAACAGCCCCGTTTTGGTTGAACAACACCCAAATTCACGCCACTTCATGTCCTAAAATTTACCATTTAAATCAAGCTTCAACTAAGTTACTGTAGATATCATTCATCATTTTCTATTAATTCCTACCCAACAACCATTAAATTTCCATTATTTCTTCATTTTTCTTCCATGGCAGGTTGGGTTCTACACTCCTATACTCTCATTTAATTCAATATAAAACTTTAATCACATCAACCAAGCTTGAAACAAGTGAATCTCATGGGTAACATCAAGGAAAACATCACTCCATCCGCTTACCTTGCTTAACCGAACAGCACAGGCCTTAGACCCATTCTGTTTTCTTCACGTCACCCCTCCATTTCTGTATTCTGTCCACGCCATGCCAGCCATAATCAACTCTTCAAATGAAGAAGCACACTTGTTAAGGTGGCTTGGTGGTTTGATAGAGGGAAGCAATGGATTTTCTAGGAAAATGGAAGAAAACGTGAAGAAACTTGGGGAATTTTCTGGACAAAAACGCGCAGCAAAACAGGGGACAGGGAGGTCGGTTGGCTGAGTTAAAATGGAAGATTCTAGTCTTCTTTATATATGTTTTATCCAATCATATGTTGCCATGTGATCCACTAATCATATTTTTTTTCTCTCTCTTTTTTCTTTTATTATTTTCTTTTATTTTTTTTCTTTTGTTTAAATCAGTCTGCAGCAGCAAGCTTCCACGAACTTGCTGCGATTTTTCCTTTTTTTTTATACACACACATATATATATATATATATATATATTATAAATCTATTTTATATTTACAATTATATATATATATATATGACATATACTATTTACATATATTTATATAAATATAAGTTATACTTTCTATACATATATTTAAAACACACAAATATGTATAATTTGTATTATAAATATATATTCCTTAAATCATATATTTTCCTATTTATTAATATATATACTTTAATTTAAAAACAACATTTATTATTTATATATATATTTATTCTTATATTTGTACATATATATAATTACACACACATATATATATACATATATTTTATTTCTTTAAATTTTTAATTTTTTAATTTTTATACCAAATTAAATTTTTAATTTATCAATTGATCAAGTATTATAATCTAGAAATATTTCAATCCCTTAATAATTTATTTATTTATTTCAATCAATCTATTAACATTAAAAATTAAATTTTGCATATATCTAACTCTAAAAATATGAGAATTCGCGATTATCACAGTACAAGCTTCCCAAACCGATTCTGTTCTTCACGTCCAGCCCCCATTTTCTGAGTTTTAAAAAGTTCTAAGATGGAAGACAAGTTTGGTGAGGAATAAATGGCATTTTGGTGATGAAACATGGTGGCTTGTGGGCAATAATGAAGGGAAAACATGAGGAAATTGTGGAAGATTGGGCAGAACCGACATAGCAGAAAAACAGGGGAGGCAATGTCGGTTTGTTGTGTAAAAATGGCTGAGTTTTGTTTTGATTTAGTCTTCTTTTATTATTGTTTTATCCAATAGGAATGTTCCACATAATCCACTAACTAGATTTCTCTCTTTTGTCTTTTCCTTTTCTTTTCTTGTGTTAAATTTGGCAGTGGAAGCTTGCTGCATCATTTTTTTTTATTTTTCAGATTATAATTTTTATTCTTATTTTATAAATTTTGTTAATTTCAATAGTTAAATTTACTTTATTTCTTACTAAGTGTTTAAAACATAATTACCATTAGATTATTTTCTTTTCCAAATTATATTCCAATTTCTATACTATAATCTTAGTAATTTCTTTTTAATTTCCTATCTTCTATTTTAATAATTCCTATAATTAATTTGTTTTAGTTCTTATTACATATTACTAAAATATAATTACCATAAATTGTATTCCTTTTCAATTTTAATTTCACAATCTACTTTTATTCATTATTTACTTTAATTCCATAATTTAAGAGTTATTTTAACAATTAATTTTTTCTTTTAAATTAATATATTGTAGTTTATATCGAATATGAGAAAATTGGGGTTATCACATAAGATTTGGTGATTTATTTTGGTTTAAAATCTTAAGAAAAGATATATGTATACTCATGGTATTGAGATGATGAGAATGAACATTGTATGTTGATATAAGTAGGTGCAACAATTTTGAGATTGTAATTACAAATCTATATATGGTATAAGTGGAAAATAAATATATATATATATATATATATATATGTGTGTGTGTGTGTGTGTATGAATATATACATATGGCCATGGGTTCTGTGTGTATAATAAAGAATGAATTTTAATACAAGATTTAAATTGGATACATGTAGATTAGTATATGTATATGTGACAATGTATGTAAGTAGATACGATCAATAGTCGATAGATGAGAACTTCTAGATATTGGGAATGAGACGATTTCAAAATAATTATATAAGTATACATATTATTGGTACAATAATGAAGGAATAGTTTTGACGTAAAAGTGAAGTTGACTAAATTGTCGCTCTAAGAAATATGATTTTGGTAGAGAATTAAACATGATTAAGATTGGTTTTGAGACTGTGATGATTTTGGTTTGTAGTGACTTGGAGCAGCTTGGAGCTTGCGCCTTGATTCGAAAACTTTAAGAAGATACTTGCTAAGAGCGTGATGTAAGAGATATATATCAGAACGTAAGGGATATTGGATGCAATTTTAAAATCAAACTGTCATGTGGTTATATAAATTGTATTTTCTTGCAGGGGTTTTAATAAATATAAACCATTATGCTGCTGGATTTTTACTGAAAACAATGGTTTTGTGATTTAAGCTTAACTTAAGCAACCATTTGAAAATGGCAAATTATCTGGCAAGCTTATTTTGAAAATAGTTATACCTTATGATTTGATTTGCTTACAAGACTTTTAGCCAAGATATTAATCTCGTGGAAATTATTAACCAATGGTATTAGTTTTGAAGATATTATGAGCATATATGATTTATGTGCTTTTGAAAGAAATATATTTGAATTCTTTTCTGAACTTTCCTAAAGCTCGAAAAATACTGTTTTGAATTTCGAAAAATATATATAAAATGTTTTGAGACATGACTAGCCAGGTCACTACAGTATTGTTCTAACTACTGTGTGACCCTGATCTAGTCCTCAGTAGATATTCGTTCTGGCTATTGTGTGACCTTGATCCAGTCTGCAATAGATATTTATTTTCCAATGCTATGTGACCTTGATCCAGTCCACAGCGGGCCTAGTTGACACCTGATTAGTGCTCACTGTGGACCCCTTTTGGACTATGGCCATAAGTCTTTCAGACTTGCACTTTCTCTCACGGGAATATCTGAACTTCATGATTATTTATTAGTCACTAATATGTCTCAAGCTGTGACGTCCCCGTCACTACATCTTATCACTTAACTTTTTCCTTATTATCTTATACGACTTAATTAGATTTAGTTCATCCAGTGTCATTCTTTCTCCTTTCTTTAGCTAAATATCAAATAGCTCATAAATTAATTTATTTTCCGTAAACATAAAATGATATATATAAATACCATTCCATTCCACAGGATCTTACACATCATCTTAACTTACATCTCTGACATCTTATATACATAAATGCTATTTGTACTGTACCGTAGCTGAATTATAATTTACTTTACATAAACATATAAGTATACCTTCTATGCTAACTGGGAAGCGTATCGGGGAGGTACTCTCAGACCTTTCAAAAGCAAGCCCCTCTAATCAGAGCAAAGTTTACTTCAGGTAATCTGTAGGAAAAATGGTCATAAAAGGGTGAGTTTACGCTCAGTAAGAAATATATATAAAAGAGCGTACTATGCCTCTATATGCATTTTTCCTACTGGGGCTCTATAATGTCATGTAAAGCATTATAAAGCATGCATCATAAACATCTTTCAAACATTATTTGCAAACATGCATTTTCTTTCAAATGGCATGGGCAAACATACTTTGTATGCTTCTTTAAAATAGCATACATTTAAAACATGCATCATCCTTCTTTCTTTAAAACATCATACTTCATACATACTTTAAAACATACATCTTGTACTTCTTCATTCATACATCATATACTTTGAAATAGACGGAGACTATGTACAATTTATTAAGCGCTTGCATCATCATATAAATCATTTATACCCATTTATATGATTCTAATCATGCATTAGTACAGTGGTATACCATGTAGAGGTCAGGGATTCTCTCCTGCCTTTAGTAATACCACATCGAACACGAGTCAGGTGTCACCTGTGGTCTTGAGGACCAGACTAGGGTTCCTCACTTAACATACATATTACTGAGGACTTGATCAGAGTCTCTCAACCATCATAAACGCATGATCATCACGCAGTCCATAGTTAGAAAACACTTTTGTGTTTAAATCAACTAAGTTTCGAAAGCTCTTTTCATACATGGCAGTCGGCTGCTGCTTCATAACTTCCTTTATCGAAATTATTTTCATTTAAAAATTTCGATAATTTCATCCTTGAAAACAGATAATGGCAGTCGACTGGTCCATATAGCAGTCGACTGGTTTTCAAACAGAATGCTTCTTAAGAAATAGCAGTCGACTGGTCATATAGCAGTCGACTGTTTTTGAAACAGAATGCTTCTGGAAATATAGCAGGCAACTGGTCTCATAGGGCAGTCGGCTAGTTTTCAAACAGAATGCATTTTAGCAAATAGTAGTTGACTGGTCATATAGCAGTCGACCGGTTTGAAACAGAATGCTTACTGGGTAAATAACAGTCGACTGGCTTACATAGTAGTCAACTGGTTTGAATCGGTTTTCGAAAAATGGCGTTTTGGATGTCTCTAGGCAGTCGGCTGCTACTTAAGGCAGTCGGCTGCTACTTAAGGCAGTCGGCTGCTCCTAGCCTAATTGGCACTAGGAGACAAGTCCGAAAATGTCACTTTTCCTGCATAAAACAGCTGGTACATCTCTCCAAACCACATCAAAACATGATAAAACATGCGGACATAGCCGCCTTACGCCCGTTACATAAATTTCTTACCTCGACTCCTTCGAGAATGCGAAATCACTTGGCGCGTTAACCCTAGCTTTTCACTTCTTCAACCTGAAATCATCATATCAATTTAAACCTTTAACTTATCACCATACACATATTATACCAACTCAAAACAACTCTAAATCATGAACGAAATTGCAAGAATCATCTTCTTCTCTTACCTTTGCTAGAGACTAAAATCTCAACTTTGAGTCTCCTCCAATACTTGGATTCAATCTGCCAAACTTTGGATATCACTTAGCCTAGTGACAAGGATCATTTCTCGTTGTATGAATTGAATGAATTGATGGAAGAGTGAGGTGGTGTGTTAAGGAGCTTGGAATGAAAACTTGGAAGCTTGGAGAACACGATGGAGAGGGCTGGAAAATGGGCTGCCGTGGGTGAGGGATGATGAGTCATGCTACATGCATTAAATGCCTCTTATCCCACATCAATCTCAACCATGCTTTCCCTTGACCCTTTGACCCATTGACCATCAATTAACTCTCCTTCTCCTCTCTTCCTATGACTCATCCATTTAACTCCAAACAAAATTCTGATTTTGTTTCTTGTCTCACACCTTTAATATTTCCTGATATCAACATTAAATCATTTGACTTATTGACATTCAACTTTATTATTTCTTCCATATTCCATACATCATTCATACATTAAACTTCATATTCATTTAATCATATTAGATCGAAATACTTTACAAATATGGAGGAATTACATGGAAATTGGGGATTTCACACAAGCTTAGTATGTATATGTTTTTCCGTGCTTATCTTCGTATATGAATTTCAAATGTATGATACTTGGATTCTGAAACAGATAAGGATTTGATTTGATGATCCGTATTGAAACTAAATATGATAAGCACGTATATTTTGAATTATGTTCGAAATTCAGTTGTTTATGTTTCGTTTCGAATAAAATGCTTTCTGATGCATTGCATAAGCATGATTTGATTTCCAAATGGTATGAATTACGGTATTCGAGCTTTAATAAATATTTTAGAAACTTGCATATAGAAATTCGGTATTTGTTTCTTATATAAATATTTCTTACTTGGTTTTCCAAAAAGCTCACCCCCCTTCTCCACCTTCTAGATTACTTGCAGTAAGAGTTTGTACAAGGGGTTCTACACGTCCTTCGAGGTTTTGCCTTCCCTTGAAGGTATGTGATGTACAGTATTTCCTTTTATATTCAGACTTGCAGTTTCACTTCTTGTATAGTATGGGGATGTAATTAAAGGAAGTATAGGATATATTTATGGTTCATAACAATGCATGCAATCTTGGGTGGAGATATATTTAGTCAAGTAGAATGATTCGAAATTGTAAATGCATGCTTAGTGAGAGAATTTGACTGGGACATAAGGTAATTAAAGGATATTGACTTAGCTAATATAAAGTTAGCTTAAGAACTAATTAGTAACACTACGTACAGCCTAACCAAGTGAAAAAAAAATTGATTCGTATTTTCAGTATAAAGGGTCGTTACAATGAAATACTCACCCTCTCTTCTTAATAAATCGTCATCTATGATATCAATTATTCATTTAGAGAGTGACCTTTTCATCTTATGCCTAATAACCATTGCCTTATTTTTTTGGTTACAAAGGAATATAATTGCAACTATTGCCTTATTTAAAAATCTCATCAGTTTGCTTTTCTTTTAAATTAATATTAAGATTATTCTCAAAAATTAATGAATTTATAGGAATCACTGCAATAATGTCATTTCATATTCTCTTAAAGGCATGTAATTAATATCATAAACTATTTTCTTTAAATAAATTATTATTAATTTAATTAACTCACATTAGTTTTGGTCAAAATGAATAATTGACTTATAATAAAATATATAATAAAAATTAAATATTATCTTAAAAATGTATTTTAAAAAGCACGATAAACAAGCAATCTTGATAAAAAGCATGATTCTATTTTTAATCTAAAAAATTTGAAACTAACTTTTAAAGTCACTCTTCGATTAAAACCAAAATTTTTCAAGAAACTGTAGCAAAAAAAATTCGAAGAAGAAGAGATAAAATTTTTTATAAAATAATTTATCCAAAAAAAGTGATAAAATGAATTTCTTTTGGTTAAATTTAATATTATTATGATTTATTTGATATTTGAGAATGTATATTACTAATTACAAGATTTTAAAAGTAATTATGTGTCATTTTTATAAAAATATAAATTAATTCTTATTAAAACTAAAAAAATCAGAGAATGGATCCAAATTTATTATTCTTTATTATCATACAAAAATATATTTATTAGAAAGGACATAAAAATTTTAAAATTATTAAGAAGAAAAATAAAGTACATTTCTTCTTTAATTTTAAGTTGAATATTTAAAATTATAAGTAAAAATATACTTTCATTTTTTTATAAGAAATTTTAAAAATATTTTTTCTTTCTAATAAATAACTTTTGGTATAATAGAAATGAGTAATAATTTTGAATTTATTACTTTGACTTGTAATTCTCTCTTATTTATTTTAAAAAATTGATATTAGGACAATATTAACACCCTTTTAAAATATTTAGTACTATCAAGGAACAATTTAAAGGTTAGGGATCAAAATAATACTTATATAAAAGGTTTGAGACTATAAATGTAATTTACCCTTTTTTATTGATAATAAAATCTTACTTTATAAAAAAAAGCAAGACTCGGTGACTCTTCGTTTTTAAGAGGAATTACATTCAAAATCCGAATTTCTTGTTTTTTTGCACCTCTTTATAAAAAAAATCTTTCTTTTTAAAATTGGATAATTATTCTAATATAATTTAAGCTTTTTTTTTTGAAGTTTCTATTAAGAGAACCCCATATATAACTATAAATGTCACATTTTATAGAAACAATACCTGCTGATCCAAAATTTGTATTTGAAGCAAAATTTAAAGTGTCATCAATTATTAATTAATCCTAAAAGTCCGTAGCATTTTATAGAAACATTGCTCTTAACATTCTCTCCGATTCTAAGAAGGAATTCTGCCATTGTCGTCGTGTTGGTTTGGCATAAACTAGGCGGAGAATTCTTCAAATATTCCATAACAGGGTAATTAATAGCCACTTTTTCCTCCTTTCCTGGATATTAATATCTTTACATGATGAATTTCAGTTAAGTACTTTTTTAAAATATTGAACTTAAACATTGATCAGCATTCCAAATAAATAAATAAACATCAAAACACTACAAGGTGAAATAATATAGTTCTTGATATAACAAAGTCTACCAACCTTGGGCCAGGCAACAGGGTGCGGCGGGACAGGAGAGTGGGAGGCCTGTCACAAGCACCCAGCGAGAGACTGAGGAAGCAGCAGGCTTAGACCCTGCGGCAGGGGTCAGGCGACAGACTCAATGTGCAGGACGACAGGTGTCTGGGCGACAGGATGACCGTGCGACAGGGTCTACCGCCCACCACCATGACTTTTCAAATTTTGCTGGTACCAACTTAGAACATGGTGTGGGAGGTGCTGGAAAGAATGGTGGTGGAGATCAAAGCACTTGGGGAGCCGGGTCAGAGTTTGACCCCACTTGGTGCACGCAGATGGTACGAACAAACGCACCTCAACCGAAGGGCAAGGAAATAGTCGAAGACATACCTGATTCGTCTCATGCCAGAAATCAGCTCGCTCCCCTCGTAGACATGAAGAAGATGAACAGGTACTAGAGGAGAAAAAATTAATGTCTGCAGAAGAGAGCCAGAGAAGAAGAGAACCGTTCTGCATGACTATCATGCAAAAACCTTTGCCCCCAAAGTTCAAAATGCCGCAGATGGCCGCATACATCAGGAAGACGGATCCCTATGATCATATGCAAAACTATGAGGCCCTAATGTTGCTACATGGATGGGAAGACGAGATAATGTGCAGGGCCTTCTCCTTAACTTTGTTCGGACATGTGATGAAATGGTTTAATAACCTGCTGGAAGGGTTTATTGTCTCTTTTGACCAATTGCAAAGCGAGTTTCTTAAGGCATTTGCGGTGAATAGTTAAAGAAGGAAGGAACCGACCTATTTGCTCACTATTAAGCAAGGAGCAAAGGAGTCTTTGAAGTGTTATGTGGATCGGTTCAGGGATGATACCTTAGAGGTGCGAGATCTGCAAGTCGGTATAGCCATGGCATCCATGTTACAGGGGACAAGGTCTGAGAAATTACAAGAATCCCTGTCGCTAGACCAGCCAACTACCATCTCAGACCTGCTTTCCCGCGCAAATAAGTATGTAACCTAGGAGGAAGTAATGAAAATGGTGGCGATAGGAAAATCCAAGGATGGAAGGAAACGAGGAAGAGAAGTCACTGAAGCATCTTCTAGCCAACCGAGGAAGTTTGAGAAAGCTCACACGCTAAAATACTCTTCCTATACCCCGCTCACTGAATCTCGGGCTTCAGTATTAGCAGCTATTGAAGGGTCAGGTCTTATACAGACTCCTAAGAAGGCGTCAGGGAATTTGGGCCGTGATTTAAGGTCGTATTGCGATTACCATCAGCGCATGGACACACGACCGAAAAGTGTAGGGAGTTGATAAATCAGTTGGAAAAGCTAGCACGGGAGGGAAAAATAAACCGTTTCGTATGGAGAAGTGACAGAAAAACTATCCTGCCTAGAACAGAGGGAACCATTTGAGAGACAGAAGAGGTGAAAATAGGGGACCTATTAGACGAAATGAAGGTGAAAGAAGAGATAATGACAGAAGGGTAGAAAGAAGGAATCGAGAGGAAGATAATGAACCCACAGGGCCAGCTATTAACGTGATATCCGGAGGTGAGTCATTAGCTGGCACTTCTTCCTCGTCTCGAAAAACTTACGCCCGACAGGCCTACCAAATCAACTCAGTAATGGAGGAAAAGTAGGATGAGGAACCCATTACTTTTACACCAGCCGATAGAGGAGATGTAGTGGTTCCTCATGATGACCCGATGGTAATTACGGCAGTGGTAGCAAAGCACCCAGTGAGTCGAATCTTGGTTGACAATGGGAGTTCAGTGAACTTAATCTACTGGAACTGCTTTGAGAAGATGAATATATCGGAGGATAGGTTGAAGCCAGTACCTACACCCTTATACAGTTTCTCTGGAGAAAAGGTAAAGGTAGCAGGTGCCATTCAGCTACCTGTTACATTAGGGGATAGCCCAAAAGATGTCATCCGACAAGCGTTGTTTATGGTGGTAAGATCAACGTCCATAGCTTACAATATGATCTTCGGGCGGCCATTGTTGAATGACATGAGAGCGGTGGTGCATCCTTGCTATTTGTTAATGAAGTTTCCGACTCCCCGCGGTGTTGGACAAGTAAGGGGAGATAAAAGGAAAGCCAGAACGTGTAATGTCGTATCCACCACATGCAAAGGGATTCAAAGAAAGGAAACCCTTACAATTGAAGAACCGCCTAAACCAATACCTGATGAGGAGATGGAGGAAATTTGATTGGATGAAGAAGATGAAGAAAATATAGTATATGTGGGAAGCCAGTTGCCTGAAGAAGTAAAAGGGGAGATAGTCTGATGCTTAAAAGAGAATTGTGATGTGTTTGCATGAACCCCAGTCGATATGCCTGGAATTGACCCTGAAGTTGTTTGCCATCAGTTGAACGTAGTCTCAGGGGCAAAGCCGATAAAACAGAAGAAGAGGAATTTTGCTCCAGAAAGGCAACAAGCCATAAATGAAGAAATTTTGAAGTTGTTGCAAGTAGGATTCATCAGAGAAGTTAATTATCCGGAGTGGTTGGCTAATGTTGTGATGGTAAAGAAAGCCAACGGGAAATGGAGAATGTGTGTGGACTTCACGGATCTGAATAAAGCTTGTCCTAAGGATTCGTATCCACTACCTCGAATTGACAAGTTGGTAGATGAAACTTGTGGGTACGAATTGCTTAGCTTCTTGGATGCCTTCTCGGGGTACCACCAAATCATGATGCATCCGGATGATGAGGAGAAGACTTCGTTCATTACCGATAGTGGGACATATTGCTATCAGGTAATGCCATTCGGTTTGAAGAATGCGGGGGCAACCTACCAGCGCATGGTAAATAGGGTGTTCCAAGACTTGTTGGGTAACACCATGGAAGCTTATGTCGATGATATGATCATCAAAAGCCGACAGGAAGAATCGCATGCTGAAAAAATGACAAAGGTATTCAATGTGTTGCGACAGTACAAGATGAAGTTGAATCCCAATAAATGCTCATTCGGGGTGAGGTCTGGGAAGTTTTTGGGATTCATGATTACTAATCGAGGGATAGAGGCTAATCCCGAGAAAGTTCAAGCTATTTTGGACATGAGGCCACCCAATACTTTAAGAGAAGTTCAAAGGCTGACAGGGAGGATAACAGCCTTGAATCGTTTTTTGTCCAAATCAGCTGAAAGAAGTCTACCCTTTTTTAAGGCGATAAAAGCAGGAAAGAACTTCAAGTGGACGGAAGAGTGCAACGACACCTTTGAAAGGTTGAAAGACTACCTAAAAGAGTTGCCTTTGTTATCTCGACCACAACCCGGAGATCACCTCCTCATGTACCTCGATGTAGGAGAGAAAGCTGTAAGTGCAGTCCTACTAAGGAAAGAAGGAGATAGGGATTGCCCGATCTATTATATAAGCAAAGTCCTGCTAGATGCCGAGACCAGGTACCCCTTAGTTGAAAGGATAGCTTTATCCTTGGTGATGGCAACCCGGAAGTTACGACCTTACTTCCAAGCTCACTCGGTGACTATTTTAACGGATCAGCCTTTGAGACAAATACTGCAGAAACCAGAGCACTCCGGACGTCTAATTAAATAGGCTATCGAATTGAGTGAATATGACATACACTTCTAGCCTCGCCAAGCAATAAAAGGGTAGGCGTTGGCAGATTTCATTGTAGAATGCATCGGTCGAGAAGTCCGAGAAGAAACAGAATTAATCTGGTGGAAATTATTTGTGGATGGAGCTCGTAACATGGATGGCAGTGGAGCTAGAATTGTGCTAACTTCGCCTGAAGGGGAAACCTATGAGTATTCTCTACGTTTCGACTTTCCAAGTTCGAATAATACAGCCGAGTACGAGGCCTTGATAGCTGGGATGAAACTTGCTAAGAAACTGGGAGTCAGCAACTTAATGGCCCATAGCGATTCGCAGTTGGTGGAAAACGAGTTCTCGGGTGAATATGAAGCACGAGAACCCGCTCTAGTCCCTTATCTACAGAAGGTGCAATTGTTGGCAAGGTCGTTTAAGCATTTCCAATTGACTCAGATAAACCGGTCAAAGCATAACCATGCATATGTTCTTTCAAAGTTGGCTTCTTCTAGAGGAGTCAAAGGGGGTATGGTCAAAGTAGAATCCCTCGCTAAGCCAAGTATTGAAGAAGAGGATGTCTGTGATGTTGAAATCGGAGGTGATTGGAGAAGCCCGATCAAAGACCACATATTGGGGGGCATACTCCCAATTAACAGAGACGAAGCTCGAAGGCTGAAATTGAAAAGTGCCAGGTTTACCGTAGTGAATGGAAAACTCTATAAACAGGGATTCACAATGCCCTTGCTGAAGTGTCTAGGGCCCCAACAGGCTGAGTACACCTTAGCTGAAGTTCATGAGGGAATATGCGGTGAACATTTGGGGGCCCGAGCCTTGGCCTCAAAAATATTGCACACGGGGTTTTATTGGCCTACACTGAGGAAGGATGCCACAGACAAAGTGAGAAGATGTGAGAAGTGTCAGAAATTCGCTCCTATAGCTACCGCGCCTGTTTCGGCCCTTTAAAACACTCTCCAACCAACTCCATTCGCACAATGGGGACTAGATATCGTGGGACCTTTTCCCCTAGGCTCAGGACAAAGGAAGTACTTACTTGTGGCCACAGACTAGTTCACGAAGTGGATAGAGGCCGAGCCTTTGGCTACAATTTCTGAAAAGAAGGTGGAAGCAATGGTGTGGAAAGACATAATTTGCCGATTTGGGATCCCCCATGTGATAAATGCAGATCATGGGAAGTAGTTCGACTGTGATGCCTTCCGAGATTTTTGTAGAGGCCTGAAGATTCTCCTTAGAATATCTTCTGTGTCTTACCCACAGGCCAATGGGCAGGCAGAGGTGAGCAATCGAACTATACTGCACGGGTTGAAGACTAGACTGGACAAGGCAAAAGGAGCATGGGTAGATGAGCTCCCAAGTGTCCTATGGGCCTACAGAACGACAAGTAAAGTGTCAACAGGCGAAAAACCGTTCAATTTGGTGTATGGGACTGAAGCCCTCATCCCAGTAGAAGTTGGAGCCGAGTCACCCAGACTGGTCCCTTACATTGAGGAACTTAATTCTCAGGGACTAAGCGAGAATCTTGACCTGATAGATGAGCTGAGAGACCAAGCAAAAGTAAGGCTAGCTGCTTACCAACAGAGAGTAGCCACTTATTACAATGCACGGGTCAAGAAGAAAGAATTGCAAGAAGGAGACCTTGTATTGAGAAAGTCGGTAATTACAAACACGCATAGGGAGGATGGAAAGCTCCGGGCTAATTGGGAAGGACCATACAAAATCAGAAAAATGGTGGACCTAACACTTGCACCTTAGAAACCTTGCAGGGAAAGAAGATCTCAAAGACTTGGAATGCCAACCATCTTAAGCTGTATTGGCAATAAACATTGTACTTATTTCTCTCTGATTGTTATTATTCTTGTCTTTACTTTTCCATCTATTGTTCCATTACTTTACAAATGTTATTATTTTTTTGATTCATGAATAAAGGCCAGCCAATCATTTCCTATATTCTCTAACGTAATGTGTAAGACAGATTATGTATTACAAGAATTGAAATAAGTCAACAGCTAGCAAATAAAAGTCCCTAAGCGAAAAATGCGCGAGACGGGCAAACTAAAGTCCCTAAGCAAAAAATTCACGAGACGGGCACATCTAAAAGTCCCTAAGCGAAAAATGCGCGACACAGGCACATCTAAAAGTCCTTAAGCGAAAAATGCGCGAGACGGGCACATCTAAAAGTCCCTAAGCGAAAAATGCGCGAGACGGGCAAACTAAAGTCCCTAAGCGAAAAATGCGCGAGACGGGCACATCTAAAAGTCCCTAAGCGAAAAATGCGTGAGACGGGCACATCTAAAAGTCCCTAAGTGAAAACTGCGCGAGACGGGCAAACTAAAGTCCCTAAGCGAAAAATGCGCGAGACGGGCACATCTAAAAGTCCCTAAGCAAAAAATGCGCGAGACGGGCATACAAAAGTCCCTAAGCAAAAAAAGGTGCGAGACGGGCAAAAACCAGTCCTTAAAACGCGAAAAGAGCGCAAAAAAGGAAAACCATGAAATCATCAAGCAATAAGCAAACGGACAAGTGCGATATCCAACTAACACAAAATGTAATATATAGCATGTTACGAGTTACGTTGAAATTTTCAGACTAATATGTTGCAATAAGTTGACGAATTATGGTTAACACCTTGACATTTTAGTCATTATTCTAAAAAGTCCTTAAGTGGTAAAACGCGAGATAGGCACAACGCTCGAGAAAAGTTCATCTTTGAACAAGAATGAAAACGCTGTTTCAAAGTAAAACTTGGGGAGCAACATGGTGTAAAGTTATGAAAACAAAACATTCATCCAAAGGAGAAAAGAGGAAAAAGCTGCAAAAAGCAATGGTACTTTTTATTAAAGAGGAATGCTTACAAGCAGAGGGAAATACAAAAAACATCCTAATCTACGGTGAGGACTAAGTCATCCGGCTGAGAAGAAGTCGCCTCGACACCAGAGCCTTCAATAACCGAAGGATCGGGAACTTGAGGAACCGAAGCACTAAGATCCTGGGGAGCCGAAGGAGCCATCCCGGATGAAGGATCATCGCTTGAAGGCCCAACCACAGTCGCGGAGTCTGGCACAGGATCAACGGCTATAGAATCAGAAATTTGGAACTCATCGCTGTCCAACCCTAGAAGTGCCTCGATAGACTCAGGCTGATCGCCTGCCTCTATAGACCCAGGAACGTCACACACTGTTGAAGGCTTAGATTGATCACGTACCTCAGAAGACTCAAGCTGACGTTGTGGCTGTCGAGGAGGCCACGGACCCTCAAGGTTGTCCTGTTCATCTCTAGCGCCCTCCTTCAAATAGACCTCCGGACCTTGCGAGTCGGGCTCATACTTTGTCCAAGGAGGAGCTGCGTAGTACTTGGCCTCCTCAGTAAAGAGCAGTTCAGAAAAAGTCTCAGTAGGCCGATGCTTCTCCAGCCAAGCACGAGCCAAATAAAAGCCGTACTTGATAAATCCCGTCGCAAACTCTGCTTTCTTGTCATAGCAATGTTGGGACAAGCAGTATTCACGGACGGCCTCAGCCTGAACCTCTCTCTGACGGTCCAGTACGTTGTGTAGCTCCTCAATGGCCTCATCCCGTTGTCTTTCCATGGCTCCCCAATCATTGACGACCTTATTGTAAGCCTCTTGGTACCCTTGAAGGGAAGCCACCTTCGCCTACTTTTCTTGGAGACTTCGCTCGAGATCGGCATTCTTTTTATCCAACTCCTCCATCCTTTTGGGATAGGGGCGAAGCTGAACAACCTCGTTCATAAGCTCCATTCTCTGCTCTCGAAGCTCACGAATGTCTTTATCGGCTTGCTCCCTAAGAGCCCTGTGTCGAGCATTAACAGCCGTAATTTGTTGAGCCGTCTGACAAGACAAAAAACAAACGAAAATTCAACAAACTTGACGAAAAAGCTTAAAAAGGAAAAATCTAATCACCAAACAAGCACAAAGCTCACCTTCATCGTGAAATAGTCGGAATTATCCTCCGCCTCAGTAAGGTTGGTAAAAAGCCCCGCCTCGTTAAGAGGGAGGATGGTGCTCCAAGCCAGACGAGATGCTATCTCGGCATCCTCAATGCTGTCGTTGTCGTTCACTCCGGGATAGGTCTGGAAGTCTTCTCCACCTACAACGACCCCACTATCAACTGGATAGCGCCTCAAAGTTGGATCGGCTACCTTCGGCAAAATTGGTCTTGTAGGCATTATGGCTTCAATAATCAGCCTCTTCCTATATTTGCACCTAGGCTGGCGAGGAGCAGACTTATCCTCAGCAACACGAGACCCACCCTCTTGACGGGCTGAATCACTCCTTTGGGACTCTGAGCTCTCGCGATCATTCGAACTGCGATCAGGGACAATAGGCCTCTTTCGTTTATTTCTTCCAGCCTCTTGTGTAGGACGGTTGGGTCCACCACCAGCAGCAGGAGGAAGAATAGGGGCACGAATTGGTCCGGATGAGGGGACACCCACTTGGGATTGAGTAGGAGGAGCCGCTCGAGCAGCATCACTGGCATCCCTCCTACGCAGAAATTCTTAGAAGTTCATACCTGCACAATATAAAGAGAAATGATTAGTTGACCAAGTAAAACGCCACACACACTATACAAGAAGTAAAAAGGGAATTAGAAACCTAAAAAACCACCAAAATCCTCTAAACTAGTCAAGGTTGAATCTAAGGGGAAATCGACGAAGGGACTCCCAAAGGCATCGGCCCGAGCCCACTCAGGATTCTCCTCTGACTGATCACTAGTACCCGCGACCTCAGGGGTCTCATCCTCCGAGTCCAAAGAGGATTCATCTACAAGATGACCTACTGGGGCAGACGTTTTGGCTACGACTACCTGAGATGGCTAACTAGGACCAGCATAAAAAACACGTGGAGTTGCAGGCAAGTTAGATGGGGCAACGGAAGTCCCAACAACGGTCCTGCTTACCCCTCAGCCAGCAGCGATGATATTCTTCGGGGTTAAAAGGGAAAATAAATTACGCTCCCCGGTAGAACAGATTAGCCGAATAGGCTTACCAAATTGGTCTCTTAAAATTTCTGCTTTGAATCTTTCTGAGCGCTGCGAGTGGTCGGAGGTATCACGATTCCATCTATTGCGGATCCGTAGATCACTTGGAATCTCGACAACGACCCACTTACTCTCAAAGCCACGCAGTTTATTGGGAAGATCCGAGAAGATTTTATTATTAAGAAACTCGTCGACCTTCAACCGTTGAAGAAGGAACGTTATCAACCCTTTCAACCCACAAACTCTAAAAAAAGCACTTAAAAAGGAACGGTTGGGACAATATCCAAGTGACGACACACTATGGAAAATGCTACCAGCTGGGCCAACTCATGGGGCTGGAGTTGACACGGGAAGATGTCCTTATACCTAAGAAACACTTCACCAAACTCTGGAAGAGGGAAGCAAAAATCGAAGGATAAAGAAGCCTTATGAACGGCTACACCATTTCTAACCAAGTCGGGTGTAGCCTCCCCTTGAACTGGAAGTCTATAACGATAACCAGACGGAAGAGGGAAACAAGTCCTAATATCCTCTAAGTCAGCATTTGTCAAAGAACACACAACACCACCTATTCTGAGTGTTTCACCTGGACGTAGCGAAGACATGGCGAAGGAATAACCTAAATCGGGCGACAGACCTGTTGGGCGACAGACCTACTGAACGAGAGACCTGCGGGAGACCTAGGCTCTACGCAGAAGACTAAAAGCACCTACGGGAGGCCTAATCTAGATGCGAGAGGTGATAAATAAGGCGACAGATGTATACTTACTGTCACTGAGGTGAGCGAGAGATCCTGATGAGAGAGCGACAGACTCTTTTAGGCGACAGACTCTTTTGGCGAGAGGGCTGAAAGATGGGCGACAGACGGCTGCTCAGAGGTTTTCGTGCACTCTCTCGTCGGGTCCCAGCGGTTTATATAGTCGTGACAGGGAATGCCAAACATCGCGCCAGATCACATCTGTCGCAGAGTAGAGCTTTTTCACCTGTAAAAAATACCAGAAGAAATCACAAAAAATAAAAGAGGACTATTTACGGTGGGCTAAAGCCCAAAAACACATATTTATACTCTCTTGGTTAGAGAAATCCAACAAGAGAGTGGGGAGCAATTGATATGACAAAGTCTACCAACCTTGGGCCAGGCTCAAGTTCATCAAAGATCACCACGTGGCAGGAGATTACTGGGCCACGTGGCTTTCGGCGACAGACGATACAGGCTGCGGCATCACACCTATCGCGAGGCGACAGACTCCCAGCCTCTCGCCTGGGGTCACAGAGCGACGCGTGGCATCGGTTCCCTCTCCCGACTAGCGACAGACTCCTGACGCCATAACATGATTCGCGATATGGTCTCTCGCCGGTGACAGGCTTCGAGTTTATCTATCGTACGTGGAATTTGTATTACATCCGGATACAAACTCTTAGCAAAATTACGTACTTATCCTCAGCTAATTAACCTAGAATGTTCGCCTATAAATAGGCTCCAGGTACAATCTTATTCTCTAATTTTTGATTACTGGCTTTTACGCTTCCCAATTACTGAAGAACTTTTGCTGACTTAAGCATCGGAGTGTCTACGCAGGGAACCACCCCTGCGTCTCTTTGACTTTTCTTATTTTACAGAAGCTTCTTGGAGACATGTGGAGACAGAGTACAAACATCGATGTCAGCATACCTTTATTGTTGTTTTGTGCAGCAACAGTTCTAATCGCCATAAAAGAAGGAAATGAAGGAAATGAGATGAACAAACAGAGAAGAAGCCTACATAATCTCCACAGAATTGAAGGGAAAAAGAAAGGAAAGAAAAGAATTTGATTCAACTTTGTGCAATAAGAAGAATATATAAAAAAACAGAATTTTATAACATTCAGCTCGAATTTTATTTCTATAAAATACTTACCTTAATATTCATGGGTTGTGGCTTACTTGACAACGCAAGCTGAGTTTGTAGAAAGAGCTTTCGGATTTGACCCCACTAAACACATCTTTGGAGAGGGGTGAGGAGCTTTAACTGTGATGAAGCCTCGAGTAGCATTAGTCTCATAACGTTAAAACAGAAGATGATACCTATGATTTACACAAAAAAATGCTTACCTTAATTTTATAGCAATTTTCTCTGATCTGTAAAGTTACACTTCAATCTCCATTTAAGTATTCTCTGTTGGAATGTCAAATGTGAACTATTTATACATATTGTTGATTGCATATGAAACTTTGCTATTATGAAGTGCGGCTGTTTCAGACAGCGATCCTTCTATTTTCCTATGCATGTTATGAAAATTGCATAGTAAATAAAATTACAACTGATCTAAATCAACAATTATAAATTTATAATTACTGGTGAAAATGGATATAGTATTGTCACTCATAATTGTGTACATTGTGTTGTTCTGACACCTTTTAAATCTTCAATTCTTAAAGGAATCAAATGTGAGGAAAACATTACAAGCCTATAAAGTAAAATACAAACTATTTCTACTACTGATAAACGAAGATATTGTTAGATGTGTGGGATCCAGCCCACATTAGTTATTAGACTCCTACTTGGAGTTAGTTAGGGATTTGTTTTTTCTCTATATAAAGTGTTACATAAATAATTTGAAAAAAAAGAGTGAGAGAAGTTTTTTTTTTTTGTGAAAGGCGACACAAGGGAGAAAAAGTAAGGTTTAGGCTTTGTGATATTTTTCTTGTTCCATAGAGAGAGCAAGGTGAGAGATAAGCTTGTATAACAATTGGGTATTCTTTGGGTAGATTATCTTGGTGAATCCAAAAAGGTAAACTTATTTGTTTTTAGGCCACTTGTTGGAACCTTGAGCTTTGGGCAAAAAGCCTAAGGTATTGAAACTTTGTAATTTGCTTATTTCTCATAGTAGACTTTTATTTGGTTTACCTTATGGTTTTTCTCTCTATACTGGAGAGTTTTCCACACTAAATCTTGGTATCGTTTTATTTACGTTTTATTGTCTGCGTATTATTTGTTGCTTGGTAGCTTGATTTATTATTACTATTGGCTTGAGATATTGCTATTGATTGTTGTGGGCATTGTTATTGTGACGTTGCTTCCGTGTATTTGTCGTTTGAGGCCCAACAACTAGTATCAAGAGGTTGGGTTAGTGCTTCGAGATCATGGATGGAGATACAAGATCCATGATAAAATTGACAGCTTCAAATTATTCAATTTGGAAGCCAATGATGGAAGATCATCTATACTGCAAAGATCTGTATGAGCTAGTATTAGGTGACTATGCTAAGCGAACAGATATGAAAGATGATGAATGGAAAAAGTTAGATAGGAAGACTTTGGGAACCATTAGGAGATGGGTGGACATTAGTATTTTTCATCATGTTGCGTAGGAGACAAGTGGATCTCGTGTTTGGGAAAAATTAGAATCATTATATGAGAGATAGACCGCCATGAATAAAGTTATGCTTGTTAAGAAGCTTGCTACTCTACAGTATAAGGAGGGAAGATCTATCTCTAAGCATTTGAGTGACTTTCAAGATCTATTTAATCAGATGACCACTATGAAACTACAAAAGGATGATTAGATGAAAGCATTGTTTCTTCTATGCTCATTGCCAAATAGCTAGGAGACATTAGCTGTGACTATTCTTAATTCAGCTTCTAATGACACCATGACCTTAGAGATGGTAAAAGACAGTATGTTTAATGAAGAAGCAAGGCAAAAGGAGGCAAACTTTGGGAATGAAGCTCTTTTGACAGAGAACAAGGGTAGAACTAAAGACAGAAATCAGAATTCTAGAGGTCACAGTAAGTCCAAGAACAGACATGTAACATCCAAAATTATAAAATTCAGACTAAATTTTTCCTTTTAATTACTATCTTTTTCATTCAATTAGTCAGTATCAATCGGTTTGCATTCGGTATCAGTGTAAGTTCATTTTACAATTTTCATTACCATTCATACATCACACTATTTACATCCCATCGTAAACACATCTACTGTGCATTTATAAATCCAAATATAAATATAAAATTTTAGAAATATACCTGTTCACTTAGTACTTCTAACATCTAGCGATTTCTTCGACTAACTAAAGGCAGCAGACTTCGTGTATACCGATAAGCTATCTGGGATGGTGAGAAGGGGGGTGAGCTTTGGGGAAAGCCCAGTAAGAAACATATATAAAAGCGCATATAAAATTCAGTTGATGATAAAACGATTAATCGATATAAAACGTTTAACACTTTATGCAAAGCAATTTCAATTCATTAATCAATATAAAACATTTAATAATTCATGTGACGCTATTTCAAATCAATAATCAGTATAAAACATTTTATAATTTATGCGATGCAATCTGGAATCATTAATAATTGTATAAGCCATTTATGTAGGCGATGCTATAAGACCATTTCAATGTGCAACTTCGGTAAACAATATGGTAACAATTTCAAAATCATAAGGTAATGCAATAATTTCAGAAACTTCAATCAGTACAGTAATACGATTCATTTAAAATCTTTAAAATAGGATAAATACACTTGCATCAGAAAAACATATACTGTAAAACTTGTATAACTTTCTTTGTCACTTTTCAATCAAATCATGCACTAGTCTCGTAAATCAAATCATTCACTAAATCAATTATCAGTCAAGTTTTACTTATCGATAGAAAATAATCTCCCAAAGATTCATGCACGCACTATATCCCATAAGGGACCTGTATAGGAAGGCCAGGGATCCGGAACTCCTTAGCCAATCCTATGAAACACTATAACGAATGGCAATCGTTGATCACTCACAGTTCGCACTGGTTAGGTGCTCACTGTGTAAACCTGTGGGTTTGACCGTAACTCCCACAGTCATTTCATGTAAAGGGGAAGGTCTGGGACGTCTCCCAGCCTAATCATCACTATCTCGTATGCACGATCATCAGGGAGACATCAATTTCATAAAATCACTTCATATACTCGTAAGTCATTTCATATAAATCACTTCATGTAAATCCTTTCATGAAATTCTGTTCATGTAAATCATTTTGTATAGTTCAATTCATGTAAAACACTTCATATAATTCAAATCATGTAAATCGTTCCATGTAATTTAATTCATGTAAACCGTTTCTTGTAATTCAATTCGTGTAAATCATGTCATGCGATTCAATTCATGTAAATCATTTCCTGTAACTCAATTCGTGTAAATCACTTGTGTAATGCAATTCATTTCATATAATGAAATTCGTATAAATTATTTCAGATAATGCAATTCATGGAAGTCATCGCATGCAATTTAATTTGTATAAATCATATCATGTACTCATTTTATGTAAATCATTTCATGAAATTCAATGCATATAAATCATTTCATTTAAATTAATTCATGTAAAACATTTCATATAATGGAATATTTAAACTTGCAGGAATTAAAGATAATTCCTATTTCTTGTATTCGAGAAAATTGGATAAGAACGATTAAAGCGAGATTTCAATGAACTTTCAATTGCAAATAAAACATGTTTTATACGACTCCTATACATGTATCTTACCTCTATTTCCATGCAGTATGAAATTCGATAATCCACTTACGCCTCTTTATTCCTTGTACTTCTCACTGCACAATTAACTTTGAATTATATTCAAAATCTTATATTGTAATTCTAATAAATATTCTAAAATTTCTTATCTTCAAATTTGTCATTTCCCATGGTAATTTAAATTTATTTTAATTACCATTAGCTACCAATATAAATATAGTTAAATTTAATCCCTTTCCAAATTCTAATTTCACTAAAATCCTATTATCCTAATTATTTCTCTTTAATTCTTAAATCAATAATAATCAATATAAATATTCTATATATAATGCCTTGGCCAATATTATTTCTTAACTATTTTCATTAACGTTTATATTTTATTCTTTCCTTATTAACCATAAAAATTCTCATGATAATCATATTTCCTAGCTTAAATCAAATGCTTCATGTTATTTCATTCTTATTGTCTTTTAGTTATTTTCTTCTCAGTTTAGCTTATAGAAATATTTTTCACTCATTTAATATATTCATTCTACTCTTCATTACATTTAAATTTTGCATAAATTCATATCCCCAAACAGCCATATCTAATCTCATCTCTATGGTTTTCCTCTTAACCCTTCCTTCACCTAATTTATGTTACCATCATCATCATTCATTGTGGCCGAATGGCCTGTCCAAGCTTAGACAAATTCCTTCTTCAATTAAACCAACTTTCGAGAACTTCTTTTGCCCATTTAGAATTATTATCAAACACTCCTAATTCATCCAAAGTCATCAGCCCCTGTTTTTTTGGTCGAGAGAACCCATATTCACATCCCTTGGCTGTTTTGGTAATTTATCATCTAATCCATGTTCTAACCAAATTCAAACAGATTTTCCTTCATCTATTTTCTACTAATCTCTACCAATTATACATCAAGCTCAACAAAATTACACATTTTCTTTCTCAATGCCACTGCATATTTATTTTTTATTTTGCTTTCTTTTCCTTTTTTTTTATCCTATTTTCTTTTCTGTTTCCTCTTTTCTTTGCTGTTTCGTTTTCTTTCTTTTCTGTTATGGCCGGCAGTTTCTTTAATTCCCTCTTCATGAATTTTTCATCCTTTGACCAACCCAACTTTATAAACATATTCCATTTCACTTAAGATTAACAACAAACACCTTAAACCCGTTAAAACATCCTCACCATCGTTAATGCCATCATCACGCCACTACTCTGTTCTACAAAATCATCAAGCCACTTCTATAATTTCACCAATCATCCCTTAACCCAAGTTCAAATCAAGCTTAATTTATAATCTAAAACTAGTTTCCTACCAAAATACATTAAGTTTACCAAGATTTTCTTCATTTATTTTCCATGACCGATTCTCACAAATTTCATTACACTTCAATTTCGTTCCATATAAAACATAAAATAGATTATTCATACTTGAATCAATCCAATACTATAGGTAAAATCAATGAAAACATAAACAGTCATGGATTCTCACCTTGAACCGAGACTCCCAGCAGAATTTTTCTGCTTCCATTTGCTGGAATTTAACCACAAATTTCCAGATTTAAGGGACTCTTTTAGTGAGGAACAACTTTTATTAATGATGCTTGATGATTTGGTGGAAGTATATGAGTGATTTACCATGTGAAAGTAGGAAAACCTTAAGGAAAAATGGAAGGAAACGTTAAACAGAGGAAGAAAAACGTAAAACAGAACAGCCATAAAAAAAAGAGTCGGTGGAAGCTTCAAGAAAATCCCATCTGGCTTTTGCCATCCAATAGAAACTTACCATATGGCCCACTAATCAATTCCCCCTCGTTTCTCTTTTTTTTTTTTTCTTGCATTTTTGTTTATTTGCTTTCAATTGATTTGCAACAAGCTTCCACGAGAAGCTTGCTGCAACATTCTCTTCTCTTTTTTTTTTATTTATAAATATATATTATAAATCTATTATATATTTACAAGTATGTATATAACATATACTATTTCTATATTTTTTACATATAAATATAATGTATACTTCATCTACATATATTTTTAATTTATCGATTATCAAGTATTATAATTTCTAAATATTCCACTCCTTTAATAAATTTATTTATTTATTTCAATCAGTCTATTAACATCTAGAATAAAATTTTAGATATGCTTAACTCCAAAAATAGGAGAATTTGTGGTTATCACAAGACATAAGTCCAGAGATAGGGTGAAGTGCATTCATTGTGGCAAACTTGGTCACATAAAGCAAAATTACAGGATCTTGAAGCAAGAGCGGAAAGATGAGGAATGTAAGAATAACTTAGATGATGAAAATGTTACGACGATGAATTTTAATAGTGAAACGGTTTCTTTGATTTGTACACATGGTGAGTGTAATCATGTAGGGGATTCTGGCATTGAGTGGATAGTTGATACCAGAGCGTTATATCATTATGTTCCCAATAAGGAGTTGTTTACAACCTACAGGGCAGGTGATTTTGGTTATACCAAGATGGGAAACAAGTGTATGTTGCAGATTGCTAGGATTGGTGATATAGTGGTACAAACAAGCACTGGTTGTACATTGACTTTGAGGGATGTCAAACATATTCCAGAACTGAGGATGAACTTACTTGCAGTGAATGTCCTTGATAAGAAAGGATACGAGAGTCAGTAGAAAAATGGGCGATGGGAGCTTCTCAAAGGGGCTTTGATAGTTGCAAAAGGAAAGTTGTGTTGCATTATGTATAAGACTTGGATGAAGTTAACCGGCAATCAGATAAATGTCGTTGAGGATGATACTTTAGCAAATTTGTAGCACAGGAGGTTGGCACACATGACTGAGAAAGGGTTAAAGGTTTTGGCAAGGTAGTCCCTCATTCCCTCAACCTAAGGTATTTCTCTTAACTCATGTGATTATTGTTTATTTGGTAAGGATTGTAGAGTTTCTTTTTGGAAGATTTATAGAAGAAAGAAAAATAAACTTGAGTTAATTCATTTTGATGTATGTGGTCCATAGAGGTAGAGTCATGGGGTGGTAATAGATATTTGTTACTTTTATTGATGATGTTTTACGAAAAACTTGGGTGTATATGTTGAGAAACAAAAGCTAGGTATTGCAGTATTTTCAGAAATTTCATGCCATGCTGGAAAGGATGACAGGATTATCCTTAAAGTGTATTCGTACAGATAATAGAGGTGAGTACACATCGAAAGACTTTGAAGCCTACTATTCAAAGCATGGGATCAGGCATGAGAGGATAGAACTTAGGACACCACAACATAACGATGTAGCTGAAAGGATGAATCGCACCATTATATAGAGAGTCATATGTATGTTGAGGATGCTGAAATTGCCAAAAGCATTATGAGCTGAGCAGTTAACACAACCTACAATTTACCTAATAGATCACCATCAATGCCATCGAGCTTTGACATTCCAGAAAGGGTATGGACAGAGAACAAAGTTTCATACTCACATTTAAAAGTCTTTAGCTGTGTAGCATCGTGCATGTGTCAAAGAAGCAGAGGTCAAAACTTGATAGCAAGGCTACTCCATGTATATTTGTTAGGTATGGTGATGAGAAATATGGTTATAGGCTATGGGATCTAGAGAAGAAAAAGACAATTAGAAGTAAGGATGTGATTTTTCATGAAAATGAGTTCATTACAGACTTTGAGAAAAATAGAAAGACTACAAGGGTTACGATTGAGTATGATAACTCAACACCTGTAGGGATTCCACTTAGAGGTGCCACAAATGGTGGAACTGCACAAGATACAAAACTTGGGGATACAGATGAGCCAGCCACAGTTGGTGATGGGATGGATGCCGATAATGACATTGCACAGCCAGATGCAGTAGGTTTTGAGTAGAGGGAGCAACTCTCTCAACTAGGGAGTGTTGAGCAGGGAAAGCCAGCCCCGATAGAAAGGAATGTAGAGTCTCAAATTAGAAGATCTATTAGGGAGCATCAACCATCTACGAGGTATCTTAGTTCAAAATATATTTTGGTCACAAGTGAAGAGGAGCCAAAGAGCTTTCCAGGATGTGTATGATACTACAGATAAGGAGTGTTGAGGAAATGGATTCATTGTAGAAAAATGGCACTTATGACCTTATTAAGCTTCAAAAGGGAGAAGACCATTAAAGAACAAATGGGTGTTCACGCTGAAAAAGGATGGTGACAAGCTAGTGAGATACAAAGCTTGATTGGTGGTAAAAGGCTTTGGTTAGAAACTAGGCATTGATTTTGATGAGATTTTTTCTCCTGTTGTAAAGATGAGTTTCATTCGAGTGGTATTGGGATTAATAGTTAGTTTGAATCTTGAGCTTTAGCAACTTAATGTGAAGACTGCATTCTTGCATGGTGATTTGCAAGAGCAGATTTATATGGATTAGCCTGAGAGTTTTGAAGTGAAAAGAACGGTAGCCAACCCTTGTGTGTATGTGAGAAAATTCTCAAATGGTGACTTCATTATTCTCTTGTTATATGTTAATGATATGCTGATTATAGGGCAAGATGCTCATATGATTTGTAGGTTGAAAGAGGCATTGTCTAAGTCCTTTGATATTAAGGATTTAGGTGTGATAATCGCAAATTCTCCTATTTTTGGAGTTAGGTATATGTAAATTTAATTTTTGATGTTGATAGACTGGTTGAAATAAATAAATAAATTTGTTATCACAAAGGTTCACATAGATAAGAATACAGCTAATATGTTAACGAAGCCACTTCCTAGAAATAAACTTGAGTTGTGTAGTGACTTGGCCTGTATGAACACTTTGGCCAAGGTGAATTCTAAGTGACAAGTCGCGGTGATAAATATCCTCCTAATGGGGCTGGAAGGGAAGATCGTTAGATGTGCAGGGTCCAGCCCACATTAGTTATTAGAGTCTTGGAGTTAGTTAGGGATTTGTTTTTTCTCTATATAAAGTGTTGCATAAATAATTTGAAAAAAAAAGAGAGAGAAGTTTCATTTTTTTCTGTCAAAGGCGACACAAGGGAGAAAAAGTAAGCTTTAGGCTTTGTGATATTTTTCTTATTCCATAAAGAGAGCAAGGGGAGAGATAAGCTTGTATAACAATTGGATATTCTTTGGGTAAACTATCTTGGTTAATCCAAATAGGTAAACTTTATTGTTTTTAGGCCAATTGTTGGAACCTTGAGCTCTAGGCAAAAATCCTAGGGTATTGAAACTTTGTAATTTGCTTATTTCTCATAGTGGATTTCTGTTCGGTTTACCCCGTAGTTTTTCTCTCTACACCGGAGAGTTTTCCACGTTAAATTTGGGTGTCATTTTATTTATGTTTTATTGTCTATTTATTATTTGTGGCTTGGTAGCTTGATTTATTATTACTATTTGTCATAACGTATTAAGTTTCAAGAAACCTAGTAGCTAGACACAAAATCTATAGAGTCGCCACCAACCATTCTACTAGGTGTGATTGGTCACCTATTCAAACTATGGATAAGGACTAGTCTACATCTCAATTTTAGGGTTCGAGAGTACGGTTACATGTGAGGAAGGATTAGCACCCTCACAACGCTCATCCTAAAATGGTACCAACTAGCTTTAGGTTATCTCAAATTTGCCTTAGTTAATCTTAAGTTCAATAATTAAATATTGGAAAATATTTCTAAGCATCCTCCATTAAGCTGGTGGGACAACTTAAAAAATTCTCCTCACCTCAAGAGTATTCAAGTAGTACTATGCGACTTGCTTGAAGAGGCTCCGTCGTCGAATTCATTTTAATGTTTTATGAAAAACTCTAATTTTGACTCCTATCTAATTCATTCTCGCTATTTTATCATTTTTACTACTTCTATTGTTTTATATTATTTTATTAATATTTAATTTTATTAATTTACTTTATTAGAGAAAGAATATGAACTATTTTTCTCAAAAATTCTTTTTAGATCTTCCATTAAGCTGGTCAGATCTTGAAAGAATTATTTAACCTAAAGATTTCAGAAGTATTACTTAAGCATAATCCCTTTTGGAATCTTATCATCGAAATAATCAGTACTTAATCTCAATAATTATTAACTATTATCATCCGATTTTAGCATTTATTATTATTATTATTATTATTATTATTATTATTATTGTTGTTGTTGTTGTTGTTGTTGTTGTTGTTGTTGTTATTATTATTATTATTATTATTATTATTATTATTATTATTATTTCTTTATATTTTAGCTTTGTAACTAATTATTTTAATTTTAATACGTCTAATTTTACTTTTAGACTACATATAAGCTATTAGTTATCGAAAACCCTCTTTAGACCATCCATTAAGCTGGTGAGGTCTTGAAAGAACTTTCTAACCTATAAATTTTCAAAAAAATTACTTAAGCGTAATTCTCTTGATATTTCATCATTGGAGTAATTCAAATTCAAATTCATTATTATTTTAAAATCTAATTCTAGTTACTTCATTTATTTTCCTTCCTTATTTTGTTACTTGCTATTAATATTTTTATTATATTGTTACAAATTATTAATATCCTTTCTAATCGTATAAATAATTATTTTCGTTTTAATTTTATAATAGATTTATTATTTTTTTAAATGAATATAAATTATTTGTTAACAAAAGTCCTATTTAGATCTTCCATTAAGCTGGTCAGACCATAAAGGAAATCTTCTTACCTAGAGATTTCAAAGCGTTACTTAAGCGTAACCCTCCTTAGGATCTCATCATCGGATAATCATCATTCATTTTTATTTTATTATTTATTTTTATTTATTCTTAATTTTCTTTCAAATAATTTGCATTATAATTTAACTTACAAAGCATGTTATGATTGTCATACATAATCTTAAGACCTGCTTTAATTTCTATTAATGAATCTAATTCTAAAAATAAAATTATCAACAGAAAGTATGTTAAAATGAACAGATTAAATGAATTAGACAATTTTCCTAAACCTAAATAAGCTAATTAAAAATAAATTCTTAAATATCCTAAAGGAAGTGTTAGCGTACTTTTTACCTCAACCTTAGAAGCTTTATGTTTCCCTTCCTCTACAATGTGAACTTCTGCCTTCATCCAAACGAAATTAAAGCCCAATCTTTGTCATCTTTCACTTTTGGGTGGCTTTCTTTTTTCTAAGCAAAATGCTGCTGCAATGAACAATCTCGGGTAGGAAGCAAGGACGGTGGCGGCAGCTAAGGAAGAACAGAGAACCTTGCAGTAGCACTGCAAGATAGGCGGTCTGGTGGCTGGTGCGACAAAGCAGCTAGACGTACGCAAAGTCCAGCAACAATGATATAACAGGGACCAGTGATGAGGACGAACGGTTCAGCAACACGCAAGCAGCAATAGTTCCCGTGATGAAGTAGTGCTACGCGAGGACAAAGTAACGTAGAATGAAGCTATGATGTAATAAAGAGCAACACAGAACTGTTGCAATAGTGGACCAAGGAAGTGGTAAGAACATTGGTGTAGGTGCTTGGTCAGTTTAGAACAGAGCAAACTTGCTGCAACAGGCTTGAAACGGGTCAGGCATGCAACACGAAGGAGGAAAAAAACAACAGAGCGATGGTGGCTTGGTGATAAGGCTGTTATCGGTGCTAGCTGGAACGGTGGTAGCAAGGATATGGCAGAGCTGGGCGTGGTGGCCGTGGGCTGTAGCGAGGATGATGGCTATGGTGAGTGACACAGGGACGTCGAAAGTGCAGTGGGGAAGATGGCTCGGGATGTGTTGCAACGGCACAACAAGGAGGAGATGCAAGTCTGGTGCAACGACGGTGTGATGGCAAGATGCAAGGACAATCAAGGTGCAGGTCAAGAGGCGGCAACAGTGAAGACGATAGGTAATGCGAGTGAAGCTTTCTCCCTCGTGGTTGTGTCGCCGTCACCTCTCCCTCTCCCCTAAGGGCTAGCTCTCCTCCTTTTATAATCATTCCCTCCAAGGTTTCAAGGGTTTTTTTATTTGCCCGTTTGTTGTGCCTCCCCTCCTTTTTACCCGTGTACTGCCTCTTGTATTTATTTTTGTCTTTTTCTATTTTTTTAGAAAGAAAAATCCTAATTTTAATGTATTGATCCCAAAATTATGAGATCTTTATCTTATCATTTATTTTTTGTTTGACCTCTTTTAACTTATTTCTTTTTTATTTTTTGATTTTAGGCAATGAATTTTCAGATTTAATTTCAACCAATTTCCTTCTTTTTGTTGATTTATTCATTGATTTAATGGCTGATTATTCTTTTTCTTTTTAAGCAACAAATTTCTTTTATTTTTAGCAACAATATCAACTTTAGTCAACTCTTGAAGGTGTGAATTTTGCATGTGCTTCACATGAGATTTTCAAATTTGAAATTTTTAATTTTAGAGTTTGCATGGGATGCATGGGGTTCCAACTTAAAATTTGACCAAAATTGACTTGTTTCTTTTTATCATTTATTTTTTTGATTTTTTTGATTTTTTTTAATTTACAGAAATTGTTCGGACAAAATTAGGTGTCTACACTATTGACTTGGGATATTGTTGTTGATTGTTGTGAGTATTGTAATTGTGACATTACTTCCGTGTATTTGTCGTTTGAGGCCTAACAAATATATCATACCATACAGACTTACGTAGATATTCAAGGAATTCAAACAAGTTTAATGTTACGAAATTCCAACATTCATGGTGTAATGAAATTCAATTACTTACATCTCAATAAGCAAAATGAGTTAAGATCCACACCTTGTTCTTAGCTGCAGTTGCTTTGACTCATTTTCTAAAGCTGAATGGTTCACAAATTTTAACTCATTTCTAAATTTGAACAAAAGTACCTTACACTTAAACAGAGAGAAGCAGGGGAAAGTCCTCCTACAAACAAAAGTACAACCAAAAAGTCTGAAATCATCAGCAAAATATGAAAACATCTTACAACATAAAAGATATTACCTAGTAAACACATCATCAATCTCACAAATAAGAAAGTAACTAAATCCCCCAATGCTGACAGAAACTGGGATTCACTAAATAGCGTGCTGCTCGGTTCTTCTGACTATCAATCTTGGTTTCGCAATGAAATTTTGAATTGCTAATGACTATGAATATAGCAGAGAGAACCTAGTGCATGGGAACAATTAAGAGAGCAAAGAGAAAAAATTAGTTAATTTCATGCCTTATTATTTATCTAAATAGTTTTAAGAATTATATAGCATAGGATTGAAGAGAAATTTCATGCATTTTGATTTATTTTAATAGTTTTAGTTTCATGCTCTTATTTAAATGTTACATGAATTGGAATGCCAAAGTTTGGCTAATTAAAATCATAGGTGTCAACTCAAATTTTGTCGTGGCTTGGCCTAATGGTTTTTACTCCTCCTTAGGAGAGATTAGGTGTCCAATGTTCAATTTCCAATTTTTGCCACACATATAATTTGCTTTTCAATGATCAAATGCTTTTAGTCATTTAGAGTCATACCCAAAATCACTGCAACTCATGCATAAAATTTATTTTTATGTCATGTAAAATTCTGTTCATATCATATAAAAAATAAAAATTTTGTATTAAAATTCGTATTGATATGTAAAAAAAATAAATTTTTAAATTTTTATTATATTCATATAAAGTTTTTATTAAATTTTAGCTTATCTCAAATTCTTTTTTTTTATGTCGTGTCGTGTTTAAAATTACCAAATCTACATTGACGTTAGCGTGATTCAATTGGTACTATTGTGCCTTTGGATTGTAAATAGTTTTTAATTTTCTACTTACTGTTATTCTATTCTGATATTATAAATCCTACAGTTTAGAAGTTAAAGTAAACATCATGTAATCGTTATACCTTGTTGCTATAATTTTGCACTACATGTTTGATCTGGTGACTTTCATATTTTTTTCTTTGAAAAGTATTTGGACTTAACTCTTAATTACTAGCGCATATATAGGTGAGGTTACTTAAGTTTGAATCCAAATTTTTTTTTGAAAAGTAAAGGAAATTTATTGATTAAACTGGCTGTTGAGCCCATTTGAACAAAAAGAACAGGGCATCAAAAGATGTGAACAGCCCGCTGAGAACAAAAGACTCTTCGCCTAAGGAGCATTATAGCAAACACCTGGAGAGCATGAAAGACATTGATTAAGTTGTCTTTGCTTGGCAATCGATGCTCCCCTTAATTGACAGAAATATCTTCAAACCAAACAGAACAGCTTAGAGTTAACAGACATGAAACAAAGACGAATAAGAAGAGTGATCATGCGACCTACAATAGAGATAACAGGACCGATCTTCTCAAACCAATCTACAAAACATCCCAAGCCGAATTTTCCTCGAAACTTTAAAGATGATAATCTTCTTGTCATTTTCAACCATTCGCAAGCATTTCTAACCTTTTCTCCTCGGTTAAATTTTCTTTTTTCCATTTGTGATATACAATTCTGAGACAATGCCATCAACCCCGACATCCATGAAGACTTTAGCTCACTTATATAGTAATGCTACCAAATGAGACTGTGGAATTTGTGACGATTAAGAAGACGTAAAACCAAATATCAGGCAAACTCCATCCTCTAATGTCAGTGAACGACAATAAAACAACAACATTTAAGACAAATCAGACCATCGTTCAGATTCCTTCAGTGACATAAAAGACAAATACGTTCCGGACTCCTTCAGAGAAATCAAACCATCATTATTTAAGTTTCTATTAGAACCTTAACCTTGCTAGCCGGGAACATCTAAACTTTGTTTGCTAGACGGGAACATCAAACAAGTATCGAATTGCAAGATAAAAACAATAGAACTAAAATCAAATCCGGTTCATGCCAACAGACAAAGACGATAATCAAACAGAGCCAACAGACAAAGCCGTAGTCTAAACCTGAACACATTCAGAGCTGAAATCTAGTATGCGTCAGACCAAGTTACCTCTCGCCTCATTTATCACCTATTCATGGCTTATCTTTCTCGCCATTTCTTCAATTTCAGCCTCCATTAAGCTTCTGATGATATCTTCCTCATTAGCTGTTGGTGAAAGACCCAGTAATCTTGCTACCTCCAGAGTAGCCTGAGCTTCTTTCCTTAACGTTCAATTCCTGTTCCTAATGTCTTCATCTGTTATTTCTTCTTCAATTAAACTTGGAGTTTCTGAATAATATCCCAGCAGGTTGATTTCTTTTTTCCGTGAAAAGTTTGCTTTTTTCTTCTTATTTTTACCTTTACACTTTAGTGAAGTCGATTATTTCTTAGCAGGAGTGGCATCAGCAGGTTGAATAGAAGATACAGAGATGAATTTCTTGGTCTTTTTTGCATTTCCTATTATGGCTACTCTTTCTTCTTGATATTCATCAGCTGTTGCTTCTCCATCTACTTGAGGTTCTTCAGAGAATTGAGGAATATTAACCTCGGGCTGCATTGTTTGGTCAGAATCAAGGCCTCATTTTCTTCAGACATAGGTACAGGCTCAGTCATCGAAAAACCCAATATAAGATCCATCTCCATTTCTTTAGCTACAGTTGTCTCACCTTGTAAAATTTCATCAGTAAAAATTGATTCAAATATCCCTCCAAGCTCCTCCTCTCTGTTCACGATACCGAGCTGTTCATCGTACGAATTCTGATAATTTTTCTCGAAAATCACAGTCTCTTCATTTTCTAAGGGCGTTTCATTATTGCTTTGATATAACCTGACACTTGCTTCTGCAACTGGCAAAACAGAGTCCGCAATCGGCATTGCTTCTTCCGATTGTAACGTTGTCCTTGCCGGCATAGCTTCTGCAATAGGGGAGGAACTTGAACAGCCTGCTTGAATGAAAGAAAAGTGGATTCTCCAATAATCAAAATTGTCTTCAACCTCTAAATTTACAATGAATTTCGAACCATTAACCATGAGATCAATTGAATCCTTCACTAGCATATTTTTATTTATTACAACAAGGATTCTAGCGAAGTCTAACCTTTGTCTTTTACTAGAGCACTCGTCCTCAAAGATGAATCTGCCCCAATGATCTCCTATTTGTTTAAGAACCTTTTTGTTCCATGCATTACAGGCAAGTTGTAGATTTTGATCCATACCAGTTTTTCTTCACTTATGAGCTCCTTGGACCATGGTTTAATCCAATTAAACCATTTTTCTATCCAGTTATTCCCATCAGCTAGCAAGTTAAGCATTACTTCTAATCTATCAAATTGGATTAAGAACCAACTTCCTCCCATTGCCAAAATAGATAAAGGAGAGTATCCTTCCCTGTACATGCTTTGTTGAAGTTCCTTAATCTCTAGGGGAGACTTTACCGAGGCAACCACCGCATTTTCCAACCATTTTATATCCTGAGTAGAAGTTTCCACCTCGATCAAGTCTTCATTCTGCTTGCTTTCCCCTGCCCCAACCTGCTCACCGAATGAATCATGATGGCCATCCTCTGCGTAAGGAGGGGAGGAATTGTTCCTTGGATAAGCACCTTTGAAGTTATTGTCAGGCAAAGGTACTTCTTGTTGAGATTCCACTCTTTTCCAATAGGCTGAACCAACGTTGTATCTAGCAAAATCAACATTCAGTTTATAATCAAGGAACCATGCCCCATTAACTTTCTCCACTGCATTTTTTGCCTCGTCCTGGCTTGAGAATCTGACAAGCCCAAACTTCCTTCCTGATCTGCTTCTTTTCTGTGGGATGAATACATTCGTGATAGTACCATGGTGTTGAAAAATCTGTTTTAACCATCTCCACTGAATGTTTGGAGGTATGTTGTTAACAAAGACTGAGTAAGATTGTAGAGGTTGCTGAAAGGAGTATTGGGAGGAATACTGTGAGTGATACATACTGGGAAACTTCCCTCAAGAGTTGTAATATATTATAAAGTTTGGATTTTGCTGATCAGGTTACCTTAACTTGGCTGCAAGCTAGGAAGAATTGCTAGAGGTTGTATGATGAATTCCTTTGTACTAGCAAGTGTTGATAGAAGTAGGGGGTTGGCAATCCTCTCTGGAGTCTAGAGCATCCTCCATTTTCTCTAAATGTAAATTCTTGAATCCAAATTTTTTAACATGATATTATTTTTTTTAATCATTCGATTGAAAGATTCTTGGCTAGAGTCAAGTTTTCTATTTTTATTTTTTTTTTGAAATACCTATTTATAACATATTCCATGAATATGAAAGTTTAACTATAAAAAAATAAAAAATAAAAAATAAATATCTCATCGTTAGACACATGCCTATAATCACACAGTCACCACCAAATTTGAGTAACAAATACAAGATACTAATTTCTAATATCTTTTGTAGTCCCCTATCTTTGATTGTATCAAAGCATATGGGACATGGAAGATTTTCTCTCTTTTATGCATTAAAAATGAACAAAAGAGAGAGACAAACGTGTTGGGCCTCAAAAGACAATTACGCGGAAGCAATATCACAATTACAATACCCACAACAATCAATTACAATACTCACAACAGTCAACAGCAATATCCCAAGCTACTAATAATAATAATAATAATAATAATAATAATAATAATAATAATAATAATAATAATAAATCAAGCTATCAAGCCACAAATAAAATACACAGCCAATAAAACGCAAATAAAATGTGAAAAACTCTCAAGTGTAGAGAGAAAAACCGTGGGACAAACAAAAAAAATTTACTATGAGAAATAAGCAAATTACAAAATTTCAATACCCTAGGCTTTTTGCCCAACTCTTAGGGTTTTAACAATTAGACAAAAAGCAATAAAGTTTCCCTCTTTGAATTCACCAAGATAATCTACCAAAATAATACCCAATTGTTATACAAGCTTATCTCTCCCCTTGTGATCTCTCTATGGAACAAGAAAAATACCCAAAACTCAAAATTTTCTTTTTCTCCCTTGTGTCGCCTCTCACTAAAGAAAAACTTCTATTACAATTTTACAAATTGTTTATGCCACATCTTATATAGAGAAAAAACAAATTCTTAGTTGACTCCGAGTAAGATTCTAATAGCTAATGTGAGTTGGACCCCACATATCTAACAAAAAATTTTGAAGTTTCTATAAGATATCAAATATAGATACTTCCAAATATGCCAATTTGAAGTTTCTTTGTTGTATCAGTAATATAAAGTGTCCACTCTACTCAATGGTGATGGAAATCATATAAATTCTTAGATATAAAAGTCTAGCATTGCGCAGATTACTTAACTATGAAAACCCAAACAGAGAAAAAAAAGAAGAAAAAGACTAAAAGATGCAGAACTTCCAATTCCAGGGAAGAACTGCTCTAGTTGCTGTAGTTATTATCTAGAAAGCTAAACCATTGTGAAAGTAACTTCAAGATGATGAAAACAGAAATACAACAATTATATAAATCAACATTTTGAATCAAACTATGTAACAAAATTTTATTTCTACTAAACTACAGCTTGAAGAAGGAAACCAATGCTCACAAATTCAAAAAAAATTGCCCTGAATCCTACTTTGCTTCTTCTCTTCAGTGGAAACCTAAAAATACGTGGTGAAAAATGCAACCAAATTAAATGGAATTTCCATTCAACAATCAAATTAGTAAAAGATTAATAATAGTGACAAAAAAGACATGGAACTTTATTATTGATAGTAAGTACTGGCTTGTTGCTGAACCAATCGATTAACACGTAAGAAAAATCATTTCAATTTCAACTATCGGATATTTCATCGTGCGACAACCAGCACTTCTTTATCTTTTGACTTTAAACTAGTCCATTTCCATCTCAATTTCGCAAAAAATCTCCGTCCTTGTTGGTTTGGATGATCCTCTCTTTTGAAAGCTGATTTGGATGGATTATTCATTAGAGTGTCTAGTTTGAGCAAATTACTAATACTTTGCACAAACTTGAAAGCCATTCTTATTACAGACGACAAAGCTCAAGTTTACATAGCCAATACTATATCGTAAAATAAGCTGAGAAATCCTCAAGTCCGAAACCATCAACCTGAAAAAATAAGGCGGTGTATATAAGATGGTACAAGGTTTTCCTTTTTGAAATGATTCTAATTAGTGTAAAATAGAAAGTAAAAAAACATGTAATTGAGATTATTTTTTCCTAGTCAAACTTTGCAAGTGTAAAATAAATAATAAGAAATAGGAAAATCTAAACTCACAAATTAAAGCAGAAGAGAAAACCTAAACATTTGAATCATTTGCTACTAGATTTTTTTTTTAAATTTTGAACTTAAATAGACATCAAATCACTTTAATGTGGAATAATGTACTTCAAATCACCATAAAAGCAGAGAAATGTAGGAAAAAGAGAATAAGCTTACATAATCTCCATAGAAAGGATAAAAAAGGGAAAGAAAATAAGCTGATTCAACTTTGGGCAACAACAAGAATATTAACAGAATTTTATCAAAGAAAGCTTTCTTTGATATCAAATTTCTACAAACAGGGAAAAATCCTTCTACAAACAAAAGTGCACTAAAAAACATCAGCAAAAGATGGAAACATCTTACAACATAAAAGGCATAACCCAATAAACTGACATCATCAATCAGACAAATAAAAAAGAAACTAAATAACCCAATGCTGACATAAACTTGAATTGACTGGATAACTTGCTGCTCAGTTCTTGCTTCTACGTATCAATCTTGGTGTTCCAATGGAACTTTGAATTGCCAAGAACAATAAATGTAGCAGAAAGAACCTAGTGCATGAGAGCAATTTAGAGAGCAAAGAAAAAATTAGTGTCATGCATTGTATTTATTTAAATAGTTTTAAGAATTTCATAGCACAAGATTGAAGAGATGGGTACCATATCAAACATGCTCAATGTTGTTTAGAAAATTCAGTTTGATTTTCTTAAGCGTAGCCACAACATCTGCCATATTGCTTCTTTCTTCAGGTAACTCAGCCGAACATTTCAAAGCCAAGTCCATGATAGATGATATACAATTTGCTTTAATAATGAAATATTCGTCCTCTCTTCTCAATAAATTGGCATCAGCAATATCAATCATTCCTTTAGCTAATGATCTTTTCATCCAATGCCTCATAGTTAATGTTTCAGAAAAAATTTCATCTGTGGGCTTCTTTTTTGTGAAAGTTTCTATTAAAAGAAACCCGAAACTATGGATGTCACATTTCGTGGAAACAATTCCTGCTGATCCAAATTCTGCATTTCAAGTATAATCGAAAGCATCATTGATCATCAACTAATTCTAAAATGATTGTTTAACCATATCATGTAAATTCTTGAACTTGAAAATTTTGTAAATATAAAAAGAAGTAACCTTAAATATTTAAAACATCACCTGGTGCCATGTATCCAATAGTAGCAAGCGTCTTTGTTTGTACCATGAAAACTCCTTCTCCCAATAGTTTGGCAATGCCAAAATCTCCCAAATGCGCAACCATGTCTCCATCTAGTAGAATATTACTTGGCTTTATGTCGCAATGGATTGTAGGTGTCAACTGTCCAGCATGAAGGTATTCTAAAGCTGATGCAACATCTATCATTATGTTGATCCTTTGTAAGATATCAAGAAAATAGTTCTCAGAATGTAACCATTTCTCAAGACTTCCATTACACATGAAATCAAGCACCAAGGCTTTGAAGTCCACATTGGAGCAGCAAGTAATGACTTTGACAAGATTGCGATGGAGTATATTACGCATGGCTTCACATTCCACATCAAAACTCCTAAATGCTCCCTCTATCTGTAAGTTGAAAACTTTAATTGCTACATCCATCCCATCTGAAAGCCTCCCTTTATATACAGAGCCAAAACCCCCTGAACCAAGCAAATTGCATTCATCAAATCCATCAGTTGCTTGTGAAAGCTCAGCTTGTGAAATTCTTCTCCATGTTCCTAAAGATAATAAATCTTCCGTAACTACTAGAGTTGTACTCCTACTTTTGCACTTTTTGTACATAATAGTAAATACTATTATTACTACTACAGTAGTGAATACTGGTAAACCGTACCGTAAAACAAGCAATTTGGTCATCTTCGAGTTTCTGTGAATGCTACTCTTACAAGGAGGGACTAGCAATCTAGGTGGACCACAAAGTGCATAATTTTTCGTGAACGATCTACTAGAGAAGTTTTGAAAACATCCTTGCGTGGGGATTTCTCCTTCCAACTTATTGAAAGACACATTAAGAAATTTTAGGTTCAAAAGTTTCTCCAAAGACTTTGGAATGACTCCAGAGAGATTATTTTTGGATAAATCCAAGAACTCCAAGCTAAACAATTTACTGAATGATTCGGGGATATGACCAAGAAATTTGTTATCAGATAAATCTAAAGAAACCAAAGTTTCAAGGCCTCGAAATGTGGATGTGATATCACTCATCAGTAGATTCCTTGACAAATTCAAATACATTAGTGCCCTTAAGTTTCCAACATCAAGTGTGTATGAGCTGCTAAGGTAATTTGATGACAAATCTATTTCTAAGATATCTTTGAGGTTCCACAAGGTTGAGGGTATTGCAGAACTCAATTTGTTGGATCCCAAGTAAAGGTATCTTAAAGAAATCAAATTGCCCAAACATGCAGGCACAGGTCCATAGAGCTTATTAAAGGATAATCTCAACTCATATAATCTCTCCAAACCACAGATATTTTGTGGGATGGACCCTTGTAATTCATTAGCCATAAGAGTCAAGCTTTGGATGTTCCGTAGTCCACCTATTGTTGCTGGAATAGATCCACTTATTTTATTGTCACTAAGGTTTAAAACCAGCATGTTGCTCAAGTTAGCTACTTCCAACGGAATATTACCTTGAAGTTCACAACCATCAACAATAAAATTTTGAAGAGATGTTGAAAGATTCCCAATATAAGTTGGAAGAATGCCACTCAGTGGATTTCCTGAAACAAATAGAAGCCTTAAATTCTTGCAATTTGCTAATGAAGAGAGAAAGCTCCACTCGTGAGTAATAGGATCCGTGGTCAAATGATTGTAACTAATATCAAGCCACTCAAGATGTCTTAAGTGGCCAAGATTATTTGGAATAACGCCAAAGAATGAGTTATTTCCTAATGCAAGCGTCTTGAGCATGGAAGTATTGGAGATGGAGCTGGGAATGTTTCCGCTAAGATTATTGTCCCACAGGATAAGCACTTCTAGTTTTCGAACGTTGGTCATGGGTGGTAAGTTACCTGTTAAAAATTAGCATCTTTTAGCACTCTTTGTTTACCACAATTTTGGCAAGGAGGGTAAAAAATTATATAAAAATAGCAATTACACAAATTTCATATACATATAAAAATGTGTTAATTATGTTAGCACTCTTTGTTTACCACAATTTTGTCAAGGAGGGTAAAAATTATATAAAAATAGCAATTACACAAATTTCATATACATATAAAAATGAGTTAATTATGTTATTATTTTTTTCTCATAAAGTTTTTGTTTTCACCCGCCCATGATATAATTATTCCAAAAAAGCTATACATGAACTTCTTCCATCCAATGCTTCCCGTCGATCCCAATATCCAAAATCTTCAATGCATTAAATTGTAATTAAAAAGATATCTTCGTAGAATATAGACACCCGTTTTCTACAAGGTCTTTAATATTATTGGGCTTATTAGATTGTTTCTAATCCGAGTCTAAATCAATTTTATTGTGAATTCAATATTCATTTTTTTTTGTTTATAGGAGATACAAGGAGGGAGTGAGTAATGAACCTTGAACATAATTCCTCATAAAGAGGAGTAACAATTACTAGGCTAAGCCTTAGTTGTTATGTGAATTCAATATTCTTGATAATGAAATCAATACACTTGCTTTAAAGTTCTTCTATATTATTCAATTAGATTTTCTATTTCAATTTATATATGACTCATGTTTTAGTGTCATTTTGGATATGGAATTACAATTTTGGGCTTATATTAGATTTGGGCTTGGGTTTGATAATTAAAATACATAAAAATAAAAAAAATAAAAAAGGAATAAAAAGAGGGGAAACAAAATCGCAGAAATTAGATTGAGAAAATTTGGAGATATTAAAGAAATTTGTTGAATTGAGAACCACGAAATAGGAAAGAAATAAAATTCATTTGACTTTTGAAATCTGAAAAATCTAGAAATCGCAGACGCAGATTCGGGTGTTGTAAAACTTTTCAAAAACATTGCCCAAAGCAAGCAATTATATTGAAATTGAATCAAAACCAAATCTGCCTTTCCAAAACCAAACTCTCAAAAATGAACACAAGTTATTTTGATAATAAGATTTCAAAGAAAGTTACGTTTAAGTAATAATTTTGAAATCTTTAGGTAAGAAAATTTTTTTAAAGGTTTGGCTAGCTTAATGGAATATCTAAAAGAAATTTTTTATAAAGATAATTTATGTTCATAAATATAAAGAATAAATAAGAATTAAATAAAATTAGAAAAATAATAAAATAGAATAGCAATAATAAATTGGGTAGACGAGTGTCAAATATAGAAAAATCCCATAAGACATTAAAATGAATATGACAACATCACTACAAAAAAAGAGACTTTCAGCGACGGAATTAGCGACGGAATTTTCCGTCGCTAAAAGTCTTATTCCGTCGCTAAAGGGTTTTAGCGACGGATTAGCGACGGATTAGCGACGAAAAAAATCAATGTCGCTAATTCCGTTGGAAAAATCAATGTCGCTGATGCTCATTCCGTCGCTGAAAGAAAATTCCGTCGCTAATTAGCGACGGAATTTGTCCTTATCAGCGACGGATTTTTTGTTATCAGCGACGGAATTTTTCTGTCGCTAAAATGTAAATCGGTCACCTATTATCCGTAGCTAAAAATTTCAGCGACGGAATTTTCCGTCGCTAATTCCGTCGCTAAGTTTTTTTTATTTTTTAAATTTTATGAAAATATTCCGTCGCTAAAAGTTTTACCAACAGAATATTCCGTCGCTAATAATAAAATTTTCCGTCGCTAAATAATTTTACCTACGGAATTTTCCGTCGCTGAATGTTATCAGCAACGGAATATTCCGTCGCTAATAATAAAAATTTTCCGTCGCTGAATGTTATCAGCAACGGAATATTCCGTCGCTAATAATAAAAATTTTCCGTCGCTGAATGTTATCAGCAACGGAATATTCCGTCGCTAATGCTATTATTTCCGTCACTAATTTCTTTGAATTCCGTCGCTAATAATATATTTTTTTATCATCATATATTATTTATGCATTTCGCTACCAAAATGTTAAATTCCAAAATTGTTTACAAAAGTTTTTCGAAATATATTTAAATTTAAGCTTAAGCTTAAATTCATGTTAAAACCCTAAATTCATGACTATAGCAACATTTAAAAGACCTTAATACATAAACATAAATTTTTAATAAAATTCATACATAAGCATAAAACATGATTAAAATTCAACAAATTCATAACATCTCTCAACAACCATCAAATTCTTAAAACATAAAAAGAACAAAGTACTTAAATTTCTTACATTATAACAGAGATCTATGAAGAAGGCCCATCTCCGAGGTTCGGTGTCTGGCTATCATCGGGATTTGAAGGGCCTCCTTTGCTACTCTTCCATGCATTACTCATCTCAGCCATCCATTGGTGCATTTGCGGTAAATATTTGAGAACTTCATCAAGTTTCTCTTCTATAACATCGATGCGCTCATCCTGGCTTACTGTTGCTTGAGAAACCGAGAATATTGGACTTGCTGAGGAGGCGGATGACTCAAGTATATCTCTGTTTTGTGAACTGCTTCCAAGGCCGTACACATGTGTGCGGGTTGTTTCCATTCCTCCAATACAGTCACACCAAGCAACAGGATCAAAGTGTGGTTGACTGCTAATATCCGTACCATATTTTTCAACCAATGAAGCATTATATTTTTCCTATAAAAAAAATTTATTATTATAAATATATCTATACTTAAAAAGTAATTAAATAATAATTAACATACATAAAACAAAATAATTTTAAATATACGTACACTGACAACTTTTGACTTATTGTCCACATATTCACCTTGGCCAGCATTTTTTTTGTGAGTGCGATCAAATACCTCCTTATATGTAGGTGTTCGATTATATTGATTCCTCTTCACAAGTAAAACAAAAAATAAATAAGAGATTAGCTGTAAACAATATATATTTTAACTATAATATCATACATATGATTTAAAAAATTACATACCAGTCTATATGCATGCACAGGAAAAGAAATCGATCCACCTGTATGCTTGGTAACAGTTCCTTCTTTTATGGTCAATCGATTTTGCTTTCCTTTCTGTGACTTCGCCTCCCATTCCGATTTGCCCCATAAGTCATCAATCAAGGAGTCCCATATCTCAACTTTGATCCAGCTGGACATATACCCTTTACAGTCAGCAATTCGATCTGTGCCAAAATGTTGCATTGCTTTTTTTCTTTCAGCTTGCAACAAGTCACGGAATCGTGTTTTGCAAATGTTCTCCCAAATATTTTTCACAATAATCGTTTGTTCAGGAGGCCACGCAAAAATTTCCTAAATCAATTGAAATCATTAGTAAAAAATCATGTTAAGTAAAATAATAAAATAAAGTAATGTATTAATTATTTGCGATTGACATACCGAAAATTTTTCCCATATATTTGTTTTCACAGCAATTGGAACACTTTTCCATGTTGGCCAAGGATCAGTAAAATACTCTTTAATTAATGTTGTAATTGTCCGAACAGCTTGAGGCTCCAGAAAAGCGCTGCGAAAAAAAGTAAATTCAAATTTTTTATATAATATTAATTAAGTAACTTCATATAGCAAAATAGTATTATTATTTTTATTACCCGTTATTCAGACAAGTAAGTCGTGCCCTTTGATCCGGATTACTTGGAGTCGAATATCCTTGATTGGGCCCTCTTGTTCGTTTTCTACCTCCACTGCCACTACCATCGGAACTCGCACCACTGCCTGTATTTGTCCAAGTATGATCGATGTTAAGCTGCTCAATCGGTATTCCGTCAGGGGATATACCCTCGGCAGATGATGAGGCTTGGCCAGATGGACCATGTGTGGATGGGCCTTGGTCAATTGGACTATCTCTCTGGTCAATCAGTTGGTCAGTGGGTGGGTCCATCTCATCAGTATCCACTTCTATTGATGGAAATAATTGTGCTTCAAGGTTAATTGCTGGGGTCTGAGATCGTGGAGTAGGCATGAAAAAAGACTTCCAACTCGATGTAGAAGATCCACCGGAGCGAGCCTTCTTACCAGATGATTTTTTTGATGATTTCATTATACCTACAATACATGAAAAAAATAATATATGTATTAGATAATGAACTTAACATTCAAAATAAATTAACATTTTACAAAACATCTTACAAAATATCGTAAATAAAAGCAAACAAAAAAGTAATTAAGTTATTAAATTCACATAAACATTTTCTTAAAAGAAATAAGAGCAATTAGCTAAAAAAGACCTCGTCCTCATCATCATCATCATTGTCGTCGTCGTTGTTGGTGTCGTCGTCGTCGTCGTCATCGTCATCATCATCATCATCATCATCATCATCATCATCATCTTCTTCTTCTTCTTCTTCTTCTTCTTCTTCGTCTTCTTCTTCTTCTTCTTCTTCTTCTTCTGCAATATTTACCTCTTCATAATCTCCGCGAACGAGAATAGTGGGATTGTCAAGGTCTTCTGAATATGTGATATTTATAGGATGTGGATTTTCAATTTCTTGATAAACCCCATCATTTAAATCCACTATGTCCACATCACAATTTTGAATATTAAATCTAGCTCTTGCTTTTGTCTTGAAAACAACCCACCAATCACGACGATCTCTTTTTCTAGATGGATAAGGACTAAAATACACTTGCTGACTCTGTTGAGCTAATATAAAAGGTTCATTGCTAGCAAGTATAGACCTATGTTTTATTTCAACAAGAGCATGTCTAGGATGAACACGATAACCTCTCTCAATGTCAAACCAATGGCACTTAAAGAGTATAACTTTATTTCCAATCCCAAAATATTCCAACTCCACTATATCTATCAATATACCATAAAAGTCACGGTCAAAATCATTGTAACAATCACCTTTCACACAAACACCGCTGTTCATTGTTTTTCGAGTTTTTCCATATTCAAAGGTATGAAACTTAAATCCATTTACAAAATACCCTTGATAACAACTTGCCAAACGTGCTGGACCATGAGAGAGGTCAATGATACGTTTATCAATTGCATTTCCTTGTTCACGAACCTACATAATAGTGATTCTTGTGATGAGTGAAATGCAGTATCATCTATTAAAACAAAACGAATTATATTTAAATTACTTACATATTGTCTAAACCATTTCGTAAAATGCGCTTGACGTGTTTTCTCCAATTGTCCATCGTTCATCTCTGGTTCATTTCTTTTGACCATTTCATCAAATATCCTATAAAATCAATATATAGCAAGTATATATGACAATAAGGACAAGATCAAAAAGCCTTCGTTGTATTTATTGTATGATATGTAATGCTATATACTTACTCAATGTACGGGAGAACTTCTTCACAATTCATTAGCACATATATCACCGCTGCATCAAACTCATCTTCTTCCAGATATCGACGATTGTTCTTTGCCCGCCCAAGTGGTCGCCCAGGATATTTGAAAATTGACAAACGTCCCATGGGATCTACGTCTCCTCCATCATCATTCCGTGGTGGACGAGTTAGCCTTGTTTGAATATTGGGATCAAAGTATAATGCACAAAATGTTGCAATTTCCTCCCTCATATATGCCTCACATATAGATCCCTCCACATGTGCACGATTTTTCACCTTCTTTTTTAGGTGATGCAAAAACCTAATTAAAGTATACAATACACATTTAATGGCATATAGTAAGCGCTCTATTTCTTATAACACATTGAAAAATGCTCATAGCAAACAAATTATTACCTCTCAAATGGATACATCCATCGGTATTGAACGGGTCCGCCAACCTTGGCCTCGTAAGGTAAGTGAATGGGGAGATGTTCCATGCAGTCAAAAAAACTTGGTGGAAAAATTTTCTCTAATTTGCAAATTGTTTCTACAATGTTGCTCTGCAACTGTTCCATGTAATTCACATGTAATTCAGTTGAACATATATCTCGAAAAAAATGAGATAGCTCAGTAATAGCATCCCATATTGAATTAGGTATGAAATCACGAAAGGCAATCGGAATTAATCTTTGCATAAAAACATGACAGTCATGACTTTTCATTCCATAAAACTTGCCTTCCTCAATATTTACACACCGAGATATGTTTGATGCAAACCCATCAGGAAGCCTTAGCTCTTTCACCCATTTACACACGCTTCTCTGATCCTCTTTGCTTAAGGTAAACGATGCTTTAGGTGCGAAAGTTTTTCCATTACTTGTCACCAATTCCAATTCCTTTCGTTTACAAATCAGCGCCAAATCTAACCTTGCATTTGTGTTGTCCTTTGTTTTGCTTTTAACATCCATTAATGTATTGAATAAATTATCAAACACATTTTTTTCAATATGCATGACATCTAAGTTGTGACGAATGAGGTTGGTATGCCAATAAGACAGCTCCCAAAAAATGCTTTTCTTCACCCAATTATGAGTTACCCCAAAACTTTGAGGTTTTTGTTGAGGACATTTTGTCCCAAATGTTAAGTCTTCCAAACTATCTATCCGAGACAACACTTCTTCACCTGACAATCTCATAACCGGAGGATCATAATCAACCCTTTTACTAAATTTATCCCTTTGCTTCCTAAAAGAATGATTAGGAGGTAAAAATTGACGATGACAATCAAAAAAACAAGGCTTTCGTCCATGTTGCAATCTAAAAGCTTTTGTATGTTCCATACAATAAGGACAAGATAATCTTCCATGTGTACTCCACCCAGACAACATTCCATATGCAGGAAAGTCATTAATTGTCCACATTAATGCAGCCCTTAACAAAAAAAGTTGATTTCTATAAGCATCATAAGTTTGAACACCCTCATCCCATAAGATTTTCAACTCATCTATCAAAGGCCTTAAAAAAACATCTATGTTTTGTGATGGATTGCTCCTTCCCGGAATTACCATATTCAATAACAAATATGGTTGTTTCATACACATCCAGGGAGGTAAATTGTAAACAGCAAGCATAACTGGCCAACAAGAATATGACCTCGTAGCTGGCCCAAACGGACAAAACCCATCTGCACATAAACCAATTCTAACATTACGATGTTCCATAGCAAATGATGGATGAGTACAATTGAAATGTTGCCAAGCTTCACCATCAACTGGATGTCTAAGCACTCCTGAAGAACTTCGATTGTGCGCATGCCATGTCATAAACTTAGCAGTTGCAGCTGACATATAAAGCCTTTGAAGCCTAGGGATTAATGGCAAGTAGCGCAACATCTTGTACGGTGTCTTCTTTCCTCTTACCCCACATTGTCTATATCTAGGATGCCCACATATCACACAATGCATTAACTCGGCATATTCTTTCCAAAATAAAATACAATTATTCTTGCAAGCATCTATTTTAACATAACCAAGACCGAATTTCTCCATTTTTTTCTTCATTTCATAAAAGTTTTCCGGTAAATGATTATTCTCCGGAAGCATACCTCTCACAATCTCCAACATTCGATTAAAACATGCTTCACTAACATTGTGCTCCGACTTCCAATTACACAATTGTGACATAGCAGATAATGTCGTGTGCTTAGAACATTCTGTCCACAATGGTTCATTTGCATCATTTAACAGAGAAGCAAAGTTTTGTCTTGATGAATTTTGTTCATGCTCATAAAATCTTGACTGATTAGCATTCCCGTCAAAATTAATATGACAAGCATCCCTCACCATTCTATTATACGGGTTTTGTTCTGAATACATTTCATACATCAGATCACCAATCTCGTCTCTATTTCTTGAGGATTCTCCTTCAACAACTTCACCATGTTTTTCCCAAATAGTATAACCACCCATAAAACCTTTGTAAAACAAATGTTCCCGTACCTTATCACATTCTAAAAAGATTCTATTTTGACATTTGATGCAAGGACATTTTATTCTATCTCCACTGACAAACTGCCTATTTGAACATGCAAAATCGATAAACTCTTCAACTCCATTTAAAAATTCATTTGTAATATAACTATTACTATCTAACCGGTTGTACATCCAACTCCTATCCTTATTCATGATATGATCTGAATAAAAGATCTGTAATTTAATAAACAAAACCACACAAAATAAATAAAATATAGCAATCAAAGCAAATATCTCAACCAATTTAAAAACAAAATAAAAATTTTAAATCAAAATTAACAATTATTTATTATAAAATGCATAATAAAATAGTTAAAATATTACCTCACGATCACAATCCACCAAAGCACTCCTTATTAATATTAAATAACCTACAAAAGCATAAAAACTACATATTAAAAATTAAATATTATTTTCTTTCTATTTTAAAATAAAAAAATAACGATTACAATACATACAACTTTCGTTACAATACATATTAAAACTATTAATACAACAATATATACATTTATGCAATGAAAAAAAATAATATATATAACAATGTATATATCTCACATTAATCCCAAAATTAATAATACTAATTCAATTAATTTATTAATATCATATAATTAGATACACTAAATCAATAATAAATATTCAGAATTAATAATATTATGACCAAATTAAATTTACATAAATAAATTTATATATTTAAAATGTAACAAAAATAACTTTAAACATTTAAATTCAAAATTTCTAGTAATATTATTATAAATACGGACAAACAAAAATAAACAACTAAAAACAAATTAACATTTTAAATATATATTTTAAATAAACAAATTAAACAAATAAATAAAAATTAATAATAGTAGTTCAATCAATCTATTACTATCATATAATTAGATACAAAAAACAACAATAAATTTTTATAATTAATACTAATATGACCAAATTAAATTTACATAAATAAATTTATATATTTTAAATCTAACAAAAATAATTTTTCCCAATAAATACAAAATTTCTACTAAAATTATTATAAATACAAATAAATATATATTTTACATAAACAAACTACCAAACAAATAATTATATCTTTTAAATTTAAAAATAATACAACTACTATATACCAATAGTATGACCGGCGGTAAGGACGACCGGCGGCAGGTCAGCGGCGGCGGGCAGTGGCGGCAGCAACGGCGATGGCAGGGGCGGGCGGCAGCAGCGGCGATGGCAGGGGCGGGCGGCAGCAGCGGCGATGGCAGGGCGCAGTGGCAAGCTTCAGAGGAGTGGGCTGTGTTGGTTTTTTTCTTTAAAAACTAGAAGGTGCCGGCGGTGATGAGAGGAGAGAGGTGACCGGCGGCGAGCTTCAGACCTTCGGTGGGGCAAGGGACGGCGGTGCAACGGGGAGAGGAAGAGAAAAACAAGGAGAAATTTGACTATCACGGGCGGAAGAAGAAGAAAAAGAGAGTGGATTACGAATTTCGAGGTATTAGCGACGGAATTTCAGTCGGATTAGCGACGGAAAAATTCCGTCGCTAACTAGATCTAACACGCTACACGAGGAATTAGCGACGGAAATTTTCCGTCGCTAATTCCGTAGCTAATGGGCTTTAGCTACGGAATTACCGACGGAAAAATTCCGTCGCTAATTTTTTTGACCCTTTCTAAATATTTTGGAGGGAATTTTGGAGGGAATTTAGCGACGGAATTTTTCCGTCGGTAATTCCGTAGCTAATGGGCTTTAGCTACGGAATTGGCAACGGAAAAATTCCGTCGCTAAATTCCCATTAATTCCTCAACCGAAAATAGCATGGGGAATTTAGCGACGGAATTTTTCCGTCGCTAATTCCGTAGCTAATGTCCGTAGCTAAAGCCCATTAGCTACGGAATTAGCGACGGAAAAATTCCGTCGCTAAGTAGATAAAAATTTCTCAACCGAAAATAGCATGGGGAATTTAGCGACGGAATTTTTCCGTCGCTAATTCCGTAGCTAATAGGCTTTAGCTACGGAATTTGCGACGGAAAAATTCCGTCGCTAAATTCCCATGCTATTTTCGGTTGAGAAATTTTTATCTACTTAGCGACGGAATTTTTCCGTCGCTAATTCCGTAGCTAATGGGCTTTAGCTACGGAATTAGCGACGGAAAAATTCCGTCGCTAAATTCCCCATGCTATTTTCGGTTGAGAAATTTTTATCTACTTAGCGACGGAATTTTTCCGTCGCTAATTCCGTAGCTAATGGGTTTTAGCTACGGAATTAGCGACGGAAAAATTCCGTCGCTAAATTCCCATGGTTTTTTCGGTTGAGAAATTTTTATCTACTTAGCGACGGAATTTTTCCGTCGCTAATTCCGTAGCTAAATCCCATTAGCTACGGAATTAGCGACGGAAAAATTCCGTCGCTAACTTCCCACATGTTTTTTCGGCGGAAAAATTAATGGGAATTTAGCGACGGAATTTTTCCATCGCTAATTCCGTAGCTAAAGCCCATTAGCTACGGAATTACCGACGGAAAAATTCCGTCGCTAAGTAGATAAAAATTTCTCAACCGAAAATAGCATGGGAATTTAGCGACGGAATTTTTCCGTCGCTAATTCCGTAGCTAAATCCCATTAGCTACGGAATTAGCGACGGAAAAATTCCGTCGCTAAGTAGATAAAAATTTCTCAACCGAAAATAGCATGGGAATTTAGCGACGGAATTTTTCCGTCGCTAATTCCGTAGCTAAAGCCCATTAGCTACGGAATTAACGACGGAAAAATTCCGTCGCTAAATTATCACATGATTTTTCTATTGTAAAATTAATGGGAATTTAGCGACGGAATTTTTCCGTCGCTAATTCCGTAGCTAATGGGATTTAGCTACGGAAATAGCGACGGAAAAATTCCGTCGCTAAATTCCCATGCTTTTTTCGATTGAGAAATTTTTATCTACTTAGCGACGGAATTTTTCCGTCGCTAATTCCGTAGCTAATGGGCTTTAGCTACGGAATTAGCGACGGAAATATTCCGTCGCTAAATTCCATGAACATTGTTCACCGAAAATTATATGAGAATTTAGCGACGGAATTTTTCCGTCGCTAATTCTGTAGCTAAAGCCCATTAGCTACGGAATTAGCGTCGGAAATATTCCGTCGCTAAATTCCACTTATGTTTTGGGTTTAGCGACGGATAATTCCGTCGCTAATTTCGTCGCTAATAATTTGGCGCAATTAAACAGTATATCCCGCCATAATTAGCGACAGAATTAGCGACGGAAAATATTCCGTCGCTAATTACCGACGAATTTCTGTCGCTAATCCGTCTCTAATTCCGTCGCTAAATTCATTATAAATTCCGTCGCTAATCCGTCGCTAATACTAATTATCAGCGACGGAAAAATTCCGTAGCTAAATTTCCGTCGCTGAAAATCATTTTTCTTGTAGTGCATAGCCTCTTGAAGCAAGACGTATAGTAATACTTAATACTTTTGAGGTAATGAAAAATTTTTTAAGTTGTCTCACCACTTTAATGTAGGATGCTTAGATTCCAATATTAATTATATCAAAACTAAAGATAACCTAAGACTAAGTAGAACTATTTTTAGGATAGGCATTCTGGGGTGTAATAGTTGTAAACTCTAATTGGTGGATTAAATAAACAAAGGAAATAAAATAACTAGTCAGCAAATATGGGAATAAAATATTATTTATGAGATATGGCTTCCCAAGGAAGCTTCATCAAACCCGAACCCACTAACTTATATTTTAAAATTTTTATTTTGCTACACCAGCTACTTTTGCTTCAGTTCTGTCGTCCATCATCATCATCCTAAGGCTAGCGATTTCAACATCTTCTCTAGTCTTTTACTGCACCGAAAACCACCATTTCCTCACCACTGTATAACCATTCGGTTTCCACTTGTTATGTTGACAGTAAAGAAGCGAGGAAGAGGAAGCTTAAGGCAAGGGAAAGACTGATTTTTGGGAGCTAAAACAGAAGAGATAATGAGAGTTTAGGCTGTCCTTTAGTGTTGAAACAGAGTTGGTTTCGGTAGGGACAAATGAGAGTATAAAGGCCAGACTTGAGGAGCAAATGGAGGCCTGATCAAATGCTGAAGAAAAGCACCGAGAAGGGGACGCAATCAGTGGCAGAATAGAAGGAAAGAACAGGGGAGGAAAGAAAACAAAACAGAAGCTGAATTGTCGATACAGTAGAAGGAGGAGAGGGAACCGAGAGTGAAGGAAAAGAAAGGAACCAAGAGAGTTCAACAAAGCAAGGACAAGAGCTGCAAGGTAATTTCATTTTCTCGCACCATCTAGAAGCTTCAAGATTTCTGACTTCTTGACCTTACAACTGTATAAAGAGCTGCATTACCTTCGATCTTTATGAGTATAAACAGGCACTGTTATTGGTTTGAACAAATAACTGAAAGTGGGATTTGTTTGGACTGTTATATTTTGCTAGGGAATAGGACAAAGAAAAGGGAAAAAGAAGCTGAACGAGGGAGACTTTTAAGACAAAACAAGGGTTGTTGGGGGGGCGGTAAATGACTAGAAATAATTATTGGCTGTTGTAAAGGCTTGATGGTAAGGGAATTGCTCCATGTTTGAAAGTCCAAAACAGTCTCAAAATGATAAGGATTCAAGTTACAAACTAAGGCTCTCGGTTTTGGTAAATTGTAAGAGGTAAGGATTTGATTTGTTATTATGAAATTATATGATAAATGTTTAATGAAATAGAAAGGTTAAAATATGGTATTGGTGTAGGATTGTGTGGTGAAAGGAGAATTAAGGAGACAAAGAAGTATTTGGCCACCAAGAGGGAAAGTTACAAGGTAATGTATTTAAGAAAAATAATTAAAATATAAGTTTCTTAAGGAAACTAAATAATGTAAATTTTATTATTTTCATGCCTTATTGTAGGAGGAGAGGATACAAGTTAGGGTGCCATAGCTATACTCGTGCTACATACCGAGGTGAGGGATATATATCGGAAACGTAGGGGATACTAAATAAAATATTAAAATCAACTGCTTGTGGTTTATAAACTGTATCTTCTTTGCAGGAGGTTTTTACTAAAATTAAGCCGTTATGCTGCCGGATTTTCATACAATATTGGTTTATAAAATGAGCTAGAGTTCATGAAAATGTTTTGGAATAACACTCCTCTAGCTAGTCTTGTTTTTAAAATAAGTACGAAATGGCCGTATCTTGACTACATTGGAAGTCATATTTGAAAGCTCCTATTTTCATACAGACCATCGAACTTTGTATTTATTTTGGAAATGATACGTATGGAAATGTTTTGAGACATGAATTAATAATCGTAGCAGTAATGTTTTGGACTACTGTGGGACCTTGATCCAGTCCACAGTAGGTAATGTTTTGGACTATTGTATGATTTTGATCCAATCTACAGTAGAGTTTCGATTGCTGTGTGACCTTGATCCAGTCCACAGCGGGCCCAGTAGACACCTGATCAGTGTTCTCTGTGGACCCCTCTGGACTATGGCCATATGTCAACTGTATCTTCCCGCATGGGAATAATTGAACTGCTTGATTATTTTGCTTAATGATAATGTCTCCAGCTTATGATATATATATGATTCCTTTCGTACTTATGCCAATACAGATATTGAATGTTATGACGAGAATAATATTTCGAATGGAAGTGTTTATCAATGTTTTGAAAGAAATGCTTTTAACGCATTGCATAAGCATGTTGATTTCTAAACTTTATGAAAAATAGTATTTGAGTTAAATGAATGTTTTGAACGTGCATATAGAAATTTAGTATCCGTCTCTTATATTTATTTCTTACTGGGCTTTCCAAAAAGCTCACCCCCCTCCTCCACCTCCCAGATTATTTGCAGTAGGAGCGTATACGTGGGGAGCTATCGCGTTCTTCGAGGATTTTGGTTCTACCTTGGAGGTATATTATGTACAGCTATTTAATTTATATTCAGACTTATGTTTTTAGTACTTTTAGAATATGGGGATGTAGCAATAGGAATTTCCTGATATAAATCTATGTTAAATATCGATGCATGCAACTTGGTGATTATATATTGGTTAAGTATAATATCTTGTGATGATGAATGCATGCTTATTTAGAATGTTTGGACTGGGACCAAATGTTGAATAATTTTTATATAGCTATTATAAATATAGCTTATGAGTTATTGTTGAGACATTACATACAGCCCAACAATGTAAGTAGAGAATAAAGAAAAATTTAGTGCACTATTGTATAGATGAAGGTCATTACAAAGTTGGTATTAGAGCAATGTTGGTCTGACGTATGTGATGTCGATAGGTCAAGAATTAGTTACATCCCCATAAGTACTGTACATGTCTGAGTATATACTGTACATAATTACGTAAATGGTACTAAATTTATTTGTTTTGTCCAGGCTACCTATAGAAAATGAGAGGACGAGGACGTTATAAGAGTGTGAGGAGTGTCGGTAGAAGACAAGAAGTGCCGACACCTGAGATCCCGACTCCAGAACCTCCTCCTCCTCCTCAGCCAGAGCCTGATGGAAATCGAATGGATAGGCTGGAGAGGACTATAGATGCCATGTCCCAGAATATGAATGCCATGTCCGCCATGTTTACTCAGTTCATGGCAAATTTTAATAACAATCAAGGACAGGCAGCCCCACCATTGGCACCAGCACCACCACCTCCACCACCGGTAGTGCCTCCTCCTGTGCCTCCACCACCACCTGCTCCTCAGCCTCCGGCTCAGCCTGTACCTCCTCCAGCTCAGCCAACCCAGCCCCAGGCTCATCCTGAGGTACCTACTACAGTGCAGTCGCAGGCAGGACCAGTAGAAAGTTGTAATCTGACTCGGCTTCGAGAGTTCAAAAAGTTCGACCCTCCTAAGTTCAAGGGGGAAAAGGAACCGATGGTGGCAGAGAGTTGGGTGAATGAGATGGAGAAACTTTTTGAGTACATGGCATGCTCTGAGGCAGAAAAAGTGGGCATGGCCACCTTCTTACTTGTGGATGAGGCAGAGCATTGGTGGAAGTCCACCAAGACGATATTGAAGGCTAGGCATCCTACAGTTACGTGGGATATATTTCTAGACTACTTTCGTGAACAGTACATTCCCCGTACGGCCCAGAAGAGGATGCAGACCGAATACTTGAATTTGACTCAGGGGAATCAGACGGTGGACCAATATGAGTCACGGTTTACATCCCTTAGCCGCTATGATCCACAGACGGTGAGTAGTGAGGAGCACCGTGTGGAGATGTTTATGGACGGATTACGACCATCTATCAGGTCCCGATTGGCCCCACTTGATATCTCTACCTACGGAGAGGCTGTTAGAAGGGCCCAGTTATGTGAGCGAGATTTCGAATCCCAACAAGCGGAGTATGGGTCCCGTTTTAAGGGTAAAAGGAAGGAGATAAGTAAAAGAGCCGCAGATGATAAGTCTTTTGGAGTTGGGAGATTTGCTAAGAAGCCTAGGAGAGATGAGCCCTTTGCTAGGAGGCAGAGTGGAGATAGGACTGTTGGGGGTCGACCGACCAGGCCCATTATTACTGATAGGGGTGCGGATAGTCAGAAGAATACTACCGGGACAGCATGCAGTAATTGTGGAAGGGTACATCCGGGTAGGCCTTGTCATTGGGTTACGGGCGCTTGTTTCGGGTGTGGACAAAAGGGTCACATGGTTAAAGATTGTCTGCTGAACAGGAATACACCAAAAGAGCCTGAGCGCCCTACTCAGCCCCAGAGTCGAGCCACCGCAGCAGATAAAGGCAAGAAAGCAGTGGTTCAGGGCCGAGTTTTTGCACTGGATCAGGGACCTGCGGACACTTCTTCGGATGTCATTAAGGGTAAGATACTTGTATCTGAAGTTATGGCACTTGCATTATTTGACCCTGGATCCACGCATTCATTTATATCGCCTGTTTTTGCTATGAAAATACATGTAAAACCAGAACCTTTAGGGCATATTTTGCAAATTAGCACTCCTTTAAAGGAATCTCATACGACTGATGTAGTGTATAAGAATTGCAAACTTAAGATAGGTAAGAAGGAATCAGTAGCAGATCTAGTACTACTAAATATGTATGACTTTGATGTGATTTTGGGCATGGATTGGCTATCTGCCAATCGAGTTAATTTAGGTTGCTACTCTAAGACTATAACCTTTACTTATCCCGAAAGATATGATGTAAAATTCAATTCTAAGTAATGAAAGTGTTTTGTTTTGTTGATTGAATGTTGTGAATGATAAATTATGTTGTCTATTTAATCATGAAGGGTTTCTTGCTTGTGTTGAGGATGTGGACAAACACCGTCCAGAATTACATGAGATCCCTGTGGTGAGGGACTTCCCTGATGTATTCCCGGATGAATTGCCAGGACTTCCCCCGGATAGGGAGTTAGAATTCGCTATTGATTTGGTCCCTGGCACGGAACCCATATCTAAGCCACCGTATAGGATGGCCTTAGTCGAGCTGGATGAATTGAAGAAGCAGCTCCAAGAATTGTTAGAAAGAGGGTTCATTCGACCAAGCGTGTCTCCGTGGGGCGCTCCAGTCCTATTTGTCCGGAAGAAAGATGGTAGCCTTCGGTTGTGCATCGATTATCGGTGGTTGAATAAGGCTACTATCAAGAACAAATATCCACTTCCCAGGATCGATGACTTATTCGATCAACTTAAGGGTGCTCAAATCTTTTCCAAGATTGATCTTAGATCGGGATATCATCAGTTGAAGATTAGAAGCGATGATATTCTTAAAACAGCCTTTAGGACCCGATATGGACACTATGAGTTCTTGGTGATGCCATTCGGGCTTACGAATGCACCCGCGGCTTTTATGAACTTGATGAATGAAGTGTTCAAGCCGTATCTAGATAGATTTGTCATCGTGTTCATAGATGACATCCTAGTCTATTCTAAGTCCTGGGAAGAACATGAGCAGCACTTAAGGATTGTACTCCAGACTCTCAGGGATCGCAAGTTATATGCTAAGCTCAGCAAGTGCGACTTTTGGCTAAATCAGATTTCCTTTTTAGGTCATGTGGTGGATAAGGACGAGGTGTCTGTGGATCCGTCCAAGATAGAGGCTATTGTGCAATGGGATAGGCCAAAGTCAGTCACGGAGATTCGGAGTTTCCTTGGTTTAGCTGGTTATTATCGAAGATTTGTTGAGGGATTTTCCAGACTAGCTGCTCCTCTAACACGCCTCACGCGTAAAGATGTAAAATTTGAGTGGGATGACGCCTGTGAGCGTAGTTTCCAAGAGTTGAAGCATCGATTCACCTCAGCACCAATCTTTACTCTTCCTAGTGGTTCAGGAGGTTTCTCGGTGTACAGTGATGCATCGGCTCAGGGTTTAGGTTGTGTGCTTATGCAGAACGGAAGAGTAGTGGCATACGGGTCTAGACAGCTTAAAGATCATGAAAGAAACTATCCCACTCATGACTTGGAGTTGGCTGCAGTAATTTTTGCTTTGAAGATCTGGCGGCATTACCTTTATGGGGAAAGATTTCAGATATTTACGGATCACAAAAGTTTGAAGTATTTGTTCTCCCAGAAAGAGTTAAATATGAGACAAAGGAGATGGATGGAACTTCTAAAGGATTACGATTGCGAGATCTTATATCACCCAGGTAAAGCTAATGTTGTTGCTGATGCTCTTAGTCGGAAACACCTGGGATTGGTCTCTTATATGATGGTCCGAGAGTTTGATTTACTAGAACAGTTTGCAAGTCTGAGTTTGAACATCTCCTCTTCTGAGAGGTATGGTATGGTGGCGAGTATGAGAATTGAACCTGACTTGATGGAGAGTATTAGACGTGCTCAGAGAGAGGATCAATATTGTGTGGATATGACTAGTCAGATTCAGACAAGAGAGCATATTGATTTTGCAATGGGGTCTGATGGTCTACTAAGGTTTAAAGGCCGAATTTGTATCCCGGATGATAGAGGTCTCAAGGATCTTATTTTATCTGAAGCTCACTCTACTAAGTACACTTTACACCTGGGTAATACAAAGATGTATCATAATCTACGTAAAGTGTATTGGTGGTCTGGAATGAAGAGAGACATTGCTGATTTTGTTGCTAAGTGCCTCACCTGTCAGCAGGTAAAAGTAGAGCATCAGAGGCCAGCTGGGTTACTTCAACCTCTATCTATACATACTTGGAAATGGGAGCATGTTACCATGGACTTTATCATGGGACTACCCAGAACTAGGAGAAATCATGATGCTATCTGGGTTATTGTGGATAGACTTACAAAATCAGCCCACTTTTTGGCTATGAAGTCTACAGATACTCTTAATGCTCTAGCTAGTATGTATGTTAAAGAAATTGTACGGCTTCATGGAGTTCCAGTGAGCATCACTTCCGACCGAGATTCCCGGTTTACATCCCATTTTTGGGAACACTTTCAGGACGCCATGGGATCTCGACTGAATTTTAGCACCGCGTTTCACCCACAGACAGATGGGCAATCTGAACGTACGATTCAGACTTTAGAAGACATGTTGAGAGCGTGTGCTATGGACTTTAAGGGCTCCTGGGATGATCATCTTCCTTTAGCCGAGTTTGCATACAATAATAGCTATCATTCGAGCATTGGAATGGCACCGTATGAAGCTTTATATGGTAGAAAGTGTCGTTCTCCAATTGCTTGGGAAGAAGTGGGCGAACGTAAGATACTTGCTCCCGACTTGATAGAACAAGCTTCTGAGGATGTTCGATTGATTTGTGAGAGGCTTAGAACAGCTCAAAGCCGACAAAAGAACTATGCTGATAGTAGGCGTAGACACTTGGAGTTCTCTGTAGGTGATTTTGTGTTTTTGAAGGTTTCCCCATCGAAGGGTATTATGAGATTTGGCAGGAAAGGAAAACTTAGTCCTCGTTTCATCGGGCCTTTTGAGATTCTAGACCGAGTAGGAGATGTAGCATACCGGTTGGCTTTACCTCCTGAGTTAGTCAGAGTACATAATGTATTTCATGTATCTATGCTACGCAAGTATCACCCCGATTCGTCACATGTCATTCAATATGAGCCTCTGGAAATTAGAGAAGATATGAGCTATGTGGAGAAACCGATACGGATTGTGGATAGAAAGGAGAGAGTACTACGGTCTAAGAGTATTCCATTGGTAAAGGTGCTTTGGCAATATCATACAACTGAGGAAGCAACATGGGAACTTGAAAGTCTTATGAAGGAAAAGTATCCAGAGCTATTCGATCAGAGATTAGCCGATGCGAATTTGGAGGACCAAATTTTCTAAGGTAAGGAGGATGTAATAGTTGTAAACTCTAATTGGTGGATTAAATAAAGAAAGGAAATAAAATAACTAGTCAGCAAATATGGGAATAAAATATTATTTATGAGATATGGCTTCCCAAGGAAGCTTCATCAAACCCGATCCCACTAACTTATATTTTAAAATTTTTATTTTGCTACACCAGCTACTTTTGCTTCAGTTCTGTCGTCCATCATCATCATCCTAAGGCTAGCGATTTCAACATCTTCTCTAGTCTTTTACTGCACCGAAAACCACCATTTCCTCATCACTGTATAACCATTCGGTTTCCACTTGTTATGTTGACAGTAAAGAAGCGAGGAAGAGGAAGCTTAAGGCAAGGGAAAGACTGATTTTTGGGAGCTAAAACAGAAGAGATAATGAGAGTTTAGGCTGTCCTTTAGTGTTGAAACAGAGTTGGTTTCGGTAGGGACAAATGAGAGTGTAAAGGCCAGACTTGAGGAGCAAATGGAGGCCTGATCAAATGCTGAAGAAAAGCACCGAGAAGGGGACGCAATCAGTGGCAGAATAGAAAGAAAGAACAGGGGAGGAAAGAAAACAAAACAGAAGCTGAATTGTCGATACAGTAGAAGGAGGAGAGGGAACCGAGAGTGAAGGAAAAGAAAGGAACCAAGAGAGTTCAACAAAGCAAGGACAAGAGCTGCAAGGTAATTTCATTTTCTCGCACCATCTAGAAGCTTCAAGATTTCTGACTTCTTGACCTTACAACTGTATAAAGAGCTGCATTACCTTCGATCTTTATGAGTATAAACAGGCACTGTTATTGGTTTGAACAAATAACTGAAAGTGGGATTTGTTTGGACTGTTATATTTTGCTAGGGAATAGGACAAAGAAAAGGGAAAAAGAAGCTGAACGAGGGAGACTTTTAAGACAAAACAAGGGCTGTTGGGGGGGGGGGGGGGGGGGGCGGTAAATGACTAGAAATAATTATTGGCTGTTGTAAAGGCCTGATGGTAAGGGAATTGCTCCATGTTTGAAAGTCCAAAACAGTCTCAAAATGATAAGGATTCAAGTTACAAACTAAGGCTCTCGGTTTTGGTAAATTGTAAGAGGTAAGGATTTGATTTGTTATTATGAAATTATATGATAAATGTTTAATGAAATAGAAAGGTTAAAATATGGTATTGGTGTAGGATTGTGTGGTGAAAAGAGAATTAAGGAGACAAAGAAGTATTTGGCCACCAAGAGGGAAAGTTACAAGGTAATGTATTTAAGAAAAATAATTAAAATATAAGTTTCTTAAGGAAACTAAATAATGTAAATTTTATTATTTTCATGCCTTATTGTAGGAGGAGAGGATACAAGTTAGGGTGCCATAGCTATACTCGTGCTACATACCGAGGTGAGGGATATATATCGGAAACGTGGGGGATACTAAATAAAATATTAAAATCAACTGCTTGTGGTTTATAAACTGTATCTTCTTTGCAGGAGGTTTTTACTAAAATTAAGCCGTTATGCTGCCGGATTTTCATACAATATTGGTTTATAAAATGAGCTAGAGTTCATGAAAATGTTTTGGAATAACACTCCTCTAGCTAGTCTTGTTTTTAAAATAAGTACGAAATGGCCGTATCTTGACTACATTGGAAGTCATATTTGAAAGCTCCTATTTTCATACAGACCATCGAACTTTGTATTTATTTTGGAAATGATACGTATGGAAATGTTTTGAGACATGAATTAATAATCGTAGCAGTAATGTTTTGGACTACTGTGGGACCTTGATCCAGTCCACAGTAGGTAATGTTTTGGACTACTGTATGATTTTGATCCAATCTACAGTAGAGTTTCGATTGCTGTGTGACCTTGATCCAGTCCACAGCGGGCCCAGTAGACACCTGATCAGTGTTCTCTGTGGACCCCTCTGGACTATGGCCATATGTCAACTGTATCTTCCCGCATGGGAATAATTGAACTGCTTGATTATTTTGCTTAATGATCATGTCTCCAGCTTATGATATATATATGATTCCTTTCGTACTTATGCCAATACAGATATTGAATGTTATGACGAGAATAATGTTTCGAATGGAAGTGTTTATCAATGTTTTGAAAGAAAAGCTTTTAACGCATTGCATAAGCATGTTGATTTCTAAACTTTATGAAAAATAGTATTTGAGTTAAATGAATGTTTTGAACGTGCATATAGAAATTTAGTATCCGTCTCTTATATTTATTTCTTACTGGGCTTTCCAAAAAGCTCACCCCCCTCCTCCACCTCCCAGATTATTTGCAGTAGGAGCGTATACGTGGGGAGCTATCGCGTTCTTCGAGGATTTTGGTTCTACCTTGGAGGTATATTATGTACAGCTATTTAATTTATATTCAGACTTATGTTTTCAGTACTTTTAGAATATGGGGATGTAGCAATAGGAATTTCCTGATATAAATCTATGTTAAATATCGATGCATGCAACTTGGTGATTATATATTGGTTAAGTATAATATCTTGTTGTGACGTCCCCGTCACTTCACCTTAACACCTAACTTTTTCTTATTATCTTATCCGATCTTATTTTGATTTAGTTTATCCAGTGTCAACCCTTCCTTACTTTCAAGCTAATTATCATACAGCTCATGAAATTTTATTCAATTTCCATAAACATAAAATGATATATATAAATACCATTTCCTTTTTCCACAGGATCTCATACATCATCTTTTCTTACATCCCCGACATTTTATATACATAATTTCTACTTGTACTGTACCATAGCTGAAAATACAATTTACTGTACATAAACATATAAGTATACCTTCTATGCTAACCGGGAAGCGTATCAAGAAGGTACACTGCAACTTTTCAAATTCAGGCTCCTTTAACTGGAGCGAGGCTTACTTCAGGAAATCTGAAAAATAGTCGTAAAAGGGTGAGTTTACGCTCAGTAAGAAAACTACATAAAAGAGCGTGCTATGTCTCTATATGCATTTTTCCTACTTGGCTCTACAATGTCATGTAAAGCCTTATAAAACATGCTTCATAAACTTCTTTCATGCTTTGTTTGTAACCATGCATATTCATTTAAAATGACATGGCAAACATACTTTGTATGCTTCATTTAAATATAGCATACATATAAAACATGCATCATACTTCTTTCTTGAAAATTTCCTACTTCATAGCATACTTCAAAACATACTTCATACTTGAAAACATACATCATACTTCATATCATACTTTAAAACATCATACTTTAAACATACAACATATATCCTTTGAAATAGGATGGAGACTATGTACAATATTTTAAGCGATTGAAACGTCATATGAGTCGTTCATTCCCATTCATATGACTATAATTATGCATTGGTACAGTAGTGCACTCTGCATAGGTCAGGGATTCTCTCCTGCCTTACATAACCCATAGTGAACACTAGTCAGGTGTCACTTATGGGATTGAGGGCCGGACTAGGGCTCCTCGCTCAACATACATATTACTGAGGACTTGATCAGAGTCGCTCAACCATCAGAAATGCATAATCATTACGCAGTCCATAGTCTCAAAACATTTATAACATACTTTTCAGAAAACACCTTTGTGTTTTAAAGCAAATAAGCTTTTGAAAACATCTTTTCATACATGGCAGTCGACTGGTCTTATAGGGCAGTCGACTGCTGCTTCATAACTTTATTTCTCGAAATTATTTTCTTTTCGAAAAATACATGGGGGCAGTCGACTGGTCCATATAGCAGTCGACTGGTTTTCAAACAGAATGCTTCTTAGCAAATAGCAGTCGACTGGTCATATAGCAGTCGACTGGTTTTCAAACAGAATGCAATTTGACAAATAGCAATCGACTGTCCCATATAGCAGTCGACTGGTTTGAAACAGAATACTTCTGGGTAAATAGCAGTCGACTGGCTTACATAGCAGTCGACTGTTTGCATCGGTTTTCGAAAACGACGTTTTGGTTGTCTTTAGGCAGTCGACTTCCCTCTAAGGCAGTCGGCTGCCCCTAGCCTAATTGGTACTAGGAGACAAGTCCGAAAATGCACTTTTCCTGCATAGAAACAGCTGGTATTTCTCTCCAAATCACATGCACATATCATAAAACATGCGGACATAGCCGCCTTACGTCCGTTACATAATTTCCTTACCTCGATTCCTTCAAGAACGCGAAATCACTTGGCGCGTAACCCTAGCTTTCACTTCTTCAAATCTGAAATCACCACATCATATCAAACCTTAAATTAAACCACATACACATGTTATACTAACTTAAAACAACTCCAAATCATCAACAAAGTTAGCTAAATCATCCTGTTCTCTTACCTTCACTAGAGACCAAAACTTCAATTGTTAAGATCTCCTCCAATACTTGAAATCAATTCACCAAACTTTGGATTTCACTTAGTCTAGTGACAAGGATCGATTTTCATCTAATGAACTTAGTGAATTGATGAGGGAATAAGGTGGTTTAGCAAGGAACTTGGAATGGAAAACTTGGAAGAATAGAGATGAACGAGAGGGAGAGCTGGGAGAAGAGTGGCTGACGTTGATGATGAGATGATGAGGGTGATGAGTCATGCTTCATGCATTAAATGCATGCTCATCTATTCTCTATCTCAGCCATTAGCATCCCCTTGACTCATTTGACCCATTAATTTCCTTATGACTCATCCATTTAACCTCCAATAAAAATCTGATTTAATTTCTTGTCTCATACTCTTAATATTTCCTGATATCAACATGCTTCATTTGACTTATTGACTATCAACTTTCTTATTTCTTCTATGTTCTCTTCATCATGCATACATCATTCATACATTAAACTTCTCATTCATTTAGTCATATTAGATTAAAATACTTTGTATACATGAGGGAATACATGAAAATTGGGGATCTCACATCCTCCCCACCTTAGAAAATTTGGTCCTCCAAATTTACCTTAGTTTATCATGTAAACAACTCCGGATACCTTTCTCTCATTAGGCTTTCTAGCTCCCACGTAGCTTCTTCCGTCGTATGGTATTCCCAGAGAACTTTCACTAACGGAATCGTCTTAGATCTCAACACTTTATCTTTTCTGTCCAAAATCCGAATCGGCTTCTCTACATAACTCATATCTTCCCTTATCTCCAAGGGTTCATACTCAATGACATGAGACGGATCCGGATTATACTTCCGAAGCATCGATACATGAAACACATTATGTACTCCTGATAGCTCCGGAGGTAATGCCAATCTATAGGCAACATCACCTATCCGATCCAAGACCTCAAATGGACCGATGTAGCGAGGACTCAACTTACCTCGTCGGCCAAATCTCATGATCCCTTTGGATGGAGAAACTTTCAAGAACGCAAAATCTCCAACCATGAACTCGAGTGGTCTCCGTCGAGCATCTGCATAGCTCTTTTGTCTACTCTGAGTTGTCTTAAGCCTCTAACAAATCAGCTTAACATCTTCTGAGGCTTGCTCGACTAAATCTGGAGCTAATAACTTACGTTCGCCCACTTCTTCCCACCCAATCGGAGATCGACACCTTCTTCCATACAAAGCTTCATATGGTGCCATCCCGATACTTGCATGATAGCTATTATTGTACACAAACTCAGCCAATGGCAGATGGTCATCCCAGGAGCCTTTAAAGTCCATAGCACAAGCTCTCAACATATCCTCGAGCGTCTGAATCGTGCGCTCGGACTGTCCATCAGTCTGCGGATGAAAAGCTGTGCTAAAACTTAACTTAGATCCCATGGCTTCCTGAAAATGCTCCCAGAAATGGGAAGTAAACCTGGAATCTCTATCAGAAGTGATGCTCACTGGAACACCGTGTAGTCTTACTACATCTTTTACTTATATATCTGCCAAAGCATTGAGTGTATCAGTTGACTTCATAGGTAGGAAGTGAGCTGATTTTGTCATTCTATCGACAATCACCCAAATACCATCATGATTTCTCTTGGTTCTGGGCAGCCCCATAATAAAATCCATCGTAATGTGTTCCCACTTCCATGTAGGTATAGGCAGAGGGTGCAGTAATCCTGCTGGCTTTTGGTGCTCTACCTTAACTTGTTGACATGTGAGATATTTTGCTACAAAATCTGCGATGTCTCTCTTCATACCCTTCCACCAGTACACCTTGCGAAGATTATGATACATCTTCGTATTTCCTGGGTGTAACGTGTACTTAGTGGCATGTGCTTCTATCAAGATCATCTTCTTCAATTCGTCATCATTAGGAACACATATACGATTCCTGAACCTCAAAATCTCATCACTACCAAGACTGAACTCAGGGGTCATACTTGATTGCATCTGATTCATGGCTTCTATACATCTATTATCTTCCTTTTGAGCACTTCGAATTCTGTTCATTAACTCTGGCTCAATCCTCAAACTAGCCATCATTCCAATATGCTCATGAGGCATAACATTAAGATTGAGGCTTGCAAATTGTTCAATTAGTTCATGCTCTTTTATCATCATATAAGACACCATACTTACATGCTTCCGGCTCAGAGCATCCGCCACCACATTGGCTTTTCCCGGGTGGTACAAGATCTCACAATCGTAATCCTTTAGTAGCTCGAGCCATCTTCTTTGCCTCATGTTTAATTCCTTCTGAGAAAACAAATATTTCAAACTTTTGTGATCTGTAAAAATCTGAAATTTCTCACCATACAAGTAATGCCTCCATATCTTCAGGGCAAACACGACTGCAGCTAACTCCAAATCATGAGTAGGGTAGTTCTTCTCATGGTCCTTCAATTGTCTAGAACCATATGCTACTACCTTACTACGCTGCATTAACACACATCCCAAGCCTTGCCCTGAGGCGTCACTGTACACCGCAAATCCTCCTGAACCACTAGGGATGGTGAGAATCGGTGCAGTCGTCAGCCTGTGCTTCAACTCTTAGAAGCTACACTCACAAGCTTCATTCCACTCATACTTCACTTCCTTGCGCGTCAAGCGCGTCAGTGGAGCAGCTAACTTCGAGAAACCCTCTACAAACCTCCTATAGTAGCCAGCTAAACCCAAGAAACTCCTAATCTCCGTCACTGTCTTCGGTCTTTCCCATTGAACCACCGCTTCGATCTTTGATGGATCAACCGAGACTCCATCTTTACTGATCACATGACCTAAAAAGGAGATTTGATTCAGCCAAAAATCACATTTACTTAGCTTGGCATACAGTCCTCTATCTCTGAGGGTCTCCAAAACAATCCTAAAATGCTGCTCGTGCTCTTCCCGTGACCTCGAATACACCAAAATGTCATCAATGAAAATAATGACAAACTGGTCCAGGTACTGCTTAAATACATCATTCATCAGATTCATGAAGGCTGCAGGTGCATTGGTCAGACCAAACGGCCTCACCAAGAATTCATAATGGCCATACCGTGTCCTGAATGCAGTCTTAGGGATATCTTCATTTCTAATCTTCAACTGATGATATCCCGACCTCAAGTCTATCTTGGAAAAGACTTGTGCACCCTTTAGCTGATCAAAGAGGTCATCTATCCTGGGAAGAGGATACTTGTTCTTGATCGTCACCTTGTTCAACCACCGGTAGTCTATGCATAATCTCATACTACCGTCCTTCTTCTTGACAAAAAGTACAGGAGCACCCCAAGGGGATACGCTGGGTCGTATGAATCCCTTGTCTAGCAATTCCTGAAGCTGTTTCTTAAGTTCTTCCAATTCTACCAAGGCCATCCGATAGGGAGCTCTTGATATAGGCTCAGTCCCCGGCACCAAATCGATAGTGAATTCCACTTCCCTATCCGGAGGAAGTCCTGGAAGATCATCCGGGAACACCTCAGGAAAATCTCGGACTACAGGAATATCATCGAGTCCGGGATGTTTCTGATCTACGTCTTCCACATAAGCAATAAATCCTTCATACAGTCATACATACTTCTCATTACTTTCATATGAATTCAAATCAAAAACCAAACAGACTTCATATTAATTACTTGCAAAATTTACAATATAGCTAACGGGTGAAGAGAAGGTTACACTCTTAGCATAACAGTCTAATATAACATGATTATTAGCTAACCAATCCATACCCAAAATAACATCAAACCCATACATATTCAGTAGGATTAGGTCGACCTTAGATTCTTTTTCTCCTACCCGTAGCTTACACTTTCTATACACTAATTCCGTCATTTGTGATTCCTTAAAGGGTGTGCTTATTCTTTAATGAGTGTTCTAAGGTCTCAGGCTCAACAGGTATCTTCATAGCAAACTTAGGTGACACAAATGAATGCGTAGAGCCTAGATCAAACAATGCTATGACATTCATACCAAATAGGTAAATTATACCTTTAATCACTTTGGACGAGGCATCGGCAGACTCTTCGTCGATGGCAAATACTCGTCCTTGGGCCACAGCTTTCTTTCCCTTCTCAGCAGCAGTAGCCTTAGGTTGTGGTTTAGGAGTCTTATCTGATTCATCAGGCATCCTCGGATCTCTCTGAGGGCAATCTCTAATCGTATGCCCTTTCTCCCCACATCTAAAGCAAGCGCCACTCGCCAAGCGACATGGCTGTGATCCATGAAACTTTCCGCACTGCTCACATCTTTGCATCGTATTCTTTTGCGAGCTAGCGGTACTTCCAACTTGATTTCGGGATCGTTCATCACTTATCTTGATCCCTGTAGCTTTAGGAGTACCTATAGAAACTCCTTCAGATCGTCTACTTCTCCGAAATGGATACTTATCACTCGAAGCTTTCTCATCCGACTTCCGCTTCATCGGTTCTTTGCCTTTACCCTTGGCTCGGAAGTCAACATGATGTAGGTCATAGTCCTGCTCACACAACTGAGCCTTACGGACAGCTTCTCCATAGGTGGTAATATCCATCGGATACAACTTAGATCTAATCGGGGACTTCAATCCCTCGATGAATCTATAGATCTTGTGTCCTTCATCTCTGAGGACCTCTGGATCGAATCTACTCAAGGTAGTAAACTTGGATTCATACTGATTCACCGTCATTGTACCTTGAGTCAAGCTTAAGAACTCAATCTTCAGTCTATTCCGATCAGTGCGTGGGATGTACTGCTCATTGAAAGCTTCTACAAATCTATCCCACGTAACCTCATCATATCGGGCCTCTAGCACGGTCCGAGTGGCTTGCCACCAATATTCAGCATCATCCACTAGTAGGTAGGCAGCCAATCCTACTTTTTCCCTTTCAGAACAGGGCATGTACTCAAAAGATTTGAGGACTGCTTTCATCCAGTTCTCAGCTGTCAACAGATCTCTTTCCCCCTTGAACTTAGGCGGATCCAACTTCTTAAATTCCTTAATCAATGCCACACTGCAATAAGCTCTAGAATCCCTCCTTCCAATAACTGGGACTGGTGGGGTTACTTCCGTAGGAGGAACTACAGGTGTAGCTGCTGGGGTACTTGTGGCCACATTCGGGAATTTAGACATGAATTGGGTAAACATCGTGGCCATATTCTCCATGTGCTTCTCCATCTTAGCCAGTCTCGTATTCGGGCTATGTGGTGGAGATGGTTGAGGAGACGGAACTGGGGGCTCTTCAGTGCGACCCCGTCCTCTTCCTCTACTTGTACCTCTTCTTCGTGAGCTCATACTGTAAAAATAGTCATCATTGAGCTCTTTAGTATAACCATAAGCAGTTATATTATACATTTGCATTCAGACAAGTACAGTACAATTGGGGATATACTCTATTTCTAGCTTATTGACACTGACAAACCTCCAATCAAATTGCTCTGATACCACTCTGTGACGTCCCCGTCACTTCACCTTAACACCTAACTTTTTCTTATTATCTTATCCGATCTTATTTTGATTTAGTTTATCCAGTGTCAACCCTTCCTTACTTTCAAGCTAATTATCATACAGCTCATGAAATTTTATTCAATTTCCATAAACATAAAATGATATATATAAATACCATTTCCTTTTTCCACAGGATCTCATACATCATCTTTTCTTACATCCCCGACATTTTATATACATAATTTCTACTTGTACTGTACCATAGCTGAAAATACAATTTACTGTACATAAACATATAAGTATACCTTCTATGCTAACCGGGAAGCGTATCAAGAAGGTACATTGCAACTTTTCAAAATCAGGCTCCTCTAACTGGAGCGAGGCTTACTTCAGGAAATCTGAAAAATAGTCGTAAAAGGGTGAGTTTACGCTCAGTAAGAAAACTACATAAAAGAGCGTGCTATGTCTCTATATGCATTTTTCCTACTTGGCTCTACAATGTCATGTAAAGCCTTATAAAACATGCTTCATAAACTTCTTTCATGCTTTGTTTGTAACCATGCATATTCATTTAAAATGACATGGCAAACATACTTTGTATGCTTCATTTAAATATAGCATACATATAAAACATGCATCATACTTCTTTCTTGAAAATTTCCTACTTCATAGCATACTTCAAAACATACTTCATACTTGAAAACATACATCATACTTCATATCATACTTTAAAACATCATACTTTAAACATACAACATATATCCTTTGAAATAGGATGGAGACTATGTACAATATTTTAAGCGATTGAAACGTCATATGAGTCGTTCATTCCCATTCATATGACTATAATTATGCATTGGTACAGTAGTGCACTCTGCATAGGTCAGGGATTCTCTCCTGCCTTACATAACCCATAGTGAACACTAGTCAGGTGTCACTTATGGGATTGAGGGCCGGACTAGGGCTCCTCGCTCAACATACATATTACTGAGGACTTGATCAGAGTCGCTCAGCCATCAGAAATGCATAATCATTACGCAGTCCATAGTCTCAAAACATTTATAACATACTTTTCAGAAAACACCTTTGTGTTTTAAAGCAAATAAGCTTTTGAAAACATCTTTTCATACATGGCAGTCGACTGGTCTTATAGGGCAGTCGACTGCTGCTTCATAACTTTATTTCTCGAAATTATTTTCTTTTCGAAAAATACATGGGGGCAGTCGACTGGTCCATATAGCAGTCGACTGGTTTTCAAACAGAATGCTTCTTAGCAAATAGCAGTCGACTGGTCATATAGCAGTCGACTGGTTTTCAAACAGAATGCAATTTGACAAATAGCAGTCGACTGTCCCATATAGCAGTCGACTGGTTTGAAACAAAATACTTCTGGGTAAATAGCAGTCGACTGGCTTACATAGCAGTCGACTGTTTGCATCGGTTTTCGAAAACGACGTTTTGGTTGTCTTTAGGCAGTCGACTTCCCTCTAAGGCAGTCGGCTGCCCCTAGCCTAATTGGTACTAGGAGACAAGTCCGAAAATGCACTTTTCCTGCATAGAAACAGCTGGTATTTCTCTCCAAATCACATGCACATATCATAAAACATGCGGACATAGCCGCCTTACGTCCGTTACATAATTTCCTTACCTCGATTCCTTCAAGAACGCGAAATCACTTGGCGCGTAACCCTAGCTTTCACTTCTTCAAATCTGAAATCACCACATCATATCAAACCTTAAATTAAACCACATACACATGTTATACTAACTTAAAACAACTCCAAATCATCAACAAAGTTAGCTAAATCATCATGTTCTCTTACCTTCACTAGAGACCAAAACTTCAATTGTTAAGATCTCCTCCAATACTTGAAATCAATTCACCAAACTTTGGATTTCACTTAGTCTAGTGACAAGGATCGATTTTCATCTAATGAACTTAGTGAATTGATGAGGGAATAAGGTGGTTTAGCAAGGAACTTGGAATGGAAAACTTGGAAGAATAGAGATGAACGAGAGGGAGAGCTGGGAGAAGAGTGGCTGACGTTGATGATGAGATGATGAGGGTGATGAGTCATGCTTCATGCATTAAATGCATGCTCATCTATTCTCTATCTCAGCCATTAGCATCCCCTTGACTCATTTGACCCATTAATTTCCTTATGACTCATCCATTTAACCTCCAATAAAAATCTGATTTAATTTCTTGTCTCATACTCTTAATATTTCCTGATATTAACATGCTTCATTTGACTTATTGACTATCAACTTTCTTATTTCTTCTATATTCTCTTCATCATGCATACATCATTCATACATTAAACTTCTCATTCATTTAGTCATATTAGATTAAAATACTTTGTATACATGAGGGAATACATGAAAATTGGGGATCTCACACTTGTGATGATGAATGCATGCTTATTTAGAATGTTTGGACTGGGACCAAATGTTGAATAATTTTTATATAGCTATTATAAATATAGCTTATGAGTTATTGTTGAGACATTACATACAGCCCAACAATGTAAGTAGAGAATAAAGAAAAATTTAGTGCACTATTGTATAGATGAAGGTCATTACATGGGGTGCTAATTCTTCCTCGCACATAATCGCATTCTCGAACCCTCAGATCTCTTAACATAGACTAAGCATTAGCTATAGTTTGAATATATGACCAATTATACTTAAGTAAAATGGTTGGTGGCAATAGCGGATCTTAACATTTGATTTTGAAGAGGCCAATTTATATTTTATTTTATCTTAATTTTTTCATAAAACATATTATATCAATACACACATAGACAAACACAAACACAAGCATGTGTGTGTATATGAAAATAATATACTAATAATAAAAATCAACAAACTCATAAAATTATAAAATAAAAATATTACCACGACAACATTAAACTTTTAAGAATTTCAAAACTTTTAAATTAATAGTAAAATTATGAATTAGACCATCTTTCAATGAATTATGAAAACTTTCTTAATTCTTCGAACAATTTTAAAAATAGAAATAAATAAATAAATTTTTAGACTATATTTTTTTATTTAAACAATATATATTTGAAAAACTGAAGTTGAAACTTTAAAATTAATTTTTTTTAACTTCTTCTAAAGTGCTCCCAATTTATTTTTTTGGCTGAAAAAATATTACAAGATAACATAAAATGAAGATATGGAATAAGATGAAAAATTATATAGAGAGGAGAAATTATAATAAATTATAAAGAAAATAAAAAAAATGACTCTCCTATTTCTCATAGCATTTGGGCTATTTTTACCAAATAGAAAAGAAAAAAAAACAAAATACATTTAGAACTTGATTAAAAATTTAGAGCCTTTTGAAAAAGCTAAAAATTTGGTTTCTTGTAAATTACCGTGATTAAATATTGTGACAAGCTTTTTAATTTTAAGAATTTGTAAATAGTTATTGGTAGGCATAATAAATAGACAAATAATGATATGCATATCAAAATCTCTTAAATTGCAATGCATAAAATTTAATTATGGATCAAAACATAAATAAATAAAATTAACAATTTAAATTTATTTATTATAATATATATAGGATAATTTATGCACACTAAAAGTTATCCTAACTTTGGAGGGAGCCCAAAGCCCTCTCAAAATTACGAAGACACTGAGCTTCCTTATGCGTTTACATAAGGATTGCTCAAGTTTTGGTTTGGGGGGAGGCCAAGGCCCCCGCATGTTCTAGTAAGGATCCGCCATTGGTTGGCGGTGACTCCTTAGACTTATGTCAAATGAGTTAGGTTCTCATACCTATAAGTGATGGAAAAGAAAAATTCCATAAATTTTTTTCAAAAATAAATATTTTTAATTGTAATCTATAATAGCTAGGTTATGCTCTTACTTTAGTATATAAAAATAATATATATATATATATATATATAGACACACACACACACACAGAAAAAGTTTGACATTAAAAAAATTCTAACATAAACTATATATAACTGAAATAACTCTAATTAAAAAAAAATGTAACCTTAAAAAAATAGAATGCTTTTAGACTTGGGAAAAAAGACTGAAGGCGAAGGTATACCTTCTAAACTATTTTCAGCTATATATATCTACTTCTTTGGGCATGTTTAAATTCACAATACATTTAAGATGAGCCCTGTAAAATGATTTGAGGTTAATAATAAATTTTGTAGATTTTAGCATTCACGATACAATTCAAATGCAATAAAAGCCCCTCAAGCTTTGGGAGGATGGTGAAACTAATCATTAGGCAAATTACCTGACAGATTATTGCTCATGAGACGAACAATTTTTAGAGAAGAAATGTTGAAGATGGAAGCCGGAATCTGACCAGTAAGGCCCATCAATCCTGCACCTAAAGCCTCTAAATGAAAAAGGTTTCCAAATTCCTCAGGAATTTCACCTGCAAACAAAGTAAACAACCAGTGTTAATTAGGCTACCCATCTTGTTAGTGTAAACTGTAAATCATAGTGACTTGTTTGTTTTGTTCTAAATCTAAATTGGAGAGACTTAGATTTAATCCTATATGTTAGTATATATTGGTTCAGAAAATTAAATATTTTGCATTGAAGTTTTTTTTTTCTTTTGCTATCTATAATATGAACCAAAATAAAAAAAAAATTAAAAATGTGTTTACACTAAAGAAATCAAATTAAAGGCAAATACATAACTTACCTTTTAAGTTATTTAAACGCAATTACACTTCATTGAGTCATGTACAAATTTCTTAAAATAAACCCATTTAATTAATTAGTATAAAATGCAATTTCTCCAATTTTTTAGATAGATTTCTATAGAAATTGTTGCCGCTCAAGTCGAGAGAGTAGAAATGAGAGATTTCCTAGATGTGGAGGGATAATTATTGTAAGATTCATGTTCGGAAGAATCAAGGTTGTTACTCTTTTATGGTTGATACCACAGGGAACACTAGTCCATTTGTAAACAGAGCTGGAGACCATCCAATATTTTCTAAGACATTATGAGGATCAAGGATATAATCGTTAAACTCAAGAAGTAAAAATTGATCGGCGGTTAGATTCCTCACATTTGTAACTAAGCTAGCCATAAAACATTGCATAAACAAAACTGAAAAAATGGAAGTAGGTGTTGTTTGTTGGGTTGTAAACCCAATTACATTGGGTAAGTTCTTTTTTTTTTGTAGCCCATAGTGTTAGGCTTTTGTGTGGTGTATTAAAGCCCATAGTATAGAAAACTAATACAGAAAAAAAAATAGAACAAAAAGACAAATTTATGAGCTGGAAAATGTACAAAAACAGAACACATAGTGCAGAAATTGTAGAGAGAAAAGAACCAAACGTGAGTTAAGGAGAAAGGCTCTCTTTTGCTTGGTATGAAAAAAAGGTGCAAACTTTCTTTTAAGCATTCTTTTACTCTACCTATATGAATATATTTTGATGCATTTGGAAGTGAAAATATTGTGATATTGGTATTGTTTTACATGTTTAAAGATGAGTTATGTTTGATGGTTGTTGTGTGGATATTCTGGAAACTTGAGATTGGTTGTTGTGAGTTAGTTTTGATGAGATGTTGATGTTGGAAATGTGTGTGTGATTGAGTTGAAAGTTGTGAATTTGGTAGCTGTTTGGAGCTTGCTTTAGATGTTTGTTAGAAGCCTAAAATAGTTTGCATGCCAAGTGTTTGTGTAAATGCCTCTTAAGCCTCTCCTCCCAACAAAAGTGGCATCAGAGCTTCAGGTCTATTTGTGTTGATTTCTTGGTGGATTTTACTTAACTTAGGTCTTTCATTTGGTGTTTTTTATTAGTGTGATGATTTGTTGTGGGTGTTGGTGAAGTTGGCATAGTGATGGCTAACACTTTTGTGCAACCGCAAATTCCTAAGTTAGGTAAAAATAATTTTGATAATTGGAGTATACAAATGAAGGTGTTGTTGGAGTCTTAAGACTTGTAGGAGATTGTTCACAAGGGGTTTGAAGAACCTAGTGTAGAAGAAGAGGAAAAACTAACAGAAACTCAAAAGGCCACTCTTAAGGAGTTAAGGAAGAAAGATAAGAAGGCTTTGTTTGCACTCTACCAAGCAATTGATGAGTCAAATTTTGAGAAGATTTCTATGGTTTCAACTTCTAAGAAGTCTTGGGATATCCTTAAGAATTCACATAGAGGAATTGATAAGGTTGTGAAGACTCGCCTACAAGTGCTAAGGGGTGAGTTTGATGCCATCTCTATGAATGAAAATGAGACCATTTCGGAGTACTTTGGAAGAGTGTTGACTATTGTGAATGAAATGAGGAGGAATGGTGAGAAGCTTAGTGATGTCACGGTTATGGAAAAGATTCTTCGATCATTAACTCCAAAATTTGAGCAAATAGCGGTGATTGTTGAAGAAGCGAAGGATTTGGATGATATGATGGTTGATCAATTGATGGGAACATTGCAAGTGCATGAACAAAGATTGAGTAAGAAGGTGACTAACTCTATTGACCAAGCTCTTGACACTAAGCTTGTTTTGGATGAAGATAGAAAGGAAGTTAGTATTCAAGGTGCTCAAAAAGGAAGAGGTAGAGTCTCTAGAGGCCGTGGTAGAAGTAATGCAATTCGAGGTTGTCATTATGAAGTTGGGGGTAGAGGTTATGATGACCAAGGAAGAGGCTTTGTAAGTAGAGGTAGAGGAGGTAGAACAAGAGGTGGAAGACATCAATCATGGCATGCTCCAAGACGAAGAGGAAGAGGTAGAAATGATGGCAACTTCAACAACTTGCCAAACCGACAAGGTTATGACAAAAGAAATGTTCAATGCTATAATTGTCATAAATATGGGCATTATAGCAATGAATGTTGTGGAAAGCAAGGTTGTGAAGTCAATGAGCAAGCTAACTATGTCGAGAAGAACTATAGTGAGGTAGACTCTACTTTGTTGTTCACTTCTAATGGGACTATTATGGATGAAAGCAACACTTGGTATCTTGATAATGTAGCTAGCAACCACATGACCGGGAACAGGAAAGTCTTTGTTGAGTTGAATGAAGCAATGAAAGGCAATGTCACTTTTGTAGATGATTCCAAAGTTCGAGTGGAAGGCAAAGGTAACATTCTTATCAAGCTCAAGAATGGTTCTCATAATTTTATTTCTGATGTTTATTACATTCCTTCTTTGAAAAAGAACATTTTGAGTTTGGGGCAACTTTTGGAGAAAGGGTATGTGATGCATATGGAGAATAGTCTTCTTACTATAAAGGATAGGAATAGGAAGTTGATTACTTTTGTGAAGATGTCAAATAGAATGTTTCGTTTGAATTTGCAATATGATGAGGTTCATTGTTTGAGTTCTATTGTGCAAGATGAGTCTTGGTTGTGGCACTTGAGGTTTGGGCATCTTAACTTTAATGGTTTGAGAGCTTTGGCAAGCAAATGTATGGTGAAGGGGTTGCCTCATATTAATCATCCTAATCAAATTTGTGAAGGGTGCATTCTTGGAAAACAACATAGGCTAAGATTTGCCAAAGAGGGTAGGTGGAGAGCATTTAGACCTTTGGAGCTTGTGCATACCGACATTTATGGTGCTTTGAAACCAATGTCAAATGGAAAGAATAGATACTTTGTGACTTTCATTGATGACTTTAGTAAAAAGACTTGGGTGTATTTTTTGAAGAGGAAGTTTGACTTGCTACAAACATTCAAAGAGTTCAAAGCATTTGTAGAGAATCAAAGTGGCTATTATTTGAAGATTCTAAGGTCCGATCAAGGTGGACAGTACACTTCGGATCAATTCCAACACTTATGCAAGGCTTTTGGGATTATGCACCAAGTCACTCCATCCTACACTCCACAACTTAATGGTGTTGCCGAAAGGAAGAATTGGACAATCTTGGACATGGCAAGGAGTATGATGAAAGGTAAGAAGATACCGAAAGAGTTTTGGGCGGAAGCAGTGGCTTGCGCTGTGTATTTGTTGAATCGATGCCCTACTAAGAGTGTGTATTTGAAGACCCCAGAGGAAGCTTGGAGTGGTTTAAAACCAAGTGTTGGTCATCTTAAAGTATTTGGGTGTGTTGCTTACGCCAAAATTTCAAAAGCTAGAAGAACAAAGCTTGATGACAAAGGGGAGAAATGTGTCTTTCTTGGCTATGGAGCACCGGCCATGGGTTACAAGTTGTATAATCCATTCTCCAAGAGATTTTTTTGAGTAGAGATGTGATCTTTGAAGAGAATGGTTTGTGGGATTGGAATCTTGATGAAGTTAGTGTTGTGGAATTACAACTTGAGCAAGAAGAAGAAGAACCTAGAGTGGTCTAAGATGTAGAGCCACAAACACCTCTCCACACCTCTCCCTCAACATCATCTCCGTCATCCTTTTCATCATTTGGAGATAGCTTTAGTGAAAGGCCTCGTAAAACTAAAGTTTGAGGGAAGTGTATGAAGCCACCGAAAGCATTGAAGATATTAATCTTTATTGTTTCTATATGGATTGTGATCCTCTTTGTTTTGAGGAAGCTATTCAAGAAGAGAAATGGAAGAAAGCCATAGATGAAGAAATGAAGGCAATTGAGAAGAATGATACTTGGTCTTTAACAACCTTAATAGAGGGTAAAAAGGCCATTGGTGTGAAATGGGTGTACAAGACTAAGAAGAATGAAAAGGAAGAAGTTCAAAGATGCAAGGCGAGATTTGTTGTAAAAGGGTACAAGCAAAAATCCGGTATTGATTATGGTGAAGTGTTTGCTCCAGTTGCCCAGTTAGAAACCATTAGATTGGTGATTTCCTTGGCTGCCCAAAATGGTTGGAGACTCTATCAATTGGATGTCAAGTCCGCATTTTTGAATGGTTTTCTTGAATAGGAGATATATATGGAACAACCTTTGGGGTTTGTGAAACCGGGTAATGAAAGCAAGGTGTACAAGTTGAGAAAAGCTCTTTATGGGCTCAAGCAAGCACCACGAGCATGGAATGCTAGAATTGATATGTATTTCCATGATAATGGCTTTGAGAAGTGTCCTTATGAACATGCCTTGTATGTTAAGAAGACCACTTGTGGAGATGTGTTATTTGTGTGTCTTTATGTTGATGATTTGATCTTCACCGGAAACAATACAACTATGTTTGATGAATTTAAGAAAAGTATGATTCAAGAGTTTGAGATGACGGACATTAGCTTGATGGCACACTTTCTTGGTATTGAGGTAGTGCAAAAGGATGATGGAATCTTTATCTCTCAAAGTGCATATGCAAAAGAGATTCTTAAAAGATTCAAAATGGAGTCTTGTAATGCGGTAAACACCCCCTTGTTTGTGGCTTGGAGTTGAGGAAGAGTTCTGGTGGTGGCAATGTGGATCCTACATACTTCAAGAGTCTAGTTGGAAGTTTACACTATCTTACTTACACTAGACCCGACATTCTTTATGGAGTTGGTTTGATTAGTAGATACATGGAGGAACCAGATCAATCACACCTTAGTGTGGGAAAGAGGATTCTAAGGTATGTCAAAGGAACTATCAATGATGGCTTGTTTTACTCCTATTCCAATGATGTGAAACTTGTTGGGTATTTGGATAGTGATTAGGGTAGAGATTTGGATGAAAGGAAGTTCCTGTTTTGCTTTCTTTGTTGGTGATTGTGCATTTACTTGGTCTTCCAAGAAGCAACCTATTATGACTTTATCAGCTTATGAAGCGGAGTATGTGGCTACAAATTCTACTGTTTGTCATGCTATTTGGTTGAGAAATGTGTTGAGCTATTTGGGTTTTGTGCAAGAAGGTCCTACGAAGATTTTTGTTGACAATCGCTCGGCTATTGCTTTAGCCAAGAATCCAGTGTTTCATGATAGGAGCAAGCATATTGAAACTCACTATCACGTTATCCGAGAGCTTGTGGAGAAGAAAGAAGTTAAGCTGGTGCATTGCAAGTCTCAAGATCAAGTTGCGGATATTTTTACCAAGCCATTGAAGATTGATATGTTTAAGAGAATGAAGTTGATGTTGGGAATGAGAAGTGGTAATTGGGTTTAAGGGGGGATGTTGGGTTGTAAACCCAATTACATTAGGTAAGTTTTTTATTTTGTAGCCCATAGTGTTAGGCTTTTGTGTAGTGTATTAAAGCCCATAGTATAGAAAACTAATACAGAAAAAAAAATAGAACAAAAAGACAAATTTATGAGCTGGAAAATGTACAAAAACAAAACACATAGTGCAAAAATTGTAGAGAGAAGAACCAAATGTGAGTTAAGGAGAAAGGCTCTCTTTTGCTTGGTATCAAAAAAAAGGTGCAAACTTTCTTGTAAGCATTCTTTTACTCTACCTATATGAATATATTTTGATGCATTTGGAAGTTAAAATATTGTGATATTGGTGTTGTTTTACATGTTTGAAGATGAGTTATGTTTGATGGTTGTTGTGTGGATATTCTTGAAACTTGAGATTGGTTGTTGTGAGTTAGTTTTGATGAGATGTTGATGTTGGAAATGTGTGTGTGATTGAGTTGAAAAGTTGTGAATTTGGTGGCTGTTTGGAGCTTGCTTTGATGTTTGTTATAAGCCTAAAATAGTTCGCATGCCAAGTGTTTGTGTAAATACCTCTTAGACCTCTCCTCCCAACATTGTTCACGATTGTAGGATGCAAATAACAAGAAAAGAGTTCAAAAGAGAGTAACCGTAAGTGATAAAATGTAGTTAAGATTATCATGGAAGAGTCATAAACCTTGCACAAATAGAGTGCTCCAAGTTGTTTGTTGTCAATGCAAGTGGAAAGTGATTTCAGTAAGATTTTTCCTTTGGTTCCACAAGTTTCTTATCCACTGCTTACAGGTGTGAGCATGACCCCGTGCAAGGTGCCTTGCACTAGGTAACAAAATCTAGAAAAAAAATTTCCTTGAATCTTACTTTATGTTTTTCGGTTTCCATGCTATCAGAATAGCTACTTTCATTCAAATGATCAATTTTTTTTTCATTTTTCTAGTTAGAGAGAAGCAAATTGTTGGGGTTTGTCTTGAATTCCACATTGAAAATGTAAGAAAAGTTATTAGGATTATACCTTTATAAATGATGTATCAGGCTTGGTTTGTATAGTGTCCCAAAGAATTATAGAGTTTGGGCTATTATAAAAGGGTGTAGTTGGGCTCTTTGGGTAGTTGGGCTTTGGGTTTGTAAGGAGTTTGCAATTTTTCTCTTCTAAAAGTTGCACAGTTGTATTTATTTGATTGGGTGGTTATAGGCCAATTTGGTTGAGCCAAACCATATTAAAAATTATTATGTTTATTTTTGCTTTCTCCCTTTTTTGTGGGTGTTTGGTTTGAGGGATATTTTTCCCAACAAGTGGTATCAAGAGCTGAAGGTTCGTGATCCTGCGAGAGGAGGAAAGCTATGGCTAAAGCTATGTCTGGAGGTATGCTTAAGTTTGAGATTCCTTTATTTGATGGTAAGAGTAATTTTATGTTATCGCAAAGTACGCTTCAGGATCTTCTAGTGCAACAAGGTTTAGATTTGGCATTAGAAGAAAATAAGCCAGATGAAATGTCTGATAAGGATTGGGTTGGAATTTAGAAGAGGACTGTGAGCACAATTAGATTGGCACTTGCTCTAAAGATTAAGTATAATGTATTGACTGAGATGACACCAACCGAATTGTGGAAGAAGCTAGGAGACATCTATGCATCAAAATCGCTAACAAATATATTGTGTTTGAAGATGGATTTATATTATCTGAAGAAGGATGAAGGTACGAGTCTCTATGATCACTTAAATGAATTTAATAGACTAATTTCACATTTATTAGCTATTGATTTTAAAGAGTTGAAAGAAGAAGAGAAGGCATTACTGCTGTTGTCATCTTTGCCTAAGTCCTATAGAGCTTTAGTTCAGACTTTATTGGTAGGCAAAACTACTTTGACATTAGATGACGTGATTGTTGTGCTGTGTGAGAATGAAAGATTTATAGGCAAAGAAGATTCTTCATCCGGGGGAGGTGTACTAGCTGTTGTAGAAGGTTCTACTCGATGGAGGACTAATGAGAGACATGGTGGATCAAAAGGGAGATCAAGATCAAGATTCAGAGATTACAGTGAGGTGGAATATTATTCTTGAGGAGAGAAAAGTCAAGTCCAAACACACTGCAAGACATTAAGGGAGGATATGGCTACTTTCAAGAAGGCCTAGCAAAAGAGTGATGATGAAAAAAAGAATGAGACATGTGTTGCTTTGACTAACTCAGATGATGATGTATTGGCAACTTGTTTAGATGAGTCTTATACTTATGAGAAAAGTTGGGTTTTGGATTCAGTTGCATCGATGCATATTTACAATGATAAAGATCGGTTTGATGAATTGAAAGAGGTTGAAAGTTTAGGCAATATTGCGGTTGGGAATGGTAATAGAGTGAAAATTGAAGGTATTGGGAGTGTTCGACTCAAGCTTCAAGATCGTGGTGTCAAGACTCTTCGTAATGTGAGGTATGTACCCAGTTTTAGCTATAATTTGATTTCTTTGGGTGAGTTAGCTTTACATGGGTACACATATGTTGGTAATGATGATTGTTGCAAAGTATACAAGAATGGTGATTTAGTTTTGCAAGGAATGAGAAATGAGAAACAATTATATTTGCTTGATGATGCGAAGGATAGAGTTGTTTCTAAGAGTAAGAAGATTCAGAGGCATGTTAGTTTTTTAGATGTTGTTGAGCAGTTTGGGGAATTTAGGGATTCAAGTCAAGGGAGGATTTGTTGGGGTTTGCCTTGAATCTCACATCGAAAGTGTAAGAAAAGTTATAAGGGTTATTCCCTTATAAATGATGTGTTAGGCTTGGTTTATATAGTGTCTCAAAGCGTTATAGAGTTTAGGTTATTATAAAAGGGTGTAGTTGAGCTCTTTGGGTAGTTGGGCTTTACGTTTGTAAGGAGTTTGCAATTTTTCACTTCTAAAAATTGCACAGTTATATTAATTTGATTGGTTATTAATTTGATTGGGTGGTTATAGGCCAATTTGATTGGGCCAAATCACATTAAAAATTGTTGTGTTTATTTTTGCTTTCTTCTATTTTTGTAGGTGTTTGGTTTGAGGGATATTTTCCCAACAAAAAAAAGTTAGAAAATGTTGGAAAAAAAGAACATGAAAAAATTGTGGAGAAGCAGAATAGGAGAAGAAGTGTGTTTTGTTGAAAATTTTATTAGGGTCAACTTGTTTTTCATTCAAGGATACTTTTGTCTCATGAATGTTGAAATGTGAAGATTAAAAATTGAATTGTATTTAGAAGGTCTCCAATTGAAAAGGTTAACTAAATATCGATGTAACCTGAAATTATGTTTTGGTGTTTTGATATATAATGTGATTGCATTACAAATATAAAGTTAAAATATTTTTAATGAGGATTTTTAAATTTCAAAAATAAGATGCTAATTCATATTGCATACATGTAAAGCAGTGAATAAAATTAAAGTCTTAAATTAGCATCAAAAAATTAAAAAATTCACTGTCAAAAAAATATAAAAGTCTTGGTCTGTACATTAATAACGACAATTATTTATTCCTCACACTTTGAATTTGCAAGCATTTTAATAGAAATCAAATTAAAGGAAAAATAGATTTATATCGTACCTTCTAAGTTATTTGAACTTAAGTATGCTTCTGAGTCATGTTAAATTTTTCGTATTTCTTGGAATGAACCAATCTATAACCTTTATATTAAAACTGGCTTTCAAGAAATAAAGAAAATTATTGTTTTTTCGTGCTTGCCACATCATCATATTTGTGCTTAGTTCAATTGTAATTTTCAGGTCAATTTTGACCAGTTCTGAGAGCAATGTTTATTTGGAAGGTAAATTTGGAAGGATATGGGCTTGATAGCAGAAAGAAAAGGGAGCAGATTTTTTATTTTGTAGAAGACAGCAAATACATTTCGGGAGGGAGGGGAAGGTTTTTGAGTTTCAAAGATGTTTCATTCTAGAAAATAAGAAGAAGACTTTATACCTAACTCTTTAGTTTTTCTATTTCCTGATGATCTGTTTTTCATCTATCATGAGGGAATGAACAGAGCAATCCTCTTTACATACAGAGCTTCATCGACGCCGATGGTGCTCTTAAGCAAATGGAAGAAAATAGCTTTAAAAAACTGTGAACTAAAGGAAGAAACGAAAATAGAATGTTTTCAGACTTGGCGCAAAAAAAAAAAATCAAATACCTTCCAATCTGTTATGAGATAGTTCTACTTCTTTGAGCTTGGTTAAATTCCCAATTCTTTTTGGAATGAGCCCGCTGAATTGATTTTTGATTAACGACAAATATTGCAGGTTGTAGCATTCGCCTATACTTGATGGAATATTACCAGATAACTTGTTCGAGTGCAGGTAAAGCACTTCAAGCTTGGGAAGAAAGTGACACAAATCATCAGGCAAACTACCTGACAGACTGTTGTTATTGAGATAAACAAATTTCAGAGAAGAAATGTTGAAGATGAAAGCTGGAATCTGACTAGTCAGGGCCATATTTCCTTGAATATTTAGCATCTCCAAACTAAGAAGATTACCAATTTCCTCAGGAATCTCACCTGCAAACAAAATAAACAGCCAAGGTTTAGCTAGGCTACCTATTTTTTTAGCGTAAATTGTACATTAGAGAAGTTTATTTATTTTGCTCGATATCTAAATTGGAGAGATTAGGTTTTGTAATCATATTTCAGAACATTTGGTTCAACAAATTAAATATTTTGCCTTGAATAAAAAAAAAGTATACTTTTGGTATCTACTGCGAACCAAAATGAAAAGAAATCAAAAGCAAATATGCTTACCTTCTAAGTTATTTAAACCCAAATATATTTCTCTAAGTTGTGTTAAATTTCCAATATTTCTTGGAATGAACCCATTGAATTGATTAATAGACAATGCTAGTTTTTGAAGCTTGTTGCATTTGCCCATACTTGATGGAATATGACCGGATAATGCATTTTTGGACAAGTAAAGTACTTCAAGTTTAGGAAAATGGACACACAAATCATTTGGCAAACTACCAGAAAGACCATTTTCTCGGAGATAAATCTCTTTCAAAGAAAAAATCTTGAAGATGGAAGATGGAATTTGACCCGATAATTGATTGAATCCAAAGTCCAAGACCTCTAGGTTGGACATGTTAACAAGTGTTTGAGGAATTGTGCCTGTAAAATTATTATCTTTCATTATCAACTTCTCAATTTTATGTAATTTCCCAAGCCAAAATGGAATTCTCCCATTAAGGCGGTTGTAGCTTAATTGAATGAGCCTCAAACGATGCAATTGACCGAATTCTTTAGGTAGATTCCCATAGAAATTGTTGTTGCTCAAGTCGAGAGAGAGTAGAAATGAGAGATTTCCTAAATGCGGAGGAATACTTCCTGCAAGATTCATGTTTGGGAGAGTCAATGATGTGACTCTTCCATGCTTGACACCACAAGAAACACCAACCCAACTGCAAACATAACTGGAGGCCGTCCAATTATTTGTCAAGACATTGTGAGGATCAAAGATATGATCTTTAAACTTGAGAAGTGCAAATTGATCAGTGGATAGATTCCTTGCGGTCATAGCTAAGCTAGCCATGAAATATAGCATAAACAAAACTGAAAGAAAATGGAAGTAGGTATTGTTCATGATTGTGGGATATATATCAAGAACAGAGTTGGAAAGAGAGGAACATAAATGATGATATGGTAGCTAGGATCGATGATCAAGGGACATACCATGAACATTGCTTAAATAAGGTTTGTGAATCACGATGAAATGGTAGCTAGGATGTACGTATAGATAATAAGAAAGTTTTTTTTCCTTTTCGTTTTTTCTTCTTGTCTTTTTAAAATCCACGTGATTTGTTACCATTGCAATTGGAAAGTAATTTCAGTAAGATTTTCCTTCGATTCCGCAAGTTTCTTCTCCGGTGCTTGACCTTAATAAGTATTATTCTTAATCATGATAGCCATTGGAGATTAAAAACCCATTTTTTATATTAATTTTCGACTTTTGCCCCCATTAAACCTTTGTTTTTTTATGTAAATTACATGTATTCTCATTCGATTTAACGGTCTGTAACTAATCTTGCTCAAGGTTTGGTTACAATTGGTTGTTAATGATCTATACCTAGCCATTATAATAAAAAAATCAAGTCACATTAAAAAAAAAAGATAAAAGATAAATGTAGAAACAAATTAGTGAAGTGATTAGCAAGATTGTTCTTTCCAAGTATATGAGTCATTTACTCTTCTTTAAGAGTGTAAATAAATCAAGTTACTCGTGAATTATTCTAGTTTGACTTAATCAGTATTTAAGTTTGACTTGTTTATTTTTAAACCGAACTTGAGCTGGAACTATTCAAGTAACGAGTCAAGCTAAGTTCGAAAATTTTAATACTTAACTAAATAATCCTATGTTTCATGAGAGAACCAAGCAAATCAAGATTGACAATTATTTGATCCAAGAGAGGCTTCAAGTTGGAATTCTGAAGACCTTGTATGTTTTTCATCTCAAAACCAACTAGCATTTACTTAACTTACTAAGCTATTGTTTCCAACACTGTTTGCGCACTTAGCAAGGTGGGTGTCTAAAAAAAATTATAAGGAAATCCGAGTACTATTTTTAAGAAATCTTTAGGTGAAATTTGTTTTTAAATGTCATTAAAATATTGGAATATTTTTTAAAAAAATCATTGCAAATGCACCCTACTACTTTTTTAATCTAAATGTAAAAAAATGGTTTTTTTAAAAATAAAACTATATATTAATTCATGAGCATCGTTTTTTGTTATTTGCATCACATGTATAAATATTAATCATGAAGGTAAATGGGATTCCAAAATCCGAGTAATGATTCCCAAAAAATCCTTAGGAGAGGCATTTCAAAAGAAAAAAAAATCAATGCACAGAGTTTTTGTTTACTTTTTAAACAAGAAAAAAGAACAATATTTTATGAAATAAAATTGATAAAAACTAATTTTGATTGTAATAATATAAATTAATTGAATTATTTTTAAATATCAAATTAAGAAGGCAAACGTAATGGATAACATATGTTTAATTGGCTTTTTTTTTTTTTTTAGGATGCTACTTCCGAATCCAAACTTTGACTAACTTCTTGAAGCACAACATGTTTGGGCATATCAAATTAAGGCCATTTTTATCAAATTGATCCAATTCTTTATGTAGATCTTCATAAAAATTGCCGCTGCTCAAGTCAAGAGAGAATAGAAATAAGAAATTTTCTAAATGTGGAGGGATAACTCCTATAAGATTCATGTTTGAGAGAGTGAAGGATGTCACTCTTCCGTGCTTGACACCACAAGAAACATCAACTCAATTCAAAACATAGCTGGAGGCTGTCCAAAACATTGTGAGAATCAAGGATATGATTTTAAAATTCGATCAATGCAAATTGATTAGTGATAAAGATTTCTCACAATCATAGCTAAGCTAGCAATGAAACATTACATACACAAAATTGAAAGAAAATGGAAGTATATATTGTTCATGATTGTGGGATGCATATCAAGATCAGAGTTTGAAAGAGAGGAACCTAACTGATGAAATGGTAGCTAGGATGATCAAGGAACAGACTACAACCTTGCTTAAATAGGGTTTGTATGCATTGATCAGAGTTCGAAAATTTCATGTTTTTTGCATTGAGCTTGAGTTTGCTTCAGAGTTCGAAAATTAAAATAAATCCCATCATTAGTTCTTAGCCACCTATAATATTCTGTTTTTATGCTTGACTTAAGAAACTTGATTTATATAAAATATAATTTTTTTTCTTCAACCAATTTTGTTGTTCTAAAATTTCAATAAGTTTTAACATATTCTCGAAAAAAGACTATTAAATAATTAGACAAATTTTTAGGCTCTTTTAATCATATTCACCAATAATCCATAAACAAAAGCACAATTTTATTTGTTATAGTGCGAGTTGAAGCTATTAAAAATCACGACATTTGGATATTTTTATAAGATGTCAAGGTTTATATCAAAGCACATCAAAATTTATGATACAATTTTTTTTTCTTTTATTCTCAAAAAAGATCAATTTTTTTAGAATTGTTTGGTGTAGAAAATAGTGAGTAAAAAATTATATATTTCTTTCACTTGTTAAAGGTGTTTCATGATTTGAAATCACAAATATAAAATGTTTTAAAACAAGACTTCATTGTTTCAGTGGGCTATTGGATTCAATTCTTGCTTCATGGCACATTGATTGGGACCAAATAAACTTTAGAAAATTGACATTTTACATTTACACGCATATGAAACAAATTCCTTTTAAGACAACTTTCATGAAATTAGCATTTCAGACTAAGGTTAACGATTTCATCTTTCCTGGTGATCTTTTGAAAATCCTTGCGCTTTGCCCCCCACCGACTAAATTAAATAAATAGAACTTTACGTACCAATTCATTTGACATTTATAACACCAATCTTCCATTATGAGGAAAAGCTTTTCTTTTATAAACTTAAAATCTTCCTTTCGACAGGTCTTTGGGTTTGAAAAGGCTACCTCGTCATTGGGATTAATTGCATATTAATTAAATGTATTTTCAGTAGGGGATTTAAACAGGGTTTCACCCCATTTACTTAATCTTTTCAGCACTTTTTGTTTGAATATGAAAGTATTTTCTTTAGTCCTATCACTTTTTCACTTTCACTGTGTGTTGTTTGAATTTGTTGTTGGAGACTATTTATTTATTTTGTTATTGAAAATTTAAAGTTAAAATTATTCATAGTCAAATATTCATTACGAAATTTGCATTTACCTAGTTATTTCTAATAACAAAATTATAAAATTATATGTTGTATGTACACAATTATAATTTATTTTTTATTTGATTTAATTCATTAATTTATGTATACAATATAATATAATTATTTTTTCTTGTATTAATAATTTCATAATATAACACAAATAATAAAACAAAATTCTGATTATTGCAAAAATTCCGTGGTGATAGAACCAAGCCCATCGATAACTAAACCAGATGCATTGACAAATTCAAAATTCTGTTCAAGATTCGTTTCATTGATCTAGGCCCTGGATAGGTCTACTTTGCTATTAAAAATATTAAAATATTCAATTCAAATAGAATTAATTTTATATCGTAAAATGGATGAAAATATTTGTAGTTATACCAAAAAATATTAAAATATTAACAAATCTATTTTATATTAGCATTTGATTATTTTTAATATATTTTAAAATAAATTTAAATAAAAAGAATCATTTATTAATAAAATAATAATTAGCAATTCGAATTAAACCATAGCTTGGGTCTTGAAATTTCTATTCAAGGCCCGTCCCATAAGCCTCACGGGCAGCTAGACCTGCTCAAGGGCCGAGCTACCCGCCCAAGCCCGAAAGTCCGTTTGAAATTTGATCGGGCTTGGATAAAAATATTTGATGAAAAAACGGGCTTGGGCAAAATTTTTAGGCCCGTTTAAAAATCGGGCCGGGCCTCGGGCTTGACTTTCTAAACCAGGCCCGAATTAAATATATTATATTATTTTTATATATTTATTTAGCATAATATAATTTTTTTATATATAAAAAAACATTATTGATTAATAAAACATGATTATAAATATTTAAAATGAAAATCGACATATAAATTTGGACAAATTAAATTAAAATTTAAAGGAAATAAATAATAAAAAATGAATAATTAAATAATTAAAAATTTTAAAAAATAAAAAAATTATATTTGGACGGGCTCGGGCTTGGACAAAAAAATCTGCCCAAATTACGAGCCGGGCTTGGGTATCAATTATAATTCTTATTACCTGTCATGAGCCCGGCTCGAGCCCGCCCATGACCAGGTCTACGGGCAGCACATGGATAAATCGAGTTAGAACTTAGACTCTGTATCCAATGTCTTGGGTTTTAACTTTTAGGCTTAATAGCCAAATACATCCCCAACGTTTACCACAATATGCAATTAAGTCCTCAACGTATAATTGCATGGAAATAAGGACATTACGTTTAATTTTCAGCATATTAAACCTAAACGTTATAAAATAATAGAATTAAGGATATAGCCGTTAACAACTATGATTTCTGTTTGTTTTGCTGACGTGGCATGCCACGTGTCATGCTGACGTGGATTATAATGCCACGTGTCATGCTGACATGGCATAATATTGCCACGTGTCATGCTGAAATGGATATAAGTTAAATTTTTTTTTTTTCAAGGTTTAATACCCAAATACATCCCCAACGTTTATCAAAATATGCAATTAAGCCCTCAACCTATAATTGCATAGAAATAGGGACACTAAGTTTCATTTTCAGCATGTTAAATCTAAAAGTTATAAAATAATAGAATTAAGGATGCCTAGGTGGCATGCCACCTCAACGTTGGCATAGATTATAATGCCAAGTGGACCAGTGACGTGGCATAATATTGCCACGTGTCATGCTGACGTGGATATAAGTTAAATTTTCTCTTTTTTTTCAAAATAAACATTTGTTAAAAGTTCATTTCTTTTCAAACTTACATTTTCATAGTTTCATTTTTTTAATTACATATTTTTTAAAAATTACATATTTTTCATAATTTCATTTTTTAAAATTACATTTTTTTCATAATTTCATTTTTTTAAATTACATTTTTTTTCATCATTTTTTTAAGAAGACATGGATATAAGTTAAATTTTCTCTTTTTTCAAAATTTCATTTTTTTTCAAAATAAACATTTGTTAAAAGTTCATTTCTTTTCAAATTTACATTTTTCATAATTTCATTTTTTTAATTACATATTTTTTAAAAATTACATTTTTTCATAACTTCATTTTTTAAAATTACATTTTTTCATAATTTCATTTTTTTAAATTAAATTTTTTTATCATTTCATTTTTTAATAATTACATTTTTTTTCATCATTTCATTTTTTTGTTGTACAATACCAATATTCATACAAAAATGTATGTGGTATTCAACCAAAAATACTGAAACGATGAGAAAGAAAGAATTAGTATAGTAGAAAAAAATAAAGAAAAGAACCATACCACATGCATTTTTGTACTAATTTTGGTATTGTACAGAAGAAAAAAATGTAATTCTTAAAAAATGAAATGATGAAAAAATGTAATTTAAAAAAATGAAATTATGAAAAAAATGTAATTTTAAAAAATGAAGTTATGAAAAAAATGTAATTTTTAAAAATATGTAATTAAAAAAATGAAACTATGAAAAATGTAAGTCTGAAAAGAAATAAACTTTTAAAAAATGTTTATTTTAAAAAAAAAATAACTTATATCCACGTCAGCATGACACATGGCAATATTATGCCACGTCACTGGTCCACCTGGCATTATAATCAATGCCAACGTTGAGGTGGCATGCCACTTGAGCAAGAAAAACGGACATCACAGCTATTTAACGACTATATCCTTAATTCTATTATTTTATAACTTTTAGATTTAACATGCTGAAAATGAAACTTAGTGTCCCTATTTCTATGCAATTATAGGTTGAGGGCTTAATTGCATATTTTGATAAACGTTGGGGATGTATTTGGGTAATAAACCTTGAAAAAAAAAAGAAAATTTAACTTATATCCACGTCAGCATGACACGTGGCAATATTATGCCATGTCAGCATGACACATGGCATTATAATCCACGTCAGCATGACACGTGGCATGCCACGTAAGCAAAACAAACGGAAATCACAGTTTTTAACGGCTATATCCTTAATTCTATTATTTTATAACGTTTAGGTTTAATATGCTGAAAATTAAAGGTAATGTCCTTATTTCCATGCAATTATACGTTGAGGACTTAATTGCATATTGTGGTAAACGTTGGAGATGTATTTGGCTATTAAGCCTAACTTTTAATACATTAAAGCTTAAATTAATAGGTTATGATCCCATTATTATACTCATTGCAGTGGTCTTCGTCGATTTGATTGCGATAGAAAACCATTTTTCTTACCCAAAAGAATACGTTACACCGCGTTGATATGATTAAAAGACTTTTTTTTTTTGTATTGTTCACAACTTGTAGCTTTGAAAGACTGGTTGAGTCAAGTCTTTTAGAATCAAATTCTACCATTTTCACCAACAAAGAAGTTCAATTCGCTGCACGGTACGGCACTCCCGTCAATTCAGTTGTTCCTAATGAACCATTTAGTGGTTATAGAAATCAACCAATTATGGACAAAATAAAAAATCTATTGAGGAATTTTCCACAAATGCACATGTGCCTCCTAGATTAATGCCACTTTTGCAATTATCATGAAATATCGAGCTAGACTTGATTGGTACTTCAAATATTAGACCCGGCTATCACTCGCTCAATCAAATCCGTCCATTAAGTTATGATTTTGAGAAGATTGAATAATTAATTCATTGTTGAAAATGTTTTTGCTTGTTTCATGGAAAATTTATGTAAAAATATTCTTACTTAAAATCTAAGGCTTGTATGTGTACTATTTGAGTGAAACACTCGAAGGTTATATAAAGAGAATTTATATAACCAGAGAAAGCAGGGTAAATATCCTTCTACAAACTAAAGTATAGCTGAGATCATCGACTAAACATGAAAACAAAAGACTTAAGTCACTTCAACCAAATTTTAAAATATTTAAATTCGATTTGACTCGTCATTTAAATATAACTTCACCCGTTATTTAAATATAATTTGAGCTCAACTCAAAATTAAACAATTCTGCTTTCAATAGATATCGAATTAAATTCGAATAATTTATACGTAGTTTGAGTTGTTTACGTCTTCAAATATTAACTTCATTTTAATCAGAGACAATAAGGCCTCATTTTGTCATTGTATTTTTTAAGTTTCTGTAAAATGTCATCCTCAAAGGCGCCAATAGAAACTTACAAATAGATCACGGGGAGACATACAAATGCCTCTTAAACTAAAATCCGCCAATGCTCAATAGAGACTTAATTTGTTGTAATAATCTTTGGAGATAGCATCATATAATGTTACCTCATTCATCGCAACGAATTTAGTTTCTCAGAAAAATGAGTAAAACCATTAAGAAAGATTAATAATAGTGCCAACAAAGATATGAAACAGGCTTGCTGCTTAACCGTCGGATTCAGAAGCAAAAAAATCATTTCAATTTCAACCATCAGATATTATATCGTGCGACAAGCTCCGCCTCTTTTATATTTTGTGTTTACACTAGTTAGACACGTAAGTGTCAAAGAGTCTCATCGCCCATCGGCAATTTCAAAAGTGTAAAGAATTTCACATTGCTCTTAACATTCTTCTTGATTTTAAGAAGGAATTTTTATTATGTATTTAAATAAGTTTTTAAAAAAATTACGTGCTCATTCGAATTCAATGTTAAGTGCACATTGTTTTGTGCATTTTTTTTCTTGTCTCATCATTTATTTTCTTTTACGTTTTAAAAAAGGCAAAATATATCAAATAGTTTGGTGTAAAAATAGTGAGTAAACAATGATATATCTCTTTCATTTTTTTAAAGGTGTTTCATCATTTGAAATAGTAGATATAAATGTTTTAAAACAAGACTTCGTTGTTTCAGTGTGCTATTAATTGAATTCTTACTTTTTTTTTTTGAAAGCTTAATTGAATTCTTACTTTGTAGCACATTGATTGGGATCAAATAAACTTAAAAAAAAATGACATTTTACATTTACACGCATTTGAAACTAATTTCTTTTACGACGACATTCAGGAAATTTGCATTTCAAGTCAGAGTTAACGTTTCATTTTTCCTTATGATCTTTTAAAAATCCTTGCGCTTTGCCTCCACCGACTAAAATTAATAAATATAACCTTACATGCCAATTCTTTACGGTTATCATTTGACATCTATTGCACTAATCTTCCATGATGCGAAAAAGCTTTTCTTTTACCAACTTAAAATTTTTCCTTTGGACGAGTCGTTGGGATTACTTGGAAATTAATCAAATATATTCGGTAAGGGACATAAACAGGAATTCTCCCCCCTTTCCTTCCTCTTTCCAGCACTTTTTGCTTGAATTCGAATTTTTTTTAGTCCTTTCATTTTCTTCATTTTTACTGTGTGTTGTTTGAATTTGTTGTTGGAGACTCTGTTTATTTATTTATTATTAAAAATTTAAATTAAAATTATTTATAGTCAAATATCCATTACAAAATTGCATTTACCCAATTATTTCTAATAACAAAATTATAAAATTATATGTTGTATTTACCCAATTATGATTTATTTTTTATTTGATTTAATTTATTAATTTTATGCATACAATAAAATATAATTATGTTTTCTTGTATTGATAATTTCATAATAAAACACAAATAATAAAACAAGATGCTGATCATTGCAAAAATTCCATAGTTATAGAACCAAGCCCATTGATCATCATTTACTAAACCAAATCCGTTGGCACCTTCAAAATCTTGTTCAAGATTCGATTCAACGATCTAGGCGCCGGATAGATCTGCTTTACTATTAAAAATATTAAAATATTAACAAATCATTTTTATATTAGTATTTGATTGTTTTTAATATATTTTAAAATTAAATTTAAATAAAAAAGAATCATTTATTAATAAAATAATAATTATTAATTCAAAATGAACCATAACTTTTTTTAAAGTGTATATGCTCATTTAAAGTTATAATCATAATCAAGATATTAAATTCGATTAACAAATAAACTAGTAAATATAATAACAATAACAAATTATGCCAATAATAACAAATTAAACAAATTTCACGTTTAGTGAAACTCCAAAGCTAAGATCTCAAAGTATCAAGGTGTGACGTCCCCGTCACTACATCTTATCATCTAACTTTTTCTTTCAATTCTTATCCGACATTATTTGATTTTGTTCATTAGTGTCATTCATTTCCTAACCTTAAGCTAATTATCTAATAGCTCATACAATTTTATTCAGTTTCTATAGACATAAAATGATATATATAAATATCATTCCATTTCCACAGGATCTCATACATCATTTTATCTTACATCTCCGACGTCTATTATACATAATTTCTACTTGTACTGTACCGTAACTGAATTACAATTTAACTTTACATAAGCATATAAGTATACCTTCTATGTTAACTGGGAAGCGTATTGAGAAGGTACACTTCACTCTATTCAAAACAAGCTCCTCTAGTCGGAGCGAGACTCATTTCAGGTAATCTGTAGGAAAAAGGTCGTAAAAGGGTGAATTTACGCTCAGTAAGGAAAATATGTAAAAGAGCGTACTATGCCTCTATATGCATTTTTCCTACTTGGCTCTATAATGTCATGTAAAGTATTATAAAGCATGCATCATAAACATCTTTCATGCATTGTTTGCAATCATGCATTGTTTGCAATCATGCATATTTATTTTCAATGGCATGGCAAACATACTTTCTTTAAAACTGTTAGGGTTTGCCTTGAATCCCACATCGAAAGTATAGGAGAAGTTATAAGAGTTATTCCCTTATAAATAAAGTGTTAGGCTTGGTTTGTCAAATATCCCAGAGAGTTATAGAGTTTGGGCTCTTATAAAAGGGTGTAGTTGGGCTCTTTGGGTAGTTGGGTTGGGTTTGTAAGGAGTTTGCAATTTTTCTCTTCTAAAAATTGCACAGTTGTAGTTGTTTGATTGTTTATTAGATTGGTTGGGTGGTTGTAGGCCAAATTGGTTGGGTGGTTGTAGGCCAAATTGGTTGGGCCAAACCACATTAAAAATTATTGTGTTTGTTTTTACTTTCCTTTATTTTTGTGAGTGTTTGGTTTGAGGGATATTTTTCCCAACAAGTGGTATCAAGAGCTGAAGGTTCGTGATCTTGCGAGAGGAGGAAAGCTATGGCTGAAGGTATGTCTGGAGGTATGCCTAAGTTTGAGATTCCTTTATTTGATGGTAAAAGTAATTTTATGTTATGGCAAAGTACGATTCAGGATCTTCTAGTGCAACAAGGTCTAGATTTGGCATTAGAAGAAAATAAGCCAGATAGAATGTCTGATAAAGATTGGGTTAGAATTCAGAAGCGGGCTGTAAGCACAATTAGATTGGCACTTGCTCCAGAGATTAAGTATAATGTATTGACTGAGACGACACCAACCGGATTGTGGAAGAAGCTGGGAGACATCTATGCGTCAAAATCGCTGACGAATAGATTGTGTTTGAAGATGGATTTGTATTCTCTGAAGATGGATGAAGGTACGAGTCTCCATGATCACTTAAATGAATTTAATAGATTAGTTTCACAATTATTAGCTATTGATTCTAAAGAGTTGAAAGAAGAAGAGAAGGCATTGTTGTTGTTGTCATCTTTGCCCAAGTCCTATAGACCGTTAGTTCAGACTTTATTGGTAGGTAAAACTACTTTGACGTTGGAGGATGTGATTGCTGTGCTGCGTGAGAATGAAAGATCTATGGGCAAAGAAGATTCTTCATCTGCAAGAGGTGTACTAGCTGCTGTGGAAGATTCTACTCGAGGAAGGACTAATGAGAGATATGGTGGATCAAGAGGGAGATCAAGATCAAGATTTAGAGATTATAGTGAGGTGGAATGTTATTATTGTGGAGAGAAGGGTCATATTCAAGCACGTTGCAAGACATTAAGAGAGGATATGGCAGCATTCAAGAAGGCTCAACAAAAGAGTGATGATGGAAAGAAGAATGAGACATGTGTTGTTTTGACTGATTCAGATGATGAAGTATTGGCAACTTGTTTAGATGGGTCTCATACTTGTGAGAAAAGTTGGGTTTTGGATTCAGCTGCATCGATGCATATTTACAATTATAAAGATCGGTTTGATGAATTGAAAGAGGTTGAAAGTTTAGGCAATATTGCGGTTGGGAATGGTAATCGAGTGAAGATTGAAGGTATTGGGAGTGTTCAACTCAAGCTTCACGATGGTGGTGTCAAGACTCTTCGTAATGTGAGGTATGTACCCAGTTTTAGCTACAATTTGATTTCTTTGGGTGAGTTAGCTTCACGTGGGTACACATATGTTGGTAATAATGATTGGTGCAAAGTATACAAGAATGGTGGTTTAGTTTTGCAAGGAAAGAGGAATGAGAAACAACTATATTTGCTTGATGATGCAAAGGATAGAGTTGTTTCAAAGAGTAAGAAGATTCAGAGGCATGTTAGTTTTTCAGATGTTGTTGAGCAGTTTGGGGAGTTTGGGGATTCAAGTCAAGGGAGGATTTGTTAGGGTTTACCTTGAATCCCACATCGAAAGTATAAGAGAAGTTATAAGGGTTATTCCCTTATAAATAAAGTGTTAGGCTTGGTTTGTCAAATATCCCAGAGAGTTATAGAGTTTGGGCTCTTATAAAAGGGTGTAGTTGGGCTCTTTGGGTAGTTGGGTTGGGTTTGTAAGGAGTTTGCAATTTTTCTCTTCTAAAAATTGCACAGTTGTAGTTGTTTGATTGTTTATTAGATTGGTTGGGTGGTTGTAGGCCAAATTGGTTGGGCCAAACCACATTAAAAATTATTGTGTTTGTTTTTGCTTTCCTTTATTTTTGTGAGTGTTTGGTTTGAGGGATATTTTTCCCAACAAAAACATCATACTTAAACTTCTTTATTTAAAACATCATACTTCATATCATACTTTAAAACATACATCATATACTTCTTCATACACACATCTTGTACTTTGAAATAGATGGAGACTATGTGCAGTATTTAAGCGATTGAATCGTCATATAAACCGTTCATTCCCATTCATATGACTCTAATCATGCATTGGTACAGTAGTGCACTTTGCATAGGTCAGGGATTCTCTCCTGCCTTTAGAAATCCACAGCGAACACTAGTCAGGTGTCACATGTGGGATTGAGGACCGGACTAGGGTTCCTCGCTCAACATACATATTACTAAGGACTTGATCAGAGTCACTCAGCCATCAGAAATGCATAATCATCACGCAGTCCATAGTCTCAAAACATTTATCATGTGCTTTTTCGGAAAACACTTTTGTGTTTAAATCAAATAAGCTTTGAAAGCTCTTTTCATGCATGGCAGTCGACTGGTTTTATAGGGCACTCGGCTGCTGCTTCATAACTTCATTTATCGAAATTAATTTCATTTTAAAATTCCGATATTTTCATCTTTGAAAATACATGGGGGCAGTCGACTGGTTTTCAAACAGAATGCTTCTTAGCAAATAGCAGTCGACTGGTCATATAGCAGTCGACTGGTCATATAGCAGTCGACTGTTTTTGAAACAGAATGCTTCTGAAAAATTAGCAGTCGACTGGTCTCATAAGGCAGTCGGCTGGTTTTCAAACAGAATGTAATTTGGCAAATAGCAGTCGACTGGTTTGAAACAAAATGCTTCTGGGTAAATAGCAGTCGACTGGCTTACATAGCAGTCGACTGGTTTGCATCGGTTTTCGGAAAACGGCGTTTTGGTTGTCTCTAGGCAGTCGACTTCCCTTTAAGGCAGTTGGCTGCCCCTAACCTAATTGGTACTAGGAGACAAGTCCGAAAATGTCATTTTTCCTGCATGAAATCAGCGGGTGTTTCTTTCCAAACCACATATAAACATCATAAAACATGCGGACATAGCCGCCTTACGTCCGTTACATAAATTCCTTACCTCGATTCCTTCGGAAACGCGAAATCACTTGGCGCGTCAATCCCTAGCTTTTACTCCTTCAAATATGAAATCATTATACCATTTCAAACCTTAAATTAAACAACATACACATATCATATCCACTCAAAACAACTCCAATTCATGAACGAAATTGCAAGAATCATCTTCTTCTCTTACCTTCACTAGAGACCAAAATTTCAAATCTTGAGATCTCCTCCAATACTTGGAATCAATCCACCAAACTTCGGGTATCTCTTAGTCTAACGACAAGGATCGATTTTTGTTAAATGAACTTAATGGATTGCTGGAGAATTGGGGTGGTTTGTCAAGGTAGCCATGGATGGTAACTTGGAAGCTTGAATGGAACGAGAGGGAGAGGGCTGGAGGTAGGGGCTGACGTTGGGTGTTGATGATGAGGGTGATGAGTCATGTCATTTCATTAAATTCATGCTCATCTCATCCTCTATCTCAGCCATTATCATCCCTTTGACTCAAGACTATTGACCATCAATTAATTCCTCTTCCACATGACTCATCCATTTAATCTCCAATCAAAATTCTGATTTTAATTCTTTTCTCATGCTTTATTCATTTTCTGATATCAACATACTTCATTTTACTTATTGACATTCAACTTCATATGCATTTAATCATATTAGATTATAATACTTTACAAACATGAAGGAATACATGGAAATTGGGGATTTCACATAAGGTCTCCTCTTTACCATCAAACCAAGACCTCATCATAGAATTGAACCATAACTTGGGTCTTCAAATTTCTATTCAAAGCTCTTATATTTTATTTATTTCATCTTTAAAATTTATATTTAAAAATTAACTTAAACATTTAATAAAATAATAAGGATATTTGTTTAATTAATTAATTAATCCAAAATTTTTCTTTTTTTTTCATTGTTATTTCTTTTTCTTTTTTAATTGTTTTTATTCAAGAAAAAATATAATTTTGATAAAATAATATTTTCTTAAATAATTTTTTTAAAATTATTTTTTGAAATAATTAAAATTTTTAAATTAGTTTTAGAAAATAAATTCTCAAACATAAAAATGATTATAAAATATATTTTTTAACTAGTTTTTTCTTATGTTTAAATTTTTATTGTTTCTTTCTTAAATTTTTTTTACTGAAAAAAAAAGGAAAGAAAAATAACTATTAACTATACAATTACTAGAAATTATATATTTTCATTTAATAACATTTAAAATATTAAATTTAACTTGCATTTTTTCTTCTTTTTTTTTTGTTTTCTTTATTTCCTTCTAATTGACCAAAAAAAAAGAAGATAAGGAAACCATAAAAAAAAGAAAAATATTTAAGAATTTTCTTTTGGAAAAATGAATGTAATTAAAAAAAAATAAACTTATTTCCTAGAAAAACTCAATTTTATAAAAATAAATATATTTTTAAAAAAATAAATGTATTTTTTTATTTCAAAAAATAAATATATTTAATTTACAGTTAAAAAATTATTTTAAATTTAAATCATATAAAAAAATAAAAACAAAAAGGAAAGAAAAGAAAAAAAGTGAAAAAGCACAGAGATTTTTTATAAAAAATCATTTTTAACAAAATAATTATTTTGAAAACGTACTATAAATTTTTAAAAGTAATTTTTATAAAAAAATCAACTAATAAATTTGACTATTAATTATAATATTATAAATAATATTTAAATTTGTCAATATAAATTATATTACTTTAAAAAAGAGTATTAAAAAATCATTTTATACTACTTTTAATTTTATACATAACAAATATGGTAAAAAACAAACAATCATCCTATTCTATTTTTAATCCTTCAACAAACCGAACATAAGATAGGATGATATAATCTAATCTTATCTTATTCATAATCTTATATTATCTTATCTATCATCATTTTATGCACCAAATATGACCTAAGGTCATGTTTGGTGCATAGGATGAGGATAGGATAATATAATATAAAATTATGGATATGATAAGATTAGATTATATCATCTTATCTTATGTTTGGTGTGTACAAGGATTAAGAATAGGATATGATGATTTTTTATGTCTTTCACAATATTTGTGATGTGTAAAATTAAAAATAGTATAAAATAATTTTTTTAAGTACTCTTTTTTAAAGTAACATAATTTAAATTTATAATTTTTTTGTAATAAATATAAATGAAAATTTTAAAATTTAAAATTTAAATATTATTTATAATACTATAATTAATAGTCCAATTTATTAGCTGATTTTTAATAAAAAATTACTTCTAAAAAATTTATATTACTTTTTCAAAAAAATTATTTTGTTAAGAGATGAATTTTTATAAAAAGCATTTTTTGTATTTTTTTCCTTTTGTTTTTATTTCTTTTATATGATTTAAATTTAAAATAATTTTTATTGTAAATTAAATATATTTTGTTTAGAAAATTGAGTTTTTCTTGGAAATAAGTTTATTTTTTAATTACATCAAAATTTTCAAAAGACTGTTCTTAAATTTTTTTTTATTTTTATGATTTCTTTATCTTCTTTCTTTCTTTTTTGTCAATTATAAGGAAATATAGAAAACAAAAAGAAAGAAAAATACAAGTTAAATTTAATAATTCAATTTTGATGAATTAAAAATATATAATTTCTAATAATTTATTGTTAATAGTCATTTTTCTTTCATTTTTTTCAAGCAAAAAGAAAAAAATTAAGAAAAAAAATTAAATGTAAGAAAAAACTAGTTAAAAATATATTTTATAATAATTTTTATGTTTGAAAATTTATTTCTAAAAAATAATTTTAAAAAAAATGTGTACAAGAAAATATTATTTTATCAAAATTATAGTTTTTCTTTAATCAAAAACAAGAAAAAAAGGGAAAAATGAAAAAGAAGGAAAAAAAAATTATATTAACTAATTAAAGATCCTTACTATTTTATTAAATGTTTAAGTTAATTTTTAAATATAAATGTTAAGGATAAAATAATAAAATATGAGTATTTATTTCTAATCCTATTGGATTAGAAATAATCCTCACGTTTTGAAGAGAATTGAGTTATCCTATACCAAGAGGATGACTAATTCTCCTTGCAATCCAATCCTTCCTTTAATGTGTATACTAAATATAAGATAGGATAATCATCATCCTATCCTATCTATCATCCGATGCACCACATGACCTAAGGTCATGTTTAGTGCATGAGATAAGGATATGATAAGATAATATAAGATTGTGGATAAAATAAGATTAGATGATAATATCCTATCATATGTTTGGTGTGTACATGGATTAAGTATAGATAGGATGATTTTTTATCCTTTACCATGTTTATTATGTGCAAGATTAAAATTAGAATAGGATGATTTTTTTATTGAACAAAATTACTCTTATTTATATACTAACTCAAAACTTGAATCAAACATAAATCATATAAAAAAAATAAAACTTATGGCAAAGCAATTTTTTATATGATTTATGGTTAAACTAACAAAAAAATTATAATAACAAAAAAAACAAACTAACACAATAATAATTTAAAAATTAAAAAAAAAACATAAATCATGAATCAAACAATAAAAATAGTACAAAATCATATAAAAAAATAAAACTTATGGCAAAGCAATTTTTTTTTATGTAATATAGCAACGCAATTTTTACACATCAAAAGCATCATTGGAAATAATGAGTTTTTCTTAGAATCTAAAACAATTTCTTGAAACAAAAGTAACATTAATACTAATAATCCCAAAATTAATAAGTTTGCTAGTAGAATCATGATATTGACAATTATGATGAGAATAATACCAACAAACCTAGTATTTATAACCTATACTAGTAAAAAGCTTCATTTTGCAAGTAGACGTTGAACAAAGGCCACCCTAGCATCTCCTTTAAAACCCCAAAACAAATTAACATTTTGGGGTTTGTTTATTATCTTCATACCAACTTCAATCATGTCCTCAGTACTTAACCCCATTTTCTCAAGTTCCTCGGGAACATTTCTTTGATCATCATAAATCTGCTTTCCATGTCCAAGTTTCTCAGCAATGCGATCAAGTCTCTCACTTGACTTATCAAAGTAGGAGCCAAAGATGTGAACCGCCTCTACCAAGCCCTTTGCCAATGCTTCACCACCTTTACAGCGCCTTTTACGAGAGCCTTCAACATTCTTTTCAATATGAACATTTTGATTCACAAAATTTATTGTTTGATCTCCATCATCACTTACATCATTTCCTTCACGATCCAACTCTTTTATAGCATCTGCTGGTGCTTCTGCTCCATTTCCAGTAGCACGATCCTTCCCAAATATAATACCTAACCGTTCAAAGTAAATGAATTCTTTATTAACCCATTTCTTCGCTCCCTTATGACTCTATAATAGACGAAAACAACTTAAAATCACTATAAAATCCACCATTTCAAAATAAATAAGAACAAACAGTATCACACCATCTCAAAATAAATTCCTAAACATGGTTCTAGTATGACACCAACCAAATAAAGACAAATATGTAGAATTGAAAATAGCTTGTTTCAACACAAGCAATATCAAAAGACAGCTGTGTAGAATTGAAAATAATATAGGTATCATCTAATGCTCCTAAACAATTCTGTTAGCCAAAATAACATAATCATCAAACCACATATATCTAGTTACGCAAAGCTAATCATAATGCCTAATAGGAATAACATACCTTAAACCACTTCCACCTTTCGTCAGTGCAATTATCAAGTATTGGATCTGGTGCTCGAAGTAATATATCTTGTAATCGCAGGACCCCATTCAAAATATTATTGAAACACCTACTTATAGTTTCACCCGACCTATAAAAATCTTTTATAATAACACGATTTTTGACATGATGGGCTAGACTACGTAAAAAAATTGCCACTTGCTCCTCTAAAGAAACTAGCCCATTTACTTTCACCTTACCAACTATACACAATAATTCACATAGAATACCAAATGTATACCTATTCATTCGAAGTTGGTTTACACAAGTTCTATCACTCCCATGTATCCTCCTATCTAAGTGTTCTAGCCTAGTTTCATGCCTAACAAATGTTCTCTCATTCAAGACATGTTTTTCATGAAACCTTTGCACAATGGTGTGCATTAGCATGAAAATATTAGTGCAAACAACCATCATTTGTTGATGGATTTGTTCTAATATCAAGTAAGTAAGCAGTTGTTGCTCCTCATCCATATCTATAGAAGAAAAAGAAATAATCTTATAAGGTATAAAGCTATCAAAGAAGTAATATGTTAAACAAGAAAGAAAATACCGACTGATCTAATGTATTCTGAAATAGCAAGTTAAATTTCCAGATTAAGAGATAAGACCAAAGTTGAATATGTTAAACAAGAAAGAAAATCAACAATATATATGGCAAGTTTTTTATTGGCCAAAGATATGTAAACAAGAAAGAAAATCAACAATAAAGTTTGGAACTTACAATGCCTACTGCAATAGGCATGCATTTGAAATAATTGTTATATCATTCATTTGGTTAAATATTAAGGACAAATTTTTCAATAAGGATTGCCCTAGGATGGCATAATGTTATGCGTTTGTGTTGCTACCTTAAAATAGGAGAAACTAAGGATTTATTCTCTAAGTATAATATATATATATATGTGGAATTTCAGAATATTTTATTTCTAAATCTTACTTGAATGATACAAAATTCTAAGGATTATATACAACTACTGTTAAGAAGTAAATAGGAAACTAAATCAGTCTAAATCTAATCCCCATAATTGAGGAATTGTCTAACCTTAATTTTAGGGATACAGATATTTACACATTTAATATAGTTGACTTTTCCACACTCCCCCTCAAGTTGGCTTAAAGATATCTTCCATGGCAAGCTTGCCCACTAGATTTTCAAACTGCTTCTTGTGCAATCCCTTTGTAAGAACATCAGCAACTTGGTCACTTGTTGGTATATATGGCATGCAAATTATTCCATTGTCAAACTTCTCTTTGATAAAATGCTTATCTACTTCTACATGCTTCGTTCTATCATGGAGCACTGGATTGTGAGAAATAGATATTGCAGCTTTGTTATCACAATAGAGCTTTAGGTTTTTTCTTGGAAATCAGTCACTTTTTCAGCCTTCATTGCTGATTTTTCTACAGTTTCTTCTTCAGCCTTCATTACTGATTTTTTTACCTTAGGCCTTCATAGCCACTTTCTCATCAAGAACTTTTCTTTCTTGCCAAACCCTAAATCACTATATTTTTCCAAGCGTCGTTGCTGTTTTTTACCACCATGTCAGGTTCTGCTTCGGTTGTAAATTCTACTCCCCGCACCAGTAGTCTAATCAAGATCTCTACATTGGTCACTGCAGAAGCTAATGTCGGTGGACAAAATGTCCCTAATTTGCGTTAGATTGATGACAAGCCTCGAGTGTAGTGTGACCATTGCAACAAACCATGCCATACTGAAGAAACTTGTTGGCATATCCATAGAAAACCAACAAATTGGAAGCCGAAGCAGAAGTGGTCACAAGCCTCTGCCAATGAAGCAAATATGGGTTCCTTCAGCAGAGAGTAGCTCAATCAACTCCTGAAACTACTAAAGTTCAATCCGACATCTGGTACATCTAATAGTTCATTGGCTCATTCAGGTAGAAATCCATTAGCCCTATCCAGTGTCTTTAATTCTACTCTATGGATCATTAATTCAGGAGCATCCGATCATATGACTAACCTGTCTAATCTATTTAGTTCATACACTCCTTGTTCTGGTAATGAAAAAATAACAATAGCATATGGTAGTTTTTCACCTATTGCAAGCAAGGGTTCTATTAAACTTTCTGGAAGTATTGATCTTAAATCTGTACTTCATGTTCCTAAACTTGCTTGTAATCTTTTATCTGTCAGTAAAATCTCAAAGGATTCCAACTGTCTTGTTATCTTTTTTGACTCTCTTTGTCAATTTCAGGACCAAAACTCAGGGAAGATGATTGGCAGTGCTAGAGAAATAAATGGGCTCTACTATTTCAGTGAGGATTTCCTAGGTAATAAAAAAGCTCAAGGGCTTAGTAGTACCAGTTCAAATTCTATTTATGATAAAATAATGCAATGGCATCTTAGGTTAGGACATCATAGTTTCCCTTATTTAAAACATTTATTTCCTAATTTGTTTAAAGGAGTGGATTGCTCTATTTTTCAATGTGAAAGCTATCTTTTATCTAAAGATCATCGAGTTAAATATATTTCAAAACCTTATAGTCCATCAAAACCATTTTACTTATTTCATACTGATGTTTGGGGACCTTCAAAGGTTACCACCTTGTCTGGAAAAAGGTGGTTCGTAACTTTTATCGATGATCACACTAAATTGTGTTGGGTTTACTTACTAAGCAAAAATCTGATGTAGAAAAACTTTTCAAAGATTTTTATTGCATGATTGAAACCCAATTCAAAACAAAAATTTGCATCCTTCGAACAGATAATGGAACTGAGTACTTTAATGAATGTTTGAGAAATTTTTTAAAAGAAAAAGGTATTTTACACCAATCTACATGTCGGGACACACCCTAGCAAAATGGAATAGCTGAAAGGAAAAATAGGCATTTACTCGAGGTAGCTAAAGCTATCATGTTTTCTATGAACATTCCAAAACACCTTTGGGGAGATGCTGTGTTGACTGCATCTTACTTAATCAATAGGATGCCAACTCGTGTCTAACATTTTGAAACACCTTTGAATACTCTCAAAAAATACTTCCCAACATTTCATTTATACTCTGAGTTACCTTTAAAAATTTTTGGATGCACTTACTTTGTTTATATTCCCCAAATTTTTCGATCCAAATTGGATCCTAAAGCTGAAAAATGTGTTTTCATTGGCTATGCTCCAAATAAAAATGGGTATAAGTGTTTTAATCCTTTGACAAAGAAAATTCACATAACTATGGATGTCACTTTTCTAGAAAATCAACCCTATTTCAACAAAAATCTTCTTCAATGGGAGAATAAAGAAGAAGAAGAAGTTAATTTTTAGAAATTCTATACACCACTACCAAGTCTCATTGAGTCACCAATTCAGTCTATTAAACAATTTAAGGAAATGGATGTTAAAAATAATGAAAACAAGGACTCTCTTAATCAACAGGTGAAAGTATTGAAGAATCTGAAATAGGGGGAGAATTACTTCAAACAGATTCACATAATCCAAATATTGAGCTTCAAGTTTACACCAGGAGGAAATCTCATAAAAATATTACTGATCCAATTATTTCTCTAGCACCTGTTCAGCCAGAATCTCCGAGGGATGGTCCTCCTCAAACTCAGGTTAATCCTAAAATTGCTCCTTTAGTTTCTTCCATTGAGTCTCCAAATACTGATTTTTCTGATCTAGATGTCCCAATTGCTAACAGAAAAGGAGTAAGATCATGTACTAATCATCCTATTGCAAAATATTTGTCGCATCAAAAGTTGTCCAATAACCACAAAGCATTCCTTTCAAATATTTCTAACTTGCATGTACCAAGATCTATTCAGGATGCCCTAGGTGATCCAGATTGGAAGTTAGCAGTGAAGGAAGAAATGGATGCTCTTGAAAAGAATGGGACTTGGGAGATTGTGGAGCTACCAAGACAACTGTAGGATGTAAATGGGTCTTCACTGTGAAGTGTAAGGCAGATGGGAGCATAGAGAGGTACAAGGCAAGACTTGTTGCCAAAGGGTTCACTCAAACTTATGGCATTGACTACCAAGAGACCTTCACTCCAGTTGCAAAAATAAACTCAATCCGGGTACTTCTCTCTTTAGTAGTGAATTTCAATTGGTCTCTACACCAACTTGATGTAAAAAATGCCTTTCTTAATGGAGATTTAGAGGAAGAAGTGTTTATGGACCTCCCACCTGGATTTGAGAAAAACCTCGGAACCAACAAGGTGTGCAAATTGAAAAAATCCTTGTATGGTCTTAAACAATCACCAAAAGCATGGTTTGAAAGGTTTGGAAATGTAGTGAGGAGCTATGGTTATATTCAGAGTCAAGCTGACCACACAATGTTCTTCAAGCACTCTAGAAACGGTAAACTAGCTATTTTAATTGTGTATGTGGATGATATAATAATAACTGGTGATGATAGTGCAGAAATTGGAGAACTTAAGAGAAAGCTTGCACATGACTTTGAGATAAAGGATTTAGGGGCCTTAAAGTACTTCCTTGGTATGGAATTTGCAAGATCAAAGAAGGGTATCTTTGTTAGCCAACGTAAGTATGTCCTAGACTTGCTTAAGGAGACAGGAATGCTTGGTTGCAAGATAGCTGAAACCCCAATAGAGCCCAACTTGAAACTTCAGCTTGCTGAAACCAAAGATGTGGTGGATAGAGAGAAATACTAAAGACTTGTGGGTAGACTCATCTATTTAGCACATACACGACCTGATATAGCTTTTGCAGTAAGTGTGGTAAGTCAGTTTATGCATTCACCCAACTCAGAACACTTTGAAGCTGCCTACAGAATCCTAAGGTACCTAAAGGGAACACCTGGAAAGGGATTGCTCTTCAAAAACCATGGACACCTACAAGTAGAAGCCTATACCGACGCAGACTGGGCAGGAAGTATTACCTATAAGAGGTCAACTTCAGGCTATTGCACATTTGTGGGAGGAAACCTTGTCACTTGGAGAAGTAAGAAACAGAATGTAGTAGCCAGAAGTAGTGCCGAGGCTGAGTTTCGTTCAATAGCCCATGGGATTTATGAGGTAATGTGGATTAAAAGACTACTTGAAGACTTGAAGGTTTCTAATCCCTCACCGATAAAGCTCTGATATCATGTGGAATTTCAGAATATTTTATTTCTGAATCTTACTTGAATGATACAAAATTCTAAAGATTATATACAGCTACTGTTAAGAAGTAAATAGGAAACTAAATCAGTCTAAATCTAATCCCCATAATTGAGGAATTGTCTAACCTTAATTCTAGGGATACAGATATTTACACATTTAATATAATTGACTTTTCCACAATATATATGTGTGATCTTGACACAAGTTCTAAAAGTGGGCCTTGCATCCTTTATGGCCACTAGTTTTACATGGATTATGGTGAAATTAGGAATTTTAATGTTTTTATAATGAGGTTTCTGGTTAAAACCTAGGGATTTAAGAGGGAGTAGCTTTGAGTATTTTAGAAAATGTGCTTTTACAAATATAGAAGCTACACTTGTCTTGTAATTCTCTTCCAACTGTGCCTAGAATTCTTAAGATTACTCATTATCCATTATAGCAGCTGCTAGCTTCAAAAAATGACAAACAAAACAGAGAAAACATTTCTATTGAAAGAAGTCACAGCAAGTGAAGATCTGGATTTGTGGTAATTTGAAAATTATGAGGCAATATTTGCTGCCATAGATGAGTTTTAAATTAACAAGCCTCCAAAGAGAAAAGGAAGGGCATTTGAAGACAGATAACAGTAACCTCTTTCCTATCACAATCAGACTGCGATTTAGATTGCCATGATACATACAGAGACCTATGCACCTACTAAAACATTTGAAGTACAGATCCCAAAACCTTAACTTCAAGCACTGTCCCAAAAACGATGTTGTTATTATCCAGCTGGAGGCAGGGGCCAGGCCCTGTAGTGATCAAGAACTCAACATTCCTATAATCAGAATCTAGCTTAACCTCATCATCATCATCGTTCTCTGACAAACAAAGCGAAACGAGACCGGCCCTTGAATGTCTAAGCAAGAAGGCCTTAGGGTCAACAGCCTCAATGTTCAGAGGCAAGTGTGTTACAACTGAAAATTTTGGTTTATCTTATTTTGTGCTTTCATATAATTGAGTGTGAACAAATAAAGCTTTCAAATTGAATTTGTTAAGTTTTAGGTGAAGATCTAGGAATCAATGTTAAACAAAAGAAAATGAAACTGATTAAATGAGTCATGATCGAAGTCAAACTAAGGATTTCATGATTGTACAGTAAGTTCTACATAGGAGCAGAGGAGACTTTTGTAGCCAGAAAATGCAAAGATGCAGAGTCATTGGCCTAATTGTATTGAAAAATATTTAATAATATCTTTGAAAATTCTAGAATAGGTATATAGATGAAAATATCAACTACAGAAAATTTTCCAGGAAGCCTGCACTATTTAACACAAGGTCAAGGACATTTATATATCTATTCATCAGTGCTAATTAATAAATTATGGCTTGAAAGCTGATAAGGACATTATGATGATTCATGAAACAAAACAAACATTAGATTCCTGGAAATTTGCTGAAGTCAAAACCATGAATTTCAATCAGAAACACAAATAGCAAAGAGACACTCAACCCTAATTTCATAATACTTATTTGCAGCCATCGTTTACGTTGAAAGGGTGTTGTCATCCGACTTGTTTATTGTCATTGACTTCAACCATGAAAATAAAGAACAGAAAGATAAATATTGCAGTCATTTTCTTAGGTTGTTGTAGTACTCAGAGAAACTTCATTCAAGGTACATTGCTTTATTATAGTATTATCTTTTCTGGTAAGGAAGTTTGGGCTTCACGTTCCAAGATTAAGGGTTTTTCAAATAAGAACATCTTACAGATTACTAAAGCTTCAAAATAGTACATCACCTAAACAACAAGCCTAGCACCCCTGAATCCCAGTATTCCACAATGCTGCCATTCTCGAATTCCAGAAATAAATCAATTTATGTTTCAGCTGTGTTTTAAATCTGTTTAAAGCGTATCAATGTGGTTTTCAACACATGGCTATCTATTTCTTTTATTTTGATGTAAATCACAAAATGTTTTTATATTATATTAGATATGAAATTAATTTTTACTCGCACTGTGTGGTTGGTGTTGGTTCAAAAAAATTTGACTTGATAAAGATTTGAACACGAAATTTTCACTTATGACAATTTTTTTTTGAGAGATTCACTTATGACTATTAAAGCAAAGACAAATGGACACAACATAAATTAATCAAAAATTAATGAAGTTTCAATTAATGACGTGATATGTATAAACAATGAAAATCTGTAGAAGTTATTTACTCATTGTAAACGTGGGTGATTCATTCCTGTGCACAATATGGTACAAGTCATAAATTAGGAAAGATTGGTGATAGCATTCGGCTTTGTAAGTTTCAACTTCTTTTTATTCTCTTTGACAATTTTAAGATAGTTTTTATCTGAAAAAGGTATCTCCAGTTTATCCTAGTTTTTATCTGAAAAGGGTATCTCCGGTTTATCCTGTATTCTATGAAATTAAGTGTTACTTCTAATTTGCAGGGAACAGTATTGATCCTGACCTTCTATTAGCTGTTTTTCTTCCTACCTTACTTTTTGAGAGTGCATTTGCTATGGAAGTGCACCTGATAAAGGTCTGTACCTACTACCTTAGCTTATATGTGCATTAGACGATTCACATTCACAAGGTAACTAAAAAAAGCATTCTTCTAAGTAACAGTCATTTGAGTTCTCGCATTCAAAATCCTCTGTTCTATCCAACTGGGGTAGTGCACACACAAAAACAGACAAACTGACTCCAACTACACTGTTCTTTTCTCTACCTAATGAAAGTGCAGATATGTGTGTATATATATATTAAAACAGAACATAATGCGCACATATGCGATTGAGCACACAAAAGTAGCAGCTCTGCATGTAGCTAATGACCTACTACTGACAACCTAAGAACGCAGGTGGAAAAGAGATATGAGAAAAGAGAGCAGCCTCCTATTGAGAAGCTTTCAACTCTCACCAGTGCTTTTTGTAGCCGTATTAAACAACACTCAAAGAAAGCAATATAAAGAGATAATTTTAGTTTGAACAACAATTACAGTGTCACTAACAAGAACACTCAAAGAAAACATAAACAAGATGCATTCTATTTTTACAATCTACAACATTCACCGATCTAAATCATCAACAATATCTGCAGTCATTAACAAAATCATCGTGTAATAGAAAAGAAAACCCGTTTGGTTTTCAAGAAAATCGAAAAGAAAATGAGAGAAAATAGATTTAAAACACAAAAAAAATTAAAACTAAACAAATGAACAGAGAAGAATCGCACTAAGAAGATGACTTGTTTAATTGAAATGTTTAACAATAATATAAAAGAAAACAAATGAATCCAAAAGAAAAATGCAATAAGAGATAAAGTTGTTTGGTTACCTGGAAACTTGAAGGAAAATTGAAAAGTGAAAAATGAGAAGAGTGGCCGGAGCAGAGAAGAGTTGCTGGAGAAGAGAAGAGTCACCAGAGTAGAGAAGACTGGCTGAGCAGAGAAGTTTGAAATGGGAAAAACGTTGTCACCGATTGATTAATCAATTGTTTAGTTTTATTTGATAATTTAATAATTTAAATTTTATTTATTACATTTAAGGGTAAAATAGGAAATTTCCTCTTAAAATTTTTTTAAAATATATCCTATCCTATAGATTAAAAATAATCCTTCACTTTTCTAAAGGATTAAGTCATCCTCTTTGTATAAGATGACTAATCCTTTCACTAATCCTATCCTATTACTTAATTACATAACAAACATGAGATAGGATGATTAACATTCTATCCTTTAAATAATCCTATGTGCCAAACATGCTCTAAGTATGTTAAACTTCTAAAAAAAACATATTATAACTTATTAACTTAAACTAAACTATAAACTTTAACAGCACCTAACATAATATTCTAACCCATTTTAATCAACTAGCCTAAACTACTAATAACCTGACAAAATATAAAAACTAAACCTGCTTCACCCTTTTGCACTAAAAGCTAGCCACTTACAGCAGCCATTCTCGCCTGAGCAATCTCATGCCGCGCACATGCCATGCTTCAGCCCTCACCAACACAGCAGTAGCCGAACCCAGTAGCCTTCACATCTCCGCCATGAGGCCACCTGTTCTGCATCGCTCCATTGCACATAGCAAAAACCCGATGACCAGCTTGTTCATGTGTCGAATACACGCCTCACTAACCCGTGCCGCACGCAAGCCGCAAGCCCAAGCAGCAGTTTACGCGTCCACTGCAGTGCCTCCCTCAAGCGTCCAGCAGGGGTACGCCAATGCACACATAGGAAACCGAGCAGTAAACTTCTAATGCAGAAGATTAATCCTAATAACTTAATATGGTTGAGCAGTGTTTCAAATAGCGGCCGCTATCTCACAATAACAGCTGTGGCCGCCACCGTTATTGAGAAAAAAACGGATGTGAAAATCAATCACACCAGTAACGGCCGATAACAAATGATAGCGGCAATAACGGCCGCTATCAGCCGCTATTGGTGGCTATTGCCCGCTATTGGCACTACCGTTGAAATTGGGTATTAAAAAAAATTCATAATCAACAAAAAGATTCCACCAGAAGACTGATCAACACAAATCCAAAACAAATCCCTAGCTTCACACAATCATAATTTCATTCTCAATCAACAACAATTCTCAAGAAACAACACCACAACAGAACAATTAGCTTGAGCTTTGAAAATTGAAAGTAATTAAGAAATTTATTTAAAATTTACCTTTTAAAGTAGATCTGGATTAAGGAAGGGGATTTGTCGAATTAGGGAAGGGGATTCTGTCATGGTTGTGAACTTTTTGGCTACTGGTTAGTAAGGGGCTGAGAGGGCTCTGTTTTGTAGTCTTATTCTGTAGAAGCAGAGTAGAAAAAGACTTAGAAGAAAGGAAGGCACTAAGCGGTGCCTCAGTGGACTGGTGGAGGCATGGTGGGGCGTGGCCTGGCGTGGGGCTGTGAGCATTGTGGCTATCTGTCGAGCGAAAGCTGGGTTGCTGAGTCGCTGTCGCAGGCTACAGTGCTGAGAGAGTAGAGCCGATGACTATGCATCTAGCCTTTTGGAGAAAGTAGAGCCGATGACAACGAGGGAGAAAAAGAAAGCCAGAATGAAGAGATGTGAGTGGGGGTGGAGAAATTAGCAACAGTGATGAATGGTTGACATAAGGGTGGTCGGCTGAGATGTTTGGGAATTGAGATTTTTTGGTTTTCTTTTTATTAAATGTATACCAGATAATAGTGAATTAAATCTGAAATTAAATTATAAATGTAAATTTTTAGTTGAATTTTTATTGTAATTAAATATATGGAATTAAATATAATTATAATTCAAAAGAAAAAGATAATATTAACATTTGATAATATAAATGACGTAATTAATTTAGATGCAAAAAGATTTGATAAATTTTGGATGAAAATTTCTTTAATAATTTAAATGAGAAATAATTGATACATTGATTTTTATCACTGCAAAATTATTTATCTTTAGTCTCATAATTTGTTATTTAATGATTTTCTATACATGAATGCTTTACTATAATTCAAAAAAAGTATAACTAACATTTTTTTTCACATAAATAATTGACTTAAAATATTATAAATTATTTTAAAAATTATAAAATAAGACTTTTTATAATTATAATTATAATTATTACATTTTGTTTAACAGTTGTGTGAAATTTAAAAAAATTCATGATCGCGATAATTGCGATGATCTCCATTATGTCCGTAAAACGCAACGTGATTGAAAACGTAGCCGCAATCGTAATTTAAATTCTTGTAGTTGAGTAATTAATAAAAGGGCTATAAATAAAGCTTGAGATCATGCAGAAGATTGTATACAAGAGATTTAATATGCAAAACACTAAGTAAGAAAAACGTGAATGCAGAGAACAGAATTTTAAAGATGCCGAATGTGAAATAAATTGAAGAATTTAATTCAAACTTAATGTAAAACCAAAATATATTATATTTATAATGACCATAAAGTACCAAACAGAAGTCTTGACGAAACAGTAGAGTAAATTAATACAGAAATCAGTGCAATGAAACAAAAGAAGTGCAAAAAGGAAAAACCGAAAGAATAGAAGGAAAACTTGCTGCCACGCAGCAAGTCATTTCCCTTTAATCCTTAAACTAAAGCAGGGAAAATAATTGCTTAATCTACTCCTCAACCAAAGGAAACCGTGAAGACAATTGCAGAAACTAGGGAAGAAGACAGGCTGCTGTTACCAACCCCTCGCCACCCTCTTTTAAAACCTAAATTGAAGCTAAAAAAATGCAGTTTTTAAAACAACTCAATGGCAATAGACAAAAGCTGAAGAAAACTGGTGAAGAAGAATTGTGTCATGCCATCTCCTCCACACCTCTCAACGGCAACATCTCTTCCTTGTATATGTTAGGGCGCTTCAAGGGAGGTGACAGCACATTTCTATTGGGCTAGACTTCCTTTCTTGGGCTTGTTGAAGCCAGCTTCAATAAAGAATGTGTTTTGGGCTTGCATAAAAAAAGGTTAAGGTTTGTGGGTTGGATTGAACTGTTTTAATAGCTTATGGTTTTAGTATTTAAGATGGGCTTACTGCTTTAATTTAAGGGGTGACGGAAGGGTTTAGTTTCGGGTGGGTTTAATGTGTGGTCATTGGGTTTTGGGATTTAGGCATAAAGGGTTTAAAATAGGCATAGGGTTGATAAATAAGTATAGAAATAGGGTTTGGAATTTTGGAATTATTTTACTTATATAATTTTTAAGAATTTAGAAGATTAAGGTTTTAGGCTTAAAATTTGGTTTAAGGTTTGAAAAAAAGCTAACTTTTGGATTTAGAGATAAGGTTAAGGTGAAGGTTTAAACATCAAATCTAACTATTTTTCGTTGATTTTCTTGCTAAATTCTTGATTTCCTTATTATTTTCGAATTTCTTTCACATGAAGACAATTTAATTAAATTTGGAAAAAATTACATTTAAATTCCAAATTTTAATTAAATTTTGTGCAATAAAATACTCTAAAAATATATATTTTAGAGACTTATCACTTCCTGTTTTGGTTGGTCTATCATTCTTCCTCATGATGAGGCCAAGTTATTCAGGAGCTTCCCGGAATGCGAAGACCATGCCACATTACTTAGTATCGAGCATATAAAGCATTAACTAGGAAAAAACTTCAATAACTGCATACAAAGAAGGTTGAGTGTTTCACAGAAAAGGAAGGATGGTATTAAATCTTGAAAGAAGGTTGATGATCAGAATAGAGATAATGAGGAGTTGAATCTTGAGTTGATTTGACTCAAAGTTGAACTAGATGAAGAGAAGGCCAAGACATCGTTGTTAAAACAGTATAAGGAGGCATTTAATTCAGCTTCTGCTGAGTTGAACTCCCTACTGGTCGAACACCAATCCCTTGGTCAGTTGATTAATGCTATTTATGCAAAGCACATTCACCAAAGGTTAAGATCATGGGTCTACACAATAAACTGTAACCTTTTTCTATTAACCAATAGGAGTGAGTTAATATTTGTGCTGAGACGATAAGAGAACACTGCTTGTGTGAAGATGATCTACAATCTTTCCTCAGGATGAGGCTAGATTATTTAGGAGCTTCCATGAGGACGAAGACATAGTTCATTTAGAAATGATGAGTGTAAGTTTCAAATCATCTATTTCACATTCACGTAAATGTCTTGTGAGTTTTTTTTTACTCGTTTTACTTGTTTGTAGGCCACGTAACAAACAATTGCTATTAATGCTTAGCATCGAGTGTTTAAGGTGCAAGCCGTAAAAGAACTCGAGTAGCTGGAGTTACTTAATCTTAAAGACAATTTTGCGATGAAAAAGGCAAAGATTGCCTCTTCAAAGCACAACTAGATTGTATTTTCCTCCACTTCAATTGTTGACAATAAGAGAACACTGCTTGTCTGAAGATGATCTACAATCTTTCCTCATGATGAGGCTAGATTATTTAGGTGCTTCCATGAGGACGAAGACATAGTTCATTTAGAAATGATGAGTGTAAGTTTCAAATCATCTATTTCACATTCACGTAAATGTCTTGTGAGTTTTTTTAACTCGTTTTGCTTGTTTGTAGGACGCGTAACAAACAATTGCTATTAATGCTCAGTATCGAGTGTTTAAGGTACAAGCCGTAAAATAACTCGAGCAGCTAGAGTTACTTAGTCTTAAAGATGATTTTGAGATGAAAAAGGCAAAGACTGCCTCTTCAAAGCATTACTAGGATGCATTTTCCTCCACTTCAATTGTGTTGTACGCTCTTTAGGTAAAGTATGCCACTCTTTTCTCCAAAGTCAAGGTCCTAGCTGACCAAAACCAAGAGCTATGGGAGAAATTACAAGATTACAAAGCTAACCGAAGCCTTCTCTTAGCCTAGAATAATGAGACCAAATCTGGGTTAAGGCAAAAAAAGAGTATCATTTTTTCAAGAAGTGCCACGAAATGAGGCTTAAATATGGTTTCTTCCTAACACGTTCCTGACTGGACAAAGCTTGATCCAGATGCCAATGGTTTGAAATCTTTTTTAAGGAGAGACACTTATGAAGATCTATTCGAACCCGTCAGCCTTTGGAAGCCTTTTCATCGACTCAAAGTGGTCAAGGCTCTCACAAGCTTGGATGAAGAGGACTTAGATAATTTGGAGGCCAGCTTTTCTATGGATCAAGCTCCAAACATAATAGTACTTTTGGACACACACGCCTAGGTACCTGTTATCATGGATGCTCCTCCTGCTGTTGAGGTCCATCTAGAAGATACTCATTGTAATATAACTTTTAGAGTTGAATGAATGAAAAATCCCACTTTTTTGCTTTAATTTTTCATACTTTAATTTATATGTATGTACAAAGTAAGTGCTCCTCAGTTCTTTGTGAAAGAGCTCAGTCTTTTAAAAAGAATTCTTTGGCAACTACACATTTACCTTGCATTTATTTAAACTCATCTGATGCAACAATCAAATTTACCTCATGACTTTTTACTTCAAGTCCTTACATTTCACATGTGTGGCTTACATCACACATTTTTTGCTTTAAGTCTTTAAATTTCTCATATGTGGCTTACTCACACATTTTTTGCTTTAGGCACTTTACTTTATTTGTAACTTACTTTGCCCACTTTTCATTTCAAGCCTTTAAATTTCCCATGTATGGCTTTCTCACTCATTTTTCGCTTTAGGCCCTTTACTTTATTCGTGGTTTACCTCGTGCATTTTTCACTTCAAGCCCTTAAATTCCTCATGCGTGGCTTACTCGTGCATTTTTCACTTTAGGCCCTTTTCTTCGAATATGTGGCTTACTTCATGCATTTTTCGCTTCAAGCCCTTAAATTTTTCATATGTGGCTTTCTTGCGCATTTTTTGCTTCAAGCCCTTGATATTTTTTGCTTTCACACATGACTTACTTCGTGCACTTTTCACTTTAAGTCCATGAGTAGCCTACTTCACATATTTTTTACTTCAGGCTTTCGTATTATACGTGCATGGCTTACATCGTACATTTTTTGCTTCAAGCCCTTGCACATTTGTCATGAGTTCTTTATTGCTGTCACAAAACTTTTTAAGTATCATCAACCGTAATTATAATTTGAGAATTCTTTGATTACTCTACCAAATGCATGACGGCATAAGAGTATAATAAATAGAATATAAATTTGTCTAATAAACACATGAATTATCTAAATCACGAAAACACATAAGCATATGGCATTATCATTTTCTAACTTAATACAAACTCTCCATATCTTCAATAGGCTGTAGCTTGGTCACAAGCTGTTTCGTGACACTAAAGGTATCATTCCAATCAATTTTCTTATTCTTAGTAAACGTGATATAATGTGCTCTTACCTGTTTTTGATTGCCCCTAAGACAATCCAATTGCAATTTACTGAAGGTTGTGAGTCAAAAGGATGAACCTTATCACAAGGCAAATGTCACAATTGTGTATCACAGATACCCTAGCCAAATACTGAACACAAAAATCAAGGAAGAAAGGTAATTCGAAAAGATTTTGGTGCTATACCATTCTACTACTTATCTGTTATATGGAAAAATTGATTATCACCATGCCTATCAAACTTCACCAACATTGAAGTGTAATTGGATGAAAATACTATAGTAAAGATTTATCCAGCAACTTCTAGTATGGCTTTACCTCTACTGTGCGGACCCTGTTACATAGGGTCACTTGAAGAGCGAGCCCCATTGGCATGAGAGGTTGAGATTGTGGGCCCTATCGGCAAAGGTGGCTTGGAGTATGTGCCACGTCACCTAAAGTGACCAAAAGTGTGGGCCTCGTTGGCCTGAGGCTATCAGGAGTGCGGGCCCAATCAACTAGAGGTGGTCGAAAGTGTCAACCTCGTAACTCGGATTAATTGGTAATGTGGGATCGTAGTGTTGTTATGTTCATCAGTAGTCGATGGTGAGGTGTTTTGCTACCAACCTCTGTCACCTTACACTATCACCAACTAACACCCTAAGTCACCCTGTTGCCAACTAGCACTTTAAGTCATTTACCTCCAATTAGTACCCTGAGTTAGCCAAAGACACCCTACCGTCATCTAACACTCCAAATCACCCAGAGGCATCCTACAGTCAAATAAGACCTTGAGTCAGCCTAAGGTACCCTGAAGCACTTTTGCTGCCAACTAGCACCCTAAGTCACCTTGAGACACCCAAGGTCTTATGCTGTACCCAGAGTCACCTTCAGACAATTTGTCGCATGCCTGCCAGTCATTGCACCCTGTCGCACGCCTACCACATGCCTACCACACATTGAGGCACTTTGTTGCATTCTTGTCGCATGTTGAGGCACTCTGTCGCATGTTGCACCTGCCACAAGCCTACCGCATGCCTAACACTCGCTTAGGCACCTTGAGGCACTCTGTCGTCTGCCTGTTGTGCGTTGCACCTTACGACACGCCTGCCCTGTGCCTATCACGTACCTACTTGCCTATCACGCATTGCACCCTACTGCACGCTTGCTGTGCATTACACTGTATTGCACGATTGTCGCACGCCTACCAATCGTTTCACCATAATACTTATAACCTATTTATAGGAGTTATTTGGAGCGTAATTACCTTTAAGACCCAAAGCTTCAATGGTCACTTAATGAATCTTTCATGGTCTTCTTAAGTTATCTTTTTTTTGGGTTCAGTTTATCCTTAGGCTCAATGACATTAAATCTGACTAGTGCTCTTCCTCCTTAACCTAGTGCTCTGCTGGATATGAACATCAGATTCGGTAAAAAAGTGGGAAATATAGAATGAAAAGAGGTTTCTATTAATTTACCCATTTATTCCTCTATCTCTGTTTATATGTTCGACAGTTGTCTCTGTTTATATGTTCGACAGTAGCCGGCTCTTTTTTATCTTTTTTCCTCATCGGCAAATGTATTGCCACTTCTAGATTTTGTTTGTTTTAAATCTTAAGAAGGTTCTCCTTGAGTCAACTGATGTTGTCTTGTTTCTTCAAAATGTATCACTCCACTACTCGCATAAAAGTGGTTGAAATTGTTGAGAACTCCTCATTTCACCAGTAGGTTGCAGAAAAGTCTGACTCTAAACGACTTCAATAAATTGAGGTTGTTGAGAATGCCTCGTTCCACCACTTGTGGATTGCAGCGACTGATTAATTAGACTCTAATCGGTTTCATTCAATTGAGATTTGCTTGCTTATTGGACCCCATCTTGAATCTGTTCATATGATGGAAATGGAGACCGGTTTGTTTGCTGAGAATGACTCCTTGCACCACTTAGCCACAAAATGGGGTTCATTTGATAACTCGGACTTTGATAAGCTTGATTTGGCATGGATCTGTTGTTCATCTGCGTCGCCAAAAACGAAGTGGAAGCCATTGCAGCTGAACTCTCCATGTTTTTTGGATTTGAAAACTGGGTTTGGTGCATGTTTAACTGTTGTTCACTGCAACAACATGAAAGATTGAAAAAAGAAAAATCCAAAACTCAGAACCAGTAAATTTCCTCATTTATGTCCAAAGAGAAGAATGAAATTTAGCTTCCGATCTTGTAGTCAACAAAATTCAACACTAAGCAAATGTTGGTTGACTTTTCTTCTTAAAGGTAAACTGATTTCCATTGCAAAAATAATATTTTTTTTTCAAAAGATTTCTCATTAGATTTTTTTTAAAACTTCTCTTTTTTGCTTTGTAAATTTATTGCACGAAATTGCTGCCTTGAGTCTTCTTTTGACTTATTTTTGGTTTTGTTATTACACAAGTCTTTTCATAAATATCGAACTATGCATCAATAATTCTGAAACAAATAAAAATTAGTTTTAAATATATACAGTAATGATTTTAATTAATAGCAGTTTAAAAAATAAAATAGAATTAAAAAAATTATTTTGAAATACATATTGACTAATGTATTGAAAAATTTGATGCACATACAAATTTACATAAATTAAAAAATAATTTGAAATTGAATACTAATTAAAAAATTATAAAAAAATTAAATATCACAAATCTTAATATATTTAAATAGCTACAAATTTAATAAAAATAATTATTACTCATTAATCATTAATAAATTATGTTGCATATTTTAAATTGATTTATTTTTAAAATTTGAATTTAAATGATTCTAAATTAATCTTATAAAATTAATTAATGTTGAAAACTTTAACTTTTAGGGTTTTTTTAATACTTCATTACTTAAAGCAACTGTTTATTACAATCCTTCTGGATAATGTCCTCTATAATTGGACATTCCTCAATCCAACGAAGATCAATTCTTGAAACAATGGCATATCTAGCAAAATAGTGTGCTGCTTGGTTTTCATCTCTTCCCACATGCTTTACCACAACATTTGTAAATCCATCCTGTAAAGTTCTAGCCTCTTCCACCAAATTGCCAATAGTGAATGGGTCATGCTCCCTCGACGAAATGGCCTTTACAACCTCCATGGAGTCCCTTTCCAGCATGATTGAACTAAAACCCAAGTCTCGTGCTACATCCAATGCTCTCAAAGCCGCTCAAGTTTCAATTATTGCAGGATCATTCACTCTGTCAACCACTATAGAAGAAGCTGCAAATAGTAAACCCTCAATGTCACAAATCCAAATTCCTATTCCACCTAAATCTTCCTCAGATCTCAATGCACCATCAAAGTTGACTTTTAAATAACTTGCAGGTAGAGCTGTCCATTTATGAGGAGGTGAATCACGTGGTCAATAATTTAAACTTTTATTTCTTAATGTACTGTACTTATAAACTTATTTCCCAACATATAATATTTTTTAACATGTCATTGCCATGTCATATTTTTAATATATCATTATATTATTTAAAAAAATATACATGTAAATTAGTCAAATAGCCTAAAAAGAATACCTTTTTTTCAGCTTTCTACATTCTCCCATATAGTTAGTAACAGAGTTTAGTCATAGTTCCCAATCCAAGTCTCTATTTTTTTCTTCTACCTATACATCTGTAGCAATCTTGTTGGAACCCATTCCACTCTTTCTTACTTGCAAGGAAACTTGTAGTTAAGGGAGAGTCTTTATATTTTCCTATTCAATTGAAGAAAAAAAAAATCTTTCCTGACCACTAATTTGTTTCCTAACATTGCTTGTTGTTATTTACAATCAGATATAGTTCTCAAAAGTTTTATCTGAACAAGAATGTAGTGAAATACACCACTTGCTTAGCTCTTAGCTTACACCCGTTGATCCTTGAAAAGAAAATGAGCTCTCGGATTTGTAAATCTGCTTCCAGAGCTGCCAAGTTTCTTCTGTCGGCTTTCAAAACCTCTTGCTTTTACTCTAGTGAATTTTAGTAAAGCCAACACCTTCCTCACTTCTTTACACTATTTTTTCTTCTGAAAGATAATGGATCGCAGATCTATGAAGGTTTTTTTTTTTGTGAATATTCTCATGTTTTGCAACATATTCATTTGTAAGAGCATATTTTTTCAGTTTAGCAGTATTAAGTCTCTGATTCTTATATGTCCTTAGTTTTAGATCAATCCCTGATTTTTAAGTAGTTATATAGTTTATTGGCTTTGTTTATCAACTCACTAAATATATGTTACAGCTCTGGAAGCAGATTTACAAGTAAAATTCTGCAAAATGTAGTTTGTTTTTTTAAAAGCAAATAATTTTATTCATTGATATAAATCACATCCACAGAATATTCTTGCAAAAATGAAACAAGACACTACATCACAACTATGACAGTCTCCTCATCCAAACCAAAGCTAAACATACAGGGCAATTGATTGGGGCAATATATCAAACACCAAATGTACAAATTGCGGCCTGCCATAATGCTCTCAACATTAAGCCCATCTTCACTAGAAAAAATAGTTTTACCGCAAGAAAAACAAAATTCAATGGGTTCAAACTCATGGGTTACTAGGATGTTGTTTGGTTTCATGTCTCTACAGATGATGTTTTTGTCATGAAAATATTTTAAGCCCCTAGAAGTGCTATCTTCACTCCCTTTTCCCAACTAAAAGGTCATCTTATATCCTCTGCAATCAAATTAGCAAGAAATAATATACAGTGATTAGAAAATCATTTCGGATGCCAAGAATTACAGAAAATGCAAGATCAAGCCTTGCTAAATGCTAATCATTGTGAAGAAATAAAAAGTCCTTACTCGACAAATGAACCTCCAGCGAAGGATTGCACACAAATTCATCGACAAGTAGCCTGTAAATATAAATGAATTAGTCTTGCAAATGTTTTTTTGGAAGAAGAGATGGTGCTAGTATTGGAAGGATTTCCACTCTTGCTGTTGTTAATTACTATATAATTATACGTACTAAAAACATGACATGGCAATAACATGTCAAAAAATACTTTATGTTGGGAAATAAGTGTATAGGTACAATATCTTGAGAAATAAAATTTTAAAGTACTATAATTTGGTAAAAAACTCCAACGAATGTTGTTGAATCCTCAAAAATATTCTCACTTTTTTCATTCTATTTTGAAAGTTCTTTCGCTTTTCGAGCTTTTCTTTTTCTATTTTCACTAGATATTTTCTTTGAGAAAATTTCTTACCATAGCTATTTTTTTTTTTAGTTCCAAAGCTTCTTTTCAAATTTCAAATTTCTGATCCTAATTTTCTCCCTTAAGTTCCCTTCTACCAACATAAACATGTGAATAAATTTTATTTACAGTACATTGATTTGGTTATTTTAATCTAGTGTGAACTTTTTCTTTTAAAGACTCTGAAAGTGTAAAAATTCAATTTAAAGCAAAAGAAACAATAGAAAAAAAATAAATTTACTAATACAATATTAATGTCTCAATTTTGAGCCATGCCCTGGGGACTCATATAGGGTACAAACAGTACAAAGAATTTCATTTTACTCCCAATTCAAGTACCCAAAACTGAGGCACATCATTTCTCGATCTTTGCAGAACTAACTGTTCTTTTATTCTTGTTGTCTCTGTCCGTTTGAGCCATATCAACAACATTGTTTGGGCATAAGAAACTGACAAAGAAATCCTTTGGTGAAGCTCACTGGAGACATGAAGTTTGGGTGTTATGAAACAGATATAAAATGGTAGTGATGGCGATCAGTGATGGTTTTCATGCTGTAAATGGATATATTTTGGTGGAAAAAAATGAAGTGTTCTCATTTATACTTCTAGCAAACAAGAATTCAATATAAAGACTGTCAATGATTTGATGGAACAAGATATTTGGTAAGAACGTTTGTCTGTTTCATAAGTGGTAAGTGTAAGAAAGGTATAAGAATGTCAAATATGCATAAATCTGCTGCAAGGGGACTAAGGAAATAGACCTGTGCTGACACGAACTCCAGTGTTGTCACAACCCGTGACCCTATTTTTTTTTATTTTATACATCTTATTTGGTTAGGCTGTCTGTGATACTTTACTTTTTTTTTTATACATAACCAATTTCTTATAAAATAATAATATGAACTACATCCCCTATCTTACTTCATAAGGAAGCAGTACTATGAATATGTCTAAATACAGAAAATAAATGATCGTACCTTATGTCAAGTCGAGCTGTCACATCGTCCCCGAATGCGCAGCCAAAATCTTTTAGATGTCAGACTCTCGGTCCTCGAAAATCTGAAATGTTAAAAATAAGGGGTGAGCAAACCACGGCTCAGTAAGAGAATTATATGCATACTTGATATTCAGCTTCCTATATGCTAAAAATCTTTTTCATTTTTCCTATAGGGGCTCTAGGCTCGCATGTAGGAAAGATACTACAGTCGGCTAGGGATCCGGATGGAGTAAGGCAAGTATTTTGAAATACCTGTCTTGTCCCGAAACCTAGAAGCAACTGTAGAGAGTAATAAATTTCATTTCATTTGAAATTTAAATCCTTTTTTCTTTTTATTCCATATCATTTTCATATTCTTTTTAAAATAATGCTTTTGTGAAATAAAGCATTTAAATAAGATAACTAATATTCATTTATTCTTTGAAAAGAATATTAGTTAAATCATTATCATTCAAATCATATTGCATGTAAACAGTAGATAGCAGTAATACAATAAAATCTTTTCATTTAAAATCATTACTGTCCTTCACTGTAACCCTTTTCTTTCTTTGCATTTCAGTTAAATCGATATTCAAATCATTCGGTATTCAAATCGTTTAGTATTCAAATCATTCAGAAATCAAATCATTCAGTATTTAAAGTATTTGGTATTTATTGTGAGGGCCCGAAATACCTTACGGGTCATTTATCACCTCACTCAATTCGGTATTCAAATCATTCAAATACAATTAAGTGGAGACAGTCACATCTAATATAATCATGCATAAAACAATATCAGTATCCCCGAAGGGACGATCGGTAACGAATGGCCATCGTCGGTCGGTCACAGTTCGCACTGGCCAGGTGCTCGCTGTGTAAATCAGTGGGTTTGACCATAATAATCCCACAGCCGGTAAATAATGTATCAATAACCTGCGGACTAGACCAAGTCTCGCAGTCGGTAACAGTATGCATGATCACTAAGGAACGACCGTCTCAAAACATTTTCATAAATCATTCAACTGTAGAAATCAATTTCAAATAGCGATTAACAGTAAAAATCATTTTCAATTAAATGATTTCATGTAATTCCTTTCATATAATTCTTTTCATTTAATTTAATTCATATAAATCCTTTCTTGAAATTCATTTCATGTAAATCAATGCATATAAATCACTTCATGTAAATTAAATCATATAATTTACATATCATATTAATTTTCGGTGATTTCATTATCACCGATATAAAAAACATGAATATTTTAAAATGGAATACCATATATTCATATTTTATGAAAAATAATCAATTTCTTGGTTTTTTTTGATTGAAAATCGTTTCTTTTGAAATAAAATCATTTATTATGATTTTAAGTAATTTTCTAAAATTTTTCGGCAGCATAACGACTGCCGACTGACTAGCCTCCTGCACGAAAAATACAGTTTATAATTTCCAGCCAGTACTTCATCCCAAATTTTCAACCAATCATTCATCACGATATTTTCATAAAATATTTCATAAAGTATTTCGTAATTAAAACATGCAGACTGAATATCCTTACAGTACTTCACATGCATCCCTTACCTTTTTCGGGTCGGCGACTTCCTCTTACCGATCGCGCCGTACTCCACCTCTTCTGATTCCTCATCTCGGTCGCTGAGAATAATTTCTCGAATTTAAATTCTAAATTTTAGAATTTTCATAATTAATTTATTAAATTTTTACTCGAAATCATTTTCCGGAATTCTTACCGAATTTCCGTAATTTCCGAGTTGCCAAATTCTCCGGAATCTTCCGATTTCCCCAACTCTCCCTTTTTCCTCTTTTTCTTCCTTTTTCCTCTTTTTCTTTCTTTTTTTTTCTTTCTCTCTTTTTTTTTCTCTTTTTTTTCTGGTCGGACCGGTTCAGACCTGTTCGGCTTCTTCCCGCCAGCATCACCGCCGGTTCAGGTCTCCCATAGCTTGCCGGAGTGGCCGGGACGCCGGATCTGGTCTCCGTTTCTTCCCATCATCGGCGACAGCGCCGGATCTGGAGGGTGGGTTTTCGGCTCCTTCCTCCTCTCTTTTCTCCTTTCTTCGCCGGATTCTCTTTTGCTGGTGGCTCCTCTCACCTTCGTCGAGCTTCGCCGGTGTCAGGAGTGGTGGTGGCGGTGCCCGGATCGGCCGGCACCGCCTTATCTCCCTTCTCCTTTCCTTCTCGGTTCGCCGGTTTTTTCCCTTCTGTTTCACCATTTTTTGCTTCTTCTTTCCGTCTTTTCCCGTCACCGGTCGACTTCCTTTCTCTTCTTCCCTCATCGGAGACGCCTTCCCTCATCTCTCCTTCTCTTCTCCGGTCGGTCGACCAACGAGGTCGGCCCTTCCTCTCGTTTTCGACAGAAACGGGATTCAATTTCCCGTTTCTGTTTTGTTTTATTTCTTCTTCTTTTTTATTTACTTATAAATATATATACTATATATATTATACATATAATATAATATATTATACACATAAAATTGTACTATATATATTATATGTAAAGATATATATTTTATGTATTAACAAAATTATATATATATACATATATATATATATATATATAACTCATAGATTTATATGTATATTTATATACTTTAATTTAAATAGCACTTATATATATATATATATATATATTTATATAAATGCTATTTTATAATATATATTGTATTTACAATATATATACATATAAACTTTCAATGTAAAATAATATTTACATTTTTCAAATATGTATATACTTATATATACATACGATGTTATATTTATATACATATGTATTCGTAGAAAAATACATTTATATAATATATAATTATATAAACACATTTCATATTTATTCTTCATTTCCTTATTTAATTTGGATTTCCATTCTCCAAATTAAATTTTCTCTTCATTATTTTCCATAATTTCATCCTTCTCCTTATTTCCAATTTATCCAAATTTAAATTCCTTAATTTCCTCACTTCCTTAATTTCGGGAATTTTAACGATATTCTCATCTCGTAAATAAATTTTTATTTATTTATTTAACTTTTCTATTTATTTTGGAATTTAATTACAAATATTTAATACCAAAATATTAAAATTCGCGGTTATCACATTCTCCCCACCTTAAGAAATTCAGTCCTCCGAATTTAACTTAAGTTCAAAGGTGGTACATGCCGTATACTTACGACTTCTGACCTCTAGGTCATCCTTCAAGTAATACTGCCAGTACACTTTCAACATCAAAAATACTTCAGACCACTACATGTTGTCTCTCATCATATATTTCTATACTCCCATAAGTTCATTTCTTAATTCGGGAGTTATTCATTTATACTCTTTTCACATAAAAGTCCATGCACAGTATTTTTCATTTATTTATTTATTATTATTATTTTTTTATTATTTTTTTGTCACAACTGCTCTATGCTATTCATCATCCATTTTTCTCACTTAGTGCCAAGTCGATATAGTTTAAAACTATCAATTACACATGTCAGTCAGTTATATGTAATTGTCCCAGTAGCTTATACATCTCATGCACACGCACTCCCAACATCATGGAGCGTTTACATCTCACGCTCATATATGTATACATCAGTATAGAGCGGTGCTATCAGTACACTTGGGATCTCAAAGCCTTTTGCTATTCTCATGAAGCATATGGCATCTCAGAGACTCCCATCACATGTAATGCTCACTGGAACTGTATACATACTTTCACATCGTTTCACACTCATACTTCAACTATGGCACTAGAGAATCTAAGAGTTTAATAATGGAAAGTGATTCTATTTAGATCTTCAATCTTTAATCGCTTCCATATCATCATTTCTCTTTTGGACTCTTTATTATTCATAGTATTCATATTCACACCTTTATTCTACCAAGGCTGCATCTCATTGCAGACTTTACTATAAATCATCTCTTTTCATAATTTAGATTCCACAATTGAATCCTCAATTTATATATTTAATCACCACATTATCTATACACTTCCACCATTTCTATCATTCCGAGGTGGTTATGTGTATAATCAATTTTCATTTATATACTGGCAGTAAACATATTAATTATCTTACTCCTTGGAGTATCATTAATTTCACTTATCAAATTTGGCTTGATTTTATATCTTGCCATTGTCATGTGATAACCATCACGAGATTACTTTTCAATCTTAATTTCGGGAACTATTTCATGTTCCCTACTCATTATACAATTTATTTCCTTATTCCACTTCCATTTTCATTTTCATATTCCCACTTTTATCTCTTCATATTTTTACTCTCATCCTTTTTGTCGGTTTTCTCAATTGGTATGGTACTATACTGCTAAGATCTTTTAAAATCTTGCATACCATCTTTTCTTTACACTTATCCATCTACCGACTTTACTTTCTTTAATTAGGTCTCATCTATAGAGCAGCTAGACTCATCACTCTTTTATAGACTGGCAGTAGTATCTAGCTAGACTCATTACTTTCGTATCTCAATCATTATCTCTATATCATAGACAGGTTCACTATCATCCTGTCGTCTCGAGATCATATATTTCAGGAGGAGATACTGTCTAGCCAAATCTCTTAGTTGCCAATCTTAGCACAATTCCACAATCTTTAAGAGTTTAAGGGTCATACCACAATGCTGCTCATGTTCCATTTATACTTTAGACTCTATCAGTATTTCATCAATTTACTCATGTATGGATGCCTCATTCTTTAGGCTTATATACCTCACAAGACAAATCATTAACCTTGTAACCTCAATAGGAACTCGTAAAATTCATTTCGAGTTCTAATCATCATCTTATGGACATCAATCTCCAATCTTTTATCTAAGGACGCTTTTACTGAGGCTAGTTTATAACTCTTCATGTATCTTTGATTAGATCAATAAAGCGTCTATTTTCATGTAAATGAATACTTGTTCTTCACAAGAACTTTATTAATGATAGTAAATTAATACATCCTTTTTAATTCATCTACATCTCAATATCATCAGCGCTTCTCTCATTTACACTTATACAGATAACTTCATTATCCTCAAATTTATGTTATCTGTATTTTCATCATTCACACCTTTACACGTGAATTTCATTATTCACACATTTTCCAGAGTTATTTTCTTAAGCTTTTCGGATTCCTTCTATATTCTCCGATATAAGCTTGGAATTAGATTTCATATCATCAATCGAGTCAATGTTATCTCGATTCCTCCAATTTATGTAACTCTAGAAGTTCTATCGGAAATCAAATCCGATACTTTCTTTAATCACACATCTCTTACTGTGTTGGACATTTCATTTCTATGTCTCATCATTTCACTATATAACCTTAAGGCAAAGGTATTTAACGTTTAAATCATTTTAACATCTACTTCGCCTTGATTTATTCATTTACTCATACTTCACAGCATATCGATCATCTTAATTAATATGCTATATCAAATGTCACCATTTAATTAACACTTTTCACAGTTAACCAATTTATTATTGAAATTCATTTTAAAATCGTTTTCATCTTATAATTCGGGTTAACTGTTATCATCATCATCTCCTATCTTCACTTACTGTCCTTATGCATATTCTCCAATTCCATATACTCCATACAGTACATCATTTCTATAAAACATATTTCAAACTATTTTTGTTCTATGATTATCCATTGGATACTTCAGAAACTATATGAATGTATAGAACCAAAATTAATCATACTGATGTAGATTTCATCATCTATACTGATTTCTTTGTCAGTCATCTCCAGCAATCATATTACTTCTCATCATATCCCACGATCCCGTAATAATATTTCGTCAATACACTTTTAATTTAGACCCTTAAAAATCAATAACTGAGTCGCTCATCCTGCGACTTCCCTATAACCATTTGGGTCATATGAGTAACCTAAGTGCAGTGAAATTTATAATCGGGATCGTTATACTCATGTTACCTTCCTTTATACCATTAATAACTCCATTACTATCAATAGAATTCAAGATCGACTTGTTTCATCACTATTCAAAACATAATCCCACATAGGGGCATTTTCGTCATTTCCACATTTATTTCTCTCTCCTCAATATACATTTAAATAAGGGATTTTATTATTTATGTGCTGATAGTATCCTTTCTCATACTACTATCAGCAGTTTAAGATCTTTTTCGATTTTGACAGAGAAATCCAATAGAATTCATAATTAGATTATTTTGCATGAAATGTAGCTTTCTCCAACATTTTCTCTGTCAAATCAGTCAATTCCAACTTTTGTTGGTCTATTTTGACTTCCGGTAAAATTTTGAGGGTAAGGGTATTTTAGTCATTTTTGGTCAAAAATTTTCTCTCTCTTCAAAATACCTTTTATTCGGTGATCTTAAGGTCTATTTAGTGATGATACTCCATTCCCCTCCTTTATATCATCACTTTCATGTCTCAGTTCGATCCGGACAAAAAGTACTGGTGGGGCCCTCACCGAGTCCATTTCTGTTCCTTACCGAACCGACCTTCATTTAGACTATAAAATCACCAGTTCAGGTAACATTCCTGAGCCGTTTTCCTTTTTTAACATTCCTTATTTCATAATTCTCACCCCCTTCTAAACATTTAATTGAATTTGCATTCATTTATTTTCTCTATGTACTCAGACTATACAGTACTACATGGGATGTTAATCTTTTCAACACATTTTCTTTCCAAAAGTATCGACAGACATCAGGCCAACCGTGCTCTGATACCATTTCTGTCACAACCCGTGACCCTATTTTTTTATTTTATACATCTTATTTGGTTAGGCTGTCTGCGATACTTTACTTTTTTTTTTATATATAACCAATTTCCTATAAAATAATAATATGAACTACATCGCCTATCTTACTTCATAAGGAAGCAGTACTATGAATATGTCTAAATACAGAAAATAAATGATCGTACCTTATGTCATGTCGAGCTGTCACATCGTCCCCGAATGCGCAGCCGAAATCCTTTAGATGTCAGACTCTCGGTCCTCGAAAATCTGAAATGTTAAAATTAAGGGGTGAGCAAACCACGGCTCAGTAAGAGAATTATATGCATACTTGATATTCAGCTTCCTATATGCTAAAAATCTTTTTCATTTTTCCTATAGGGGCTCTAGGCTCGCATGTAGGAAAGATACTACAGTCGGCTAGGGATCCGGATGGAGTAAGGCAAGTATTTTGAAATACCTGTCTTGTCCCGAAACCTAGAAGCAACTGTAGAGAGTAATAAATTTCATTTCATTTGAAATTTAAATCCTTTTTCTTTTTATTCCATATCATTTTCATATTCTTTTTAAAATAATGCTTTTGTGAAATAAAGCATTTAAATAAGATAACTAATATTCATTTATTCTTTGAAAAAAATATTAGTTAAATCATTATCATTCAAATCATATTGCATGTAAACAGTAGATAGCAGTAATACAATAAAATCTTTTAATTTAAAATCATTACTGTCATTCACTGTAACCCTTTTCTTTCTTTGCATTTCAGTTAAATCGATATTCAAATCATTCGGTATTCAAATCGTTTAGTATTCAAATCATTCAGAAATCAAATCATTCAGTATTTAAAGTATTTGGTATTTATTGTGAGGGCTCGAAGTACCTTACGGGTTATTTATCACTTCACTCAATTCGGTATTCAAATAATTCAAATACAATTAAGTGGAGACAGTCACATCTAATATAATCATGCATAAAACAATATCGGTATCCCCGAAGGGACGATCGGTAACGAATGGCCATCGTCGGTCGGTCACAGTTCGCACTGGTCAGGTGCTCGCTGTGTAAATCTATGGGTTTGACCATAATAATCCCACAGCCGGTAAATAATGTATCAATAACCTGCGGACTGGACCAGGTCTCGCAGTCGGTAATAGTATGCATGATCACTAAGGAACAACCGTCTCAAAACATTTTCATAAATCATTCATTTAACTGTAGAAATCAATTTCAAATAGCGATTAACAGTAAAAATCATTTTCAATTAAATGATTTCATGTAATTCCTTTCATATAATTCTTTTCATTTAATTTAATTCATATAAATCCTTTCTTGAAATTCATTTCATGTAAATCAATGCATATAAATCACTTCATGTAAATTAAATCATATAATTTACATATCATATTAATTTTCGGTGATTTCATTATCACCGATATAAAAAACATGAATATTTTAAAATGGAATACCATATATTCATATTTTATGAAAAATAATCAATTTCTTGGTTTTTTTTTATTGAAAATCGTTTCTTTTGAAATAAAATCATTTATTATGATTTTAAGTAATTTTCTAAAATTTTTCGGCAGCATAACGACTGTCGACTGACTAGCCTCCTGCACGAAAAATATAGTTTATAATTTCCAGCCAGTACTTCATCCCAAATTTTCAACCAATCATTCATCACGATATTTTCATAAAATATTTCGTAATTAAGACATGCAGACTGAATATCCTTACAGTACTGCACATGCATCCCTTACTTTTTCCGGGTCGGCGACTTCCTCTTACCGGTCGTGCCTGTACTCCACCTCTTCCGATTCCTCATCTCGGTCGCCGAGAATAATTTTTGAAATTTAAATTCTAAATTTTAGAATTTTCATAATTAATTTATTAAATTTTTACTCGAAATCATTTTCCAGAATTCTAACAGAATTTCCGTAATTTCTGAGTTGCCAAATTCTCCGGAATCTTCCGATTTCCCGAACTTCTCCCTTTTTCCTCTTTTTCTTCCTTTTTCATCTTTTTTTTTCTTTCTCTCTTTTTTTTCTGGCCGAACCGATTCAGACCGGTTCGGCGTCCTTCCACCGGTTCGGCCGGTTCGGCCTCTTCCCGCCAGCATCACCGCCGGTTCAGGTCTCCCATAGCTTGCCGGAGTGGCCGGGATGCCAGATCTAGTCTCCGTTTCTTTCCATCACCGGCGACGGCGCCGAATCTGGAGGGTGGGTTTTCGGCTCCTTCCTCCTCTCTTTTCTCCTTCCTCCGCCGGATTCTCCTTCGCTGGTGGCTCCTCTCACCTTCGTCGAGCTTCACCGGTGTCAAGAGTGGCAGTGGCGGTGCCCGAATCGGCCGGCACCGCCGTATCTCCCTTCTCCTTTCCTTCTCGGTTCGCCGGTTTTTTCCCTTCTGTTTCATCGTTTTTCGCTTCTTCTTTCCGTCTTTTCCCGTCGCCGGTCGACTTCCTTTCTCTTCTTCCCTCATCGGCGACGGCCTCCCTCATCTCTCCTTCTCTTCTCCGGTCGATCGACCAACGAGGTCGGCCCTTCCTCTCGTTTTCGACAGAAACGGGATTCAATTTCCCGTTTCTGTTTTGTTTTATTTCTTCTTTTTTTTTTATTTACTTATAAATATATATACTATATATATATATATATATTATACATATAATATAATATATTATACACATAAAATTGTACTATATATATTATATGTAAAGATATATATATTTTATGTATTAACAAAATTATATATATACATACATATATATAAATATATAAAACTCATAGATTTATATGTATATTTATATACTTTAATTTAAATAGCACTTATATATATATTTATATAAATGCTATTTTATAATATATATTGTATTTACAATATATATACATATAAACTTTTAATGTAAAATAATATTTACATTTTTCAAATATGTTTATACTTATATATACATACGATGTTATATTTATATACATATGTATTCGTATAAAAATACATTTATATAATATATAATTATATAAACACATTTCATATTTATTCTTCATTTCCTTATTTAATTTGGATTTCCATTCTCCAAATTAAATTTTCTCTTCATTATTTTCCATAATTTCATTCTTCTCCTTATTTCCAATTTATCTAAATTTAAATTCATCAATTTCCTCACTTCCTTAATTTCGAGAATTTTAACGATATTCTCATCTCGTAAATAAATTTTTATTTATTTATTTAACTTCTCTATTTATTTTGGAATTTAATTACAAATATTTAATACCAAAATATTAAAATTTGCGGTTATCACAAGTGTACTCCTCAACAGCAGCTATACACAACTTAGATCCTTCATGTGTCTCAGCACGTTTCGTCTTTCAGTCATTCAACTCAGCCTCTAATTGTGAGATCCTTGCATCTATGCTCTGGAGCCGTAGGTTTCCAATTAGACCAAAGTAAGCTCGGGCTATTTTCTTCAGATGTTCCATTGCAAATCTCACATTGAAATTAATGCGCAGAGCATTCCTTATTGCATCCCTCCACTTAAACATTTTCTTCTCAGTAACATGATCAAGTTGTAGATCATCCATCTCTCTGATTAGAGCACAGAAAAGAACATAGATTGTCTCAGCAGCTCTGGGATTTATAAGACTTGCTGCAGAAACATCACCACATGCATCATTGATTCTCTCAACAGTAGGAATTAGAGACAATGGGAAATTGTATCTCGCAACTATTGTCCGCTCACCCTCTAAGCCCGTGAAGTTTGAGAGATATGCATTGCTCAAAACTTCTTCATCATGTTTGGTGAGGAATTTGGTCATAGCCATATCAGCATGGCACATACCACTTAGAGAACCCTCTGGATGTTCCGGAGCATACTCATGGATGGCAACTCTTCTATTTTGATTCATCTCATTCTCAGGTGGCAATAGACTTAGCAAGTCATCTATTCCCAAACCATCAAACAGAAACAAGAAGTTGGCATATATATCATGCTCCAGAAATTAGAACTTTAAAGGAAAAGTGAATTTAGATCAAACTATAGGCATCCTGTTCTGTAGGAATAAGTACTAGTCATTATTGAAAAGTATGCAATTTCCAGAAATCCCAAACTATAATTGATTTCATTTCTATCGAGTGAAAACCCTAATATTTCTCATTAAGAAAGTAATTATTTAACTTCTAAACCAAAGAGACTTTCAATTAGGAAAGTCATGAAAGATTCCTAAACATGTCAGTTAAAGAACTTGAAAAAATAATATCATATTGCAGCTCCTTCGATAGCTGAGTCCATCCTACTTTGTTCCTGCAAATTAAGAGAAAGAAAAGGCACGTGAGTGAGATTATTTCTAATTTTGTAGACATATACTTCAAACCAAATGTGATTATAAGGAGTTATAACATTAACCCTACCATGTAAACAGCTTCTTCATTACTAGAGTCCACTACACGGTGGTCCTGCAATTTAAGAGAAATGTTATGTGACAGATAAGTAAATGACATCCTGATAGGTCTTAATTTACGCATAACAGAAGCCAATTTGTCTAAGAAATCAAACAACAAACTTTACTCCAAAGTGATTCATAGAGATTGTGAAATTTAACAATAGATAGGATAAGCGGCATCAGAGAAGGAAAAAAAACACTTAATCATATATTTTCAATGTACACCAGTTAAAAACATTTGCTTAATATTAGTAGCAATAAGAAGGAAGATATCTGACAACCTACGACAGTTTATCATCCTTATCATCATCAGAGCTTTTATCCCAAGAGATTTAGGTAGGCTATATGAACTAATATCTGAATTCACGTTAGATCGTCCATATGTATTCTCCTCCTCCATAGATTCCTATCCAAGGCCATTTGCTCATCCAATTCTAAAACCTCCATATCTTTCCAAACTACTTCCTTCCAAATCTTTTTCGGTCTTCCTCTAGTCTTAACCCTTCTCTCAACATCCATAGCTTCTATTCTCCTAACTAGAGCATCTACGGGTCTACGTCTTATGTGTCCAAATCAATGTAAACGATTTTCACATATCTTGTCTTCGATAGGTACCACTCCAACCATCTTACGAATATCATCATTTCAATTAGGAATGACAAATTTGACAAGAATGAACCTAACTAATTTTATGGGGGAAAACTTAATATTCACTATTATTAGTTTGCCAAAGAAATGAAGACACTGCACCAAAGAGAACAAAAAAAATGAGCTCCTAAAATAATAAAACTGAGTAGATGAAATTATGTGTACTAAACTAATTCAGAAGCCACCACTCACTACCTGAGCATAAACATTTTGATGATCAAGCTGGCTGATTTGGGAACTATAAATTTGTCTCTGTGTATTTTCTGCTAGATGTTTTCCCCTGGATTGCTGTCCTCTGACATGCTCTTCTAACTGTCTGATCTCAACAGTCAACCTTCCATTTTCCTCATGCAAGCGTCTATTGTCAGTACTCAACTGCCTATTTTCCTCTTGCAAGCATTCATTCTCGTCAGACAGTTGGTTTAGTTTTACCTGCAGAAGAGCAAAATGACATCAAAGGAGATATACAGACATGCACAGCTAAAAGTGTGCTAGGAAAAAGTAGAAACATTATTCAGATTAGGTATGTGTAGCAGCCACCAAAATTTCTTTTATCTATTGCAAGAATCAGTTGTTTATAGTATGGTTGATTATTCTAGCCAACCCTCAACCTTCTGCATCTTACTGATGGATGAGAACAGCAACCCTCCTTATCTGTAAGGGAGTTGCTGGCCTGAGGATTTGAACTCAGGACTTGAAATCACTTGAGCAATAACCATTGAACCATTAAATCACTCTATTATTTTCATCTCAATTTGGCTCTAGCATTGCATAGAGCATTTAAATGTCTCTTGAAGTTTTTGTGTACCTGCAATCCTACCAAAGAAATTTAGAGACTTATAGATACCACAAACATGGTTTTTTTCTATGTTTGGACTGAAGATATATGATATAAATTCCTGATAACTGGTTTGGTCACTTTCTTGGGGTGAAAAAAGCTAGGAAACAAAACCATTTTGCAGCCACTATATTTGTCGACATGAACTGTTCTTGAGGAACAAAATAGTAGAGAGCGTAAAAGTTAAAAACATTTGTCACATGTTACTAGATTCACATGTCTCTAAGAATCAAGAGAATGCAGCAGCATTCCTATCTTCTGAAGAATTAAATCTTCTATGTCTCAAAAAAAAAAAATCTTTCATTACAATCACCAGTGCTAACTATCAGAATCTGCCTCTCCATATGTGAATTTGATGACTTTATGACAAGTTCTTTTAACTTTTCCTACAATTTAGTGTTTACTGTCTTCTTTCTTATTAACCACATCAAGCAACAGGAAATGACATAATCCATAAAAAATATTTTATATGCTGCAGATCTAGGGCTTCAAGTGATGATGGAAAATATTGAATTTAAAGCCACAAAGCTGGCAAAAAAACATAAGGATATGCATGGCATATGATTATTAGTTACTATTCCCAATCTTTTACCTTCTTTTCCAGTATCTAACCTCTTTTAGAAATGATTTTGATTCAATAAAAGGAAATAAGAGAGAGACTTCAAAATAATGTTTGAAGCTTTTGTGCGGTATCAACCAAGGAACTTACAAATGGTAAGTTTCTTTGCAGTATCATCTTCATCATGAACAATAGAGCCTCAATTTTTTCATTGACATCTTTAAGTTTACGCCAATGATCATCCTCATCGAGAGACTTATAAAATGACTCTTGAAACATGCAGTATCAGATTCATGATCAGGGCAATGGAGCCTTGATTTGTCAAAACCATTTAAGTTCCCCATGTTTTCATTTGGGGATAGCAATAACCTTATATAAAAACTTCACTGGGAAAAATGAGTAAAAGAATCGAGAGAAATATAGGTATTTCTATTTCATTACCTTCTGGTTTAGCTGATACTTCAAATCACTCTGTCTTTTGTGTTCCCTTTTCTGAGCCTCATTCAGTTTAGTTCTGCGACCTCTTGCTCTTGGTTGATCTGAAGCTTCTGATGGTTCCCCTTGAATCAACTGGTGGTGGTTTGCTTGAGCATGCACGATTACCCCATTAGTATGCTGCCGAGAGTTCCATGGATCAGCATGTATAAATTGGTCATACGGTGTAGTATATGCCATTGGTGAGGATAAATAGGGACTTGTAACTTCTGATGTAGTATCCTCCATATTCCCGGATGCCAAATTTTCTTGGCAGATAAACAAATTCTAGTTGATCTGGACAATTGAATGATATAATAATAGCAATATTAACTACAAAGACGTGAATAAACCATAGGTTATGAATCATAATACAAATGACAAGGAAAAGATTCCACTCAACTTTATGGGGTTTGTAGAATAATTAGATAGAAAGAAAGTGGACGTCTAAGGTTTCAGATTATTCAACTCTACCCAAAACAGAGGGAAAGGGAAACAAAACGAGGGCAAAAAGAATCCACAATGAATCCCGCATGAAGAATTTACAAATTACAATAAAAAAATATGAGGTGAACATTTCACTTGGCTTAGATCATTAATTGCTTGATTCATGCCATATAAGCAGTTAATAGTGCTGTTTTCTGATCATCTGAATATTGTTTGAAAAACTACAAAGTGAAAAACAAAAAATCGAAGAGGTAGTAAGTCAACACCAAATGCTAGAAGCAAGTCAACTCTACCAAAAAAAAAAGAAACAGGGAATCAAAAAGAATCATCTTTCATTGAAGACAACAATCATCAGGCATGAGACAAGAAGAAAGAAAATATGTTAATTTAACTCAAGGAAGTTTGTGCCAAGTATCAAAAAACCAACTGAAGGAACAAATGCTTACTATTTTGAGTCTTGGACCAAAAATTGCTGCCCAGAATCTTTGTTTTGCTTTTCTGCATTATTGATCCAGTTCCCCGATCGTTTACTCAGAGTTCAAACCTGAAAATATCCAAAACTGTATGAAATAAAAGGATTCTTTCTAAAAACAAAAATTGATTATTACCATAATTTAATAGATGTTTATAGTGAGTAAGCTTTTTTTCTGAACCGTTCGATGAGGAGGCAAGCAAATCATTTGGAACCTTCAAATCATGACACGTGCTTAAACCGTCTGTTTAATTATCACGTGAAAAGCCCAAGTTACCATTCATTTTAACTGTTTGTGTCGTTTCATGTTGTGAACTTAAGATCGGATCGTGATTTTGCATGAAAGGCTTTTACGACGTAATAAAAGGATTTTTTTTTAATATTTTGAGATAGAAATGTTTAGATTTGATTTCAAATTTTATAAATATTATTTTTTTAATCACTTCATAAAAAGTTATTAATTAATAAAAGAATCTTCTAAAAACAAAACATGAAAAATCTATTCTATTAATCTTTATGAATTTCTTGCACGCTGAGGAAACACATCGCCCACTTAAGCTTTTACCGTCCTCTGCTTCATTCTTTTGGGTGCTATGTGTTGTTTGGTATTGATAAAAAAACCTCACATGAAAATGTATAGAGGGTAAAAAAGAGAATGCAACTTGAAAAAGCTTGGAGGATAAAAGATAGAGACGACCAGACGGATGGAAAGAAAAAAATTTGAAAGGGAGCAAGTTCAGGTACAATTGGCATGACAAGGAAATATTGCCAATAAAAAACAAAGATGGGACCCATGAAAATTTTTTTTTACCAAATTTCAAGGATCATAAAAGCTCAAACGACATAAAAAAAAAAGCAAAGTTAATAAATATAATTACAAAATAATAGAAAAATAAAAAAAAACATTTAAAAACACAGAAAACAAAAAGAGGAAGCACAGAATTGAAACCAAAAACACAAGTTCAGGGGACTCAACAAAATTTTTTTTTAACATGACACCAATAGGACAAACCATGAGAGGAAAAAAAAAACGGATGGAGCTGGCAGAGCATGAGTTGACAAAAATTTGGTTTCCCCATAAAAGTGTTTCCCTTATCCATTTTTTAGGTCTACACTATTTTCCTTCTGTTGTCATTTCCCTCTCCATTTTTTGGCTTCTTTCCTCCTTTTTGTTCCCCATTTCTCAACTATTTGGGAAAAAAATTATTGTTTAAATTTGCTTTTTGCAAAATTATGTGAAACCCGTTGAAGCTCTCTCTCTTTTTGTTTGATTAGGTACCAAGTCTTCTCATCTTTCTTAACTTTTCTTTTTAGGTAATTCTCTCTCTGATTATCCTGTGATTTTAGGGTTTTTTATCCTTTTCATTTCTATGATTTTTTTCAAATGGATCTATCTCTTTACTTTTATTTTGATTTGATAGATTTGTTTAGTGCAACCTTGCTGGATATGACCCTGGATGATATGGTAAAACAAAATGAGAGTGAGACAGCATAGGACGACTCAGACCATCGCACGGTTGCACATCCATGCCAACAACTACTTTGTCCTTTCTGCGTAATTGATTGGCAGACCAGTAGTATTTAGATACACGATCAGGATACTTATCAAGCTTTTGTCGGATATGAACCAAGGAAGGATCAGTCTCCCATGAAATCCTTATCCTTTCCCAAAGATCACTAGTAACAACAGTCAAAGCTTGAAGTTGCCCTTGAGGCTTCCTGGAAAATGCATCAGTAGCAGTATTGGAAGATCCTGATCTGAAAATCAAATCATAATCATAGCCTATCATCTTAATTACCCAAGCTTGTTGAGCAGGAGTGGTTGCTTTTTGATCCAACAAAAACTGCAAGCTATAGTAATCAGTTTTGATCAGAAAGTGGCGACCAACTAAGTATGAATGCCACTTCTTAACAACAGCAAGAATGGCCATCATTTCTTTCTCATAAACAGAAAGAACCTGATGTTTAGGAGAGCGAGCTTTACTAAAATATGATATAGGCCGACCTTGTTGGCTTAAAACAGTGCCAATACCATAGCTGGAAGCATCAGACTCCACCACAAAAGTAACATTGAAGTCTGGTAAAGCTAATACAGGGGTAGAAACCATAGCCTTTTTCAAAGTGTCAAAAGCAAATTGAGCTGCATCATACCATTCAAAAGCGCCTTTCTTCAATAAATCAGTTAAAGGTCGAGCTATAACTCAATAATGCTTAATGAATCTGCGGTAATATCCCATCAGACCTAAAAAGCCTCTCAATTCTTTCACTATAGTTGGTGTTGGCCAATCAAGCATGGCAGCAACCTTAGTAGCATCCATCGCAACTCCCTTAGTACTAATGATGTGGCCTAAATACTCCACTTGTTTGGCAACAATATCACATTTAGACCACTTAAGAAATAGCTGATGTTGGAGCAGTACCTGAAACACTTGCTGTAGATGTTGAAGATGAGCCTCCCAAGTTGGTGAATACACCAGAATATCATCAAAGAACACCAACACAAAATGTCTCAAGAATGGTTGAAAAATATGGTTCATAAGACTCTGAAAGGTAGAAGCAGCATTAGTAAGGCCAAAAGGCATTACCAAAAACTCATAATGGCTTTGATGAGTACGCAATGCTGTCTTATGAATGTCTTTCTCACTCATCCTAATCTGGTGATAACCAGCTCTCAAATCAAGCTTAGTGAACCATGCTGCCCCAGCCAACTCATCCAACAATTCCTCAATAATAGGAATAGGAAACTTGTCTTTGATTGTAAGCTTGTTTAACTGCCCATAATCAATACACAGTCTCCATGTGCCATCTTTTTTCTTCACCAGCACAACAGGGGAAGCAAAAGAGCTGGTACTATCCCGAATAATACCATTCTTCTTCATTTCAGCTACCATATTCTCAATTTCAGTTTTTTAAGCTGCTGGATACCTGTATGGTCGAATCTTAATCATTTGTCACTCATCTTTCAAACAAATCTGATGGTCATGAGATTGACGAGGAGGTAACCCAATTGGTTCTTCAAAGATCATAGAAAATTTCTGTAACAAAGTTTGAAGTTGCAACAGTGAACTCTCATCCAAATTTTTATGAACTGTAGCAGATATTGGCTGTAAGGAACAATGTTCAGCAATCATCACTATATAAGCTCCTTTACCAGCAGCTACTGTCATCTTAGCTAATTGTTTCTTTGAAGCCAAATGAATAGCCCCTCCCTTAAGACCTCTCAAAACCACTGAATCTCCATTAGTAACAAACTGCATACTAAAGGCTTCAAAATTCCAGATAATAGGCCCCAACGTCCTCAGCCATTGGATTCCTAAGACAACATCACAGCCCATTAAAGGTAAAACTAAGAAATCAGAATTCTGCACTAGTCCTTGCACTTCCTATGTAACACCTCGACAAAGCTCTTGAGTGTTAATAACCTCTCCATTAGCTACGGTGACCTTAGCACCAGGAATAGCTTGAGTAGCACAACATAATTTCTTAGCTACTGCTTGATCAAGAAAATTATGAGTGCTTCCTGAATCAATCAACATGATGAGAGGCTGCTTCTTGATTTTCCCTACCACTCGCATGGTGTGAAAACCTGCTGTTGCCCATAAGGCATTCAATGATATGGCTGGTTTATCTCCAAACTCAGTACTATTTGGCATCATCTCCTCGACAGACTCCAAACAATCAGAAAATTCTTCAATCTCCTCCTGATCACCAACATCTTCCACTAACATATGGTAAAGTTGAGATCTCGCACACTTATGCTCTGGAGTATATTTTACAGCACACCACATACAGAGACCTCTCTTCCGTCTATCCTCCCTTTCCTCTCTTGTAGGAGCTTTTCCCAATTTGAACTGAGAAGGATCTGGCTTAGTAGCTCCTAATTTAGGATAGGAATTATAGGTGTTTCTGGTTTGGTTATTAGAAGGAATAGGTGGAAACTTTGATGTAGGAAGTAAAGCTGAGGAAGAGTTGAAATGATTGACTGATTTAGGTACTATTTGAGTACTGGATATAGGCATAGTGGTTGTGGTAGAGTATTTATAAGGTGTAAATGGTTTTCTAGGTAGATTGAACAGTAAGGATTCCATTTGTTTGGCTAGATTTAGTGCATGTGTCAGAGTTTTGGGATAAAACAATCGAACAAATCTAGAAATCTCAGGTCGAAGGTTACTCACAAATATACTTAAAGCATAATCATCTGAAATATTCAACAGATTAAGAAGAGCTTCAAATTCTTCATAGAATTCTTCAACTATACCTTAATGCTTAACACTGACTAAATCTGACATAGGATCTGCAAAATCATTATCACTGAATCGAGCACGCATCTCCACAGCATAATTGCTCCATTTCATCTCCTTCAAAGGACCTTTACCTTGCATATAATGTTGATGCCATTGTAATGCTTTTCCATCTAAGTGTATCATTACAGTTGGAACCTTCTCCTCTTTAGGTGTACACATGACTTCAAAAAACTGTTCAACTTTCATAAACCAGCCTGAAAAGTCAGATCCGTCAAATCGAGGACACTCCAGCTTACCTCGCCTGGAGCTAAGCTTGGACAAATCAAGAGTGTTGATCTGTTTATGCGATTCATTCATAGATGAACCTTGACCAGAAGCTGTTAATACAGCTGATCCAGAAACTCTAGATAAGCTACCTTGTATACCAGATGAATTCATCGTCACTGGATCTGAATTTCTTTGATCTGCCATTGCACTTCCAGATTGCATTGATAAATGCTGAAGAATCTTGCTTACCTCCGTGTTAAGCTTCTCAAGACCTTGATTCAATTCCAAACGAATCTCAGCCTTCATTTGCTCTTCAGTTCCTTCCAAACGAGCTTCATACTTTTGCAGATCCTTTTGAAGTTGTCTGACCTCTTTCTGTAACCTTGTAGTGATGCCGTCTGTCGATGCCATGATCGGGCTCTGATGCCAATAATGATGCAGCTCAAATATCGATTAATACTTTAGCTATAGAATCAAGCTTAAAAGAACTCAGACTAAGAAATTAGAGTAAGAATTTCAAGAGACGAGGAGAAGAAAATATCATAGTAGAGAAAATAGAGACTGGTTTGAATGTGTGAATGGTAATATGATCCATTCCACTCAACTTCATCATTTTATACTCCACAATTACAATCAGTCAAACATTAAACTGTAACTAATCAAAACGGTGAGTTTCACTTATTTACAAAACGTGACTCCCAAAACAGCTCTGTTCCTATTGCCTTCATCTTCAACCTGTAACAGGAAGCAACACAAAAAAAGAACACACAGCACAAAAAAAATCAAAATATAGAAAAAGAAAAGCAAAAGTAGCAAAAAAAATTAAAAGAAAATAACAAAAACAGAAGTTTAGGGTTCAAGTAGAATTCTTTCCTAAAGTTTTTGTTGGGGTAGTGATAAAGAAGAAGAGGAAGAAGACATGGTAAGGCTAAAAAGGTTGTTTTTAGGCAAATAATGGCTGACCACAAGAAGCGACGATGGCCAAAGTGTTGGGGTTTTCGAGTTTCTAGGGAGAAGAAAGAGGCGTTGTTAGGTGAAATGGAAAAAAGAAAGAAAAGCAAAAGTAAGAAAGGAAAAAATAAAGTGGTTTCAGCTAGAAGAAGGAGAAGAAACCTGAGAAGGGAGATTAGAGAAATATTGGAGGGTGAAAAAGCAGACAATTCGGCCTCCATTGAAAACTCAATTTCTGACTATGATATTGAAAACAGAAACGCGCTGTTGCTGAAGGAAGCCGAAGCCACCTGGGAAGTTTGCTCGATGCTAGGTGTTAAATTTAATAAAGACAAGGCGGCAATGGTGGGCGTATTCAAGGAGATAGAGGAGGCGGATTGGGTTGACTCCTGATGGGCAGGATTTTGATTTTCGGTCTCTGGTGTGACCTTCATTCCTCATGAAACTAGTTTCTTGGAACGTTAGGGGTCTGGGGAAAGCAGAGAAAAGACATGCGGTCAGGAAGTTGGTTTGCAAGTTGGATCTGAGTGCAATTTTTCTGCAAGAGACCAAGCTTCACAAAGTGCTGAGCAGTCCTTTAAAGTCACTTTGGGGTTCGAGGACGATGAATTACGAAACTGTGGAAGCTACTGGAGCCGCTGGAGGATTAATCTCACTGTGGAACGAGAGCTTCTTCAGAGTGGATAACAAAATCACTTCGCAAAGGTTCATCTTGCTGATCGGAGTTTTATGTAAGCCAAATTTAAAATGTGGCTTGGGCAATATCTACGCACCCAATGATGATAGTGAGAGAATGGTTTTTTGGGAGGAGTTAGCAAGCATTTTGGCGGGTAACGACTTTCCTTGGTGTATTGGGGGAGATTTTAACGTGGTCAGAACACCCGAAGAGAAGCATGGCAGCACTTGTAGTAACTCTGCTATGTTCCATTTCAACAATTTCATTGACGAGATGGGCCTAGTGGATCTACCTTTGGCGGGAGGCAGCTTTACCTGGTGTAGCAACAGAGAGGAGCCAACATTTTGCAGATTGGATCGGTTTCTTATTTCTCCAGAACTTATTTATGTGGTGCCAAATCTACTACAGAGAGCACTTCCGAGATCCTTATCCGATCACAACCCGATTCTATTGGAGTCTGTTGAACTTAATTGGGGTCCCAAGCCATTCAGATTTTTTAACCATTGGCTCGAGGATGAGGGCTTTCAGAAGACTATGGTTTCAGCCTGGGAAAAAGTTAGCTCTAAATCTTTGAGGGCTGCTGACATATGGGGCAAGTTACGATTGGTCAGAGTTGAGTTAAAAAAATGGTGTAATCAAGAAGGTAAAAAGGACTTTGGTCTGATAAGTAGCACAGAAGAAAGGATTGATAGCATTGAGAAGACGATGCTGCATAGTAACAATGACGGTAGCTATAGGGAGACGATTAACAAACTGAAGGCGGATCTTTGGTCTTTATATCGTGCTGAAGAGAGGTCTTGGCATCAAAAGTCTAGAGTCCAATGGCTGCAGGAAGGTGACAAAAATACAAGGTTCTTTCATTTGGTGGCAACAACTAGAAGGAGAGCAAATGTTATTGACAGAATTTGTATCCAGGGCAGAGAAGTTTCGGAACCAGCAACCATAAAAAACTTTATTGCCTCACATTTTGATTCTCACTACAACTCTGAGCAGGCTGTAGAAGTTACTGATATGGATTGTACGTTTAGTACAGTGGGGTCAGCAAGCAATAGGGAGCTGGTGAAGCCGTTTTCACATGAGGAAATATGGGACGTTATCAGGTGCAGTGATGGAAACAAGGCCCCAGGCCCTGACGGACTAAATCTTAATTTTTTCAAAGCTCACTGGGGTCTGTTAAAAGAAGATATTTTGGCATTTTTTGAAGACTTCCACGAGACTAGTGTCTTGGACAGACGATTAAATGCTTCTTTCATCACTCTCATTCCTAAAGGATCAAGTCAGAGTGGAATTTCGGATTATAGGCCTATCTCTCTAGTGGGCAGCATTTACAAGATTTTGGCGAAGGTTCTCGCAAATCGTCTGAAGTCTGTGATAGGTGAAGTTGTTGGGGATTTCCAATTTGCTTTTGTGAAAGGCAGGCAAATTGTCGACTGCTCTCTGATTGCTAACGAGGTCATTGATGACCTCAAAAAGAAAGATGAAGGCGGTTTGGTTTTCAAGGTTGATTTCGAAAAAGCTTATGATAGCATCGATTGGAGGTTTCTTGATTTTGTGATGAAGAAGATGGGTTTTGGGGACAAATGGAGATCGTGGATCCAAGCGTGCATATCAACTGCTTCTCTCTCAGTCTTGGTGAATGGGGTTCCTTCTAAAGAGTTTGGCATGAGCAGAGGGCTGCGTCAAGGCTGTCCACTATCTCCTTTTTTGTTTAACCTTGTGGCCGAAGCCTTAAGTAGCTTGCTGTGTAAATCTTCTGTCTTGGGCTTGTTCAGCAGTGCTACAGTGGGCCACAGCGCAATGAAGGTGACACACCTACAATATGCTGACGATACCATCATCTTTTGCAAACCTGAACTGGAGCAGCTTATGAACATCAAAAGGGTGCTTAGGTGCTTTCAAGCATTGTCTGGGCTCAAGATAAACTTCAGGAAGAGTAGTCTAATTGGGGTGGGTGTGGAGCTACACAATCTTGAAAGGTGGGCGAACATGATATGTTGCAAAACCGAATCGCTGCCCTCTATCTATTTAGGATTGCCTCTCGGAATCCATTCAAAAAGTATTAAACTATGGAACCCCGTTATAGAAAAAGTCGAGAGAAGGCTTGCTGGGTGGAAAACTAAGTTTCTGTCAATCGGGGGTCGGGTGACTCTCATTAAATCAATTTTATCCTGTCTGCCGGTTTACTACATGTCCTTACTACAGCTTCCTATCGGTGTTAAAGAGAAACTTGATAAGATTCAGAGGAGGTTTCTGTGGGGCGGATCCTTGTCACGTAAGAAACTTCATCTGGTGGATTGGAACTCTGTGTGCAACTATAAGGAATACGGAGGCCTCGGCATTGTGGATTTGGGCATTAAAAACAGAGCATTACTGAACAAATGGCTTTTCAGGTTTAGTGCGGAACATAATGCATTGTGGAAATCTGTGATTACTGGGAAGTATGGCGGCTGTCACTTAGATCTTATTCCCTCTCAAAGAAATATGAGTCACTTCTCTAATGTTTGGAGGAATATCACCTCGTCAATTTCCATCACAAACGATCAAACTTTATCTTTGCAATGTAACACGAGTCTCTTGCTTGGCAATGGTAGCAAAATTAATTTCTGGGACGATGAGTGGATCGAAGGGGCTACCCTTAAAAGTTTGTTCCCCCGAATTTATGCTTTAGCAATCAAGAAGTCCGGGAAAGTTGTCGAATTTGGGCACTGGGACGGTCAGAGGTGGACTTGGGACATCAATCTGAGGAGGAACCCCTTCGATTGGGAGATTCATCAATGGCTGGACTTCAACCATCTGATCAATGAGTACTGTCCTTGTAGGAGCTTACAAGATTCACTGATCTGGAAAAGGTTCACAGACGGTGTTTATACGACTAAGAGGTTCTGTAAATTCGCATCTACTCTTTCAAGTCCGAAATCTGATTGCTGGAAACATCTCTGGACTGGTTTTGCTCCACCGAAAGTTGAAATCTTTGTTTGGCAGCTCCTAAAGGGAAGGATAGCGGTCAAAGATAAACTTGTAAGAAGAGGGCTGTTGCACATTGATAACGCGACATGCGCGTTTTGTAATGTGGAGCTTGAAACCGTTGAGCATCTTTTCTTCTCATGTTCTGGAGTGTGGAAGATTTGGGCTCAATGTTGCAACTGGTGGGGCATTTCTTGGGTCTGTCATGACAATCCTCTATCATTTTTCCTAGCGTGGCAGTTTGCGCTCCCTCCGAGCAGATGTGATACGGTTTGGAAGATGGCATTCTTTGCTACTGCTTGGTCCATTTGGCTGCATCGTAACGAGGTGGTTTTTAATGGTAAAACTGTGAATCTCAAGTGTTTATTGGATATGATCAAAGTTAGATTGGCTTCATGGTTTAAAGCAAAATGGCCCTCTAGTTCCGCTTCCTTCTATGATTTCAGTCAATTCCCTATGCTGGTGTCAGCTCCTACTACAATTAAAAAGATCAAACCTGTATCCGAGTGGAAACCTCCTTCGTCTGGTGTTCTCAAATTCAACATTGACGGTTCCGCTACCGGTAAACCAGGGCCAGCTGGTATAGGTGGTGCCTTGAGGGATAAGGATGGTGAGGTCCTGATTTTGTTCTCCAGGTCGATTGGAGTGGAAGATTCGAATGTGGCGGAAGCGTTAGCAGTGCTAGAGGCTATAAGTATTTTTTCGACTTCCAAATGGGTGAGCTCCTTCCCCCTTATTATTGAGAGCGATTCAACTAATGCAGTTAAATGGGTGCTGTCCCCTGATTCGGCTCCTTGGAAACTCAGGAAAGTTCTATCTAGAATCGTGAATCTAAAATGCTCACTGATTGGTTTTAATATTCAACACGCGTTCCGGGAATGCAATGAACTTGCTGACTCCCTCGCCAAACAGGGTGTCAACAGAGCCAATGACCTTTTAGTGGTCAATGACTGACGCTTGGCTGTGGTCTCTGATGGTGTTTTAGGGTCCGCTTGAGGGGTTATGTGTATTGCTTCCCTGATTTGGGTTACTCGCCTTTACTTGATGGGCGATACTAGTTCCTCCTTGCTCCGTTCTTGCACGATGGTTGGTTGGTTCTCATAGGATGGTCCCTGTGGTAAGGGCCCACATGGAGTTTTCATTTGGTTCCGAGACCGACGACTGTTTCAGCTATCGAACAGATTGGGGTTCTTCTGTTTTAGATCTCTGTTGGTGCTGAAGGCAGCTGCGTTCATTGTCCTTTGTTGATTTATGTCTGGGTTTAATCACATTTGCTCTGTTTCTGTCTCTAGATAGCTTTCACGAGAATCTCTTTTGTTAATGGTTGTCTACGCAGCCTTGCCTCTTGGTTTGTCTGTCAGAATGGTTTGTGGTGAGAGCTGTTTGTTCATCTTCATAAGCTGTTTGGATTTTAAGGGCCTGCTCCCCTTCGTTGTGTTTGTGGCATTCTGGTTGCTGGGATTACAGAGTTCATTATGGTTGTTTATTGGCTGGTACCTATTCTGCACCTGAGTTGTTCGATATATTGCCTGAAACATGATTGTGTTACCCTGGACTGAGTTTCTCGTGTCACGACCGTTAACGGTCTGTTTCGGACCCGAGTATTGGACGTCTCCCTGGTTTGTCGCGTTTCCCATTGCATGGCGTCCCCGTTTTGCAAGAGCCGCTGACCCTCTGATGGAGTTAGTTGTTAGTCCTAAATGTTTTACTGCCGGTTCTTCAGATCGAGCTGTCTGCCTTGGCCAGAATAGCCTTTTGGTGTGTACAGAATTTCCAATCTCTTATTGGTCAACGACTAAGGTGTGGTTTTTGGCCTTGTGGGGTAGTAGCACTTTGTCTCGGCATTGGTTGGTGTCTTTGGTCTGTTTGGACTCCCTGGTCCGTCCCCCTTTGACTGGCTTTGATTGTGGCTCTTGGCTGCGTCTTGTTTTTCTTTCCTTTTTGTCTGTTTGTGCAATTCTGATTTTGTGCTCTCAACTAGTTGTTGGCTGTTCTGACGCTGTGTGTTTTTGGGTGGTGTTCGAAAGGAATTGCTCTGTTCGTTTCCCGGTTTTGTTGCCACCTACCAGGTGCTTGTGTATTTGTCACTTTGGGTTTTTGATTGGTTTTGGTGGCTTTCATTCCATCGCCAGTTCTGAGTCTATACAGCCATGGTTTTTCTTTGCATATTCCCATGCTTACATTAATAAATCGTGCCTTTCAAAAAAAAAAAAAGAAAGGAAAGAAGAAAGAGAAAGAGAGAGAGAGAGCCTGGTAGCTAGGAACGATGGTTGGACAGTGGTCGGCTACGAGTGGACTTGGGTCCAGTTGGATGAAGTTCGGGTGTCGTCCGTAGCGAGAGAGGAAATAAAGAGAAGACGAAAAAGAAAGAAAAATAAGAAGAAAAGAGTTTTGAGAAAAAGCTAACACCCATAATTTCCTGAAGAGAATAAAAAAGTTAAATAGAATAGAAAAAAAAAAGAGGAAGAAAATGAAGAGAAGGGTTGTAGGCCTATGACTTAGGCCTCGCTTGTGCTTGTAGTTCTGGATCTCAACTGTAATGCTTTGATTGAGTTAGTATAATTTTCATGCTTTTTCTTAGATTTTATTTGGGTAAATTTCATTAAGATCCTTAAAGTTTTATCATAATTCAATTTTTGTCTACTGATTTTGAAAATGAACACTTTGCCCAAAATTACAAATGATTTTAAAATATATCAGTTAATTATTAAACTTAGAATTAATAATATCACGTTCTCAATCATCAACAATAAATTTTACTACTATTTATTATTTTCAAGTAATTTTAAAAAAATTATTCTCTGTAAAATTTTTGTTTTTTAGTATTAAAAAAGGGTATTATAGACATTTCATGAGTAACAAATATTTACTTTAAAAGATGTTTTTAACAGTAACTTAACAGAACAATTTTTTTTACCGTCAATTTTATAATTTTGGACCAAAATGTCTATTTCTCAAACTTATGCACTAAAGTTGAATTATAGTAAAATTTTGAGAACCTCAATGGAAGTTACCCTTGCATACTTGTTATTTTGGTTTGTGTTGAAGTTTTTTTTTTTTAATGCATGTTTTGAAATAAATATTGTCTATGCAAAATAAATGCCTGTAGAGAAATATGGTTTTTTTTGTATAGACATTATGTATTAGCATAGATGTTTCTAAATACATCAATGTATGAAAAATTGGAAACGTTTTCAATATAAAAGACTCCTACTTAAACTAAATGTAAAAATGAACTTTCTAAAAAAAATAAAATAAAATTATATATTGACTCATGAGCACCATTGTGAGAACTGCAATGTCCTTAAAACCGATCATGTACTCAACATGTAATTATAAGTATATATAATGCAATAATATAATTTACGAATTTTAAATATATGATTATGATTCATAATTATCAAAATGAGGTTTTCGAGAATAAAAGTTGAGAATGACATGAAATGTACATGTAGGCCGTGTGTATGATGTACCTTAAATCGATATAAAAGTGTACATATAGGTTGCATACATGCATGCGCCAATAAATGCATGCATGATGCATATGTAAACTAAATGCATGCAATGTGCATGCATGCTTGAATATACACGTATGTACATAAATATGTAAATATAATTAATTATAAAAATGATGAATGAAAAATGACCAAGTGAAGTAAAAGTAATATATAAATATATACTAAATATATATAAATTACATGTGTAAGCTTATATGTATATATTTGGAAATATACATGTATAAATACAAACATGTTTGAAAGAACAAAGAATTTAAATGTGTAACCCATAGATAAATAAATGCAGACACAAGTATACCGTGTCTATATATATGTATGTATTTATATATAAAGCAAAATAAGATATATATTTTAGGAATTTAAAATATTATATATATTATATTGTATCTTACTATCTTAGGATCAAGGTGTGTGTGTGTGTGTGTGTGTGTATATATATATATATATATATATATATATATATTAGGAATTTAAAATATATATAAAATAAATAAATAAAATAAATATGTGCATAAATACACATAGATGTGTGTGTGTGTGTATATATATATGGATGGGAGCGACTAATTAAATATATCTATATAAATATATATCTTTAAAAAAATAAAATAAAATAAATAAAAGGAAGGAGATAAAGATCAAATCGGTTGGGTGGGCATTTTCCCACCAAACCGTAGTGTGACAGAGCACTCAAAACAACACCAATACCCCCTACCATCCCTCAATATATATATATATATATATATATATATATATATATATATATATATTTATATATATATATATATATATACACACACACACACATATATATAAAGAGAAAGGAGAGGGAGGCAGGTGACGAGGGAGAGAGAAGCTGCAGCCAAAAATGGAGCTAACCGAGACAGAGAACACGCGAGAGAGTGTAAAGGGAAGGAAAACTGAAGTTGAAGGCGGGGGAGTTCGATGGTGTTTCAAGGCTGAAGTGGTGGCCTTTGAGCTGAGTTTTTGGCTGAGTTCGATGTTGTAACTATTAATTTTAATAATAAAGTAACAATAACATTTTAATAATAAAATTAATTCTTAGCTTTAGGTTACAAATGTTATATTATATATTAAGTAATGCTGCTAGCCGTTTATGTCTTCAATACGCCAATAAATATTGGTTTGGCCAGTGACTCATAATAATTGGGAGGTTACTTATCTCTTTATTACTTTGTATGAGTTACAAATTTGTGAAGTTTATAAATAGGAGTTCCAATCCTCAAATGAGATACAACAATTCACTATGATAATTCAAACATAATCTTATTCTTGATAAGAGAAGGGTGTTTGTTTTAAAAGCTTTTTACTCTACATGTTAGTGCAAAATTGTAGAGTGTACAACGAAGATAAGTTGGGTTGTTGTATCCTAGAGACGACACGCTTTAAGTTCCTGCTGCACGGGTGATATAATTCCCATGTAGGCGTGAATCATCTTAAAGAGAACGAGATATCTGTGCCTCAGTCCAACTCTTCGTGATCAATAAAATGATTCTAATTTCTATTTTTATATTATTTTGATTACTAACAATTTCTTATTTTTATTTCAGCTTTTAGCACCTACAATTTTGAGAGGAACTCCAACAAATTTAGGACAAACTCCAACAACTTGGAGGCAAGATCCAACAATTTTAAGACGATTCGTTAATTGAAAATATTTTCAAATAAGTCCTTGAGTTAACAGAGATTTTGAGACAGAAGTACAAAGTAAGATTTACTTCCAAGTGATGGATTTCTTGATCAAGGGTTTAGTCATCCCAAGGTATGGTTTAGGAAAATATAATTCTTTTAAAGGGCTAAATTGGTTTGGTTTTAGTATTTAATAGTAGCACATTTTTAATATCAATTTGTATAGAATTTCTCAAAGAAAGTTATAAAGACAAGAAACTGTTTTGAAATAAGAAACGGTTTGGTTCAAATCCAAAAAATATATAATATTAACATGTATTAACTATAATCCTTAATGCTTTATTTAGACAGTGAACCGTTATAGTGAATATATAATAACGTTATATTGGTTTAATTTTTAATATTAATAGTTTAAAAAAATTGAGTATGAAAATCTCATTGAAGAATGAAACTTTTTTCTGGAGATTTTTTTCTAAAAACTCATGATTACATACACATTGTAAGCAGTAGATGTATCAAGTTTGGTTTATTATAAATGGATGTCTGAATATTTCAATTCGTTACTTGTTTGAAAATAAATGAAACCGAAATTACAGAGGCACAATTCAATGAATATGTTATTGAAGTAAAATGTTTTTCTCAGGTTTAGTATTCTTGTTAATGCATGTGTTGTTGAAGCATATTGGATCACTCTAAAAAGCTTAATTTTATGTTTTGGGAATGTAAATGTTTTAGCAATAGAAAATGCATAATATCTCTTTGGTATTCTAAGTGTGTTGACAAATTTATTAAATCGTCATGATAGGTGAGTTTCATCAAGAATGTTGCTCGATTACATGATGTTTTGTTGTGGCATGAACATGTACCTATTTCATTTATTTGGATAAGATATTCATTTTGAAGATGTTAGATTATCTCCTTTGATGATTCCCTATTGCTATCTAATTTGGATGAAATAATTTATGAAAATCAAGTTTGCAGCATGTTCAACTATTTTATTATTCTGGTATTCTTGATAAAAGCATATTGGCATGACTTATTGTGATCTTATCAAGTTTGTTTGACAATTTTGGTGCAAGAGTTGTGATCTTATATTCTTATTGTGATATTCCTTACTAAAGGTATGGGCTCTTGACTTTTACATTTAAAATTGTGTATTATGACATTAAAAAAAATTATTATCCTTGAATGCTTTAATGGCACTAATTGGAATAAGATAATACATTTTAAGTTGTGTTTTAAATTGAGGATTGTTTGTAAAACAAGCTAATTGAGATGGAGAATTGATAAGAGAATTTACATGACGTTGATCATTTGAATGAAACTAGGCTACTGGTCACAATATATTTGTGATTCCTAGTAGTATGTTGGATAAATGGCTACTGATCATATAAAATATATGATTCCTAGTGGTACAACTTTTGACGATTGCAAAAAATTAGGCTACTAGTCACAAAACATTTGTGATTCCTAGTAGTATGATTTATTATGATGGAACGTGAAAATGCTATAAGCCCTACTATAACAACATAGTTGTGGCAAGAAAATCGAATACATCATTTGTGTGATTGCTTGACAGTTCTTAAAACTAGATCATGGGATATATTTGTGATAGCACTGCTATAACTGGTAAAGTGCATAACCATTATTATGGTAAATCTAGATCTATTAGAAAGAAACACAATATAATGAGATCCCATATGAGTAATGGGATTATTAGTGTGAATTATATAATAAAGGCCTTTGCTCAAATAAGATCTGGTATACATCGAGGGGGATGGAATATTTGCCCAAATAATCTGGAATCTCTTATAAGGATACCCAACCTAATGATCAGAGATCCTGAGAGTTAGGTTCAATGGGAAGAACGAATCATAGAGAGATCGTTCAAAAGATACACACTAAAAAGCTTCAAGCTCATTTGTCCATCCCCATAGTGTAGTGTATCTATCTCATAAAGTTAGAGGGTTGATTCTTCAAGAATCTTAATGAAATCTATAGCTCGTAATGAGGGGGGTGTATTAGTTATAGAAACACTTTTGATAGATTTCACTTATGTGAGTATTGGAATGGGGCTACTCCTATGAAGCTTGGTTGGGCAAGTTTCTAGATTACTCACTAAGTTTGGGATGAAGCACAAGGCCGTAATGTGCTAGCTTAAATAGAAGCTTATAAACACATGAATTATTATGTGTGTACTGCAAACTCTTTTCTCCCTTGTAAGCCAAATTTCAATGCGTATGGCACACTATTGGCTTAGGATCAAGATTTGCTACTACACTAAGTAAAGGTTCAATGCGGTCGCACACCTTTATTAAGCATAATAATTCATCTTTGTCCAAATTAATAAAAATATGATTAAAAGTTTTAAAATTTTATTTTATTATTCAAATGGAGAGGGAATTGTTGTAACTATTAATTTTAATAATAAAATAACAATAACATTTTAATAATAAAATTAATTCTTAGCTTTAGGTTACAAATGTTATATTATATATTAAGTAATGCTAGCCGTTTATGTCTTCAATAAGCCAATAAATATTGGTTTGGCTGGTTACTCATAATAATTGGGAGGTTATTTATTTCTTTATTACTTTCTATGAGTTACAAATTTGTGAAGTTTATAAATAGGAGTTCTAATCTTCAAATGAGATACAAAAATTCATTGTGATAATTCAAACATAACCTTATTCTTGGACAAGAGAATGGTGTTTGTTTTAAGAGCTCTTTACTTTACATGTTAGTGCAAAACTGTAAAGTGTACAACGAAGATAGGTTGGGCTGTTGTATCCTGGAGGCGACACGCTTTAAGTTCTTGCTGCACCGGTGATATAATTCCTGCAGAGGCGTGAATCGTCTTAAAGAGAGCGAGATATTTATGCCTCAATCCAACTTTTTGTGATCAATAAAATGATTTTAATTTATATTTTTATATTATTTTGATTACTAACAATTTCTTAGTTTTGTTTCAGCTTCTAACACCTACAATTTTTAGAGGAACTCCAACAAATTTGAGACAAACTCTAACAACTTTGAGTTGAGATCCAACATTTGATGGCTATGTTTGGCTGCTTCAGGCGTTAACTTGTGGGGGTTGGATGAGACACCACTTAACACTGATTTTGGTGGTATACCAGGGGTGGTCATTTAAGGCTAGAAACAGGGGATGATAATGCTGTAACATGGGAGTTTGGGTGCTGTTAATGAGGCTTGAAGCTGGGCTGGAACAAGAGGCGGGAAACAATGGCTTGTAGATTCTGTTTTAAGGTTGAAAGTGGCATTGGAACAAGCTGAAACACTGAGCTAGTAAGCAACAGAGTGTAAGGGATGTTTAGGCTGGATTTTGAAGTTGTAAATGTGATTTGAAGGGTAGATCAAAAGAGGTTTTGAGGGTTTAGGCAAGGCGAAAAGAAAGCTGGAAGAAAGTTGGATAGTAGGCTATTGGCTGGGGTTCTTGTGAAGCCAAAATAGGGGTGTCGAGCAGAGGATAGGAGGGTGCTTTAGGCACCTACATTGACACTAGAACAGAGAAGAAAGGAGGCTAAAGAAGAACCGAAACTCAGGCATGAAAAGCAAGCCATGCATGGCATTTCTAATGGTCTTGAGCATGAAAACAGTGGCTATCAAGGCTGATCAAAATAGAGGTAAATGGTGGCTTTCTTGGGCTAGATATAGGAGCTGAAGTGGTACTAAAATAGTGTTGAAATAGGTTGAAGCAAAGGTAAGAAAAGAGGAGCACCGAGAGAAGAATTTAGGGTGGTTTGGGAGGCTGTGTCGTGGCCTGATCAAGGGTTGAAGTTTCTGTAAGGGCTGATCAGGCCGAAAAAGAAGAAAAGAAAGAAAGAAAGAAAGAAGAAAGGAAAAGGAAAGAAAAGAAAGAAGGAAAAAGATAAAGATAAAGAAAGAAAAGAAAGGAAAGAAAGGAAAAGAAAGGGAAATGGAAAATAATATAAATATATTTGATGAACAAAAAGTTATATTCTCGCAAGTGCACGAATCAAGATAGTATAACATGCAAATACAAGAGTCGATCCCACAAAGATTTTCTAAATTTATTCAATTAAAATTTAATTACTTATGCCCAAAAAATTATGAAAGTTAAAGAAATTACCTAAGTATCTAATTAATTACTAAATTAACTAATTAAATTAATTAACCTAATAAAATCAAGAAATTAAGCAATAGAGAAAAGCCTAGGAATTTGATTTCATCAATACATTGCAATTTTATGTCTTCAACCCTAAAAATCTCAATTCAATTGTAGGGTTCATTCTTCCTAATATATGATTACTTTGTTTGAAGACAGCTATAATCAAGTATTTTTAATCATTAATTATCTATGATGTGTAGCATAATCAATGACTAAAAACCCATTAAGAATAGAAGAATATGTAACAAGAACCAAATAAATAGTCTAGTTTGATGTATGCATCAAATATTTATTCAATCATTCAAGAGAGCTATACATGGCCTAGTATATGATGTGTACCCTTACCATGTCTCAAACAATCAATTGATTTATATTAGAGGTGGCCAAACAAGAACACAAATCAAAAGATTTAATTAATCATAATGAATGATACTAGAATTAAGAATTGATCAATTAATCATAAGACATAAAATATGCAAGTAGGCTCAATCAAATTCTGAGTAAAAATTAGTTCATATTTAATCTAGCACACAACACCAAAATAATTTGAGAATTCATGCTTCAATTAAACAATAACTAATTAAATATAGAATCTAATAAAGTATTAAAATAAACATAAAATTAAAAACCACCCTTTTAAACAAAAGTCAAGCTCCTGCATATGAAGTGTGAACCAAACAGTACAAAATTAGAAAAAGATAGCATTTAAAGTGGACGATAGCACATGTCTTGCACTCAATTGGCTCTTGCCTTCAAGCCACAAACTAGTACTTCACGCCACACAACAAACAGCAATTCGACAGCTGGCTCTATCTTCCTTGTTGAAGTTGCGGCACACACAAAGACCAGCTGCTCTATTTCACGGTTACAGCAGCAACTCATGTCCTGCTGTAATTTTTAGCAACTATGCTTGTGTTTTGCTTTGCTCTACAACAGCTCTCGGTTCTCACACGTTGTTTTGGCTGCTCTTGCTTCTTTTTAAGCTCTGCTCTACCCAACAAACAACTCTACAAAATACAAAAACACAACAAAGAAGACACCACAAAATAGTTCCAAAGACATTCCCCTTTTGCTGCCGCACCCTGTCCCCTTTTATAATTTTTCTTTTAAGATTTCTAGGATTTCTTTTTAATCAAGAATAAATCTCAGCCTTTTATTATGTTTTGATCATGTGGTCCTAAAGGTCTTTAAAGAAAATCAGGATTTATTATTCTTTAGAAAGTCAAACAATATATATTTCAAAAATTTATTCCAATTACAAAATTTATTGTTTGATTTCATTCCATAACTTCCAAAATTAATTCCAAAATCACTTTTTCTAAATTAATTCACAAGATACACTTAACAAGTAATTTTACACAAGATATAGCAATGCTAGAGATCGTCCAAGTTCGAGTCATGCGTATGGAGCAAACTGGATTACTATTGGATTAGCAATGCTAGAAATCATCCAAGTTCTATGATGAACTTCTTGATCCAAACAACTTCCTTAGCTGCATCTAATGCCACTATATACTCAACCTTTATTGTAGAATCGGCCACTGTCTCTTGTTTTGAACTCTTCCAACCTACAACGCCACCATTTAGGCAAAACACATAGCTAGATTGTGACTTCAAGTCATCCTTATCTGACTGGAAACTAGCATCAGTGTAACCATTTATAATGAGCTCTTTCTCTCCTTCATAGAATAAGAAGGCATCTTTAGTCCTTCTCAAGTACTTAAGGATGTTCTTAACTGCTACCCAGTGACGCTCACCTAGGTCAGCTTGATACTTGTTCGCCATGCTTAAAGCATGCGAGACATCAAGCCTCGTACATAACATGGCGTACATGATAGATCCAATGGCTGAAGCATATGGAATCTTCACCATTTTATCTTTTTCATCTTGCGTTTTAGGACACGTCCTTTGAGAGATAAATGCCATGTGACATAGGTAAGAATCCGTTCTTGGATTTTTCCATGCTGAACTTTTTCAACATTTTGTCAATATATGTACTTTGACTTAAGCAGCCTATTCGATCTATCTTTATAGATCTTTATTCCAAGGATAAGGGCTGCTTCTCCTAAGTCTTTCATGAAGAAGCAATTCCCTAGCCAAGTTTTGACAAATTGTAAGGTAGGAATGTCATTTCCTATAAGTAGTATATAATACTACAAATATGACAGCACTCCCACTAACCATTTTGTAAACACAAGGTTTATCTTCATTCTTGATGAAGCGAAACTCTTCGACTGTCTCATCAAAACGAATGTTCCAGCTCCAAGAAGCTTACTTCAATCCATAAATGGATTTCTAAAGTTTGCATACCTTGTTGGCATTCTCAAAAGTGATAAAACCGTCAGGTTGTGTCATATACATCTTCTGACAAGTTTCCATTGAGGGACGCGATTTTAACATCCATCTGCCATAGCTTATAATCATGGTATGATAGCAAGCAAAATCTGAAAGGACTTGAGCATTGCAACTGGTGAAAAGGTTTCATCATAGTCTATACCATGCCTTTGTTTGAAACCTTTGGCCACCAATCAGCCTTTATAGGTATGCACGTTACCATCCATGTCAGTCTTCCTTTTAAAGACCCACTTGCACCCTATGGGTTTTACCCCTTCAGGTGGATCAACCAAGGTCCATACTTGGTTTGTATACATGGAGTCCATTTTGGATTTCATGTCTTCAAGCCATTTCTCAGAATCTAGGCCCATAATTGCTCCTTCGTAGGTGGTAGGCTTATTATTATCCATAAGCAATACGTCGTCGTGTTGAGTGGTGAGAAGGTTAAGCTTCTTAGGCTCTCAATGTATCCTATTAAACCTACGCGAGCCTTCTGTTTCCAGAGCTATTTCCTGTTCCACAACATCTTCTGGGACTTGCTCCTGTTCCATTAAAGGTTCAATGACATTTTGTGGTTCTTAAACCTCTTCAAGCTTTATTTTTTTCCCATTAGTTCTTCTAAAAAGGAAGTCTTTTTCTAGAAAAACACTGTACCGAGCCACAAACACTTTGTGCTCTGTGAGATTATAGAAATAGTATCCTTTTGTGTGTTTAGGATATCCCACAAATATGCATTTATAATATTTGGGACCTAATTTGTCTAAGACTTGTCTTTTGATATAAGCCTCACAACCCCAAATCTTTAAAAAAGACAAATAGGCTTTTTTTCAGTCCACATCTCATGTGGTGTCTTTTCAATAGCTTTAGTAGGAACACGATTTAGTGTGGATGCTACTGTCTCCAAAGCATAACCCCAAAAGGAGATAGGGAGGTCAAACAGACTCATCATGGATCAAACCATGTCTAACAAGGTCTGATTCCTCCTCTCAGATGCACCGTTCCATTCAGGTATACTAGGTGGAGTGAGTTGTGGAACTATTACACACTCCTTTAAATGATCTGTAAATTCTAGGCTCAAATACTCTCCACCGCGATCTGATCAAAGTGTCTTGATATTCTTGCCTAGTTGGTTTTGTACTTCATTCTTGAATTCTTTGAACTTTTCAAAGGATTCTGACTTATGTCTAATTAAATACATATGGCCATATCTACTGCAATTATCAGTAAATGTGATGAAGTATTGGAACTCTCTTTTAGCCTGTATGGTTAGTGGGCCACATATATTTGTATGTATGAGCTCTAAGAAACCACTGGCCCTTTCACTTGTTCCTGTAAAAGGGCCTTGGTCATTTTACCAAGCAAACAAAATTCGCATACATCATATGATTCAAAATCAAATGAATATAAGTGTCCAACTTTATGGAGCCTAGATATGCGTTTCTCGTTTATGTGACCAAGTCTACAATGTCAGAAGAATGTAGGGTTAATCTCATTACCCTTTGAACACTTGGAATCAATACTGTATATGTGATTATCTAAATCTAGAACATACAATCCATTCATAATGGAAGCATTACCATAGAAAATATCACTAAAGTAAATTGAACAATTATTGTTCATTATTTTAAAAGAAAAAACTTTCTTGTCCAAACAAGAAACAGAAATAATGTTCTTGGCAATTGTTGGAACATAATAACAATTATCAAGTTCTAGAATTAGGCCCAAATGCAATGATAAATTAAATGTTCCTACAGCTAATGCAGCAACTGTTGCTCCATTTCCAACTTGTAGTTTTCTACTCCTTGTTACTCCTTGCACATTCATGCAAATATGAGAACCACATCCAGTATCTAATACTCAAGATGAAGAAGTAGACAGATTTATCTCAATCACATATATACCTGAGGTGGAAGTTTCATTTCCTTTCTTTTTCTTCAGCTCTTCAAGGTACACAGTGCAATTTCACTTCCAATGACCAATCTTACCGCAATGGAAGCACTTTCCTGTCTTAGCAACTCACCAGATGGCTTGAGCTTCTTAGCCTTTGCCTTCTTGTTACCCTTGGGCTTGGGCTTACCCTTGCTTTGCCTTTACCTTTGGATTTGGTTTTGTCAATCACCATAACAAAAGTAGGCCTTGACTTCTTCTTGTCCTGCTCAACAGTTCTCAACATGTTGAGCAATTCTGCCAGTGCCTTATCCATACTGTTCATGTTGTAGTGCAACACAAATGAACTATAGCTATCCGGTAAGGATTGGAGGATGAGATCAACTAACAACTCTTTATGCATGGTGAAGCCTAGTACTTCCAGCCTCTCAATGTACCTAATCATATTAAGTACATGAGTGTGCATCGGAGATCCCTCAGCTATCTTGCTCTGGAAGAGCACCTTAGACACCTCATAATGTTCGTGCCGTGCTTGCTCTTGAAACATTTCCTTGAGATGTTCGATCATATCAAATGGTTTCATATTCTCATGTTGCTTTTAGAGTTCAAAATTCATGGAAGCTAACATTAGGCATTGCACGTCAGTGGCATCATCAAATGCTTTTGATAAGCTTGCTTATCAGTAGTGGAAGCATTCAGTTGGGGTTGAGCAGGGATCGCATGTTCTAGAACATATAACTTCTTTTCCTGAGTGAGGACTATCTTTAAATTTCTGTACCAGTCTAAGAAGTTTGCCCTAACCAACTTGTTATCCTTCTCAAGGATAGAACGAAGGGATAAATTGTTGTTTGCCATGATAATTCTACAACCATAAAATATGTAAGTAAGTAACATTGTGATTAAAATCATTTAATTATGGTCTTTTAATTAAATGAATTGCTCCCACTATTTTCGTCAAGCTAATAGCCTTCACTATCAACTCGGGAAGCCTTTTGACGTAGACTTCCTAGTGGGCCAGGATCCATATTTGATCCCATTATGACTTTAGCTGAGCTAATGCGTCCAATAAGATTATTTAGGTAGACAACTCTTGTCAATTGCATCTCATGCAACTTTTGGATAGTTGGGTGAATAGCTCTTATTCTAACTCATCATATGGGTTAAAGCCCAACCTATACCTCTAAATCTTATTAGGTTTGACTGAGCCAATACCCTAATTTGATTTAGTTAAGTCTGACCCAATACACTTGCAGATAACTATTATCTCATGCAGTGAATTCTTAAGGTAGGTATGGCCTTGACTGAGCCAAAGTAGCACAATATGGAACAAAGTCTCTTTCACATGCATCGTATTGGAAGGCATCTTTATTTGTTATCTTTGACTTAATATTTAGTTTGAGGGATTTTTAATTTTACCATCTCACTTAGCATACTTTTCTAACATATATATCAACATATATAAGTAAAAGCATAAAATTAAACGTGACATGGTTATGGCCTTTCCATTACAAAAGAACCTAGAGATACATTATTTTTCTAAGTGCCTTCTTCTCGGTTTCCCTTTAAGCGTCACCTTGGTTCACCTTAGCTCTAGACCATCTTGGCTCCAAATGTTGTACATTTTAAAAGATAATCCTAGTTTATCTATGTAACTATTACATAAATAAATTACAAATAAATCAAGGCTCGCAGGCCCAATTTAAATTTATTTAAATAAATTACAACCCATGTAAACCTAGGCCCATAACCTGTAATAACTGTAAATTCTTTATTCTTGGTGAATTAAACAATGTAATTTTGAGACAAATTAATATATTGAGAATTTAACTTAAAGCCATAGTTATTAAATCGAGATACGTATCGTGAATCGAAATTTTATTTTTTAGAATCGAGTATCGAGTATCATATCGTATCGTAAAATACGTAACAAAAATTAAATATAATTATAAATTATATATAAACATGTAAAATAAATAAATAAAACATTTAAATATTTGATATTTTATAATCTTTCATATATTAATAAACAAAACATATACATATGGAGTTTTTTCCAATACAACTTTACACTTGTTGTATATATTATATATCATTTCATAAATTCTGCTATCTTCAATACGAGAGCAATGCTCCCATGTTGGATCATCACTCTTTGCTTGATCTCCTTTTTTCTTAGGAGGCATTTTCTTATAATAATTCAACACATTCAATTAATAGAAGTAGCCAACTAATAATTCAAACAATGTAAACAATACAACTCTCTGTTCTAATAAATTTTATACCACATTGATGATTGCAACAACAATTCAAAATATAACAAAAAGAACAACGAAATATCAATTGAAATTTAGAAAAATAAAAATAGTAAATACTTACTTTTAATACATGAACAGATAAAAGATGAAACAATAATGTAGATTGTAGAGATAAAACCCAAACAGTTGGAACATCAAAATTGCAAGAAAAAACAAAGGATTAAAGCGATCCACTGTAGTTGAAGCCTTGAATTGGAAGCCAAAAGTCTTGACTTTGAAAAAAAAAACGCAGGTGAAAATCCAAGAACTGGGCGAAGAAGGAAAATGGCGGAGGACATGGGGTTACTCTGTCTCTAAGTATGAAAATGTCACGATCCGTGACCACATTTCTTACCTTATTGTACACAACTTAACCGGTTGGGCTGTCTGTGATACTTCACTTGTACTGACTGTTAAACAATTTTACATAACATTATTTATATTATACACATCCCCTATCGAAATTAATCAGATAAGCAGTATTGTTGAAATGTCTAAATACATAAAATAAATTATCATACCTTAATTAACTCAGTCGGTCTATCATATTGTCCTTCGCGTACAGCCAGGATCCACAAATCACTGAACTCACAATCGTAAAAACCTGAAATGTTTAAAATTAAGGGGTGAGCAAAACCACGGCTCAGTAAGAGAATTATATGCCTCACTTGATACTCAGCTTCTTATATGCTGAAGATCTTTTTCATTTTTCCTATGGGCTCTAGGCTTGCACGTAGGAAGGATACTACAGTCGGCTAGGGATCCGAATGGAGTAAGGTAAGTATTTTAGAATATCATACTTGTTACGGAACCTAGAAGTAACTGTAGAGAGAAATTTTCATTTCTTTTTGAATAAATAAATCCTTTTTCCTTTTTAAACTTTCATAACCTTTTTCATATTCTTTTCAAAAAAATGCTTCTACGAAATAAAGCATTTAAATAAAATAATTAATATTCATATATTCCTTGAAAAGAATATTAGTTAAATCATCATCTTATTTCTTTAAAACTCATTTCATGTTTAATGTACTCTCTCTTAATTAGTACCGTACTTTAAAGAGCAAAATAAGCTATTAAAATCTATTCCAATATAACCGATTACTTAATCACTTTAGGCGTAAGCCCCAATTCACTGATTCAGTTACGACATCCATTCTAACTAACAATGGAGTTAAGTGTCATATCGAGGAACTCGTGTAGCACTTAGTTCCCGAAGGACTCTAGAGGTGGCTCCCACGGTACAGAAATTTCTTACTAACACATCGGAACGCATGTAGCACTTAGTTCCCGAAGGACTCTAGAGGTGGCTCCTACGGTACAGAAATTTCTTACTAACACATCGAAACTCGTGTAGCACTTAGTTCCCGAAAGACTCTAGAGGTGGCTCACACGGTACAGAAATTTCTTACTAACACATCGAAACTCGTGTAGCACTTAGTTCCCGAAGGACTCTAGAGGTGGCTCACACGGTTCGGAACTCGAGTCTTTGCTCGGTTTGGCCTTTATGCCATATACTTCCCACTATCTTATCAGAACTCGTGAAACACTTATAATCTAATGTTCCATTTAAATTCATGGTAAGAATGTCAGATCTATCAATTCTTCCTTTTTTGAAACATATTACATATTCATATCACATGTCTTAGGAAAGTCATCCCACAGTACTATAATCAGTACCGAAACAAGCATTTTGTAAAAATGCTATAAATCAATTGATTTTCTCCTCATATCATATAAACATATTCTTTTCACATGTCACGCATCATATTTCACATTTTCCGTTTGACATATTCCACATCATGTAAAACGCTTTCCTTTTTAACATGTCACCTATCATTTATGGAGTCTAAGATAGACATCAATCTTATCATACTATAATCCCGGATAGTAAAGAAATAAACCGGGCAAATCTATGACCATAATCTATATTGTCCTCGGTGGGTCACTGATCAAGTGTCGACCGGGACTAAACTTATCACATATCATGCATCAGCATGATAGGATGCTGACGAGTCTCAAAACCGTATTTTTGATCATAATATAAACCTTTATGGAATTTATATAAATATATAATTCCATAATTTAAATCCATAAGGGTTAAAATCCTTTAGTGAATATTTATAAAAATATTCATAAAAATATTCACTGTATTTCACTTCATCTTTCGTCTCGTATTACGTGTAATTTATCTATCCAGAGAATTTTCGGTGATTTCATTATCACCATTCTCGAAAACTTGAATATTTTAAAATTCCATCTCATTATATTCATGTTTTATGAAATTTAGTAATTTCCTCATTCTTCGTGATTTAATATCGATTTTTGAAAATAAAATCATTTAATATGATTTTATGAGATTTTTCTAAAATTTTCGGCAGCATAACGGCTGCCAATTTACTAACCTCCTGCACGAAAAATACAGTTATAAATTTGCAGCCAGTACTTCATCTCAAAATTTTCAGCAAATCATGCATCATAATAATTTTCATAAAATATTTCCATAAAATATTTCAAATTAAAATATGCAGATTGAATATCCCTACAGTGCTGCACATGCATCCCTTACCTTTTTCCGGGTTGGCGACTTCCTCTTATCGATCGCGCCCGTACTCCATCTCTCCCGATTCCTTATCCTGATCGCTGAAAATAATTTCTGGAATTAAAATTCTAAATTTTAGAATTTTTTCATAATTTATTAAATTTTTCTGAAATTAAATTTTCGAGAAATTTCTTATCGAATTTTCGTAAATTTTCGGGTTGTCAAATTTCCGAGAATTTTCCGAATTCCGGAAATTCTCCTTTTTCCTCTTTTTCTTCCTTTTTCCTCTTTTCTTTTTCTTTTTCTTTTCTTTTTCTTTTCTTTTTCTTTTCTTTTCTTTTTCTTTTTCTTTTTCCTTTTTTCTTTTCTTTTTCTTTTCTTTCTTTCCCAGTCAGACCGGTTCAGACCATTCCTCGCCGGTTCCTCGTCGGCGGCCGGTTCTCCGGTGGTTCGGGCGTCCCTCAGTTGGCCGGCTGCACGACGAACTTGTCGGTGCTCTCCGTTTGCCCTGGATCGGCGGCACTGCGGCGGATCGAGGCGGAATAGGTTCAGTTTCTCCTTCCTCTTCGCCGACCCTCCTTTGCCGTTCATTGCGCCTCCGGTGGCCTCCATCGTCTTCCTCTCCCTCCAGTGAAGCTTCGGTTGCAGTGGCAGCCACCGATTTGGCCGGCATCACCGTCGGCCATTTTCCTTTTCCTCTCCGGTTTCTTTCGTTTTCCGTCAATCCTGTTTCCGTTTCTTCACGTCGCCGGCAGCTTCTTTCCTTTCTCTGGCCGGTGGCGTCTCTTTCTCCTTCCTCCCTCGCCGGTGGTGGTGGCTCTGCTGCCATCGGCCCTCTGGCTGGGAAGGATCGGGTCCTTCCCGATTTTCCTCTTCCTTCTGTTTTCTGTTTTATTTCCTTTTTGTTTTTATTCACTTTCTATATTTAGTATATAATACACTATATATTATACACTATATTTTAGATTTTATACATATAATATATATTATATATCATACATATATCATTTCATATATAATATAATACAATATATATTATATATACATTATATATTGTATATTACAAAACATATTTTTTGTATATATATGTATATATGTATATTTATATACTTTAAAGTAAATAACATTTATATATGTAAATTATATAAATGTTATAATACAATATATATACCTATAAACTTTAATATAAAATAATATTTACATTTTCTATATATGTATGTATATATATATTTATATATACATAAAATATTATGTTTATATACATATGTATTATTTAAATTCATGAAATAGTATATATTTCCATATATATACCAACGTATATTAAAATATACTATATAGTATTTTAAATACATACGTATTTGTATAAAATACATTTATAATTTTTGTAATTATATAAACATACTTTATTTTCATTTCTCGTTTTCTTTATTTAAATTTGGATTTTTAATTTATCCAATTTAATTCTTTTTTTTCCTCTCTCTATTATTTTTATTTTCACTTCCAATTTAATTTCCTTTACACCAATTTCCCGATTCTTTCACTTTCTTACTTTCAGGATTTTCACCCATATCCTATTCTCGCAAAAATTTTATTTATTTCCCCTGATTTATTTTCTCCAATAATTATTTTCAATATTTCTAATTTCCAATAAATGGAAAATTTACGGTTATCACATCCTCCCCACCTTAAGAAATTCGGTCCTCCGAATTTAACTTAAGTCCAAATGGGGTACATGCCGTATACTTACGGCTTCTGACCTCTAGTTCATCCTCCAAATAATACTGCCAGTACACTTTCAACATCAATAGTACTTTAGACCACTACATACTGTCTTTCATCATATATGTCTATGCTCATGTAATTTCATTTTCTCAAATAGAGAGTTATTCACTTTTACTCTTTTCATATAAGAGCTATACATAATATTTTTAATATTACAGCTAATCTATGCTGTTCATCATCCATTCTTCTCACTTAGTGCCGAGTCGACATAATTTGGTACTATCATGTACTCATGTCAATCAATTATATATAAGTGTCCCAGTAGCTTTCACATCTCATGCACACGCTCTCTCAATATCATGGAGCGGTTACATCTCACGCTCATATATATATAAATATATATATCAGTATGGAGCGGTGCTATCAATACACTTGGGATCTCAAAGCCTTTTGCTATCTCTCATTAGCATATGGCAACACAGAGACTCCCATCACATGTAAGGCTCACTGGAACTGTACATACACATTCACACCGTTTAACACTTATACTGTGACTAAGGCACTCGAGAATCTAGAAGTCTGATAATGGAAAGTGATTCTATTTAAATCATCAGTCGTTAATCACTTCCATATCATCATTTCTCTTTTGGACTCTTTATTGTCCACAATATTCTTTTTCACACTTATTCATTTGCCGACTTTACTATAGATCATCTCTCACAATCATATTTCATGAGATTATCATATTCTCTTCATGTAGTATGGTCTTTAAATCTCCTTTCATAATTTAGATTCTGTGATTGAATCCTCGAATTATCCATTTAAGCACCACATTATCTATACAATTCCACCATTTCTATCATTTCGAGGTGGTTATATGTACAAACATTTCTTATTTATATACTAGCAGTAAACATATCAATTATCTTACTCCTTTGAGTATCATTAATTGTACTTATCAAAGTTGGCTTGCTTTTACATCTTGTCACAGTTATGTGATAACCAACACAAATCACCCTCAATCTTAACTTCGGGAACTGTTTTATATTGATGTTCCCTTCTCATCGTGCAATTTATTTCCTTATTCCACTTTCATTTTCGTTTTCATATTTCCACTATTTATCTCTTCATATATATATATATATACATATATATATTTAATTGGCATGGTACTATACTGCTAATATCTTTTAAAATCTTGCATACCATCTTTTTCTTTACACTTGCCATCTACCGACTTTAATTTCTTTAATTAGATCTCATCTATAGAGCAGCTAGTCTCATCACTCTTTTATAGGCTAGCAATAGTATTTAGCTAGACTCATTACTTTCGTATCTCAATCATTATCTTTATATCATAGACAGGTTCACTGTTATCCTGTCATCTCGGGATCTTATATCTCAAGAGGAGATACTATCTAGCCAAATCTTTAGTTGCAAATCTTAGCACAATTCCACAGTCTTTAAGAGTTTAAGGATCATATCACAATGCTGCTCATGTTCCATTTATACTTTGGACTCAATCAGTATTTCATCAATTTACTCATGTAAGGATGCCTCATTCTTTAGGCTTATCTACTTTACAAGGCAACTCATTACCCTTGTAACTTCAATAGGAACTCATAAAATTCACTCCGAATTCAAATCATCATCTTATGGACACCAATCTTCAATCTTTTATCTAAGGACTCTTTATACTGAGGCTAGTCTTATTAACTCCTCACACATCCCTAATCAGCTCCATAAAGCGTCTGTTTTCATGTAGATGAATACTTGTTCTTCACCAGAACTTTATCAATGATAGGAAATTAATACATCCTTTTTAATTCATCTACAACTCAATATCATTTGTATTTCTCTCATTTATACTTATACAGACAATTTCATTATTCTCAATTTTTCATTATCCGTATTTTCGTCATCCAGACCTTTACACGTGAATTTCATTATTCACACAATTTCCAGAGTTATTTTCTTAAGCTTTTCGGATTCTTTCTACATCCTCCGATATAAACTTAAAATTTAACTTCATATTCAAAATCGAGTCAATGTTATCTCGATTCCTCTAATTTATATAACTCTAGAAGTTCTATCGAAAATCAAATCTGATATTTTCTTTAATCATACATTTCTTATCATCTTGTGACCATCGTTCTTCAACTTTTCATCTGATGATGCCTTTTACAAAGATTGCTCTTATAAGCTCCTTATACATCTCCGATTAAATCATATTTAAGGCATCACTTCCATATGATATTTATTTGTTATTCATAAGAACTTTAGTATATAACAAAAATTTTAATACATCATTTAATTCATCCTCAAATCATATCATTTGTATTTTCATCCTTTACATCGATACTTGTGAATTTCATCATCCATAATATTTTCCAAAAATTATTTTCTTAAGCTTGTCGGATTTCTTCTATATTCTTCGATACAAGCTTAAGAATAAATTTCATATCCACGATCGAGTCAACATTAACTTGATTTCTCAATCTATGTTACTCTGAAATTTATCGAGATTCTCATCCGGTAGTTTCTTTAACCACACTTCTTTTATCATTTTGGACCTTCATCATTGTGTCCCATCATTTCACAGTGTATTCTCAAGGCAGAGACATTCAATATTCAAATCATTTTGATACATACCCTACCTTGATTTTATTACCTAGTCATACTTTACAGCGTTACGAATCTCATCCTGGTAAGCTGTATCAAGTACAATGGTTCTCAACACACTTTACAGCTACCCGTTTCAATTCAGTTATTCACTTTAAAACCATTTCCATTTACTGAATTCAGGCTTAGTTCCCTTGAGTATATTCTCCACAAGGCTTGAACCTTGGCACCCTTACATACCTAGTTCCTTACTCTCGTGTTACCATTGAGATAATTGTAAGAGCCCCGCCTGTTCATATCGGCCGTTGGCGAGCATCCCCTAGGCGATTCTTTCACCCCAGGTTTACCCTTACTAGTGAGTCAACGATGACATAGTTCACCTGTATCTCATAACACATGATCTACTACGGGTTGCCCATCATTGAGTCGCCTATCACAGTTCTGTCTCAAGGGTCCTGAAGAATTTAGGTTTGCTGTCATCTTCTTTTTATCACTTCACTGTTCTTATAATTATTCTCTAATTTACATTACTCAACACAGTACCTCATTCTGTAGCACATATTTCAAGATATGTCGGTTCTATATAAGATTATCTATTTGACACCTCAAAGTAGTGAAAACGTATAGAACCATAAGTAACCACACCAGTATGTATTTCATTATCGATACTATTCACCTTATCAGTCAATTCCTGTAATTATTTCACTCTTCATAGTATTCAACGATCCCGTTCAATACACTCTAAATTTTTCGACCCTTACAGTCAATAACTGGGCCAATCATCTGATGACATTCCACTACACTCTTTGGATCGCATCATATAAGGCCTCGGCCCGTCCGCCGTCCGCCTGTACACATCTGTACTGTCTGCTCTGGGTTCTAGAGGTGGCCCCCGTCACACAGATGTGGCACTTAGCCCCTTACGGATTTCTTCGCGTCCGTAATCTAGGTGTTAGTGAAATCAGTAATAGGGATCGTTATATTCATATGACATCCTCTATGCCATTAATAATTCCATTACTATCAATGGTTCCAATTCAGCTCGGTTTTATCATTGTTCCGAACATCGCCCAACATAAGGGCATTTTCGTCATTTCGACATTTATTTCTTTCTCCTCAATATACATTCAAATCAACGAACTGATCATCTATGTGTTGATAGTATCCTTTCTGATACTTATAACAGTAATTTAGATCTCATTCGATTTTCGACAGAGAAGTTCACTAAAATCCATAATGTGATTATTTTGCTTGTAATTCAGCTTTATATCTTTAATTTCTCTGTCAAATCGGTCAATTCCAACTTCTGGTGATCTATTTTGACTCTCGGTAAAATTTTGGGGTAGGGGTATTTTGGTCATTTTTGGCTAAAATTTTCTCTCTTCAAATTACCCTCAATCGGTGATCTTAAAGTCTATTTAATGATGATATTTTATTCCCCTTCTTTATACCATCACTTTCAGGTCTCAATTTGGTTCGGACAGAAAGTACTGGTGGGGCCCTCACCGAGTCCTTTCGGTTCCTTACCGAACAGGCTTTCATTTAGATTAGAAGAATCACCAATATTTCGGTAATTTTTGAGCCTATTTTCTTCTTTAAAATTCTCAGTTTATACTTTCTCACTCCCTTTAAATCATTTTTCTCCATTTACAATCATTTATTTTCTCTATGTATTCAGACGACACAGTACTACAGGGGATGTTTAACTCTTTTCTTTCCAAAAGTATCCACAGACATCAGGCCAACCATTGCTCTGATACCATTAAATCTGTCACGACCCGTGACCACATTTCTTACCTTATTGTACACAACTTAACCGGTTGGGCTGTCTGTGATACTTCACTTGTATTGACTGTTAAACAATTTTACATAACATTATTTATATTATACACATCCCCTATCGAAATTAATCAGATAAGCAGTACTGTTGACATGTCTAAATACAGAAAATAAATGATCATACCTCAATTAACTCAGTCGGTCTATCATATTGTCCTTCGCGTACAGCCAGGATCCACAAGTCACTGAACTCACAATCATAAAAACCTGAAATGTTTAAAATTAAGGGGTGAGCAAAACCAGGGCTCAGTAAGAGAATTATATGCCTCCCTTGATACTCAGCTTCCTATATGCTGAAAATCTTTTTCATTTTTCCTATGGGCTCTAGGCTCGCATGTAAGAAGGATACTACAGTCGGCTAGGGATCCGAATGGAGTAAGGTAGGTATTTTAGAATACCATACTTGTTACGGAACCTAGAAGCAACTGTAGAGAGAAATTTTCATTTCTTTTTGAATAAATAAATTCTTTTTCCTTTTAAAACTTTCATAACCTTTTTCATATTCATTTCAAAATAATGCTTCTATGAAATAAAGCATTTAAATAAAATAATTAATATTCGTATATTCCTTGAAAAGAATATTAGTTAAATCATCATCTTATTTCTTTAAAACTCATTTCATGTTTTAATGTACTCTCTCTTAATTAGTACCGTACTTTAAAGAGCAAAATAAGCTATTAAAATCTATTCCAATATAACCGATTACTTAATCACTTTAGGCGTAAGCCCCAATTCACTGATTCAGTTACGACATCCATTCTAACTAACAATGGAGTTAAGTGTCATATCGAAGAACTCGTGTAGCACTTAGTTCCCGAAGGACTCTAGAGGTGGCTCACACGGTACAGAAATTTCTTACTAACACATCGAAACTCGTGTAGCACTTAGTTCCCGAAGGACTCTAGAGGTGGCTCCACGGTACAGAAATTTCTTACTAACACATCGGAATTCGTGTAGCACTTAGTTCCCGAAGGACTCTAGAGGTGGCTCCCACGGTACAGAATTTTTTTACTAACACATCGAAACTCGTGTAGCACTTAGTTCCCGAAGGACTCTAGAGGTGGCTCACACGGTACAGAAATTTCTTACTAACACATCGAAACTCGTGTAGCACTTAGTCCCCTTAGGACTCTAGAGGTGGCTCACACGGTACAGAAATTTCTTACTAACACATCGAAACTCGTGTAGCACTTAGTTCCCGAAGGACTTTAGAGGTGGCTCACACAGTTCGGAACTCGAGTCTTTGCTCGGTTTGGCCTTTATGCCATATACTTCCCACTTTCTTATCAGAACTCGTGAAACACTTATAATCTAATGTTCCATTTAAATTCATGGTAAGAATGTCAGATCTATCAATTCTTCCTTTTTCGAAACATATTATATATTCGTATCACATGTCTTAGGAAAGTCATCCCACAGTACTATAATTAGTACCGAAACGAGCATTTTGTAAAAATGCTATAAATCAATTGATTTTCTCCTCATATCATATAAACATATTCTTTTCACATGTCACGCATCATATTTCACATTTTTCGTTTGACATATTCCACATCATGTAAAACGCTTTCCTTTATAACATGTCACCTATCATTTATGGAGTCTAAGATAGATATCAATCTTATCATACTATAACCCCGGAGAGTAAAGAAATAAACCGATCAAATCTATGACCATAATCTATATTGTCCTCGGTGGGTCACTGATCAAGTGTCGACCGGGACTAAACTTATCACATATCATGCATCAGCATGATAGGATGTTGACGAGTCTCAAAACCGTATTTTTAATCATAATATAAACCTTTATATATAATTCCATAATTTAAATCCATAAGGGTTAAAATCCTTTAGTGAATATTTATAAAAATATTCATAAAAATATTCACTGTATTTCACTTCATCTTTCGTTTCGTATTACGTGTAATTTATCTATCCAGAGAATTTTCGGTGATTTCATTATCACCATTCTCGAAAACATGAATATTTTAAAATTCCATCTCATTATATTCATGTTTTATGAAATTTAGTAATTTCCTCATTCTTTGTGATTTAATATCGATTTTCGAAAATAAAATCATTTAATATGATTTTATGAGATTTTTCTAAAATTTTCGGCAGCATAACGGCTGCCGATTTACTAACCTCCTGCACGAAAAATATAGTTATAAATTTGCAGCCAGTACTTCATCTCAAAATTTTCAGCAAATCATGCATCATAATAATTTTCATAAAATATTTCCATAAAATATTTCAAATTAAAATATGCAGACTGAATATCCCTACAGTGCTGCACATGCATCCCTTACCTTTTTCCGGGTCGGCGACTTCCTCTTATCAATCGCGCCCGTACTCCATCTCTCCCGATTCGTTATCCCGATCGCTGAAAATAATTTCTGGAATTAAAATTCTAAATTTTAGAATTTTTTCATAATTTATTAAATTTTTCTAAAATTAAATTTTCGGGAAATTTCTTACCAAATTTTCGTAAATTTTCGGGTTGTCGAATTTCCGGAAATTTTTCGAATTCCCAAAATTCTCCTTTTTCCTCTTTTTCTTCCTTTTTCCTCTTTTCTTTTTCTTTTTTTTCCTTTTTCTTTTCTTTTTCTTTTCTTTTCTTTTTCTTTTTCTTTTTCCTTTTTTCTTTTCTTTTTCTTTTCTTTCTTTCCTGGTCAGACCAGTTCAGACCATTCCTCACCGGTTCCTCGCCAGTGGCCAGTTCTCCGGCGGTTCGGGGCGTCCCTCAGCTGGCCGGCTGCACGACGAACTTGTTGGTGCCCTCCGTTTGCCCTGGATCGGCGGCACTGCGGCGGATCGAGGTGGAATAGGTTCGGTTTCTCCTTCCTCTTCGCCGACCCTCCTCCGCCGTTCATTGCGCCTCCGGTGGCCTCCATCATCTTCCTCTCCCTCCGGTGAAGCTTCGGTTGTCACGACCCGAAAACCGCGACTTTCACTCGATTCTTATACTTTTCTTAGTCTACAAATTTATGGACTAAATTTTTCTTTTTCATTTTAAGGTTTGTATTCGGTGTCAGTGTAGTTACTATACTACCTAGGTGACTTATAGTCATTCCATTTAAATATTAAACAAACACGGAAATGGTTCTTAGTTACATCCCGACTTGTTAAACAGAATATGTACTGTGCATCAATTTAAGTCTTACATGTAAACAAGTATTTTATAAAGAACATATAACTCAGAAAACTAGTACCAAGTTCATACACCGTCTCCGATGCCCACTGAGCAGCTCACATGGCAGACGTTAACTTCAATAATCTGAAAGAGATGAAATTTAGTGGGGTGAGCAAAACCACGGCTCAGTAAGATACTAATATAAATACAAGAGTAGGATTAAACTGTCTTAAACTGCAATGCTTAATACTTACAAGGATGCAATTACAGTTAATCCTTTCTCATCGATACATCTCATTATCACTTTTCATTTCATAATCATATTTCTGTATTCTATCATCTCCTATCAATTCTCATATCATCTCTTATCAATTCTCATATCATCTCTTATCAATTCTCGTATTGTAGATCATAATCACGGTGGTACCCAGTCATAATTCTCTTCGTGTATCTCTATATTCGTGTTTCATAACATATCATGACCTCATATAGATGAAATATCGTTACCACCGAGTCATGACATTCCTCATGGAATTCTCATATACTAAGCATATTGTCATATTATGGTTTAATATGCAATTCATGTAATTTTTCTGTATAAACCGTGATCATTTCAAATCATATCATATATACTTTAGGACATGCTCAACATATGCATTTTCAAAAGTTTGCCTTTAAGGCATAATATAAACATATTCAATTTCAATTCATGTATTCGTTTTCGGAGCATGTCTAAAACATGTGCGGTTTTAAAACATTTTTCATATACTATAAATCATATCAGGTTTAGAGTTCATATCAAATCAATCTATACTCTAAACCGCATGTCGTTTCAAATTCGACACAAAATCGTATATAAATCATGTAAGTGTCGAAATCATTTATCATATACTTTTAAATCATCTACTGTAAATCATATCAGGTCTAGAGTTCATATCAAATCAAACTATACTCTAGACCGCATATCATGCCATGTTCGACACAAAATCACATATAAATCATATAGTGTCGAATTCATATCTTATGGACTTTTAAAACATGTTTAAAACATGTACTGTTTCAAAACATATTTCATTTCAAATCTGTTTCATGTACAGTATAAATCATGTCAAGTCTAGAGTTCATATCAATAAAAATCATACTCTAGACTTCATATCATATTTGTTAGAGACTAGGCTAGATCCCTATCATCTCTCTATCAATAAAGACTTAAATCACTGTAGCTAGCAGTGAAAATCATATCGTCCCCTGGAAACCAACTAGGGCGCTATCTATGGCCATAGACCTCATCTCTCTCAGCCCCATTGATCAGGCGTGACTGAGACCTGTCCACGACTATTGTCGGACAAGCATATCTATCTGCCTAATGAGCAAAGCTCCAATTAGGCGGTTTCCACTATGCTTTATTGAATTTAATTCTTTTAGGGTGCCTACAGTCTCATAAAACATTTAAATCTATAGCTTTCTTTTCAATATCATGTAAGGCATATGGTAAAATTCTGTATGAGACTTCATATATCAAAATACATATATATATATTTACCATATACTTTCATTTCAAAACAAATCAATACTTTTCAGTATTCATATAAACATTATTAAAATGTTTCAAGTTGCAAGAAGGCATGCTTAAATGCGATGCTGTAAAACATTTCAGTATGCAACTTCGGTAATGTTTCCATCAAATACGCTAAAGCGATTCATTTAACTTTATCACCATCAATTATTCGATTTCAAGACTTTCTTTCTGTCAACCAATAAATCACTATACAATTCATTCACTATTCATCTAATTCAGTATTCAATTTGCTCAGTACTCAATTCATTTGGAAATCGAATCACTTGGTATTCAGACCATTCGGTATTCAATACCCTTTCTTGATCGTCATTGACTATTATAATCATTTATACACTTCATTATCAATATTAGGATCGCATCATTAGTGTGAATCCTCTAAGTTTTGATAAGCATTTAAACATCAATTTCTAAAATAGTCATCAAGTTACCGAATTTATGCAAATAATAATATCATCCTTCAATATCTGTTCCAGAATCGACATCGAGGATAACAGAATCACAAAATCGATAGTCACTTATCAAATCCATTTATGATTTGATCTATTGATACATGTTTATCATTTTCGATTTGAGGTTCAATTTCATTTACTATCACAAAATCGTATCTAAATCCTCAAATCCATTTTCATGTGGCCTTTATGATTTTATCCGAACTCATGCAATTGTCGATCTTATTATTCAAGATCTATTCTAAGGTTATAAGCACAATCATCTTTTCACATATTTATCACTCATTTCTTTGAATCCATAATTGATCGGATTGTGTCGTAATTAAATCTCCATTTCAATCTCTCGAATTTGTCCATATTATCACTTTCGAAATTATTTCAAAATCATGAAACCGGACTCGGTAAATTCTGGAAATCATTACTCCGTTAATAACTTCACAATCCAATCATTCGACCATCGAAATTTCAACTGTGATCTTCTCTTCCAAGCTACATCATATAATTATCATCACTTTTATCCGTGATCCGTCTAATTAATAATTCCACCTCAATCTCAACTTGATACCATTCGTGATATTAAAACTACTTGATTTATCGATTCTATAAGGTTTTAAACCATGTAATTCACCACATTATCGTTTCCAACGATCTATCTTCTCATCGATTTCAATATCAAACTCTTTCGATAATACTATAAAATCCTTTCAATATTTATTTTCAATAATTATCTCCAAGATTCCATTTATGTGAGAAACTTAATCTTTTTCCTCAATTATTTTCCTAAAAATTTCGGCAACATAACGGCTTAATTTTCCCTAACCTCCTGCAAGGGAAACACAATTTATACTTGCAACCGTTGATTCTCACCAATTTTACCTCTTCCTAAGACCCCCACCATCAGTTGTGGGTCCTCTTAGCATTTTTAGCAAATCAATTTAAATCGATGTATCATATAAAAATCATAATTCCATTTAAAGTCAATTAAATAAATGCATCATAAAAAAAATCATAATTCCCACATACAATATAAAGCTACTAATGCTTTATAAAAGTATCTTACTTGTTCGCCAAAGCTTAGCGCACTTTCCGATTTTCGAGCCTTGCCGAACTCCACCATTTGTCTCATTTTCGTTTTGCTACAATTTCACAAATTGACGTATATTTTCATTTAGAAAATAATCCAAGAATTTCTACTAAATTCCAAACATATAGCGAAAAAGGCTTTTAATTTTCCTTACCCATCTCTTCCTCTTCTTCTTCTTCCTTTTTCTTTTCCTTTTTCTTTTTCTTTTCTTTTCTTTTTCTTTTCTCCTTTTTTCTTTTCTTTTTCTTCTTTTTTTTTTTTTGAACCGGGTCGGGTCGGGTTGACCGGGTCGGACCGGGTCAGGCGGGTCGGATCGGGTCAGACCGGTTCAATCTTCTGCTGGCCGGTTCGGTCACCGGCGGCCACCCATTCCGGCGGTTCGGCCACCCAACAGCTTGCCGAGGTTGCAACGACTCCGGATCTGGCCTCCGTTTCTCGATCGGCGGCGCCGACGGTAGCAGATCTGGGATGGGCTGCGGCGGCTCCTTCTTTTTTTTCTTCCTCTCTTTTCTCGCCGTTTTCTTCACCGTCGGGCGTTCCTCCCTCCAGATCTGGCTTCGTCGGGGCTTCGCAAGGCGGCAGCGACCGGTGGATCGGCCGGCGTCGCCTCCTTTCCTTTTTCCTTCTCCTTTCGGTTTTCCGCCTCGCCATTCTCTCGTTTTCGCTTCGCTCTGTTTCCTTTTCCTTTCCCGCCGTCGGCGTCGACTTCTCTTCCTCCATCTCGGCTCGCCGGTGGCATCACTCTCTCCTCCGCTTTCTCCTTTGGCCGGTAGGGGGCCGGTTCTTCTTTGGAGATCCCTCCTCTGTTGTAAACAAAGGAGGAAAATGGGTGGGAATCGGGATACCCGATTCCCGCCCGTTTTTCTATTTTTTTTAATAATTATATTTATATATTTATAAATATAATTATTAATTAATAATAACATATATACACATTTCTAATTTTCTCAAATTTTTGGATTTCTTGGTATTCAATTAAATTTCTCCATTTTCTTATTTAATTTGGATTTCCATTTATCCAAATTAAATTTTCTCCTTCATTTCTTATTTCCAATTTAATTTTTTTCCTTTTTATTTCTTATTTAATTTGGATTTCAACTTGTCCAAATTAAATTTTCCGGATACCTTATATTTATTTAGAAAATTCTCGGTCTTCACATCGGTTGCAGTGGCAGCCACCGATTTGGCCAGCATCGCCGTCGGCCTTTTTCCTTTTCCTCTCTGGTTTCTTTCGTTTTCCGTCGATCCTGTTTCCGTTTCTTCACGTCGCCGTCAGCTTCTTTCCTTTCTCTGGCCGGTGGCGTCTCTTTCTCCTTCCTCCCTCGCTGGCGGTGGCGGCTCCACCGCCGTCGGCCCTCTGGCTGGGAAGGATCGGGTCTTTCCCGATTTTCCTCTTCCTTCTGTTTTCTGTTTTATTTCATTTTTGTTTTTATTCACTTTCTATATTTAGTATATAATACACTATATATTATACACTATATTTTATATTTTATACATATAATATATATTATATATCATACATATATCATTTCATATATAATATAATACAAAATATATAATATATACATTATATATATTGTATATTACAAAACATATATTTTGTATATATATGTATATATGTATATTTATATACTTTAAAGTAAATAACATTTATATATGTAAATTATATAAATGTTATAATACAATATATATACCTATAAACTTTAATATAAAATAATATTTACATTTTCTATATATGTATGTATATATATATATATATATATATATTTATATACATAAAATATTATGTTTATATACATATGTATTATTTAAATTTATGAAATAGTATATATTTTCATATATATACCAACGTATATTAAAATATACTATATAGTATTTTAAATACATACGTATTTGTATAAAATTCATTTATAATTTTTGTATTATATGAACATACTTTATTTTCATTTCTCGTTTTCTTTATTTAAATTTGGATTTTTAATTTATCCAATTTAATTCTTTTTTTCCTCTCTCTATTATTTTTATTTTCACTTCCAATTTAATTTTCTTTACACCAATTTCCCGATTCTTTCACTTTCTTACTTTTCGGGATTTTCACCCATATCCCGTTCTCGCAAAAATTTTATTTATTTCCTTTGATTTATTTTCTCCAATATTTATTTTCAATATTTCTAATTGTCAAGAAGTGAAAAATTTACGGTTATCACAGAAAACTGAAGTGAAAAAGTAAGAAAACTAAAGTGAAAAAGCAATAGGTATTAGTAAAGTTTTTTTTCTTTCGATTATATTAGGTATTAGTAAAGTTAAAATCTAAAAAAAGAGAAGATTGGAAAAGTCAAAACTCAAAAGCTTTTACTCCTCGTTTTTTTGTTATTTTAACTTTTAAGTTTATGTGATTTTTTTTGTATTTTATTACATTTATTTGGTTCAATTTAATAAATGTTTTTTAATTTTTTTTTAACTTTCAGCTCAAAACAATATATTAAAAGTTTGGGCTTTTAGTTTATGGGTAAAAGTAAGAGTTGGGCTGTTAAAAATTGGGGTTTTTTTTTTCAGCCCATATCTGTTTAAATTAATTGATAAAAAATGTGTCGTATCGTATCAAGAGTATCGTATGATACGCACAATTCACTTACGATACGCACGATTCACTTACAATTCGAACGATTCAGCTGCGATTCTTAATCAAATACGATTTAACATATCGATCCGTATCGTTTTTTATTAGTATCGAACCGTATCGTACGATACGTATCGCGTATCGTACTATTTTAATAATAGTGCTTGAAGCTATGATGATTAAGAAGGTAAATTGAGAATGAGTATTGTAAGGAATTATTAATTTCGACTATGAGAAATTATGGAGAATTTAGACTATGGGAAATTATAATTGGAGGATTGAAGATGAGGATCAGGAAGGAAAATTAATAATCTATTAGTTAGATTAAAGTGCTAATAGATGATACATGAATAATTTTAATTTGTGGATGAAGGATTTTGGAAATTAAATAATATTAAGGACTTTAAGATTTAAGAGACAATAGACAATGTAAATTAAAAAAATAGAAATTATGAAATATTAGTGGGACAAATAATATATATGAAATAAATTAAACTATTTAGAAAATATATTTGCTAAATATCGAATGAAGTTAAAAAAAATGGAGAAAGAAGTAAAATAAAACATAAAATATTGGAGAAGTGGCTTCTTGAGGAAGCTTTGGGCAGCCACCTAAACCTAGAGCTGCTTATTGGGTCGGGTTGGCCTGACCCAGTTCGCAACCGGATCGGGCCAACCCGGCCCCATATCCAAACCGGTATAGTACTAGTTCGGAACCGATCCAGCCCGGCAACATACCGAGCTGGACCGATTCTGATTAACTGAAACCGGGCCCGCTAAGGGCCCGACCCATTAAGGCGGTCCCGGTCCAGAACCGAACTTGTTCTGGTTGAACCGATCTGGTTAAAAAAAACAAAAAAAAAATTAAAATGATGCGCGTAGTGGCAGCCTTGTTCTGTGACTTGCCTCATTTAAATGGCTATTGCCCATCAATCTAATTTTTTTATTATTTTTTTAATTTTTTAAAATTTTTTTATTCTATTTTTTTCCTATAAATACCTTTATTCTATCTTCTATTTTTCTTTACATTTCTTCTATATTCTTTCTCAAATCTACTATCTACATTCATCTACTCTTATTCTCTTCACTCACATACTCTCTCAATATTCACTCAAACTCTCTCAAATTCACTTAAATTCCCTTATTCCAAATTTATAATATCATCATTTCCTTTCTAAATTTCATTTTTCTTTTTATTTTATAATTTTTCCAATTTTACTTTTAATTTTCAAATTCTAATATATTAATATATCCCTTATTCCAAATTTATAATATCATCATTTTCTTTCTAAATTTCATTTTTCTTTTTATTTTATAATTTTACAAATTTTACTTTTAATTTTCAAATTTCAATTTCCAAATTCCAATATATTATATATATCATACATCTATTTTTTTTAATTTTTAACATATATTTATTTTCAAAAAATATATAAAAATGTCAAATTTCTTTCGTCGTTCATGCTCTGTTTCTCGACCTTTTGGTTCCACTGAAATTTCTAATTTGAGTGACGAATCATTTAATGAAATCGAACCCAATATTCATCCGGAAGAGGAGCTTCCTTTGCCACCATCGTTTGGTCGTAGTCGTGGAGGAGGTCATGCTCAAACACAATCATCAGCTGCCACCACTGCTGCTACATCATCAAGACCGAAGTTTAGTCGAAAAAAAACAAGCAGAGTATGGGAGTATTTCGACATTGTAGCAAAAGAAGGTGAGACGAATAAATATTGTGCCATCTGTAAATTGTGCAAAGGCGTTTACTCTTATAACTCCGGTGGAGGTGGAGGTGGTGGCGGTACAGGTACGTATAAAAGACATTTAATTACTATACATAAAATTAATCCTAATGCCGAAGAAAATGAAATTTTAGAAGGTAAACAATCTCAAATTAATACGCATGATGGTGGAAAAAATTTTAATTTTGATAATGTTCAAGCTAGACGTGGTTTAGTTAGATTTGTATTTAGGACTGAACAACCATTCACAATTTGTGAAAAAATAGGATATTTAGAATTTGTTTGTAAATATTTACAACCCGCATATAAATCTGTTTCTAGACATACATTAAAAAGAGATTGCATGAATATGTTTAAAGAATATAGACAAGCTTTAATTGATAAACTTAGTAATATTTCATCTAGGGTTAGTTTAACTAGTGATATATGGACTAGTACTAATGGTATAAGTTATCTTGTTATAACTTGTCATTGGATAGATGAAGATTGGTCCATGCAAAAATGAATTTTATCTTTAGATGTAATAGAAGAAGCACATAATTTATATACTATTCATAAATATATTACTAAAGTTTGTAAATTATATGAACTAGAAAATAATAGAGTTTTTGCTATTACTTTTGATAATGCTTCGAGTAATACTGCAGCTATTCCTCATTTAATTAAAAGTTTAAACCTTGTTATACAAGGCATATTTTTTCATGCAAGATGTGCATGTCATATTATAAATTTATGTGTTCAAAGTGGTTTTAGTTCTAGTGGTACTGGTAGTGGCATAGGTCCAATTGATAAAATTAAAATTTTAGCAAAATGGATTTGCACATCAAGTAATAAACGTGAATAGAAGCAAATTTGTATAGCAAATAATATACTTGTTAAAGCGTTTCCACTTCTCGTGGAAACAAGATGGAATTCACTTCATCGTTTGCTTTCTTCTATTTTACCTTATAAAGAACTAGTTACTCCTTTTTATAACAATTATACAAGTAGCACACATTTAGTACTTTTTGAAGAAGATTGGACTTTTATTGAATATTGTGTTGATTTATTATCTACTTTTAAAGATGCAACCAAAATATTTTCAACTCAATTTTATCCAACTACACCGTATTTTGTTCCTATTATCTACACAATGTTTGAAAAATTTGTAAACTTTAAGAATCATGAAACTTTAAGTTCTTTTGTATATGATAGGGAGGAAAAATTTAAAAAATATTGGGAAATAATTCCTCCTATTTATTGTATTACAACTTTACTAGATCCTAGTCAAGGTGAGGTAAATATAGAAATTTTTTTTGATTGTTATAAAGAATTTCTTGGTCTTGATTCTATTAAGGATCAAAAGTCCTTAATTAACAATCTTTTTCGAGAATTGTTTAATGTTTATGAAACAGAAAGAGAGCAATTCAAATTTAATCGAGGAGAAGACGATTCATACGAAGAAACCGAAAGTAGCAAAAAAGGAAAAGGAATTTTAAACGCAATTAAGGAAGCAGCAAAGAAGAGAATGAAGCTAAACGGAAAAGCGAGCGGATCGAGATCGGGATCAACAACCCGACGAAGTTCTAGCTTCAATGAGCTAGGATTTTTCTTAAGTCAAGATTTTTCTGTAGAAGAAAACTTTGATCTTCTCCAATGGTGGAAAGAAAACCAAAAACAATTTCCAGTTTTAGCTTCCATGGCCCGAGATGTTTTTGTGATGCAAGTTTCTTCTGTTGCTTCGGAATTTGCATTCTCGACGTGTGGAAGAATTATTGGAGACCATCGAACCACTCTTAATCCGGATTCATTGTGCATGTTAACATGCCTTAAAGATTGGTTTGATGCCGAATCGCACAATGTCGAACTTGGAATGGCCAATGAATTCGCTGATAATAATTCAGAAGAGGAGGAAGAAATTTCCAGACAATCTGTATAAATTATGAAAAGTAGAGAATAATCTTCTTTTTTGTAAATTGTATGTAAAATTGTAAATACGTTTAGTCATAGTGAAAATTTTTATGGACTACGGTCCCGTGATTTTTACCCTTTTACCTTTTGAAGGGGTTTTCCACGTAAAAAATCTTTGGTCTCCTACTCTCTCCTTTTTCTCCTTTGTTGTTGTTGTTGTTGTTGTTGTTGTTGTTGTTGTTGTTGTTGTTGTTGTTATTATTATTATTATTATTACATTCCAAATTAATTAATGTTATACTTATCTATGTTTAAAATAAATAAATATTTAAAATACAAAATGAATTAATATTTTAAAAACATATTAAATAAATGAATAAATAAATAAATGAATAAATATTAAGTAAATGATATTTCAAATATAATAAATTATTTTAAATGCAAAATGAATATAATAAATGAATATAAATAAAGATATGCAAAATGATATTGCAAAATGAATATAATAATTATATTCATAATATCATTATTTGTATTTTGAATCAAATATCATTTTATCATAATAACTTTATTATAATATTATATTCATAATATAACTTTATTTTATTATAACAATAATTTTATTAGATAATTTTATAGTAGTTTATTTTTACATTATTGTTATATTAATTAAATAAATTATAATATAACTTTATAATAAATTATTGTTAAATTAAACTATTAACATTATTTATTATAAAAATAAATTTATTAGATTAAATTTTTAAAATATATTAATATATTAAAATAAATTAATATAAATTTTAAACAAAAAAAATTTTAAATGTAAAAAAAAAAAACTGGACCAAACCGGTTTAAACCGATTCGGTCCGGTTTTTGGGCGAACCAGTCCAACGAAACCGGGCCGGTTCGCCTCTTAAATAACACAGAACCGGTCCGGCCCAGACCGGTTCTCTACCAGTTTAGACCGGTTTTCGTTTTGTAAGGGCCGGAACTGGTGACCGGCCCGGAACCAGCCCGGTCCGGCCTGTAACCAGCTCTACCTAAACCCCACTAATTCCATCATCAGCGACCACCTAAGATTTCATTTATCACGATCCATCATCATCATCATCCTATCCAATACCCATTTCAATTCTTTCTTCCCTTTCTCTGCTGAATCGAAACCTTTATTCTTCACCATTGCATCATCATTTTGGCCATCCAAATTGTGTCAGCTGTCAAGGTTAAAGGAAGCACAACTTAAGGCAAAGGAAGGTCAAGTTTTGGAGCCAACAACAGAGGAGAAACTGGTGTTTTAGAGGCTAAGTTGGGAAGTTTCATGCGTTAGAAAGAGGACTGATGATGGTGGTTTGTGGAGCATGGAATGAAGACTAAAATTTAAGGTTGTTCAAGCTGGGGTTACAAGCGGAAAAAAAAAGGTCTTCATTTCTAGCATCAACATAGCAGCTAGAAGCTGTTGTCCTCTCGACACCATTGCAACATAAAAGGCTGCATTTCTTTCGATCCCATCAGGACAGTAAGGGTTGTCTCGGTTTGGACAAGTAGATGGAGGCGTAGCAGATCCCCCTTGTTTTGGACTACCTCATTCATGTGGAAGCTTAATCAAAGAAAAAGAAAAGAGTTGCTCTAAATCAAGAGGCAAAGGTATGGAAAGTGGGCTGAACTAAGGAAGTTTTTAAAGAAGAAAACGAGGGCTGTTGGAGAGGCAGAAAATGTGAGCAATAAAGGGTCCAAAGATCTAATCTGAAAGTTGAAGTGGATGCCGAGGGAACAAAGGAGAGATGTGAGAGCTGTTGGTGTTCATTTCCTTGGCAAAGGAAAGGTTGAAGCTTGCAAAAATTTTATGAAGAAAATGGGGCTGTATGCAGAGCAGAATAGGGGCATGTAGCTGTTGGCATTTTCATCAATTGACCATGGCTTAGCAGTGGCTGAAATAGGGACTTCCCTTGGCGTGGATCAGGGGTACTATTTTGGGTTTTGTAGGAAAAAAAATGGAAGAGGCCTTGTCGCATTTTGGGCTTAAGACATGGCTGGTAATGCAAGTGGTTTGAGGCGTGTGTGGTGGCTGTTTTAGAGGCTACTAAATGTCTACTACTTAGGCACAGAACAAAGGGAAACGAAACTCATTTGCTTGAGGCCAGCAAGGGGGTTTTTAAGGCATAGTATAAAGCTATATTGGTGTTGGTTTTGGGCGGTTTTGGAGGTTGACTTGGCCGGAGTTTGGGCAGAGTTGTTGGAGGTGTTCATGGCAGTCAATACTATTAAGGGCTGTATGGTAGCTAAGACCATGAATAAGGGAAGAAAAGGAAGAAAGAAAAGAACGAAAAAAGGAAAGAAAAAGAGAAATAAATATTTAAAAATATATATGTATTTATTAGCTCGGGTTTTTAGGTAAGCGAATATCGTTTAAATTTAAAAATATTTATAGCTTGAATTTTATTAAATATATACTAACCGAATTACTGATAATTGGAAGCGTTAAGCTTAGTGTATGCGCAAACGTTGGTGCACGGGTACGAAACTCGGGATTCACGCACTGGGAGCTTTAATTGGAAAGAAAACTTTGTAGTGCCACAAATTGTAAAATTAAATCAAGAAATAACTCTGGTAAATTGGCACTAACTCGATATGATTGTGTTTAAGGTGTAACAAGGTGCTAAGACGACAAATTGAGTTTGGTTTAGGCTCAATGCATGAGCCCTGAGCATAGGAGCTAGTAAGGCTTTTATATAAGCTTATGTAGATTTATATCCTATAGGCCATATAGAATTGTTAAATTGGATAATGATACAATATAGCATGAAATTGAATATTGAATTGGTAATTATATAGTCAAACACTTAATTATGGAATAATTGACTTAGTCTGATAGGTGGTAGTGATCTGGAAATTAAAATATTCAAATGACTTTTTTGCAGCCCGAGAGCAAGTTGGTGACTTGGATTATACAAACTCGATTATTGAATACTGATTTCAAGACTACTTGATTTGGCTACGATCTGCGATTGTACTTGATTGAGGTAAGAGATATATATCGGAACGTAGGGGACACTAAATAAAATTTTAAAATCAACTGCCTTGTAGTTTATAAACTGTATTTTCTTTGTGGGGGGTTTTTAATAAAATTAAGCCGTTATGCCGCCAGATTTTTGTAAAATATTGGTTTGCGAAATGAGCTAGAGTTAAGAAAACGATTTGAAAATAACAATTCTCTAGCAAGTTTTGTTTTGAAAACGAATATGAAATAACATGATTTTGACTACTTATGGAAACTTTATTTGAAACACCCATTTTCATAGAAATCATCAAAGTTTCGTATTGTTAGAAAAAAAATATATATATATATATATATATGAAAATGTTTTGAGACATGACTAACAATCACCGTAGTATTGTTTTGGACTACTGTGACCCTGATCCAATCCACAATAGGTATTGTTTTGGGCTACTGTATAACCCTGATCTAGTCTACGTAGAGTTTCAAGGCTATGTGACCTTGATCCAGTCCACAGCGGTCCCAGTTGACACCTGATCAGTGCTCACTGTGGACCCCCTCTGGACTATGGCCATATGTCAACTGCACTTTCCCTTATGGGGATATTTGAATTGCTTGATTTTTGCTTAGTCATTATCTCTCCAACTTATGATATATATGTTCTATTTATGGATTCTGAATGTTTATATTGAGAATTATGTTTCGAATTATAATGCTTATCTATGGTTTGGAATGAATTATTTTTTGATGCACTGCATAAGCATGTTTTGGTTTTCGAAATGTATAAATTTTGATTTTGAACTGTTACATCCTCGTCACTACCACTTAACACATAAATTTTTTCTTAACATATAACTTGATTAGGCTCGTTCGTCAATGTCACTTCTTCTTTTTCTTATGCTTGGTATTAAATAGCTCATCATAAAGATCTTAATTTCAAGTAAAGCATAATTATGATAGTTATACATGTCCTTTCCAAAGCACAGTATCTTACACATCTTACATAACCTATATCCCCCAATTGATTTAATATACATCAATGTAACATAGTATTGTACCATAGCTGAAATACATCACAAATAAGTATACCTTCAAGGAAAATTGGGAAGCGTGCCTCGAAGGAATATAAAATTTCCAAAAGTAAGCTCCTCTAGTGGGAGCAGGAATCACTTTAAATAATCTGTATGAAAAAAAAAGGTTGTAAAGGAATGAGTTTACGCTCAGTAAGAAACATATGTAAAAGAGCATACTATGTCACTATATGCAGTTTTCCTGCTTGGCTCTATAATGTCATGTAAAACCATTATAAAGCTTATATCATATACTTCCTTCAAATATCATATACAAGTAAAATCAAGTAATTCAAATACTTTCAACTTCTTTATTCATTTGAAATCACATATGCAAATATTCCATTACTTCAATTACTTTCACGTAACTTAATACACGTGAAATCGCATGTACATATATCTTTCAAATAACATGGAGACTATTAGCATTTCAACGGAATAATGCACTAGATAAATCTCATCAGGGATACAGCAAATATATCCCGTAAGGGATAATCCCGAGAGATGTCAAGTAAGTGGCGTACCCCAGTAAGGGCCAGGAATCCTCCCTTAGCCAAACATATAACAGAGACAATTGGCCAAATATCAATAGGCTACAGTGAACACTAGTCGGGTGACATCTATGGCAACTGAGGACTGGACTAGGGTTCCTCAGCCAAGTACAAATAATATTGGGGACTTGATCAGAGTCCCTCAACCAAATACAGATAGTACATGATCATCAAGTGATCCATAGTCTCAAAACATTTGTCATATACTTCTTTGGTAATACCATGTACTTATGTCAAATATGCTTTAGAAACCTCATTTGCAAACAGGGCAGTTGACTGGTCTATATAGTAGTTAGCTGCTATCACATATATCGATTTATAGAAATTAATTTCTTTTTAAAATTCTAATATTTCTAAATTCTGAAAACACATGGGGTAGTCGACTGGTCCCATATAGCAATCGACTTGTTTTGAAACAGAATGCTGAAAAATAGGGCAGTCGACTGGCTCCATAGGTAGTCTGCTGGTTTCTCAAATAGAATGCTTTTCAAGTAAATAGCAGTCGACTGGTTGGAAACAGAATGCTTTGTGGAAAATAGCAGTCGACTGGCTTATATATCAGTCAACTAGTTTGCATCGATTTTCGGAAATCTATGCTTTGGTTGTCCCTAGGCAGTCGGTTGCTACTTAAGGCAGTCGGCTGCTCCTAGCATTTTGGTAACTAGGAGTAAAACCCGAAATGAACATTTCCTACATTAAAATCAGCTTGTACTTCATCCCAAAACACCACAACCATATCATACCAACATAACACAACTCTAAATCATATATATAATTAAGAGGAAACACTTCCTCTCTTACCTTTGTTAGTGACCAAAACTTCAGCCACAAATTACTCCTCAAAACCTTGGATTCAGCTCTCCAATTTACAGCTATAGCTAGAGCTAGTGATGAAGAACGTTTTTCGTTACTGAAGTTTGATGATCTGAGACGTGAACATGGGAGTTTGTCAAGGTGAGTAGGAAAGAAACTTGGGGGGAACGAGAGGGGGGCTGACATGTTACTGCCGACTTTGATGGAGAAGATGACAAGCTTCCTTGCATTTAATGCATGCTCATCTCTTTACCATATCATCCATTGACCCCCTTTTTGACCCATTTAATATTTAGCTTTCTTTCTTCCATTCATATTCCACATGTCCGTAATTACCAAAAATCTTATATTTATTTTACCATCATCCAATTATTCTCATAACATCAGAATTTATTCCTTAACCATTAACTATCAATTTCATTTATTCCTTCCACGTCCCATATACCATTTGTAGATCGAAATTTCAGATTTATTTACTTCTTCTAAGCTGAAATATTACACAAATATGGGAAATTGCAAGAAATTGGGGATTTCACATGAACCTTAATAAATGTTTTAGAAGCTTACATATAGAAATTTCGTATCTGTCTCTTATATATATTTCTTATTGGGCTTTCCCTAAAGCTCAGCCCCCTCTCCACCTTCCAGATTGATTGCAGTAGGTGCTTTGGTATGTAGGTTTAAACATGTCTTTCGTGGTTTTCATACCACTCTTGAAGGTATGTGATGTACAATTATTTATTTTGTATTCAGACTGGTATTTTAGTACTTAAATAGTAGGGGGGATGTAATTAAAAGAAGTACATAATATATTAGTGGTTTATGACGTTGCATGCAACATTGGTGGATAAATATTTTGTCAAGCAAAATGACTCAAGTTTGTGAATGCATGTTTTGTGACAGAATTTGAACTGGGACCAAGGTAATTAAAGGATATTGATTTAGCTAATGGAAAGTTAGCTTAAGAATAGAATCGTGACACTACGTACAGCCCAACTAAGTAGAAAAAAGAAAATTTTGGTTCGTATTTTCGGTATAAAGGGTTGTTACATAACCATGCACCATGCAACCATCCATATCACATACGAATCAAGCAGCAAGCATACATAGCAATATCATATATTAATTTGCATGCTTCTTAATTAAATTCTAATTTTAATTAATCAAATTGTAATTAATTATGGGTATCAAAGGCTGTTTTAATTTAATTTTAATTCTCAAAATTCAATTTGGGCTTAATTAAAATTTTAATCTTATTAAAATATTAAAACCATTGGATAACTCTTATCCAATTTAATATAGGGAATATTGAAAATAAAAATTTTTATCAAGATAATTCCTTTTAAAATTTTAATCTCATTAAAATCTCAAAATATTGGATAACTCTTTTTTAATTTAATATAGGATATATTTTATTTTAAAACAAAATTTTATTAAGATAACATTTTTGAAATTTTAATCTTATTAAAATCTCAAAAACCATTGGATAACTCTTATCCAATTTTGTTTTAAAAAATATCTTTCTTTAAAATATATTTAATTTAAAACTCTTATCAGGATAACTTTTATCCTAATTTATTTTATATATTTTAAATAAAATAATAACAAGTTTTATTTTTTTTTGCAAGGGTGGTAGCTACAAGGTTGCCTACAGGGTTTTTGTCAAAACAATTTTGACAACTGCTCTAATATGAATTACATTATATAAAAGCATACAAGGTTTGTGCCAAACAATTTTGACAACATTTTAATTACAAGTTTGAAAACAATTCTAACATGTAACTTTTAATTCAATAAATTCGTACAGGGTTTATTTAAATTTATAATTGTCTTACAATTATTTTAGGTTGCCCAAACAAATTTTGAAAATTAAAATCAAATCTGTAACAACTTACAATAAAACAGCATCATCGGGAATCGAATTCGCTATCCCGAAAACCGTTTGCACACTGGCTTAGATACCACTATAAGGTTTCGTTGTCTTGGTTTATCATGTCATACACGAAAATAAGCAGCGGATTAGAAAAACAACAAAACCAAAATCACCAAGATCATGCAACAAGATTGTTTTCGGGGTAGAATCTAACCTTTTAGTGTGACTCGTGTAGGAATGTTCAACTTTTGAATATGTCAAATCACTACAACTTGGCAATCATCAGATCATTGAAACACACCACCTTTGTCTTTTGAATTAAAATCATTTCAATTCTCATCAAACTAATAAACTTTTTAATATAACTCTATTCAACTCCATTGATAATCCTCTAACATTCCAAGATGCAATTCTCATAATGCTGAAATTTTGAACACCAGAACACATCAAATAGAAAAAAATTCTGCTTCTTTTGGAATGTCCGATCAATCTTTCCTGACAGTATTAAAATTCTCCATTTCCTTTAGTTTCTTCAGAATAATTTCTTCATCAAACTTTGTGCCACCAGTCCAGTCTCTTTCCCAAGCTCCAAATTTCCTCTACTTCAATCCCTTCTAAGAATATTATTCCTATTCTGAAAATCACAGTCTAATAGTCAAGCATTAGCAATCAGACCACTCCCTTTTGACCCATCAACTGAATTGTACTTTTTCTTATTCTTCTTTTTTTCCTTTCTTAGATTTCCTCTGCAGCAACCACAAATTTCCTCCTCTATCTCGGTATAGTACTTCCATTTTTTTCTTTTGGAAGGGAAATAGGATTCAAGTGTCTATTATCCACACTAGACATACTTTTTTTCCTGACTTGTCTCATACTTATTGGGCTATCAGACATCCTATACATAATACAACCTTCTCCATTTTTAAATTCAATTAAATTATCTTGATTACCTTCAATGTTCCTTTCTTCAAGATCATTCATTTGCTGTCTATCGCCTCCAATTTCCTTGGAACCACCAACTTCATTAAATTCTTTTTGTAATGTCAGAACATGCTCCATGCTATCCACATAACTGCCAACCTCTTCTTCGTCTTTATTTCCATGGCCAAGTTCTGAGCTTGAGCTCTCATCTGAACTAAAAGAATCCTTAATTGCCTTTGATTCAATTTGCTTCTGATTCTTAAAGCAACACGGGAATAACGAAACCAATTCAGGTTCCACTCCTGAGACTCGGACTTCGTAAATTTTATCACCCACCTCTAAATTTATAATTTCATCAATTTTTCAAAGAGAATTGCATAACTCCTCTGAAAAACAAATTCATTTTTGGAATTTCTCCATCCACATGCACAAATTCTCCCACCATATTGGCAATGTTTTGGAATGTAGAAAAACACCATGCATGAATAGGGACGACGTAACATGCAATCCACGTTCTTCTGCTGTTAATGATTATATCGTCACTCCAAACTTGGATGTGTGAGATCCCCAATTTCCATGTAATTCCTCCATGTTTGTAAAGCATTTCAATCAAGATGATTAAATAAATATGAAGTTTGAAGTATGAATGATGTATGAATGATGTATGGATTATGGAAGAAATAATAAAGTTGAATGTTAATTTATCCAAAGACTTAATGTTAATATCAGGAAAATAATTGAAGTATGAAAGAAAATAAAATCATATTTTTATTTAGTAATCAATGGATGAATGGCTGAGATGAGAAGGAGGAAAAGAGGAAATTAATGGGTCAAAAAGAGATAGTCAAAGGCTGAGATGAACTAAATGGATGAGCATGCAATTAATGCATATTGCATGACTCACCACCCTCATCATCATCACCCAACGCCAGCCCTCTCCATCGTCCCATCCAAACTTCCAAGCTTCCATTCTAAATTCCTTGACAAACCCCCTCACTCTTCAACTAATTCACTAAGTTCGTAGAACGAAAAATAATCCTTGTCGTTAGACTAGGTGATATCCGAAGTTAGACTAGGTTGATTCCAAGTATAGGAGGAGATCTCAAAGTTTGAGATTTTGGTCTCTAGTGAAGGTAAGAGAAGAGGATGATTCTTACAACTTTGTTTATGATTTGGAGTTGTTTTGAGTTAGTATGGTATATGTATGATGATGGTTTAAAGATTTGAATTGATATGATGATTTTAGGTTGAAGAAGTGAAAAGCTAAGGTAACGCATCAAGTGATCTTGCGTTCTCGAAGGAATCGAGGTAAGAAATTTATGTAACGGACGTAAGGCGGCTATGTCCGCATGTTTTATGATATATGTGTGTGGTTTGGAAAGAAACACCAGCTGATTTCATGCAGGAAAATTGACATTTCGGACTTGTCTCCTAGTACCAATTAGGCTAAGGGTAGCCGACTGCCATAAAGGGAAGTCGACTGCCTAGAGACAACCAAAACGCCGTTTTTCGAAAACCTACTCAAACCAGTCGACTGTTATGTAAGCCAGTCGACTACTATTTACCCAAAAGCATTCTGTTTCAAACCAGTCGACTGTTATATGGGACAATCAACTGCTATTTGCCAAAAATGCATTCTGTTTCAAACCAGTCGACTGCTATATGGGACAGTCGACTGCTATTTGCTAAATTGCATTCTGTTTCAAAACCAGCCGACTGCCTATAGGACCAGTCGACTGCTAATTTTCCAGAAGCATTCTGTTTGAAAAACCAGTCGACTGCTATATGGACCAGTCGACTGCCCCCATGTATTTTCAAAGATGAAAATATCAGAATTTTAAATGAAATTAATTTCGATAAAAGAAACTTACTCAAACCAGTCGACTGTTATGTAAGCCAGTCGACTGCTATTTACCCAAAAGCATTCTGTTTCAAACCAGTCGACTGTTATATGGGACAATCAACTGCTATTTGCCAAAAATGCATTCTGTTTCAAACCAGTCGACTGCTATATGGGACAGTCGACTGCTATTTGCTAAATTGCATTCTGTTTCAAAACCAGCCGACTGCCTATAGGACCAGTCGACTGCTAATTTTCCAGAAGCATTCTGTTTGAAAAACCAGTCGACTGCTATATGGACCAGTCGACTGCCCCCATGTATTTTCAAAGATGAAAATATCAGAATTTTAAATGAAATTAATTTCGATAAAAGAAATTTATGAAGCAACAGCCGACTGCCCTATGAGGCCAGTCGATTGCCATGTATGAAAAGAGCTTTCAAAGCTTATTTGATTTAAACACAAAAGTGTTTTCTGAAAAAGTATATTATAAATGTTTTGAGACTATGGACTGCGTGATAATTATGCATTTCTGATGGCTGAGAGACTCTGATCATGTCCTCAGTAATATGTAAGTTAAGCGAGGAACCCTAGTCCGGTCCTCAAGACCATAAATGACAGCCGACTAGTGCTCACTGTGGTATTATTAAGGCAGGAGAGAATCCCTGACCTCTACATGGTATACCAATGTACTAATGCATGATTAGAGTCATATAAATGGGTATAAAGGATTTATATGACGATACAATCGCTTAAATAATTGTACATTGTCTCCATCCTATTTCAAAGGATATACGATGTATGTTTTAAAGTAAAGAAGTATGATGTATGTTTTAAAGTATGATATGAAGTATGATGTATGTTTTAAAGTATGATATGAAGTATGATGTTTCAAAGAAAGAAGTTTAAGTATGATGTTTCAAAGAAAGTATGTTTGCCATGTCATTCGAAATAAATATGCATGCTTGCAAACAATGCATAAAAAGAAGTTTATGATGCATGCTTTATAATGCTTTACATGAGATTATAGAGCCAAGTAGGAAAATACATATAGAGGCATAGTACGCTCTTTTACATAACTTTCTTACTGAGTGTAAACTCACCCTTTTACGACTATTTTCCTACAGATTATCTGAAGTGAGCCTCGCTCTGAATAGAGGAGCTTGTTTTGGAAAGATTGCGATGTACCTTCTCAATACGCTTCCCAGTTAGTATAGAAGGTATACTCATATGTTCATATGTATAGTAAATTTTAATTCAGCTACGGTACAGTACAAATAGCCATGATGTATATAAGATGTCTGGGGATGTAAGAAAAGATGATGTATGAGATCCTGTGGAAAGAGAATGATATTTATATATATCATTTTATGCTTATGGGAAAATAATAAAATTTTATGAGCTATTAAATAATTAGCTAATGTATGAAAAGATGGATGACATTGATGAACTAAATCTAAATAAAGAAGGAAAAGGATAAGTGATAAGATGTAGTGACGGGGACGTCACAGAGTGGTATCAGAGCAGTTTAGATTGAGGTTTGTCAGTGTCAAGAAGCTAGAAATAGAGTATATCCCCAATTGTGCTGTACTTATCTAAATACAAATGCCTGGTATGACTATTTATGGTTATACTAAAGAGCTCAATGATGATTATATTTACAGCATGAGCTCACAAAGGAGAGGTACAAGAAGAGGAAGAGGGCGGAGTCGTGAAGAATAGTCCCCAGTTCCGTCTCCTCATCCATCTCCACCGCATAGCCCAAATACAAGGCTAGCTAAAATGGAAAAGCATATGGAGAACATGGCCACGATGTTCACCCAGTTTATGTCGAACTTTCCAAATATGGCCACAAGTACCCAAGCAGCTACACCTGCTATTCCTCCTACAGAAGTAACCCCACCAGCCCCAACTACGAAAAGGCGGGATCCTATAGCCTATTGCAGTGTGGCCCTAATAAAAGAATTCAAGAAGTTGGATCCGCCCAAGTTTAAGGGGGAAAGAGATCTACTGACCGTAGAGAACTGGATGAAAGCAGTCCTGAAATCCTTTGAATATATGCCCTGCTCCGAAAGGGAAAAAGTAGGCTTGGCCGCCTATCTGTTGATTGATGATGCTGAATATTGGTGGCAAGCCACTCGGACCGTGTTAGAGGCCCGATATGATGAAGTCACGTGGGATAGATTTGTGGAGGCTTTTAATGAACAATACATCCCACGCACGGATTAGAATAGACTGAAGATCGAGTTCCTAAGTTTGACTCAAGGTACGATGACGGTGAATCAGTATGAATCTAAGTTCACCACTTTAAGTAGATTCGATCCAGAGGTCCGAAGAGATGAAGGGCATAAGATCTACGGGTTCATCGACGGATTGAAGTCCTCGATTAGATCTAAACTGTATCCGATGGATATCACCACCTATGGAGAAGTTGTCTGTAAGGCTCAGTTATGTGAGCAGGACTATGATCTGCATCATGCTGACTTCCGAGCCAAGGGTAAGGGCAAGGAACCGATGAAGTGGAAGTCGGATGAGAAAGCTTCGAGTGATAGGTATCCACATTGGAGAAGTAGACGATCTGAAAAAGCTTCGATAGGTAAGTAAAATATAGAAAAGATGATCTTTAAATTAATTTAAGGGTTATATGGAATTATATTGAAATTGGAGTTATGATGATGATGATAATGATATAGGTACTCCTAAAGGTACCGGGATCAAGATAAGTGATGAGCGATCCCGAAATCTAGCTAGAAGTACCGCTAGCTCACCGAAGAGTACAATACAAAGATGTGAGCAGTGCGGGAAATTTCACGGATCACAGCCATGTCGCTTGGCAAGTGGCACTTGCTTTAGATGTGAGGAGAAAGGGCACATGATTAGGGATTGCCCTCAGAGAGATCCGAGGATGCCTGATGAATCTGATAAGACCCCTAAACCACAACCTAAGGCCACTGCTGCTGAGAAGGGAAAGAAAGCTGTGACCCAAGGACAAGTGTTTGCCATCGATGAAGAATCTGCCGATGCCTCGTCCAAAGTGATTAAAGGTACAATTTACTTGTTTGATATAAGTGTTATAGCATTGTTTGATCTAGGCTCTACGCATTCATTTGTGTCTCCTAGGATTGCTATGAAAATACCTGTTAAGCCTGAGACCTTAGAACACTTGTTAAAGATAAGCACACCTCTTAAGGAATCACAAATAACATAGTTACTGTATAGAAATTGTAAGCTACGGGTAGGAGAAAGAGAATCTAAGGCTGACCTAATCCTACTGAATATGTATGGATTTGATGTTATTTTGGGTATGGATTGGTTAGCTAATAATCATGTTATAGTGGACTGTTATGCTAAGAGTGTAACATTCTCTTCACCCGTTAGCTATGTTGTAAATTTTGCAAGTAATTAATATGAAAGCATGTTCAATCTTGATTTGTTTGCAAATGAAAGTAATGGATAATATGTATGATGATGTGAAGGATTTACTGCTTATGTGGAGGACATAGATCAGAAACGTCCCGGACTCAAGGATATTCCTGTAGTCCAAGATTTTCCAGAAGTGTTTCCGGATGATCTTCCAGGACTTCCTCCGGATAGGGAAGTGGAGTTTACGATTGATTTGGTGCCGGGGACTGAGCCCATTTCGAGATCTCCGTACCGGATGGCTTTGGTAGAATTGGAAAAACTGAAGAAGCAGCTTCAGGAGTTGCTAGACAAGGGATTCATACGACCCAGCGTATCCCCTTGGGGTGCTCCTGTGCTTTTTTTCGGGAAGAAGGATGGTAGTATGAGGTTGTGCATTAACTATCGGTGGTTGAATAAAGTGACGATCAAGAACAAGTACCCTCTTCCCAGGATAGACGACCTCTTTGATCAACTCAAGGGTGCACAAGTCTTTTCCAAGATAGACTTGAGGTCGGGATATCATCAGTTGAAGATTCGAAATGAAGATATTCCTAAGACTGCATTTAGGACACAGTATGGTCACTACGAGTTCCTAGTGATGCCGTTTGGTCTGACCAATGCACCCGCAGCCTTCATGAACTTGATGAATGACGTGTTCAAACAGTACTTGGACCAATTTGTCATTGTCTTCATCGATGACATCTTGGTCTACTCGAGGTCTCGGGAAGAGCATGAGCAGCATTTGAAGATAGTTCTGCAAACCCTCAAGGATAGAGGATTGTATGCCAAGCTAAGTAAGTGTGATTTCTGGTTGAACCAAATCTCCTTCTTAGGTCATATTATCAATAAAGATGGTGTCTCAGTTGATCCATCGAAGATTGAAGCGGTGGTCCAATGGGAAAGACCGAAGACAGTGACGGAGATTAGGAGTTTCTTGGGTTTAGCTGGCTACTATAGAAGGTTTGTAGAGGGTTTCTCAAAGCTAGCTGCTCCACTGACGCGCTTGACGTGCAAGGAAGTGAAGTACGAATGGAATGAAGCTTGTGAGAGTAGCTTCCAAGAGTTGAAGCGCAGGCTAACGATTGCACCGATCCTTACCATCCCTAGTGGTTCAGGTGGATTTGCGGTGTATAGTGATGCCTTAGGGCAAGGTTTGGGATGTGTGTTAATGCAGCATGGTAAGGTAGTGGCATATGGTTCTAGACAGTTGAAGGACCATGAGAAGAACTACCCGACTCATGATTTGGAGTTAGCTGCAGTAGTATTTGCCCTGAGATATGGAGGCATTACTTGTATGGTGAGAAGTTTCAGATTTTTACGGATCACAAAAGTCTGAAATACTTGTTCTCCCAGAAGGAATTGAACATGAGGCAAAGAAGATGGCTCGAGCTTCTAAAAGATTATGATTGTGAGATATTGTACCACCCGGGGAAGGCCAATGTGGTGGCGGATGCTCTGAGCCGGAAGCATGTAAGTATGATAGCATATATGATGATAAAAGAACACGAACTGATTGAACAGTTTGCAAGCCTCAACCTTAATGTTATGCCTAATAAGTAATTGGGAATGATGGCTAGTTTGAGGATTGAGCCAGAGTTGATGGATAGAATCCGAAGTGCCCAAAAGGAAGATGATAGATGCATTGAGGCTATAAATCAGATGCAATCAGGTATGACCTCAGAATTTGATATTAGTAGTGATGGAATTTTGAGGTTTAAGAGTCGTATATGTGTTCCTAATGATGACGAGTTGAAGAAGCTGATTTTGATTGAAGCACATGCCACTAAGTACACGTTGCACCCAGGAAATACGAAGATGTATCACAATCTTCGCAAGGTGTATTGGTGGAATGGCATGAAGAAAGACATAGCTGAGTATGTGGCGAAATGTCTTACATGTCAACAGGTTAAGGTAGAGCATCAAAAGCCAGCAGGATTACTGCACCCTCTACCTATACCTATGTGGAAGTGGGAACACATTACGATGGACTTTATTATGGGATTGCCCAGAACCAAGAGGAATCATGACGGTATTTGGGTGATCGTCGATAGATTGACAAAGTCAGCCCACTTCCTGCCTATGAAGTCAACAGATACACTCAATGCTTTGGCAGATATGTATGTAAAAAATGTCGTAAGACTACACGGGATTCCAGTGAGCATCACTTCTGATAGAGATTCCAGGTTTACTTCCCATTTCTGGGAGCATTTTCAGGAAGCCATGGGATCTAAGCTGAATTTCAGCATAACTTTTCATCCGCAGACTGATGGACAGTCCGAGCGTACAATTCAGACACTCGAGGATATGTTGAGAGCTTGTGCTATGGACTTTAAAGGCTCCTGGGATGACCATCTGCCATTGGCTGAGTTTGCATACAATAATAGCTATCATGCAAGCATCGGGATGGCACCGTATGAAGTTTTGTATGGAAGAAGGTGTCGATCTCCGATTGGGTGGGAAGAAGTGGGCGAACGTAAGTTATTGGCTCCAGATCTAGTCGAGCAAGCATCAGAAGATGTTAAGTTGATTTGTCAGAGGCTTAAGACAGCTCAGAGTAGATAAAAGAGCTATGCAGATGCTCGACGGAGGCCACTTGAGTTCATGGTTGGAGATTATGTATTTCTGAAAGTTTCTCCATCCAAAGGGATTATGAGATTTGGCCGACGAGGTAAGTTAAGTCCTCGTTACATCGGCCCATTTGAGGTCTTAGATCGAGTAAGAGATGTTGCCTATAGATTGGCATTGCCTCCGGAGCTATCGGGAGTACATAATGTGTTTCATGTATCGATGCTTCAGAAATATAATCCGGATCCGTCGCATGTCATTGAGTATGAACCCTTGGAGATAAGGGAAGATATGAGTTATGTAGAGAAGCCGATTCAGATTTTGGACAGAAAAGAGAAAGTTTTGAGGTCTAAGAAGATCTCATTAGTGAAAGTTCTCTGGCAATACCACACGATGGAAGAAGCTACATGGGAGCTAAAGAGCTTAATGAATGAAGGTATCCAGAATTATTTACATGACAAGCTAAGGCAAATTTGGAGGACCAAATTTTCTAAGGTGGGTAGGATGTGAGATCCCCAATTTCCATGTAATTCCTCCATGTTTGTAAAACATTTCAATCAAGATGATTAAATAAATATGAAGTTTGAAGTATGAATGATGTATGAATGATGTATGGATTATGGAAGAAATAATAAAGTTGAATGTTAATTTATCCAAAGACTTAATGTTAATATCAGGAAAATAATTGAAGTATGAAAGAAAATAAAATCATATTTTTATTTAGTAATCAATGGATGAATGGCTGAGATGAGAAGGAGGAAAAGAGGAAATTAATGGGTCAAAAAGAGATAGTCAAAGGCTGAGATGAACTAAATGGATGAGCATGCATTTAATGCATATTGCATGACTCACCACCCTCATCATCATCACCCAACGCCAGCCCTCTCCATCGTCCCATCCAAACTTCCAAGCTTCCATTCTAAGTTCCTTGACAAACCCCCTCACTCTTCCACCAATTCACTAAGTTCGTAGAATGAAAAATAATCCTTGTCGTTAGACTAGGTGATATCCGAAGTTAGACTAGGTTGATTCCAAGTATGGGAGGAGATCTCAAAGTTTGAGATTTTGGTCTCTAGTGAAGGTAAGAGAAGAGGATGATTCTTACAACTTTGTTTATGATTTGGAGTTGTTTTGAGTTAGTATGGTATATGTATGATGATGGTTTAAAGATTTGAATTGATATGATGATTTTAGGTTGAAGAAGTGAAAAGCTAAGGTAACGTATCAAGTCATCTTGCGTTCTCGAAGGAATCGAGGTAAGAAATTTATGTAACGGACGTAAGGCGGCTATGTCCGCATGTTTTATGATATATGTGTGTGGTTTGGAAAGAAACACCAGCTGATTTCATGCAGGAAAATTGACATTTCGGACTTGTCTCCTAGTACCAATTAGGCTAAGGGCAGCCGACTGCCATAAAGGGAAGTTGACTGCCTAGAGACAACCAAAACGCCGTTTTTCGAAAACCGACTCAAACCAGTCGATTGCTATGTAAGCCAGTCGACTGCTATTTACCCAGAAGCATTCTGTTTCAAACCAGTCGATTGCTATATGGGACAGTCGACTGCTATTTGCTAAATTGCATTCTATTTCAAAACCAGCCGACTGCCTATAGGACCAGTCGACTGCTAATTTTCCAGAAGCATTCTGTTTGAAAAACCAGTCGACTGCTATATGGACTAGTCGACTGCCCCCATGTATTTTCAAAGATGAAAATATCGGAATTTTAAATGAAATTAATTTCGATAAAAGAAATTTATGAAGCAGCAGCCGACTGCCCTATGAGGCCAGTCGACTGCCATGTATGAAAAGAGCTTTCAAAGCTTATTTGATTTAAACACAAAAGTGTTTTCTGAAAAAGTATATTATAAATGTTTGAGACTATGGACTGCGTGATAATTATGCATTTCTGATGGCTGAGAGACTCTGATCAAGTCCTCAGTAATATGTAAGTTAAGCGAAGAACCCTAGTTCGGTCCTCAAGACCATAAGTGACACCCGACTAGTGCTCACTGTGGTATTATTAAGGCAGGAGAGAATCATTGACCTCTACATGGTATACCAATGTACTAATGCATGATTAGAGTCATATAAATGGGTATAAAGGATTTATATGATGATACAATCGCTTAAATAATTGTACATAGTCTCCATCCTATTTCAAAGGATATACGATGTATGTTTTAAAGTAAAGAAGTATGATGTATGTTTTAAAGTATGATATAAAGTATGATGTATGTTTTAAAGTATGATATGAAGTATGATGTTTCAAAGAAAGAAGCTTAAGTATGATGTTTTAAAGAAAGTATGTTTGCCATGTCATTCGAAATAAATATGCATGCTTGCAAACAATGCATAAAAAGATGTTTATGATGCATGCTTTATGATGCTTTACATGACATTATAGAGCCAAGTAGGAAAAATACATATAGAGGCATAGTACGCTCTTTTACATAACTTTCTTACTGAGTGTAAACTCACCCTTTTACGACTATTTTCCTACAGATTATCTGAAGTGAGCCTCGCTCCGAATAGAGGAGCTTGTTTGGGAAAGATTGCGGTGTACCTTCTCAATACGCTTCCCAGTTAGTATAGAAGGTATACTCATATGTTCATATGTATAGTAAATTTTAATTCAGCTACGATACAGTACAAATAGCCATGATGTATATAGGATGTCTGGGGATGTAAGAAAAGATGATGTATGAGATCTTGTGGAAAGAGAATGGTATTTATATATATCATTTTATGCTTATGGGAAAATAATAAAATTTTATGAGCTATTAGATAATTAGCTAATGTATGAAAAGATGGGTGACATTGATGAACTAAATCTAAATAAAGAAGGAAAAGGATAAGTGATAAGATGTAGTGACGGGGACGTCACAGGATGTCATGGAACCATCTTCTAGCCGCTTCCAACCATCTTCCCTCATGCCTTTGAACTGATTTTAATCAATGAAAGTGACCAGGAACATCTTCCCTGAGATTCTTCTAATGATAAGCCCACAAATGCCTTCCTTTCTTATTTGTTCACAGATCATACCCGTTTCTGTAAACTTGTTGCAAATTCCGACCACACTTCTCTTCAACCAGTGAAGCTTCTTAATATCTACTTCTCCTATACAGTTCTTAAATTTACCTTCACTTAGTTCACTTTTAGATGGTGAAGAGTTATGGCATCTATCATTCCCATCAAGAAGAGCTTAAATATAAGTTATTCTATTTTCTCCAGCAAGTTTCTAAGTAATCTGGTTTGACGCCCCATGATTCTTCTGCGTTCTTACTTTGCGATCAATTGCTTCAAATATAGACTCAATCCTTGGATTGTTTCCCACCTAATTAACCTTCACATTGTTGTTTCCTCTGTCTCTCTTCTTTCTTTAAAACTCATCTCTCAAGTGGTATCTTGCCAAGTTAACTCCAATTTTCTTGTCTAGTATACATACAACATTTAAATTCCAAACAGCTCTCTTGGCTTCACCAAGAGAGCCAAATCTGACAAAGCCAATCTTTCGCCTTCTGAAGTCTCTCTTATAAGGTATGAACACATCAAAGACTCTCCCAAATCTCATAAATATTCTCATTAGCCATTTCCAGTGCATTTCTTATGGTAGATTGTTCACAAAGACAGTATCTGCCATCGCCTTTTGTGGTGTTTGTTTCACTAGAAAAACAAACAACATTCATGGTAATTCGGAATGCTTGTGATGCAATGGCACTGAGGCAGTAGCGGGCAACTAGAATATACTGGGACAATCACATTAAAAGGCATAAAAGTTTTCTTTATGATTGTATAACTTACACTTCTATTATGTTTATTTCACAAAAATTGATTAAAAAAAATATGATTTTTGAATCATACGAATGCTTGTTTTGTTAAAGAATTGGTAGGTTAACTAAAATTAATTAGATAATCAGCCAAAAAATGAGTTAAAACTCAAAAATTGTCTTTTTTCTTTTTGTTAAATGTTAGATATATTATCTTCTACATTCAAATTTTGTCAAGCCTTAAAACAAAAACAAGTCGGATCACCACTGGAATAGATTAAGAAGCTGAATTGAACTCAAAAGTAAAGAATAAATCAATACAACAAGCAACCATGTGTGTTTTTTATCTTATAATTAAATCTGTCAAATTTGTTCAGAAAATTTTTTTTTTAAATTATTGAAGTGTGTTGCAAAATTCAAACTCTAACACCCTCTAACTATCCTTTTCTGATAGATTAGATGTGAGGACCACATTTTCCCATTAAATTTCATAAGTTAGCGCAGGACATACACAACCCGGATTGGGGTGAAACTTGAAAATTATGATATTTGGAGTGAAAAACTGAGATATCAAAATTCTACATCTCAAAATTCCTTTGTTTACACGTGTTTTGAAAAGCAAGTAACAAATTTGAAAATGATAATTAAGGACATAAGTCGGTGAAACTTTCGCGAATAACAGTCAAACTAAGTTGATTTTTGACCAACTAACAGTCACAGGTAAATTCTTGTGTGAAGAAGTCTTACACATTCCCAAGTCAAAGACGGAATCACACAAAAAGCGAGAAATTACGCAATTTTACGGTTAGGGGTATTTTGGCAATTTCACCTTCGTTACAAACCAAACCCTTATAAAACATTTACTAATGATTAGTATGTTTAATACATTTGTTTTATGAGTGAATTAAATATTTGAAAGCTAGACTGAATGGTTAAATAGAAATTAGAAAAGTAAGGATGTGGATGGAATTTTTAAATTTGTTCAAGGGCATTTTGGTAATTTTAGCCTAAATATATTTTTAAAAACATTTTTCTCTTCTTTTTTTCTCCATTTCCATCCATCAGCATCTTCCTCAAGCTTTCTCACTCTAAAAAAATGGGTTTAGAGAGAAAAAAACTATAAAACCATAGTCCAACGACTTCCAAACCGAAAACTGTCTTCCCCAACCCTGTCTATTTTTTAGTGCTCTACAATTTGGTACCAAAATCAAGTGCAAAAGGGGCCAAAATCAAGGTGTTTGGGATCTTACAACTTGTGGCCATGGTGGAAGGTAAGAGGAAGCTTGTATTGTTCATGGTTTTAAGATTGTTTGTTATATGATTTAGTTGTTTAAGCATGTATTTGAGCTTGAATTTAAGCAAAACTATGAGAATCACTTCCCTTGGGTTTTGTCCAAGCATGAATGTAGATGAACATGATGTTGTTTTCATACAAAAGTGATGTAGAATGAATATATAACATGTGTAGATCATATATTCATGCTTAATTTGTTGAAATGAGAAGTGTAGGAGAGAGAATCCTATTCAGCCAAGTGAAGGGGAGATTGAAACCATGTTCAATTTCATGTGTTTTGGGTCTTAGAATACTATATAAATTAATACAAGACTGATGGTGAAGTCAAAATTAAAAACAGAGGTGTTCTGACAATAGTTGCAATGTTAGCATAGGCATAAATTAAACTGGTATTGTAACTGTAGTAGGCAATGTAGTAGATTACAAGGAGTTAAATAAATATTATAAATGAAGTTTGATCAGTTGACAGTGCTTTTGTGGTGTTTGCAGCTTGGAGGTCGGGAAACGATACTAGTGCTAACGGCAACACTGCGTGGATTAATGGTCAGGAATATGTATAAAGAGCGTAGGGATACTGAAACAAGTGAATCATGATTTTAAAATCAATTGCTTTGGGAATATAAATTGTGTTTGCCTTATAAGAGGGCTTAGAAGTTTTATACCTTTATACTGCTGAAATTTCGTAAAGCATAAATTTAACATAAACTAGACTTTAAATATGGAAAACATATATGAAGGGGGAATTATCACCAATTTTGGTTTTGAAACATGTCCCATGATTTCTATGCATTGAAATTACATGATGTTTTGATTTAATGATGTTTTGGAGTAAATGATACTAAATACTTTCGATTTTGTAACTCAATTTTTGATCCGATTTTTATTCATTTTCTTACGATTTAAATCATCTGCATGTTTTAGACATGAGTTTATATGTAAATAAAATACTCTCAATATTTAAGATTGATCTATGAATATTCAATAAATTTTTAGACTTCAACTATAAAGAGTTTTGATTTATTTATTTTGCGAACTACAAACGATTTTGATTTCTGGTTTATCTGTTTTATACACTGATTGAAGATATATTTACTGACGTAATTTCTGTAAATGATTTTGATTTGATATTTGAACTATTTTGAGACTGTTGGTCCCATAGCAGTCTTCGGGTATATCATTGCACTTCTGAGTGAGTGGGTGGAGTTCACTGTTTGACCAGATCGCATCATCAGTGATTTTAGCATCCACAGTGGTCACCTCATCAGTGTACTCTGTGGACCCCTTTTTAGAATGGCCATATGTCTTCTGTTTAGTGCATGATATTATTGGGTGAAGCCTAGTCTCCATTATACTATTTTATTGGGGTGGTAAATCTTTGGCTAATCCAGGCACCCCTAGATTTGATTTATTCTGATTTCACTATGATAAATAAATTATGTTTCTGATTTGTTTTCTGATCATACTATTTTTTATCTGCTATCTAATCTGTTATCTAATTTGTATTGTTTCTAATCGATACTGTTTGCTAATCTAATGACTACATATATATTCGATTCTGAAATTAGTTTACAAGTGATTTCTGAAATTGGTTGAAAGAAGTTATTTGATATAGTCTCTGAAACGTATGAACTCTTTGTAGTTAAAATCTAGATTTACATGATTTTTTCATATTTGATACCTAAATTCTAAATCTGATCTTATATGATATTTGAATTCTGAATATGGTTTTATACGATTTCTGAGTCTTTGATATCCGACTTTTGAGCTTGAATTTATACGTTTCTAAATTTGATATGTTTTGACATTTGAATTCTGAAGATTTGATATATGAATTCTAAATTTGGATTTATATAACTTCAGAAATGTTGATATTTAAATTCTAAAATTTCGAATCTTTGAGAGTTAATTTATAATTTAGTTAGATTTTACTACTAAATTCAAACTATTAAGATCTGACTATTGAATTTGTTTCTACATTTGAATAAGTAAATTTGATATGAATTTTGATATCATTTTAGAAACATATTCATGATGATTTGGCTATAAAATATTATTTGAAATCTTTGAATCATACATGGTTTCTGATTGAGTTATGATATCTGCATTTTACGATTTTGAAGTAAGTTCTGCATATGTTTTGAACTCTGATTTGAAAGGCATGAATCTTTTTCTGACAAATTTCTTAGTTTACTTTATGGCTTAAGTGTTAGGAAAGGAGACAAGTGAGGTGCTCTCAAGTATCCTGCTATATTCAGCCCTAATCCTATACAAGCTATAGAGTTTTCTTCTTTCTGAGTCTTTATGTAAAATTTCCATTACACTTTAAAACATAAAATTTGTTTACGACATTTGCATATAGATTACAGTATCTGTATCTTTATATATATTTCTTACTGGGCATAAGCTCAACCCCTTACTTTCCTTCCAAATTATAGGCAGTAGTTTTATTTTCGCTATAGAGGCTGCACTAATAGATATTCCTCAGGCGGTTACTCAAAGACATTAGAGGTATACCCTTCTACTTCATATGTTCAGACATTGTATTTACAGTACTACTATATATAAATATTGTACAGGGGATGTAAACGATATTATAAGATACGAACTATATTTGTATCTATACTTATTATGTTGAAGTATGTGTATGTGTTTGACAAATATTGATCATAAGTGTTTGAGTGTTTGAATGAAGGCACTACAGACAACCCAACCAATAGTAAAAATAGAAAAATTTAGGTTTCGAGTGTGATTTCAATCTGTGACATTAGATAAGTAAATAAGCTCACATTAAAACACACATGGAAGGTTCTCGAACTCAAAATTAAAAAATAAATTAATAGCAAGAAGCAACCACATATGCTTTTTACCCTATAATTAAATCTGTCAATTTTGTTTAAAAGTTTTTTTTTATTATTTTCTTTAGTGTAGCCACTTGCTTCAAACATTTATTTAAGCATTGCAGCGCGTACCAAAATTCAAACTCTAACATCCTTTGATTTTTTTTCCAGTAAATTAGATAAGCTCACACTAAACACATGGAAGGTCTGCACATCCAACATCAAAAAGTTATTAACAATTAACTTTGTTTTTAAGTTAAAAAGATTTAGTTAAAATTTTGTAAAAAGAGGGGGCACAAATTCATTTTTAACTCAAAAATATTGGTTTGAGTTAAAAACTTTTTATTTTGTATTAGAAGTGGGGATTGGGGTCATTCGAAGCTCGAAAATAAGAGAATGAGTTGTAAGTGTTAGGATTTGGACACCAAACTTATTAGATATCACCTCTTAATAATGGTTGCATGAACCATTTTAACTGAACCCTAGATTTAAGTGTTTTAGTTTTGTAATTGTGATCTAAACTATAATTTTGTAATTTAATTACAATAATGAAGGAAATAAAAAAGAAAAATACACAACTTTTGGACTTTAAAAAGAAAACCCAATCTAAGCCCATCAAGAATAAAAATAAAGTTTTCTTTAAATGAGCCCAAATTGTGAAGATACATAATTTTCTTTAGAGTTTATATATAATGCACCGACAGTATATAGTTTCTATACACTATCAGTCAACCATGAGATTACACCTCATATGGAGGTCCTTAAAAATAAATATTAACAAAGTTTTTAAATTTATTTTTAAAGGCCTATACACTTTTAGACTTTGCTCATTTATGAGGTGTCACCCTATTATTAACTGATAGTATATAAAAGCTATTCACTGTCAATGTATCATATATAAATTCCTTTATTTAACATTGAAATACTTGTCGCCACTTGCCATCTGAAATATCAATAATTCCTTCAAACAGTTACTTTTTCATCTAATGCATCATAGTCATTGCGTTATTAACAATTTCATCAATTATTTTATTTATTGAAAGTTTCTATAAAGAGAACTTCATAATTATAAATGTCACATTTTATAGAACAATTCTTGCATATTTAAATTTTGCATTTGAAGCATAATTAAAAAGAGTCATCAATCATTAATTAATTCCAAAATGCTTCTATTGTAATTAATTAGTCATAAGATTCGAAATTGTTAGAAAATTTCAAAATATTAAGTGAAAAGATTGATTAAAATGTTGCTTAATCAATATACAAATAAAACTAGTGCTCGGTATAACTATGGGTGAAGTAAAATCATGTTAAAATGATTTTTACTAAATTTATAGGGCAATCAACTGCCCATATAGGGCAGTCAACTGCCCATATAGGGCAGTCAACTGTCCTTGTGTAGTAAACTTTCTGTCTGAAAAATGCACTTAGGTAGTCGGATGCCCCAAGATGGCAGTCAACTGCTCAAATAGGGCAAGTAACTACCTATACAAAGTGAAATCTCGGATTTAAAGCTACTTTAAGGAAGTTGACTGCCATATAAAGGCAGTCGACTGCCCTTGTTGGAAGTTTCATATTGTTCCAAAAATACACTAGGTCATTCGAATGCTATTTTCAGGCAATCGACTTCCCTGCCTGGAAATCCAAGGGTAGTCAATTGCTCTTTATGGCAGTCGACTGCTCTAGTGCCAAATGCACTATAACGGCTACGTTTCTTTTAATAATTGCAACCTCATTCAAAGGGTAATCTTTCACTGCTGAATGGTTAAAGGACATAACCATTGAATTTAAGAGGTTGTGAACAATCTGAAAGATGTGTTTGTTTAAATGAAACAACACAATTGAATGGTTGTGACATTCAAACCAAAGATTACATCTCTTGAAATTATCTTTATAAAAGAGATGACAATGTTCATTGAAGATAACTGGAAATATTTTGAATTCTTTTATCCTTTCTCAATCTCAAAATAGAAAACAAGTCTCTTAGACATTGTTTTGCTGTAGAAAACTTTGGCTAAGACATAATATTTTTGTATTTGTCTAAAGCGTTTAGTGGTTTAATATTACAAGTGCAAGGTAATATTAAACAGGTGACTTCATTGTATCTTGAGGCTATTTATATAATCCCTGTTGCATACCATGACTGGTGGGGTTGAAATAAGTCTTAAGGAAAGTGGCATTATAGCAGCATGCCTTAAAGTCTATCTCTACTTAGTTCGTGACTGTTCGTGAACAAAGAAGTTCAATTCCAGAAGTTGAATTCCAAGTAGAAGTTCAAGCTTTCATCTTTGTAGTACCCCAAGTGGACAATTTCTGTAATCCCAATTTATTCAACAAACTTAAGACTTATTTTAGAAACCATGAAGATGGAAACATTGAAAGAATTGGCATTTAACTTCCAAAAGTTGGAGAGGTTCGATGGAGGGAACTTCCTAAGGTGGTAACAAAAGATGAAGATTTTACTTACATCCTTCAATGTGGTCTATGTACTCACAACACCAAGACCAAAAGAAAAAGAAGATGATACAAATGAGGAAGTGCATCAAAGACAAAAGTGGGACAACGATGACTACACTTGTAGAGGATGCATCCTAAATGGTATGTCTGACTCTTTATTTGATACTTACATCACAATCAACACATCAAAAGAGTTATGGGAAAAGCTGGATGCAAGATACATGAAGGAAGACACAACTAGCAAAAAGTTCCTGGTAACAAGTTGGAACATTTATAGAATGAATGATTCCAGACCTATTATGGAACAGTTTGCTGAAATTGAAGTCATCCTTAACAAGTTTAAGCAATATTCAATGAACATGAATGAGTCAATTATAGTGTCCTCTATAATTGAAAAAACTTCTAGCATCATGGAAGGATATTAAGAGAACTCTGAGACATAAAAAGGAAGAAATCACTCTTGATTATCTTGCAAACTATCTTCGGATTGAAGAGCAATATTGCAAAGAGAATAACAAAGAAAAGGAGAAGGAGACTAACATCTCCAAAGTCCATGTGGTGGAGGATACTGTTTCTAACAAAAAATCCACAAAGAAGAAGAAAGAACTTTCCACCAAAGGTAAGAAATTCAAGAAGAAAGGTACATGTTTCCACTGTGGAAAATCAGGACACTTCAAAAGGGATTGCTATGTCTTCAAAAAGAATAAAGAAACATCCAATGCAACTAAGGACAACTTTGTTGTTGTGATTTCTGAAATCAATAACATTGAAGACAAAGAAGCATAGTTGATAGATTCTGGTGCTACAAAACATGTGTGCACAAACAAGGCTATGTTCAAAACTTTCAAAGAGGAAGTAGATGGCAATGTGCTCTATATGGGGAATTCTTCTTCAACTAAAATCAAAGGCAAGGGGACCATAGATTTAAACTTCACTTCTGGAAAAACATTTACTTTAACCAATGTTTTGTATGTTCCAAAAGTTAGGAAGAATCTAGTGTCTGTTAGTTTACTCAATAAGTTTGGGTTTAAAGTTGTCTCTGAGGGGTTTAAAGTTGTCTCTGAGGGGGATAAGTGTATACTATCCAAGAGTGAAACTTTTGTGGGAAAGGGATATGCCAATGAAGGCATGTTTAAACTTAATGTATCTCATTTCACTATCAATAATAAGAAGAATGATTCAGCTTATATTGGGGATTCTTTTGACTTATGGCATCGTAGACTAGGATATATAAACTATGATAAAGTAATCTTGATGTCTAAATCTAATCTAGTTCCATATGTAGTTAGAAGTGATGAAAAATATAAAACTTGCATGCTAACTAAAATAATAAAGAAACCTTTTCCCAAGGTAGAAAGAAATTCTAAATTGTTAGAATTAGTGCATAGTGATGTAAGAGATTTACATAGAACCCTATCAATAGGAGGAAAGAAATATTATGTGACATTCATAGATGATTTCTCCAAATATTGTTATGTCTACTTAATGCACTCTAAGGATGAATCATTAGATAAGTTTAAAGCTTATAAAAATGAAGTAGAATTGCATTGGAATATTAAGATTAAAACCTTAAAAACTGACAGGAGAACAGAGTACTATAATTCAAATATTTTGAATCTGTTGGCATTGTTCATGAGATTACAGCACCATATAGTCCCCAATCTAATGGTGTGGCTAAAAGGAAAAATAGAATATTAATCAAAATGGTTAATGCTATGTTATCTTATTCAGGATTAGGACAAGGATTTTAGGGGGAAGCAATGTTGACTACATGTCACATTCTTAATAGAGTTCCTATTAAAAGGAACAATATTACCCCATATGAATAATGGAAGAAATAGAAACCCAACTTGAGTTACCTTAAGGTATGGGGTTGTAGAGCAATTGTAAGAATTCCTGAACCTAAAAGAAAGAAATTATGTGAGAAGGGAATTGAGTGCATCTTTTTTGGTTATGCACAAAATAGTAAGGCATATAGATTTTTTGTTGTTGAACCAAATGATTCAATATCAATTAATACGGTTATTGAATCAAGAGATACATTATTTGATGAATGAAGGTTCAAATTGATTCCTTCACAAAAACAAGTTGCTCATACTAATTCTAAGGAATTACAGAATTCCACCATAATTGAAGAACAAAACCTTGTACTAAGAACAAGCAAAAGAGCAAGGAAAGCTAAGACTTATGGTTCAATTTTCACATGTTTCTTGTAGAAGGATCAAGAGAAACCATAAGCAATCACATTGAATATTGTTTCAATATTGAATCTGATCCAAAATCATTTGAAGAGGCTATGAAGTCTTAAGATGTAGCTTTGGAAAGAAGCTATAAATGATGAGATGGATTCAATTATGGGGAACAATACTTGTATCTTAGTAGATTTACCTCCAGGCTGCAAACCAATTGTTTGCAAGTGGATTTTCAAAAAGAAAATGAAAGTGGATGGTTCTATAAACAAGTTTAAGGCTAGACTTGTTGCTAAGGGATTTACATAGAAACATGGCATCGATTATTTCGATACATATGCACCAGTAGCAAGAATTGCTACAATAAGAATGCTAATAGCATTGGCCTCAATTTATAAATTGGAAATTTACCAAATAGATGTCAAAACAGCATTCTTATATGGTGAATTGGATGAGGAGGTGTATATGGAACAACTCAAAGGGTTTGTTATTCCTGGACAAGAAAGGAAAGTGTGTGAATTAATTAAGTCCTTGTATGGACTTACACAAGCACCTAAGCAATGGCATCAAAAGTTTGATGAAGTACTCCTAGAAAACGGATACATTATAAATGAATCCGATAAATGTGTCTATAGTAAGATCATAAATGGAAAAGGTGTCATTATATGTTTATATGTAGATGACATGTTAATTTTCGGTACGAACTTGGAACAAATTGAAAATACCAAGAAGTTTTTATCGAAAAACTTTTCCATGAAAGACATGGGTGTTACAAATGTGATTTTGGGAATAAGAATTCATAAAAGAGAAAACAAATTGATCTTATCCCAATCACATTATATTGAGAAGATTCTCAAAAGATTTAATCACTATGAATGTGCAACGGTTGCAACACTGTATGATCCAAATTTGAAATTGGATTCAAATAAGGATAAACCAATTGCAGAACTTGAATATGCAAGAGTGATTGGTTGTTTGATGTATGCCATGATATGCACAAGACCGGATATTGCTTTTGCTGTTGGAAAGCTTAGTAGATATACAAGCAATCTAGGTAACATGCATTGGAACGATATTTCTAGAGTATTAAGTTACTTGAAGAAAACTAAGAATTATGGCATTGCTTATAGTGGTGAACCTTCTGTTTTATAAGGTTACACAGATGCAAGTTGGATTGATAACATGGAGGATCATTCATCTACTAGTGGATGGATATTCATGTTTAGTGGCGGTGCAGTTTCTTGGGGATCCAAGAAACAAACTTGTATTTCTGATTCTACTATGGCTTCAGAATTTGTGGCATTAGCTTCGGCAAGTAAGGAGGCTGAGTGGTTGAAAAACTTACTCTATGAAATTCCTTTATGGCCTAAACCAATATCACCTATATCAATACATTGTGATAGTGAAGCTACACTATCAAAGGCTTATAGCCAAGTATATAATGGGAAATCTAGACATATTGGTCTAAGGCACAACTATGTTAGACAATTGATTAAAGATGGGGTGATCACCATTAATTTTGTCAAGTCAAGTGAAAACATGGCAGATCCATTTGACAAAAGGTCTCACAAGAGAGATAGTGTCTAGAACTTCCAAGGGGATGGGACTACAACCCATTTGAATTAGTCACACATAATGGAAACTCAACTCGATGCTTAATTGGACATTAAGTCTTAAGTTCAATGAGATCAAGTACATTATCTGAATGTGGCTGCAAGTATTCTACTATTATACATCCCAAATGTTATGAATACTTGAAATCATATGAAAATAAAAAGGTTGAGTTGTTGCTCTTAATGAACCCATAACACGTAAGTATAAGTGTTGGAATGCTTATATGATTGCATTTCAGATGAGTTCACCTATATGAGTAGAAGTGGTGCCGCTTTTAGGACCTTAGGGTTTAGCTTTTAAGCACTCATCAAAAGATACAAGACACATGGCCAGTATAAGTGTCGAAGTTCTACTAAACGAATTTGGACAAATTTTTGAAGTCTCATGTGAGATTTAGTCATTAGTTAATCATCATAGAACCGTTGGTTTAAGACTTAATCTACCATACCGTTCTGATTAACTGAAAGTACTTTTTCTCTAATGTGATGGTTCAAGACCTAGTTCACCATCATTTTATGCATGAGGATTCCTCAAGTATTAGACTTGTTCTATTTTGAAATTGGTGGCGGATTGTTAGAAAATTTCAAAATATTAAGTGAAAAGATTGATTAAAATGTTGCTTAATCAATATACAAATAAAACTAGTGTTCGGTATAACTCCGAGTGATTTAAAATCATGTTAAAAAGATTTTTACTAAACTTATAGGGCAGTCAACTGCTCTTGTGCAGTAAACTTTCTTTCCAAAAAAAGCACTTGGGTAGTTGGATGCCCTAGGAAGGTAGTCGGATGCCTCGGGATGGTAGTTAACTGCCCAAATAGGGCAGTCAATTACCTATACAAAGTGAAATCTTGGATTTAAAGCTACTTTAAGGCAGTTGACTGCCATATAAAGGCAGTCGACTGCCCTTCCTGGAAGTTACATACTATTCCAAAAATATACTAGGGCAATCAAATGCTATTTTCGGGCATCCAACTTCCTTGCCTGGAAATCCAAGGGCAGTCAACTCTTCTTTATGGCAGCCGACTGCTCTATTGCCAAATGCACTATAACGGCTAGTTTTCTTTGAATAGGTGCAACCTCATTTAAAGGGTAATCTGTGATGCCTTGGGGTGCACCTGTAGGTTACCGACCTAGGCCACTGCCCCGAGAGGGTCACTCATTTGTATTGTCCGCTTTGGGGTGCACCACACTGGCCACCACCCTTCACTACTTTATCGGGGAATAACACCCCAATTTGCGTCCCCAGAGGTTCGAACTCAGGACCCTTAGGTACATAAGCCTTACACTCATGTTACCATGCGACAACTTGTCTCAATGGTACCATGAGTGTAAGGCTTAGGTACCTAAGGGTCTTGAGTTCGAACCTCTGGGGACGCGAATTGAGGTGTTATTCCCCGATAAAGCCATGAGGGGCGGTGGGCAGTGTGGTGCACACCAAAGCGGACAATACGGATGAGTGACCCGCTTGGGGCGGTAGCCTGGGTCGGTGACTTGCAGATGCACCTCGGGGCGTCACAAAAAAATACGCGTTTTTTATGACTCCCCGAGGTGCACTTACAGGTCACCGACCCAGGCCACCGCCCCAAGTAGGTCACTCATCCGTATTGTCCACTTTGGGGTGCACCTATAGGTCACCGCCCCTCTGCTTTGTCGAAGTGTGCCCTTAGGCCACAACTCCAATTCACGTCCCCAAAGGTTCGAACTCAGGACCCTTAGGTACCTAAGCCTTACACTCATGGTACCATTGAGACAACTTGTCTCAATGATACCATAAGTGTAAGGCTTAGGTATTGTCTCAATGGTACAATGAGTGTAAGGCTTAGGTACCTAAGGGTCTTGAGTTTGAACCTCTGGGGACGCGAATTGAAGTTGTTGCCTAAGGGCACACTCCGACAAAGCCGTGAGGGGCGGTGGCCTATGGGTGCACCCCAAAATGAACAATACGAATGAATGACATGCTCGGGGTGGTGGCCTAGGTTGATGACTTGCAGGTGCACCCCGGGGCGTCACATAATCTTTCACTACTAAATGGTTAAAGGACATAACCATTGAATTTAAGAGGTTGTGAACAATCTGAAAGATATGTTTGTTTAAATGAAACAGCACAGTTGAATGGTTGTGACATTCAAACCAAAGATTACATCTATTGAAAGTATCTCTATAAAAGAGATGACAATGTTCATTCAAGACAATTGGAAATATTCTGAATTCTTCTATCCTCTCTCAATCTCAAAATAGAAAACAAGTCTCTTAAACATTGTTTTGCTGTAGAAAACTTTGGTTAAGATATAATAGTTTTGTATTTGTCTAAAGCGTTTAGTGGTTTAATATTACAAGTGCAAGGTAATATTAAACAGTTGACTTCATTCTATCCTGAGGCTATTTCTATAATCCCTGTTGCATACCATAACTGGTGGGGGTGAAATAAGTCTTAAGGAAAGTGGCATTATAGCACATGCCTTGAAGTCTATCTCTGCATTTAGTTCATGCCTGTTCATGAACAAAGAAGTTCAATTCCAGAAGTTGAAGTCCAAATAGAAATTCAAGCTTTTCATCTTCGTAGTACCCCAAGTGGACAAGTTCTGTAATCCCAATTTGTTCAATAGAAAATTGGACATTTCACAATACTCCTATTGTTGCTGGAAATGATCTTCTTATATTTGCTTATGTAGTGAAAAGCAGCATGTCGCTTAAGTAAATACTAAATACAAAAAAGTTTTCCAATTACTTTGGTTATTCACCTTTCCTATAAATTTAAACACCTTGCATATTAAAACATTGCAGACCATGACCTAGACTATTGGATAATTTGACAAAAAATCATCATTAAAAATCCCATTAATCTGTTTCAAAAAAGAAAAAAGGAGAATTTTCCCATAGATGATTAACTGAAAATTTAGTCAACCACAAGTGAACCACCACAAAAGCAGGGAAATGCTTGAAAAGAAAAGAAAAAAAATGAAGCTAAATTAAAAGACAGACTCGTGATCAATTAAAAGGAGAGCTAATTGTTGTTGATGATGGCTTTAGTAATCAGATGATATTATACCAATACCAATCTTTTTCTACCAATATGTCGCATCATCCTGATCCCTTATTTTTTTTCCCTTTAAATTGGCTGTAGTTTGTTTGAAGCTTGTTGCTAAATGCATATCATCCAGCCAATTGCACCCATCAAAAGTTCCAATTCCTTTGGTTATTTACCTTTGCTATAAATTTAAAATCTTTAGGCAAAAGCGAAATAATTAGTCACCTTTGCTATTAATGCAGGAAATGAAATGAACAAACATGGAATAAACCTACATTATCTCCAAGAATTGAAAGGAAAGAGAAAGGAAAGAAAAGAAAAGAAGCTGTAAACTTTGGGCAACAACAAGAATATATATTAAAAAAAACAGAATTATATAACATTCAGCTCAACATTCATTTCTATAAAATACTTACTAGAATTTTATAGCAATTTCCTTCAATCTGTAAAGTTACTCCTTGATCTCCATTTAAGTATTATCTGTTGTAATCTCAAAATCTGAACTGTTTATACATATTGTTGACTGCTTAGGAAACTTTGCTATTATGAAGTGCATCTATTTGAGACTTCGATATGTCCATTTTCCTATGCATATTATGAACATTGCAGTGTAAATAAGATTCAATTACAACAACTGATCTACATCAGCAATTATAATTAATGGTAAAAGTGTTGCAAGCCTAATATTTCAAAGATACTTCCTTTATGGAAGCTCCGTTGGGCTGTAATGTGGCATACACATGGAAGAATATATGAACAGCAAGAACAGTTTTGGTCTGAGGCTTGCGATGGAGAATTGGAAAGGGAACAAGGATTAAGCTAATGGAAGACTAGTGGCTGCCGCATGGAACTAGTTTCAATCAAAGTAGACTGCAAGGAGTAATACAGGAGAATGCTACAGTGTCTATGCTTGTTGACCCAATTACTAAGAGTTGGAAACTAGATCTGAGTAATGAGTTATTCCCAATAGAGGTAGCAGAGAAAATTCACAGCTTACCATTGAGTAGAGCTAATCATGAAGATGGACAAATATGGGGCTATGAAAAAGATGGGCTCTGTAAGGTACGCAGTGCTTATCGAATGCTTATCAACAGTCTCCATAATGTTTCTCTAGCTTTAAATTCTGAGGGTCAGAGTCATGACGACAGAGAATCATTTTTCTGGAAGAAATTGTGGCGTTTGAAGATACCCCGTAAGATTAAAATCTTTTGCTGGAAACTTTACCATGGAATTTTGCCAGTATCACAGAACTTAGAAAAGGAAGGAGTGCAACTTGATACTCTATATATGCGGGGCAAACAGGGAGTGGAATCGGTCAAACATGTTTTTCATGAATGCATGGCTACAAAGGAAATTTGGTCAGTTGCTAAAGTAGAAACTGCTTGGAGAATCGAGGAGCAGCAAGACATCAGGGAATGGCTTCTTAATGCAGCACAGCAGGCATCCAGTGAGGGTTTGGAGAAAGGTTTGGTTACCTATTGGCTAATCTGGCATGGAAGGAACTTGGACATAAACGAAAATAGGAAAAGCACCCCTGAAATACTAATCAGTTTCACAAATAGATGTTCGGAAGAGTATCATCAGGCGCAGAATAGAAATAACCCTATAGTACAATCGGAGCATTGTAAATGGAAACAACCTCCAGTAGATTTCATCGAAGTTAATTTCGATGTAGCGCTAAACACAAGGGAGGATGTGTTGGGAAAAATATCCTTCAAACCAAACACCTATAAAAATAGAGGAAAGCAAAAAAGAAAAAAACAAACACAATAATTTTTAATGTGGTTTGGCCCAACCAAATTGGCCTATAACCACCAAATCAAACTAATAACCAATCAAATAATTAAATCTGTGCAATTTTTAGAAGAGAAAAATTGTAAACTTCTAACAATCCCAACTGTGCAATTTTTAGAGAGAAAAATTGCAAACTCCTAACAAAGATCCCAATGCCCAACTACAACCTTTCAATAGCTCAAACCCTAGCTATTCTATTGATGTCTATAACTCTTTGGGATACTTTACAAATCAAGTTTGACACATTATTTATAAGGGAAAAGTTATTATAACTTCTCCTATACTTTCGATGTGAGATTCAAAGCAAACCCGAACAAATCCTCCTGTGATAATCGCGAATTCTCTCATTTTTAGAATTAGGTATTTGTAAAATTAATTTCAAATGTTAATAGACTAGTTGAAATAAATAATAAAATGAATAAATACATGTTTTAAGGATTATACATATATAATGTATAAATTATATATATAAATATGTTTTTAATATATACTAGTTATATTATAAGTATAAATTTTAAAAATATAAAAAAAAATATAGTATATGTTATGAATAAACATATATATAATGGTTACAATAAAATATATTTATATATATAATTGTTAATAGTAATTATATTTATAATATATTTATATTATAATAATAATAAATAAAATATAAAAATAAACTAAATAAATAAATAAAATGAATCATGGCAAGCTTCCTTCGTGATTCATAGTCTGCTGGGAGCAGACTTCAAAAAAAAGAGAGAGAAAAGAAAGAGAGGTAGGATCAGAAGGGGTTGAGGTTGTCGCCAGCCAAGGAGGGGAAGAAAGACCGATCGGCGACGAAAAGAGGAGGAAAGGAGAGTAAATCGGGTGGAGCAGAAAAGAAAGAAAGGAAGAAATGAATGGAAGGAAAAGAGAAGAAAAAGAAAAAGGAAGAGAAAGGAGGACCGCCCCTGACCGGTCGGACAAGGCAGGCCGGATAGGAGAGAAGGGACAGGAATCGAGTGTGACGTCCTCGTCACTACATCTTACCATCTAACTTTTTTCTTATCTTATACTACTTGATTTGATTTATTCATCAATGTCATCCATTCTTCTTCTTAAGCTTAATATCTAATAGCTCAATATGATTAATTTACTTTCAATAAAACAGAATAATGATATGTATATATATGATTCCATCCCTCAGGATCTTACACATCATCCTAACTTAAATCCCCGACACCTTATATACATAAATAGTACTTGTACTGTACCATAGCTGAATTACAATTTACTTTACATAAATATACCTTCAATACTAACTGGGAAGTGTATCTCGAAGGTAAACTTTAATATCTCACAAGTAAGCTCTTCTATTTGGAGCGAGATTCACTTTAGATAATCTGTATGAAAAATGTTCGTAAAAGGGTGAGTTTACGCTCAGTAAGAAAAATATGTAAAAGAGTGTACTATGCCTCTATATGCAGTTTCCCTACTTGGCTATATAATGTCATGTAAATCATTATAAAGCATATGGCATATACTTCTTTCAAATCATCATATGAAATCATAACTCGCATACTTTCATTAAAACATACTTCACATGCTTTCTTCAAAACATACTTCATATACTTGTATCAAAACATGCATCATATTCTTTCTTTAAAACATACATCATATAGCTTGTAAATAACAGAGAGACTATTTACATATTAACAGAATTATGCACTGAATCATGTGGCGTACTCCTGTAGGAGCCAGAAATCCTCCCCTAGCCAATATATACATAACAAAGATAATTTGGCCAAATGTCGATGGCTACAGTGAACACTAGTTAGGTGACATCTGTAGCACTGAGGGCTGGACTAGAGCTCCTCAGCCATGAACATATACAGAAGTGCATAATCATTAAGTACTTCATAGTCTCAAAACATTTGTCATATAGCTGTTTGCTATGACAGTTATACTTTCTTGAAATAGACTTTGAAACTTCTTTTCAAACATGGCAGTCGATTGGCCTCATAGGGCAGTCGACTGCTACTTCATATTTTCATTTATCGAAATTATTTTCTTTTAAAATTCCAATATTTTCTTTTCTAAAAACACATGGGGGTAGTCAACTGGTCCATATAGCAGTCGACTGGTTTTCAAACAGAATGCTTTTCGAGAAATAGCAGTCGATTGGTCATATAGCAGTCGACTGTTTTTAAAACAGAATGCTTCTGGAAACATGGCAGTCGACTGGTCTTATAGGCAGTCGGCTAGCTTTGAAACAAAATGCTTTTTAGCAAATAACAGTCGATTGTCTCATATAGCAGTCGACTGTTTTGAAACAGAATGCATACTGGGAAAATAGTAGTCGACTGGCTCACATAGCAATCTACTGGTTTGTCTCGATTTTCAAAAAACTACGCTTTGGTTGTCTCTAGGCAGTCGGCTGCTACTTAAGGCAGTTGGCTGCTCCTAGCCTAATTGGCACTAGGAGTAAAACCCGAAAATGACATTTCCTGCATTAAAATCAACTGGTACGTCATCTCAAAACACTTAAAATCATGCGGACATAGCCACCCTACGTCCATTACATAAATTCCTTACCTCGATCACTAATGATCCGCTAGCTTGGTTGCATATACCCTAGCTTTTTACTTCAGTTCTTCAAAGCTGTAACATCATCACAAATCAAACCTTTAAACAATCACCATAAACATACTCTACTATCATCACATGACTCCAAACACGGACATAATTGAAAGAATCAGCTTCTTCTCTTACCTTTGTTAGTGACCAAATTTTTAGACTTTGAGATCTCCTCCAACACTAGGATTCAATCTACCAAACTTCGGATATAGCTTAGTCTAGTAATGAGGGTCGATTTTTGTTTGACAAGCTTAAAAAATTGATGACAAAATTTGGTGGTTTGTCAAGGTAGCTATGGAAGAGACTTAGGAGAAAATGGAGTGAACGAGAGTGAGGGCTAGAATGTTGCTGTCGTAGGGGTGATGGGAGATGAAAATGATGACTCATGCTTCATTTAATGCTTCCCTATCTCTTTAATCATCTCAGCCATTTCTTTGACTATTTGACCATTAATCTCTCTTCTTCTTCCTTTCTTCATATGACACACACTCATTTAATTACTCAATTTTCTGATATTAATTCTTTCTTCATACTCTAAATTTTTTCTTGATATCTAATAAATTCTTTGACTAATTGACTATCAATCCCATTATTTCTTCATATGTTTCATACATCATTTACACATCAAAACTTCATATTTATTTGATCATTTAAGCTTACAACACTTTACAAACATGGAAAATTACATGGAATTGGGGAATTTCACATCGAGAAGGGTAGCCACCACAAAAAAAAAAGAAGAAAAGAGACTGACGAGGCTAACCGATAAAGGGAAGGGAGAGGGAGACACCGATGCCGCCACACTTGCTCTCCCTACCCTGTGCGTCGTCGATACCCAATTGCCGCTGGTGAGAGGCGACTCAACGGGAATAGGGGCTGTTCAGCCCAAAACGGAAAAAAAAACGAAAAAAGAAACAGAACAGAAAAAAAAAGATAGAAATGGTGGAATGGTAAATTATTTCATGTTATTTAGTTTATTTTTATTTAGTTAATAAATTGTTAAATTGTTTGTGAAAGGTTCTAAGTGTGAAAATGGAGTTGAGATTGTAGAGAATGACACCAGTGGTGAAATTCGACTTAGCTCGGAAGTGCAATAGTGCGAAACGTTGGAAAAAGGGGAAAGATATTTATGTAAGTTAAAATTAGTATTATTATATTGTATAGGTTAATTTATAATTGTTTAATTTTATGGATATGAAATTATGTGTAGATGGAATATGATAAGAGAATTCTAGAGTAGTAAGAAAATATGTTAATATATTGATGTTGCAATATTGATGAGAAATTGTTGGAGCATTAATGATTATTTATAGAATGAATATAGAAATTGTGAACTATGCTTGACTAATAGGTTGAATAGTCATGAAATGCCTTGAGAATGATGTGGGGTATTGTGAGATGTTCTTATAGAGTGGATTGAAGACTCGTGTGATTTCGATATATTGTGGTTTGTTTTTGAGGCAAATGGAAAAAAAAATTACGTGATAATGGTAATATTAGGATCATACGAATGTGACTTGAAATAGTTATTTGTAAAATCCCCAATTTTCTTTAATTTCCCATATTTGTAAAATATTCCAAGTTAGAATTACTTCTATATTATTAGAAGATTATGATTATGAGAAAATAATTATGAAATCTGAACATGTGGATGATATATGGGACATGAAATGGAATAAGAGAAATTGGTGGTCAAAGGTCAAAAGTCAAGGATATGAGTTGTAAAAGGATAGACATGAATTAAATGAGAATTGAATGTCATCTTCTCCACCAAAAAGAAGGGCTGCCAGCCATTTCAGCTATTTCTCTCAATTTTCCAAGTTTCCTCAATTACTCACCTTGACAAACAATCATTTCATGTCATCGAATCGTTAAGCTTGCTTAACAAAAATTGATCCTCATCACTAGCTAAAGTTATACCTGTAATTTGGAAAGTTGAATCAAAGGCTTTAGAGTTTTATTGTTGCTATCAAAATTGGTTACTAACAAAGGTAAGAGAAGAAATGGTTTCATTCAATTTTGTCTATGGTTTAGAGTTGTATTGAGTTGGTATAAATTGTTTATAGCCTTGAAATGAAAGAAGATCAAGTTTTGAGTTTTTTAAAGGTTTGGCCAAAAGAGGTTTTGTGATATTTGAAGGTTGTAAAAAGAAATTTAAGTGTTAAAAAAAGTCTTAGAAAGATTTGATCTAAGTGAAAGATTGATTTGTTAATTGTTATTGTGATTTTTGCAGCTTTGAAGAAGTGAAAGGAAGTTTGTTGATGCAACCAAACTGCTGTATGAAGTGGTATTTAAGGTAAGGAATATGTGTAACGGACATAGGGTGACTATGTCTGTTTTGGTTGCATGATTTGGAATTATATGAAGTTGATTTTAAGTGCAGGGGGTTTAAAATCTCGGTTTTACTCTTAGTTACGATTTGGCTACTGGTAGCTGACTACCTTAAATAGTGGCCGACTATCTTAAATAGTGGCTGAGTGCCTAGAGACAGCCGTGACATAGTTTTTCTGAAATCGACTGCCCTATATAGCAGTCTACTGCTATTTTCTAGAAAGCATTCTGTTTACGCACCAATCGACTGCAAGGAGCCAGTCAACTGCCATTTTCTCAAAAAGCATTCTGTTTGCAAAACCAACCGACTGCTAAAGACCAGTCGACTGCCTTTTCTCGAAAAAACATTCTGTTTGCGAACTAGTCGACTGTCCTATTAGACCAGTCGATTGCCCTATTTGTTTTCGAAATATGAAATATCTGAATTTTAAAAAGAAAAGAAATTCATTAAATTGATATGTGTCATAGCAGTCGACTGCCCTAAAGACTAGTTGACTGCCCTTTTTGAAAATAATGTTTTCAAAGCCTATTTGATATAAATGTATTTGTATTACCAATGAGGTATATAACAAATGTTTTGAAGATTATTGACTCCTATGGTGATCATGCATATTATTTGAACATTATTTGTATTTGGCTGAGAAACCTTAGTCCGGTCCTCAGTACCACAGTTGTCACCTGACTAGTGTTCACTGTGGTTTATCGACTATGGCCATTTATCTCTTACATGTGATTAGCTTAGGGGAGGATCCTTGACCCATACGTGGGTACGCCACTTATTTGGCATCCCTCACGAGATTTATTTGTTACATGATTCTATTGAAGGTTAATCGTCTCCCATTTATTTGAAGATTATTTATATATGTGATTTCAAGTGAATCGATACATATGAAAGTATTTGACTTATTTGATTATATGTATTTGATTTTTTTGATTATATGTTATATGGTATTTGATGAACTTATATTTTATATGTTTTTATAAGAATCTTATATGACATTATAGAGCCAAGTAGGAAAACTGCATATAGTGGCATAGTACACTCTTTTACATATATTTCTTATTGAGCGTAAACTCACTCCTTTACAATATTTTTCCCAGACTATTTGCAGTGACTTCCAGCTCTAGATAGAAGAGCTTACATTAGATTGTAAGGTATTCCTTCAAGGCACGCTTCCCAAATTTTCCTTGAAGGTATACTTATTTGTTATGTACATCAGACGATGCTATAGTACATTGATGTATTTTAGATCAATTGGGGATGTAAGTTGTGTAAATTGTTATAAGAACTATGTGTATAATGACTTATATGTATAGATGAGAAATACTTCTCAATTGAAATTGAGATCGCCAAGTTAAGTGATTAAAGATATACTATAAGATGATAGAAGGATGACTAGACAAACAGCCTAAGTACCCTTATGTGAAAGAAAAATTTAGTTGGTATTTGATTAAAAGAGGAAGTCACGGGTCGTGACACTTTTTTATTATGATAGTTGATATTATGCTTGGAGTCATAATTGGGATTGAGTTGAGATGAGACAATTATGATAATAGGACTTAAGAAATAGCTTGCACGGAGATTGAAATGTGATTATTGGTCATGAAAATATTGTCGAACTTTGATGAGATAATCTTGATGTTTATTGAAAAAAAAATGAAATGTTTTGATTGAAATTGCAGTTATAAACTCCGAAGAAACTAGATCAGTTTTACTATTATATTAGAAAATATTAAAGCCTCAGAAGTTTTAAGAATATTTTGTAACGACAATTTTGAAATTGAAAATTGTTGTAATGATTTATGTAGCTGGGAAATATGTGGCATCTAAGATGGTTGTAAGCGAATACATGCTCACTTACACACGCTGGCTGTTGAAGTTAGTTTCGTATTTCGAAGTATGATTAAATGGTAAGGGACGTATATAGAAGAATTAAGATAATATCATGTCTGCATTTAAATCGTTTAATTGGCTAAATGATAAAGAAATCAAAGTTTTAATGATTTTAATAATGTTTTAAATGATTGAATTTTTATATCATATCGGAAGTTTCAAACTTTAAAATGTTTATAGTTTTGGAGGAAGGGATAATGCTTTGATGTAATTAAGGTGTTTAAGATAAATTTCAAACTAGTTATGGATTGATCTAATTGAAGTTTTAGAATGACTTATGAATTGTTTCTGATCTGATTTGAATGAGGTTTATGAATCGAATACTATAATGGTTAAAATCAACTGCCTTGGAAATATAAAACTGTGTTTTTTTATGCAGGATGGTTAGGACAATTATAGCCATTATGCTGCCGAAAGTTTTATAAAATCGTAGATAAGAAAAATACAATTTAGTTGTTTAGATACTTAAGAGGAAGTGACAAAAAAAGAGATAGAAAGTCATAGAATATTTATCATAATTATAAATGAAAATTTAAACATAATTTGGAATTATTGTGCAATGCTAAGAACTTGAAAGATAAAGAAGCGTAAAGGATGCTACCGATTTTATACTACATGGAAGTAGAGGTAAGGAACATGTATAAGAGTTGCATAGGAAAATCTTTACTTGCATTTGAAAATTTTCGGATACCGAATCATAACCGTCTATTCACTTAATCTTCCCTAAATGAAAATAGAAATTTATCTTAAATTTTTTACAAGTCTAAATATTGCCTTACATGAAAAGATTTACATGAATCGATTTAAATGAAATGATATATATATATATAAGTTGATTTACACTAAATGATTTACATGAATTGATTTTTATGAATTGAATTGCATGAAGTGATTTATATGAATTGATTTACATAGAATGATCTACATTGAATGATTTACATGAAATGAACTACATAATAGAAATTACATGAAGTGGTTTATATGAATTAAGTAAATTGTATAAATGATATTTTATTTATTTTTACATGAATGATTTATTAATTATGTGCCAATGAGTTATTGGTAAATTTAAAGTTTTCAATGAATTTTTAATGAATTTTATGGCTACCAAATTTAATAATTATTCTTTATATGATTTTGGTCTGACTGAAGATAATTGCTATTTGAAATGATTTATATTGTAAATTGCTATTTGAAATGATTTCTACTATTAATTGTCATTTGATTTATGAAAATGTTTTGAGACAGTCATTCTTAAATGATCATGAACATTGTTACTGACTATGAGACCTAGTCCAGTCCGCAGGTTTATTGTTTACTGACTGTGTGATTAGTATGGTCAAACCCACATGTTTTCGCAGTAAGCACTTGACCAGTGCGAACTGTGACTAACGGACGATGGCCATTCGTTACCGATTGTCCTTACAGGGATACCGATATTGATCATGCCTTCGAGGATACCGACATTGATAGTGTATGATTCTATCGGATGTGACTGTCTCCATTGAACTGTATTTGAATAATTAGATTACTAAATGATTTGAATATTGAACGATTTGATTACCAAATGATTTGAATACTGACTTATTGATTTGACAAAAAGAAATAAATGTTTAAATTGAATGATTGAAAGTGGTAGTTTTTAAATGAATTGCTCTACCCTATTAGATGAAAATATTACTTGTATCGAAATTTTGAAAATGTTATAGTTTTGTTTACTGAAATCGTATATTGAAATTGTTTGATAGCATTGCCTAAGTAAATGGCTAATATATTGATTAATGATTTGAAATTGCATCGCATAAACTATAAAGGGTTTTATATGGATTATTGATTTATATTGCATTGCATGAATTATTAAATGTTTTATACTGATTAATGCTTAGAAATTGCATTGCATAAGTTATTAAATGTTTTATACTAATTAATGATTTCAACGTCAATTGCTTACTCCATATAGTCGTATCTAGGGACTGGAACATGACAGGTACTTCAAATTACCTCTCTTACTCTACCTGGTTACTTAGCTGACTATAGTATTCTTCCTTTGTTGTTCCCTAGTGTATCATTAGGAAATAAATATTTTTAATACATTTTAATAATTATATTTAATATGCTTTTTTATATTTAACAAAACAAATTATTTTGTTTAATGGCATATAGTACGCACTTTTTTATGTGTTTCTTACTAGGCTTTCCCCAAAGCTCATCCCCTTACGCACCATTCCAGATAGCTCATTAGTAGGTGTGCCAACCGTTGCGTCAGGTTAGCTGGAGAAAACTACTAGAAGTTTAAGGTATCAAGTTAACAGGTATATATATATATATATATATATATATATATATATATATATATAATTTTATATTTATATTCAGATTTATAAATGCACAGTAGGTGTATTTGTGATGGGATGTAAATAATGTGATGTTAAATCTTTATTTTGATTTTCTTAATTCTTATTTATGGATAAAATAATTTAATTGTAAAAAGGTTTAATTGTAATGAAAATTGTAAAATGAGCTTACACTGATATTGAACGCAAACCCATTGATATCGAATGATTGAATAAGAAAGATAAAAGTGAAAAGAAAAAATTTAGTTCGGAATTTTATAATTCTAGACATTACACCTCCCTTGACTTGAATCCCTAAATTCTACAAACTGTTCCAATAAACATGTAAACCATCATCAAACCGAAGAGTAACTCCACCATTGTCATCACTATCAAGCTTGTCATCTTCTTCCAATCATCATCATCATCTTCATCTTCTTCAGACATAACTTTCATCTTCATCTTCATCTTCGTCTTTATAGCTTTCCTCCTCTCACAAGATCACGAACCTTTAGCTCTAATACCACTTGTTGGAAAAAATATCATTCAAACCAAACACCAACAAAAACAGAGGAAAGCAAAAAAGAAAAAAAACAAACACAATAATTTTTAATGTGGTTTGGCCCAACCAAATTGGCCTATAACCATCCAATCAAACTAATAATCAATCAAATAATTACAAATGTGCAATTTTTAGAAGAGAAAAATTGTAAACTCCTAACAAACCCAATTATGCAATTTTTAAAGAGAAAAATTGTAAACTCCTAACAAAGATCCCAAAGCCCAACTACACCCTTTTAATAGTGTGATAACTCCAATTTCCTCGTATTCAATATAATCTATAGAGTGTAGGAATTTATAGGAATTTAAAAAGAAAATATTACTTGCTAAAATACTTAATAAAGGGTCCGTTCGATAAGGTTCAGAGAAGTACTCGGTGAGGGCCCCACCAGGACTTTCTCTGTCTAGATCGAAATGAGATCCCGGAATGATGATATTAGACAATGAAATTAGTGTAATTTTAAGTACAAAATAAGTGTATTATAAATATATTATGTGAGTAGAAATAACTCTTAAATTATGGAATTAAGGTAAATAATGAATAAAAGTAGATTGTGAAATTAAAATTGAAAAGGAATACAATTTATGGTAATTATATTTTAGTAATATGTAATAAGAACTAAAATAAATTAATTATAGTAATTAATAAAATAGAAGATAGGAAATTAAAAAGAAATTACTAAGATTATAGTATAGAAATTGGAATATAATTTGGAAAAGAAAATAACTTAATGGTAATTATGTTTTAAACACTTAATAAGAAATAATATAAGTTAACTATTTAAATTAACAAAATATATATAATAAACATATAAATTAAAATCTGGAAAAAAAAAATGAAAAATGAATGACGCAGCAAGCTTCTCGCGGAAGCTTGCTGCACTGTAAATTTAAACAGAAAAGAGAGGGCAAAGGAGAGAAAAGAAGGGAAAAATCTATTAACTATCTAGGTGGCTGATTTTTATTGGATGTAATATTAAATAAAGAAGAGAAAATTGGGTCTTCATCAGCCACACATAACCGACTTTCTTCTTCAATTTTCTGCTCCACGTTTTGCTCAATTTTCCTTTACGTTTTCATGACAAAAATCCATCTTCTGCTCCTTCAATCATCTAATCTCCTTCACAAAACATTTTCCTCACATCAAGATCACTTTAAATCAAGAATTGAAGGGCTGAACAGCAGAAAAATCCCCTGTACAGTTCGGCATTCATGGGAGGTAAGGGAATAAATGATTTTAGTTCATTTTGCTTGATAATTATGATTGTATGGAGTTGATAGAACCTATTCCTAGCTTTGAATTGAAGAAATTGGGTTGTGGACAGAATTGGTTGCTTTGGTTATGAAGGAAAAACGTGGGAATTTATACTGATTTTTATGTGTGCTGGGTTGAAATGGAAGTAAATAATAAGATGAGTTTAGTCATGTTGATAATTTGCAAAATAGAGGAATTGGTATGAGGATGGGCTTAACGAATGGTGCTGACTTTTGCAAACAGGGTATTGGCGTGAATTGATGGATGTTTTCTGTTATAACGTGGCTGATAAATTTGAATGCATTCAAAGTGTTTGCTTAAATTCTACATGAGTAGAATAGTTACAAAATAAGGATTGAGAAGGAAAAAAAAACATGAAAGGAAAGCCATTAGGTGCTGCCGGCTGGAGAGGGGGAAAACGTGAAAGCCGCCGGTAGTAAAAAGAAAATGAAAAGAAAAGAAAAACAGGAAAGAAAAGAAAATAGAATAAAGAAGCTAAGTCTATATAAGTATTTGGCCATGACTAAATAAAACTTGTATTAGTGAAAATTTTAATAAGTTAATGGAATAGAATAGAAATATTAAATTCATAAAGAATAGTAATAAAGTTAAATTGGGGACAAGAATAAGATTGAAACCATAGAGAAATTGGCCTAAGCTTAATATAAGAACTTCTCATGTACATAATATATATAATTTTATAATTGAATAATTAATGAATAATATATATTGATTAATTAAATTATTTATGAGATTGAATTTGAATAAAGAATGAATTTTAGGTAAATAGGAAATTAGTTAATTATATTTCATAACATTAATTATTAAATTTTGATGGTTAATAGGTAAGCAACAATATAACACTATTAATAAAGTTATTAATGAAATTGAATTGAGAAATAATAACTATAATATAAGAAGAAAATATTTGATTTTAATAAATAATTAAGATAAAAGAATTTAATGATTAGAAGAGTAAGTCACTATAATTATAGTTGAATTTTGGTATTTACTAAGGAATAAAATCATTTACTAAGAAAGTGGTAAATAGATGATAAAGATTTATAGAATAAGTATTAAAGTTGAAATAATAGGAAATTATAGAATTATTCATTTGAGTTATCTATGAGATTTTAAATAGACTTTAAGAAAGAGTGAGAATCAATAGAAAATAGATAATGAGATTTAATTGAAAGCATAGTGGCATTTAATAGAAAATAGATTAGTAAAATAATTAGTAGATTGGAAATATGAAATTATTAGTGGAATTCTAATTAAGAAAAAGATTTCAATTTAAATATAGCTAGGAACTTAAATAATTGAATTATTGAAATTTATAAATGGAAAAGTTGAAAAACTATAGAATATTTATTATAATTATACGTGGGATTTTGAATGTAAGTGAAATTATTGGCAACATGGAAATTAAAGAAAGAATAGGATATAATTGACATTGTATTTTGGTATTTGATAGGAAATAAAGTAAAGTAATTTTCGAGAATAATAAATAGAAAATAGAAAACTATGGAATATTTATTTAAGTTACTATATAGGATTCTGAATATAATTCAGAATTATTGTGCAGTGTCAAGCTCGAGAATTAAAAGAAACGTAAAAGGGCGTTATCGGATCTTGGACATTGCACGGAAATAGAGGTAAGAGACATATATGGAAGTTGCCTAAAAATGAATTACATGAATTTCATTACATGAATGAATTACATGGATTGATATTACGAGAAATGGTTTACATGAATTGTTTTACATGAAATGATTTACATGATTTTGAACTAAAAGAAATGATTTACATGCATTGAATTATATTAAATGATTTACATGAAGTGAGTTACATGATATAATTTACATGAATTGAATTACATGACATAAGTTACATAAAGTGCAATACATGAAATGATTTACATGAATAGATTTACACGAAATGATTTATATGATTTGAATTATATGAAGTGTTTTACATGAATCAAGTTACACGAAATGATTTGCACGAACTGAGTTATATGACATGAATAGATTTACATGAAATGATTTAAAAGAAATGATTTATATAAAGTGATTTATATGAAATGATTTTACGAGATCAATATCTCCTTGATGATCGTGCATACGAGATAGTGATGATTAGGTTGGGAGACGTCCCAGACCTTCCTTTTACATGATATGACTGTGGGAGTTACGGTCAAACCTCATAGATTTACGCAGTGAGCACCTAACCAGTGCAAACTGTGAGTGATTGACAGTGGCCATTATTACGAGGTCCCTACGGGGATACGAGATATGTGATCGTCCCTACAGGGATACGAGGTTCCTTTAGGGATACGAGATTGTGCATATATCTCTGGGAGAGTATTTTCTATTAATAAGTGATATTTGACAAAGGATTGATTTACTGAATGATTTAAATTACGAGAATAGTGAATGATTTGATTTACAAGATTAATACACAAGTTGATTGAAAAGTGACAAAGGAAGTGATACAAGTTTTACAGTATATGTTTCCTCAATGTAAGTGCATCCATTCCATTTTAATGATTTTACGAGAAAAGTTTTATAGCATTAATTGAAATACGAAATGCATTTATTGCATTTTAAATAATTTTACAAGAATTACTATACTGCATTATACAAGAAATTTTCATGATTTTGAAAAAGTTCTACAGTGTTTTATTAAAAGATAATATTGTTTCATTAAATAACTTTATTTTGTTTAACTGCATATAATGTAACTTTTATATATGTTTCTTACTGAGCTTTCCCAAAGCTCACCCCCTCTTCTCACCATCTCAGATAGCTTATCGATATACAAGAAGTCCGCTGCTTATAGTTAGAAGAAAGATTCTCTAGAAGTTACAAGTACCAAATGGCCAGGTATTTGTTAAATGTTTATTTATATTCAGACATTTATTTGCACAGCAGTTGTAATTATAAAATAGAGCGTAAATATGTATTTGAATTTAGTGGGATGTAACTTATGTGAAGTTTATTGTGAACGGACTTGTAGTTATTATATTATAATATGTATTTAATTTATTATTATCAATTAAATTAATGGTATACCGAATTAATTGAAAAAAAAGATAATTGTACTTATATCATGTGAGATTCTCAATTTTCATGTATTCCTCCATGTATGTAAAGTATTCTAAGCTAATATGATTAAATGAACATGAAGTTTAATGTGTGAATGATGTATGCATGATGTGTAGAAGAAACAATGAAGTTGAATGTCAATAAGTCAAATGAAGCATGTTGATATCAGAAAATTAATTAAGATATAAGACAGGAAATAAAACCAGAATTTTGATTGGTGATTTAATGGATGAGTCATGGGAAGAAAGGAGAATAGGAATTAATTGAGGGTCAAATAGTCTTGAGTCAAGGAGTAAGCATGGCTGAGATGAACTAATGGGATAAGGCATGCATTAAATGCAAATTAGCATAGTCATCATCTTCATCTCATCACCAACGTCAGCCCCTATCTTCCAGCTCTCCCTCTCGTTCCATCCAATCTTCCAAGCTTTCATCTCTAGCTACCTTGCTAAACCACCTCATCCTTCCACTAATTCATTAAGTTCATTTGACGAAAATCGATCCTTGTCACTAGACTAAGAGATATCCAGAGTTTGGTGGATTGATTCCAAGTATTGGAAGAGATCTCAAAGTTTGAGATTTTGGTCTCTAGTGAAGGTAAGAGAAGAAGATGATTTAGTCAATTTGGTTTATGGATTTGAGTTGTACTGACTTGATATGATATGTGTATGTAGTTTAATTTAAGGTTTGATGTGGTATGATGATTTTAGGTTAAAGAAGTGGAAAAGCTAGGGTTACGCGCCAAGTGATTTCGCGTTTCCGAAGGAATCGAGGTAAGGAATTTATGTAATGGACGTAAGGCGGCTATGTCCGCATGTTTTATAATGTTTGTTATGTGGTTTGGAAGAAGCACCAGTTGATTTTGTACAGGAAAAGATGCATTTTTGGACTTGTCTCCTAGTACCAATTAGGCTAGGGGCAGCCGACTGCCATAAAAGGAAGTCGACTGCCTAGAGACAACCAGAACGTCGTTTTTCAAAAACCGATGCAAACCAGTCGACTGCTATGTAAGCCAGTCGACTACTATTTTCCCAGAAGCATTCTGTTTCAAACCAGTCGACTGCTATAGGGGACAGTTGACTGCTATTTGCCAAATTGCATTCTGTTGCAAAAATAGTCGACTGCATTATATGACTAGTCGACTGCTATTTTTTAAGAAGCATTCTGTTTGAAAACCAGTCGACTGCTATATGGACCAGTCGACTGCCCCCATGTATTTTTCGAAAAGAAAATAATTTCGAGAAATAAAGTTATGAAGCAGCAGTCGACTGCCCTATAAGACCAGTCGACTGCCATGTATGAAAAGATGTTTTCAAAACTTATTTAATTTAAACACAAAGGTGTTTTCTGAAAAGTATATTATAACTGTTTTGAGGCTATGGACTGCGTAATGATTATGCATTTCTGATGGCTGAGAGACTCTGATCAAGTCCTCAGTAATATGTATGTTAAATGAGGAACCCTAGTCCGGTCCTCAAGACCATCAGTGACACCTGACTCGTGTTCACTATGGTATTATTAAGGCAGGAGAGAATCCCTGACCTCTACATGGTATACCAATGTACTAATGCATGATTAGAGTCATATGAGTCATATGAATGGGAATGAACGATTCATATGACGACTCAATCGCTTAAACATTGTACATAGTCTCCATCTATTTCAAAGTACAAGATGTATGTATGAAGAAGTATATGATGTATGTTTTAAAGTATGTTTGCCATGTCATTTTAAATGAATATGCATGGTTGCAAACAATGCATGAAAGAAGTTTATGATGCATGCTTTATAATGCTTTACATGACATTATAGAGCCAAGTAGGAAAAAAATGTATATAGAGGCATAGTACGCTCTTTTACATACTTTTCTTACTGAGCGTAAACTCACCCTTTTACGACTATTTTCCTACAGACTACTTGAAGTGAACCACGGTCCGACTAGAGGAGCTTGTGCTTGAAGAATCAAAGTGTACCTTCTCGATACGCTTCCCAGTTAGCATAGAAGGTATACTTATATGTTCATATGTAAAGTTAAATTGTAATTCAGCTACAGTACAGTACAGTACAAGTAGAATTTATGTATATAAGATGTCGGGGATGTAAGTTAAGATGATGTATGAGATCCTGTGCAAATGAAATGATATTTATATATATCATTTTATGTTTATGGAAATTGAGTAAAATTTCATAAGCTATTAAATGATTAGCTTAAGATTAAGGGAAGAACGACACTGGATAAACTAAATCTAAATAAAGAAGGAAAAAGATAAGTGATAAGATGAAGTGACGGGGACGTCATAGAGTGGTATCAGAGCAGTTTAGATTGAGGTTTGTCAGTGTCAAGAAGCTAGAAATAGAGTATATCCCCCAATTGTACTATACTTGTCTGAATACAAATGTATAGTATAGCTGTTTTTAGTTATACTAAAGAGCTCAATGATGATTATATTTACAGTATGAGCTCACGAAGAAGAGGTACAAGTAGAGGAAGAGGATGGGGTCGCACTGAAGAGCCCCCAGTTCCGTCTCCTCAACCATCTCCACCACATAGCCCGAATACGAGGCTAGCTAAAATGGAAAAGCATATGGAGAACATGGCCACGATGTTTACGCAGTTCATGTCTAATTTTTCGAATGTGGCCACAAGTACCCAAGCAACTGCAACTGTTATTCCTCCTACGGAAGTAACCCCATCAGTCCCAGTTACTGGAAGGCGGGATTCTAGAGCTTATTGCAGTGTGGCATTGATTAAGGAATTCAAGAAGTTGGATCCGCCCAAGTTCAAGGGGGAAAGAGATTTGTTGACAGCTGAGAACTGGATGAAAGCTGTCCTAAAATCTTTCGAGTATATGCCCTGCTCCGAAAGGGAGAAGGTAGGCTTGGCCGCTTATCTGTTGATTGATGATGCTGAATATTGGTGGCAAGCCACTTGGACCGTGTTAGAGGCCAGATATGATGAAGTTACGTGGGACAGATTTGTGGAAGCTTTTAATGAACAATACATCCCACGCACGGATCAGAATAGATTGAAGATTGAGTTTTTTAGTTTGACTCAAGGTACGATGACGGTGAATAAGTATGAATCTAAGTTCACCACCTTGAGTAGATTCGATCCAGAGGTTCGAAGAGATGAAGGGCATAAGATTTACAGGTTCATAGAGGGATTGAAGTCCCCGATTAGATCTAAACTGTATCCGATGGATATCACCACCTATGGAGAAGCTGTCCGTAAGGCTCAGCTGTGTGAGCAGGACTATGATCTACACCATGCTGACTTCCGAGCCAAGGGTAAAGGCAAGGAACCGATGAAGCGGAAGTCGGATGAGAAAGCTTCGAGCGATAGGTATCCATTTCGGAGGAGTAGACGATCTGAAGGAGTTTCTATAGGTAAGTAAAGTATAGAAAGATGATCTTTAAATTAATTTAATGGTTATATGGAATTATATTGAAGTTGGAGTTATAATGATGATGATACTAATATAGGTACTCCTAGAGCTACCGGGATCAAGATAAGTGATGAGCGATCCCGAAATCAAGTTGAAAGTACCGCTAGCTCACCAAAGAGTGCGATGCAAAGATGTGAGCAGTGCGGGAAGTTTCACGGATCACAGCCATGTCGCTTGGCGAGTGGCGCTTACTTTAGATGTGGGGAGAAAGGACACATGATTAGGGATTGCCCTCAGAGAGATCCGAGGATGCCTGACGAATCAGATAAGACCCCTAAATCACAACCTAAGGCCACTGCTGCTGAGAAGGGAAAGAAAGCTGTGACCCAAGGACGAGTGTTTGCCATCGATGAAGAGTCTGCCGATGCCTCGTCCAAAGTGATTAAAGGTACAATTTACCTGTGTGATGTAAATGTCATAGCATTGTTTGATCCAGGCTCACGCATTCTTTTGTGTCTCCTAAGTTTGCTATGAAAATACCTGTTGAGCCTGAGACTTTAAAATACTCATTAAAGATAAGCACACCACTTAAAGAATCACAAGTGACAGAGTTGGTGTATAGAAACTGTAAGCTACGGGTTGGAGAAAGAGAATCTAAGGCTGACTTAATCCTATTGAATATGTATGGGTTTGATGTTATTTTAGGTATGGATTGGTTAGCTAACAATCATGTTATAGTGGACTGTTATGCTAAGAGTGTAACATTCTCTTCACCCGTTAGCTATGTTGTAAATTTTACAAGTAATTAATATGAAAGTATGTTTGATTTTGATTTGTTTGCAAATGAAAGTAATGGATAATGTGTATGATGATGTGAAGGATTTATTGCTTATGTGAAGGACGTAGATCAGAAACGTCCCGGACTCAAGGATATTCCTGTAGTCCAAGATTTTCCCGAGGTGTTCCCGGATGATCTTCCAGGACTTCCTCCGGATAGGGAAGTGGAGTTCACTATCGATTTGGTGCCAGGGACTGAGCCTATATCAAGAGCTCCATACCGAATGGCCTTGGTAGAATTGGAAGAAGTTAAGAAGCAGCTTCAGGAGTTGCTAGACAAGGGATTTATACGACCTAGCGTATCCCCTTGGGGTGCTTCTGTGCTTTTTGTCAAGAAGAAGGACGGTAGTATGAGGTTATGCATTGACTACCGGTGGTTGAATAAAGTGACAATCAAGAACAAGTATCCTCTTCCCAGGATAGATGATCTCTTTGATCAGCTCAAGGGTGCACAAGTCTTTTCCAAGATAGACTTGAGGTCGGGATATCATCAGTTGAAGATCCGAGATGAAGATATCCCTAAGACTGCGTTCAGGACACAGTATGGCCATTATGAATTCTTGGTAATGCCGTTTGGATTAACCAATGCACCTGCAGCCTTCATGAATCTGATGAATGATGTGTTTAAGCAGTACTTGGACCAGTTTGTCATTGTTTTCATCGATGACATCTTGGTGTACTCGAGGTCATGGGAAGAGCATGAGCAGCATTTGAGGATTGTTTTAGAGAACCTCAGGGATAGAGGACTATACGCCAAGCTAAGTAAATGTGATTTCTGGTTGAATCAAATCTCCTTCTTAGGTCATATGATCAGTAAAGATGGAGTTTCAGTTGATCCATCAAAGATTGAAGTGGTGGTTTAGTGGGAAAGACCGAAGACTGTGACGGAGATTAGGAGTTTCTTGGGTTTAGTTGGCTACTATAGGAGGTTTGTAGAGGGTTTCTCAAAGCTAGCTGCTCCATTGACGCGCTTGACGCGCAAGGAAATGAAGTATGAGTGGAATGAAGCCTGTGAATGTAGTTTTCAAGAGTTGAAGCACAGGCTGACGACTGCACCGATTCTCACCATCCCTAGTGGTTCAGGTGGATTTGCGGTGTATAGTGATGCCTCAGGGCAAGGTTTGGGATGCGTGTTAATGCAGCATGGTAAGGTAGTAGCCTATGGTTCCAGACAATTGAAGGACCATGAGAAGAACTACCCGACTCATGATTTGGAGTTAGCTGCAGTGGTGTTTGCCCTGAAAATATGGAGACATTACTTATATGGTGAGAGATTTCAGATTTTTACGGATCATAAAAGTCTGAAATACTTATTCTCTCAGAAGGAATTAAACATGAGGCAAAGGAGATGGCTCGAGTTACTAAAGGATTACAATTGTGAGATCTTGTACCACCCGGGGAAAGCTAATGTGGTGGCGGATGCTCTGAGCCGGAAGCATGTAAGTATGGTGTCTTATATGATGATAAAAGAGCATGAACTAATTGAGTAATTCGTAAGCCTTAACCTTAATGTTATGACTTATGAGCAAATTGGAATGATGGCTAGTTTAAGGATTGAGCCAGAGTTAATGGACAGAATCCGAAGTGCTCAAAAGGAAGATGATAGATGCATAGAGGCTATGAATCAGATGCAATCAGGTATGACCTCAGAAATTAATGTCAGTAGTGATGGAATTTTGAGGTTTAGAGGTCGTATATGTGTTCCTAATGATGACGAATTGAAGAAGTTAATCTTGATTGAAGCACATGCCACTAAGTACACGTTACATCCAGGAAATACGAAGATGTATCACAATCTTCGCAAGGTGTACTGGTGGAAGGGCATGAAGAGAGACATAGCAGATTTTGTAGCAAAATGTCTCACATGTCAACAAGTTAAGGTAGAGCACCAAAAGCCAGCAGGATTACTGCATCCTCTGCCTATACCTATGTGGAAGTGGGAACACATTACGATGGACTTTATTATGGGATTGCCCAGAACCAAGAAGAATCATGAGGGTATTTGGGTGATCGTGGATAGATTGACAAAATCAGCTCACTTCCTACCTATGAAGTCAACTGATACACTCAATGCTTTGGCAGATAAGTATGTAAAAGATGTCGTAAGACTACACGGTATTCCAGTGAGCATCACTTCTGATAGAGATTCCAGGTTTACTTCCCATTTCTGGGAACATTTTCAGGAAGCCATGGGATCTAAGTTAAATTTTAGCACAGCTTTTCATCCGCAGACTGATGGACAGTCCGAGCGCACGATCCAGACGCTCGAGGATATGTTGAGGGCTTGTGCTATGGACTTTAGAGGCTCCTGGGATGACCATCTGCCATTGGCTGAGTTTGCATACAATAATAGTTATCATGCAAGCATCGGGATGGCACCATATGAAGCTTTGTATGGAAGAAGGTGTCGATCTCCGATTGGGTGGGAAGAAGTGGGCGAACGTAAGTTATTGGCTCCAGATCTAGTTGAGCAAGCTTCAGAAGATGTTAAGTTGATTTGTCAGAGGCTTAAGACAGCTCAAAGTAGACAAAAGAGCTATGCAGATGCTCGACGAAGGCCACTTGAGTTCATGGTTGGAGATTTTGTGTTCTTGAAAGTTTCTCCATCCAAGGGAATCATGAGATTTGGCCGATGAGGTAAGCTGAGTCCTCGTTACATCGGTCCATTTGAGGTCTTAGATCGAATAGGCGATGTTGCCTATAGATTGGCATTGCCTCCGGAGCTATCGGGAGTGCATAATGTGTTTCATGTATCGATGCTTCGGAAGTATAATCCGGATCCGTCTCATGTCATTGAGTATGAACCCTTGGAGATAAGGGAAGATATGAGCTATGTAGAGAAGCCGATTCGGATTTTGGACAGAAAAGAGAAAGTTTTGAGGTCTAAGACGATCTCGTTAGTGAAAATTCTCTGGCAATACCATACGATGGAAGAAGCTACATGGGAGCTAGAGAGCTTAATGAAGGAAAGGTATCCAGAATTATTTACATGACAAGCTAAGGCAAATTTAGAGGACCAAATTTTCTAAGGTGGGGAGGATGTGAGATTCTCAATTTCCATGTATTCCTCCATGTATGTAAAGTATTCTAAGCTAATATGATTAAATGAACATGAAGTTTAATGTGTGAATGATGTATGCATGATGTGTAGAAGAAACAATGAAGTTGAATGTCAATAAGTCAAATGAAGCATGTTGATATCAGAAAATTAATTAAGATATAAGACAAGAAATAAAACCAAAATTTTGATTGGTGATTTAATGGATGAGTCATAGGAAGAAAGGAGAAGAGGAATTAATTGAGGGTCAAATAGTCTTGAGTCAAGGAGTAAGCATGGCTGAGATGAACTAATGGGATAAGGCATGCATTAAAATGCAAATTAGCATAGTCATCATCTTCATCTCATCACCAACGTCAGCCTCTATCTTCCAGCTCTCCCTCTCGTTCCATCCAATCTTCCAAGCTTTCATCTCTAGCTACCTTGTTAAACCACCTCATCCTTCCACTAATTCATTAAGTTCATTTGACGAAAATCGATCCTTGTCACTAGACTAAGAGATATCCAGAGTTTGGTGGATTGATTCCAAGTATTGGAAGAGATCTCAAAGTTTGAGATTTTGGTCTCTAGTGAAGGTAAGAGAAGAAGATGATTTAGTCAATTTGGTTTATGGATTTGAGTTGTATTGACTTGATATGATATGTGTATGTAGTTTAATTTAAGGTTTGATGTGGTATGATGATTTTAGGTTAAAGAAGTGGAAAAGCTAGGGTTACGCGCCAAGTGATTTCGCGTTTCTGAAGGAATCGAGGTAAGGAATTTATGTAACGGACGTAAGGCGGCTATGTCCGCATGTTTTATAATGTTTTTTATGTGGTTTGGAAGAAGCACCAGTTGATTTTGTACAGGAAAAGATGCATTTTCGGACTTGTCTCTTAGTACCAATTAGGCTAGGGGCAGCCGACTGCCATAAAGGGAAGTCGACTGCCTAAAGACAACCAGAACGCCGTTTTTCGAAAACCGATGCAAACCAGTCGACTGCTATGTAAGTCAGTCGACTGCTATTTTCCCAGAAGCATTCTGTTTCAAACCAGTCGACTGCTATAGGGGACAGTCGACTGCTATTTGCCAAAATGCATTCTGTTGCAAAAACAGTCGACTGTCTTATATGACCAGTCGACTGCTATTTCTTAAGAAGCATTCTATTTGAAAACCAGTCGACTGCTATATGGACTAGTCGACTGCCCCCATGTATTTTTCGAAAAGAAAATAATTTCGAGAAATAAAGTTATGAAGCAGCAGTCGACTGTCCTATAAGACCAGTTGACTGCCATGTATGAAAAGATGTTTTCAAAACTTATTTAATTTAAACATAAAGGTGTTTTCTGAAAAGTATATTATAACTGTTTTGAGGCTATGGACTGCGTAATGATTATGCATTTCTGATGGCTGAGAGACTCTGATCAAGTCCTCAATAATATGTATGTTAAATGAGGAACCCTAGTCCGGTCCTCAAGACCATCAGTGACACCTGACTCGTGTTCACTATGGTATTATTAAGGCAGGAGAGAATCCCTGACCTCTACATGATATACCAATGTACTAATGCATGATTAGAGTCATATGAGTCATATGAATGGGAATGAACGATTCATATGATGACTCAATCGCTTAAACATTGTACATAGTCTCCATCTATTTCAAAGTACAAGATGTATGTATGAAGAAGTATATGATGTATGTTTTAAAGTATGTTTGCCATGTCATTTTAAATGAATATGCATGGTTGCAAACAATGCATGAAAGAAGTTTATGATGCATGCTTTATAATGCTTTACATGACATTATAGAGCCAAGTAGGAAAAAAATGTATATATAGGCATAGTACGCTCTTTTACATACTTTTCTTACTGAGCGTAAACTCACCCTTTTACGACTATTTTCCTACAGACTACTTGAAGTGAACCACGCTCCGACTAGAGGAGCTTGTGCTTGAAGAATCAAAGTGTACCTTCTCGATACGCTTCCCAGTTAGCATAGAAGGTATACTTATATGTTCATATGTAAAGTTAAATTGTAATTCAGCTACAGTACAGTACAAGTAGAATTTATGTATATAAGATGTCGGGGATGTAAGTTAAGATGATGTATGAGATCTTGTGGAAATGGAATGATATTTATATATATCATTTTATGTTTATGGAAATTGAGTAAAATTTCATAAGCTATTAAATGATTAGCTTAAGATTAAGGGAAGAACGACACTGGATAAACTAAATCTAAATAAAGAAGGAAAAAGATAAGTGATAAGATGAAATGACGGGGACGTCACATATCGTTACCGAATGCAAACCTATTGTCACCGATTAATTGAAATAAAAAGATAATATCGAAAAGGAAAAATTTAGTTCGAAATTTTTTAATTTCAGACGTTACAAATAGCTTAAACCCTAGCTATTCTATCGATGTCTACAACTCTTTGGAACGCTTACAAATCAAGTATGACACATTATTGGGAAAAACCCTTATAACTTCTCCTATATTTTTTATGTGAGACTCAAAGCAAACCCCAACTGGGTGGATGTGGGGCTAGATGTGTGGTAAAGGATTCTACTGGGACTGTTATAGGTGCCAAGGTATTTTTGTTGAAAAAAATAAGAGGGGTACTTTATGCAGAAGCCATTGCAGCAATTCATGCGCTTGAATACACTAGAAATCTTGGAGTTAGGTCCATCAATTTGGAAGGAGACTGCTTAGGAGTCATTGTCAAGCTGAACAATAAAGGATTTGATTTTTCTAGCATTGGTAATCTGATTTCTAATGCAAGGGAAATTTGCAAATTATTTCAGCAAACCAAAGTTATGCATGTTCGAAGGGAAGATAATATGGTTGTTCATCTATTAGCAAAATTTGCATTAAATTCTAAATCAGTTTTTGTCTTTTGTAATAATTTTCCCTCAGACATAAACCAAGCTTTGGTTTCTGACTGTAATAATCTTTAGTAATGAAAGTCTCTTGTTGATTTCAAAAAAAAAAAAAAACTATCACTTACTCTTAATTGTGTAGATTGCGCTGTTCTTGCACTTTCTACATCTTCAATTCTTAAAGAAATCAAATGTGAGGAAAACAGTACAAGCCTGTAAAGGTGAGATATAAACTATTTCTACCATACCTACTAATGTAGATATTCAGGGAATTTAAACACGTTTAATGTTAGGAAATTCCAACATTCATGGTGTAACTAAATTCAATTACTTACATCTCAATAATCAAAATGAGTTAAGATCCATACTTTGTTCTTAGCTGCAATTGCTTTAACTCATTTTCTAAAGCTGAATGGTCCACAAATTTTAACTCATTTCTAAAGCTGAACAAAAGTATCTTAACCAAAGAGAAACAAGGGAAAATCCTTCTACAAACCAAAGTACAGCTGAAATCACCAACAAAACATGAAAACATCTTACAACATAAAAGATATTACAAAGTAAATAGACATCGTCAGTCTCACAAATAAGAAAGTAACTTAATCCCTTAATGCTGACATAAACATGAATTGACTAGATAACTTACTGCTCGGTTCTTGCTTCTGAGTATCAGTCTTGGTTTTGCAATGAAACTTTGAATTGCAAGGAACAATGATTGTAGCAGAGAGAGCCTAGTGCATGAATGCAATTTAGAGAGCAAAGAGAAAATTAGTTTCAAGCATTTTTATTTATTTAAATAGTTTTAAAAATTTTATAGCACAAGATTGAAGAGATGGGTACCGCATCAAACATGCTCAATGTTGTTTAGAAACTTCAGTTTAATTTTCTTTAGCGTAGCCACAACATCCCCCATATTGTTTCTTTCTTCAGGTAACTCAGCTGAACATTTCAAAGCCAAGTCCATGATAGATGATATACAGTTTGCTTTAATAATGAAATATTCATCCTCTCTTCTCAATAAATTGACATCAACAATATCAATTATTCCTTTAGATAGTGATTTTTTCATCCAATGCCTCATAGTCATTGTTTCTGAAAAAATTTCATCTGTGGGCTTTTTGTTTGTGAAAGCTTCTATTAAAAGAATCCCATAACTATATATGTCACATTTTGTAGAAACAATTCCTGCTGATCCGAATTCTGCATTTCATGCATAAACAAAAGCATAGTTGATCATCAACTAATTCTGAAATGATTATTGAAATATATCATGTAAAATCCTGAACAAGATGAAATTGTAAATAAAAAACGAAGTAACCTGAAGTATTCAAAATATCACCTGGTGCCATATATCCAATAGTAGCAAGCGTCTTGGTTTGTGCCATGAATTCTCCTTCTCCCAATAGTTTGGCAATGCCCAAATCTCCCAAATGCGCAACCATGTCTCCATCTAGTAGAATATTACTTGGTTTTATGTCGCAATGGATAATAGGTGCCGGCTGTCCAGCATGGAGGTATTCTAGAGCTAATGCAACATCTATCATTATGTTGATCCTTTGTAAGATATCAAGAAAATAGTTTTCAGAATAAAACCATTTCTCAAGACTTCCATTACACATGAAATCAAGCACCAAGGCTTTGAAGTCCACGTTAGAGCAACAAGTAATGACTTTGACAAGATTACGATGGCGTATATTGCGCACAGCTTCACATTCAACATCGAAACTCCTAAATGCTCCCTCTATCTGTAAGTTGAAAACTTTAATTGCTACATTCATCCCATCTGAAAGCCTCCCTTTATATACAGATCCAAACCCCCCTGAACCCAGTAAATTGCATTCATCAAATCCATCAGTTGCTTGTGAAAGTTCAGCATGTGAAATTCTTTCCCATCCTAAAGATAATAAATCATCTGTAACTGCTAAAGTTGTACTCTTGCTTTGGTACTTTTTGTACATAATAGTAAATACTATTATTACTAGCACAGTAGCGACTACTGGCAAACCATACCGTAAAACATGCAATCTAGTCATCTTCGAGTTTCTAGGGATGCTACTTTTGCAAGGAGGGACTAGCAATCTAGGTAGACCACAAAGTGCATGATTTTTCATGAATGATCTACTAGTAAAATTTTGAAAACATCCTTGCGTGGGGATTTCTCCTTCCAGCTTATTGAAAGACACATTAAGAAATTTTAGGTTCAAAAGTTTCTCTAGAGACTTCGGAATGACTCCAGAGAGCTTATTTTTGGATAAATCCAAGAATTCCAAGCTAACCAATTTACCAATTGATTCAGAGATATGACCATGAAATTTGTTATCAGACAAATCTAAAGAAACCAAAGTTTCAAGGTCCCGAAATGTGGATGAGATATCACTCATCAGTAGATTCGTTGACAAATTCAAATACCTTAGTGCCCTTAAATATTCAACATCAAGTGTGTGTGCGCCGCTAAGGTAATTTGATGACAAATCTATTTCTAAGATATCTTGGAGGCTCCATAAGGTTGAGGGTATTGCAGAACTCAATTTGTTGGATCCCAAGTAAAGATGTCTCAAAGAAGTCAAATTTCCCAAACATGTAGGCATATGTCCATAGAGCTTATTAAAGGATAATCTCAACTCATATAATCTCTCCAAACCACATATATTTTGTGGGATGGGCCCTTGTAATTCATTAGCCATAAGGGTTAAGCTTTGGATGTTTCGTAATCCACCTACTGTTGTTGGAATAGATCCACTTATTTTATTGTCACTAAGGTTTAAAACCAGCATGTTGCTCAAGTTACCTACTTCCAATGGAATATTACCTTGAAGTTCACAACCATCAACAATAAAATTTTGAAGAGATGTTGAAAGATTCCCAATATAAGTTGGAAGAATGCCATTCAGTGGATTTCCTGAAACAAATAGAAGACTTAAATTCTTGCAATTTGCTAATGAAGAGAGAAAGCTCCACTCATGAGTAATAGGATCTGTGGCCAAGTGATTGTAACTAATATCAAGCCACTCAAGGTGTCTTAAGTTGCCAAGAGTATTTGGAATAATGCCAGAGAATGCGTTATTTCCTAGTGCAAGTATCTTGAGCATGGAAGTATTGGAGATGGAGTTGGGAATGTTTCCGCCAAGATAATTGTCCCACAAGAGAAGCCACTCTAGTTTTCGTACATTAATCATGGGTGGTAAAATTGCATCTTTTAGTACTCGGTGTTTTCCACAATTTTGTCAAGGGGAGTAAATTATATATAAACAATAGAAAAAAATTAACAATTAAAGTGTGATCTAACAGTTATTATTCTTTTTACGAGGGATTAGGTTTTAGGTTCAACTCTCTCTTCCTTTGTACACCTTATGAAACTAAAAAAGTGTACATGTGTGTATATATATACAGAGAGAGAGAGAAATTATATTAAAATTTTGATAGACATAAAAATTTGATAATATAAGAACTAATGTAAATGTGTACAATTTATATGTTTATATAGCATTGTCCCAAATTATATTACATATTTTTTTTGGTTCTTCTCCCATGTAATAATTATGCCTTAAAATGCTTTACATGAAATACTTTCCATAAACGTTTTGGGTATATATAAACGCAGACTGAGTTTTGGGTTATCTAGGCATTTAAGTGCATCCTATGCATCCCACCATTCTCGAGATTCTAATTTGTAGAATATTAAATTGTAATTTTTTAAATTTAAAACAATAAAGAATTCAAATCCAGTTTTTTATGGGAAATTCTATAGTAATGTTATAAATTTTGACCTTATTATAAGGTCAACATAAAAAATATATGATTAAACGTAAATTTAAAGTCATTAGGCATAAAAAATGTTAGACATATCATAAATACTTGATAATTAACTTAAAATTAATGTAAACAACACATGATTTAGCATAAATATAAAGTTATTGGGTGTAAAATATGTTAGAAGTATGTAAACACATGATAATTAACATAAACATACATTATAGCAAAATTATCAAATGTTTAAATCTATTAACACTAATATTTATATTGATAATCACATTTTTACGATACGTCTAACATTTTTTATGACTAATGACTTTAAATTTACGATTAATCATATATTTTTTACGTTGACCTTATAATAAGGTCAAAATTTGTGACCTTACTATAGAAATTCCCACTTTTATGCCTCAAAAGTTGAATACATGCACCAATCATTAATTCAAGTTCTTTGTTGCATTGAATTGTAATTAATCTTAAATTCCGTACTTATAATCAAAAAATAAGCATTTTTAATCATAATCTAAAAAAAGTTATGTTGTGCTCATACTTTAGTATCTATAAATAAAAAATAAATAGAAAAAAATTGACACTAAAAATTTCTAAATTAAATTATATATAACCAAAATAACTGTAACGTAAAAACATGAAAAGAAAATTCATAGAACGTTTTTAGACTTGGGGAAAAAATTGAAGGCCAAGGCATACCATCTAAACTATTTTCAACTCTATTACTTCTATGACGATTTTTAAATTTGCAATACAGTTTATGATATGCCCAGTGTACCGATTTCTAAACTATTTTCAGCTATATTACCAGATAATTGATTCAATTCCAAGTAAAGCATTTCAAGGTTAGGAATGGAGTACTGATTTCTAAACTATTTTCAGCTATATTACTAGATAATTGTTTAAATTCCAAGTAAAGCATTTCAAGCTTAGGAAGACAGTGACATAAATCATCAAGCAAATTACCTGATAGACTATTGTTTTGAAGAGTAACAGTGTTCAGAGAAGAAATGTTGAAGATAGAAGTTGGAATCTGACCAGTGAGGTCCATATGCGATGCACCTAACACTTCTAAACTAAAAAGATTACCAATTTCATTAGGAATTTCACCTGCAAATAAAATAAATAATCAAAGACTCAAGATGTTAAACTTATTTTGCTGGAGTAAACCATAAATCAAAGTGATTTGTTTGTTTTGTTCAAAATCTAAATTGGAGAGATTAGGATTTAATCCTCTATTTCAGTATATTGGTCCAACAAATTAAATATTTTGCATTGAATTTTTTTTTGGTATCTATTAATATGTACCAAAATGAAAAATAGGGGGAAATGTGTTATAAGACTAAAAAATTCAAATTAAAGGCAATGCATACCTGATCTTCTAAGTTATTGAAACCCAAATATACTTATTTGAGTCATGTCAAATTTCTAATTTTCTTGGAATGAACCCATTGAATTGATTGGCAGACAAAGTTAATTTTCGAAGCTTGCTACATATGCCTATACTTAATGGAATATAATTAGATTTGAATTCAAGCTAGTCAGGTCATTTTTCAGATTTTATGACAAATGTAATTATTTCAACATGCTTTTCGAGTTTTAATCGAGATCATGTTTTGAGTTTTTTCGAGTTCAAATAATTTCAATTTTAATTTATTTAAATTTGAGTCATTTTGTGTTCAGATTTTCTCGATTCGAATATTTGATTTTTCCTTTTTCTCAAATCAAATTCGATCTTATTTAGATTTTCAAACTGAATTTCAAGTTCCAGTTTATTTTGACATCTCTTCACATAATTGATATTCCCAAAAAGAAAAAAAAATACCCGATCAAGCCATTATTTATGAGCCTACATTTTAGCATGCTTGCAACAACATCAATCCATCTTTTTGCCATTATGATTCACTATTAGCTAAAATAAAAAGGATTGATTTAATCAACAGCAGAAGTAGAACTGTCGACATTGCGAGAAAAGTAGCGGCGATGGTATTTGATTATGGGAGAAAGGATTTCGTTAAGGGGAGAAAGGCAGTTGTCAATTAGAGAAACGAACAAATTTCTACGATATTTGTTAATAATATTCCATTGAAGATACATTGGACATGGTTGAGGCGTGTCTTTCAACAATTTGGCAAAGTAGTGGATGTATTCATTCCACAAAAAAGAAGTAAACTGGGGAAATGGTTCGTTTTCGTTAGATTTGAATATAGAAGAGGAGCTCTGGAAGCGGTTTCAAATCTTAATGGAGTTTGGTTCTTGAATTTTCACATTGGAGTGAATCTAGCTCGTTTCAAGGGAAGAACAGAATATTGGAGAAGAATTAGAAATCGTACGGAACAAGTAAGAAACTTGGGATTTGTTTGAACCAGTAATCAATCCAGAAAAGAAGAAGTTAGAGGAGTAAACTCTATGAATGTTGGTGGAAATAAGGACCAGCTTGAAGCATATGGGGGAAGAAAACTGGCAGTGAAAAGGTGTACAGGGATCGTTGACAATAAGGCATTACATCGGTTGGAAGAGCGCCTTGTGGGGTCTGTAATCGACGATATGTACAAGAAAGCGTTCATGGATGAGTTCAAGAAGGAAGTGATTGAGGATATTTCTGTTAAAAGGATTTCAGCTGATCGATTTTTAATTGAATTTGGTGATCCTGCTATCAAATAGTCTATGAAAGATTCAGGGTGGGCATGTTTGAAAAAGTGGTTTGCTCACATTGAAGATTGGTCTGTTGATCCTAAGGAGTTGTCAGGAGATGTTTGGTTATCATGCTATGGCGTTCCACTGCATGCTTGGAATGCAAAGTCTTTTTGGAATACTACGGATCTTTGGGGAGAATTTCTTTACTTTGACGAGTTTACTCTGTTATTTGAAGATTTTATAAAAGGAAGCTTTAAGATTAGAACGAAGCAAATACAGAAGATTGATGAGGTGATTGAATTAAGTTGTTGTAATCATATTCATCATGTCAGAGCTATTGAAACAGAGGTCAACTTTGGAGCTTTGGATCAGAATCCTCAGAATTGTTCTCAAGGGGTGCTGGTTCTTAAGTCTCCTAGTTTGTCTGATGATGTTCTTCCTGTTGTTGGTAATGGAGGTTCAGACTGTTTGGAAGAGGAACAAGCTTTTCAATCCAAGGTTGATGTAGTTAATGTGGTAGAAATGGTTGATATGGGAAGTCAGAGAGTGGCAGAGTCCGAGGATGTCCGCATGGAGGTTGAGAGAGTTAATGTGGATTTCGAGGTGAATATTCTGGAGGCAAATAGTTTAATTAAGGAGAATAGGGCAAAAGTAGTAGAAAGGTCAAACAGCTCGAATTCGAAAAGTATGGGGGATGTGGGGTTAGAAGCTGGTGTTGCCAAATGGGTGGAGGAATCTGTGGAGGATGTTGGGCCACAAGTGAGCATTGGAGTTGGGCTCGATATTGGGCTTGATAATCAGATAGAGGCAAATTTAGCACTGGAACATAGATTGGAAGGAACGTTGGATTTAAGTACCGATAATATTGGTTTCAGAGTTCCTGCAAGGAGAAGATAGAAAAAATCGAGAAGCTTTGCTGAGATCGAAGAAGATTTACTTTCAAAGATCGATAAGAAAGGAAAGAATAGAGGTAGAAAAGCAAGGAAGAGTAAAAAGCGTCAAGAGGTTAGGACTGATGATTTAGGAGTTGTAAATGAATCTCTATCAAATGAAGATCTAAGAAATAAAAGCTAAATTATTTGTAGAGAAGAGGCTGTATCGACTTGGGAGGTTGGGAAGTTGTTGGGTATGAAATCTGACCGTGATGATGAGTTAGTAATTAAAAAGCTTTAAGAATTGGAACGAAGGGATCATTGCTTATTCTAAAGGTTTATCTCTGTCGAGGCGTATTCATGCACGAAGTGGTTTTTGGGTGGTGATAATTTCATGATGATTTTATTGTGGAATGTTCGGGGTTTGGAAAGTTCAGCACAATGTGGAGTGGTTTTAAATCTGGTTAGTAGTTATAAGATCAATTTGGTTTTATTTCAGGAAACGAAAGTGGAAGTGACCTTTGATAGTTTGATCCAAAGATTATGGCCTGACAGTAATTTTATTTGGTGTTTCGCTGCTGTTGAAGGTAATTTTGGTGGGTTGGTGATGGTGTGGGACAAGAGTAGTGTTTGGAAGTCATTCGCTGAGTCAAAAAAAATGGATTTGTTTGAATGGATGTTGGATTGAATTGGAGTTCAAGTGTGCGATTGGAAAACTAGAATATGTAGGGTGTGAAGGGGTACTACGAAATTATGAGGGTTTCATTATTGCTTTGTTCTTTGGACCCGTTGGTTTTCAGGACTCTAATGTTGCTGAAGTTTTGGCCATTTCTTATGCTTTGTAGGTGTTTTCAAAAACAGGTTGGATAGGCAACAATGGTTTGATTTTTGAGTTGGATTCTAGAGTTGCTGTTGGATGGTGTCTGAATTTGGTGTCTTGACCTTGGAGGTTACGGGAGTTGTTTCTAAAGATCCATATATTATGGAAGGAATTGCAGCATGTCCAATTGGTTAAAATTCAGTTCGTTAAGATTGATTGAGAATCAAATGGAATGGCTGACTTTCTTGCTAAGTCTGGGGTCAACAGAGATGAAATGTTCATGGCTGGTGTTTATCCAGTGCGGGGTGGCTATTTTTGTCAGGTTCGTTGATTTGTTTGTCCTGGGTTGTATTGTGTTTCTGTTCTGTTTCGTGAGTTTTATTCTGTTGGACCATGCAGGGGTGCTTTGTGTGATTTTTTCGTCTGGAGTCTTGGCTGTTGTGTGATGGTCTGATTTTTCAGTTTAAGTTGCAGGGGTGTCTTTTTTTTTTTTCTGTTTGTCTTTTGATTTGGCTACTCTTTAGGAGGTTTTGCTTGCTGATTTGGTGTGTTTTACTTGGTCTTTGTTGCGGCAGCTAGGCTTTGTTCTTATCTGCATGGATGTACCATTCTCTTTATGGTTAATAAACTTCATGATTTAGCAAAAAAAAAAAAAAGGATTGATTTAGATGTGAGGAAATCCCATCCTTCAAATTTTTTTAGCTGCACCACAGGGTGTATTTGGACCAAAATGGAAAGAAATCAAAAGCAAATGCATATATAGCTTACCTTCTAAGTTATTATGATCCAAATTTACTTCTTTGAGTTGTGATAAATTTCCAATATTTCTTGGAATGAACCCAAAGGATTGATTAATAGACAATGCTAATACTTAATTATGAGGAGTGAATTGGTTTAACTAAGGGAGATTATCGAAGGTAATTGGTGTTTTCAAAGGAAAACTAAACATAATGAGATATTATGAAGAGAGGTTGATCGAAAGGAGTAGGGGTTCTTGATTTTTAATACCTTATTTTATTAAGGTGAAAGGTGTCTGACTTGGGAAAGGACAATGTTTGTATGTATGTTTTTGGATGATTGAGAAAGTTTTGTTCTAGTTCATGTGAAGTTTGTATAAACTGAAGAGTTTTCAAACGATGGGATGTTATGGACTTATGTGTGTTTCTAGAGTTGTGCAAGACTTTGAATCTCACTATGAGAGATTTTCTTTAGAAGCCTATTTTGATTGTGATTTGTGTTCTCTGTTGTTAAAAAAGATGGCAGTATTAGTAAGATGTGGTTAGGTGCGTAAAAAGAGATGGTTGTTACTTTAAAAGACTTCGTTCTATAAAGATTGAAGAGAAGTGCCTAGATGGGTTGGAAGAGAGGGTCGAAATGTTCATTGTGAAACTACTATTTGATTGGATTGCATGGAATTGAACTGCTGTAAACCTTTATTATCTAATGAAATTGATATTATGGCTTAGAACAAAAAATGAAAACAAGCAAAAATTCTTTTCAAAACACTTCTTTTTGTTCAAGCTTCTTGCAATTAATAACTAATCGGGCACAAATTTTTGTCCTTTCTTTTCTCTATTTTTAATTCTCCGCTATATAGAGAGCTGTACCTAATTTTATTTATTTCAATCAAACTTCATCAACTGAACTTAGTAAAATTTGAGTTTGTCCAAAAATAAAAATAAAAAAAAACCTCTTAAAAATGGCAAAAAAACCAAAAAAAAAAAAACAGAACTAAAATCTGGAAAAAAAAAAGGCGGGGGGGGGGGGGGGGGGGGGGGTGTGGAATCAAGATCAAAAGGAAAAGATATAAGAATCAAATTTGTTTTGGTAGATTTGATCTTTCCAATTATCCTAGAACTTTCTAGCAAAAGTTTTTGTATAAAAACAATCAAATTGAACAGACAAAAAAATACTAAAAGAAAAATTGGTAGTTAAGTTTTTCACTATTTTGAGTTTCATAAAAGAGAGTTTGTTTGGGGAATTCTTTCAGCACAATACACAATAAAAAATTACCAGCAATGAAACACTGAATCAACAAAACGATCAAAATCAATGGCATCAGTCCTTTCAAGTAGAGGAAGCAACACAAAAAAGAAAAACAAGCAGCAAAAAAAATTCAAAATTGAGAAAAAGAAAAGCAATAGCAGCCAAAAAAAAAGGAAATAACAAAAAAACAAAACTTTACGGTTCAAGTAGAATTCTTTCCTACTGTTTTGTTTAGGTAGTAACAAACAAGAAGAGAAAGAAGACAAATAAAGCTAAGGAGGTTGTTTTTAGGTGACTGATGGCAGACAGGAAGAGGTAATGATGGTAGACCTGACGATTCGTGTCAAAAATTCGTTTTCGTGTCATGTAAAACCGTGTTCGTGTCGTGTTTGTGTCGTGTATTCGTGTCAGAAATTCGTGTTGACACGGAAAACTCAAAATGTTATTTTTAGCTTTTATCATATTCATATATTAATTTTACTTAATTTTAATCTCGTGTCATCTCGTGTCACCTCGTGTCATTTATTCGAGTCGTGTTCGTGTCGTGTATTCATGTCGTGTCTAAAATTGTCGGGTCTAAATGATAACCAAAGGTGTCAGGGTTTTTGGGGTTTCTAGGGAGAAGAGAGAGTTTGTTGTTAGGTGGAAAGGGAAACAAAATGAAGAAAAGGAAAAGTAAGAAGGTGAGAAGAAAGAGAGAGGGGATGGTGGCCAGGAACGACGATTGGATGCCGGTTGGAAGCTACAAGTGGACTCAGATCTAGAAGGGATGAAGAGAAAGTAGATTTGTTAATTTTAAATACCATAAGATGATACGATACAAACACAAGATATAAATGTGACATGGGTTAAATTTGATAAAATTTTATATAAACTTGATAAAAACAAAAAATATGTTGTGTTTTTCTTGTGTTAATATGAATTTTAATACAAAATTTTTGTATTTTGCACGACATAATAAACACAAATCTCCATGTCTAAAAGAAGGGCATTGTCGGTGGTGAGAGAAGAAATAAAGGGAAGAAGAAAAAAAAAAGGAGAAAAGAGTTTTGAGAAAAAGCTAACATGCATAGATTGTTGAAGGGAATGAAAGGTTACGTACTTACAAAAAAAAAAAAGAGAGAATGAAAGGGTAAAATATAATAGAAAAGAAAGAAGAAAAATGAAGAGAAAGGTTGTTGGCCCATGACCTAGGCCTTGCTAGTGTAGGCTATCTTTTTTTTATTTGTGGTAGTAGATTTGGGCTTGAGATCATTGAGCTTGTCGTTTTGGGTCTCAACAATAGTGCTTTGTTTGGGTATAATTTTCATGCTTTTTGTTAGATTTTAATTTGCACACTTGTTATTTAGTTCATGTCAATGTTTTTTCCTTTTCCAAATACATGCTTAGAAATAAATAGTCTATGCAAACTAAATGCTTGTAGATGATTTTTTTCTGAAAATTTTTATAATAAAATATTAATAAAAAAAATGTGAAAGTGAGTCTTTAAAGATGAGATTCAAAGGAATTCCGAGTAGTATTTTTTTCAAACTAAATGTAAATATTGTCATGGTATTGGCGTATTTAGAAAAATTTTTATTTTAGAAGGTCCCCGTTTATTTTTTTTCTCAAACTAAATGTAAAAATGAAGTCTTTCGCTAACTCTTTGGCTAAATCTAGAGTTTTCAAAAACTCGGATTTGATTGTCTGATTGTAATTTTTATCAATGATAAATTTTAAATTTCAAAAAAAAAAGTTAAAATGGGCTTTTAAAAAAATAATAAAATTATAAGTTAATTCATGAGCACCATATTTTGCTATTTTGCATAAAATCTGTAAATAATTAATCATGACGGTAAATAGGAGCCTTTGAGGATAGGATTCTAAAAAGCTTCAAGTAATGATTCTTAAAAAATCCTTTAGTGAATTTTTTTCTCTAACATCGCCAAACTGTTGAGGCATTTGTCGTTACCATATATTCTTATGTTTGCAATGACATTTTATTGTCGTTGCCTAATTAACTACTTTAATATTTTACACAACCATAGAAAAAATTGTTACAATATCTATATCATATTAATAGCAACAAATAATCACTTCGAAATCTTATCAAATTTGCAACGACTTTACATAGTCATTGTTAAATTATTGTAATTTAATTTTTGTTTTACATAATTATTGTAATTTAAAAAATAATAATAAATTAAATTAAATAAGTCAGAGTTATAGTTGCTTAGATTAAACTCCTAGCTATTCTTGGATTAATATTGTTAATGTAATTGTCATAACGTGCCAGTCTGAGAACTTGTTTGCTAGACGTGAAAAATTAAAGTGTAAGGGGAGTCACCACCAATCTTTTTTATCTAAGTGTGATTAGACACTTATTTGACTATACGTCTATGTTTCAAACATTTGGATTCGAGAATCTGATTACGTGTAGAAAAAGATTTGAATTTCATGTTAGCATGGCAATTAACATTCCTTCTCATAATCTTATAGATTTGGTAGATGTGTTCTGTGTATTAATTCATAATTTATAGGCCTCTATAAGCGTTGAATACTAACTGAAATGGTAAAAGTTTTAAAATTGTTTTTGTTTACATGTTGGTGTGAAATCCCTAAGATTTTGTAAATTTCCTCTATTTGTATAGTAATTCAGCTTAGAAGAATTGAATAAATATAGAGAAATTGATATATATATAAATGATATATGGGACATATATGGAATAAAAGGAATTGAATGGTCAAATAGTCAATTAGTCAAGGAGTCAATGGCTGAGATGAGATGATTAATTGGATAAATATGAATTTAATGAAGCTCTTTATGTGTCATCATCTTCAACAAGGTCGGCAGCCATTTCACTCTTGCTCTCAAAATTTTCTTGAGTTTCCTGCCTACTTACCTTAACAAACAACCCTATTCTGTTAGCAAATCGTTAAGCTCCTTTAACGAAAAACGATGCTCATCATTAGCTCTACTCATACCTGCAATATGAAGAGCTGAATCAAAGAGATTAAGGAGATCGAAAGTTACTGTTATTTTGGCTATAGACAAAGGTAAGATAGGAGTTGATTCTTTGAATTCTATCTATGGTTTGGAGTCATATTGAGTTGGTACAACATGTTTATGATGGTTTCTTAAAGGTTTGCACTATGATGATGTTTGCAGCTTTGAAGAAGGGAAGAGGAAATCATTGGTGCAATAAAGTGAATTGCGTATTTGAAATTATTTGAGGTAAGAAATTTATGTAACGGAAGTAGGGTGGCTATGTCCACATGTTTTGATATATTTTAAATGTCTTGGGATTAAGTACAAGCTGTTTAAGTGCAGAAAATGTCAAATTCGGATTTTACTCCTGTGAAATCCTCCAATTTCATGTAAATTCCTTATGTTTGTAAAGTATTTCAAACTGAAATGATTAAGTAAATATAAGATTTTGAAGTATAAATGATATATGGGATATGGAAGAAATAAATGGAATTGATGGTCAAATAGTCAAGAAATTAATTCTGATATTGTAAGAATAATTGAAGTATGAAAAGAATTAATTATCAGAAATTTAGTGTAATTAAAGACATGTGGCATATGAGGGAAGAAGAATAATTAAATGGTCAAATTGTCAAAAGGTTAAGGGCTGAGATGAAAAAGGGATTAAGATGCATTTAATGAAAAGTGCATAGTCATCATCATCTCCATCCCAAGTCGACAGCCCCATTCTAGCCATTCCTCTCGTTCCCTCCATTTCCTCCTAGTTTTTTTCAATACTCACCTTGACAAACAACCATATCCTGTCACCGATTCATTAAGCTTGTTAAACAAAAAACGATCATTGTCACTAGCTCAAGCTACGCCTGTAATATGAAAGGCTGAATCCAAGGAAGTAAGGAGATCAGAAATTTTATTAATTTGGTTATTGACAAAGGTAAGAGGAGAAATTGATTTAGTCAATTTCATTTATGGTTTGGAGTTGTATTATGCTGATATAGTATGTTTATGGTATGAAAATGAAAGAAAGTTAAAGTTTGAATCATTATGATGCTTACAGCTTTGAAGAAGTGAAAGAAAGGAACTTGGTGCAATCAAGCGATTATGTGTTTCAGTGTAATCGAGGTAAGGAATTTCTATAACGGACGTAGAGTGGCTATGTCCGCATGTTTTTAAGTGTTTTGGAAAGAAGTACCAGTTGGTTTAAGTGTAGGAAAGTAAATTTTCGGGTTTTACTCCTGGTTACCAAAATGCTAGGAGCAGCCGACTGCCTTAAGTAGCAGCTGACTGCCTAGAGACAACCAAAGTGTAGATTTCTCGAAAACTGACTCAAACCAATCAACTGCTATATAAGCCAGTCGACTGCTATTTTCTAGAAAGTATTCTATTTCAAACCAGTCGACTGCTATTTACTTGAAAAACATTTTGTTTCAAAACCAGCTGAGTGCCTATATGACCAGTTGACTGCCATGTTTTTCAGAAGCATTCTGTTTGCTAAAACAATCGACTTCTATATGACCAGTCGACTGTCTTTTTCTCAGAAGCATTTTGTTTCAAAACCAGTCGACTGCTATATAAACCAGTCGACTGCCCCATGTGTTTTCAGAATTTCAAAATATCGAAATCTATAAAAGAAAATAATTTTGATAAATGAAAATATGTAATAGCAGTCGACTGCCATATGAAGCCAGTCGACCGCCCCCTTTGAAAAAGAGATTTTTAAGTCTATTTCAAGAAAGCATGATTGTCATTGCAAAAAGCTATATGACAAATGTTTTGAGACTATGAAGTACTTGATGATTATGCACTTTTGTATTTGTTCGAGGAACTCTGATCAGGTCCCCGGTATGATTTATGTTTGGCTGAGGAACCATAAATCAGGCCTCAGTCGCCACAGATGTCACCTGACTAGTGTTCATTATGGCTATCGACATTTGGCCGAATTGTCTCAGTTATATAATTGGCTAGAGGGAGGATTCCTGGCCCTTACGAGGGTACGCCACCTGTTATCAGTGCATAATTTCGTTAAAATGGAAATAGTCTCCCTGTTATTTGAAAGTATATGAAGTATGAGAATTACTTGATTTTACTCGATTTCAAGAAAATAAAGAAATCGAAAGTATTTAAGTACTTGATTTACTTGCATATGTTATTTGAAAGAAAGTATATGAAGTATGCTTGCATATGATGTTTTGAAAGAAGTATAGGCTATATGCTTTACAGATGAATTACTTGAAAGTATATGATGTATGTAGATGCGATTTCAAAGGAATAAGGAAATCAAAGGTATTTGAATTACTTCTATATGATGATTTAAAAGAAGTACATGATATATGCTTTATAATGATTTTACATGACATTATAGAGCCAAGCAGGAAAAATGCATATAGAGGCATAGTACGCTCTTTTACATATATTTCTTACTGAGCGTAAACTCACCCTTTTACGAATATTTTTCATACAGATTACCTGAAGTGAATTCCGCTCCAAATAGAGGAGCTTGCTTTTGGAGATATCAAAGTGTACCTTCGAGATACGCTTCCCGATAATAGTTGAAGGTATACTTATGTAATTATGCAAATCAGACAGTACTACAGTACATTAATGTTTATAAGAGTTTTGGGGATTTAGGTTATGTAAGATGTGTAAGATCCTGTGAGTTGAAATGATATGTATATAATCATTGTTATGCTTTAATTGAAATTGAGATCTTTATGATGACTACTGAATATCAAGTTTAAGAAGAAGAAAAAGGAACGACATTGACGGACGAGTCTAATCAAGTTAGAAGTTAAAGGAAAAAGTTATAGGTGAAGATGGAGTGACGAAGACGTACAACTCCTAGTTACCAAAATGCTAGGAGCAGCCGACTGCCTAAAGACAGATGAGACGTAAACTTTTTCGAAATCGACTCAAACGAGTCGATTGCCCTATATAGTAGTCGACTGCTATTTTTCAAAAAGTATTCTATTTCAAAACCAGCCGACTGCCTATGGAGCCAGTCGACTGCCCTGTTTTCAAAAGCATTCTGTTTCAAAACCAGTTGACTGCTATATGGGACCAATCGACTGCCCCATGTGTTTTCGAAAAATAAAATATTTGAATTTTAAAAAGAAAAGAAATTTAAAAAAAAGGGATATATGCTATGGCAGCCGACTGCCCTATATGACCAGTCGACTGTCCTATTTGAAAAAGGAGGCTTTAAAGCCTATTTCAAGAAAGAATAATTACATTTACTAAAAGTTATATGACAAAGGTTTTGGGGACCATGGATTCCGTTGACGATCATGCATATTACTTGTATTTGTACTTGGCTAAGGAACCTTAGTCCGATCCTCAGTGCCACAGATGTCACCTGACTAGTGTTCACTGTGGTTTATATATAATGGCCATATGTCTCTTATTTGTATTCGGCTTTGGGGAGGATCCCTGGCCCATGTGTGGGTACGCCACTTATTTGACTTCTCTCGAGATTATCCCTTACAGGATATATTTGTGGTATCCCTTATCAGATCTCTCACGGGATTATCCCTTACAGGATATATTTGCTGTATCCTTATGAGAATTACTTGATGCATGATTCGGTTGGAAGTTAATTGTCTGCCATCTATTTGAAAGTATGCGAAAGTATTTGAAGCTATTTGTATTTGTATACGTGATTTCACATGATTTGAAATCCGTGAAAGTGGCGTATACCATATTTGTGATATATCACCTATTTGTACTTATATATGGTATACGCTTTATAATGCTTTTACATGACATTATAGAGCCAAGCAGGAAAACTGCATATAGTGACATAGTACGCTCTTTTACATATGTTTCTTACTGAGCGTAAACTCACTCCTTTACAACTAGACCTGCTCAAGGGCCAGGCTATCCGCCCAAGCCTGATGGCCCGTTCAAAATTTGGTCGGGTTTGGAGAAAAATATTAGACGCATTTATCGGGCTTGGACATAATTTTCAGGCCTGATCAAAAAATGGGCCCGGGCCCAAGCTTGACTGTCCAAAGCCCGGCCCGGCCCGAACATATTGTTAATTAAGTTTTTTTAAAATATATCTACTAAGTATAATATAATTATATGTATATAAAATATTATTGATTAATAAACATGATTATATATTTAATATAAAAATTAACATAAAAATTTTGACAAATCAAATTAAATTTAAAGGAAATAAAAGAATCAAAAACAAATAAATACAAAAATAAATAAAAAATAAAATACGGGTGGGCCGGGCCGGGCTGGGCTTCGGGCTTATGTAGTAAAATTAAAAACAAGCATGGACTAAAATCCAGGCTTGAATTAACGGGCCGGGTCGGCCTTGGACATAATCAAAATATATTGTTATAGGCCTTCAGCCTAGCCCGAACATGACCGGGCCCGCCCAATGAGTAGGTCTATTTACAACTATTTTTCAGATTATCTGAAGTGATTTCCACTCCGGATAGAGGAGCACATTTTGAGATCTTCTAGTATACCTTCGAGTTACGCTTCCCAATTCTCCCTTGAAGGTATAATTATTTGGTTGTGTACTTCGGCGATTGTACAGTACAATATTACAATTAGTGTATGTTTTAGGGATGTAGGTTATGTAAGTTATTTGAGATCCTGATGTAGTTGACTTATATGAATATATGAAAATTTCTATTTATGTAGCAAAGTGATATCATATTATAATAATAAAGTGTATAAGAAGAAGGATGACATTTACGGACGAGTCTAACCAAAGTGTATGTGAGGAAAAAGTTAGTTGATAATTAATTGTTATTTGATAAGAAGTAGAGGTCGTCGGTCGCAACAGTTGGCCCTTGCATTAAAACCATTACCCCAACATGTGGTGCTCAAAGTTGAGTAAGAGTGATTGTGTTGCTTCTTGTTGTTGTGAATATATTGCAGAGAAGTTCTTACCTTTGTTTTGTTTGGTTCATCCAGTTCTTACCTTGTTGCTTGCTTTTGGATTGGCTGAATACCCGGCTAAGTTCGTGTAAGATTTTCAATTCCTTTTCTCAATCTTATTTTGAATTTTATGTTCATTCTTTAAAGTTATTTGTATCATGAAATATTTTTTTTCATTGCAGGAGTAAAAGATTACAATCCAAATTTCTTTATTTTGCTCATTTACAAATTTTGATTGTTGTAATATATTTGACGATAATTGTACTGCAAATGATTGCATAATAGGATAATTATTCCATACACTATAAGTGAAATATTTTTATTTCACAAGCGGTGTTAGGATCGTGACACGTGTTTAATTTTATTAATATTAATTTTCTTTTGTTGAATTATCTCTTTTTTTAGTCATGGAATTTTGTTGAATTCTATTAACAGTAAATATTTAAATGATCACTTCTTTGATAATTTAATATTTGTTATCATATAAATCTATTTTTTATTTTTTGTATCAATAAAATTATTGTGGTCAAAAAATTATCTACAACAATAATATTGCTTACTTTCTTTTTCATTGCAAAACAAATTAGAAACAACAAAAAATTGATTTCGTAATTATTTTTTAGCGACAGCTATAGTCGTTATGAAAATAATTAAAAACGACAAAATTATAGTTTCATAATTATTTTTGGCAATGACTATATTCGTTGCAAAACTAACTATTGCAATGACAATAACAAAACATATTCCGTTGCTAAAACAAATTAAGTCGTTGCTAAAATAAAATTCAATTAGTAACTAGAAAAACTTGTTGCAACAAATATGTTTTCGCAACGACTTATTATTCAATGAAAGTTGTTGTCTATACTTTAACAACGGAATTATGACTAAAAGTTGTTGCGAAAAGATTTTATCAACAATAAATTTATATTTTGCAAGCTCATTTTCTGATAGTATAGCGAAATTAACTTGTGTTTCTAGTGATCTATTCCTATCCATTAAAAAAAATCGAAGGCAAATTAAAAAAGGAAAAACTAGAAGTAGATTATTAGTGTGATGGGGACATATTGGATATTTAAGAAAATAGGCGAACTGATGAACACGATTATTCTCTACTCTTATCATTTGACTTTGACAACACTAGTCTTCTGTGATGAGAAAAAGGCTTTCTTTTACAAACACTTGAAATTTCTTTTTAGACGGGTTTTTTGGGGCTCAAACTAATTAGGTTATTGATTGACCTTTTCCATGTAGTTTGAAAAGGTTACCCTGTCAATGACATTGATTGGAAATTTAATGTATTTTCAGTAAAGCATTTACACAAAGATTTCTCATTTCTCTTTCATCTTTTGAGCATTCTTTCTTCTCCACCTAATTGAATTTCAATGCATTTTCTTTTGCCCTTTACAGGGACGTAAACCCGATCAATTAAGTAGAATTATGATATTTAATAATTGGAATCAAATAGAATCGAATAAAAAATTTTACTTTTTATCACAAGTTCGGCAGTAATTTTAAGGTATCTTATTATCCGAACTTAATTATAAATAATAATTTTTAAATATTAGTAAATATTTTATAAATTATTTATTATTAATATAATATTTAATTAAATTAATTCATCAAGAATTTTAATTATGATTTTTAACATTAATTTATTTTTATGAGTTAATTTAAGTTTATTCATTTAATTTTTCATAATAATGCATTAAAATTGATTTTAAATTTAAATTTAAAAGTTAAATCTTGATTTAATAAACAAGTATTTAGGAGTTTTAATAGTTAATAAATTTTTTTATGTTACACGGATAGGGTTTGAATAATAAAAATCAAAATATTCAAGTAATTAAATGGGTTTAGGTATCGTAAAATATAATTAGATTCGAGTTCAAACACTTTAAAATTAGCAAGTATGCATTACCATTCCCAGCCCTTAATCACTTTCACCATCAGTTGCTTGCATTTGTTGTTGGAAGATTTTTTTTATTTGTTAATTAATTATCTAAAATTTAAAACTAAACTTATTGATAACTAAATAATCCATTACAAAATGTGAAACTGAAACATGGATGAAGTAAAATACAATTCTTTTTAAATTGATTGGAGGTGAGATTTTTCACGGTCATAGCTAAGTTAGCCTTGAAACATTGTATAAACAAAATTGAAAGAGAATGGATGTAGGTGTTGTTCATGATGTTTAAATTTTGTGTTTATATTTTATGCACAGACATTATATAGCTTTTAGATACTATTGGTGATCAGTCAATCTTCATTAATGAACAAAGGTAAAAATTATGCAAATCCTTAAAAATAAATATGAACTAAATTTTTTAATTTATTTTTAAAGGTTTTTGTATTTTTTAAGTTTATCTATTAATGAGGTGGCATTTTGTGGTTAACTAACAATGTATAGAAACTCTTAAATTTTTAAATATATATTTTATAATAAATCTTAAAATTCTGACATTTGGAAAAGAAGCAAAAATCTTCTTTTTTTTTTTAAAGAAAGAAGGGATGGTAAGCCAACTGAGCATGCTTAAACAGGTTTTCATGAAATTAGCATTTTATATGAGGGTTGATGTTTTCATTTTCCGGCCGATCTTTCGAAAATTCATACACTTTGAGGGTTTCTCCCCATTTCCTCCGTCTTTGGACCACTTTCTGTGTGCATATGTATGCATTTTATTTTGCCCTTTCATTTTCACCGTGTATTACTTGAATTTATTGGTGGAGATTTTATTTATTTAGTTACTTATTTATTATTAAAAGCTTAAAGTTTAAAATTATACATACTTAATATCACTTATTAAAAGTAAGTGAAATTGCCTAAAGTAAAATCTAATTATTTCTCATTACAAAATTATGCAATTGTGTGTTGTATTTATCCAACTATATAATGATTCACTCATTAATTTTTTTTATTTAATTCATTCACATTTTGTATGTCTATATTTAATTATGATTATAATTTTTTTTGTATTCATAATTTCGTAAAAAATACAAATAATAAAACAAGATATTGATTATTGCAAACACTACTCTTCCTCTTCTATGATAAGAAAAGTTCTTTTTCTTTTAAGACCACTTAAAATTTTACTTTAGACTGCTCTTTGGGGTTTTTTATACTCTACTTTGATTATGGATTGACTTTTCTGCTCGTTGATTACTCCAAAATTTGTAAAATTTTGTTATTTTTCTTTTCTTTTTCATTTATTGTTTTAATGTTTATTTATTTACATACATATTTGGTTTTTTTTGTTAACTTTAGAACATATAAATGAATCATAAAAATATGATGAAAAGAAACAAATAAAAAATGTGGTAGGTAAAAAAAATCATAAAATTAATTTGTTTTTATCATCTAATCTTAATAAATTATGAGAACAAGTAAAACACATGCCGATGATGGAATTTTACTGGAATTGGCAATGTATACATTTTTTGAAAATTTCTTGATGAATGAAATTTTCTAAATTCCACCAAAGTGTTGTAGAATTTATGAAAATATTTTCAATATCAGAAATTATCTTTTATTTTCAAAAGAAGGTAAAAAATTAAAATTAAATAAAAAATTGTAGGTTAAAATCTCACAGAAAATATTTACTAAATTCGTCGGTGGAGCTTCTAAAAAAAAACAACTGCATTTTCTTGAAAATTCTTGAGTATAAGTTTTTTTTAGAGATTCGACCAAAGCATTGGAAAAAATCTAAAAAATATATATATATATATATATATATAAATAATTAACTATTAAATAACATAAAAAATTAAAATTAAAATTAAAGACCATCTCCAAGGCTGAAATGATAAGATACGACTAATTGATACTTTTTTAAACGGGCACTTAGAGGTGCTAATATTTTCATACTTGTAATCTTACTCTTGAACTTAAATTTTATTTTTTTAGATCAAATTATTATTTTTAATAAAACTTGATTAATTTTAAGAGTCATTAAAAATATAAGTTTTTCTAAATGATCATCAAACTTAATAAAAAAAATTAGTGAAGACTCCCTTCTATTTTTAAAATCATTTAAGGGTTTAGTTGGTGTTTGGTAGCTAACAGAAGATAGAGATAGATTGCGATAAAAAAAATATTCTAGCATGGAGTCTATTTGGATTCAAATTGGCACTAAAAAAAAATCTAAAAGAAAAAACTATATGGAACTAAAAAAAGAAAACAAACTAAGTAGAATTTTTTAGACTTGCAAAAAAAGAAAAAAAAGAAGACAAAAGCATACCTTCCAATATGTTTTCATCTAGATATACTTCTTTGAGCATGGTTAAATTCCCAATGCTTTTCGGGATGGACCCGTTGAATTGATTTTTGTATAATGTCAAACTCTGCAAGTTGTAGCATTCGCCTATACTTGATGGGATATTACCAGATAACTGATTCCTTTGCAAGTTAAGCTCTTCAAGCTTGGAAAGATAGTAACACAAATCATCAGGCAAACTACCTGATAGAGTATTATCGCTGAGATCAACAATTTTCAACGAAGAAATGTTGAAGATGGAAGTTGGAATCTGACTAATAAGGGCCATAATTCCTTGAATATATAGCGTCTCCAAACTAAGAAGATTACCAATTTCCTCAGGAATTTCACCTGCAAACAAGGTAAAAAACCAAGGTATTAGCTAAGTTACTTATTTTTTTTAGTGCAAATTGTAAATCAAACAAGGTAAAAAATCAAGGTATTAGCTAAGTTACTTATTTTTTTAGCTAAGGTTTTTTTTTTCTGTCCAAATCTAAATTGTAGAGGTTAAACTTTAATCATATTTCATTACATGGTTCAGCAAATTAAATATTTTCCCTTGAAGGAAAAAAAAGAAAAAGAAAAGAGGTATACTTTTGGTACCTACTATGAACCAAAATGAAAAGAAATGGAAAGCACATAGCTTACCTTCTAAGTTATTATAACCCAAATATAATTCTTTGAGTCGTGTTAAATTTCCAATATTTCTTGGAATGAACCCATTGAATTGATTAAAAGACAATGATAATATTTGAAGCTTGCTGCATTTGTCTATCCTTGACGGAATATAACCAGATAATTCATTTTTGTCCAAGTACAGAAGTTCGAGTTTAGGAAGATGAACACACAGATCATCTAGCAAACTACCAAAAAAACTATTACCATTGAGATAAATCTCTTTCAATGAGGAAATCTTGAAGATGGAAGATGGAATATGACCAGATAACTGATTGTATCTCAAGTCCAAAATCTCTAGGTTGGACATATTAACAAGTGTTTCTGGAATTGTGCCTATAAAACTATTATTTCTCATTCCCAACTTTTCTACTCTATGTAATTTCCCAAGCCATGATGGAAGTCCCCCATTAAGGCTGTTGTAGCTTAATTCAATGAGCCTCAAACGATGCATTTTCCCCAATTCTTTAGGTAGATTTCCATAGAAATCGTTGCTGCTAAAGTCGAGAGATACTAGAAATGAGAGATTTCCTAGATGTGGAGGGATAGTTCCTGAAAGATTCATGTTTGAGAGAGTCAAAGCTGTTATTCTTCCATGCTTGACACCACAAGAAACACCAACCCAATTACAAACAAAGTTGGAGGTCATCCAATTGTTTGCCAAGACATTGTGAGGATCAAGAATACGATCTTTAAACTCGAGCAGTGCAAATTGATCGGTGGTGAGATTCCTCACATTTATAGCTAGACTAGCCATGAAACATTGTGTAAACAAAATTAGAAAATGGAAATAGGTATTGCTCATGATTGTGGGATGCATATAACAATAAAAGAGTTTGAAAGTAAGGAACCTTAAGTGATGCAATGTAGCTAGGATGATCAAGGAAAAGCCAAAAACCTTGCTTAAATAGAGTAGTCCAAGTTCTTTGCTTTCACAAGTTTCTCATCCGCTGCTTGACCTTGTAAGTATCATGATGGAGATTGAAAACTCAATTTTATATTCATTTACTTTATAGATTGAAATATTCCTTTCAACTCATTTCACCAACAACTTATTATAAAAAAAAGTCTGCAAATATTCCAATCATCTTATTCTAAGTTTCATATATAAAAATCTCACCTGAGCTTTTACCCAATTCATAGTTAGATCATAAAATGGTAGTAATAGAAATATTTTCCCACACAATTGAAATGGTTAACTAAAGATGTAACCTGAAATTATATATGTTTTGGTGGTTTGATATATAATGTAATTGAATTTTGATAAAAAAAATATTGTAATTGCAATATTACAATGTATAGTTAAATTATTTTTAATAAGGATCTTTAAATTTAATGCTAATACTTGATTATGGAAAGAAGCAAAAATTCATTTTGTAGATAATTTTGTTTACACAGAATTTGCTTTTCAAATGCATGCTTTGAAATAAATACTGTCTATGCAAAATAAATATTTGCAAGGATTATATTTTGTTTTTTTGTAAGAATTTATATTGTGAAATATTAACAAAATGGCGATTTTAAGTTTTCGAAGATGGAATTGTAAGGAAGTCCAAGTAGCATTCTTAAAAAATCTTTAGGAGAAAAAATGTCTTTAAATATCATTAATATATTAGGGTATTTAAAAAAACCAATATAAAAGACGCGTTTAGATCTTTTAATCTAAATCTAAAACATATTTTATTTGAAATAAAATTATATATTAATTCATGACTGCACCATACTTTGTAATTTGCATCACATGTATAAATACTAATCACGAAGGTAAATTGGATTCTAAAAAAGTTCGAGTTTGATTGTAATATAATTTTGATTGATAAAGAAACAAAAATATTTTGATTGTAATAATATAAATTAATCAAATTATTTTTAAATATCAAATTAAAATCATTTTTATCAAAGCTAATGGATAGCATGTGTTTAATTGGTATTTTTTTAAGGACATTACTTCCAAATTCAAACGTTGACTATCTTCTTGAAGTGAGACGTGTTTGGGCATATCAAATTAAGATTATTTTCACCAAATTAAAATAATTTTTAGCAAATTAAGATGATTTTTTATCTTTATCAACATACCACATAACTATTGATAACTTTTATATTTTACTTTTATCAAGTTAAGATCATTGCGTAAACAAACAAATATTGACGAAGACTTCTCATTAATTAATTAAGTCATCTCAAACATTGACTTTCGTAAACAAACAAATATTGACGAAGGCTTCTTGCCTGTGGTTGAGTTGACTCAAGACTTGCATGATCAAATTCTACCGTCTACCCAACAAACAAGATTATTTAGTTGCACTGCACTCATGTCAATTCAGTTTGCCAAATCAACCAATTATTGACTAAAGTAAAAGAAAAGTAAATAGTATATTGTGTTTAATATAGCAAAATCTACGGAGCAATTTGTAAAGCTAAAAGATTTTTGCTGTTGAACTTGAACCATCCGATTAGACCCCAAGAAAATTATTGGAATCGTTAGATCATATTTGATGAAAATATATTATATGACAAATATTAGATATATTATCTTCTACATTCAATTTTTGTCAAGCCTTAAACAAGTCAGATCACCACCAAAATAGATTAATAGGCAGAATTGAGCTCGAAATTAATGAATAAATCAATAACAAGAAGCTACCACGCATCTTTTTTATCCTATAATTAAATCTGCTTAATTTTATTTGGAAAGTATTTTTTATTTTTTTTTGTGTATCTACCTACTGTTAGTATATCTTCATAATTATGGAGATATACTAACATTCTCCCACTTGGTCCATATATTTCACTTATAGAAGAAACAAATCACATGAATCATGGCGACAGTTCCTCAAGTGGTGAGTATTATCTTCCATGTATTACTATGTAAAATGTTTCTAAATCAACCCATTTTTACTTAATGAATAAACCTTATGTTTATTCTCGGTCCAAACAACAAGGATATTTCTCAAATAAAACTTTAGTGTATACAAATCAAATGAGAAACATCTTAGTATTAATAAGAGTTTCAATTACAATCAAAATGTGGGACCAAGTCCCATTCTCTCTACATGATCCTTAAATTTAAACGGTGGCATGCCCTTAGTCAAAGGATCAGCTAACATCAATTCAGTGCTAACGTGTTCAATGACCACTCTTTTATCTCTAACACGTTCTCTAATGGCTAAGTACTTAATGTCGATATGCTTACTTCGACTTCCACTCTTATTGTTCTTAGCCATGAATACCGCAGCTGAATTATCACAATATATCCTCAATGGCTTAGATATGGAGTCAACAACTCTAAGCCCACCAATGAAACTCTTAAGCCATGCACCATGTGAGGTAACCTCAAAACAGGAAACGAACTCGGCCTCCATAGTAGAAGTGGCAGTCAGTGTCTGCTTAGCACTCTTCCATGAAACAGCTCCACCGGCAAGCATGAAGATGTAACCGGATGTTGATTTCCGGGTATCAACACAACCAGCAAAGTCTGAGTCTGAGTAGCCAATCACTTCCAACTCATCGGTCCGTCTATACATAAGCATGTAATCCTTAATGCCTTGACGATATCTAAGCACCTTCTTCGCAGCTCTCCAGTGGTCCATCCCCGGGTCACTTTGATATCTACCCAACATTCCCACAGTAAAAGCAATATCAGGCCTAGTACAGACCTGTGCATACATAATGCTTCCAACAGCTGAAGCATATGGAATGTTCTTCATCTGTTCCCGCTCAAGATCATTTTTCGGGCACTGGTTCAAATTGAACCTGTCACCCTTCACAATGGGAGCTGGGCTTGGTGAACAATCTTTCATTCTGAATCTTTCCAAGACTTTATTAATATAGGCTTCTTGTAACAGACCTAATATACCTCTATGTCTGTCCCTATAGATCTTAATGCCAATGACATAAGATGCATCGCCCATATCCTTCATATCAAAGTTCTCAGAAAGAAATTGTTTCACCTCACGTAGCATCCCCTTATCATTGGTTGCAAGCAGAATATCATCCACATATAGCACAAGGAAACAAATCTTGCTCTCACTGACCTTCTGGTATATACATTGATCCATGATGTTCTCAATGAAACCAAATGAAAAGATGACTTCATGGAATTTTAGATACCATTGGCGAGAAGCTTGTTTCAACCCATATATGGATTTCTTCAGCTTACAAACCAAATGCTCACCATTGCTAGAGGAAAAACCTTCAGGTTGTTTCATAAAAACCTTCAGGTTGTTTCATGAAAACCTCTTCCTTTAAATCACCATTGAGAAATGTCGTTTTCACATCCATTTGTTGCAACTTTAAGTCAAAATGTGCAACAAGCGCCATTATGATGCAGAGAGAATCTTTCTTAGATACAGGAGAGAAGGTCTCCTTGTAATCGATTCCCTCCTTTTGAGTGAATCCTTTGGCTATGAGTCTTGCCTTATAACGTTCAATGTTGCCTAATGAGTCAGTCTTGGTCTTAAAGACCCATTTACAGCCTATAGCCCTGGCCCCCTTAGGCAACTCGACAAGATCCCATACTCCATTAGATGCCATCGAATCCTTCTCATCCTTCATAGCATCGAACCAAAGTTTTGATTCTTTGCTGTTCATGCCTTGTGAAAACGTCTCTGGATCATTAACAAGCCCAATATTGAAATCATACTCTTGTAGATACACAATATAATCACTAGGAATAGCTGATTTCCTTTCCCTAGTAGACCTTCTTAATGTTGGTTCAACATTCTCCGAAGGATCATGTTGTTCAACTGGTTGCTCACTCAATTCTGGTGTATCCAGAGGAGCCTCGTCTACTGGTAAGTTTTCAGCTACTTGTGGATCTTCAACGATTGGTTGTTCAATGTCCAGTTGTACTGAAGGGACATTGTGTGACATCCCAGTCACCATGCATTTCTTATTCATCTTTGTCCTTTTACTTACTTAACTTGATTAGATTTGCTTGTCAATGCCAATCATACTTCTCTTTCTTAAGCTTACTGTCTAAGAGCTCAATATAATTAATTCAATTAAAATAAAACAGACTAATGATACATGTATATATGTACCATCCGTTTCCACAGGATCTCATACATCATCTTAACTTAAATCCCCGACATCTTATATACATTAATGTTAGCTGTACTGTACCATAACTGAATTACAATTTACTTTGCATAATTACATAAGTATACCTTCTATATTACTTGGGAAGCGTCTTTCGAAGGTAAACTTTCAAGATCCACTCGTAAACTCTTCTATCGAGAGCGAGGGATTACTTCAGATAGTCTGTATGAAAAATGTTCGTAAAAGGGTGAGTTTACGCTCAGTAAGAAAAATATGTAAAAGAGCGTGCTATGCCTCTATATGTAGTTTTTTCCTACTTGGCTCTATAATGTCATGTAAAGCATTATAAAGCATGCATCATAAACCTCTTTCATGCATTGTTTGCAACCATGCATATTTCTTTTAGATGGTGTAGGCAAACATACTTACTTGAAAACATCATGCTTCAAATCATACTTTGTATGCTTCTTTTTAAATATAGCATACATATAAACATGCACTATACTTCTTCTTCTTATACTTCTTTAAAACATCATGCTTCAAATCATACTTCAAAACATCATACTTCATAAACTTGCTTCTTTACTTTAAAACATACTTTACATGCTTTTATAACATAGCATGTTTCGTATACTTCTTCAAAACATATTTCAAATACTTCTTTGAAATATCATTTACATACATACATGCTTTTCTTAAAACATCTTATACTTTCTTGAAAACATACTTCATATACTTCTTTTAAAACTTCTTGTACAAGTAAACCAAGTACTTTCGATTTCCTTATTCTTAGAAATCGCATATACATATAGTTTTCAATAACATAAAAACTATTCATACTTTTGTGGAGTTATGCACTACATCATCATCATCATCATAATCATGTGGCGTACCCCGTAGGGCCAGGAATTCTCCCTTAGCCGAACATGAAACATAAACAGATTGGCCAACTGCGGGTGGCTACAGTCAACACTAGTCAGGTGTCCCCTGTAGCAACTGAGGCCTGACTTATGGTCCTCAGCCCTTAACATACATCATTTCAGGACTTGATCAGAGCCCCTACTAGAAACATGAAAGTGCATAATCTCAAAACATATGCCATGTAGCTTCTAGCCACGACATTTCATACTTTCGGAAATTAGGTATGAAAACCTCTTTTTCAAAACAGGGCAGTCGACTGGCTCAACAGGGCAGTCGGCTGCTGCTTCATACTTTCATTTATCGAAATTATTTTCATTTAAAATTTCGATATTTTCATCTTTGAAAACATATAAGGGCAGTCGACTGGTCCATATAGCAGTCGACTGGTTTTCAAACAGAATGCTTCTTAAGAAATAGCAGTCGACTGGTACATATAGCGGTCGACTGTTTTTGAAACAGAATGCATCTCGAAAAATAGCAGTCGACTGGTCCTATAGGCAGTCGGCTGGTTTTAAAACAGAATGCATTTTCATAAATAGCAGTCGACTGTCTCATATAGCAGTCGACTGGTTTGAAACAGAATGCTTTTCTGGAAAATAGCAGTCGACTGGCATACATAGCAGTCGACTGGTTTGAGTCGGTTTTCGGAAAACAGCGTTTTGGTTGTCTCTAGGCAGTCGACTTCCCCTTTAAGGCAGTCGGCTGCCCCTAGCCTAATTGGTACTAGGAGACAAGTCCGAAAATGCATCTTTTCATGCACCAAATCCAACTAGTACTTCTTCCAAACCACATAAAACAGTATAAAACATGCGGACATAGCCGCCTTACGTCCGTTACATAAAGTCCTTACCTTGATTCCTTCGGAAACGCGAAATCACTTGGCGCGTAACCCTAGCTTTCACTCCTTCAAATCTGAAATCATCATATCAAAGCAAACCTTTAAGAATTTGCCATAAACATGTTATACTAATTCAGTACAACACCATACCATAAACATACTTGAACAAATCATCTTCTTCTCTTACCTTTTGCTAGTGACCAAAATCTCAAACTTTGAGATCTCTTCCAAGACTTGGAATTAATCCACCAAACTTCATATATAACCTCGTCTAGTGACTATGATCGTTTTTCGTCTAACAAACTTAACGATTTGGTTACTAAACAAGGGTGTTTGTCAAGGTAGCTATGGAAGAAAACTTATGGAAACTTGGAGAACACGAGGGAGAGGGCTAGAACGAAAGGGCTGGAAAGAAGCTGGCTGACGTTGGGTGATGGCTGATGGGCTGGTGAGTCATGCAATCTTCATTAATTGCTTCTTATCCCCTTAGTTAATCTCAGCCTTTGACCCTTCCCTTGACTCTTGACCATTTGACCCATTAAATCCCTCTTCTTCCATTCTTCCATTCATGCATAAGCCACATATGTTTAATTAACCAATCAAAAATCTGATTTTGTTTCTTGTCTCATACTATTAATATTTTTCTGATATCAACATTAAATCATTTATCTTATTGACTATCAACTTTCTTATTTCTTCCATACATCATGCATACATCATTCATACATTAAACTTCATATTCATTTAATTGGTCTTCTTTCTCTCATATAACACTTGTCTTTACTTGCACTTAATTTTCTGATATTAATTCTTTGCTCATACCTCCATTATTCTTATAACATCAATTTAATTTCCTTGACTATTAAGTCTTTCATCTGATTACTTCTTCCATGTTCCATACATCCTTCATACTTCATAATTCTCATATCTACTTATCTTTCAATTTAAGCTAACATACTTTATAATTATGGAGGAATTTCCTGAAATTGGGGATTTCACATTCTCCCCACCTTAGAGAATTTGGTCCTCCAAATTCAAATCAGGTCATGTCTCAAATGGTTCCGGATACTCTTCCTTCATTAGGCTATTTAGCTTCATGTATCTTTTTCCATGATGTGGTATTTTCAATAATCTTTAACTAATGGGATCATCATAGACTTCTATACCTTATCTTTTCTGTCCAAAATCCCAAATGGCTTTTTTTTTTTTCACATGACTTATGTCTTTCTGAACTTCTAAGGTTTCATCTTTTATGACATAAGATGAATTCTGGATTATATTTTCGAAGCAGTGACACTTTCTATTCTTATAACATTTCATACAGTGTCACCCCGGTACTTGTATAATAGCTATTATCATAAATAAACTCAGTCAATGGCAGATGGTCGTCCCATGAGCCTTTAAAATACATAGCACCAGCTCTTCACTTGTCCTCGAGCGTCTAAATCATGCGCTCGGACTGCTCATTAGTCTGCGGACAAAAAGCTGTGCAAAACTTTCAACTGAGATTCCATGGTTCCTTGCTAATCTCCTTAAATGAGAATTGAACCTGAAATCTCTATCACATGAAATTACTCATTGGAACTTCACTTAGTCTAATGACATTCTTTCGTCTACATTTCTGCCAAAGCACTAAGTGCGTCCATAGACTTCTTAAGTAGGAAGTGGGCTGATTTAGCAGATCCGTTCATCAATTCTGGCTTAATCATTATATTAGTCATCATTCCCAATTTACTTCGAAAGCATAACATTTAGCTTAAGGCTTGGAAATTTCTCAAGTAACTTCTTACTTTCTTGTCATCATATGAACTATTATTCTCTCATGCTTCTGACTTATAGCATTTGCCATCACAATGGCTTTCTATAATTTCTTCTTTCTTGCTCTTTTAATACCCATATACTGATCACATTTTTAAACTATTAGCATAGTTCTTTTAATTCGTATCCAAAATGTCCTCTTCTCATAGCATCAAACATGCCTATGAATGAACATCTTCATTTCCCTATGGTACTCTAGGGGTCAACTAGGAAGGATACTATAGTCGGCTAGGTAACCGAGTAGAGTATGGAAGGTACTTTAAAATACCTGTCGTGTTCCGGTCCCTAGATGCGACTATAGAGAATAATTACCCTCGTTGAGATAACTCATCTCTCATATTAATTCATATTCCTTCCAGAGTAATGCTTTTATAGCATAAAACATTTAAGTAAAATCGACTAATATAAGTCAATCATCATTCTCATTTATACTCCTTTTACATCGTAAACTAAAAATCCGTCACATAACCATACTACCTTCTATTCACTTTCTTTATAATTTAGTCAGGTCATACAACATACTTTTGCCTTATACATCTTCAACATTTACATCATAGTTAACAGGTGTCTTTCCTTTCTCTTCAGCTGTGGCCTTGCGCTGTGGTTGAGGGGTTTCCTCAAATTCCTCGAGTGTCCTCAAGTCCCTCTTAGGACAATCTCTGATCATATGTCCCTGTTCACCACATCTGAAACATGTGCCACTTGCCAACCGGCATGGCTGTGATCTATGGAACTTTCCGCAATATTCACACCTTTGTATTATACTCTTAGGTGAACTAGCTAAATGTCGGAATCTATCATCATTTATCTTGATTCCAGTAGCTCTAGGATTCCCTGTACCATAATCATCATAATACTTCCAACTCAATATATATTCCACATAATTATTAAATTTAATTAATAATCATTTTCTTATAATTTACTTACTTACCTCTCGAAGTTCTTTCATATGGCCTACATTTCCCAAATGAGCATCCATCTTTCGATGTTTTCCTTTCTGACTTCCGCTTTATCGGTTTCTTACCTTTACCTTGGGATCGGAAATCGTCATGATGAAACTCATAGTCCTGCTCACACAACTGAGCCTTACGGACTGTCTCATTATAAGTAGTGATACCCATAGCATACAACTTGGATTTGATAGGAGACTTCAGTCCTTCTATAAATCTGTATATCTTATATCCTTCACTCCTGATGGTCTCTCGATCGAATCCGCTCAGAGAAATAAACTTCGACTCATATTGATTAACTGACATTGTACCTTGAGTCAATTTCAAAAATTCAATCTTCAACCTAGTCTGATCGGTGCGTGGAATGTATTGTTCCATAAAGGCTTCTAAAAATTTATCCCACGTAACCTCAACACGTTGGGCTTCCAAAAAGACCTGAGTGGACTGCCACCAATATTTTGCATCATCCACTAACAGATACGTAGCCAAACCCACCTTTTCCTTTTCGGAACATGACATATACTCGAAAGATCTAGTAACCGCCTTCACCCAATTCACTGCGGTCAACGTGTCCTTATCCCCCTTAAACTTAGGCGGATCCAGCTTCTTATATTCCTTAATTAAGGTCATACTGCAATAAGCTGTGAGATCCCGCCTTTCAATAACTGGGAATGGTGGGGGTAACTCTGTCTGTACTAGTGGTGGCTGTACTATAGGAATGGCGAATGGTACACTTGTGACCACGTTTGGAAAGTTCGCCATAAACTGCGTAAACATAGTGGTCATATTCTCCACTTGCTTCTCCATCTTCGCTAACCTAGTGTTCGGGCTATGCGGTGGAGATGGTTGAGGAGACTGTGTTGGGGACTGTTCTACATAACCCCTTCCTCTTCCTTTCTCAACACCACTTCTACCTGAGCTCATTCTGTCGATAAAATCACAAAATTGAGCTATTTAGTATAACTTCAAACAGTTATACATCTTATATGTATTCAGATAAGTACAGTACAATTGGGGATATACTCTATTTCTAACTCATCAACACTGACAAACCTCAATCTAATTGCTCTGATACCACTCTGTGACATCCCAGTCACCATGCATTTCTTATTCATCTTTGTCCTTTTACTTACTTAACTTGATTAGATTTGCTTGTCAATGCCAATCATACTTCTCTTTCTTAAGCTTACTGTCTAAGAGCTCAATATAATTAATTCAATTAAAATAAAACAGACTAATGATACATGTATATATGTACCATCCGTTTCCACAGGATCTCATACATCATCTTAACTTAAATCCCCGACATCTTATATACATTAATGTTAGCTGTACTGTACCATAACTGAATTACAATTTACTTTGCATAATTACATAAGTATACCTTCTATATTACTTGGGAAGCGTCTTTCGAAGGTAAACTTTCAAGATCCACTCGTAAACTCTTCTATCGAGAGCGAGGGATTACTTCAGATAGTCTGTATGAAAAATGTTCGTAAAAGGGTGAGTTTACGCTCAGTAAGAAAAATATGTAAAAGAGCGTGCTATGCCTCTATATGTAGTTTTTTCCTACTTGGCTCTATAATGTCATGTAAAGCATTATAAAGCATGCATCATAAACCTCTTTCATGCATTGTTTGCAACCATGCATATTTCTTTTAGATGGTGTAGGCAAACATACTTACTTGAAAACATCATGCTTCAAATCATACTTTGTATGCTTCTTTTTAAATATAGCATACATATAAACATGCACTATACTTCTTCTTCTTATACTTCTTTAAAACATCATGCTTCAAATCATACTTCAAAACATCATACTTCATAAACTTGCTTCTTTACTTTAAAACATACTTTACATGCTTTTATAACATAGCATGTTTCGTATACTTCTTCAAAACATATTTCAAATACTTCTTTGAAATATCATTTACATACATACATGCTTTTCTTAAAACATCTTATACTTTCTTGAAAACATACTTCATATACTTCTTTTAAAACTTCTTGTACAAGTAAACCAAGTACTTTCGATTTCCTTATTCTTAGAAATCGCATATACATATAGTTTTCAATAACATAAAAACTATTCATACTTTTGTGGAGTTATGCACTACATCATCATCATCATCATAATCATGTGGCGTACCCCGTAGGGCCAGGAATTCTCCCTTAGCCGAACATGAAACATAAACAGATTAGCCAACTGCGGGTGGCTACAGTCAACACTAGTCAGGTGTCCCCTGTAGCAACTGAGGCCTGACTTATGGTCCTCAGCCCTTAACATACATCATTTCAGGACTTGATCAGAGCCCCTACTAGAAACATGAAAGTGCATAATCTCAAAACATATGCCATGTAGCTTCTAGCCACGACATTTCATACTTTCGGAAATTAGGTATGAAAACCTCTTTTTCAAAACAGGGCAGTCGACTGGCTCAACAGGGCAGTCGGCTGCTGCTTCATACTTTCATTTATCGAAATTATTTTCATTTAAAATTTCGATATTTTCATCTTTGAAAACATATAAGGGCAGTCGACTGGTCCATATAGCAGTCGACTGGTTTTCAAACAGAATGCTTCTTAAGAAATAGCAGTCGACTGGTACATATAGCGGTCGACTGTTTTTGAAACAGAATGCATCTCGAAAAATAGCAGTCGACTGGTCCTATAGGCAGTCGGCTGGTTTTAAAACAGAATGCATTTTCATAAATAGCAGTCGACTGTCTCATATAGCAGTCGACTGGTTTGAAACAGAATGCTTTTCTGGAAAATAGCAGTCGACTGGCATACATAGCAGTCGACTGGTTTGAGTCGGTTTTCGGAAAACAGCGTTTTGGTTGTCTCTAGGCAGTCGACTTCCCCTTTAAGGCAGTCGGCTGCCCCTAGCCTAATTGGTACTAGGAGACAAGTTCGAAAATGCATCTTTTCATGCACCAAATCCAACTAGTACTTCTTCCAAACCACATAAAACAGTATAAAACATGCGGACATAGCCGCCTTACGTCCGTTACATAAAGTCCTTACCTTGATTCCTTCGGAAACGCGAAATCACTTGGCGCGTAACCCTAGCTTTCACTCCTTCAAATCTGAAATCATCATATCAAAGCAAACCTTTAAGAATTTGCCATAAACATGTTATACTAATTCAGTACAACACCATACCATAAACATACTTGAACAAATCATCTTCTTCTCTTACCTTTTGCTAGTGACCAAAATCTCAAACTTTGAGATCTCTTCCAAGACTTGGAATTAATCCACCAAACTTCATATATAACCTCGTCTAGTGACTATGATCGTTTTTCGTCTAACAAACTTAACGATTTGGTTACTAAACAAGGGCGTTTGTCAAGGTAGCTATGGAAGAAAACTTATGGAAACTTGGAGAACACGAGGGAGAGGGCTAGAACGAAAGGGCTGGAAAGAAGCTGGCTGACGTTGGGTGATGGCTGATGGGCTGGTGAGTCATGCAATCTTCATTAATTGCTTCTTATCCCCTTAGTTAATCTCAGCCTTTGACCCTTCCCTTGACTCTTGACCATTTGACCCATTAAATCCCTCTTCTTCCATTCTTCCATTCATGCATAAGCCACATATGTTTAATTAACCAATCAAAAATCTGATTTTGTTTCTTGTCTCACACTATTAATATTTTTCTGATATCAACATTAAATCATTTATCTTATTGACTATCAACTTTCTTATTTCTTCCATACATCATGCATACATCATTCATACATTAAACTTCATATTCATTTAATTGGTCTTCTTTCTCTCATATAACACTTTTCTTTACTTGCACTTAATTTTCTGATATTAATTCTTTGCTCATACCTCCATTATTCTTATAACATCAATTTAATTTCCTTGACTATTAAGTCTTTCATCTGATTACTTCTTCCATGTTCCATACATCCTTCATACTTCATAATTCTCATATCTACTTATCTTTCAATTTAAGCTAACATACTTTATAATTATGGAGGAATTTCCTGAAATTGGGGATTTCACACATTGTTCATGATAACCAATCCTTGACTCGAGGTAGATGGTTGATCTCTCACAGAAACTAGGTCTTGAGATTGATCGCTCCCACTAACTGAGTCATTTTCAAGAAACTTGGCGTTCCTTGATTCCACAAATCTAGTGCTATGAGATGGACAATAGAATCTGTAGACTTTGGACCGTTCGGCATATCCGATGAAATACCCACTTATGGTCCTAGGATCCAGTTTCTTTTCCTGCGGGTTGTAAACTCTTATCTCAGAAGGGTATCCCCAAACGCGCATATGACGCAAACTCGGTTTCCAACCTTTGAATAATTCAAAAGGCGTCTTTGGAACAGCCTTGGTTGGAACCTGGTTCAATATATACGCTGCCGTTTTAATAGCTTCAATCCACAAGGACTTAGGCAACTTCAAGTTGCTAAGCATACTACGCACCATTTCCATCAAAGTTCGGTTCCTTCTTTCTGCAACACCATTCTGATCCGGTGAACCAGGCATGGTATATTGGGCAACAATCCCATTTTCTTGAAGGAACTTCGCAAATGGTCCAGGTGCTTGTCCATCTTCAGTGTATCTACCGTAATACTCCCCACCTCTATCAGTTCTTACTATCTTTATGGGTTTCCCACATTGTTTCTCTACTTTAGCCTTAAATATTTTAAAGGCGTCTAATGCTTCGTTCTTGTTATGAAGCATGTAGAGATACATAAACCTCGAGTAATCATCAATAAAGGTGATGAAGTATTTCTGACCATATGCATCAATGTCTGGACAACATATGTCAGAATGTATGATCTCTAATATGGTTGAACTCCTATTGGCACCTTTCTTAGACTTGTTGGTTTGCTTACCCTTAATGCAATCCATACAAGTGTCGAAATCAGTAAAATCGAGAGTACTAAGTATTCCGTCATTTACCAATCTCTTAATTCTATTTATGGAGATATGACCTAATCTCCGGTGCCATAACGTGGAGGAGTCCTCATTCATAACACATCTTTTAGTGCCAGTTTGAACATGCAAGGTGTTATGAGCAGCGTCATTTTGAAAATCAATAGAGAAAAGACCATCACATAAGGTACCATTCCCAACAATATCAGATTTAAAATATATCAATACTAATTTATTTGAAAATTGAAAGGAATATCCATAAGGTACCAGCCTAGAAACAGAGATTAAATTTCTAGAGAAACTAGGAATATAAAAGGTCTTTTCTAATTGCAAAACAAAACCACTCCTAAGAACTAAAGTGCACGTTCCAACGCCTTCAACATGCGAGCGGATCTTGTTTCCTGAATAGATGCTCTCCTCATTTCCCACTGGCTTCCTTAGGTTTGTCATACCCTGTAAGGAAGTTGAAATGTGAATTGTAGATCCAGAATCAATCCACCATGTGTTATGATTAACCTCAACCATATTTGATTCAAAACAAACATATGAGAGTGGATTACCTTTCTTAATGAGCCACTGCTGAAGCTTAGCACAGTCCTTCTTCATGTGTCCCTTCTTTTTACAGTAGAAACACTTGGACTCTTTCTTAATGTCAGCTTGGGCAGGGATTTTCCCTTTTCCCTTGTTCTTGGCTCGATCTTTGGTCTTTCCTTGGCTTGCAAAAAATGCACTTTCACCCGATTCCATAAGCAGCCTTCCCTCCTCTTGAACACACATGGTCATCAATTCATTGATGGTCCACTTATCCTTATGTGTGTTGTAAGATATCTTGAATGGTCCGTACTGCTTTGGTAGAGTGTTCAATATATAATGCACAAGAAAAGACTCAGACATCTCCACCTCTAGCTTCTTGAGTTGGGCCGCTATATCTCTCATGGCCATTATGTGCTCGCACACTCCTTTGACATTGGTGAGCCTCATCGATAAGAACTTCATTATCAGGGTGTTGGCCAACGCTTTGTCTGAAGTGACAAATTGATCATCTATGACCTTCAGTAAGGTCCTAACGTTGGTATGCTGTTCGACTGAACCACGTATCCCAGCAGATATCTTTGTCTTTATATACATGACACTAAGGCGATTGGAACGCTCCCAGCGTTCATGTAAAGCTACTTGAGCAGGAGTGCTGGTCTCTATCAATACGAGCTCGTCTTTCCTTATAGCATAGTCTATATCCATGCACCCTAATTGGAGGAGAACTCTCTCCTTCCAAACCTTGTAATTCTCTCCATCCAGCTCAAGAACTTCTAGGTTAATACTAGCCTGAGGAAACACTGCATATAGAAAATAAACATGCTTATGTATTTAGAATTTTTGAGGCAAACTTAATTATGTTTACTAATGTAAACATATTTTATTAATGAATCCTAGACATAAAACTTGCATGTGGGCTAAAGTTCTAATTCTAATAGATTCATATCATAATGATAAAACTATCAAATTATATCATTTCCTAATTCCTGTGGGTAAATTAAGAAACTAATTTGATATTTTATCCTAATTAGTTATAAAATTATAATAAAAATTCCTGTGGGATAAAATTTATCATAACCTTACAACTAATCACAATTTATGTCTAATATCATTATGTGATTTTACAAAAATAATTTTACTTAATTAAGGTTGCTGTGGCTAAGCCCTAATTAAATAAATTATAAATCACTTAGACATATTGGTAAAATTCTAAGCTTATTCATATTTTAAAAATTGCAATTATCACAAGGCAATTTTAATTCCAAATAATATGAATAATTTAGCTACATGTGCTTCTAGTATAAAAATAACAAAATTATACATATTCAAAATGAGCACATATACACATTCAAATCAAATTTTCATAATTTAATCATAATTTTATGATAATTTTCACAAAAATTATTCAATTTAAAATTATAGCTTTTATAAAAATTTCAAATTTATGAAAAATCCTCATAAAATCCAAAATAATGAGAAGTTTTCATAATTATATTAATTTTGTGAAAATAATCCAATTATTCATAAAATTATGAAAATTACAGAACTGAAAATTTGATATAAAACTATCAAAAATATAATTATTTGGCTTAAATTAAATAATTTTAATTACTCAGATTAAATAAATCCTTAAGGCCTAAATAAACTAAATGACCCTTTTATTTAATCCATATGGCCCAAATAATTAACAAATTAGCCCAAAATAAATGGCCCAAAACCAACTAAAACAGCCCAAGTCAACTAAAATAAAAGCCCAAAACAGTGGCCCGGCCAAAACCCTTCTTTTCTTTTCCTTTTTTTTTAACAATGCAGTTGCACTGTACAGAAGGCACGGGCGCGTGCGATTCACGTGCCCATTTCAATCATCAGGCGCGTGGATCTCATGCGCCCGTTTCCTCATCTGGCGCGTGAATATCACGCGCCAATTTCCCACTGTCGGGCGCGTGCTCCTTCGCCCGAACGGGCAGTTTGCAGAATTTTTGGGTCTTTTCGACCCGACCCGGCATAAACTTTGATAACCGCAAATTCTCCTATTTTTGGAGTTAAGTATCTGTAAAATTTAATTTTAGATGTTAATAGACTGATTGAAATAAATAAATAAATTTACTAAATGATTGAAATATTTCGAAATTATAATACTTGCTCAATTGAAAAATTAAAAATTTAATAATTAAAAATTTAATTCAAGTATAAAAAAAATAAAATAACGTTACAGCAAGCTTCTCGTGGAAGCTTACCGCAAATCAATTGAAAGCAAAATAATAATAATAATAATAATAATAATAATAATAATAATAATAATAATAATCATCATTGTAAAATAATAAAGAAGAAGAGAAGATGGAAAATAAGATAGTGGCTCACATGGCAAAATATGATTGGATGATATGTAAATAAAAGAAAGACAAATGAAGCCGTTCTCAGCAGAAAAATCCAGATCCTTCACCGACTCATCCTCTGCTTCTCTCTCTGTTTCACGTTCTGCTCTCCTTCTCCATGAATTTCTCACGATTTTTCCTCTTTTTTCTAACCAAATCACCGATCTCCTCCACCAAAACACCAAGCCTCCTCCACCTAACACGTCCCTCACCTTAAGAGCTCTTTAAACTCTGAATTGGAGGGGCTGAATTAGAGAGTTGTCGACTAATTTAAGGGGCTGTACAGTGCGATTCTTAAGGAGGTAAGTGAAGAAATGCACTTAATCCATAATACCTATGGTTTATGGTTGTATTAGGCTAGTAAATCATATATATAGCTGTTGATTGAATTAAAACTGATTTAGATAGCTTGGAGATATTCGGTCATGAGAGGAAATATTTGGATTTTATGTTGAATTTCATGTATGATGGGTTGAAATTAGAAATAAATTATGAGATGAGTTAGCAATAGTGATAATGTGCAAAATAAGGGAAGTGACTTGAGGCAAGTGTGGACTGAACAATGGTGCTGATTTTTCAAACAGAAAATGGCGTGAATAATGGATGCTGTTGGCCATGTATTGACTGAATAGTGGTGGTTTAGTTCTAATGAATTTAAGGTGTTTGATAGAATTTCTAAGTGAGTAGGAAAGATACCTGAAAATAGAGTTGATTGAAGAACGAAAAACTGTGAAAACATGTCAAGTGGAAGATGCTGACCATGAAAGGAAAATGAGAAGTTGTAGCCGGCCATACAAAACAAAAAAAAAAGAAAGAAATGATGATTTTAATGTAATTTCACAATAAATATTAATGATAAAATTAATATAATAATGAATTAAAATAAATTTTAAAACTAAACTTGGGAAAAGAATAAGATTGGGTAAGTATGAAACTTTGGCTAATCATGAATAAGGTTTAGCAGTAAAGTTAAATTGAAGAAAGATAAATTAGGTACATGAATGAGCTAGTGTTTGACTTTTGCTTAGAAATAGGAATACCATGGGAATTTTCATGGTTTAAGAATTAGACTATAAAGTATAAATGTGATTATTAATGAAATTAATTGGGAAATGAAATTTGGAAGAAACGTCCAATTAGTGTAATTGAGTTGTAGTTTTTGATAGGAAATTAAATAAATTAATTGTTAAAATTAATCAATTTGGAGATAAGAATTTAAAAGAGAATTCATTAAAATGGAATGATGGAAACTAATTTGGGTGAAAGAATTTTTATTTGAAAATAAAAATATTATGAACCAATAATATTAGATTTGAAAAAGACAATGAGCTAATTTTAATTATATTATGCTAATTAATAGAAAATGATATACATTAATTAATGAAATTCGAAATTTGAAAATAATAAGTGAAATTCAATAATAGTAATGTGACCATAAGAAAATGATGTGATATTAGCGGGATAAATTAGAAGAAGAGAAGGTAATTTACTTGTAGTATATTATGATTATTAATAGAAAATAAAATGAATTAATTTTTTTGAATAATAAATAGAAAATAGAAAATTACGGAATATTTATTAAAGCTACTATATAGGATTTTGAACATAATTCAGAATTATTGTGCAGTGTTAAGCTCGGGAATTAAAAGAAACGTAAAAAGGCGTTATCAGATCTTGGACATTGCTCGAAAATAGAGGTAAGAAATATATATAGGAATCGTATAAGATATGTTTTACTTGCAATTAAAAGTTCTCAAAAGTTTCGTTTTAAGTCGTTTCTTATCCAATTTTCCCGAATACAAGAAATAGAAATTATCTTTAATTCCTACAAGTTTAAATATTTCAGTATATGAAATGTTTTACATGAATTGATTTAAATGAAATGATTTATATGCATTGAATTATATTAGATGATTTACATGAAATGAGTACATGATATGATTTACACAAATTAAATTGCATGCAATGACTTACATGAATTGCATTATCTGAAATGAGTTATATGAATTTCATTATAAGAAGTATTTTACATGAATTTCATTGCATGAATGATTTACATGGATTGATTTCACGAAAAATGGTTTACATGAACTGAATCACATGAAATGATTCACACGAATCGTCTTTCATGAAATGATTTACACAAATTGATTTACAAGAAATGAGTTACAAGAATTGTTTTACATGAAGTGCTTTACATGATTTGGAATTACATGAAATAAATTACATGATTTGAATTATATGAAATGTTTTACATGAATCGAATTGCACGAAACGATTTACATGAACTGAATTTCATGAAAGGATTTACATGAAGTGATTTATATGAAATGATTTACGAGTATATGAAGTGATTTTATGAAATTAATGTCTCCCTGATGATCGTGCATACGAGACAGTGATGATTAGGCTGGGAGACGTCCCAGACCTTCCCCTTTACATGATATGACTGTGGGAGTTACGGTCGAACCCCACAGGCTTACACAGTGAGCACCTGACCAGTGCGAACTGTGAGTGATCGACGATGGCCATTCGTTATAGTGTTTCATAGGATTGGCTAAGGAGTTCCAGATCCCTGGCCTTCCTATACAGGTCCCTTATGGGATATAGTGCGTGCATGAATCTCTGGGAGATTATTTTCTATCGATAAGTGAAATTTGACTGATAATTGATTTAGTGAATGATTTGATTTACAAGACTAGTGCATGATTTGATTGAAAAGTGACAAAGAAAGTGATTCAAGTTTTACAGTATATGTTTTTCTGATGCAAGTGCATTTATTCTATTTTAATGATTTTAAATGAATCGTATTACTAAACTGATCGAAGTTTCTGAAATTATTGCATTATCTCATGATTTTGAAATTGTTACGATATTGTTTACTGAAGTTGCATACTGAAAGGGTCTTATAGCATCGCCTACATAAATGGCTGATACAGTGATTAATGATTCGAGATTGCATCGCATAAATTATAAAATGTTTTATACTGATCATTGATTTGAAATAACATCACATGAATTATTAAATGTTTTATATTGATTAATGAATTGAAATTGCATTGCATAAAGTGTTAAATGTTTTATATCGATTAATCGTTTTATCGTCAACTGAATTTGCTCCCTATAGTCGCATCTAGGGACCGGAACACGACAGGTACTCTAAAGTACCTTCCATACTCTACTTGGTCACCTAGCCGACTATAGTATACTTCTGATACTATTCTCTAGTGAGTTGCTAAGAAATAAATATTTTTATACATTTTAATATTTGTATTTAATATGCCTTTTTCTTAATCAGTAGAATAAGTGATTTTTATTTAACTGCATTTTATATACACTTTTATATATGTTTCTTACTGAGCTTTCCCAAAGCTCACCCCCCTTCTCTCCATCCCAGATAGCTTATTGAAATACACGAAGTCCGCTGCCTTTAGTTAGTCGAAGAAATCGCTAGAGATTAGAAGTACCAAGTGATCAGGTATTTATTAAATGTTTATTTATATTCAGACAAGTATTTGCACAGCAATTGTATTTATAAATAGAGCATAAATACGTATCGAAAATTTATGGGATGTAACTTATGTGAAGTTTATTATGAACGAAATCGTAGTTATTATATTATAGTTTGTATTTAATTTATTATTATTAATTGAATTAATTGTATATTGAATTAGGTGAAACGAAAAGATGAATTGTACTTACACCTATACCGAATGCAAACCTAGTATTATCGATTAATTAAAAGAAAAAGATAGAAGTGGAAAGGAAAAATTTAGTTCGAAAATTGCTAATTTCGGTCGTTAAAAAAGTGGTATCAGAGCAAGATTTGCCTAGTATGTATCGGTGTAAGTAAGTTGGAATTGATTTACATCCCACACTGCTGTGCATTGTCTGAATATAAATTGCGAAAGTTAGTTAGAAAATGGAGCAAAAAGTTGATCGATAGAGGAGTAATGATGGTTGATGGAAAGATATGAGTGGAACAAGAATGATAGTCATGAATATTAGGGAAGTGATATGAAAATGAGTACCGAATAATTGAAAATGATTAAAGGAATTAGGCTTGGATCGAATGATCAAAAGTCATTAATGGGTTCTATTTGATTGGAGATGATAGAGTGATCATAGTAGAGTTGAATGATATAGACAGAAATGATAATTACTTGTGGATGATATAGAGATTATATGGAAGTGTGGATACAAACAAATTAGGTTGGTATTGATTGATTGAAAAAAAAAAATTGATTGTAGGGTGTGTTATCTAAGGATAACAGAATGATCATATGTGATATAATTGGTGTGGAAATATTATGGAGATAAATACTGAATGATCAGAGATAAGTGATATTAATAAATGGATCAGATTGAGTAAGAGTAATCGGAAGTGATTGATGGTTTTCGAGTAATTAGAGATGATAGAACGATTATATTGGAGATGAGTGGTACAAATAGAAATGAGAATTGTTAGTGAATAATACAGAGGTTATACGAAAGTACGAATATAAATGAATGAGATCGGTATTAAGTGATCGAAAATGATTGATAACATTGTAGTCGATTGGAGACGATAGAATGATCTTATGGAATATGATTGATGTGGAAATCGATATGAATTAACAAAGGCAAGTGAATTGATAGAAAATTGTGTAAACATGGTATGAGAATATTGATATGAATGAACGATAGGACTGATTGCAATGAGTAGTTATGAAAATGATAAGTCTTTAGGTACTGAATTGTCGGAGTACTTGTATCGAATTTGGAGGACCCCAAATTTTCTTGTATACGATATAAACTACAAAGTGTAGAAATTTAAAAGAGAAAATTTATTTTTAAAATATTTAATGAAGGGTCTGTTCGATAAGGTTCAGAGACGTACTTGGTGAGGGCCCCACCAAGACTTTCTCTGTCCAGATCGAAGTGAGACCTTAAAATGATGATGTATGAGGCGAAATATGAATTTGGCAAAATTTATAAGAGTATTGGTGCCAGTAAACTGGAAAGAGGATAAATTATGTGTATGAGGAGAATAGAAGGGATGCAATAGGATAGTTGAAGAATGCTATAAACATTGTATAGAAAATCGTATATCACCGTAAAGGAATAAAATAGATATTGAATAATCAAGACTGATTTATTGAAGTATTTATTATTTGAGGATAATAGGACGATTGTATATGATATAAATGATGTAGAGATCGACATGAATCGATAAAGGTAAAGAGGGTTGATAGTGAATCATGTAAACAGTGTATAAGAATATTGATAGTAATGAGTAAATAGACAGTCTGCTAAAAGTAGATATCGAAATCGACAAGTCTTAAGGTACTAAAATCGCAAAAGTATCAGTGTTGAATTTGGAGGACCAAATTCTTTAAAGGTGGAGAGGATGTGATAACCGCAAATTCTCCTATTTTTGGAGTTAAGTATCTGTAAAATTTAATTTTAGATGTTAATAGACTGATTGAAATAAATAAATAAATTTACTAAAGGATTGAAATATTTCGAAATTATAATACTTGCTCAATTGAAAAATTAAAAATTTAATAATTAAAAATTTAATTCAAGTATAAAAAAAATAAAATAACGTTACAGCAAGCTTCTCGTGGAAGCTTACCGCAAATCAATTGAAAGCAAAATAATAATAATAATAATAATAATAATAATAATAATAATAATCATTGTAAAATAATAAAGAAGAAGAGAAGATGGAAAATAAGATAGTGGCTCACATGGCAAAATATGATTGGATGATATGTAAATAAAAGAAAGACAAATGAAGCCGTTCTCAGCAGAAAAATCCAGATCCTTCACCGACTCATCCTCTGCTTCTCTCTCTGTTTCACGTTTTGCTCTCCTTCTCCATGAATTTCTCACGATTTTTCCTCTTTTTTCTAACCAAATCACCGATCTCCTCCACCAAAACACCAAGCCTCCTCCACCTAACACGTCCCTCACCTTAAGAGCTCTTTAAACTCTGAATTGGAGGGGCTGAATTAGAGAGTTGTCGACTAATTTAAGGGGCTGTACAGTGCGATTCTTAAGGAGGTAAGTGAAGAAATGCACTTAATCCATAATACCTATGGTTTATGGTTGTATTAGGCTAGTAAATCATATATATAGCTGTTGATTGAATTAAAACTGATTTAGATAGCTTGGAGATATTCGGTCATGAGAGGAAATATTTGGATTTTATGTTGAATTTCATGTATGATGGGTTGAAATTAGAAATAAATTATGAGATGAGTTAGCAATAGTGATAATGTGCAAAATAAGGGAAGTGACTTGAGGCAAGTGTGGACTGAACAATGGTGCTGATTTTTCAAACAGAAAATGGCGTGAATAATGGATGCTGTTGGCCATGTATTGACTGAATAGTGGTGGTTTAGTTCTAATGAATATAAGGTGTTTGATAGAATTTCTAAGTGAGTAGGAAAGATACCTGAAAATAGAGTTGATTGAAGAACGAAAACTGTGAAAACATGTCAAGTGGAAGATGCTGACCATGAAAGGAAAATGAGAAGTTGTAGCCGGCCATACAAAACAAAAAAAAAAGAAAGAAATGATGATTTTAATGTAATTTCACAATAAATATTAATGATAAAATTAATATAATAATGAATTAAAATAAATTTTAAAACTAAACTTGGGAAAAGAATAAGATTGGGTAAGTATGAAACTTTGGCTAATCATGAATAAGGTTTAGCAGTAAAGTTAAATTGAAGAAAGATAAATTAGGTACATGAATGAGCTAGTGTTTGACTTTTGCTTAGAAATAGGAATACCATGGGAATTTTCATGGTTTAAGAATTAGACTATAAAGTATAAATGTGATTATTAATGAAATTAATTGGGAAATGAAATTTGGAAGAAACGTCCAATTAGTGTAATTGAATTGTAGTTTTTGATAGGAAATTAAATAAATTAATTGTTAAAATTAATCAATTTGGAGATAAGAATTTAAAAGAGAATTCATTAAAATGGAATGGTGGAAACTAATTTGGGTGAAAGAATTTTTATTTGAAAATAAAAATATTATGAACCAATAATATTAGATTTGGAAAAGACAATGAGCTAATTTTAATTATATTATGCTAATTAATAGAAAATGATATACATTAATTAATGAAATTCGAAATTTGAAAATAATAAGTGAAATTCAATAATAGTAATGTGACCATAAGAAAATGATGTGATATTAGCGGGATAAATTAGAAGAAGAGAAGGTAATTTACTTGTAGTATATTATGATTATTAATAGAAAATAAAATGAATTAATTTTTTTGAATAATAAATAGAAAATAGAAAATTACGGAATATTTATTAAAGCTACTATATAGGATTTTGAACATAATTCAGAATTATTGTGCAGTGTTAAGCTCGGGAATTAAAAGAAACGTAAAAAGGCGTTATCGGATCTTGGACATTGCTCGAAAATAGAGGTAAGAAATATATATAGGAATCGTATAAGATATGTTTTACTTGCAATTAAAAGTTCTCAAAAGTTTCGTTTTAAGTCGTTTCTTATCCAATTTTCCCGAATACAAGAAATAGAAATTATCTTTAATTCCTACAAGTTTAAATATTTCAGTATATGAAATGTTTTACATGAATTGATTTAAATGAAATGATTTATATGCATTGAATTATATTAGATGATTTACATGAAATGAGTACATGATATGATTTACACAAATTAAATTGCATGCAATGACTTACATGAATTGCATTATCTGAAATGAGTTATATGAATTTCATTATAAGAAGTATTTTACATGAATTTCATTGCATGAATGATTTACATGGATTGATTTCACGAAAAATGGTTTACATGAACTGAATCACATGAAATGATTCACACGAATCGTCTTTCATGAAATGATTTACACAAATTGATTTACAAGAAATGAGTTACAAGAATTGTTTTACATGAAGTGCTTTACATGATTTGGAATTACATGAAATAAATTACATGATTTGAATTATATGAAATGTTTTACATGAATCGAATTGCACGAAACGATTTACATGAACTGAATTTCATGAAAGGATTTACATGAAGTGATTTATATGAAATGATTTACGAGTATATGAAGTGATTTTATGAAATTAATGTCTCCCTGATGATCGTGCATACGAGACAGTGATGATTAGGCTGGGAGACGTCCCAGACCTTCCCCTTTACATGATATGACTGTGGGAGTTACGGTCGAACCCCACAGGCTTACACAGTGAGCACCTGACCAGTGCGAACTGTGAGTGATCGACGATGGCCATTCGTTATAGTGTTTCATAGGATTGGCTAAGGAGTTCCAGATCCCTGGCCTTCCTATACAGGTCCCTTATGGGATATAGTGCGTGCATGAATCTCTGGGAGATTATTTTCTATCGATAAGTGAAATTTGACTGATAATTGATTTAGTGAATGATTTGATTTACAAGACTAGTGCATGATTTGATTGAAAAGTGACAAAGAAAGTGATACAAGTTTTACAATATATGTTTTTCTGATGCAAGTGCATTTATTCTATTTTAATGATTTTAAATGAATCGTATTACTAAACTGATCGAAGTTTCTGAAATTATTGCATTATCTCATGATTTTGAAATTGTTACGATATTGTTTACTGAAGTTGCATACTGAAAGGGTCTTATAGCATCGCCTACATAAATGGCTGATACAGTGATTAATGATTCGAGATTGCATCGCATAAATTATAAAATGTTTTATACTGATCATTGATTTGAAATAACATCACATGAATTATTAAATGTTTTATATTGATTAATGAATTGAAATTGCATTGCATAAAGTGTTAAATGTTTTATATCGATTAATCGTTTTATCGTCAACTGAATTTGCTCCCTATAGTCGCATCTAGGGACCGGAACACGACAGGTACTCTAAAGTACCTTCCATACTCTACTTGGTCACCTAGCCGACTATAGTATACTTCCGATACTATTCTCTAGTGAGTTGCTAAGAAATAAATATTTTTATACATTTTAATATTTGTATTTAATATGCCTTTTTCTTAATCAGTAGAATAAGTGATTTTTATTTAACTGCATTTTATATACACTTTTATATATGTTTCTTACTGAGCTTTCTCAAAGCTCACCCCCCTTCTCTCCATCCCAGATAGCTTATTGAAATACACGAAGTCCGCTGCCTTTAGTTAGTCGAAGAAATCGCTAGAGATTAGAAGTACCAAGTGATCAGGTATTTATTAAATGTTTATTTATATTCAGACAAGTATTTGCACAGCAGTTGTATTTATAAATAGAGCATAAATACGTATCGAAAATTTATGGGATGTAACTTATGTGAAGTTTATTATGAACGAAATCGTAGTTATTATATTATAGTTTGTATTTAATTTATTATTATTAATTGAATTAATTGTATATTGAATTAGGTGAAACGAAAAGATGAATTGTACTTACACCTATACCGAATGCAAACCTAGTATTATCGATTAATTAAAAGAAAAAGATAGAAGTGGAAAGGAAAAATTTAGTTCGAAAATTGCTAATTTCGGTCGTTACATAAACCTTTTCAAACAGTCCCGTTTTTTATGTATTTTTCATTCCTAGAGCTTTACAACAATAGATCTAAATTATTTGAGCCAAAATCACATGAAAACAGAATGAGTTTCATGAAATCTGAGACTTAAAGTTTCAAAATATGGGTTTTTATGACTTCTTTCTACAGATCTCTAGCAAAGCAGAGGTTAAACTACGGCTCTGATGCCAAATGTAAGTGCGTCAAACAAGCCTATACATGCTTCTACACAATATGAAACATGTCAAACAATTAAATGCGGAAGCGACAGGATCTAACCTCCAGCCATTGCACTCTGTAACTCTGCTGTTGAAGCAATTTCCGAATCTGACAGTCTACTCTGTGTCGATCACAGACCTTCCAAATCTTCCAAGCACTCAAAACCTCACTAGATGGTGTTTGTGTGTTTTAGATTCACGTACTTGGGGACCAGAAGGAGCCCTCTTATATTACTAACGAGAGCATGCTAATTATAGCAATAAAATCACGTTTTAATCATCACAAAATCGTGTTTTAATAGCCAAATATTGAGTTGAGATTCAGCGTGGAATTATGGACCATATCCAGAATTGATCAACCAAACAATTATTTCCATAATTATGGAGATATACTAACACCTACTTCAAACACCAATTTGAACATCAAAACGCTTCCCAAAGTTGAAATTTTGGTACCCTCAAACCATTATTTCTTTAAAGAAGTCAGATAAGCTCATGGTAAAACATGAAGGAACATTTCGGTGCTGTCAATAATTAATATTGTATTTAAGTTACAAAGATTTAATTAAAAGTTTTTAAAAATAATGGACACAAATTCATTTTTAACTCAAAAATATCGGTTTGAGATTAAAAACTTTTTATTTTATATTAGAAGTGGGGTTGAGTTATTCAAATTCAAACACAAACTTTTCAGCATGATATAATAATTTGTTTAATCTTCGGACATAAAAATTCTTAAGTGCTTTTGGTACAAGGAAAGCTGGAGCCTAAGAATAGAAAAGGAAATTACAGGTGTCAGAATTTGAACACCGAACATATTAGATATCACCTCTTAAAAGTGATTACATAAACCATTTGAACTAAGCTTCATATTCAAGTGTTTTAGTTTTGTACTTGTGATGTAAACTATAATTTTGTAATTTAATTACATAATGAAAGAAATAAAACATGAACAAAAAAAAAACCCCACAGCTTCCGGATTTTAAAAGGAAACCCAATCTTTAGCCCATCAAGGATAAAAATAAAGCTTTCTTACCAAATAGTGAGGAAATGAGTTAAACTAGATCAATAATCCAAAACTAATTCCTTAATGGACGATATACAGTTTGCTTTAACAATAAAAATACTCCTCTGATCTTTTTAATAAATCGTCATCTGAAATATCATTCTTTTAGACTGTGACCTTTTGATCCAATGCCTAATAGTCATTGCCTCCAAAGATTAAGCATTTAGGGACGTGAGTTAAGTGCAATAGGACAATAGAATCGGTTTCTGACATCCTAATTCCAAGTCACATAATACAAAATTTAAAATTATTTTACTACTTATTTTCCATTTAGAAAACTGAAGTAAAACTGGCAGTATACAAATACTTTACTCATTTTCCAATTAAAAGTTAGAAAAAATAAATTTTCTGGTTCGGTTGTCAATTGTCATTTTCGTTCCGCATGAAATACTAATTTCTTACCCAACAATTCGTTATAATTGCAGCCACATTTGAATGATTTAATGACATCATTTTCTGTGACGTCCCCATCACTTCATCTTATCACTTATCTTTTTCCTTTTTTATTTAGATTTAGTTTACCCAGTGTCGTTCTTCCCTTAATCTTAAACTAATCATTTAATAGCTTATGAAATTTATTCAATTTCCATAAACATAAAATGATATATATATATATATATATATAAACATCATTCCATTTCCACAGGATCTCATACATCATCTTAACTTACATCCCCGACATCTTATATACATAAATTCTACATGTACTGTACTGTAGCTGAATTACAATTTAACTTTACATATGGACATATAAGTATACTTTCTATGCTAACTGGGAAGCGTATTGAGAAGGTACACTTCAATTCATCAAGCATAAGCTCCTCTAGTCGGAGCGTGGTTCACTTCAGGTAGTCTGTAGGAAAAATAATCGTAAAAGGGTGAGTTTACGCTCAGTAAGAAAAGTATGTAAAAGAGCGTACTATGCCTCTATATGCATTTTTCCTACTTGGCTCTATAATGTCATGTAAAGCATTATAAAGCATGCATCATAAACTTCTTTCATGCATTGTTTGTAACCATGCATATTCATTTAAAATGACATGGCAATCATACTTTGTATGCTTCGGTTAAAATATAGCATACAAATAAAACATGCATCATACTTCTTCCTTTAAAACATCATACTTCATACATACTTTAAAACATACATCATATACTTCTTCATACATACATCTTGTACTTTGAAATAGATGGAGACTATGTACAATGTTTAAGCGATTGAGTCGTCATATGAACCGTTCATTCCCATTCATATGACTCATATGACTCTAATCATGTATTAGTACATTGGTATACCATGTAGAGGTCAGGGATTCTCTCCTGCCTTAATAATACCATAGTGAACACTAGTCAGGTGTCATTAATGGTCTTGAGGACCGGACTAGGGTTCCTCACTTAACATACATATTACTGAGGACTTGATCAGAGTCTCTCAGCCATCAAAAATGCATAATCATTACGTAGTCCATAGCCTCAAAACAGTTGTAATATACTTTTCAGAAAACACCTTTGTGTTTAAATTGAATAAGCTTTGAAACATCTTTTCATACATGGCAGTCGACTGGTCTTATAGGGAAGTCGACTGCTGCTTCATAACTTTATTTCTCGAAATTATTTTCTTTTCGAAAATTACATGAGGGCAGTCGACTGGTCCATATAGCAGTCGACTGGTTTTCAAACAGAATGCGTCTTAAGAAATAGCAGTCGACTGGTCCATATAGCAGTCGACTGTTTTTGAAACAGAATGCAACTTGGTAAATAGCAGTCGACTGGCCCATATAGCAGTCGACTGGTTTGAAATAGAATGCTTCTGGAAAAATAGCAGTCGACTGGCTTACATAGCAGTCGACTGGTTTGCATCGGTTTTCGAAAAACAACGTTTTGGTTGTCTCTAGGCAGTCGACTTCCCTTTATGGCAGTCGGCTGCCCCTAGCCTAATTGGTACTAGGAGACAAGTCCGAAAATGCATTTTTTTCCTGCACAAAATCAACTGGTGCTTCTTCCAAACCACATAAAAACATTATAAAACATGGGGACATAGCCGCCTTACGTCCGTTACATAATTTCCTTACCTCGATTTCCTCGGAAACGCGAAATCACTTGGTGCGTTAACCCTAGCTTTTCACTTCTTCAACCTGAAATCATCATACCATTTCAAACCTCAAATTAAACAACATACACATGTCCTACTAGCTCAGTACAACTCCTTATCATGAACCAAATTGTAAAAATCATCTTCTTCTCTTACCTTCACTAGAGACCAAAATTTCAATTGTTGAGATCTCCTCCAATACTTAGATTCACTTTATCAAACTTTGGATATCACCTAGTCTAGTGACAAGGATCGATTTTCGTCTAATGAACTTAGTGAATTGGTGAGGGAATAAGGTGGTTTAGCAAGGAGCTTGGAATGGAAAACTTGGAAGATTGGAGATGGCACGAGAGTGAGAGCTGGAAGATAGAGGCTGACGTTGGTGATGATAGTGAGAGTGATGAGTCATGCCATTCCATTAAATGCATGCTCATCTCATCCTCAATCTCAGCCATGCATTCTTCCCTTGACCCTTTGACCCATTGACCATCATTTAATTCCTCTTCTACATGACTCATCCATTTAATCACCAATCAAAATTCTGGTTTCATTTCTTGTCTCATACCTTAATTAATTTTCTGATATCAACATATTGTATTTGACTCATTGACATTCAACTTCATTATTTCTTCTATATTCCATATATCAATCATATATTATTCATACATCAACTTCACATCAATCTCATATTCATTTAATCATATTAACTTAGAATTATTTACATACATGGAGGAATACATGGAAATTGAGGATCTCACATTTTCTTTTAGTATTCGCAACTTCTAGCTTTAAAGATTATACTTGAGTTGACTCAAGACTCGTATGATCAAATTCTACCATCTACCCGAAAAGCAAGTTTAATTACTTGTACCGCACTCCTGTCAATTCAATTGTTTCTATCAAGCATTTCGTGATTATAGAAATCAACCAACTATTGACTAAAGAAAAAAAAAGGGTAACAGTTTATTGTACATAATATAGCAGAAATCCATTGAGGAATTTATCACAAATGCAGGGAAGGTTCGGCCATCCAACACCAAAGGGCTATCAACAATTAATATTTAAGTTACAAGGATTTAATTAAAAATTTGTAAAGATAATGGGCATAACTTCATTTTTAACTCAAAAATATCGATTTGAGTTAAAAACTTTTTATTTTATATTAGAATTGGAGATGGAGTTATGCAAATTCTAATACAAATTTTACAATATGTTGTAATAATTCTTTTAATCATTGGACCAAGTGATACAAATTTTTACGTTTTTTACAAAAAAAAAAAAGTCAAAGCTTAAGAATATAAAAAAAAATTGCAGAAGTTACGTTTTGAACACACACGTTTTTTGACAACAAGCAAACACATAGATTTTTTAATTAGAGTTAGTGGAGTTTTAGGGTGGTCTACTACTTTTGATGTCTTTTTGGAAAGTAATTTCAGTGCTTGACCATATAAGTCTTCATGATTAATCATGATGGAGAAATATCATGATTCACATTCTAATTCATTGTTAGAGAAATATCATGCTTCATGGAAACTCAATTACCGTATGAACCCATTTTTACATTCACATTCTAATTCATCGTTAGAGAAATATCATGATTCATGGAAACTCAATTACCATATGAACCCATTTTTACATTCACATTCTAATTCATTGCTAGAGAAATATCGTGATTCATGGAAACTCAATTACCATATAAACCTCTATACATAGTGCATAGGTCCTATCTAGATGTCGTTCTATTGGTTTTTAGTGATATATTTTTTAAAAATAAAAAATATTTTATTTGAAACAAAATTATATATTATTTCATGACTGCACGATACTTTGTAATTTGCATCACATGAATAAATATTAATCACGAAGGTAAACTGGATTCTAAAAAAGTCCCAGTTTGATTGTAATATAATTTTGATTGATAAAAAACAAAAATACTTTGATTGTAATTATATAAATTTATCAAATTATTTTTAAATATCCAATTAAAATCATTTTTATCAAAGCTAATGGATAGCCTATGTTTAATTGGTATTTTTTTTTAAGGACATCACTTCCAAATTCAAACTTTGACTATCTTCTTGAAGTGAGACGTGTTTCGGCATATCAAATTAAGATTATTCTCGCCAAATTAAAATCGTTTTTATCAAATTAAGATATTTTTTATCTTTATCAACATACTTTTATATTTTACATTTATCAAGTTAAGATCATTGCGCAAACAAACAAATATTGACGAAGACTTCTCATTAATTAATCAAGTCATCTCAGACACTAACTTTTGTAAACAAACAAATATTGACGAAAACGTCTAGATTGTGGTTGAGTTGACTCAAGACTTGTATGATCAAATTCTACCGTCTACACAAAAAGCAAGTTTATTTAGTTGCACTGCACTCGTTTCAATTCAGTTTGCCAAATCAACCAATTATTGACTAAAGGAAAAAAAAATTGTAAATAGTATATTGTATATAATATAGCAAAAATCTACGGAGGAATTTGTAAAGCTAAAAGATTTTTGCTGTTCAACTTGAACCATCCGATTAGATCCCAAGAAAATTATTGGAACCGTTAGATCATATATGGTGAAAATATTTTGTATGACAAATGTTACATATATTATCTTCTACATTCAACTTTTGTTAAGCCTTAAAACTAAAACAAGTCAAATCATCACCATAATAGATTAATAGGCTGACTTGAACTCAAAATTAAATAATAAATCAATAACAATATGCAACCACGTATTTTTTTACCTTATAATTAAAACTACTTAATTTTATTTAAAAAGTATTTTATTTATTTTCTTTAGTGTATCTACTTGCTTCAAACACCAATTTGAGGGTCGAAACGCTTCCCAAAGTTCAAATTTTGGTACCCTTAAACCATTCTCTCTTTAAACAAGTCAGATAAGCTCACAGGAAAACATGCAGGGACGGCTCAGTGCTATCAACAATTAATATTGTATTTAAGTTACAAAGATTTAATTAAAATTGTGTAAAAATAATGGGCACAAATTCATTTTTTAACTCAAAAATATTGGCTTGAATTAAAAATTTGTTATTTTATATTTGAAGTGGGGTTCGAGTTATTCAAATTCAAACACGGACTTTTCAACATGTTCTAATAATTCGTTTAATCTTTGGACACAAAAATTTTTAATTGCTTTTGGTACAAAGAAAGCCGAAGCCTAAGAATAGAAAAAGAAATTGTAGGTATTAGGATTTGAACACTAAACATATTAGATAGCACCTCTTGAAAGTGACTACATAAATCATTTAAACTAAGCCTCAAATTCAAGTGTTTTAGTTTGTTCTTGGGTTGCAAACTATAATTTTGTAATTTAATTAAAATAATGAAGGAAATAAAATATAAAACAAAGAACAAAAATACCCCACAGCTTTCGGATTTTAAAAGGAAACCCAATCTTAGCCCATCAAGGTTGAAAATAAAGCTTTCTTACCAAATAGTGAAGAAATGAGTTAAACTAGATCAATAATCCAAAACTAAATAAAAATACTCTAATCTTTTTAATAAATCGTCATCTGAAATATCGATCATTCTTTTAGACCGTGACCTTTTGATCCAATGCCTAATAGTCATTGCCTCCAAAGATTAAGCATTTAGGTACATGAGTTAAGTGTAGTAGGAAAAAGAACCGGTTCCTGACATCTTAATTCCAACTCACAAAATACAAAATTTAAAATTATTTTACTACTTATTTTCCATTCAGAAAACCGAAGTAAAACTGGCACCATGCAAATACTTTGCTCATTTTTCAATTAAAAATTAAGAAAGAAAAAAAAATCTTCTAGTTCGGTTGTCAATTGTCATTTTTGTTCCACACAGAAAACCAATTTTCTTACCCTAACAATACGTTATAATTGCAGCCACATTCATATGATTCAAAGACATCATTTACTTGCATTTGTTCACAACTTGTAGCTTTAAAAGACTATAATTGAGTTGACCAAGACTTATATGATCAAATTCTACTATCTACCCGAAAAAAAAGTTTAATTAGTTGTACTGCACCCCTGTCAATTCAATTGTTTCTATCAAGCATTTCGCGATTATAGAAATGAACCAACTATTGACTAAAGAAAAAAAAAGTAAACAATATATTGAGGAATTTATCACAAACGCAGGGAATACTTTACTCATTTTTCGATTAAAAGTTAAAAGGGAAAAAAAATCTTCTAGTTCGGTTGTCAATTGTCATTTCGTTTCACACAGAATACCAATTTTCTTACCCCAAAATTACAGGTGTCAGAATTTGAACACCGAACATATTAGATATCACCTCTTAAAAGTAATTACATAAACCATTTGAACTAAACTTCATATTCAAGTGTTTTAGTTTTGTACTTGTGATGTAAACTATAATTTTGTAATTTAATTACATAATGAAAGAAATAAAACAAGAACAAAAAAAAAACCCCACAGCTTCCGGATTTTAAAAGGAAACCCAATCTTTAGCCCATCAAGGATAAAAATAAAGCTTTCTTACCAAATAGTGAACAAATGAGTTAAACTAGATCAGTAATCCAAAACTAATTCCTTAATGGACGATATACAGTTTTGCTTTAACAATTAAAATACTCCCCTGATCTTTTTAATAAATCGTCATCTGAAATATCGATCATTCTTTTAGACCGTGACCTTTTGATCCAATGCCTAATAGTCATTGCCGCCAAAGATTAAGCATTTAGGTTCATGAGTTAAGTGTAGTAGGACAATAGAACAGGTTTCTGACATCCTAATTCCAACTCACGTAATACAAAATTTAAAATTATTTTGCTACTTTTTTTCCATTTAAAAAACCGGAGTAAACTGGCACTATGCAAATACTTTACTCATTTTTCAATTAAAAGTTAAAAAGGGAAAAAAATCTTCTAGTTCGGTTATCAATTGTCATTTTCGTTCCACACAGAATACCAATTTTCTTACCCCAACAATACGTTATAATTGCATTTCGTGATTATAGAAATCAACCAACTATTGACTAAAGAAAAAAGAGTAAACAGTATATTGAGGAATTTATCACAAACGCAGGGAATACTTTACTCATTTTTCAGTTAAAAGTTAAAAAGGAAAAAATAAAAAATCTTCTAGTTCGGTTGTCAATAACACAGAATACCAATTTTCTTACCCCAACAATACGTTATAATTGCAGCCACATTCATATGACTCAAAGACATCATTTTCTCGCATTGTTCACAGCTTGTAGCTTTAAAAGACTATAATTGAGTTGACCCAAGACTTATATGATCAAATTCTACCATCTACCCGAAAAACAAGTTTAATTAGTTGTACTGCACTCCTGTCAATTCAATTTTTTCTATCAAGCATTTCGTGATTATAGAAATCAACCAACTATTGACTAAAGAAAAACAAGTAAACAGTATATTGAGGAATTTATCACAAACGCAGGGAAGGTTCGGCCATCCAACACCAAAAGGCTATCAACAATTAATATTTGGTATTTAAGTTACAAAGATTTAATTAAAAATTTGTAAAAATGATGGGCTTAAATTCATTTTTAACTCAAAAATATCGATTTGAGTTAAAAACTTTTTATTTTATATTTGATGTAGAGTTGGAATTATTCAAATTCAAATACAAATTTTACAACATCTTATAATAATTCTTTTAATCATTGGACCAAGTGATAAAAATTTTTAAGTTTTTTTATAAAAAATGCCAAAGCTTGAGAATTAAAAAAAAAGATTTTAGGTGTTACGATTTGAACACATAAATTTTTTACAACAAGCAAGCAAACACAAAGGTTTTTTAATTAAAGTTAGTGGAGTTTTTGGGTGGTCTAACACTTTTGATGTCTTCTTGGAAAGTAATTTCAGTGCTTAACCTTATAAGTCTTCATGACTAATCATGATGGAGATTGAAAACCCATTTTTATATTCACATTCTAATTCATTGTTAGAGCAATATTGTCACATCCCGTGATCCAATTTTTCACCTTATTCTATACATTTTATTTGGTTGGGCTGTCTGCGATAATTTACTTTTCTTTTACATATAAACAATTTCATATAAAATTATAAAATGAATTGCATCCCCTATCTTAATTCATAAGGAAGTAGTACTGTAGATAAGTCTAAATACAGAAAATAAATGATCATACCTTATTAAATAAATCAAGCTGTCGCATCATCTTCAAATGCGCAACCGTAATCCTTTATGTGTCAGACTTTCGGTCTTCGAAAACCTGAAATGTTAAAATTAAGAGGTGAGCAAACCACGGCTCAGTAAGGGAATTATTTGCCTCACTTGATACTCAGCTATCTATATGCTGAAAAACTTTTTCGTTTTTTTCCTATTGGGCTCTAGGCTTGCATGTAGGAAGGATACTACAGTCGGCTAGAGATCCGGATGGAGTAAGGTAGGTATTTTGAAATACCTATCTTGTCTCGGAACCTAAAAGCAACTGTAGAGAGTAATAAATTTCGTTTGAAATTTAAGTCCTTTTTCCTTTCATTTCATGTCACTTTAAATTTTATGCTTTTATGATTTAAAGCATTTTGAAAGAATAACTAATATTATCTATTCTTTTAGAAAAATATTAGTTTAAATCGTCATCATCCAAATCATATTACATGTAAACAGTAGATAGCAACAATACAATAAAATCATTTTATTTAAAATTATCATTTACTGTCATTCACTGTAAACCTTTTCTTTCTTTTCACTTCAGTTAAATCGATATTCAAATCATTCAGTATTTAAAGTATTTGGTATTCAAATCATTCAGTAATCAAATCATTTGTCATTTACTGTCCTTCACTGTAAACCTTTTCTTTCTTTTCACTTCAGTCAAATCGATATTTAAACAATTCAATAATCAATCGGTGGAGACAGTTATCATTAAATAGAATCATGCATTATCACTATCACTATCACTATCCCCGAAAGGACGATCACTATAACGAATGGCCATCATCAACACTCACAGTTCGCACTGGTCAAGTGCTCACTGCGTAAACCTGTGGGTTTGACCATAATTCCCACGGTCATATACAATACAATAAATCTACGGACTGATCAGGCCTCGCAGTCATATAACACTATGCATGATCACTACCATACGACTGTCTCAAAACATTTCCATAAATCATTCATTTAACAATAAAATATCAATTTCAAATAGCGACTAACAGTAAAAAAAATCATTTTCGATTAAATACATTTCATGTAAATCAGTGCGGATAAATCACTTCATGTAAATCAAATCAAGTAATTCATCTCATGTAAATCGTTTCATGAAATTCAGTAATTTACATATCGAGAGAATTTTCAGTGATTTCATTATCAACATTCTCGAAAACATGAATATTTTAAAATCACTTTCCTTTTATTCATGTTTTTATGGAAAATATTAATTTTCTCGATTTTCGTGGTTGAAAATTATTTCTCATGAAATAAAATCATTTATTATGATTTTATGAAATTTTTTAGAAATTTTCGGTAATTTTCGATAATTTTTCGACAGTATAACGACCGCCGATTGGCTAGCCTCCTGCATGAAAAATACAGTTTATAATTCTAGCCAGTACATCATCACAAATTTCCAACCACAGAATCATCATAATATTTTTATAAAATATTTCATAATTAAAAACATGCAGACTGAATATCCTTACAGTGCTGCACATGCATCCCTTACCTTTCTCGGGTGGGCGATCACCTCGTTCGTCGCGCCCGTGTTCACCTCACGCGATTCCATCAACTCGGTCATCGAGGGAATTTTCTGGAAATTAAATTCTAAAATTTAGAATTTTTTCATAATTGTTTAAATTAAATACTCGGAATTAATTTCCGAAATTCTTACTGAATTTCTCAGATTTTTTTGGGTTTTCGAATTTCCTGAGATTTCTTGAATTCCTGGAAATTCCTTTTCTCTCTCTTTTCTTCTTTTCCTCTTTTCTTTCTCTTTCTTTTTTTTCTTTTTCCTTTTCTTTTCCTTTTTCCTGGTCTGAACCGGTTCAGACCGGTTCAACCTCATCCCGTCGGTTCGGCTGGTTCGGCCACCGGTGGCCACCCTTGTCGGCGGTTCATGCCTCCCATAACTGGCCGACGTTGTGAGGATGCTGGATCTAGCCTCCGTTTCTCGATCGGCGATGGTGGCGATAGCAGATCTGGGATCGGTGGTTCGGCCTCTTTTCTTCCCTTTTTCTTCCTTCCTCCACCGATTTCCTTCACCGTCGACCCTTCCTTCCTCCAGATTTGCCCTCACCGGAGCCTCGCAAGTGGCGGCGACACGCGGATCGGCTGGCGTCACCTCCTTTCCTTTTCCTTTTCTCCTCTTGGTTCCGCTCCGTTTCGCTTCGCCGGCATCGGCTTCCTCCTTCTCTCTTCTCGTCGGCGTCATTCCCGTCTTACTTTCTCCTTCGATCGGCCGGCCGACAGTGGTCGACCGCCCTCCTTCTTTTGTTTTGTTTCGACAGAAACAGGATCCCATTTCCCGTTTCTGTTTCCATATTTTTTTTCTTTTTGTTTTATTTTATATCTATTATAATTATATATTATTTATATCACAATATATATATATATATAGATATAACAATACTAGGTATATACATATTTTATTTCTATTTGCATATATATATATATATAAATATATCATATTCCTATATATATTGTGAAATCCCCAAATTCCATGTAATTCCTCCAAGATTGTAAAGTGTTATAAGCTTAAGTAATAAATAAATATGAAGTTGAGGTGTAATTGATGTATGAATGATGTATAAATGATGTATGGAATATGGAAGAAATAATAAAGTTGAATGTCAATAAGTCAAATGATTTAATGTTGATATCAGAAAATATTAAGGGTATAAGATATGAAATTAAATCAGAATTTTGATTGGATTTAAATAGATGAGTCATAGGAGAAAGGGAGGAAGAGGAATTAAATGGTCAAGAGTCAAGGGAAGGGTCAAAGGCTGAGATGAACTAATGGGATGAGCATGCATTTAATGCATGTTGCATGACTTAACATCCTCATCATCATCACCCACGGCAGCCCCTTTTCCAGCCTTCATTCACGTTTTCTTCAAGTTTCCCCAAGTTTCTTCCATAGTTACCTTGAAAAACCCTCTCATCCACCCATCGATCCATTTAGTCTGTTGAATGAAAAACAATCCTTGTCACTAGATTAAGAGATATCCAAAGTTTGGTGGAGTGATTCCAAGTATTGGAGGAGATCTCGAAATCTAGAAATTTGGTTTCTAGAAAAGGTAAGAGAATAAGATGATTTAGTCAATTTGGTTCATGGTTAAAAGTTGTACTGAGTCGATATGATATGTGTATGATGATTGGTTAAAGGTTTAAATTGATATGATGTTACAGCTTTGAAGGAGTAAAAAGCTAGGGTTGACGCGCCAAGTGATTTCGCGTTCTCAAAGGAATCGAGGTAAGGAATTTATGTAACGGACGTAAGGCAGCTATGTCCGCATGTTTTATCATGTTTTGATGTGGTTTGGAGAGATGTACTAGCTATTTTGTGCAGGAAAAATGACATTTTCGAACTTGACTCCTAGTACCAATTAGGCTAGGGGTAGCCGACTGCCTTAAAGGGAAGTCGACTGCCTAGAGACAACCAAAACGCCGTTTTTCGAAAACTGATTTAAGCCAGTCGACTGGTATGTAAGCCAGTCGGCTGCTATTTACCCAGAAGCATTCTGTTTCAAACTAGTCGACTGCTATATGGGACAGTTGATTGCTATTTGCTAAATTGCATTCTGTTTCAAAAACAGTCAACTGCTATATGACCAGTCGACTGCTATTTCTTAAGAAGCATTCTATTTGAAAACCAGTCGACTGCTATATGGACCAGTCGACTGCCTCCTATGCTTTCAGAAATGAAAAATATCGAAATTTTAAATAAAAATAATTTCGATAAATGAAGTTATGAAGCAGCAGCCGACTACCCTATAAGACCAGTCGACTGCCCTGTATGAAAAGAGTTTTCAAAGCTTATTTGATTTAAATACAAAAGTGTTTTCTGAAAAAGTATATAATAAGTGTTTTGAGACTATAGACAGCGTGATGATTATGCATTTCTGATGGCTGAGAGACTCTGATCAAGTCCTCAGTATTATTATGTTGAGCGAGGAACCCTAGTCTGGTCCTCAATCCCACATGTGACACCTGACTAGTGTTCACTATGGATTACTAAAGGCAGGAGAAAATCCCTAACCTATACAGAGTGCACTACTGTACTAATGCATGATTAGAGTCATATAAATGGGTATAAATGATTTATATGACGATACAATCGCTTAAATAATTGTACATAGTCTCCATCCTATTTCAAAGGATATATGATGTATGTTTTGAAGTAAAGAAGCATGATGTATGTTTAAGAATACAATGTATGTTTCAATGCAAGTTTATGAAGTATGCCTGTAAATTATGTTTTGAAGAAATATATGACGTATGCTATATTTAATAAAGAAGCATACAAAGTAAGTTATGAAGTATGATGTTTTAAAGAGAGAAGTTAGGCATGATGTTTTAAAGAAAGTATGTTTGCCTATACCATTTGAAACAAATATGCATGGTTGCAAACAATACATGAAAGACGTTTATGATGCACGCTTTATAATGCTTTACATGACATTATAGAGCCAAGTAGGAAAAATGCATATAGAGGCATAGTACGCTCTTTTACATATTTTCTTACTGAGCGTAAACTCACCCTTTTACGACAATTTTTCCTACAGATTACCTGAAGTGAGCCTTGCTCTGATTAGAGGAGCTTGTTTTGGAAAGATTGCAGTGTACCTTCTTGATACGCTTCCCAGTTAACATAAAAGGTATACTTATATGTTTATGTACAGCAAATTGTAATTCAGCTACGGTACAGTACAAGTAGCATTTATATATATAAGATGTCGGGGATGTAAGATAAGATGATGTATAAGATCCTGTGGAAATGGAATGATATATATATATATATATATATATATATATATCATTTTATGTTTATAGAAAGTAAATAAATTCATATGAGCTATTTGATAATTAGCTTAAGGTTAAGGAATGATTGGCACTGATGAACTAAATCAAACGATGTCGTGTAAGATAATAAAGAAAAAGTTAGATGATAAGATGGAGTGACGGGGACGTGACATGTATATACCTATATAATTATATAAAACATATATAATATATTCAAAAATATATTTATATAATAAAAATATATAAATATATAAATGCTCGCATTTTTATTTCTTAAATCTTGGATTTCTTAGTATCCAAAATTTAATTTCCTTAATTTCATCTTTTCATCAATTTCGGGAATTTTAACGATATTCCCTATTTCGTAATTAAATTCATTTATTTTCTTTAGCTTATTTATTTGTTTTAATGTTAAATTTACAATTATTTAATATTAATTTTAGAAAATTAGCGGTCATCACATTCTCCCCACCTTAAGAAATTCGGTCCTCCGAATTTAACTTAAATCAAAAGGTGGTAGCATCCTATATGCTTATCATTCTTATCCTCTTAATCATCTTTTAAGTAATACTGCCAGTATATCATCAACATCAGAATCACCTCTTATATCATTACATATAATTTTTCATCATATATTTATACTCCCTAAAATTTCATATTAATTTGGGAGTTATCAATTTCTCCTCCTTTTCATATCACACATCATTCATACTGTTCATCATCGGTTTTCTCTCATTTAGTGCCCAGTCGATATATTTCGATAATTATCATTTATATATTATATTCAGTAGTATGTAATCGTCCCAGTAGCTTTCACATCTCATGCATCTGCTCTCTCAACATATCTTTGAGCGTTTCTATTCTACGCTCAGATATTTACATCATGTACGAAGCAGTGCTGTCTATAAATTTGGAATCTCAAAGCCTTTTGCTATTTCCCATAAACATATAACTACTCAGAGATTCCCATCACATATAGGGCTCACTGGAACTTCACATATATTTTCTTCATTTTATAATCATATTTCGACTATGGCACTAAAGAATCTAAGAGTTTGATAATGGAGAAGTGATTTCATTAGACTATCAGTCTATAATCACTTTTATATTATCATATCTCTTTTAGATCCTTCATTATTATCCCTAATACTCTTTTCATATTTGTTTCATCACATGCTGCAGCTCATTTGCAGACTTTACTATTTACCATCTTTTACCCTAATTAAATCAGGAGACAATCATTCTCTCCATATCGTCTTTTCATGTAATCTCATCATTACATCTTTTATTCTTATGATATACTCTATATCACTTAGGTTTTAGAATATACCTGAAATTATACTCTTCTGATAATTTAGATTCCATAATGGCATAATCAAATTATAATTTAATCTCCTCATTATTTAAATTCATCATTGAATCTATAATTATCAATTTAATCACCTCATTATCCATATAAATCCACTATTTCCATCATTTCGAGGTGATATATATATATATATATATATATATCATTTTTCCATTTATGTGATTGGCAGTAAAATGTAAATCATTTCTTTATTCTTTTGAGTATGATACTTTTCCTCTATCAAGTTCGACTCGATCTTACATCTAGCCATAATCATGTGATAACCACAAAATCACTTTTAGTTTTAAAATTGGGAACTACTTCATATTCGTGTTCCCTCTTCATCATGTACTTATCCTCTTATTTCATATTCATCTTTTCCTTCATCATCATTTCAATCACTTTTCAACAGTGGTGGAGTATTCTACTGTTAGAATCCTTTAACCTTTTACATATCATCTTTAAATTTATTCATTCACTGACTTTAACCTTTTACTTATTAGTCACATCAGTAGAGCAGCTAACCCATAAACTCTCCTATAGACTGGCAATAGTATTTAGCTAGACCCAATACATTTCGTATCTCAATCATTATCTCTTCATCATGGACAGATCTACATCGCTCTGTCATTCGAGATCATATATCTTAGAAAGAGATACTGTCTAGCTAAATCTTATATTTGCCATACTTAACATATAATTCACTATCGTTAAGAGTCCGTAGGGCCATACCACTATGCTGCTCCTTTTCCATTTGTACCTTAAACCATATCGATATCTCATCATGTTATTCATGTATGGATTCCTCATTCATTAGACTTATATACCTTACAAGGTATTTCATTAACCTTTTAAACCTCAATAGGAACTCGTAACAATTTTATCGAGTTCTAATCATCATCATCTTATGACCATCAGTTTTCAACTTTTCATCTAGTGATGCCTTGTACAAAGATTGGTCTTATAGACTCCTCATATATCTCTTATTAAATCAAATAAGGCATCACTTTCATAGAAATGATTAATTGTTCTTAATAAGAACTCTATTGCATAATAGAAATTTAGTTCACCATTTAATTCATCCTCAATCACATCATCTGTATTTCCATCCTTTACATCAATACATGTGAATTTCATTATCCACAATATTTTCCAAAAATTATTTCTTAAGCTTTTCGAATTCTTCTATGTTCTCTGATATAAGCTTAAAATAAATTCCATATTAACAATTGAGTCAATGTTAGCTCGATTTCTCCAATTTATATAACTCTGAAAATTCATCGTGAATCACATACGATACTATTTAATTGCTCACCTCATACCATTTTGGACATTTCATCTCTGTGTCCTATCATTTCATTGTATAACCTCAAGGTAGAGACATTTAACATTCATTTCATTTTAACATATACTCCATTCATTTATTTCCTTATACTTCATATCATATCAATCCTCTTAATTAATATGTTGGATTAAGTGTAATCGTTAATTAACACCTTTTATAGCTAACTGATTTATTATTGAAATTCATTTAAAATCATTTTCATTTAATAATTCAAGTTAGCTATCATCTTCCTCATCTCTTATCTTCACTTACTGTTCTTATGCATATTCTTCAATTTTATATCACTCCATACAGTATATTATTATGTAAAACATATTTCAAAATATTCCAATTCCATAATTATCTGTTTGATACCTCAAAAACAATAGGAATGTATAGAACCAGAATTAACCGTACTGATGTAGATTTCATCATCTATACTGATCTCTTTCTCAATCATCTCCAATAATCATATTACTCTTCATCATATCCAACGATCCTGTAATAATATCTCGTTAATACACTTTTAATTTAGACCCTTAAAATCAATAGCAGGGCTAATCATCCTACAACTTCCACTATAACCATTCGGGTCACATCAGCACTCTACATGTAAGTGAAATTTATAATCGAGATCGTTATACTCATATTATGTCCTTTATGCCATCAGTGGCTCCATTACTATCATAGAATTCAAAATCAACTTGGTTTATCACTATTTAAAACATAATCCCACATAGGGGCATTTTCATCATTTTCACATTTATTTCTTTATCCTAATACATTTAAATAAGTGATCTTAATATCTATGTGCTGATAGTACCCCTTCTCGTACTAATATCAGTATTTTAACATCTTGTTCGATTTTGACAGAGAAGTCCACTAGGATCTATAATTGGGTTATTTTCTATGTAATGCAGCTTTACATCATCAATTTCTCTGTCAAATCAATCAATTCCAACTTCTGTTAGTCTATTTTAACTCCAAGTAAAATTTTGAAACTAGGGGTATTTTGGTCATTTTTTGCCAAAAATTTTCTCTCTTCAAAATACCTTCAGTTGATGATCTTAAGGTCTATTTAATGATGATATTTCATTCCCCCCCTTTATATCATCACTTTCAGGTCTCAGTTCGATCCGAACAAAAAAGTACTGGTGAGGCCCTCACCGAGTTTATTTTTATTCCTTACCGAACCAACCTTTATTTAGACTATAAGATCACTATTTCAGATAACATTTCTGAGCCGTTTTCCGTTTTTAACATTCCCTATTTCATAATTCTCACCCCCTTCTAAACACTTAATTCAATTTGCAATCATTTATTTTCTCTATGTATTAAGACTACACAGTACTACAAGGATGTTAACCTTTTTCAACACACTTTCTTTCCAAAAGTATCGACAGATATCAGGCCAACCGTGCTCTGATACCATTTTATCTATCACATCCCGTGACCCGATTTTTCACCTTATTCTATACATTTTATTTGGTTGGGCTGTCTGCGATACTTTACTTTTCTTTTACATATAAACAATTTCATATAAAATTATAATATGAATTATATCCCCTATCCTAATTCATAAGGAAGTAGTACTGTAGATAAGTCTAAATACAAAAAATAAATGATCATACCTTATTAAATAAATCAAGATGTCGCATGTGAAATCCCCAATTTTCTGTAATTTTCCCTTAATTGTACAGTTTTCCAACTTGGAACTAATGGAATAAATGTGAAATTTTGATATACAAATGGTGTATGGGACATAGGAGGAATTAAGGAATTGATGGTCAAATGTCAAAGAGTCAAAAAGGGGGAAATTTATGGCTGAGATGAGCATGCATTAAAGGGGGCATTAAATGCCATAGCATGACTCATCATCATCATCTCTTGCACCCCACGACACAGCTCATCTTCCTCTCCCTCTCGTTGCTTCCATTTTCCTCTAAGTGTCCAAGTTTCTCACCTTGACAAACCACCATTTTAGGCCATCGATTCGTTAAGCTTCTCTAAAGAAAAACGATCCTTGTCGATAGCTTGAGCTATACCTTCAATATGAAAGGCTAAAACAAAGTGAGTAAGGAGATCTAGAAATCCTGAAAATTGGTCACTAGCAAAGGTAAGAGAAGATATGGTTTATGTTGATGATTTTGATGGTTTGGGATTTTATGGAGTCGATATAGTAGGTTTGTTGAAATTTTAATTGCTATGATGTTACAGCTTGAAGAGTAAAGGAAAAAGGACAAGTGTTGGTGCAACCAACTTGTGGATTGATTACTAATCGAGGTAAGGAATTTATGTAACGGACGTAGGGTGACTATGTCCGCATGTTTTAATATGTTTTGATGTGGTTTGGAGAGAAGTACCAGCTGTTTCTTTGCAAGAAAATGACATTTTCGGACTTGTTTCCTAGTACCAATTAGGTTAGAAGCAGCCGACTGCCTTAAGTAGCAGCCGACTGCCTAGAGACATCAAAAACGTCGTTTTTCGAAAATCGATGCAAACCAGTCGACTGCCATGGGAGCCAGTCGACTGCCATTTTCCAGAAACCATTCTGTTTCAAACCAGTCGACTGCTAGGGGAGCCAGTCGACTGCTATTTGTCCAGAAGCATTCTGTTTCAAAACCAGCCGACTGCCAAGGTAGCCAGTCGACTGCTAATTCTCGGGAAACATTCTGTTTCAAAACCAGTCGACTGCCATTTGGGACCAGTCGACTGCCCTATTTGTATTTTGAAAAAAAATAGTAATTGAATTTCAAAAAGGAAAAGAAATTCAATAAGGCAAAACATGGGGTAGCAGTCGACTGCCTATTTGAAAGAAAGGTTTTGAGAACCTATTTTAAGAAAGAATATTCATACTTATTTAAAACCTATATGGATAAGGTTTTGGAGACTATGGATCTCTCAAAAGAGCATGCACATTATTTGTTACTTGTATTTGACTGAGGAGCTCTAGTCCAGCCCTCAGACCCGCAGTACGGCACCTGACTAGTGAAACTGTGGGATATCGACAATGGCCATGAGTCTCTTATTTGATTCGGCTTTGGGGAGGATCCCTGGCCCATACGTGGGTACGCCACTTATTTGATATCTCTCGGGATTATCCCTAATGGGATATATTTGCGGTATCCTTATGAGATTTATCTATTGGATTATCCCTTGCGGGATATATTTGCTGTATCCATTATCTCTCTGGATTATCCTTAAAGGATATATTTGCGGTATCCACGATGAGAATTTCTTGGTGCATGAATCTATTGGATATAAATTGTCTCCCATCTATTTGAAAATAATTATATTTGCCTACTTGATTTCACGTGATTGGAGATCCGTGGAAATACTTGAAAGTATGATTTACTTGCTTTTGATATATTTGAAAGAAATATAAGCGCTATGCTTTATAATGATTTTACATGACATTATAGAGCCAAGCAGGAAAACTGCATATAGTGATATAGTACGCTCTTTTACATAAGTTTCTTACTGAGCGTAAACTCACTCCTTTACAAACTATTTTTCATACAGATTACTTGAAGTAATTCCGCTCCGGATAGAGGAGCTCATTTCGGGATTTTTGAGATACCTTCGAGGCACGCTTCCTACTTATCCTTTGAAGGTATATTTAGTCGGCCGTTACTTCGGCTAACGTACAGTACAATACTACAGTTTTGTATATGTTGGGGATTAGGGTGTATGAATATTTGAGATCCTGGTGTATATGGCACATGTTTATAAATGAAAAATTTTATGCATGTGAAAATGAATATTATACTCTGATAGAAATGCCTAAAGCATAAGAGTAAGGGAGATTGACATCGGATAAACTAGTCGATTTATTTGTTATTTGAGATGAAAGTTAGTTGTTATTTGGTTAGTGACGAGGACGTCACAGATTGGTATCAGAGCCGATTCGACTGAAGTTTGTCGATGTCAATAAGCTAGAATTAGAGTAATTCCCCAATGTACTGTACTAGCCTATTTTATTTAAGTAGTATAACGGCTTAAGGTTATACTAAATGATGTTATTTGATTATGATCTTAACAGAATGAGTACTCGAAGGAGGGGTACTAGACGAGGACGAGGAAGAGGACGGGGTCGCACTGAAGAGCCCCCAGTTCCGTCTCCTCATCCATCTCCACCGCATAACCCGAATATGATGCTAGCTAAAATGGAGAAACATATGGAAAACATGTCCGCAATGTTCACCCAGTTTATGGCTAAATTTCCGGACGTGGCCGCTAGTGCACCGGCAGTTACCCCTACAGTACCTCTTACTTCTGTGGTACAACCCCCGCCAGTTCCAGCTAATGAGAGGCGAGATCCTACAGCTTACTGCAGTGTGGCATTAATAAAGGAGTTTAAGAAGCTGGATCCGCCAAAGTTCAAAGGGGACAGTGATCCAGTAGCCGCAGAGAACTGGATGAAAGCGGTTACTAAGTCATTCGGATACATGGCTTGTACTGAGAAAGAGAAGGTGGGATTAGCCGCCTATTTGCTAGTGGATGAGGCCGAGCCATGGTGGCAGGCTACTCAGACAGTATTAGAAGCCAAGTATCCAGAGGTGACGTGGGATAGATTTGTAGAAGCTTTTAATGAACAATATGTCCCACGTACTGCTCAGAGGAGATTACAAGTAGAGTTCTTGAACTTGACTCAAGGAAGTATGACGGTTAGCCAGTATGAGTCGAAGTTCATTACACTGAGTAGATTTCATCCTGAAGTACTGAGAAGAGAGGATCATAAGACCTATAGATTCATGGAGGGATTGAGACCTTCCATTAGGTCTAAGCTATATCCGTTGGATATCACTACTTATGGAGAGGCAGTCCGTAAGGCTCAATTGTGTGAGCAGGACTATGAGTTTCATCAAGCAGACTTCCGAGCAAGGAATAAGGGTAAAGAACCTATGAAGCGGAAGTCAGATGAGAAGGCCTCGAGGGATAGATATCCATCTAGGAGGAATAGGCCTTATGACAGAACTTCAATAGGTAAGCAAGTCAATTATAAGAAAATATATTGTCTTCATTAATGGTTATATGGAATTATAATAAATAAGGAGTTATGATGATTATGATACAAGAACTCCTAGATCCACCGGGATCAAAATAGGTGATGAAAGATCACAACATCCAGTTGGTAGTACCGCTAGCTCACCGAGGAGTACAATGCCGAGGTGTGTGCAATGCGGGAAATTTCATGGAACACAGCCTTGCCGGTTGGCAAGTGGGGCGTGCTATTGGTGTGGTGAACAGGGACATAGAATTAAAGATTGTCCCAAGATAAATCAGAGGGCACCTGAAGAGTCAGAAAAGACCCCTCAACCACAAGCTAAGACCACACAACCCCAGCGTAAAGCCACAACGGCAGAGAAAGGAAAAGCGCCAGTGACTTAGGGAAGGGTATTTGCCATTGACAAGGAGTCCGCTGATGCTTCATCGAAGATGATTCAGGGTAAGATTTACCTTAATGATACATATGTCCTTGCTTTATTTGATCCAGGCTCTACGCACTCATTTATTTCCCCTATGGTTATTAGGAGATTAAATATTGAGCCTGAGCAGTTAGGAGGATTGCTACAAATAATTACTCCATTTAGGGAATCCCAAATGACGGACATAGTGTATCGTAATTGTAAGCTACGGGTAGGAGAAAGAGAGTCAATAGCTGACCTAATCTTATTAAATATGTCTGGATTTGATGTTATATTAGGAATGGATTGGTTAGCTGAAAATCACGTGATGATAGATTGTCATGCTAAGAGTGTGATTTTCTCCTCTCCCGTTAGCTATGTTGTAAATTTTGCAAATATGTAATGTAAAAGCATAATTACTTGTTTGGCTTAATTGAGATTTAATTGATAGAACATATTTGTGATGTGAAGGGTTTGTAGCACACGTGGTTGACGTAGATCAGAAATGTCCCACACTTCACGAAATTCCAGTAGTTAAGGAATTTTCCGAAGAATTTCCGGATGATCTTCCAGGACTTCCTCCGGATAGGGAAGTGGAATTCACTATAGAATTGGTGCCGGGGACTGAACCTATATCAAGAGCTCCATACCGGATGGCTTTGGTAGAATTGGAAGGACTTAAGAAGCAGCTTCAGGAGTTGCTAGACAAGGGATTCATACGACCCAGCGTATCCCCTTGGGGTGCTCCTGTGCTTTTTGTCAAGAAGAAGGACGGTAGTATGAGGTTGTGCATCGATTACCGGTGGTTGAATAAAGTGACGATCAAGAACAAGTATCCTCTTCCCAGGATAGATGATCTCTTTGATCAGCTAAAGGGTGCACAAGTCTTTTCCAAGATAGACTTGAGATCGGGATATCATCAGTTGAAGATTCGAGATGAAGATATTCCTAAGACTGCATTCAGGACACGGTATGGCCATTATGAATTCTTGGTGATGCCGTTTGGGTTAACCAATGCACCCGCAGCATTCATGAACTTGATGAATGATGTGTTTAAGCAATACTTGGATCAGTTTGTCATTGTCTTTATCGATGACATCTTGGTATACTCGAGGTCACGGGAAGAGCATGAGCAACATTTGAGGATTGTTTTGGAAACCCTCAGAGAAAGAGGATTGTATGCCAAGCTAAATAAGTGTAAATTCTGGTTAAACCAAATCTCCTTTTTAGGTCATGTGATTAGTAAAGATGGAGTCTCAGTTGATCCGTCGAAGATTGAAGCGGTGGTCCAATGGGAAAGACCAAAGACGGTAACGGAGATTAGGAGTTTCTTGGGTTTAGTTGGCTACTATAGAAGGTTTGTAGAGGGTTTCTCGAAGCTAGCTGCTCCATTGACAAGACTGACGCGCAAAGAGGTAAAGTATGAATGGAATGAAGCTTGTGAGCAAAGTTTCCAAGAGTTGAAGCATAGGCTGACGACTGCACCTATCCTCACCATTCCTAGTGGTTCAGGTGGATTTGCGTTGTATAGTGATGCCTCAGGGCAAGGTTTGGGATGTGTATTAATGCAGCATGATAAGGTAGTAGCCTATGGTTCCAGACAATTGAAGGACCATGAGAAGAACTACCCGACTCATGATTTGGAGTTAGCTGCAGTAGTGTTTGCCCTGAAGATATAGAGGCATTACTTGTATGGTGAGAGATTTCAGATTTTTACAGATCACAAAAGTCTGAAATATTTGTTCTCCCAGAAGGAATTGAACATGAGGCAAAGAAGGTGGCTAGAGCTTCTGAAGGATTATGATTGTGAGATCATGTACCACCCGGGGAAGGCCAATGTGGTGGCGGATGCTCTAAGCCGGAAACATGTAAGTATGATAGCATATATGATGATAAAAGAACACGAACTGATTGAGCAGTTTGCAAGCCTCAGTTTAAGTGTTACATCTCTTGAGCAATGTGGTATGATGGCTAGTTTAAGAGTTGAGCCAGAGTTGATGGATAGAATCCGGGTTGCTCAAAGAGAGGATACTCAGTGTATTGAGGCTATGGATGAGATTCAATCGGGTATGACCTCAGAATTCCATATGGGTAAGGATAAGATGTTAAGGTTTAATAACCGTATATGTGTTCCTAAGGATAATGAATTGAGGAAGTTGATTCTAACAGAAGCACATTCCACTAGGTACACATTACACCCGGGAAGCACGAAGATATATCACAATCTTCGCAAGGTGTATTGGTGGACTGGCATGAAGAGAGACATAGCTGAGTTTGTAACAAAATGTCTCACATGTCAACAAGTTAAGGTAGAGCACCAAAAACCAGTGGGATTACTGCACCCTCTGCCTATACCTATGTGGAAATGGGAACACATTACGATGGACTTTATTATGGGATTGCCCAGAACCAAGAGGAATCATGATGGTATTTGGGTGATAGTGGATAGATTGACGAAGTCAGCTCACTTCCGACCTATGAAGTCTACAGATACACTTAGCGCTTTGGCAGACTTATATGTGAGAGAAGTAGTAAGACTACATGGTGTTCCAGTGAGCATCACATCGGATAGAGATTCCAGGTTTACTTCTCACTTTTGGGAACATTTCCAGGAAGCCATGGGATCTCAGCTGAATTTTAGCACAGCTTTTCATCCGCAGACTGATGGGCAGTCCGAGCGCACTATTCAGACGCTCGAGGATATGTTGAGAGCATGTGCTTTGGATTTTAAAGGCTCATGGGACGACCATCTGCCATTGGCTGAGTTTGCTTATAATAATAGCTATCATGCAAGCATCGGGATGGCACCATATGAGGCTCTATATGGAAGACGGTGTCGATCACCGATTGGGTGGGAAGAAGTGGGCGAGCACAAATTGTTGGCTCCAGATTTAGTCGAACAAGCCTCTGAGAATGTTAAACTGATTTGTCAAAGACTTAAGACAGCTCAGAATCGACAAAAGAGCTATGCAGATGTTCGACGGAGGCCACTTGAGTTTTTGGTTGGAGACTATGTGTTTTTGAAAGTCTCTCCATCCAAAGGGATTATGAGATTTGGCCGACGAGGTAAATTAAGTCCTCGTTATATCGGACCATTTGAAATCCTAGATCGTGTTGGAGATGTGGCCTATAGGTTGGCACTACCTCCGGAGTTATCAGGAGTACATAATGTCTTTCATGTATCGATGCTTCGGAAGTATAATCCGGATCCATCTCATGTCATTGAATATGAACCCTTGGAGATTCAAGAAGACATGAGTTATGTGGAGAAACCGATTCGGATTTTGGATAGGAAAGATAAGGTGCTAAGATCTAAGATAATTCCATTGGTTAAAGTTCTTTGGCAACACCATACGACAGAAGAAGCTACTTGGGAACTAGAGAACTTGATGAGAGAGAGATACCCGGAATTGTTTTGAGACATAACCTTACTTGAATTTGGAGGACCAAATTCTCTAAGGTGGGGAGAATGTGAAATCCCCAATTTTCTGTAATTTTCCCTTAATTGTACAGTTTTCCAACTTGGAACTAATGGAATAAATGTGAAATTTTGATATACAAATGGTGTATGGGACATAGGAGGAATTAAGGAATTGATGGTCAAATGTCAAAGAGTCAAAAAGGGGGAAATTTATGGCTGAGATGAGCATGCATTAAAGGGGGCATTAAATGCCATAGCATGACTCATCATCATCATCTCTTGCACCCCACGACACAGCTCATCTTCCTCTCCCTCTCGTTGCTTCCATTTTCCTCTAAGTGTCCAAGTTTCTCACCTTGACAAACCACCATTTCAGGCCATCGATTCGTTAAGCTTCTCTAAAGAAAAACGATCCTTGTCGATAGCTTGAGCTATACCTTCAATATGAAAGGCTAAAACAAAGTGAGTAAGGAGATCTAGAAATCCTGAAAATTGGTCACTAGCAAAGGTAAGAGAAGATATGGTTTATGTTGATGATTTTGATGGTTTGGGATTTTATGGAGTCGATATAGTAGGTTTGTTGAAATTTTAATTGCTATGATGTTACAGCTTGAAGAGTAAAGGAAAAAGGACAAGTGTTGGTGCAACCAACTTGTGGATTGATTGCTAATCGAGGTAAGGAATTTATGTAACGGACGTAGGGTGACTATGTCCGCATGTTTTAATATGTTTTGATGTGGTTTGGAGAGAAGTACCAGCTGTTTCTTTGCAAGAAAATGACATTTTCGGACTTGTTTCCTAGTACCAATTAGGTTAGAAGCAGCCGACTGCCTTAAGTAGCAGCCGACTGCCTAGAGACATCAAAAACGTCGTTTTTCGAAAATCGATGCAAACCAGTCGACTGCCATGGGAGCCAGTCTACTGCCATTTTCCAGAAACCATTCTGTTTCAAACCAGTCGACTGCTAGGGGAGCCAGTCGACTGCTATTTGTCCAGAAGCATTCTGTTTCAAAACCAGCCGACTGCCAAGGTAGCCAGTCGACTGCTAATTCTCTGGAAACATTCTGTTTCAAAACCAGTCGACTGCCATTTGGGACCAGTCGACTGCCCTATTTGTATTTTGAAAAAAAATAATAATTGAATTTCAAAAAGGAAAAGAAATTCAATAAGGCAAAACATGGGGTAGCAGTCGACTGCCATATATGACCAGTCGACTGCCTATTTGAAAGAAAGGTTTTGAGAACCTATTTTAAGAAAGAATATTTATACTTATTTAAAACCTATATGGATAAGGTTTTGGAGACTATGGATCTCTCAAAAGAGCATGCACATTATTTGTTACTTGTATTTGACTGAGGAGCTCTAGTCCAGCCCTCAGACCCGCAGTACGGCACCTGACTAGTGAAACTGTGGGATATCGACAATGGCCATGAGTCTCTTATTTGATTCGGCTTTGGGGAGGATCCCTGGCCCATACGTGGGTACGCCACTTATTTGATATCTCTCGGGATTATCCCTAATGGGATATATTTGCAGTATCCTTATGAGATTTATCTATTGGATTATCCCTTACGGGATATATTTGCTGTGTCCATTATCTCTCTGGATTATCCTTAAAGGATATATTTGCGGTATCCACGATGAGAATTTCTTGGTGCATGAATCTATTGGATATAAATTGTCTCCCATCTATTTGAAAATAATTATATTTGCCTACTTGATTTCACGTGATTGGAGATCCGTGGAAATACTTGAAAGTATGATTTACTTGTTTTTGATATATTTGAAAGAAATATAAGCGCTATGCTTTATAATGATTTTACATGACATTATAGAGCCAAGCAGGAAAACTGCATATAGTGATATAGTACGCTCTTTTACATAAGTTTCTTACTGAGCGTAAACTCACTCCTTTACAAACTATTTTTCATACAGATTACTTGAAGTAATTCCGCTCCGGATAGAGGAGCTCATTTCGGGATTTTTGAGATACCTTCGAGGCACGCTTCCTACTTATCCTTTGAAGGTATATTTCGTCGGCCGTTACTTCGGCTAACGTATAGTACAATACTACAGTTTTGTATATGTTGGGGATTAGGGTGTATGAATATTTGAGATCCTGGTGTATATGGCACATGTTTATAAATGAAAAATTTTATGCATGTGAAAATGAATATTATACTCTGATAGAAATGCCTAAAGCATAAGAGTAAGGGAGATTGACATCGGATAAACTAGTCGATTTATTTGTTATTTGAGATGAAAGTTAGTTGTTATTTGGTTAGTGACGAGGACGTCACATCGCATCGTCCTCAAATGCGCAGCCGTAACCCTTTATATGTCAGACTTTCTGTCTTTGAAAACCTGAAATGTTAAAATTAAGAGGTGAGCAAACCACGGCTCAGTAAGGGAATTATATGCCTCACTTGATACTCAGTTATCTATATGCTGAAAAACTTTTTCATTTTTTTCCTATTGGGCTCTAGGCTCACATGTAGGAAGGATACTACAGTCGGCTAGAGATCCGAATGGAGTAAGGTAGGTATTTTGAAATACCTATCTTGTCTCGGAACCTAAAAGCAACTGTAGAGAGTAATAAATTTTGTTTGAAATTTAAGTCCTTTTTCCTTTCATTTCATGTCACTTTAAATTTTATACTTTTATGATTTAAAGCATTTTGAAAGAATAACTAATATTATCTATTCTTTTAGAAAAATATTAGTTTAAATCGTCATCATCCAAATCATATTACATGTAAACAGTAGATAGCAACAATGCAATAAAATCATTTTATTTAAAATTATCATTTATTGTCATTCACTATAAACCTTTTCTTTCTTTTCACTTCAGTTAAATCGATATTCAAATCATTCGGTATTTAAAGTATTCGGTATTCAAATCGTTCAGTATTCAAATCATTCAGTAATCAAATCATTTGTCATTTACTGTCATTCACTGTAAACCTTTTCTTTCTTTTCACTTTAGTCAAATCGATATTTAAACAATTCAATAATCAATCGGTGGAGACAGTCATCATTAAATAGAATCATGCATTATCACTATCACTATCACTATCCCCGAAGGGATGATCACTATAACGAATGGCCATCGTCAACACTCACAGTTCACACTGGTCAAGTGCTCACTGCATAAACTTGTGGGTTTGACCATAATTCCCACGGTCATATACAATACAATAAATCTGCGAACTGATCAGGCCTCGCAGTCATATAACACTATGCATGATCACTATCATACGACTGTCTCAAAACATTTCCATAAATCATTCATTTAACAATAAAATATCAATTTCAAATAGCGACTAATAGTAAAAAAAATCATTTTCGATTAAATACATTTCATGTAAATCAGTGCGGATAAATCACTTCATGTAAATCAAATCAAATCAAATAATTCATCTCATGTAAATCGTTTCATGAAATTCAGTAATTTACATATCAAGAGAATTTTCGGTGATTTCATTATTACCATTCTCGAAAACATGAATATTTTAAAATCACTTTCCTTTTATTCATGTTTTTATGGAAAATATTCATTTTCTCGATTTTCGTGGTTGAAAATCATTTCTCGTGAAATAAAATCATTTATTATGATTTTATGAAATTTTTTAGAAATTTTTGGTAATTTTCGATAATTTTTCGACGGTATAACGACCACCGATTGGCTAGCCTCCTGCACGAAAAATACAGTTTATAATTTTAGCCAGTACATCATCACAAATTTCCAACAACAAAATCATCACAATATTTTCATAAAATATTTCATAATTAAAAACATGCAGACTGAATATCCTTACAGTGCTACACATGCATCCTTTACCTTTCTCGGGTCGGCAATCACCTCGTTCGTCGCGCCCGTGTTCACCTCGCCCGATTCCATCGGCTCGGTCATCGAGGGAATTTTCTGAAAATTAAATTCTAAAATTTAGAATTTTTTCATAATTATTTAAATTAAATACTCGGAATTAATTTTCGAAATTCTTACCAAATTTCTCAGATTTTTTTCGGGTTTCCGAATTTTCCGAGATTTCTCGAATTCCCAAAAATTCCTTTTCTCTCTCTTTTCTTCTTTTCCTTCTCTTTCTTTTTTTTCCGTTTCTTTTCCTTTTTCCTGGTCTGAACCGGTTTAGACCGGTTCAACCTCATCCCGCCGGTTCGGCCAGTTCGGCCACCTTTGCCGGCGGTTCATGCCTCCCATAACTGGCCGACGTTGTGAGGATGCCAGATCTGGCCTCCGTTTCTCGATCGGCGATTGCGGCGGTAGCAAATCTAGGATCGGTGGTTCGGCCTCCTTTCTTCCCTTTTTCTTCCTTCCTCCGTCGGCCCTTCCTTCCTCCAGATTTGCCCTCACCGGAGCCTTGCAAAGCGGTGGCGGCAAGCGGATCGGCCCGCGTCACCTCCTTTCCTTTTCCTTTTCTCCTCTCGGTTCCGCTCCGTTTCGCTTCGATTCCACTCCGTTTCGCTTCGCCGGCGTCGGCTTCCTCCTTCTCTCTTCTCGTCGGCGTCATTCCCATCTTCCTCTCTCCTTCGATCGACCGATCGACGGTGGTCGACCACCCCCTTCTTCTGTTTTGTTTCGACAGAAACGAGATCTCATTTCCCGTTTCTATTTCCATATTTTTTTTGTTTTATTTTATATCTATTATAATTATATATTATTTATATCACTATATATATAGATATAACAATACTTGGTATATACATATTTTATTTCTATTTACATATATATATATATATATAAATATATCATATTCCTATATATATATATATATATATATATATATATATATATATATACCTATATAATTATATAAAACATATATAATATATTCAAAAATATATTTATATAATAAAATTATATAAATATATAAATGCTCGCATTTTTATTTCTTAAATCTTGGATTTTTTAGTATCCAAAATTTAATTTCCTCAATTTCATCTTTTCATCAATTTCGAGAATTTTAACGATATTCCCTATTTCGTAATTAAATTCATTTATTTTCTTTAACTTATTTATTTGTTTTAATATTAAATTTATAATTATTTAATATTAATTTTAGAAAATTAGCGGTCATCACAAATATCATGATTCATGGAAACTCAATTACCATCTAGACCTCTAACATAGTACATAGGTCCTATCAAGATGTTATTCTTTTGGTTTTTAGTTATCTATTTTTTTTATAATACGATCCGACATATACTTTAAATTTTGTTTGAATTTAATTTTTTTTTGAAATGATTTTAACGGTTTATTATTTTATATCTATTGAATGCATTTAAAATTTTATTTTCAAAATTAAAATGAGGTTAACAAAGAAACAAACAAAAAATCAGACTCCATCTTCACCAGCAGAATCAACATGAATGGGTGGTCTTTTGTGATTTATACCTAACCAATGTGAAAAAATTTTAATTAGTCAAATTAAAAGATAAAAGAAAAAGAAAATCTAGATACAAATTAATAGTGTGATGAGTACAGATTGGATATCAGAGGAAATAGGTGAACTGATTGGCAATTTTGTTCTTGGCGGTAATCATTTAACATTGATAACACTAGTTTTCCATGATGAGAAAAAGTCTTTCTTTTACAAACACGTAAAATTTTCGTTTAGATGGGTCTTTGGGTTCGTACTTAATTATTTGGTTTGGAAAGGCTCCTTCGTCAATGGGATTAATTGGAAATTAAATGTAGTTTGAGTAAAGGATTTATAGAAGATTTTCCCCATTTTCTTCGTCATTGAGCACGTTCTGTGTGAACAACTGTTGCTTGAGTTTGTTGTTGGGTACTTTATCTGATTATTTATTACTGAAAATCTAAAGTTCAAGATTAATCATAGTCATAAGAGCAATTGATTGATCAGCGACAAGAGAAAATTAACATCATGCAATTGAGGTTGAGTGGCTTTAGAGTTTGACTAGTTATGTTAGATATATTATCTTCTACATTCAAATTTTCTGAAGCTTTAAAACTAAAACAAGTCGGATCATCACCAGAATAGATTGATATATAGGCTTAAATTGAACTCAGAATTAAAGATAAAGCAAAATTGTTTTTTACCCTATAATATCTTTTTTTTTGTTCGGCTAACTAAATAAACAATCCAAAACTAATTTCATAACGGTCCATGTATAATTTGCTTTAACAATGAAATACTCGCCCTCTCTTCTTAATAAATCGTCATCTACAACATCAATCATTCATTTAGATAATGACATTTTCATCCAATGTCTCATAACCATTGCCTCATTTAAAAATCTCATCAGTTTGTGACCAACAACTGGTTGGCGTGGGTGGCAAGCGGCCCTCGTCTTTTAAGCAAGGCCAGAGTTCAAATCCTGACTTGTGTATGGAGTGCCAGTGTTGGGAGGGGGACAAGCCTAACCACGCTCTGCTTCTCCCGACTCCGGAATAGTTACCGAAGGTGGAAACCGGAGGGTTTCGACCAAAAAAAAAAGACTAGAATTATGTCATTTCATATTCTTTAAAAGGCATGTAATTAATATCATAAACTATTTTGATTATATCAATTATTATTAATTTAATTAACTCACATTAAGTTTGGTCAAAATGAGTAATTGTCTTATAACAAAATATATAATAAAAATTAAATATTATCTTATACATGTGTGTGTATATATAAAGACAAACAAGCAATCTTGATAAAAAGAACAATTCTATTTTTAATCTAAAGGATTTGAAACTAACTTTTAAAGTCACTCCTCGATCAAAACCAAAATTTTTCAAGAAACTGTAGCAAAAAATTCAAAAAAGAGATAAAATTTTGATAAAAATAATTTATGCAGAAAAAATGATAAAATGGATTTTTATTAAATTTAATATTATTATGATTTATTTGATATTTGAGAACATATAATACTAATCACAAGATTTTTTTTAAAGAAATTATGTGTCATTTTTTATTGATAATTAAAATCTTACTTCATAAAAAATCAAAACTTGGAAGTTGATATTTTTTTTTAAAAGGATTAAGTTCAAAATCCGAATCTTTTTTTTTGTACCTCCTTATGAATAAAAAAAAATCTTACTTTTTAAAATTGAATAATTATTCTAATATAATTTAAACTTTTTTTTAAAAAAATTCTATTAAAAGAATCCCATAACTATAAATGTCACTTTTTATAGAAACAATACAGGATCCAAAATTTGTATTTGAAGCATAAAAAGCGTCAGAAATTATTAATTAATCCTAAAATTCCGTAACTTTTTATAGAAACATTGCTCTTAACATTCTCTACGATTTTAAGACGGAATTCTGCCGTTGTCGTCGTGTCGGTTTGGAATAAACTAGGCTGAGAAAAAATATTCTATAACAGGGTAATTGATAGCCACTTTTTTCTCCTTTATTGGATATTAATATCTTTACATGGTGAACTTCAATAAAGTACTTTTTTAAATATTGAACTTAAACATCAAATCACTATAAGGCGAAATAATTAGTTCTAATCACCATAAAAGAAGGAAATGGAGGAAATGAGATGAACAAACAGAGAATAGGCCTACATAATCTCCACAGAATTGAGGGAAACAAGAAAGGATAGAAAAGAAGCTGATTCAACTTTGTGCAACAACAAGAGTACATGGAAAAAACAGAATTTTATAACATTCAGCTCAAAATTTATTTCTGTAAAATACTTACCATAATTTTATAGCAATTTTCACTGATCTGTAAAGTTACTCTTCAATCTCCATTTAAGTATTCTCTGTTGGAATGTCAAATGTGAACTGTTCATACATATTGTTGATTGTGATAATCGCAAATTCTCCTATTTTTGGAGTTAAGTATCTGTAAAATTTAATTTTAGATGTTAATAAATTGATTGAAATAAATAAATAAATTTATTAAAGGATTGAAATATTTCGAAATTATAATACTTGATCAATAGATAAATAAAAAATTTAATAATTAGGAATTTAATTCAAGTATTAAGAAAAAAAAGGTGTGTGTGTGTGTGTGTGTGTATATATATATATATATATATATATATATGTACAAATATAAAAGTGTATATATATATATATATAAATATATATTAATAAATAATAAAATAGGAAAATATATGATTTAAGGAATATTTATGTATATATAATATAAATTATATTTATGTGTGTTTTGAATATATATAGGAAGTATAAATTATATTTATATAAAAATATATAAATAGTATATGTTTTGTATCCATAATCTATAATTGTAAATATAAATAGATTTATAATATATTTTAAAAAAAAACAGACTGCAGCAAGCTTCTCGTGGAAGCTTGTTGCACAGCAAACAAATTAAAAGAGAAAAGAAAAGAGAAAGGAGACAAAAGAGAGAAATCTGGTTAGTGGACTATGTGGTAATTTTCTATTAGACAAAACATGAATAAATGAGATTAAAAAACTCAGGATTTTTATCTCAGTTTAATAACTTTGGAGAGTGTATCAAGAAGTTCACTTTTGAGAAAAAGTGACGAACCCTTGTTTTACACCTTATAGCAAGTGTGGCTCCTTGAGAAAAGATGAGAGAAAGAAATTTAATTTAGGTTTTCCTGATACCTTTTGTATTTCCACGAATAAGTATTTATATGAGTTCCTAAACAAACCTCAACCAATCATATTAAGTCTAAAAAAACAACTAAGCAATAAATAAAAGAATGACTCATTATAAGCCTTCAAACCACAAATCCCTCAAGTCTTGTTGATAGCCTTCAAACCACAAATCCCTCAAGTCTCGTTGATCTCTTCTTGTTCCTAGTTGATCGACGAACCGGTATTGAAGTTGAAGTTGCAACAGCTTGGTCATCAATAGCAAGCTCTCCATTATCATCCACCAGGAACCCATCACCTCCCTCTGCCAATGTATCATTCCCCACCCATCAAGCACCGCCTTGTCCTCAAGGCGCAACTGCAGATATACTTTCTGCAATTCAGCAATGGATTCCCAGGAAGCCTCATCCGGTGGACTATCATCCCACTGCACCAAGGCTTGTGGAACTATCTAGCCATCACATAAAATAGACCTGGTGTCGCATATAACTAATGGAGAAAAAATTGGTTTATTATCAATACTTGCAGTTGGCAAAGGAAACACAAGAACATTGGAACTGCCATGAAATGGTTTTAAAAGCGATACGTGAAACACCGGATGAACACGAGATTCCAGTGGAAGTTCCAACTTATAAGCAACCGGACCAATTTTCTCCAAGACACGAAAAGGCCCATAATAACATTTCACCAATTTATTAGAAGCACAACAAGCAACTGACACTTAACGATAAGGCTGTAACTTGACCAAAACAAGATCACCAATCTGAAATTTAAGTTTGCGTCGTTTTCGATCTGCTTTTTGCTTCATGCGCAATTGGGTTGCCTCTAAGTTGGCCTTAAGATCACTAGCAGCTGGTCCCTATCATTCAACAGATCATCCAACGATGCAATGTTAGTAGAATGAGTAGAATATGTAGGTATCAAATTTGGAAGTCGTCCATAAAGAGCCTGGAATGGAGACATGCCAATACTACTATTATAAGATGTGTTATGGCGATATTTAGCCCAATGAAGATATGAATACCACATTGTAGGACGCTCATGAGTGAAGGAACGTAAATATTGTTCCAAACCCCGATTAACCACCTTGGATTGGCCATCCATTTGAGGATGATAGGCACTGCTATAACTCAAAGTGGTACCGCTGAGTTCAAAAAGTTTCCGCCAAAATTGGCTCAAAAAAATTGTATCACGGTCAGAAACAATATTGGATGGAACCATGTAATTTGATAACAATATGGGTGAATAACTCTGCCGCCTTAGAAGTAGTAAAAGAAGTTGGCAAAGCACCAAAATGAGCAAATTTTGAAAGACGGTCCACCACCACCATTATAACTGTATATCCCCGCGACAAAGGCAAAGAAACAATAAAAGCCATGGTAACCATGCTCCATACTTGATCAGGAATTGGTAATGGTTGGAGATATCCCGCTGGTGCTTGCATAGAAGACTTAATTTGTTGACAAACAAGGCAAGAGGAAACATATTGCTCTACATCTTTACGCATACCATGCCAAAAGAATTGAGAGGATAAACTGACCAAAGTCCATTTAATACCCATGTGACCAGCCAAGGGAGTAGAATGAAATTCCTTCAATAAAAACATTTTCAAAGTTGAAGTAGCTCCTAAATAATAATGACCTTGGTAAAGAAGAATACCATCTCTAACAGAAAATGCCCTTGGAGCCGAACCATCTTGCACATGAGAATGAAGTTTTTGTAATGCGAAAAGTGTAGAATTTTCCCTTTTCAAATCAGTAAAAAACATGGGTATAGGACTATTGGAAAAAACCGAGAAGCTCACAATATCATCACCCTCAAATTGCCAAGACAAAGCATCCGCTGCTAGGTTTGATTTTCCACACACTTATATTCAATGGAAAAATCGAATCCCAACAATTTTCGTATGTAATATTGTCACAGCCCGTGACCCTATTTTTTTTCTATACATCTTATTTGGTTGGGCTGTCTGCGATACTTTATCTCTTTTTTTTTTTATACATAAGCAATTTCCTATAAAATAATAATATGAACTACATCCCCTATCTTACTTCATAAGGAAGCAGTACTGTGAATATGCCTAAATACAGAAAACAAATGTTCGTACCTTATGTCATAAGTCGAGCTGTTGCATCGTCCCCGAATGCGCAGCCGAAATCCTTTAGATGTCAAACTCTCAGTCCTCGAAAATCTGAAATGTTAAAATTAAGGGGTGAGCAAACCACGGCTCAGTAAGAGAATTATATGCATACTTGATATTCAGCTTCCTATATGCTGAAAATCTTTTTCATTTTTCCTATAGGAGCTCTAGGCTCGCATGTAGGAAAGATACTACAGTTGACTAGGGATCCAGATGGAGTAAGGCAAGTATTTTGAAATACCTGTCTTGTCCCGAAACCTATAAGCAACTGTAGAGAGTAATACATTTCATTTCATTTGAAATTTAACTCCTTTTTCTTTTTATTCCATATCATTTTCATATTCTTTTCAAAATAATGCTTTTATGAAATAAAGCATTTAAATAAGGTAACTAATATTCATATATTCTTTGAAAAGAATATTAGTTAAATCATTATCATTCAAATCATTCAGAAATCAAATCATTCGGTATTCAAATCGTTTAGAAATCAATTCATTCAGCATTCAAAGTATTTAGTATTTATTGTGAGGGCCCAAAGTACCTTACGGGTCATTCATCACCTCACTAAATTCGGTATTCAAATCATTCAAATACAATTCAATGGAGACAGTCACATCTAATATAGTCATGCATGAAACAATGTCGGTATCCCCGAAGGGACGATCGGTAACGAATAGCCATCGTCGGTCGGTCACAGTTCGCACTGGTCAGGTGCTCGCTGTGTAAATCTGTGAGTTTGACCATAATAATCCCACAGCCGATAATCAATATGTCGGTAACCTGCGGATTTGATCAAGGTCTCACAATTGGTAACAATATGCATGATCACTAAAGAACAACCGTCTCAAAACATTTCCATAAATCATTCATTTAATAATAAAATATCAATTTCAAATAACGATTAGCAGTAAGAAATTCATTTTCGATGGAATACATTTCATGCAAATCAATGCGGATAAATCACTTCATGTAAATCAAATCATGTAATTTACATATCGTGAGAATTTTCAATGATTTCATTATCACCGATATCGAAAACATGAATATTTTAAAAATAGAATACCATATATTCATGTTTTTTGCAAATTCATCAATTTCTTGGTTTTCGTGATTGAAAATTGTTTCTCGTGAAATAAAATCATTTATTATGATCTTATGAAATTTTCTAAAATTTTTCGGCAACATAACGACTGCCGATTGACTAACCTCCTGCACGAAAAATACAGTTTATAATTTCCAACCAATTATAATAATTTCATAAAATATTTCCATAAAATATTTCGTAATTAAAACATGTAGACTGAATATCCTTACAGTGCTGCACATGCATCCCTTACCTTTCTCGTGGTATCGAACTTCTCGATGTCACCACAAGAGATCCGATTATTTATGCTACAATTAATTTCATCAAAAATTGTCGTTAATTATTCTCGTAATTTCTATAGAAATTTTCATGTTCAAACCATAAAATTGCAGCATAATAATAGTCTAAAAATGCTCATTGCCGAATGTCTTCATGAACCCCTTTCTTATGGTGATTCATCTATTCATCCTTAATCCCATTTATGCATGTCTATTGTTTCCTTTATTCTCCTTTTTAAATATTTCTACTCATCCTTAACTATTTTTCTTTAATCATCAATCATATAATTGATATGAGAGTCTCTCATGAATAATACCTTATCCAATTTCTCATATCTTATACTATGAAGATTACATATATATATATATATATATATATATATATATATATATATATATATTCTTCCAACATATACATTATCATGAATCAACACTTGTTCCTTGTCATTATAACTTGATTCCTTAAAATAAAGAATTTTTTTTTCTGTTTTTCCTTTTTCCTTTACTGCCGTAGCTCCCTGGGTTTTTCTTTCTTCCCATGAGTTTTCCAATTACCAAGTTTTCATGGCTTTTCTTCCCCTTTTTTTTTTCAATTCAGTCTTTATATTTATCATTTAATCACTTAGACATTTAAGTAAATATCATTTATGCAGTAAAATTCATCACCATTATTTCATCCATGACTTGGCCGAAATACCCACTTCACACTACTTCTAATTTTCCGCAATTTGTCACTAGAATCACAATTACATCAAGTTCCTCTCATTATTTACTGTCAATTTCTACCCAAATCATAACAAAATCACAACAATTTCCCCTACTCCTACACCATTGCCGAACCTCCCTGTTTCTTCTACCTCAAATTTCATTTCAATCAAAGCCCATAAACCAACTTCCCATGCATGAATCAATCTTAAACCATAGTTAAGATCAATTAAAACATCTTCAACCCATCTTACCTTAATTAACCGAGCAGCAAGGCCCCCAAACCAGTGCAAATCGTTTCACCTCAGCCCCTCCAATTCCAGCCGTATGATGATCTTAAGGTGAGGGAGAGGTTTAGTGAAGAAAACGGGATGATCAAATGAAGAGAAAGTGAGATTGGCATATGAAATCAAAAAAATTCATGGAGAACCAAAAGAAAAAAATCGTGGAGCAGAACTGGGCAGAGGAAATCGGGGGATGGATCCAGAAAATGGCTGAGCTTTAGTCTTCAATTATTGTTTTTTCATCCAATGGGAAATGGCCACATGTCCCAATAATTAAATTTTCCCTTTACAATCATGCATTTACATTTATACCACAACCATATCTAATAAATTTCCAATTTCAGAAATTAAATTTTATTTTAATTAGATTTGATTTATCTAAGTCAATAATGGTCAGAAATTGACCATTTGGCCAGTCCCCTTATGTTAAATGACCATTTTGTCCTTAGTGAACTACAATATTAACGGTTTTACCATTAAGCTTTCGTTTTCGTAAAAACCATGCAAACAAACTCCAAAAATTATGATTCCAGCATCAGTAAATCACATTTAATGTAACTTAATGAATGGAGGTGGTTTCGTTGCCGCGCGGTGTACCGATAATGAAAAATTACGATTTTACCCCTTACGAACCGCCAGCGAAATTTTCTAATTTGTTTTCCAAAATTCTCAAAATAATTTCAAATGGCATAAAAATTATTTTCATGCCTCCAAATAATTATTTAATATTTATTTCACCTTCTGAACAACATTTTTTTTCCACACGAATTTCCTAATTCGTCACTTCCTCAATTCACGGAATATTCACTAATATTTCGATCTCATATTATATTTATTTATTTCCACTTATCTATTTTCTTTAATATTAATTTCTACTATTAAATCGTAGAAATTTGCGATTATCACATTCTCCCCACCATAAGAAATTCGGTCCTCCGAATTTAACTTAAATCAAAAGGTGATACATGTCGTATACTTACGATTTTTTTGCCCTTTTAGATCAACTTTTAAGTAATACTGCCAGTATGCTTTTAACATCAAGATTATTTTTAATACCATTGCATATAATCTTTCATCATATACTTATACTTCCTTAACTTTCTTATCAATCGAGAGTTATCCATTTCCACTCATTTTCATATCCCATATGATTCATACTGTTTCTCATCTGTTTTCTCAATTAGTGCCAAGTCGATATAGTTTGATAACCATCATTTACTTGATTTAAATAAATCGTATGCAGTTGTCCCAGTTGCTTTCACATCTCGTGCATCCGCTCTCTCAACATATCTTTGAGCGTTTCCATTATATGCTCAGATATTTACATCAGTACGGAGTGATGCTGTCAACAAATTTGGAATCTCAAAGCCTTTTGCTATTTCCCATAAACATATAGCTACTCAGAGATTCCTATCACATATAAGGCTCACTGGAACTTCACATACATTCTCATCATTTTATAATCATATCTTGACTATGGCACTAGAGAATCTAAGAGTCTGATAATGGAAAAGTGATTCCATAGGTGACTAATAAAATCATAAATTTGTCACCTTGTTATCCATACAATTCCACAATTTCCGAGGTGGTTGTATGTATATTTATCATTTTTCCACTTATATTACTGGCAATAAATCATATATATCATTCATCTACTCCTTTGAGTATCATTAAATTTCATTTGTCGAATTGGCTCGATCTTACATCTAGCCATAATCATGTGATAACCACAAAAATCATTTCCAGTCTTAAATTCGGGAACTATTTCATATTCATATTCCCTCATCATTATTTCGATCACTTTTCCTCAGTGGTATCGTACTCCACTGTTAACATCTTTTAACCTTTTACATACCCTCTTTATACTTATTCATTCATCGACTTAAACTTATTTACTTATCAGTCACATCTGTAAAGCAGCTAACCCAATAACTCTTCCATAGACTGGCAATAGTATTTAGCTAGACCCAGTACAATTCGTATTTTAATCATTATCTCTTCACCATAGACAGAACCACGTCGCTCTGTCATTCGAGATCATATATCTTAGAAAGAGATACTGTCTAGCTAAATCTTTTATTTACCAATCTTAACATAAAGATCACAGTCTATGAGAGTCCGTAGGGTCATACCACTATGCTGCTCATTTTCCATTGATGTCTTGATTGTATCGTATACCATCACTTTATCCTTATATGGTTGTCTTATTCATTAGTATTATGTACCTCACAAGGTATTTCATTAACCTTTTAAACCTCCATAGAAACTCGTAAAAATTATCTCGAGTTCTAATCATTATCATCTTATGACCATCAGTCTTCAACTTTTCATCTGATGATGCCTTTTTCAGAGATTGATTCTTATAAATTCCTTACACATCTCCAATTAAATCAAATAAGACATCTCTTTCATAGAAATAATTATTTATTCTTCATAAGAACTTTATTGCATAATATGTATTTAATACTCCATTTAATTCATCCTCAATCTCATCATCTGTATTTCCATCCTTTACATCAATACATGTGAATTTCATTATCCACAATATTTTCCAAAAAATTATTTTCTTAAGCTTGTCGGATTTCTTCTATATTCTTCGATATAAGCTCAAAAATAAATTTCTGTATCCATAATCGAGTAGATATTAACCCGATCTCTTAATCTATATTATTCTAAAAATTTATCAGGAATCCCATCCGATACTTTCTTTAATCACACCTCTCTTATCAGTTTGGACATTCATCTTTGTGTCCTATCATTTCATCGTATATCCTCAAGGCAAAGACATTTAATATTTAAATTATTTTAACATCTACTCCGCCTTGATTCACTTATTTCCTTCTACTTCACAGCATATCGATCATCTTAATTGTATTCTGTATCAGTATAATAATTTCATTAACACCTTTCACAGCTAACCGATTTATTATTGAAATTCATTTTAAAATCATTATCATCTTATAATTCAGGTTAGCTGTTATCTTCCTCATCTCTTATTTTCACTTACTGTCCTTATGCATATTCTTCACTTCCGTATACTCCATACAATATATTATTCCATAAAACATATTTCAAAATATTCCGGTTCTATAATTATCCATTTGATACCTCAAAAACAGTAGGAATGTATAGAACTAGAATTAACCGTACTGTTATGGATTTCATCATCTATACTGATCTCTTTGTCAGTCATCTTCAGTAATCATTTTACTTTTCATCATATCCAACGATCCCGTAATAATATCTCATCAATACACTTTTCAGAATCAATAACTGAGTCACTTATCCTGCGACTTTCTTATAATCATTCGGGTCACATCAATCATCTAAGTGTAAGTGCAGTTTATAATTGGGATCGTTATACCCATATTACATTCCTTTATGCCATTAATAACTCTATTACTATCAACAGAAATCAAATTATCTTGGTTTTATCACTATTCAAACCATAATCCCACATAGGGGCATTTTTGTCATTTTCACATTTATTTCTTTCTCCTCACTATACATTTAAATCAAGGATCTTATTATTTATGTACTGATAGTATCCTTTCTCATACTACTATCAGTAGTTTGAGATCTTGTTCGATTTTGACAGAGAAATCCAATAGAATCCATAATTGGATTATTTTGCATGAAATGCAGCTTTACATCATCAATTTCTCTGCCAAATCAATCAATTCCAACTTTTGTTGGTCTATTTTGACTCCCGATAAAATTTTGGGATTAGGGGTATTTTGGTCATTTTTGGCCAAAAATTTTCTCTCTTCAAAATACTTTCAATCGGTGATCTTAAGGTCTATTTAATGATGATATTTCATTCTCCTCCTCTATATCATCACTTTCAGGTCTCAGTTCGATCCGGACAAAAAAGTTCTGGTGGGGCCCTCACCGAGTCCTTTACTGATCCATACCGAATCGACCTTCATTTAGATTATAAGATCACCATTTCAAGTAACATTCCTGAGCCGTTTTCCCTTTCTGCATTCCTTATTTCATAATTGCTCACTCCCTTCTTGTGAAATCCCCAATTTCAGGAAAATCCTCCATAATTATAAAGTATGTTAGCTTAAATTGAAAAATAAGTAGATATGAGAATTATGAAGTATGAAGGATGTATGAAACATGGAAGAAGTAATGAGATGAAAGATTAAATAGTCAAGGAAATTAAATTGATGTTATAAGAATAATGGAGGTATGAGCAAAGAATTAATATCAGATTTTCATAATTTAACGAATATGAAGTTTAATGTATGAGTGATGTATGCATGATGTATGGAAGAAATAAGGAAGTGAATGTCAATTAGTCAAATGATTTAATGTTGATATCAGAAAAATATTAAGAGTATGAGACAAGAAACAAAATCAGATTTTTGATTGGTTAATTAAACATATGTGGCTTATGCATGAATGGAAGAATGGAAGAAGAGAATTAATGGGTCAAAGGGGTCAAGGAAAAGCATGGCTGAGATTAATGATGGGATAAGAAGCAATTAATGAAGTTGCATGACTCACCATCCTCATCATCATCACCCCACGGCAGCAACTCTTCTAGCCCTCTCCCTCGTGTTCTCCAAGTTTCCATAAGTTTTCTTCCATAGCTACCTTGACAAACACCCTTGTTTAGTAACCAAATCGTTAAGTTTGTTAGACGAAAAACGATCATAGTCACTAGACGAGGCTATATCCGAAGTTTGGTGGATTGATTCCAAGTATTGGAAGAGATCTCAAAGTTTGAGATTTTGGTCACTAGCAAAAGGTAAGAGAAGAAGATGATTTAGTCTATTATGTTCATGGTATGGTGTTGTACTGAATTAGTATAACATGTTTATGGCAAATTCTTAAAGGTTTACTTTGATTTCAGATTTCAGATTTGAAGAAGAAAAGGATTAGGGTTGGTGAACCAAGTGATTTCATGTTCTTGAAGTAATCGAGGTAAGAAATTTATGTAACGGACGTAAGGCGGCTATGTCCGCATGTTTTAATATGATTTTGAACTGCTTTGGGGAGAAATACTAGTTGTCTTTTGCAGGAAAAGTGCATTTTCGGACTTGTTTCCTAGTACCAATTAGGCTAGGAGCAGCCGACTGCCTTGAAAGGGAAGTCGACTGCCTAGAGACAACCAAAACGTTGTTTTCCGAAAACCGATGCAAACCAGTCGACTGCTATTTACCCAGTAAGCATTCTGTTTCAAACCAGTCGACTGCTATATGGGACAGTCGACTGCTATTTTCCAAAATGCATTCTGTTTCAAAACCAGTCGACTGCTATATGGACCAGTCGACTGCTATTTGCTAAGAAGCATTCTGTTTGAAAACCAGTCGACTGCTATATGTACCAGTCGACTGCCCCATGTATGTTTTCAAAGATAAAAATATCGAAATTTTAAATGAAAATAATTTCGATAAATGAAATTACGAAGCAGCAGCCGACTGCCCTATGAGGCCAGTCGACTGCCCTGTTTTGAAAAGAGGTTTTCAAACCTATTTCAAGAAAGTATGAAATGTCATGGCAAGAAGCCATATGACATATGTTTTGAGATTATGCACTATCATGTTTATAGTAGGGGCTTTGATCAAGTCCTGAAATGATGTAATGTATGATATGGGCTGAGGAACCATAAGTCAGGCCTCAGTCGCTACAGAAGGACACCTGACTAGTGTTAACTGTAGCCACCCGCAGTTGGCCAATCTGTTTATATTTCATGTTCGGCTAAGGGAGGATTCCTGGCCCTACGGGGTACGCCACATGATAATGATGATGATGATGATGCAGTGCATAACTCCACAAAAGTACAAATAGTTTTATGTTATCAAAACTATATGTATATGCGATTTTTAAGAATAAAGAAATCGAAAGTACTTGATTTACTTGTACAAGAAGTTTTAAAAGAAGTATATGATGTATGATTTCAAGAAAGTATAAGACGTTTTAAGAGAAGTATGTATGTATGTATGTATGTATGTATGTAAATGATATTTGAAAGAAGTACTTGAAATATGTTTTGAAGAAGTATACGAAACATGCTATGTTATAAAAGCATGTAAAGAATGTTTTAAAGTAAGTTATGAAGTATGATGTTTTAAAGAAAATATAAGAAGAAGAAGTATGATGCATGTTTTATATGTTTTAAAGAAAGTATGTTTGCTTAAACCATTTTAAAGGAAATATGCATGGTTGCAAACAATGCATGAAAGATGTTTATGATGCATGCTTTATAATGCTTTACATGACATTATAGAGCCAAGTAGGAAAAATGCATATCGAGGCATAGTACGCTCTTTTACATATTTTTCTTACTGAGCGTAAACTCACCCTTTTACGAATATTTTCATACAGACTATCTGAAGTAATCCCTCGCTCTCGATAGAAGAGCCTACGAGTGGATCTTGAAAGTTTACCTTCGAAAGACGCTTCCCAAGTAGTATAGAAGGTATACTTATGTAATTATGTAAAGTAAATTGTAATTCAGTTATGGTACAGTACAACTAACATTAATGTATATAAGATGTCGGGGATTTAAGTTAAGATGATTTATGAGATCATGTGAAAATGGATGGTACATATATACATGTATCATTAGTCTGTTTTATTGAAATTAAATTATTCATATTGAGCTGTTAGATATTAAGCTTAAGAAAGAAAAGTATGATTGACATTGACAAGCAAATCTAATCAAGTTAAGTGGAAATAGGAAAAAGTTAAGTGATAAGATGAAGTGACGGGGACGTCACACTTCTAAACCCTTAATTCAATTTGAAATCATTTATTTTCATTATGTATTTAGACTACACAGTACTACAGGGGATGTTAACCTTTTCAACACATTTTCTTTCCACAGTATCGACAGACATCAGGCCAACCGTGCTCTGATACCATTTTTGTCACAGCCCGTGACCCTATTTTTTTTCTATACATCTTATTTGGTTGGGCTGCCTGCGATACTTTATCTCTTTTTTTTTATACATAAGCAATTTCCTATAAAATAATAATATGAACTGCATCCCCTATCTTACTTCATAAGGAAGCAGTACTGTGAATATGTCTAAATACAGAAAACAAATGTTCGTACCCTATGTCATAAGTCGAGCTGTTGCATCGTCCCCGAATGCGCAGCCGAAATCCTTTAGATGTCAAACTCTCAGTCCTCGAAAATCTGAAATGTTGAAATTAAGGGGTGAGCAAACCACGGCTCAGTAAGAGAATTATATGCATACTTGATATTCAGCTTCCTATATGCTGAAAATCATTTTCATTTTTCCTATAAGAGCTCTAGGCTCGCATGTAGGAAAGATACTACAGTTGACTAGGGATCCAGATGGAGTAAGACAAGTATTTTGAAATACCTGTCTTGTCCCGAAACCTATAAGCAACTGTAGACAGTAATACATTTCATTTCATTTGAAATTTAACTCATTTTTCTTTTTATTCCATATCATTTTCATATTCTTTTCAAAATAATGCTTTTATGAAATAAAGCATTTAAATAAGGTAACTAATATTCATATATTCTTTGAAAAGAATATTAGTTAAATCATTATCATTCAAATCATTCAGAAATCAAATCATTCGGTATTCAAATCGTTTAGAAATCAATTCATTCAGCATTCAAAGTATTTAGTATTTATTGTGAGGGCCCGAAGTACCTTACGGGTCATTCATCACCTCATTAAATTTGGTATTCAAATCATTCAAATACAATTCAATGGAGACAGTCACATCTAATATAATCATGCATGAAACAATGTCGGTATCCCCGAAGGGACGATCGGTAACGAATGGCCATCGTCGGTCGGTCACAGTTCGCACTGGTCAGGTGCTCGCTGTGTAAATCTGTGAGTTTGACCATAATAATCCCACAGCCGGTAATCAATATGTCGGTAACCTGCGGACTTGATCAAGGTCTCGCAGTTGGTAACAATATGCATGATCGCTAAAGAACAACCGTCTCAAAACATTTCCATAAATCATTCATTTAATAATAAAATATCAATTTCAAATAACGATTAGCAGTAAGAAATTCATTTTCGATGGAATACATTTCATGCAAATCAATGCGGATAAATCACTTCATGTAAATCAAATCATGTAATTTACATATCGTGAGAATTTTCAATGATTTCATTATCACCGATATCGAAAACATGAATATTTTAAAAATAGAATACCATATATTCATGTTTTTTGAAAAATAATCAATTTCTTGGTTTTCGTGATTGAAAATTGTTTCTCGTGAAATAAAATCATTTATTATGATCTTATGAAATTTTCTAAAATTTTTTGGCAACATAACGACTGCCGATTGACTAACCTCCTGCACGAAAAATACAGTTTATAATTTCCAACCAATCATAATAATTTCATAAAATATTTCCATAAAATATTTCGTAATTAAAACATATAGACTGAATATCCTTACAGTGCTGCACATACATCCCTTACCTTTCTCGTGGTATCGAACTTCTCGATGTCACCACACGAAATCCGATTATTTATGCTGCAATTAATTTCATCAAAAATTGTCGTTAATTATTCTCGTAATTTCTATAGAAATTTCCATATTCAAACCATAAAATTGCAGCATAATAATAGTCTAAAAATGCTCATTGCCGAATGTCTTCATGAACCCCTTTCTTATGGTGATTCATCTATTCATCCTTAATCCCATTTATGCATGTCTATTGTTTCCTTTATTCTCCTTTTTAAATATTTCTACTCATCTTTAACTATTTTTCTTTAATCATCAATCATATAATTGATATGAGAGTCTCTCATGAATAATACCTTATCCAATTTCTCATATCTTATACTATGAAGATTACATATATATATATATATATATATATATATATATTTATATATTCTTCCAACATATACATTATCATGAATCAACACTTGTTCCTTGTCATTATAACTTGATTCCTTAAAATAAAGAATTTTTTTTTCCTGTTTTTCCTTTTTCCTTTACTGCCGTAGCTCCCTGAGTTTTTCTTTCTTCCCATGAGTTTTCCAATTACCAAGTTTTCATGGCTTTTCTTCCCCTTTTTTTTTTCAATTCAGTCTTTATATTTATCATTTATTCACTTAGACATTTAAGTAAACATCATTTATGCAGTAAAATTCATCACATTATTTCATCCATGACTTGGCCGAAATACCCACTTCACACTACTTCTAATTTTCCGCAATTTGTCACTAGAATAACAATTAAATCAAGTTCCTCTCATTATTTACTGTCAATTTCTACCCAAATCATAACAAAATCACAACAATTTCCCCTACTCCTACACCATTGCCGAACCTCCCTGTTTCTTCTACCTCAAATTTCATTTCAATCAAAGCCCATAAACCAACTTCCCATGCATGAATCAATCTTAAACCATAGTTAAGATCAATTAAAACATCTTCAACCCATCTTACCTTAATTAACCGAGCAGCAAGGCCCCCAAACCAGTGCAAATCGTTTCACCTCAGCCCCTCCAATTCCAGCCGTATGATGATCTTAAGGTGAGGGAGAGGTTTAGTGAAGAAAACGGGATGATCAAATGAAGAGAAAGTGAGATTGGCATATGAAATCAAAAAAATTCATGGAGAACCAAAAGAAAAAAATCGTGGAGCAGAACTGGGCAGAGGAAATCGGGGGATGGATCCAGAAAATGGCTGAGCTTTAGTCTTCTATTATTGTTTTTTCATCCAATGGAAAATGGCCACATGTCCCAATAATTAAATTTCCCCTTTACAATCATGTATTTACATTTATACCACAACCATATCTAATAAATTTCCAATTTCAGAAATTAAATTTTATTTTAATTAGATTTGATTTATCTAAGTCAATAATGGTCAGAAATTGACCATTTGGCCAGTCCCCTTATGTTAAATGACCATTTTGTCTTTAGTGAACTACAATATTAACGGTTTTACCATTAAGCTTTCGTTTTCGTAAAACTCATGCAAACGAACTCCAAAAATTATGATTCCAGCATCAGTAAATCACATTTAATGTAACTTAATGAATGGAGGTGGTTTCGTTGCCGTGCAGTGTACCGATAATGAAAAATTACGATTTTACCCCTTACGAACCGCCAGCGAAATTTTGTAATTTGTTTTCCAAAATTCTCAAAATAATTTCAAATGGCATAAAAATTATTTTCATGCCTCCAAATAATTATTTAATATTTATTTCACCTTCTGAACAACATTTTTTTTCCACACGAGTTTCCTAATTCGTCACTTCCTCAATTCACGGAATATTCACTAATATTCCGATCTCATATTATATATATTTATTTCCACTTATCTATTTTCTTTAATATTAATTTCTACTATTAAATCGTAGAAATTTGCGATTATCACAAATATTGTTGATTAGGGTTGTGAATGGCTTGCTGTAATAGTTCCTTCAAACTTTTATGGTCAGTATGTACAATGAAAGTACTACCAATTAAATATTGTCGCCACTTGTAGACTACTTCAACAATAGCACGCAGTTCCTTTTGGTAAGTAGAAGAAGCTTGTAAACGAGGACCAATTTTCTTACTAAAGAAAGCAATTTGATAGCCATCTTGCATTAACACCGCCCCAACCCCAGTGGAAGACGCATCTATCTCAATTAAAAATGGTTTGCCAAAATCAGGTAACCGAAGTACAGGCGCAACAGACATTGCCTTCTTCAAATTGTGAAATGCCGAATTCGCCTCAGGGGACCAATTAAAATTGTCTCTTCGAAGCAAATCTGTAAGAGGGGCGGCAATATGGGCATAATTCTTTACATAACGCCGGTAATACCCTATCAATCCGAGAAACCCACGAAGCTGCTTAACGATTATGGGTCTTGGCTAAAAGGCCATGGCCTCCACTTTCTTTGGATCAACATGAACACCATTAGAATCCACAAAATGACCCAAGTACTCGATCGTACATTGACAAAAAGAACATTTTGAAAGTTTCACAAAAAAACTATTAGTTGCCAGGCATTGTAAAACTAATTCCAAATGGTGAGCATGAGTATCTTCTGAGGGACTATAAATTAATGTCATCAGAAAAAATGACAACGAACTTACGTAAATAAGGAGCAAATATCTTGTTCATAACAGCCTGGAAGGTTGATGGAGCATTGGTGAGTCCAAAAGGCATAACCAGAAACTCATAATGTCCCTCATGAGTTCTGAAAGCAGTTTTACAGACATCCCGAGGATGAACACGTATCTAATGATACCCTACCCTCAAGTCTAATTTCGTGAGAAGAACAGCACCACCGAGCTCATCAAACAATTCATCAATAGTTGGAATTGGAAACTTATCTTTCACCGTCGCATCATTTAGCTTACGGTAATCAACACAAAATCGAAACGATCCATCCTTCTTTTTCACCAATAAGACCGGGGGTGAGAAAGGACTCCTACTAGGACAGATAATGCCCTGGTTCAACATTTCGTTAACTAACCTCTCTATCTCCCCTTTTTGGAAATAGGGATAACTATAAGGTCTGACATTTATGGGCTGCGTATTAGGGGCTAGGTGAATCTGATGGATATAGTTTCGAAAGGGAGGTAACCCAATAGGAACCCCAAAGATCTCCACAAATTTCTGTAGAACGTTCAATATAGATTCCAGTAGATTTGGAGGACACTCAGGCTGTTTCGTAGAAGAAATAACCTTGCCCTCCAACTCATCTGACACCGTAGCTTCAAATACTTCAAACAACCCATGCACTGCCTCATGGCACAGCAATGACTGCAATTGAGAAAATGTAATGGACTTAGGAATACAATCATCACCACGCAGTACCACTTGGCGTCCTTGCCACATAAATTGTGAAATCCCCCAATTTCATGTACTTACTCCATAATTGTGAAGTATTTTGGCTTAAATGAAGTAAATAGATAGGAGAATTATGAAGTATAAATGATGTATGGAACATGGAAGTAATGAAATGGAAAGTCAAATAGTTAAGGAATTTAATGGACATCAGGAAATTAATTGAGGCATGAGAAAAGAATTAATATCAGAAAATTATGTAAGCAAAGACAAGTGTTATATGGAAGAAAGGGGACCAATTAAATGAATGGTCAAATAATAATGGTTAAAGGTTAAGATGAAAGGATTTAATTGGATGATGATAAATTAGATATCAGAATTTTATGTAGTTAAATGATATAGGTGACTAATATGAGAATGCAAGAAAAAGAGAATTAAAATATCAGACATTTAATGTAATTAAAATAGACATGTGTCATATGATAAAGAGAAGAGAATTAATGGTCAAATGTTAATGGTCAAGGGAAGTATGGCTGAGATTTGGATGAGATGATTAAGTGATAAAGAAGCATTAAATGAAACTTGATGAATCATCCCCATCAGCCATCACCAACGTCAGCCACTCTTTCCAGCCCTCTCCCTCTCGTTCTCTCCATTTCTCCAAGTTTCCATAAGCTTCCATTACTACTCCCCTTGATAGACACTCTTGTTTAGTAACTAAATCGTTTAGCTAGTTGAACGAAAATTGATCCTTGTCACTAGACTAAGTGATATCCGAAGTTTGGTAGATTGAATCCAAGTATTGGAGGAGATCTCAAAGTTTGAGATTTTGGTCACTAGCAAAAGGTAAGAGAAGAAGATGATTTGTTCAATTATGTTCATGGTATGGTGTTGTACTGAATTAGTATAACATGTTTATGGAAAATTCTTAAAGGTTTGCTTTGATATGATGATTTCAGATTTGAAGAAGAAAAAGGTTAGGGTTGGCGAACCAAGTGATTTCATGTTCTCGAAGTAATCGAGGTAAGAAATTTATGTAACGGACGTAAGGCGGCTATGTCCGCATGTTTTATGATGCTTGTATGTGGTTTGGAAAGAAACACCAGCTGATTTCATGCAGGAAAAATGACATTTTCGGACTTGTCTCCTAGTACCAATTAGGTTAGGAGCAGCCGACTGCCTAGAGACAACCAAAACGCCGTTTTTTGAAAATTGGTTCAAACCAGTCGACTGCTATGTAAGCCAGTTAACTGCTATTTACCCAGAAGCATTCTGTTTCAAACCAGTCCACTGTTATATGGGACAGTCGACTGCTATTTGCCAAAAATGCATTCTGTTTGAAAACCAGTCGACTGCTATATGGGACAGTCGACTGCTATTTGCCAAAATGTGTTCTATTTCAAAACCAGCCGACTGCCTATATGACCAGTTGACTACTATTTCTTAAGAAACATTCTGTTTGAAAACCAGTCGACTGCTATATGGACCAGTCGACTGCCCTTATATGTTTTCAAAGATGAAAATATCGAAATTTTAAATAAAAATAATTTCGATAAATGAAAGTATGAAGCAGCAACCGACTGCCCTATGAGGCCAGTCGACTGCCCTGTTTTGAAAAGAGGTTTTCAAACCTATTTTCAGAAAGTATGAAATGTCATGGCAAGAAGCTATATGGCATATGTTTTGAGATTATGCACTTTCATGTTTCTAGTAGGGGCTTTGATCAAGTCCTGAAATGATGTATGTTTGGCTGAGGAACCATAAGTCAGGCCTCAGTCGCTACAGAAGGACACCTGACTAGTGTTAACTGTAGCCACCAACAGTTGGCCAATCTATCTATATTACATGTTCGGCTAAGGGAGGATTCCTGGCCTTACGGGGTACGCCACATGATGATGATGATGATGCAGTGCATAACTCCATAAAAGTACAAATAGTTTTTATGTTATCAAAAACTATATGTATATGCGATTTCAAAGAATAAAGAAATCGAAAGTACTTGGTGTACTTGTATAAGAAGTTTTAAAAGAAGTATATGATTTATGATTTCAAGAAAGTATAAGATTTTTTAAGAGAAGTATGTATGTATGTAAATGATATTTAAAAGAAGTACTTGAAGTATGTTTTGAATGAAGTATATGACGTATGTTTTCCATGATGATTTAAAAGAAGTATACGATGGGTGTTTGCATATGCTACTTTAAAGAAGCACATGATTTACTTGATTTATAAGCATATGCTATTATGAACTTTCTATATTTGATGAAAGTATATGAATATGCTTTATAATGATTTTACATAACATTATAGAGCCAAGTAGGAAAAATGCATCTAGAGGCATAGCACGCTCTTTTACATATTTTTCTTACTGAGCGTAAACTCACCCTTTTACGAATATTTTTCATACAGACTATCTGAAGTAATCCCTCGCTCTCAATAGAAGAGCCTACGAGTGGATCTTGAAAGTTTACCTTCGAGAGACGCTTCCCAAATAGTATAGAATGTATACTTATGTAATCATGCAAAGTAAATTGTAATTCAGCTATGGTATAGTACAACTAACATTAATACATCTAAGATGTCGGGGATTTAAGTTAAAATGATGTATGAGATCCTGTGGAAACGGATGATACATATATACATGTATCATTAGTCTGTTTTATTAAAATTGAATTATTCATATTGAGCTGTTAGATATTAAGCTTAAGAAAGAAAAGTATGATTGACATTGACAAGCAAATCTAATCAAGTTAAGTGGAAATAGGAAAAAGTGAATTGTAAATGTATGGTGACTGGGGTGTCACAGAGTGGTATCAGAGCAATTAGATTGAGGTTTGTCAGTGTCGATGAGTTAGAAGTAGAGTATATCCCCAATTGTACTATACTTGTCTGAATACATATACGATGTATAACTGTTTGAAGTTATATTAAATAGCTCAACTTTGTGATTTAATTGACAGAATGAGCTCAGGTAGAAGTAGTATTGAGAAAGGAAGAGGAAGGGGTTATGTAGAACAGTCCCCAACACAATCTCCTTTCCCGTCTCCACCGCATAGCCCGAACACTAGGTTAGCGAAGATTGAGAAGCATGTGGAGAATATGACCACTATGTTCACGCAGTTTATGGCGAACTTTCCAAATGTGGTCACAAGTGTGCCATTCGCTATTCCTATAGTACAGCCACCACCAATACAGACAGAGTTACCCCCACCAGTCCCAGTTATTGAAAGGCGGGATCTCACAGCTTATTGCAGTGTGACCTTAATTAAGGAATAAAAGAAGCTAGATCCGCCTAAGTTTAAGGGGGATAAGGACACGTTGGCCGCAGTGAATTGGGTGAAGGCGGTCACTAGATCTTTCGAGTATATGCTATGTTCCGAAAAGGAAAAGGTGGGTTTGGCTATGTCTCTATTAGTGGATGATGCAGAGTATTGGTGGCAGTCCACTCGGGCCAATTTGGAAGCCCAACATGTTGAGGTTACGTGGGATAGATTTTTAGAGGCCTTTACTGAGCAGTACATCCCATGCCTCGATCAGACTAGGTTGAAGATTGAATTTTTGAAATTGACTCAGGGGACAATGTCAGTTAATTAATATGAGTCGAAGTTTATTTCTCTAAGCGGATTCGATCGAGAGACCATCAGGAGTGAAGGATATAAGATATACAGATTTATAGAAGGACTGAAGTCTCCTATCAAATCCAAGTTGTATACCTTGGGTATCACCACTTATAATGAGACAGTCCGTAAGGCTCAGTTGTGTGAGCAGGACTATGAGTTTCATCATGACGATTTTCGAGCCCAAAGAAAAGGCAAAGGACCGATGAAGCGAAAGTCAAAAGGGAAAACCTCCAATGACAGGTATCCATCTGGAAGAAGTAGGCCATATGAAAGAGCCTCAATAGGTAAGCAAGTAAAGTACAAGAAAATGATGATTGTTTTAATTAAATGGTTATCTGGAAATATATTAAATTGGGAGTATTATGATGATTATGGTACAGGGACTCTGAGAGCTACCGGGATCAAGATTAATGATGAAAGATCCCGACATTCAGCTAGTATTACCGTTAGCTCACCTAAGAGTACAAGACAAAGGTGTGAACATTGCAAAAAGTTCCACGGATCACAACCATGCCGGTTGGCAAGTGGCGCATGTTTCAAATGTGGTGAACAGGGACATATGATCAGGGATTGTCCCAAGAGGGACTTGAGGACACCCGAGGAATTTGAGGACACCCATCAACCACAGCACAAGGCCACTACTGAAGAGAAGGGAAAGACACCTATTAATTATGATGTAAATGTTGAAGATGTCTAATGTAAAAGTATGTGGTATTATCTGACTCATTGTAAATGAAGTTAGTAGAAAGTATGTATGATTAGGTAAAGGATTTCTAGCTTACATTGTAGAATAGCAAAGAAAAGTCCTGAACTTAATGAATATAATAATTGACAAGAAACGATAGTTGGAATTTGGAAGTACTCAGTGGTATAAGTTTTATGATGTATATAGTGATATGTGAAAAGGAGTTTAAATGAGAATGATGATTGACTTTTATTAGTCGATTTTACTTAAATGTTTTATTCTATGAAAGCATTCCTCTGAAAAGAATATAAAGTAATATGAAAGATAAGTTATCTCAACAACGGTAATTATTCCCTATAGTCGCTTCTAGGTTTCGGAACAAGATAGGTATTTTAAAGTACCTTCCTTACTCCATCCGAATCCCTAGCCGACTATAGTATCCTTCCTGGTTGATCCCTAGAGTACCATAGGGAAATGAGGTCATTCATTCATTTGGCATGTTTGATGCTACGGGAAGAAAATATTTTGGATACGAGTTAAAAGAACTATGCTAATAGTTTAAAGTTTGATCAGTATATGGGTATTAAGAGAGCAAAAAGGAAGAAATTATGGATAGCCATTGTGAATAAATCATAGCTATAATTCTGATTAAGATAGAAGAGATGACTCGAGTTTTCAAAGGATTGTGAAAGTAAGATTATATCACTTAGGGAAAGCCATTGTGGTGGTAAATGCTCTGAGCTGAAAGCATGAAGTAATAATGGTTGGTACGATGAGAAGAAAGTATGAAGTACTTGAGCAATTTACAAGCCTTAAGCTAAATGTTATACCTTCAAAGTAAATTGGGAATGATGGCTAGTATAATGATTAAGCCAGAATTGATGAACGGATCTGCTAAGTCAGCCCACTTCCTACCCATGAAGTCTGCAGATACACTTAGTGAGTTGGCAAAAATGTATGTCAAAGAAGTGTTAGACTACATGGAGTTCCAATAAGCATTTTATATGATAGAGATTTCAGGTTCATTTCTCACTTTAAGGAGATTAGCAAGGAACCATGGGATCTCAGTTGAAAATTTTGCACAGCTTTTCATCCGCAGACTGATGAGCAGTCCGAGCACATGATTTAGACACTCGAGGACATGTAAAGAGCTGGTGCTATGTATTTTAAAGAACTCATGGGACGACCATCTGCCATTGACTGAGTTTATTTATGATAATAGCTATCATACTAGTATCGGGATGACACTGTATGAAATGTTATAAGAATAGAAAGTGTCAATCTCCGAATGGGAAGAAGTAGGCGAGTGAAAGTTATTAGCTTTTGATGTAGTCTAGCAAGCATCTGAAGAGGCTAAGTGAATTGTCAAAGACTTAAGATATCTCAGAATAGAAAAAAGAGAGGTTATACAAATGCTTGACAAAGACTAATTGATGTTTTGGTTAGAGACTCGATAAATTGAAAGTTCTCCATCCAAAGGAATTATAAGATTTGGTCGACGAGGTAAGTTGAGCCCTCGTTATATCGATCCAATTGAAGTCTTAGATCAAATTGGAGATATCACCATTAAATTGATATTACCTCCAGAGCTATTGAGAATATGTAATGTTTGTATATGTCAATGCTTCGAAAGTATAATCTAGAATTATCTTATGTCATGAAAGATGAAACCTTAGAGATTTAGAAAGATATAAGTTATGCGGAAAAGCCATTGGGAGTTTGGACGGAAAAGAAAAGGTATCGAGGTCTAAGATGATTTAATTAATTAAAGTCCTATGGTCAAACCGTACTATGGAAGAAGCTATGGGGGACTAAAAAGCTTGATGAAAGAGAAGTATCCCGAGTTATTCACTTGATAAGCTAAGCCAAATTTGGAGGACCAAATTCTTTAAAGACGGGGAGAATGTGAAATCCTCCAATTTCATGTACTTACTCCATAATTGTGAAGTATTTTGGCTTAAATGAAGTAAATAGATAGGAGAATTATGAAGTATAAATGATGTATGGAACATAAAAGAAGTAATGAAATGGAAAGTCAAATAGTCAAGGAATTTAATGGACATCAGGAAAATAATTGAGGTATGAGAAAAGAATTAATATCAGAAAATTGTGCAAGCAAAGACAAGTGTTATATGGAAGAAAGGGGACAAATTAAATGAATGGTCAAATAACAATGGTTAAAGGTTAAGATGAAAGGATTTAATTGGATGATGATAAATTAGATATCAGAATTTTATGTAGTTAAATGATATAGGTGACTGATATGAGAATGGAAGAAAAAGAGAATTAAAATATCAGACATTTAATGTAATTAAAATAGACATGTGTCATATGATAAAGAGAAGAGAATTAATGGTCAAATGTTAATGGTCAAGGGAAGTATGGCTGAGATTTGGATGAGATGATTAAGTGATAATGAAGCATTAAATGAAACTTGATGAATCATCCCCATCAGCCATCACCAACGTCAGCCACTCTTTCCAGCCCTCTCCCTCTCGTTCTCTCCATTTCTCCAAGTTTCCATAAGCTTCCATTACTACTCCCCTTGATAAACACTCTTGTTTAGTAACTAAATCGTTTAGCTAGTTGAACGAAAATTGATCCTTGTCACTAGACTAAGTGATATCCGAAGTTTGGTAGATTGAATCCAAGTATTGGAGGAGATCTCAAAGTTTGAGATTTTGGTCACTAGCAAAAGGTAAGAGAAGAAGATGATTTGTTCAATTATGTTCATGGTATGGTGTTGTACTGAATTAGTATAACATGTTTATGGAAAATTCTTAAAAGTTTGCTTTGATATGATGATTTCAGATTTGAAGAAGAAAAAGGTTAGGGTTGGCGAACCAAGTGATTTCATGTTCTCGAAGTAATCGAGGTAAGAAATTTATGTAACGGAAGTAAGGCGGCTATGTCCGCATGTTTTATGATGCTTGTATGTGGTTTGGAAAGAAACACCGGCTGATTTCATGCAGGAAAAATGACATTTTCGGACTTGTCTCCTAGTACCAATTAGGTTAGGAGCAGCCGACTGCCTTAAGTAGCAATCGACTGCCTACAGACAACCAAAACGCCGTTTTTAATAAATTGGTTCAAACCAGTCGACTGCTATTTACCTAGAAGCATTCTGTTTCAAACCAGTCGACTGCTATTTGCCAAAAATGCATTCTGTTTGAAAACCAGTCGACTGCTATATGGGACAGTCGACTGCTATTTGCCAAAATGCGTTCTGTTTCAAAACTAGCCGACTGCCTATATGACCAGTCGGCTGCTATTTCTTAAGAAGCATTCTGTTTGAAAACCAGTCGACTGCTATATGGACCAGTCGACTGCCCTTATATGTTTTCAAAGATGAAAATATCATAATTTTAAATGAAAATAATTTCGATAAATGAAAGTATGAAGCAGCAGCCGACTGCCCTATGAGGCCAGTCAACTACCTTGTTTTGAAAAGAGGTTTTCAAACCTATTTTCAGAAAGTATGAAATGTCATGGCAAGAAGCTATATGGCATATGTTTTGAGATTATGCACTTTCATGTTTCTAGTAGGGGCTTTGATCAAGTCCTGAAATGATGTATGTTTGGCTGAGGAACCATAAGTCAGGCCTCAGTCGCTACAGAAGGACACCTGACTAGTGTTAACTGTAGCCACCAACAGTTGGCCAATCTGTCTATATTACATGTTCGGCTAAGGGAGGATTCTTGGCCCTACGGGGTACGCCACATGATGATGATGATGATGATGATGATGCAGTGCATAACTCCATAAAAGTACAAATAGTTTTTATGCTATCAAAAACTATATGTATATGCGATTTCAAAGAATAAAGAAATCGAAAGTACTTGGTATACTTGTATAAGAAGTTTTAAAAGAAGTATATGATGTATGATTTCAAGAAAGTATAAGATGTTTTAAGAGAAGTATGTATGTATGTAAATGATATTTGAAAAAAGTACTTGAAGTATGCTTTGAATGAAGTATATGACGTATGTTTTCCATGATGATTTAAAAGAAGTATACGATGGGTGTTTGCATATGCTACTTTAAAGAAGCACATGATTTACTTGATTTATAAGCATATGCTATTATGAACTTTCTATATTTGATGAAAGTACATGAATATGCTTTAAAATGATTTTACATGATATTATAGAACCAAGTAGGAAAAATGCATCTAAAGGCATAGCACGCTCTTTTACATATTTTTCTTACTGAGCGTAAACTCACCCTTTTACGAACATTTTTCATACAGACTATCTGAAGTAATCCCTCGCTCTCAATAGAAGAGCCTACGAGTGGATCTTGAAAGTTTACCTTCGAGAGACGCTTCCCAAGTAGTATAGAAGGTATAATTATGTAATCATGCAAAGTAAATTGTAATTCAGCTATGGTACAGTACAACTAACATTAATGTATCTAAGATGTCAGGGATTTAAGTTAAAATGATGTATGAGATCCTGTGGAAACAGATGATACATATATACATGTATCATTAGTCTGTTTTATTGAAATTGAATTATTCATATTGAGCTGTTAGATATTAAGCTTAAGAAAGAAAAGTATGATTGACATTGACAAGCATATCTAATCAAATTAAGTGGAAATAGGAAAAAGTGAATTGTAAATGTATGGTGATTGGGGTGTCACAGAGTATATAGCAGTCGACTGTTTTTGAAACAGAATGCTTCCTAAGAAATAGCAGTCGACTGGTCATATAGGCAGTCGGCTGGTTTTGAAACGGAACGCATTTTGGCAAATAGTAGTCGACTGTCCCATATAGCAGTTGATTGGTTTTCAAACAGAATGCATTTTTGGCAAATAGCAGTCGACTGTCCCATATAGCAGTCGACTGGTTTGAAACAGAATGCTTCTGGGTAAATAGCAGTCGACTAGCTTACATAGCACTCGACTGGTTTGAACCAATTTTCGAAAAACGGCGTTTTGGTTGTCTCTAGGCAGTTGGCTACAACTTAAGGCAGTCGGCTGCTCCTAACCTAATTGGTACTAGGAGACAAGTCCGAAAATGTCATTTTTCCTGCATGAAATCAGCTGGTGTTTCTTTCCAAACCACATACAAGCATCATAAAACATGCGGACATAGCTGCCTTATGTCCGTTACATAAATTTCTTACCTCGATTACTTCGAGAACATGAAATCACTTGGTTCGCCAACCCTAACCTTTTTCTTCTTCAAATTTGAAATCATCATATCAAAGCAAACCTTTAAGAATTTTCCATAAACATGTTATACTAATTCAGTACAACACCATACCATGAACATAATTGAACAAATCATCTTCTTCTCTTACCTTTTGCTAGTGACCAAAATCTCAAACTTTGAGATCTCCTCCAATACTTGGATTCGATCTACCAAACTTCAGATATCACTTAGTCTAGTGACAAGGATCAATTTTCGTTCAACTAGCTAAACGATTTAGTTACTAAACAAGAGTGTTTATCAAGGGGAGTAGTAATGGAAGCTTATGGAAACTTGGAGAAATGGAGAGAACGAGAGGGAGAGGGCTGGAAAGAGTGGCTGACGTTGGTGATGGCTGATGGGGATGATTCATCAAGTTTCATTTAATGCTTCATTATCACTTAATCATCTCATCCAAATCTCAGCCATACTTCCCTTGACCATTAACATTTGACCATTAATTCTCTTCTCTTTATCATATGACACATGTCTGTTTTAATTACATTAAATGTCTGATATTTTAATTCTCTTTTTCTTCCATTCTCATATCAGTCACCTATATCATTTAACTACATAAAATTTTGATATCTAATTTATCATCATCCAATTAAATCCTTTCATCTTAACCTTTAACCATTATTATTTGACCATTCATTTAATTGGTCCCCTTTCTTCCATATAACACTTGTCTTTGCTTACACAATTTTCTGATATTAATTCTTTTCTCATACCTCAATTATTTTCCTGATGTCTATTAAATTCCTTGACTATTTGACTTTCCATTTCATTACTTCTTCCATCTTCCATACATCATTTATACTTCATAATTCTCCTATCTATTTACTTCATTTAAGCCAAAATACTTCACAATTATGGAGTAAGTACATGAAATTGGGGGATTTCACATAAATTCCATAGATGGTATAGAAAAATTTTACGCTACCGTCCTAAGTTCCTGTAACCACTAAACCCCCAACACTATATCCGGTCCTTTGATAGGTAAAACAAAGAAATCAATTGAGAAATCCACTTCTTGCAAAGATAGAGAAACATTCGGACATTTACACGTACATAAAAGGAAGTCACCACTACCAATATAGACCCGAAAAGCCGACATAGGTAATATATTCAGTCGAAGCTCCTCCACCAACTTAGGAGTAATAAAGTTGTGGGTAGTCCCACTGTCAATTAATATATGCACCAATTTTCCAGCCAAAGTTCCCATCAAGCGAAGCGAACGCGTACTCCCGGGACCCGAAAGTGCATTTAAACTTGAAACATCAGCCAAAACAAGTGTGTCGTCAACAAGTTGCGAATCATCACAATCATCATCTTCCACGGCCAAAATCATATAGCTACGATTTGGACATTTATGGTTCCTGGACCATAATTGGTCACAGTTAAAACATAAGCCCCTGGCCCTTCGTTCCTCTTGCTCCTTTGTTGAAAGCTTACGGAAAGGGATGGAATTTGGTGTAGTTGTGGTTGTAGCCAATTGTAAAGGTTTAGGCATGGATATAGTGGACCCCACAGCAACAAAAGTTGGCTTGGGTAACATCGCAGCAGACAAAGTTGTTGAAGGTTTATTGGCGTCGTGCATTGTACTAGGTGCCAAGTGAGAAAAATTTGGTCGAGAGTTCCAACGTGTAGCTGGCTGCACCATAGTTGAATAACTGCATAATCGCGACTCATGCATCTTTGCCATCGTGAAGGCCTCCAATAAAGACGCAGGTCTATTGATAAGAAGTTCCTGTTTTAGTAACGGTTTCAAGCCCCCCATAAACATGGAAATTAACAAATTGTGTGAAATCCCAGTAACTCTATTCAACAGTCGAACAAATTCGGCTTGATAATCAGCAACCAAATTTCTCTGTGTTAACTTAGACAATTCCACCTGAAAGTCTTCATACTTGGAGGGACCAAAATTCAGCTTAACTTGATCCACAAATTCAGTCCAAGAACCCAGTAAATTATTAGAGCACATCATTTGAAACCAATCACTGGCGTCCCCTTCCAAACCAATAGAAACAATTTGTAAATGTTGATGATCATCATTGATTCCCTGATAATGAAAAAATCTCTCCACCCTGAAAATCCATTCAAAAGGATTAGAATCGTTAAATTTTGGCATCTCAATTTTCATAGACCCTAGTTTTGGAGTAGCAATCATCGTTTGAGGTAAATGAGACGCTGCAACAACTAGATTTGTTTGGAGAACCGGAGCTGGCAGCAAACACTCGTGTTCTGAGGAAGAAGAACCTGTCAGCTGCAACTTGACCCTGAAGTAAAGCCTTGACTTCACCTATCTGATTATAGATTTTAACATCCAACAAAGCATAAGACTGTCTATTCTGAAAAGATTGCGCCACCAATTCCTTGCGAATCTCATCCACCGCTTCTTGATTTTGGTGAACCACTTGGGTCAAATTGTGAAGAACTGGTTGTTTAGAATCACCATCTTCAACCATGAGAAAAGAAAAAAAATTGAAAGACGAAGAACAACAAAAACCAACGAAAGCATCAATAATACACTCTGGAGAGTGTATCAAAAAGTTCACTTTTGAGAAAAAGTGACGAACCCCTGTTTTACACCTTATAGCAAGTGTGGCTCCTTGAGAAAAGATGAGAGAAAGAAATTTAATTTAGGTTTTCCTGATACCTTTTGTATTTCCACGAATAAGTATTTATATGAGTTCCTAAACAAACCTCAACCAATCATATTAAGTCTAAAAAAAACAACTAAGCAATAAATAAAAGAATGACTCATTATAAGCCTTCAAACCACAAATCCTTCAAGTCTCGTTAATAGCCTTCAAACCACAAATCCCTCAAGCCTCGTTGATCTCTTGTTGTTCCTAGTTGATCGACGAACCGGTACTGAAGTTGAAGTTGCAACAGCTTGGTCATCAATAGCAAGCTCTCCATTATCATCCACCAGGAACCCATCACCTCCCTTTGCCAACGTATCACAGTTGCTACCGACTTACCCAGCAGAAATCGACTCTTTTCTCCTTTGCTGTCCAGGTTTTCTTCATTCTTCTCCAAGCTTCTTCACGTGAATCATGCTAAACTCCCATCCTCTCTTCATCAAATCATTCCACCTTCTTCACGGAAACTATTTCCCACCTCAAAGACGTCTTGAATTTGGAATTTTGTGGCTGAATTGCAGCACATGGAAGCTGAAAATTTTGCTAAAAGTCTCGGTTCAAGGTGAGGAATTTTAGATTTTGAGGTTTTCATTAATCTTGGCTATAGTTTTTTGTGAAGACCCTGGGAGTGCCCTTTTCCTCTGTTCCCCATGGCCTCACTCACTCATATTGTCCACTTTGGGATTCTAGAGGTGGCCTTTATCTGCAGACGTGGCACTTAGTCCCGCACGGCATTGTCCCAAAGGTCCTGAAGAACTCAGGATAAATCCTCTTGAGCGCGTCCGTAGTGACTCGAACACTTGACTTCCTCAAATGTCAAGTCACTACTAACCATTAGGCCCTAATGGTTAGTAGTGACTTGACATTTGAGGAAGTCAAGTGTTCGAGTCACTACGGACATGCTCAAGAGGATTTATCCTGAGTTCTTCAGGACCTTTGGGACAAAGCTGTGCAGGACTAAGTGCCACGTCTGCAAACGGGGGCACCTCTAGAATCCCAAAGCGGACAATATGAGTGAGTGAGGCCATGGGGAACAGAGGAAAAGCACACTTCCAGGGTCTTCACAAAAAAACAGCCTAATGGTTAGTAGTGACTTGACATTTGAGGAAGTCAAGTGTTCGAGTCACTACGGACGCGCTCAAGGGGATTTATCCTGAGTTCTTTAGGACCCTTGGGACAAAGCCGTGCGGGACTAAGTGCCACGTCTGCGGACGAGGGCCACCTCTAGAATCTCAAAGCGGACAATACGAGTGAGTAAGGCCATGGGGAACAGATGGAAAGGGCACTCCTAGGGTCTTCACAAAAAAACGCGCGTTTTTTTTGTGACGACCCTAAGAGTGCCCTTTTCCTCTGTTCCCCATGGCCTCACTCACTTGTATTGTCCGTTTTGGGATTCTAGAGGTGGCCCCCATCCGCAGACGTGGCACTTAGTCCTGCACGACTTTATCCCAAGGGCCCTGAAAGAACTTAGGTTAAATCCCCTTGAGCGCATGGCCTAATGGTTAGTAGTGACTTGACATTTGAGGAAGTCAAGTGTTCGAGTCACTATGGATGCGCTCAAAGGGATTTAACCTGAGTTCTTCAGGGCCTTTGGGATAAAGCCTTACAGGACTAAGTGCCATGTCTACGGATGGGGGCCACCTCTAGAATCCCAAAGCGGACAATACGAGTGAGTGAGGCCATGGGGAACAGAGGAAAAGGGCACTCCTAGGATCATCACATTTTTGCATCATTCTAAGCATGAGAAATTTGTTTAACACCTTTGATTGAAACAAAGTTGAAATATAAAACTAGGAGGAGTGCTCGGTGGTGAGAAAAAAAATGAAGAAATTATTGGTTATTTGATATATGTTCAGTAGAAATTAGTGGAAAATGATTATTTAAATTTTATGGAACATGATTGAATGATGATTGAAGTAATACATTTCATAAAAATTGCAAGTGGCGTGAAACAGGGGCTGTGTGTGAGTGATGGGTATTTTCTATTTTGGCTTGGTTGAATATTGATGATGAGTTTTGTTGCATAACAAGTGTTTGATAGAAATCTTGAGTGAATTGTAGCGACCCTTTATACTGAGAATACGAACCTAATTTTTCCTTTATTCACTTACTTGGTTGGGCTGTACGTAGTGTCACTAATCAATTCTTAAGCTAACTTTATATTAGCTAAGTCAATATCCTTTAATTATCTTAGGTCCCAGTCAATTTCTCTCACTAAGCATGCATTTACTCTTTGAAATCATTCTACTTCATTAAATATATCTCTACCCAAGTTGCATGCATTATTATAAACCATAAATATGTCCTATACTTCCTTCAATTACATCCTCATACTATAAAAGTACTGAAAATACAAGTTTGAATATAAAAGAGAATACTGTACATCACGTACCTTTAATAGTGGTATGAAAGTCTCGAAAGACTTGTTTAAGCCCTATGTACAAAGCTCCTATAGCAATTAACCTGGAAGGTGGAGAGAGGGGTGAGCTTTTTGGAAAGCCCAGTAAGAAATATATATAAGAAACAGATACCAAATTTCTACATGCAAGTTTCCAAAATATTTATTAAAGTTCAAAATCGAAATTTATACATTTTGAAAACCAAAACATGCTTATGCAGTGCATCAGAAAGTAATTCATTCAAAACCATTGATAAACATTATCATTCGAAACATAATTTGAAACATAAACATTCAAAAACCATAACCGGCATAAGTACGAAAAGGAACATATACATATCATAAGTTGGAGACATAATGACTAAGCAATAATCAAGCAGTTCAAATTGACATATGGCCATAGTCTAGAAGGGGTCCACAATAAGCACTGATTAAGTGTCAACTGGGCTCACTGTGGACTGGATCAAGGTCACAGCAATAGAAACTCTATTGTAGATTGGATCAGGATCATACAGTAGCCCAAAACATTACCTACTGTGGACTAGATCAGGGTCACACAGTAGTCCAAAACATTACTGCAGCGATTGTTAGTCATGTCTCAAAACATTTCCATACATATAGTTCCTACTGCGGATTGATTCAAGGCCACACACAGTAGTCTGAATATAAATACCTACTGCGGGCAGAATCAAAATCACACACAGTACTTTCAAAACAATACTATACTGACTTTAGTTAGTCATGTCTCAAAACATTTTATACATATATCTTTCGAAATCTGAAATAGTATTTTTCGAGCTTTATAAAAGTTCATAACAAAAGTCGTATACATTTTTTTCAAAAGCATATAAATCATACATACTCACATTATCTTCAAAACAATACCATAGGTTGATAATTTCCTTGAAATTAATATCTCTGCTGAAAGTGTTATAAATAAGTCAAAGTCGTAAGATTTAACCGTTTTCAAAATAAACCTGCTGGATAACTTGTCATTTTCAAATGGTTGCTTAAGTTAAGCTTAAATTATAAAACCATTTTTTCATAAAAATCTGGTAGCATAACGGCTTATATTTTCTTAAAACCCCCTACAAGAAAATACAGTTTATATAACCACAACGCAGTTGATTTTAAATAGCATTCAGTATCTCTTACGTTTCGATATATATCTCTTACCTAAAGTGCACCAAACCTTGCACTTGGCAAGCACCGCACTTGGCTAATTGTGCTCTTCCACTTCTTTGTGAATTCTCTACAACCAATACACATCAAAATTTATATCAATATATTTTTTATCCAAGCATTATTAATCTAAATAAATATTATTCGTATGAATACCACTATATCCATAACAACCACCTTACGTTACAAATATCATTATCGATTCCTTCCTTAGGTTTTATAAATAATATCAAAATGTAACTGTAGACACCTAATTTTGTCCGAACAATTTTTAAAATTAAATAAAGAAAAAAATCAAAAAATGATAAAAAGAAACAAGTCAATTTTGGTCAAATCTTTCAAATTTAAAAATCTCATGTGAAGCACATGCAAAATTTACACCCTCAATAGTTGACTTGATTGATTTGTTGCCAAAAAAAATGAACATAATAATTTGCAAATTGATGGAAATAAATCATGAATGAGAATCCCATGATGGCAGCCAAGGTTTAAGCATTAAAAGGGGGAAGTTTGTTTCCTTCCCTAAAGGTTTAGGGCTAGAAATGGCTATAAAAGCCAATGAAAAGGAGAAATAAAGGGGGGACGGAAAAAAAAAACCTAGAAAACCTAGGAGGGGATGTGATAACCGTAAATTTTCCAATTATTGGAAATTATACATATTGGAAATAAATATTGGAAATAAATAAATAAATAAAATTGTGAGAACGGGATATTGGTGAAAATCCCGAGAATTGAGAAAGGAAACGGATGGTGGAAATCCGAGTGAAGGAAAATTAAATCAGAAAAATAAGATGAGAAATTCGGAAAATAATGAAAGAGAAAATTTAATTTGGATAAATGAAAATCCAAATTAAATAAGAAATTGAGAAAGAAAATATATATTGTAAATACAATATATATTTTATTATTACATTTATATAGATATATATAAATGTTATTTAATTTAAAGTATATAAATATATACATATATATATATATTGATATTAGAGATATATATTTTTTATACACAATATATATATATATATATATATCTTTATATATTTAAAATATACATAGTAATATATAATATATATATAATAATATTATTATATGTATTATGTATATATGATATATGTATATATATGTATATATAATTAAAGGAATTAAAAAAAAGAGAAAGAAACAGAAAACAGAGGAAGGATCGGGACAACCCCGACCCCTTCCCAGCCATTACCGTCGGTGGCGGAGATGCCACCGCCGGCGAGGAAAAATGGAAGAGACGGCGCCGACCAGAGAGGAGAAGACGACCGGCGCCGGAAAGGAAAGAAACGGAAGCGGAAACAGAAGGCGAAACCCGGCGGAAGCGAGAAGGAGAAGAGAAGAGAAAGTGGCGGCACCGGCCAAACCGGCCACTGCCACTGCCACCGAAGCTTCGCCAGAGGGAGAGGAAGACAATGGAGGCCACGGTTCAGGCGGAGGACGGCCGATGGAGGAGGAGAAGAAACCGAACCAAAACCGAGTAGATCCGCTGCCGTGTCGTCGATTCGTGACGAACAGAGGCCAGATCCGACTTCGCCGTGTTGCCGGCCAGCTGCTGAGCCACCGAACCGCCGGAGAACCAGCCGTCGGAGGAGAACTGGCGATGAAGGGGGTGACCGGTTCGGCTGGAAAAGAAAGAAAAAGAAAAAGAAAAGAAAAAAAAAAGAAAAAGAAAAAGAAAAGAAAAGAGAAAAAGAAAGAAGGAAGAAAAAGAAGAAAAGGAGAGAGAAAAAGGAATTTCGGGAATTTGAAAAATTCCCAAGAATTCGGAGATTACGGGAATTCCGAGAATTACGGGAATCGGTAAGAAATCCCGAAAAATAGTAAATTATTTAAATAATTTATTTATTTAAATAATTGTGGAAAAATTCTAAATTTTAGAATTTAATTTTCAAAAAATTTCCTCGATGACCGAGCCGATGGAATCGGGCGAGGTGAACACAGGCGCGACCTTCGAGAGGCAGTCGCCAACCCGAAACAGGTAAGGGAGGCATGTGCCGCCTGTAAGGATATTCGGTCACATGTTTTAAATTATGCATTTAATTTATAAATGCAATTTATAATGATTGGTTTGAAATTTATGGTGATTTATTGGTTTAAAATTGTGGTGAAGTACTGGTTGAGAAAATATAAACTGTATTTTCCGTGCAGGAGGCTAGCCAATCGGTAGCCGTTATACTGCCGAAAAATTATCGAAAAATTACTGAAATTATCGAAAATCACCGAAAACCATAATAAATGATTTGATTTCACGTGAAACGATTTTCATGCACGAAAATCGAGAAATCAAGTAAATTTCATAAAACATGAATATAGTGATATTTAATTATAAAATATTCATGTTTTCGAGAATGGTGAAAAGGAAATCATCGAAAATTCACCCGATAGGTGATATTTAACGTGAAACGATGATAAAAATGAAAAAGAGACTGAAGTGAATATTTTTATAAATATTTTTAAATATTCACTTGATTTAATATAAAACCTTTATGGTTTTAATTGTGAGATAAATAATTATATAAATTCCATAAAGGCTAAGAAATGATGAAAAACTATGATTTCGAGACTAGAGGTCTCTACACGTGTTTTAGAAAGAAACATGGTTACGGGATTTATGAATTTGGAAAAATAAATATTTTATTTTTCATAAATTATTGAAAACCATGTTTTCAAGTGAAAGCACGGAAAAGCATGCATAAGTGTTTTACGGTGGAGAAAAGATAGTTTTGCTCTTCTATACTTTCAGTGATGATTTTTCAAACTGTCTTCATCGTATAGAAAACATGATATATACCTTTATGAAATAATTTGAAAAAAATGTTATTTATTTTTATAAATTTCATAAAGGTGATTATATTTACATGTGAGTCTTATGGATATTTGATTTAAGGTGTTTAAAAATCCATAAAAGCTATCGTACGGTTTATACTGTTTTGAGACTTTAGGCCCTGAGTTCATGCATTATTATTCATGTATTTGCGTGACCCACCTGGGGCGGTGGCTCGGGTCGATGGACCAACGGGTGCACCTCAGGGTGTCACAAGGCTGATGGACCCGCCAAGTCATCAGAGGTCTCGAGGTCACTTGGCAAGTGGACCCGAGGACCACCTATAGATTATGGCCATAGATCTAGCAGAGATAGCCGTGAGGGGCGATGGCCTACGGGTGCACCCCAAAAGCGGACGACTTGTGTTCCTGAGGGAAACAATGAGAGCATGATTTATTTGATGCCTAGTCTCACACACTGATTACTGTTTATTGAAAGGATTACAGAATCCTATTTACTGTACTGTATTGTTTACTGTATTGATCACTGGTTACTGTTTACTGATGAAAAATCGTACTAAAATACTGTGTTTACAGAACTGTATTGTACACTGAAATGGTAGCCGCTGATTACTGTTTTACTGAACTTAAGGCTACCATTTACTGTTTACTGAACTGAAAGCTATCGTACACTATTTACTGAATTGGTAGCTACTGTTTACTGTTACTGATTGAACCGTATCGAGATACTGTTTTACTGAGTACCGAATATACTGTTTTACTGAACTGTACGATACGGTTGTTGATTTGAAAAGAGAAATAAATGTTTATTCTAAAAGAATAACATAAGAATTATTTCTAATATAGAAATAATCGAAGAAGTGTTTATCCATTGATTGGATATTCACAAATCACTGTACTGAAGAGAAGAGAAGTAAACCACTGTTTTACTATTGAACTGTCACGTGTTTTAAAGGACAGTGAAGTGAAAAGAAATAAATGGTTTACTCTGTGAAAAAATAAGAATCATATCGTTTTGAGAAAAAATGGATTTAGTACTCTCTACAGTTGCTTCTAGGTTCCGGAAGAAGTATGGTATTCTAAAATACCTACCTTATTCTATCTGGATCCCTAGCCGACTGTAGTATCTTTTCTACATGTGAGCCTAGAGCCAGCTAGGAAGATTTTAAAAAAAAATATTTTCAGCATATAGATAACTGAATATCAAGTGTGACATATAACTCTCTTACTGAGCCGTGGTTTGCTCACCCCTTAATTTTAAACATTTCAGGTTTTAAAGATTGTGAGATCAATTGATTGTGGATCACGGTTGTACACAAAGGACAATGTAACAGACCGATTGATTTATATGAGGTACGATCATTTATTTTCTGTATTTAGACATGTCTGCAGTATTACTTATCTGATTAACTAAGATAGGGGATGTGTATAATATAAATAATGTTATGTAAATTTGTTTAACAGTTAGTAAAAGTGAAGTATCACAGACAGCCCAACCGGATGAATTGTGTAAAATAAGGTGAAAAATGTGGTAACGGGTCGTTACAGGGGAACACACGAAAAAAAACCTAAAAAAAACTTAGCTTCCTGCACAGCCACTGGTCATCGTTTTTTCACCTTCATTGCTGCCAAACCAGTCACCTTGAACAACCTTTTGCACCACTTCATCATCAACACCTAGGTTGCTCCAATACCACCGCCAGCTTCATCATTCATCATCGCTACTGTGTCCCTAATTTGCACCAGCCTTCCTCATCACCGACCTACTTGCTGCATCTTTTGTTTCGATTTTTCCTTTCGTTTGCTCCCATTTCCATTAGCTCATCCTCACGATACACCTAGTAAAACCTCCTCCTCTCTTCATTACTCCACCAAGGTCCCTTCACAACCAATCATCCAAAAAGCTTAGCCAAAAACCCAGCAAAGCACATTCTTCTACTGCTGGACAGAACCGAACAGCACAGCTGCTAGCTCCGTTACTTCGTTGGCCTGCATACACCGATACCATCATCATCTTCAAAACATAGCACTGCAACGGGAACCAAGAGAGTGGCTTAGCAATCAGTTGAGAAAAGAAAGAACGATAAAATAAGCAGTTTTTGGCCCCTCTCCACTGCACTGTTTCGGGTTTTGCTGCATCATTTTCGTTGTTGCACCATGCATCATCATCGTTGCCTGCTGCCGTGTTGCTGCTCTGTTTCCACGTTGCTGCTGTGTGGATTGGGAGTTATTGCTACTATGTGAGAGCAAAAAGTAGACAAGAAGGAAAGAATTAATTAGAAGGAAAAAGCAGATTGAGGAAAAAGGTATTATTGTTATTATTTTATTATATTATTTCTTGATTACATGCATATGGTGTTAGTCATTCTGTGCACTTTTTCTTTTAATTGTTTATTTTCCCACTTAGTACACGTTATCTAAGCCATCCTGTACACATTTATGTTGTTCACTTATTTTATTTATATATAATGTTTTTATCTTCAAAAAAAAAAGGTAGTAATGAGAATTTTCAATGATGGGATTTCTTAGAATTCACAAGTAGTGATTCTTTGATAATCCTTAGAATCGAAATAAAATCCTTAATGTCACCAGTGTATTGGGACATTTAAGTAATTTTATTTCGATATCAAAATCTCCTAATATAAAGAAAAATAATAAAAATAAATATAAAAAAGGTGAATAAATATAAAAATAGATAAAAATGTGAGTGTTAAAATAAATTAATTAATATGTAGATAAATGCAAGTATAAGTGTTAAAATAAAATATATAAATAAAAATATACATTTTAAATAAATAAACAAAAATATAAAAGAATTTCCGATGATAGGATTTCCTAGAAATCATAAGTAGTGATTCTTTGATAATCCTTAGGGTCGAAATGAAATATTTGAATATTACCAGCGTATTGGGGTATTCAAGTAATTTCAGTTCGATATTAAGATTTTTAATAAAATTAACATTTATGAAATAAATTAATATTAAAAATAAATAATAAACAAATAAAAATTTTAAACAAATAAGTAAACAAGAATACAAAATTGTTACAATTAATCTTTTGGAATAAATAATAACAATAACAATGAAGATAAAAAAATAATAATAATTAAAGATAAATAAACATGATGTACAAATAATTTTCGATGATGAGATGTTACGGAATTCACAAGTAGTGATTCCTAACTGATCTCTAGGTGAGAGAAATATGCTAAATGTTACCAGCGTATTGGAATACTTAGTATGATTTTTCAATAAAAACAAGATTTTATAACTATAAATAAATTACAAAATAATAATATAAGTATAAATGAATAATGGATTTCTCATGTGCATCATCTGTATTTTGATTGCATCATTTGCATCCATGGAATTTCAAAATAAGTGTGAATCTCCCGAGGATGGGATTCTATAGAAATCGCAAGTAGCGATTCTTAAGAAATCTCTAGGTGAGGAAATTATCTGAAATGCTACCAAAAGTATTGGGATACTTTGGAATAATTTTCAATACAAAAGATTTTCACTATAAAAAAAATTTAAAATAAGCAAATAAAAAATTGATTTCAAAATAAATGAATTTCTTTTTAAATGTTTAATTAAGACCATTTTATTAAGATCAAAAGATAATATATGATTAAGTGGTACCGTTTTTAACGGGCGCTATGGGGGTGCTAATCCTTCCCTACACGTAACCGAACTCACGAACCCAAACTTTGTTTTCGTAGACCAAAATTAGTTTTTGATAAAACTTAATTAATTTTAAGATTTTATTAAAAAGATAAATAATTTTAGGTGGCCAATCACACCTAGTAAAAAAAAATTGGTGGCGACTCCATTTTGTGTTTTTTTCTAAATCGTTACGACAGCTTGGCGACTCCGCTGGGGACATTAAAGAGTCGAACCATAATTAATCATGTCTTATCCAAAATCATAGTTAATGGTCTTAATAAATATTTAATAAAACTTTTCGTAAAAAAAATATAATTAAAAAAAACAAACAAAAAAAATGTGTGAATCATCTTTATCATTTGCATTTTGTTGGGATGCACTTTAAATTTTGTTCTTTTGCATACATGACATATTCATTGCATACATCAACCCTACACCCGGGTTTGTCCCTTTTAGGAGAGAGTATGGTACCTTTGCTCTCGTGAGGTAATAACCTCCGCAATGGTAAGTGAAATACTCTCACTCAAGTTGAACTCTTTCCGTTTGTAGCCTGTCATGGGTGAGGATTGGGTGCCTTACTAGTCTAGTGTGGACGTCAGTAAGGAACTGTGACGTCCCCGTCACTTCATCTTATCACTTATCTTTTTCCTTCTTTATTTAGATTTAGTTCATCCAGTGTCATTCTTTCCTTATTCTTAAGCTAATTATCTAATAGCTTATGAAATACTATTCAATTTCCATAAACATAAAAATGATATATATAAATATCATTCCATTTCCACAGGATCTCATACATCATCTTAACTTATATCCCCAACATCTTATATACATTATTTCTACTTGTACTGTACTGTAGCTGAATTACAATTTAACTTTACATATGAACATATAAGTATACCTTCTAGGCTAACTGGGAAGCGTATCGAGAAGGTACACTTCGATTCTTCAAAAACAAGCTCCTCTAGTCGGAGCGGGATTCACTTCAGGTAATCTGTAAGAAAAATGGTCGTAAAAGGGTGAGTTTACGCTCAGTAAGAAAAGTATGTAAAAGAGCGTGCTATGCCTCTATATGCACTTTTCCTACTTGGCTCTATAATGTCATGTAAAGCATTATAAAGCATGCATACATTGTATACTCATTTCATACATTGTTTGCAACCATGCATATTTCTTTCAAATGGTTTAAGCAAACATACTTTCTTAAAACATATAAAACATGCATCATACTTCTTCTTCTTATACTTTCTTTAAAACATCATACTTCATAACTTACTTTAAAACATACTTTACATGCTTTTATAACGTAGCATGTTTCGTATACTTCTTCAAAACATATTTCAAGCACTTCTTTCAAATATCATTTACATACATACATACATACATACTTCTCTTAAAACATCTTATACTTTCTTGAAATCATACATCATATACTTCTTTTAAAACTTCTTGTACAAGTAAATCAAGTACTTTCGATTTCTTTATTCTTAGAAATCGCATATACATATAGTTTTGATAACATAAAACTATTTGTACTTTTGGTGGAGTTATGCACTGCATCATCATCATCATCATCATTATCATGTGGCGTACCCCGTAGGGCCAGGAATCCTCCCTTAGCCGAACATGAATTATAAACAGATTGGCCAACTGCGGGTGGCTACAGTTAACACTAGTCAGGTGTCCTTCTGTAGCGACTGAGGCCTGACTTATGGTTCCTCAGCCCATAACATACATTACATCATTTCAGGACTTGATCAGAGCCCCTACTATAAACATGATAGTGCATAATCTCAAAACATATGCCACATAGCTTCTAGCCATGGTATTTCATACTTTCTGAAAATAGGATTGAAAACCTCTTTTTAAAACAGGGCAGTCGGCTGGCTTAACAGGGCAGTCGGCTGCTGCTTCATACTTTCATTTATCGAAATTATTTTCATTTAAAATTCCGATATTTTCATCTTTGAAAACATATAAGGGCAGTCGACTGGTCCATATAGCAGTCGACTGGTTTTCAAACAGAATGCTTCTTAAGAAATAGCAGTCGACTGGTCCATATAGCAGTCGACTGTTTTTGAAACAGAATGCAATTTGGCAAATAGCAGTCGACTGTCTCATATAGCAGTCGACTGGTTTGAAACAGAATGCTTCTGGGTAAATAGCAGTCGACTGGCTTACATAGCAGTCGACTGGTTTGCATCGGTTTTCGGAAAATGGCGTTTTGGTTGTCTCTAGGCAGTCGGCTGCTACTTAAGGCAATCGGCTGCTCCTAACCTAATTGGTACTAGGAGACAAGTCCGAAAATGTACTTTTCCTGCAAAAGACAACTAGTATTTCTCCCCAAAGCAGTTCAAAATCATATTAAAACATGCGGACATAGCCGCCTTACGTCCGTTACAAAATTTCCTTACCTTAATTCCTTCAGAAACGCGAAATCACTTGGCGCGTAACCCTAGCTTTTACTCCTTCAAATCTGAAATCATCATACCAAATCAAACCTTAAATTAAACAACATACACATATCATATCAACTCCATACAACTCCAAACCATGAACTAAATTGACTAAATCATCTTCTTCTCTTACCTTCACTAGAGACCAAAATCTCAAATGTTGAGATCTCCTCCAATACTTGGAATCAATCTACCAAACTTCGGATATAGCCTCGTCTAGTGACTATGATCGTTTTTCATCTAATAAACTTAACGATTTGGTTACTAAACAAGGGTGTTTGTCAAGGTGATTATGGAAGAAGACTTGGAATCTTGGAGAAATGGAGAGGGCGAGAACGAGAGGGCTGGAAAGAAGCTGGCTGACGTTGGGTGATGATGATGAGGGTGGTGAGTCATGCAACATGCATTAAATGCATGCTCATCCCCTTAGTTAATCTCAGCCTTTGACCCTTCCCTTGACTCTTGACCATTTGACCCATTAAATCCCTCTTCTCCTTCTTCCATTCATGCATAAGCCACATGTGTTTAATTAACTAATCAAAATCTGATTTTGTTTCTTGTCTCATACTCTTAATATTTTTCTGATGTTAACATTAAATCATTTGACTAATTGACATTCACTTTCTTATTTCTTCCATACATCATGCATACATCACGCATACATTAAAATTCATATTCATTAAATTATGAAAATCTTATATTAATTCTTTTCTCATACCTCAATTATTTTCCTGATGTCCATTAAATTCCTTAACTATTTGACTTTCATCTCATTACTTCTTCCATGTTCCATACATCCTTCATACTTCATAATTCTCATATCTACTTATTTTTCAATTTAAGCTAACATACTTTATAATTATGGAGGAATTTCCTGAAATTGGGGATTTCACATTCTCCCCACCTTAAAGAATTTGGTCCTCCAAATTCAAATCAGGTCATGTCTCAAATGGTTCCGGATACTCTTCCTTCATTAGGCTATTTAGCTTCATGTATCTTTTTCCATGATGTGGTATTTTCAATAATCTTTAACTAATGGAATTATCATAGACTTCTATATCTTATCTTTTTTGTCCAAAATCCCAAATGGCTTCTTTTCACATAACTTATGTCTTTCTGAACTTCTAAGGTTTCATCTTTTATGACATAAGATGAATTCTGGATTATACTTTCGAAGTATTGACATATACAAACATTACGTATCCTCAATAACTCTGAAGGTAACATCAATTTATTGATGATATCTCCAATTTGATCTAAGACTTCAATTGGATCAATATAACGAGGACTCAACTTACCTCGTCGACCAATTCTTATAATTACTTTGGATGGAGAACTTTCAATTTACTGAGTCTCCAACCAAAACATCAATTAGTCTTTGTCAAGCATTTGTATAACCTTTTTGTCTATTCTGAGCTATCTTAAATCTTTGACCACTCACTTAATCTCTTTAGATGCTTGCTCGACTAAATCAAAGGCTAATAACTTTCATTCGCCTACTTCTTCCCACCAATTCGGAGATTGACACTTTTTATTCTTATAACATTTCATACAGTGTCATCCGGATACTTATATAATAGCTATTATCATAAGGAAACTCAGTCAATGGCAGATGGTCATTCCAGGAGCATTTAAAATACATAGCACCAGCTCTTTACATATCCTCGAGCGTCTAAATCATGTGCTCAGACTACTCATCAGCCTACGGATGAAAAGCTGTGCAAAATTTTCAACTGAGATCCCATGGTTCCTTGCTAATCTCCTCAAAATGAGAAGTGAACCTGAAATCTATACCATATGAAATGCTCATTGGAACTCCATGTAGTCTAACACTTCTCTCACATACCCATATACTGATCACATTTTAAACTATTAGCATAGTTCTTTTAACTCGTATCCAAAATATTTTCTTCTCATAGCATCAAACATGCCAATGAATGAATGTCCTCATTTCCCTATGGTATTCTAGGGATCAACCAGGAAAGATACTATAGTCGGCTAGGAATCCGGATGGAGTAAGGAAGGTACTTTAAAATACCTGTCTTGTTCCGAAACCTAGAAGCAACTATAGGGAATAACTACCGTCGTTGAGAATAAAATCTCTCATATTAATTCATATTCTTTTCAGAGTAATGCTTTCATAGAAGAAAACATTTAAGTAAAGTCGACTAATAAAAGTCAATCATCATTCTTATTTAAACTCCTTTCACATATCACTATATATCATAAAATTTTATACCAAAGAGTACTTCAGAATTCCAACTATCATTTCTCATCAATTATTGTATTTCATTAAGTTCGGGACTTTTCTTTACTATCTCAACATCGTAAGCAAAAATCCTTCATATAACCATACATACCTTCTATTAACTTCATTTACAATGAGTCAGATAATACCACATACTTTTACATTAGACATTTTCAACATTTACATCATAATTAATAGGTGTCTTTCCCTTCTCTTCAGTAGTGGCCTTGTGTTGTGGTTGAGGGGTTTCCTCAGATTCCTCGAGTGTCCTCAAATCTCTCTTGGAACAATTCCTGATCATATGTCCCTGTTCACCACATCTGAAACATGCACCACTTACCAACCGGCATGGCTGTGCTCTGTGAAACTTTCTACAATGTTCACAACTTTGTCTTGTACTCTTAAGTGAGCTAATGATACTACTAGCTGAATGTCGGGATCTCTCATCATTAATCTTGATCCCAGTAGCTCTCGGGGTCCCTATACCATAATCATCATAATACTCCCAATTTAATATATATTTCTATATAACCATTTAATTAAAACAGTTATCATTTTCTTGTACTTTACTTGCTTACCTATCGAAGCTCTGTCATATGGCTTACTTCTCCCAGATGGATATCTGTCACGGGAGGCTTTCCCTTTTGACTTCCGCTTCATCGGTCCTTTGCCTTTACTTTGGGCTCGAAAATCATCATAGTGAAACTCATAGTCCTGCTCACATAACTGAGCCTTACGGATTGTCTCATTATAAGTAGTGATACCCATAGTATACAACTTGGATTTGATAGGAGACTTCAGTCCTTCTATAAATCTGTATATCTTATATCCTTCACTCCTGATGGTCTCTCGGTCGAATCCGCTTAGAGAAATAAACTTCGACTCATATTGATTAACTGACATTGTCCCCTGAGTCAATTTCAAAAATTCAATCTTCAACCTGGTCTGATTGGTGCGTGGGATGTACTGCTCAGTAAAGGCCTCCAAAAATTTATCTCACGTAACCTCAACATGTTGAGCTTCCAAAAAGGCCTGAGTGGACTGCCACCAATACTTTGCATCATCCACTAACAGATACGCAGCCAAACCCACCTTTTCCTTTTCAGAACATAGCATATACTCGAAGGATCTAGTGATCGCCTTCACCCAATTCACTGCGGCCAACGTGTCCTTATCCCCCTTAAACTTAGGCGGATCCAGCTTCTTATATTCCTTAATTAAGGTCATACTACAATAAGCTGTGAGATCACTCCTTTCAATAACTGGGAATGGTGGGGGTAACTCTTTCTATACTGGTGGTGGCTGTACTATAGGAATAGCGAATGGTACGCTTGTGACCACATTTGGAAAGTTCGCCATAAACTGCGTAAACATAGTGGTCATATTCTCCACATGCTTTTCCATCTTCGCTAATCTAGTGTTCGGGCTATGCGATGGAGATGGAAAAGGAGACTGTGTTGGTGACTGTTCTACATAATCCCTTCCTCTTCCTTCACCAACACTCTTTCTATCTGAGCTCATTCTATCGATAAAAACACAAAATTGAGCTATTTAGTATAACTTCAACCAGTTATACATCGTATATGTATTCAGACAAGTACAGTACAATTGGAGATATACTCTACTTCTAACTTATTGACACCGACAAACCTCAATCTAATTGCTCTGATACCACTCTGTGACGTCTCCGTCACTTCATCTTATCACTTATCTTTTTCCTTCTTTATTTAGATTTAGTTCATCCAGTGTCATTCTTTCCTTATTCTTAAGCTAATTATCTAATAGCTTATGAAATACTATTCAATTTCCATAAACATAAAAATGATATATATAAATATCATTCCATTTCCGCAGGATCTCATACATCATCTTAACTTATATCCCCGACATCTTATATACATTATTTCTACTTGTACTGTACTGTAGCTGAATTACAATTTAACTTTACATATGAACATATAAGTATACCTTCTAGGCTAACTGGGAAGCGTATCGAGAAGGTACACTTCGATTCTTCAAAAACAAGCTCCTCTAGTCGGAGCGGGATTCACTTCAGGTAATCTGTAGGAAAAATGGTCGTAAAAGGGTGAGTTTACGCTCAGTAAGAAAAGTATGTAAAAGAGTGTGCTATGCCTCTATATGCACTTTTCCTACTTGGCTCTATAATGTCATGTAAAGCATTATAAAGCATGCATACATTGTATACTCATTTCATGCATTGTTTGCAACCATGCATATTTCTTTCAAATGGTTTAAGCAAACATACTTTCTTAAAACATATAAAACATGCATCATACTTCTTCTTCTTATACTTTCTTTAAAACATCATACTTCATAACTTACTTTAAAACATACTTTACATGCTTTTATAACGTAGCATGTTTCGTATACTTCTTCAAAACATATTTCAAGTACTTCTTTCAAATATCATTTACATACATACATACATACATACTTCTCTTAAAACATCTTATACTTTCTTGAAATCATACATCATATACTTCTTTTAAAACTTCTTGTACAAGTAAATCAAGTACTTTCGATTTCTTTATTCTTAGAAATCGCATATACATATAGTTTTGATAACATAAAACTATTTGTACTTTTGGTGGAGTTATGCACTGCATCATCATCATCATCATCATTATCATGTGGCGTACCCCGTAAGGCCAGGAATCCTCCCTTAGCCGAACATGAATTATAAACAGATTGGCCAACTACGGGTGGCTACAGTTAACACTAGTTAGGTGTCCTTCTGTAGCGACTGAGGCCTGACTTATGGTTCCTCAGCCCATAACATACATTACATCATTTCAGGACTTGATCAGAGCCCCTACTATAAACATGATAGTGCATAATCTCAAAACATATGTCATATAGCTTCTAGCCATGGCATTTCATAGTTTCTGAAAATAGGATTGAAAACCTCTTTTTAAAACAGGGCAGTCGACTGGCTTAACAAGGCAGTCGGCTGCTGCTTCATACTTTCATTTATCGAAATTATTTTCATTTAAAATTCCGATATTTTCATCTTTGAAAACATATAAGGGCAGTCGACTGGTCCATATAGCAGTCGACTGGTTTTCAAACAGAATGCTTCTTAAGAAATAGCAGTCGACTGGTCCATATAGCAGTCGACTGTTTTTGAAACAGAATGCAATTTGGCAAATAGCAGTCGACTGTCTCATATAGCAGTCGATTGGTTTGAAACAGAATGCTTCTGGGTAAATAGCAGTCGACTGGCTTACATAGCAGTCGATTGGTTTGCATCGGTTTTCGGAAAACGGCGTTTTGGTTGTCTCTAGGCAGTCAGCTGCTACTTAAGGCAGTCGGCTGCTCCTAACCTAATTGGTACTAAAAGACAAGTCCGAAAATGCACTTTTCCTGCAAAAGACAACTAGTATTTCTCCCCAAAGCAGTTCAAAATCATATTAAAACATGCGGACATAGCCGTCTTACGTCCGTTACATAATTTCCTTACCTTAATTCCTTTGGAAACGCGAAATCACTTGGCGCGTAACCCTAGCTTTTACTCCTTCAAATCTGAAATCATCATACCAAATCAAACCTTAAATTAAACAACATACACATATCATATCAACTCCATACAACTCCAAACCATGAACTAAATTGACTAAATCATCTTCTTCTCTTACCTTCACTAGAGACCAAAATCTCAAATGTTGAGATCTCCTCCAATACTTGGAATCAATCTACCAAACTTCGGATATAGCCTCGTCTAGTGACTATGATCGTTTTTCATCTAATAAACTTAACGATTTGGTTACTAAACAAGGGTGTTTGTCAAGGTGATTATGGAAGAAGACTTGGAATCTTGGAGAAATGGAGAGGGCGAGAACGAGAGGGCTGGAAAGAAGCTGGCTGACGTTGGGTGATGATGATAAGGGTGGTGAGTCATGCAACATGCATTAAATGCATGCTCATCCCCTTAGTTAATCTCAGCCTTTGACCCTTCCCTTGACTCTTGACCATTTGACCCATTAAATCCCTTTTCTCCTTCTTCCATTCATGCATAAGCCACATGTGTTTAATTAACTAATCAAAATCTGATTTTGTTTCTTGTCTCATACTCTTAATATTTTTCTGATGTTAACATTAAATCATTTGACTAATTAACATTCACTTTCTTATTTCTTCCATACATCATGCATACATCACTCATACATTAAAATTCATATTCATTAAATTATGAAAATCTTATATTAATTCTTTTCTCATACCTCAATTATTTTCCTGATGTCCATTAAATTCCTTGACTATTTGACTTTCATCTCATTACTTCTTCCATGTTCCATACATCCTTCATACTTCATAATTCTCATATCTACTTATTTTTCAATTTAAGCTAACATACTTTATAATTATGGAGGAATTTCCTGAAATTGGGGATTTCACAGGAACAATTTGAGAACCTCTTGTCCTCTAGAACTCCAAACCAAACATATAGTAAACTTAAGAGAGCCAACTTGGGATAGAGTCATGTTAACCCATTACTTAGGACACATCTTTAAGCATGTTTGTTTGCTTTTATTTGACATGTGAGACACTAATAGGGAATCATAGGTTCTTTAGCAAAACATTTCCATGCATTTCTCATCCATGACTTTTTTTCAAACGCATGTAGCATTTTGTTCATTCATTCATCTTCATTCATTTTTTTTCAAGCATCACCGCATGTGAAATGATAAATTTTTAATTGTGGTAATAAAAGATTTGAAGATAGCTCGACCAAAAGTTCATTCACACAACACTCATTATCAAGATAAGATCATGGAAGAAGATGAATCTTTTTTAGGGAAGAGAAGTTCAAGCCATGCAAGTTTGGAGATTTAACAGAAATTTTTTTTTTCTGTTATTCTCTCTAAGTAATGCAAGACATTTTTTTAAAGTGCTTAAGCCCATAGGCACAAAATAAAATTTTATGTATGGGCGAACTTTTATTTGGTTTCTTTTCAATAAAGCGACTAGTGTGATGCACTGTCATTTTCTCATTTCTATGTTCATTGGTCATTACCCACATAGTCATCATATCTTTCTTTCATAAGTATCCAAATAATAAACATGATGATAATGATGTCAATAAATCTGAAATTCAAATTTGAAAGAACCACTTTTGCTAATGGATTGTCAATCTGCCAAGGTGTCCAAGTAAGAAAGAAGAAAATTTGTTCACAATTTTCATCCAATTTGATGGTGTAAGAAAAGGTGAATCTCTTATAGAAGTTTCTGACAAGTTTGTATTTGTTCAGTAAATGATCTTCAAGGAGAGTGTTTGCATTTGAAATGATAAATGGCCTTCTTTCACTATCCTTCAAGCGTGAGTAAAATTATCCTTTGATTACCCCTTTGAGCTTATTATGTATTCTTGTAATATAACCCACCAAGGATCACCCTCCACATTGGGGGCAAAGAAGATGAAATAAAGAATTTTTGGGGGCAAAAATGAAAGTGTTCATGATGAATCAAGGGGCAAAAAAAAAGCCCATTTTTGTGAAAAAAAGGAAAGGGTTTGAATACAAAGAACCCTAAAAGAACAAAAAAAGAGAAAGAAAGAAAAAAGATATGAGTGAATTAGAATGGGGCAAAATGCTCAAATGATTTACTTCATAAGAAAGTGATCCTTTGGTTTGTAAACCTTGAAACACATTTTGGGCCTATTTTATCCTTTTCTTGTAAACCCTCACCTAAGCCACATTACGTACCTTTAAAAGCCCATTTTGATCAAATGTAAATGCCCAATTTGAAGAATCATGCGTTGAATGAAAACATACTTGTACAATGAGATAATGGTCTTTTGAAGGAAGTAGATCAAGTTGAATGAAGAAATCCATGAGCTCTGGAAGATATCTTGGATCGAAATCAAGAATGCCTATTAAGGGCATGAATTTGGATTGAGCACTGAAGGATTGTCAAAGCCAATGAAGTTGAAGATGAAGAAAAAAAAAGAAGAAAAAAATATATATGAAAAAAGAGAAAAAAAAGAGAAAAATAAAAAGAAAAAGGAGGATTCAGAATTGAAAACCCAAAAAGGGCAGTTTGGATCAAAAGAGGGGAACCTAAGTTGAAAACCTGAAAAGGAAACTTAGGAAAAGATCATCACCAAGAGTTTTGATATAGAAGCAAGATTAGCAGGCCTAACATGAATGAACGTATCAAAAGAAGTGGATTTTTCATAAAAGAATTCCAGATTGACTTGATTGAAATTGTCAGAATGTTTATTAAATGGATACTGAAAACCCTATTCCAAACAAACTGGCCCATTGATTTTTCTTGATTACATGTTCCTTTTTCTAAGAATGAATACCCATATCTCTCATGATTATTTTAAATTCATTCCATCCCTATAATAAATTGAGAAAATGTATGAGTGCATTGCATATAAATAAATGTTGGTAACCTTTTTTTGGGTAAAATTTTGAAAAAATATTCTTTTGAGAAATCTTGCATTACTAAAAGAGAGAAAGAAAAAATGATGGCAAGTCTTCAAGCATAATGGGACCAAGACTCATTAGAAGGTGGGATGAGAAGTGGAGATAGAAGATTTGAATAAGAAGAATCCAACAGATATGTGGAACTTGAGGAAAATGAGATGAGCTTGAGAATCTTGTTACCACAATTGAGATTGCATTTACATACATTCATGGAATAATTCAAGGGGCATGACATTGACATGTGCATAACATTCATGGCATTCATTATATTCATGACATGCATGACATTTCATCAGTGCATTTTGACATTGAACTATTTGTTAAGACATTAGGATAAGAAGTCCTGAATGATTAAAATTGTGAGAAAAAGAGAAAATATAAGAGACAATAATTTGAAAAATGATAAGGTATGAGAAGATGATGAGAAAAATACCTTTTTGAAAAAACTTTAGATGAGAGCAAAGTCCAGTTTAGCTGGCACCTTAAAGGAGGATGAAGCCCAATATTGTTGGCATCAAAATGAAAGTTAAGCCCAGTCAAACCCATGTTAACTGGCATTCTGAAATGAAAGCTTTATTTTTCAAAGTCTCATTGCCTCTGTTAAGAGGAGCTTTATTTTTTCAAAGTCTCATTGCCTCTGTTGAGAGGAGCTCTATTTTTCAAAGTCTCATTGCCTCTGTTGAGAGGAGCTTTATTTTTTTTCAAAGTCTCATTGCCTCTGTTGAGAGGAGTTTTTGTTTCAGAAGTTTCAAAGCCTCTGTTGAGAGGAGCTTTTATTCCATGATCATCTTGCATTCCTTAGTCTTATGATAGGAGAGACTAGGAATTTCACTTTGCATTCCTTAATCTTATGATAGAAAAGATTAGGAAATCCCATTCACTTTTCATTCCTTAGTCTTATGATAGGAAAGACCAAGAAATTTCATCTCACATTCCTCAGTCTTATGATAGGAGAGACTAGGAAATTTCACTTCCCATTCTTAGTCTTATGATAGAAGAGATTAAGAAGTTTTGTTTTGCATTCCTTAATCTTATAATAGAAAAGATTAGGAAATTTCATTCATTAGTCTTATGATAGAAAAGACTTTTTAAAAAAATCATTTTTTTGTGCATTTGTTCATTCATCCTATGATAGAAAGGATAAAGAAATTCCATTTTTGCATCATTCTTAGTCTTATGATAGAAGAGATTAAGAAGTTTTGTTTTGCATTCCTTAATCTTATAATAGAAAAGATTAGGAAATTTCATTCATTAGTCTTGTGATAGAAAAGACTTTAAAAAAAAATCATTTTTTGTGCATTTGTTCATTCATCCTATGGTAGAAAGGACAATAAAATTCCATTTTGCATCATTCTTAGTCTTATGATAGAAAAGACTAAGACATTTTGTTCCTTAATCTTATGATAGAAAAGATTAGGAAATTTCATTCTTTAATCTTATGATAGAAAAGATTAAAAAAAACCTTCATTTTGCATCATTCATTAGTCTTGTGATAGGAGAGACTAGGAAATTTCATCTTGGATTCCTTAATCTTATGATAAGAAAGAATAGGAATTTCACTTTGCATTCCTTAATCTTGTGATAGAAAGGATTAGGAAGTCTCATTCTATAGTCTTATGATAGGAAAGACTAGGAAAATTCATGTTGTTGCATTCCTTAATCTTATGAAATTTCATTCTTTAGTCTTATGATAGAAAAGACTAGAAAATTTCATTCTACATTCATTTCCTTAGTTTCATGATAGAAGAGGCTAAGAAACTTCATTTTGCATTCATTCCTCAATCTTTATAGGGGAAGAAGATTAGGAAACTTCATTTGGCATTTATTCCTTAGTCTTATGAGAGAGAAGACTAGGAAATATCATATTTTACAAAGAATTCATTGATAGGTAGTGCATTCGGACAAAATGGTTGTCTATGTCTTTGCACAATTACTGTTTCACAGCAAAGCGCAAAGAGGAGCAGCTGTAGACACCTAATTTTGTCCGAACAATTTTTAAAATTAAATAAAGAAAAAAATCAAAAAATCAAAAAATGATAAAAAGAAACAAGTCAATTTTGGTCAAATCTTTCAAATTTAAAAATCTCATGTGAAGCACATGCAAAATTTACACCCTCAATAGTTGACTTGGTTGATTTGTTGCCAAAAAAAAAATGAACATAATAATTTGCAAATTGATGGAAATAAATCATGAATGAGAATCTCATGATGGCAGCCATGGTTTAAGCATTAAAAGGGGGAAGTTTGTTTCCTTCCCTAAAGGTTTAGGGCTAGAAATGGCTATAAAAGCCAATGAAAAGGAGAAATAAAGGGGGGACGGAAAAAAAAAACCTAGAAAACCTAGGAGGGGAACACACGAAAAAAAACCTAAAAAAAACTTAGCTTCCTGCACAGCCACTGGTCATCGTTTTTTCACCTTCATTGCTGCCAAACCAGTCACCTTGAACAACCTTTTGCGCCACTTCATCATCAACACCTAGGTTGCTCCAATACCACCGCCAGCTTCATCATTCATCATCGCTGCTGTGTCGGTGTGTCCCTAATTTGCGCCAGCCTTCCTCATCACCGACCTACTTGCTGCACTTCTGTTTCGATTTTTCCTTTCGTTTGCTCCCATTTCCGTTAGCTCATCCTCACGATACACTTAGTAAAACCTCCTCCTCTCTTCATTACTCCACCAAGGTCCCTTCACAACCAATCATCCAAAAAGCTTAGCCAAAAACCCAGCAAAGCACATTCTTCTACTACTGGACAGAACCGAACAGCACAGCTACTAGCTCTGTTACTTCGTTGGCCTGCATACACCGATACCATCATCATCTTCAAAACACAGCACTGCAGCGGGAACCAAAAGAGTGGCTTAGCAATCGGTTTAGAAAAGAAAGAACGATAAAATAAGCAGTTTTTGGCCCCTCTCCACTGCACTGTTTCGGGTCTTGCTGCATCATTTTCGTTGTTGCACCGTGCATCATCATCGTTGCCTGCTGCCGTGTTGCTGCTCTGTTTCCACGTTGCTGCTGTGTGGATTGGGAGTTATTGCTACTATGTGAGAGCAAAAAGTAGACAAGAAAGAAAGAATTAATTAGAAGGAAAAAGCAGATTGAGGAAAAAGGTATTATTGTTATTATTTTATTATATTATTTCTTGATTACATGCATATGGTGTTAGTCATTCTGTGCACTTTTTCTTTTAATTGTTTATTTTCCCACTTAGTACACGTTATCTAAGCCATCCTGTACACATTTATGTTGTTCACTTATTTTATTTATATATATTGTTTTTATCTTCAAAAAAAAAAGGTAGTAATGAGAATTTCCAATGATGGGATTTCTTAGAATTTACAAGTAGTGATTCTTTGATAATCCTTAGGATCGAAATAAAATCCTTAATGTCACCAGCGTATTGGGACATTTAAGTAATTTTATTCCGATATCAAAATCTCCTAATATAAAGAAAAATAATAAATATAAATATAAAAAAGGTGAATAAATATAAAAATAGATAAAAATGTGAGTGTTAAAATAAATTAATTAATATGTAGATAAATGCAAGTATAAGTGTTAAAATAAAATATATAAATAAAAATATACATTTTAAATAAATAAACAAAAATATAAAAGAATTTCTGATGATAGGATTTCCTAGAAATCATAAGTAGTGATTCTTTGATAATCCTTAGGGTCGAAATGAAATATTTGAATATTACCAGCGTATCGAGGTATTCAAGTAATTTTAGTTCGATATTAAGATTTTTAATAAAATTAACATTTATGAAATAAATTAATATTAAAAATAAATAATAAACAAATAAAAATTTTAAACAAATAAGTAAACAAGAATACAAAATTGTTACAATTAATCTTTTGGAATAAATAATAACAATAACAATGAAGATAAAAAAAATAATAATAATTAAAGATAAATAAACATGATATACAAATAATTTCCGATGATGAGATGTTACGGAATTCACAAGTAGTGATTCCTAACTGATCTCTAGGTGAAAGAAATATGCTAAATGTTACCAGCGTATTGGAATATTTAGTATGATTTTTCAATAAAAACAAGATTTTATAAATATAAATAAATTACAAAATAATAATATAAGTATAAATGAATAATGGATTTCTCATGTGCATCATCTGTATTTTGATTGCATCATTTGCATCCATGGTATTTCAAAATAAGTGTGAATCTCCCGAGGATGGGATTCTATAGAAATCGCAAGTAGCAATTCTTAAGAAATCTCTAGGTGAGGAAATTATCCGAAATGCTACCAAAAGTATTAGGGTACTTTGGAATAATTTTCAATACAAAAGATTTTCACTATAAAAAAAATTTAAAATAAGCAAATAAAAAATTGATTTCAAAATAAATGAATTTCTTTTTAAATGTTTAATTAAGACCATTTTATTAAGATCAAAAGATAATATATGATTAAGTGGTACCGTTTTTAACGGGCGCTGTGGGGGTGCTAATCCTTCCCTACACATAACCGAACTCCCGAACCCAAACTTTGTTTTCGTAGACCAAAATTAGTTTTTGATAAAACTTAATTAATTTTAAGATTTTATTAAAAAGATAAATAATTTTAGGTGGCCAATCACACCTAGTAAAAAAAGATTGGTGGCGACTCCATTTTGTGTTTTTTTTCTAAATCGTTACGACAGTAACCATTAAGGTGGATAAGAAAATTAAGTATCTAAACCTAATTATGCTCTTGTAAATCCCTTTTCATATCTCAATTATTATATTATCAAATACAAAATAATCTCATCCTTATGTCCATAATTTTCCATAATTGTATCTTCCTTCCCATGGTATAAATTATGAGAATATATATTACTAATCGCCAAATCCCTATATATGTGTGTGTGTGTGTGCGCGCGCGCTATCGACTAAATAATTCGTATGCTCACCAACATTATCATGGTATATAATCCTTACATCAATGATTAAAATAAAAAAATAACATGATTCCACATCATGAACCATCCATTAAAATCTTTTACCTATTTTCATCATTTTGTTAGTACCACATAATCACTCAAAATTTAAATCCGATACCACAATATTTTCCTTACCTTTGCAAATCCTCAAGATCAAACCTTTCTTAGCTTTCTTTAAATCTCCACTTCTTCAAGAATTCTATTAAATTCCTACAAAATATTTTAATTCCTCGTTACCATGACAAATATATAGTTTTATGTACATATGGACATATATCAATCCAAATATAGCATTTTCTTTCAACAAGGTTAAATCATCCATTGCCTCATCAACATTTAAAGTCAAATCAGAACCAAACACTTGCCTTTGGACCTTTCGGTTTTTTTTTAACTTGTATTTGGTGTTTACAGCAGCTAGAACCGTGCCTAATTAGCCTCCTTTCTAGCTTCTAACTTCAGAGCTACCAATCGAGGATCAACCAAGTTTCACATTTTAAATGCCACCAAAATATCTTTCTTGAATCAGATTGCTGAGTCCCTCGTCACAGCCTCGAAGTGCTATGTATTTGAGCATCAAAACTCAGTTTAAAACTGTCCCGATGAGCTCAAGATCCTTGCCTTCAAATTCTGCCCAAACAGGGACCAAAATGATCGTCGAGCACTACCCGAAATCAACCTTGAAGATCCTTGATCAGCAGCTCCAAAAATGCCACGTTTTCACGTTTTCAGCAGCTCCAAAAATGCCACTTTCAGCAGCTCCAAAAATGCCAGTGCTTAAAATCGAATCTTAATGGCCTTAAAATGCCATCGCTTCAGGCCAGCTGTTAACTACCACGATCAGCCTATTTCTACCCTTGGTGACAACTACATCACAGCTCTGAAATGTTGAAAGCTTAGCCCCTTTTACATCCCTTTATTTTCACTGAGATCTCCTTACCTTTACTCAATGTTTCCCTTTTGAAAGTACCTTGTTTTAGGCGAGAAAGAAAGCTTCAGAAAATTAGGAAATGAAGCCCTTTCCAATCTTTAATTTTCCTATTTTTCTTCTTTTAGCCACGAACCTCACCATCGCCCCTCTCTCTCCATTGCTCACCATTCCCTTCTGTTACTATCTTAAAAGACAAACGCCTCTGTTTTCTGCCTTTGAAATCTGCATCTGCTCTCTTTTCTCATTTCCCTCAAGCTACAGTCATCTTCCTCACGCATGTACTGTTGTTGAAGACCTAAAAATGAAGCCCCTTACCATCTTAAGAAAGCCATCCTTTAGCCTTGCCGATTATCATCCTACACAACAACCCCAAAACAACATATTTCCTTTGTCTATCTTACTCGTTTTAACCCAAGACCCCTATTCTAGGCAGCATTGCAAATGCCTGGCTTTATCTCTTTTGCCTTGAGTTCTCCTTCCTTAAACCTTGGCTATCGACAAACAAAGGTGGGCTGTACAGTGACACAATGGTGAGGAAATGGTGTTTTTTGTTCCAGTAGAAAAATGAGAAAGAGAGGAGACGAAATGGGTACGGCCATGATATTGATGATGATGATGGACGGCGAGAGTGGTAAGATTTGTGGCCGGTTGGGAAGGGTGCTAGTGGGGTTAGATAATGCTAAAGCTTCTTCAAGAAGCCACTCATGTACTTTCATCTATATTTTATTCCTTTATCTATTTATTTATTTTATTTATTTTTTATATTTATTAATTTAAGCATAATTATATATTTATATTCATGTATTAATATATAAGTAACATGAATATATATATATATATATGTATCAACACTTAATTTATTAATTTTATACATTCTTTTACAAATTATATAAAGTAATTTGACGGTCTTTACATGAATGGATAATGTTTATAAGTTAGAATTGAATAAAGAAAGGAAATCATGAAGAGGAAATTAAAAGAAGCTGTCGGCTATGAAGAGGGGGAAAAATATACAGTTGTCGGCAGTGGAAGGAAATAAAACAAAATAGGAAGGAAAAACCTAAATAGAAAAAAAAGAAAAAGAAAACAGAAACAAAAAAAGAAAAGAATGGGAAGCTCATGGTTGGGTTGTCGAAATGGAAGAAATTGTGAAATTTTTATTATAAAATAGATATGTAATAAAAATATTAAGAGAGTAGACAACATTTCTTGAATTAAATTGAGAAAAAAATAATAAATAAATGAAAGACAATAGAGATGAGACCCTAGGAGGCCTTTAATTTTGGCTAAAATGTAATAAAGATAATGCAATTCTAAATTGTAAAAGATATAATATAGATGTAAAGAATCAAAATGAAATAGTTGTAAAGGTTAATAAGATTTAATAAGCTTAGTAGTGAAATTAAACTTAGAAAAGAATTGTAATGTAAGAAGTAATTATATTATAGTATTGGTAGAAAACAAAACAAATTAAATAGTTGGAATCAATAATAAGGCAAAAGATGAGAAATCAAGAGAAATTTAAATAAGAGTCATAAATGGAATTAAATTAGAAAAGAATATAAAGTTAATTGTGGTCTTGTGTTGATATTTAAAATGAGAGGGAATAAATTAATTTTTGAAATGGATTTATAGAAAATTAATTATAGCTAAAATGCTAGATTTTAAATATAAATTGGACAATAACAAATGAAATTCAAAAATGGAAATTAAGCCATAATAAACATTACATGACATTGGTGGAGTGAATTAGAATAAGAAAATATAATTTAACCGTAATTATATTGTACTAAATAATAGAGAATAAATTGATTGTGGAAATTAATTGAATGAAAGTAAATTTGATATAGGCAAATGATGGAATATTTATTAGAATTAGAATTTGTAATATGGGATTTTGAATATAATTTAGGTTTATTATGCAGTAGGAAGTACGAGAAATAAAGAGACGCAAATAGAGTTATTGGATTTTTGTATTGCGCAGATTAGAGGTAAGAAACATGTATAGAAGTTGCATAGGATATGTTTTTCCTATTAATTGAAAATTCTTGAAATTCTCGTTTTAAATCGTTCTTTATCTAAATTTTCCGAATACAAGAAATAGAATTTATCCTTAATCTCTACAAGCCTAAATATTGCATTTCATGAAATGTTTTACATGAATGGAATTACATGACATAAGTCACCTGAATTGCATTATATGAAATGACTTACATAAAGTGATTTACATGAAATGAATTACATGAATTACGCTACATGAAATGCTTTACATGAGTTATTTTATATACAATGATTTATATGAATTGTATTATATAAAATGATTTACATGAATTGCATTATATGAAGTGATTTACATGAATTGAAATACATGAAGTGTTTTACATGATTTGAATTATATGAAATGATTTATATGAATTGAATTTCATGAAATGTTTTACCTGAAATGATTTATATGAAGTGATTTTATGAAATTGATGTCTCCCTGATAATCATGCATACGAGATAGTGATGATTAGGCTGGGAGACGTCCCGGACCTTCCCTTTTACATGATATGACTGTGGGAATTATGGTCAAACCCACAAGTTTACACAGTAAGCACCTGACCAGTGCGAACTATGAGTGATCGATGATGGCCATTCGTTATAGTGTTTCGTAGGATTGGCTAAGGAGTTCTGGATCCCTAGCCTTCCTATACAGGTCCCTTATGGGATATAGTGCATGCATGAATTTCTGGGAGATTATTTTCTATCGATAAGTGATATTTGACATATGATTGGTTTATGGAATGATTTAATTTACGAGAATAGTGAATGATTTGATTTACAAGAATAATACATGGTTTGATTGAAAAGTGATGAAAGAAGTGAAACAAGTTTTACAATATATGTTTTTCCTATACAAGTGCATTTATCATATTTTAATGATTTTAAATGAATCGTTTTTCTTACTGAATAAAATTTTTGAAATATTGCATTATCTCATAATTTTGAAAATATTATCGTATTACATATTGAAAACTGCATCATGGTATTTTTATGCACTTTCAAATTTAATAAAATAAATGTTTTTATTTAAGTGCATGTAGTATGCACTTTTATATATATTTTTTACTTAGCTTTCCCCAAAGCTCACCCCTTTTTTTACTCACCATCCTAGATAGCCCATCAATAGAAACGCTAACCGTTGTGACAAGTTAGTTGAAGATGACTTCTAGAAGTTTAAGGTATCCAGTAATCAAGTATTTTAGGATTTTATATTTATATTCAGACTAGTAAATGCACAGCAGATATATTTATGATAAGATGTCAATAATATATTGTCGAGTTATATGATGTATATGAATTGTGGAATGTAAGGTAGAAATTATAAATATATTGTTTTAGAACTTATTTTGAATTTGTTATTGCCTAATTATAGATTAAATAATTTTAATAATATGAAGGTTTAACCAAATAGAAATTGTACAATCAATTTACATTGACACCGAATGCAAATCAACTGATACTGAATAAGTGAATAAGAAAACTAGAAGTGAAAAAGAAAAATTTAGTACTAAATTTTCTAATTTCGATCGCTACAACAGTGGTATCAGAGCAAGATTTGTCTAGTACGTGTCGGTGTAAGTAAATTGGAATTGGTTTACATCCCACACTGCTGTGCATTGTCTGAGTATAAATTGTGAAGAATGATTAGAAAATGGAACAAAATGTTGATCAGTAGAGAGAGATCGAGGATTTATCGGAAGAATGAGAGTGGTAAATAAGGATGTTGTACGGTAATGTTATAACATAAGTATTGAATGATTGATGAGGATTAACGAAGTTAGAATGACCAGAAGTGATAAATGGTCTTTGTTGAATTGGAAATGATTGAATGATTGTAGTGGAGATGAATGAAATGAATAGAAATGAGAATTTTTAGTGAATAATACAGAGGTCATATGGAAGTACGAATATAAATAGACGAGATAGGTACGAAATGATCGAAAAAGATTGATTATGTATTATTTAGAGGATAATAGAATGATTTTATGGAAAATGACAGATCTGGAAATTGATATGAATTAACAAAGGCAAGTGAATTGATAAAAAGTGGTATAAATATGGTATGAGAATATGGATATGAATGAACGATAGGACTGATTGCTACGAGTAGTTATGAAAATGATAAGTCCCTAGGTACTGAATTATCGGAGTACTTGTACTGAATTGGGAGGATCCCAAGTTTTCTTATATTTGATATAAATTACAAAGTGTAGGAATTTAAATGAGAAAATTTATTTTTAAAATATTTAATGAAGGCTCTGTTCGATAAAGTTCAGAGAGGTACTTGGTGAGGGCCCCACCAGGACTTTCTCTGTCCAGATCGAAGTAAGACCCTAAAATGATGATGTGTGAGGTGAAATATGAATATGGCAAAATCTATAAAAGTATTGGTGTCAGTAAACTAGAAAGAGGATAAATTATGTGTATGAGGAGGGGTATTATTTAAGTGTAACGATAGAATTGTGGTGGTTAGGAGATGATAAAATGATTGTAAAGGATCTGAGTAGTATGAGAATTGATAAGAATAGAAGGGATACAATAGGATAGTTGATGAACAATATAGACACTGTACAGAAAATCGTATATCACCGTAAAGAAATAAGATAGATATTGAATGATCAAGACTAATTTATTGAAGTATGTAATATTTGAGGATAATAAGACGATTGTATATGATATAACTGATGTAGAGATCGATACGATCGATAAAGGTAAGAGGATTGATAGTGAATCATGTAAACAGTGTATGAGAATATTGATAGGAATGAGTAAAATGATAGATTGCTAAAAGTAGATATCGAAATCGACAAGTCTTAAGGTACTAAAATCGTTGAAGTACGAGTGTTGAATTTGGAGGACCAAATTCTTTAAAGGTAGGGAGGATGTGATAATCGCAAATTCTCCTATTTTTGGAGTTAAGTATCTGTAAAATTTAATTTTAGATGTTAATAGATTGATTGAAATAAATAAATAAATTTATTAAAGAATTGAAATATTTCAAAATTATAATACTTGATCAATAGATAAATAAAAAATTTAATAATTAGGAATTTAATTCAAGTATTAAAAAAAAAGATATGTGTGTATATATATAAATATATACATATATGTACAAATTTAAAAGTGTATATATATATATATATATAAATATATTAATAAATAATAAAATAGGAAAATATATGATTTAAGGAATATATGTATATATAATATAAATTATATTTATCTGTGTTTTGAATATATATAGGAAGTATAAATTACATTTATATAAAAATATAGATATAGTATATGTTTTGTATCTATAATCTATAATTGTAAATATAAATAGATTTATAATATATATATTAAAAAAAAACAGACTGCAGCAAGCTTCTCGTGAAAGCTTGATGCACAGCAAACAAATTAAAATAGAAAAGAAGAGAACAAACCAAAGAAAAGAAAAGAGAAAGGAGACAAAAGAGAGAAATCTAATTAGTGCACTGTGTGGTAATTTTCTGTTGGACAAAATATGAATAAATGAGAATAAAAAACTCAGGATTTTTATCTTAGTTGTTGCCGACATACCCAGCAGAAATCGACTCTGTTCTCCTTTGCTGTCTAGGTTTTCTTCATTCTTCTCTGAGCTTCTTCACGTGAATCATGCTAGACTCCCATCCTCTCTTCATCAAATCATTCCACCTTCTTCACAGAAACTATTTCCCACCTCAAAGACGTCTTGAATTTGGAATTTTGTGGCTGAATTGCAGCACGTGGAAGCTGAAAATTTTGCTGAAAGTCTCGGTTCAAGGTGAGGAATTTTAGATTTTAGGTTTTCATTAATCTTGGCTATAGTTTTTGCATCATTCTAAGCATGAGAAATTTGTTTAACACCTTTGATTGAAACAAAGTTGAAATATAAAACTAGGAGGAGTGTTCGGTGGTGAGAGGAAAATGAAGAAATTGTTGGTTATTTGATATATGTTCAGTAGAAATTAGTGGAAAATGATGATTTAAATTTTATGGAACATGATTGAATGATGATTGAAGTAATACATTTCATAAAAATTGCAAGTGGCGTGAAACAGGGGCTGTGTGTGAGTGATGGGTATTTTCTATTTTGGCTTGGTTGAATATTGATGATGAGTTTTGTTGCATACCAAGTGTTTGATAGAAATCTTGAGTGAATGGATAATGTTTATAAGTTAGAATTGAATAAAGAAAGGAAATCATGAAGAGGAAATTAAAAGAAGCCATAGAGGGGGAAAAATATACAGCTGTCGGCAGTGGAAGGAAATAAAACAAAAAAGGAAGGAAAAACCAAAATAGAAAGAAAAAAAAAAGAAAAAGAAAACAGAAACAGAAAAGAAAAGAATGGGAAGCTCATGGTTGGGCTGTTGAAATGGAAGAAATTGTGAAATTTTTATTATAAAATAGATATGTAATAAAAATATTAAGAGAGTAGACAACATTTTTTGAATTAAATTGAGAAAATAATAATAAATAAATGAAAGACAATAGAGATGAGACCCTAGGAGGCCTTTGATTTTGGCTAAAATGTAATAAAGATAATGCAATTCTAAATTGTAAAAGATATAATATAGATGTAAAGAATGAAAATGAAATATTTGTAAAGGTTAATAAGATTTAATAAGCTTAGCAGTGAAATTAAACTTAGAAAAGAATTGTAATGTAAGAAGTAATTATATTGTAGTATTGGTAGAAAATAAAGAAAATTAAATAGTTGGAATCAATAATAAGGCAAAAGATGAGAAATCAAGAGAAATTTAAATAAGAGTCATAAGATGGAATTAAATTAGAAAAGAATATAAAGTTAATTGTGGTCTTGTCTTGATATTTAAAATGAGAGGGAATAAATTAATTTTTGAAATGGATTTATAGAAAATTTATTATAGCTAAAATGCTAGATTTTAATTATAAATTGGACAATAACAAGTGAAATTCAAAAATGGAAATTAAGCCATAATAAAAATTACATGACATTGGTGGAGTGAATTAGAATAAGAAAATACAATTTAACAATAATTATATTGTACTAAATAATAGAGAATAAATTGATTGTGGAAATTAATTGAATGAAAATAAATTTGATATAGGCAAATGATGGAATATTTATTAGAATTAGAATTTGTAATATGGGATTTTTGTGAAATCTCCAATTTCATGTAATTCCTCCATAATTGTAAAGTATTTCAGCTTAAATGAAATAAATATATATGAGAATTATGAAGTATGGAGGATGTATGGAACATGGAAGAATTAATGAAATGGAAGGTCAAATAGTCAAAGGAGTAAATTCTGATGTGTATTGAGGCTATGAATGAGCTTCGATCAAGTATGACCTCAGAGTTCAGTCTTGGTAGTGATGAAATTTTGAGGTTCAGGAATCGTATATGTGTTCCACATGATGATGAATTGAAGAAGTTGATTTTAACAGAAGCACATGCCACTAAGTACACATTGCATCCAGGAAATACGAAGATATATCAAAATCTTTGCAAAGTGTATTGGTGGAATGGCATGAAGAGAGACATAGCTGATTTTGTGGTAAAGTGTCTTACATGTCAACAGGTCAAGGTAGAGCACCAAAAGCCAGCAGGATTATTGCATCCTCTGCCTATACCTATGTGGAAATAGGAGCACATTACGATGGATTTTATTATGAGATTGCTCAGAACTAAGAGGAATCATGATGGTATTTGGGTGATCGTCGATAGGCTAACGAAGTCAGCTCACTTCCTACCTATGAAGTCAACTGATACACTTAATGCTTTGGCAGATATGTATGTAAGAGAAATCGTAAGACTACACGGTGTTCCAGTGAGCATCACTTCTGATAGAGATTCCAGGTTTACCTCTCAGTTTTGGGAGCATTTTTAAGAAGCCATGGGATCTAAGTTGAATTTCAGCACAGCTTTTCATCCGCAAACGATGGACAGTCCGAGCGCACGATTCAGACGCTCGAGGATATGTTGAGAGCTTGAGCTATGGATTTTAAAGGCTCCTGGGATAACCATCTGCCATTGGCTGAGTTTGCTTATAATAATAGCTATCATGCAAGTATCGGGATGGCACCATATGAAGCTCTATATGGAAGAAGGTGTCGATCTCCGATCGGGTGGGAAGAAGTGGGCGAACGTAAGTTGTTGGGTCCAGACTTAGTCGAGCAAGCCTCAGAAGATGTTAAGTTGATCTGTCAGAGGCTTAAGACGGCTCAGAGTAGACAAAAGAGCTATGTGGATGCTCGACGGAGACCACTTGAGTTCTTGGTTGGAGATTTTGTGTTCTTAAAAGTTTCTCCATCCAAAGGGATTATGAGATTTGGCCGACGAGGTAAGCTGAGTCTTCGCTACATCGGTCCATTTGAAGTCTTAGATCGAATAGGTGATGTTGCCTATAGATTAGCATTACCTCCAGAGCTATCGAGAGTGCATAATGTGTTTCATGGATCAATGATTCGGAAGTATAATCCGGATCTGTCTCATGTCATAGAGTATAAGCCCTTGGAGATAAGGGAAGATATGAGCTATGTTGAGAAGCCGGTTCGGATTTTGGACAGAAAAGAGAAAATTTTGAGGTCTAAGACAATCCCTTTAGTGAAAGTTCTCTGGCAATACCATACGACGGAAGAAGCTACATGGGAGCTAGAGAGCTTAATGAAGGAAAGGTATCCAGAGTTGTTCACTTGATAAGCTAAGCCAAGCCAAATTTGAATGACCAAATTTTCTAAGGTGGGGAGGATGTGAAATCCCCAAATTTTCATGTAATTCCTCCATATATGTAAAGTATTTCAATCTAATATGATTAAATGAATATGAAGTTAATTTATGAATGATGTATGGAACATGTAAGAAATAAATAGGATGGGAAGAAATTAGTCAAATAAATTATGTGATATCAGAAAAATATTAAGAGTATGAGACAAGAAATTAAATCAAAAATTTAATTGGTGATTAAATGGATGAGTCATAGGAAGAGAGAAGGAGGATTAAATGGGTCAAAGGAGGGTCAAAATGTCAAAGGGATAAAGCATGACTGAGATGATGGATGATAAAGCATGCATTAAATGCAAACATGCATAGTCATCATCCCTCCCATCACCTCTACCCTAGCCCCTCTCCCAGCCCCTCTCGTTCCATCTCCAATTTTCTAAGTTTTCATTCCAAGCTCCTTGACAAACCCCCTCACTCTCCCATCAATTCACTAGTTCGTTGAATGAAAAAACGATCCTTGTCACTAAACTAAGTGATATCCAAAGTTTGGTGGATTAATTTCAAGTATTGGAAGAGATCTCAAAGTTTAAGATTTTGGTCTCTAGCAAAGGTAAGAGAAGAAAATGATTTAGTCAATTTGGTTCATGATGAGGAGTTGTATGGAGTTGGTATGATATGTGTATGGTGATTAATTAAAGGTTTGATTTGATTTGATGTTACAGCTTTGAAGGAGTAAAAAGCTAGGGTTGACGCGCCAAGTGATTTCACGTTCTCGAAGGAATCGAGGTAAGGAATTTATGTAACGGATGTAAGGCGGCTATGTCCGCATGTTTTATGATGTTTGTATGTGGTTTGGAAGAGAAGTACCAGCTGTTTCTTTGCAGGAAAATGACATTTTCAGACTTGACTCCTAGTACCAATTAGGCTAGGAGCAGCCAACTGCCTTAAGTAGCAGCCGACTGCCTAGAGACATCTAAAACGCCATTTTCTGAAAACTAATTCAAACCAGTCGACTGTTATGTAAGCCAATCGACTGCTATTTACCCAAAAGCATTCTGTTTCAAACCAGTCGACTGCTATAAGGGACAGTTGACTGTTATCTGCTAAAATGCATTCTATTTCAAAAACAGTCGACTGCTATATGACCAGTGGACTGTTATTTCTTAAGAAGCATTCTGTTTGAAAACCAATCGACTGCTATATGGACCAGTCGACTGCCCTTATCTGTTTTCAAAGATGAAAATATCAGAATTTTTAAGTGAAACTAATTTCGATAAAGGAAGTTATGAAGCAGCAGCCAACTGCCCTATGAGGCCAGTCGACTGCCATGTATGAAAAGAGCTTTTAAAGCTTATTTGATTTAAACACAAAAGTGTTTTTTGAAAAAGTATATTATAAATGTTTTGAGATTATGGACTACGTGATGATTATGCATTTCTGATGGCTAAGAGACTTTGATCAAGTCCTCAATATTATTATGTTGAGCGAGGAACCCTAGTGTAACAGTCTGAGTATCACATTTTTCACGTATTTCTATGCAACTTTCTCGGTTGGGCTGTCTGTGATGCCATTAACATTCAACAGTGACCGTAATAAATGATAAATATTTAATTAACAAATACGGAATATGAAATTCTTTTCATTATTCCTTACATCTGACATCCCCTCTTATCCTTTATTTCCCTAAAGTAGTACTGTATACATATGTCCGAAATGTAAAAGAGAAGAGACTATACCTGTCACGTTTAACATGATGTGCCTCGGCGCTTTATACGTAGCTATATCCATTTGGGAGCTAATTTTCTAACTCCGTGTCTTTTATCTGTGGAGTTAAAACAAAAGGGTAAGCGAACTATGCGCTCAGTAAAGGAGACATATGCTGCTTTATAATACTAGAACTATAAACCTCAATTTATTTGCTTTTCCTAAAATCATATCAAGTAGGAAAACAGTGGATATAGTAAAAACACTCTCAATACCTTATTCAAATCATTTGCTCAACAGTTCACCATAAAATGAATTAAACAGTAAATAGGATTTAACAAATCCTTTCAGTAAACATAAATCAACAAGTTGAGACTAGACATCACCCTACGAGTAAATCATGCTCTCATCGTTCCCACTCCCCCTCTGGGAACGTAAATCATCGGCTTTTAGGGTGCGCCCGTAGGCCACCGCCCCTCACGGCTATCTCTGCTAGATCTATGGCCATAATCTATAGGTGGTCATCGGGTCCACTTGCCAAGTGATCTCGAGACCTGCTGATGACTTAGCGGGTCCATCAGCCTCATAACTCATAACAATGCATGAAACTAGGGGCCTAAAGTCTCAAAATCACTTTACATCTCATAAAAAACCTTTAAGGAATTATTTCATAAATTCATCATTTTCTCAAAATGATTTTCTTCCAAAAAGCTTTAAAAACAACCCACAATCTCTCTGAATTCCGTGTGAGAAAGTCTTGGGTTAAACTGGCTCGCCATGGCTAGTTCGCCCATGGTCAACTCGCCACTAGTCAACTCGTCCATATCCAACTCGCCCCAAAACATTGTTTCACATTTTCTATTTTCAAAGATATTAAAATAGTTCATTTTTCGTTAGAAAATTTTAGAAAAGAGAAACCTGTTCGCCATGGTCAGCTCGCCCATTCGACTCGCCATGGTCAAATCATAGTGTGGTGAACGAGTGTTCGCCCGCTACCCTCTGCATTTAAAACAAAAACACTGGCTTGCCCATTTCAGCTCGCCCATAATTTTCTTACCAAAGGGGATCGCCCACCCCAAACATTATAAGATGGTCACTCGCCCAAGGTATAATATAAGGGGTTGGCCATACATTGGCTCTCCGGGATTTAATAAAACATGGTTGTTCGCTCAAATGAACATAAAAGGTTCTTGCCCAAAAAGATAAAGGTTTTGGCTCGCCCGCAATAAAAGTTCGCTTAGATATAGCATAAGGGTCGGCTTAGTAGCTCGCCTAATATTAAATAAATTTCTCAAAAAATGCATGTCATAAACCAAAACAATTTCTCAATATTTTGATAAAATTTAACTTCACAGGACATGCATTCACTTCACACACATCTCCCTTACCAGTATTATGAAGTCGAGCTTCCCGGTTGCTTTTACCGAATTCCGTTGACTCGGGCTGCAAAATAATTTTATCAACAATTATTAATATTTTTCCCCTCTTATTTTTAATCCACTAGTATTCATAAAATGCAGCCACTAATATACACAATTACAACCACTAGTACAGCTTTATATTTTTTTTCTTCTTCACGTTTTCCTCTCCATACCGTGAGCTTCTCGTTATTCTTGCTTGTAGTTATTCATACTTCATTTAATCCTAACTCTATGACCTTTTTCTACTCTCATGAAATTATCATCAACCACCTTCAAATCATTAAAACCTCACCACCATCGGTTAGCTCTATTTCTGCCAATAATTTCTCAGATTCACATCAGCCTTCTTGTTTTAGTAACTATCACAAAAAATCAATTTAACTTCATCATCTAATATTTCTCTTTTATTACTTCCCTACATAATTATACATTAAAATCACAAATTCCTTTTTTTTTTCTTTTAATTCCTAAACACCTCATCTCAGCCATGAGCACGCTAAGGCCATCACAATTATCAAGTAACACATACAAAATCATCTTACCTTCATCATTGTTGAACCGAAACAAGCTTCCCAACTGATTCTGTTCTCTACGTTCAGCCTTCCCCTCTATAATTCTAGCTTTCATGATGAAAAGCAAGGTTAAGGAAGAAAGCTTAGTAGAATAAAGCTTGAAGATGAGGTTGTGGCATAGTGGAGATGACGAGAACGTGAGAAAATGGAAGAAGAAATGAGCTGTAGTAGAGCAATTCGGTTTTGCTCGTGTAAACAAACCAGAATTTCTGGTTTAAACCAGTATTTTCAGCCCATTGTTATCTTCTTTTATAATTATTCATCCAATGGTTAATTGCCACATAGCTAGCTAACATCATTTCTTCATCATTTCTTTTCTTTAATTGATTTTACACATGCAGGAAGTAGCAGCAAAGACGGTAGGCGGTGGAGCTTTGACTCTTTTCCTCTCTTTATAATGAATCCAACCGAGCAGTACTGGAGCAGCAATTAAAATGGCGTGTAGTCCACTTGCTACACGGTTTTTGACTCATATTTTTCTTTTGTCTTTTCTCTTCTCTTTCCTTTCATCATTTTCTTTTCTTTATTGAACATTAAAATGAGTCAAAGAAAACTGCAGCAAGGAAGTGGCGGTGATGAATTGGCTGCACCTTTCCTTGACTTAGTTTCTTCTTCATTTTTTTTTTGGACAGGCTTTAACCAATAAAATTACTCACATGCTAAACTTTTAACTTCTTCTCCTTTAAGTATTACTTACATTGTACTTTATGTTATATAAAAAATCACACCATACGGCACAGCAGCAGCCAACAAAAATGGCGTGAAGATCATAATTATCTGCACATTTGCGATTTGTTTTGCTTCTCTTTTGTTTATTCCAATCATATGAAATTAACCATATTTCTAAATACAAAATTTCCTCCATTTAAATATTATTTGCTGTCAATTTTTGTACCATAAAAATTGAAGTTATGTTCCCTTGATATGGATCCAGCCGGCAGCAGTGTACTAGTAAAAGGAAGTGACGTGAGAATCAATTTGCTGTGCATTTTAATTAATCCCAATAGGCTTCACCTAATAGGAATTAAATCCCCTATTAAACTTTTAATTCCTCTTCCTTCATGTTACATTTTTACACCACAAAATTGCACTTTAATTTTCCTTCAGATGAATCACGGCATGCAGCCTATAACAGCAGAAAATTGGCGTGCATTCCCATTTTACTGCACGATTTTAACTTAGATTTCCACCTCTTTAATATATTCCAACCAATGACACTTTAACATATGTCCAAAATAAAGATTTCCCTCTCTTATAAATCATATATTTGCAAAATATAATATGTAATTATCACTTCCATGTATAATTTTCAGATTTATTTTCTTTATTTATTCAACACCTTCAATTTATCCTTTAATATTTATATCACCTCATATACACCATATTATAATTTATAATTCTAATAAATACAAATCCAAAGTGGAAATCTAAATTAAATATTTATTTAATTTCACTTATTAATTTATTTTCACTATCAAGGATTTATAAAATATGGTGTACAGTACTATAAAATCGGGTCTCACACCTAGTCAGGTCCTCAATCCCACAAGTGACACCCGACTAGTGTTCACTGTGGATTACTAAAGGCAAGAGAGAATCTCTGACCTCTACATAGTATACCACTGTACTAATGCATGATTAGAGTCATATAAATGGGTATAAATTATTTATATGATGATGCAATCGCTTAAACAATTGTACATAGTCTCCAATTATTTCAAAGTACAAGATGTGTGTATGAAGAAGTATATGATGTATGTTTTAAAGTGTGTTATAAAGTATGATGTTTTAAAGAAAAAAGTTTATGCATGATGTTTTAAAGAAAGTATGTTTGTGTGTACCATTGAAAGAAATATGCATGGTTGCAAACGACATATGAAAGATGTTTATGATGCATGCTTTATAATGGTTTACATGACATTATAGAGCCAAGAAGAGAAAATGCATATAGAGGCGTAGTAAACTCTTTTACATAATTTTCTTACTGAGCGTAAACTCACCCTTTTACGACCATTTTTCCTACAGATTACCTGAAGTGAGTCTCGCTCCGACTAGAGGAGCTTATTTTGAAAAGAGCGAAGTGTACATTCTTGATACGCTTCCCAGTTAGCATAGAAGGTATACTTATATGTATATGTAAAGTTAAATTGTAATTCAGCTACGGTACAGTACAAGTAGCATTTATGTATAATAGATGTCGGGGATGTAAGATAAGATGATGTATAAGATCCTGTGGAAATGGAATGATATTTATATATATATCATTTTATGTTTATGGAAAGTAATTAAATTTTGTATGAGCTATTAGATAATTAGCTTAAGGTTAAGGAATGAATGGCACTGATGAACTAAATCAAATAATGTCGGATAAGATTTGAAAGAAAAAGTTAGATGATAAGATGGAGTGACGAAGATGTCACAATTTTACTCCTTAAATTTTGGTCAAAGTTTTTCTTCTAAAATCTCTCTATTTATATCATATTATTTTTACTACTTTTTTTTCATTTTTTCTTCCTAAATATTTCTCTTATTTAATTTTCTAAAATTTTCTCTTGTATTAAATTCCCCCTAAATTAAATTTTAAAAAAACAACCAAGCCTAATCTCTTTTCATGTTCCATCCCCCACCGGATCCACCCTCAATCTAACCCACCAACCCATTCCCAAGTTGGAGCCCAGGTCCCACTTGAAGTCTAACACCTTCCATTCATCTTCATCAACCACCGGCCACGTCAACTCACTGTTTTTCACTTTTTGTCCCTTGCCTTCTCCCTTGTCTAAGCTCTTCAGTCTTGCTCTCTTTTCTGCCTCATTGCTACCTCAATTTGTTCATCTCTCTCAAGAAGGTCCACCCATCCAGGTATGAACCAGACAGGCCATCATATCTCACCCTCAATTCTCATTCTCACAGATCCCTCCTTCCGTCTGCTTTCTCTTTCTCTCAAGCAGACCCATCCATGAACGTCAACAAGTAGCTGCGAGTAGCATTACAGCTAGGTGATGATGGCTTTCACAGAGTGTCATTCTCACTCGTCTTACTGGTTTTTGATTTTGATTGAGTATTTAAGTTTGATGAAGACTGAATTTGATTTTGTTTTCTGATTTTCGCTTTGCATTTGTCTTGGGTCAAACGGAAATTCTTTCTGGGTAACAGAATAGCGGCAATAACGGACCGTTATTGACGCTATTCACCGTTTTTTGTTTTTTCGAGGCCGCAATGCTCCGCTATCGTAGTGATTGGCGATCACGACCGTTATTTCTCAGATAGCGGCGGCGGAGGGTGGCGCTACCGCTAAACAGCGGCCGCTATACCGCGACTCCACCGCTATTTAAATCCCTTTATGCATAACCAAACTAAATCAATTTTTAACAGTCCCTAAAATAACAAAAACTTGGTAAATATGACTGAGTTTCAGTACTAATATGACTAGGTTTCTGTACTAACTCTTGGGAAACTTGCTACAGGGGCAGAAAAACTTTGAGGATGAATCTGCCGGATTCTTAATTCTCTGATTTCTTTTTGAAGTTGCACATTTTGTTTTTGTAATGTCATCATTAGAAAACGTTCTCCTGCAAAACTCAAGCAATGTTAGAGCAGGGAGACTGAGAGAGACATGGGACGGTCATTTTTTCAAAGTATATAATAATGGGGTTTTTCACATTGATTGTGGAATGAGTTAATTTTACGTTTATAACTGTGAGAGAAAACGTCATCTTTTAAACTAGATTTTGAATTTGAGAAGATTCAATAACAATCAGCATGAATATTAGAGTCCAGGTTATTAACATTCGGCACTCCAAAAGTGTCAAAGCTCAATGTGTGAAACAAAAGGCATGTTGGGGTTTTCTCACATCGGAAAAAGTCCTTTTCTTTGAACCAGCTTTTAGTCTTAAAAAGACCCAATAACACCGAACATGTAATGCGTTAATGGTCACCAAGTTTCTTTCATAAATAGAAAAGTAATAATTACAGTAATAAACTAACTTGTAAATTCATTGCTTGCTTTTTGCTTATATCTCCATTAAACTTCTGTGTTTAAACATCAGATCCCGAAAAAAAGTGAAAATATAGAATGAAAAGAGATTTCTATTTCTTTACCTGTTTTTGTTTCTGTTTCTGTTTCTTTCTATAGTTCTCAGAATAAATGGCGCTTCTTGTTCTTTCTTTTTTTTATCACCGGCAAGTGTATTGCCACTTCTAAATTTTGTTTTTTGTGATTGTTCTCCTTGAGTCAACTGAGGTTGCCCTGTTTCTTCAAAATGCACTCTGCCGCTTCTGCACAGGTTGACATTGCTGAGAATTCCTCGTTCCACCACTTGTAGGTCGCACAAAAGTCTGACTCTGATAATATGCTTCATTCAACTGAAATTGGTTTGTTTGTTGAGAATTCAATTGATGAGTCTGACTCTGACTTGATTCAATTGAGGTTGACTTGTTTGTTGGAAATTCACCCCTTCACAACTTGTAAACAGCGTGTTGTTCACCCCATCTTGAATCTGATCATATGATGGATTAAATTCATGAGACTGGTTGTTTGATGAGAGTGACTCTTGCACCACTTAGCAACAAAATGGGGCTCCTTTGATAATCCGGACTCTGATCACCTCTCAACAGGAAAGTGCTTATGCTTTAAGAACAGATAAACTAAACAATTTGCAAGCAAATGAATCTTGTTTGAAAAGAGAAAACAAAAGAAACATTAATGTTACTAACTCTGGAGCCATTTAAAAGAGCTGCAAGCCTACAACATAATCCTCCTCTTCAATCTCTTCAGATCTTGTTGTGAGTCAAATTCAACACTAGCCAGTGTTGCTTTAGTTGCTTGACTTTTCTTCTTAAAGGTAAACCGATTTCCATTGGACAAATAATAATTTTTTCAAAAGATTCCTTGTTAGATTTTTTTAATATTTTTTGTTTTCTAAATTTATCGCGCCAAATAGCTGTGTTGAATTTTCTTTTGACTTTTTTTTTTTTGGTTTTGTTATTACACAAATCTTTTCATAACAGTTCTGGAATAAATAAAAATAATACATATAACGAACAAAAAACTATATTATATTTATTATTTTTATCTATAGTCTCAAGCACTGTCGTAGGTACAATGAATATGGTGAGATTTAAACTCCGTTTCATTTATTGAAAATAATTTTTGAAAAACAATTTTGGTATTTGTTAATGTTTGGTTAACAGAAAATTGATTGGTCAAAGAAAATAATTTCCTTATCAACAAAAAATTAAGCCACTTTTTTGAAAAATATCTTATGTTTTTGAAAAGATGAATACATTTTCCAAAAAATAGTTCTTAATGTGTAAGGTTACTTACTAAGCTTGTAAATATAATTCTACTTAAGTTAGATCTTATATATGATTTTTTTTAACTTTGATTTAATTTAAACTTGCATAAAATATTATTATATTAATAATAATATTTTTTATTTAATTAGATTAAAATTTTTAAATATTAAAATATTAACCTTAAAAATCTTTCAATATTTTAAGTTTAAATATTGGTCATTTTACATGTTTGAAAAACTTAAACTCAAGATATCTACTTTTCCGAACTTGTATACTCTACAACCTTTAAATCTTCATAGAAAAATTATTAAAGTCGCAGTAATGGGGAAATTATAAGTGAGCAGATAAAGGAAACTTTCCAATTTTTGCTGTCCAAGTCAAAAAAAAAGAACTTAGAAAAGTGTAAAATGAAACATTTTAAAGAAATCTTGATATGCGTTGCTATATGTTGTCAAAGATTTTATTTTATGCATAACCAAACCAAGGAGAGAAAATCAATTTTTATCAGTCCCTAAAACAACAAAACTTGGTAAATATGACTGAGTTTGCGTACTAACTCTTGGGAAGCTTGCTACAGGCTGAAAAACTTAAATCTGCTGGATTCTTATTTCTCTGATCTTTGCAGTACCAGTAATATAGAGTCAAGCGTTGCCCAAACAGCCAAAAAAACAAATAGAAAATGAATGCAGAACCCTCCAGTTCCAGGGAAGAACTTTCGACTTTGCAACGTGTGACAACCGCCGCCTCTTTTAACTTTTGACTTTACACTTTAATCCATTTCCATCACAATGGAGCGAAAATTCTGTGTCCTTGTTCCTCTGCTTTGAAAGCTGGATTATTCATTAGAGTTCTTTGAGCATACTACTAGTACTTTGTGCAAAATCAAAAGCCATTGTTATTGACAAAGCTCAAGTTTACATAGTAAGTACTCAAACATAAAATAGAGGTAATACTAGACTATTTCACTAAAGGTACTTTTGTAGCAAGTACTCAAAACAAATGCACTCAATATGATCAGAGTGGTAGTCCCATCTCTTGGAGATCCTGCATATTTACTGAAAAACAGATTTGTGATCAATTAAAAGGAGAAACTAATTATTATTGATGGTACAAATGCACTCAATATGACATTACAGCTTGTTAAATCCTGATTTCTTGTTGTTTTCTTTCTTCTACATTCCAGTTTTAGGGCTCTAGTTGAGAGATAGAGGGCTTTGTCTCTTATCCGTTTTGGCATTATATTACTTTTTCTCCATTCGTGGCCATTAATCTCTTTATACGCTGAGTTTCAGTTAATTGCTTTTTCAATAAAAATTTTCAGATTCATGGCTTGATTTGTTAAATCTTTATTTAGTTGTAAAATAAATAATATGAAATAGGCAAATCTAAATTCGAAAATTAAAAAGAGAAAACGTAAACATTTAAATGAAGAGAAGAACGAATAGAGAATAAACCTACATAATCTCCAAAGAAAGGGAAAAAAAAGAAAGAAAAGAAGCTGATTCAACTTTGGGTAAGAACAAGAATATATGAAAATACAGAATTTTGTAACATTCAACTCTAAATTCATTTCTATCAAATAAAGCTTTCTTTGATATCAGCTTTCTACAAACAGGGGAAAATCCTTGTACAAACAAAAGTACACTAAAATCATCAGCAAAACTTGAAAACATCTTACAACATGAAAGACATAGCCAAGCAAACGGACATCATCACTCAGACAAATAAAAAAGTAACTAAAGACCCAATGCTGACATAAACTGGAATTGACTGGATAACTTGCTGCTCGATTCTTGCTTCCGAGTATCAGTCTTGGTTTTGCAATGAAACTTTGAATTGCAAAGAACTATGAATGTAGCAGAGAGAACCCAGTGCATGAGAACAATTTAGAAAGCAAAGAAAAAAATTAGCTTTTTGCATTTTATTTTGTTGAAATAGTTTTAAGAATTTTATAGCATAAGATTGAAGAGATGGGTACCGTATCAAACATGCTCAATGTTGTTTAGAAACTTCAATTTGATTTTCTTGAGTGCAGCCACAACATCCGCCATATTGTTTCTTTCTTCAGGTAACTCAGCTGAACATTTCAAAGCTAAGTCCATGATAGATGATATACAATTTGCTTTAATAATGAAATATTCATCCTCTCTTCTCAACAAATTGACATCAGCAATATCAATTATTCCTTTAGATAGTGATTTTTTCATCCACTGCCTCATAGTCATTGTTTCAGAAAAAATTTCATTTGTGGGCTTCTTTTTTGTGAAAGTTTCTATTAAAAGAATCCCGTAACTATAGCTGTCACTTTTTGTAGAAACAGTTCCTACTGATCCAAATTCTGCATTTCAAGCACAATCAAAACCATAATTAATCATCAACTAATTCTAAAATAATTGTTCTACTATATCATGAAAAATTTTGAACATGAAAAAATTGTAAATAAAAAGGAATTAACATTAAGTATTCAAAAAATCACCTGGTGCCATATATCCAATAGTAGCAAGCGTCTTGGTTTGTGCCATGAATTCTCCTTCTCCCAATAGTTTGGCAATGCCAAAATCTCCCAACTTTGCAACCATATCTCCATCTAGTAGAATATTACTTGGCTTTATGTCGCAATGGATTATAGGTGTCGGTTGTCCACCATGGAGGTATTCTAGAGCTGATGCAACATCTATCATTATGTTGATCCTTTGTAAGATATCAAGACAATAGTTCTCAGAATGTAACCATTTCTCAAGATTTCCATTAGTCATGAAATCAAGCACCAAGGCTTTGAAGTCCACATTGGAGCAACAAGTAATGACTTTGACAAGATTGCGATGCATTATATTTTGCATAGCTTCACATTCAACGTCGAAACTCCTAAGTGCTCCCTCTATCTGCAAATTGAAAACTTTTATTGCAACATTCATCCCATCTGAAAGCCTCCCTTTATATACAGATCCAAAACTCCCCGAACCAAGCAAATTGCACTCATCAAATCCATCAGTTGCTTGTGAAAGTTCAGCATGTGAAATTCTTCTCCATGTTCCCAAAGATAATAAATCTTCCTTAACTGGTAGAGTTGTACTCCTACTCTGACACTTTTTGTACATAATAGTAAAGACTACTATTGCTACTACTGCAGTAGCAAGTGTTGGCAAACCATACCTTAAAACACGTAATATGGTCAACTTGGAGTTTCTGTGGATGCTACTCTTGCAAGGTGGAACTAGAAATCTAGGTGGACCACAAAGTGCATAATTTTTCATGAACGATCTACTGGAAAATTTTTGAAAACATCCTTGCATAGGGATTTCTCCTTCTAGATTATTGAAAGACACATTAAGAAATTCTAGGTCTGAAAGCTTCTCCAAAGACTTGGGAATGACTCCAGAGAAATTGTTTTTGCATAAATCCAAGAATTCCAAGCTAACCAATTTACCAAATGATTCAGGGATATAACCATGAAATTTGTTATTTGATAAATCCAAAGAAACCAAAGATTCAAGATCCCCGAATTTGGATGAGATATCACTCATAAGTAGATTTCTTGACAAATTCAAATACCTCAATGCCCTTAAATATCCAACATCAAGTGTATCTGAACCACTAAGGTAATTTGACGACAAATCTATTTCTAAGATATCTGTGAGGCTCCACAAGGTTGAGGGTATTGCATAACTCAATTTGTTGGAGCCCAAGTAAAGATGTCCCAAAGAAGTTAAATTACCCAAACATGGAGGCAGATGTCCATAGAGCTTATTAAAGGCTAATTTCAACTCGTATAATCTCTCCAAACCACAGATATTTTGTGGGATGGGCCCATGTAATTCATTAGCCGTAAGATCCAAATATTGGATGTTTGGTAGCCCTCTTATTGTTGCAGGAATAGATCCACTTATTTTGTTGCCACTAAGGTTTAAAAGCACTATTTTGCTTAAGTTACCGACTTCCAATGGAATATTTCCTTCAAGCTCACAACCAGTAGCACCAAAATATTGAAGAGATGTTGAAAGATTCCCAATATAAGTTGGAAGAATGCCATTCAGTGGATTTCCTGAAACAATTAGCTCACTCAAATTCTTGCAATCTGCCAAAGAAGAGAGAAAGCTCCACTCGTGAATAGCAAGTTCTGTGGTGAAACGATTGCTACTAATATCGAGCCTCTCCAGGTGTCTTAAGTTGCCAAGAATATTTGGAATAAGGCCAGAGAAGGCATTATTTTGCAATTCAAGCCTATTGAGCATGGAAGCATTGAAGATGGAGTTGGGAAAGTTTCCGCTAAGATTATTTCCCCACAAGACAAGCCATTCAAGTTTTTGAACGTTACTCATGGGTGGTAAGTTACCTATTAAAAAAATTGCATCGTTTAGTACTTAGTGTTTTCCACAATTTTGTCAAGGAGAGTAAGTTATCAATAAACAATAGAAAAAAAAAACAACTAAAACTTTGTCTAGCTGTAGTTATCCTCTCTAGGAGTATTGGTACAATTCTCTTTTCCCTTGTACTTCTTTATGTTTTGGGTGGAAAAAAAACAGTGGAAAAAATTATATAAAATTAACAATTATAAAAATTTTAATAGACATATAAAAATTTGATAATATAAGAACTAATGTAAATGTATACAATTTATATGTGTATATAGCATTGTCCCAAATTATATTATTTTTTTTCCCATAATTCTTTTGTTTACGCATGTAATAATTATACCGTAAAAGCTCTACGTGAATTTCTCTCCAAATATGTTTTGGGTGTATAAAAGCATATTGAGTTTTGGCTTATGTAGACATGTAACTTCTACCATCCAATGCATCGTATCATTCTCGAGATTCAAATTTAAGGAATATTTAATTCTAATTTTTATTTAAAAATATAAAGGATTCAAATCCAACTTTTTAAGCCTCGAATACAAGCACCAGCCATTAATTCAAATTTTTTGGTGCATTAAATTGTAATTAAAAAGATGCCTTCATAGAAAAATTTCGTACTTAATTCTTTTTTGAAAATAAACATTTTTAATTGTAATCTAGAAGTAGCTAGGTTGCGCTCATAGTTTATTATATATAAATAAATGAATATACAGAAAAAAATTGACCCTAAAAAATTCTAAAGTAAGCTATATATAACCAAAATAACTCTAATTAAAAAAATGTAACCTAAAAATGAAAGAAATTTAACACAATTGGACTTGGGAAAAAATTGAGGCAAAGGCATACCCTCTAAACTATTTCAGCTATATCTACTTCTTTGGGCCTGTTTAAATTTACAACATATTTTATAACGCGTTCGGTGAATTGATTTCTAAACTATTTTCAACCAAACCTACTTCTTTGGTCATGTTTAAATTCAAAACACCTTTTATAGTGAGTCCAGTGATTTGATTTGTGGTTAATAATTAATTCTGCAAATTTTAGCATTCACAATGCATTTCAAATGCAATAAGAGCCCCTCAAGGTGGGGAGATGGTTGAACAAATCATTTGGCAAAATTACCTGATAGACTATTATTCTGGAGATAAACATGTTTCAGAGAAGAAATATTGAAGATGGAAGTCGGAATCTGACCAGTAAGGCCCAAACTTCCTGCACTTAACAGCTCCAAACTAAAAAGATCACCAATTTCATCAAGAATGTCACCTGCAAACAAAGTAAACAAACAAAGTGTTAGCTAGGCTATCTTTTTTGCTGGTATAAACAGTAAATTAGAGTGATTTGTTTGTTTTCTTCCAGATCTAAATTGGAGATATTAGGATTTAATCCTATATTTAAGTATATTGGTTCAGCAAATTAAATATGTTGCGTTGAAGTTGGGTTTTTTTTTTTTTTCACTTTTGGTATCTATAATATGAACCAAAATGAAAAAAAAATGTAAATGTGTTTAGACTAAAGAAATTAAATTAAAGAAAAAAGCATACCTTACCTTCTAAGTTGTTTAAACCCAAATATACTTCTTTAAGTCGTGTCCAAATTTCTTGAATGATCCCATTAAATTAATTAGTAGAGAATGCTAATTTTAAAAGCTTGTTGCATTTGCCTATACTCAAATGGAATATAATCATACTTGGATTTGAGCTAGTAATGTAATTTTTTAGATTATATGAAAAAAAAAAATTTTTGGCTAATCCATATTTATATAACGTAATCAAAGGGATGCAAAGCTAACAATAACTAGCAAACAAAGTTCTGGTACAATCCATAAAATCAAAAGCAACATTAAAATGAAGTGAAAAGATCAAACTATCCTAGATATCAAGACAAAATACACAATTAATGTGATATAATTCAAACCGACCATGAGAAAGTAACCAAAAACAAAAAGGAACATGACACCATTTAACACCAAAATGCTCTCAGTGATCCAAGTCCATGAAAGTCTTTGATGTAGCCCACCAAAACCAGTGCATTAGCATAACTCCACAAGCAAACTATAAAACCACTAATTGTTCGAATTATCAGTCCGCTCCTTTTGTTCCATTTCCATCAACTTTTCAATAATAATCTTCTCATCCCCTCAATGGAAAACCCAAGACAGTGGCGTAGCCACATACAATTGACCCCACTAAATTCTAAGAGATTGAGTTTTTTTTTTTGGTGCTAAGAGATTGAGTTTTTTTAAAGTGTTACATAGTAAATATTTGTACAATTTTTTTATTGACCCCATTAAAATTAAACAAAAATGTAAAGAGATGACTAAAATTACAAGTAAAATTTTCATCTGTTTTTATAATAAAAATGTAATACATATATATGTGACTTTCAAAACAATTCTTAAAAAGTTTTTATATTTGTATATAACTATAATAAACTAATAAGAATATTTGATTAAAATGTGAAATATGGCTTTTAATATATGATTACATGAGATTAATTTATAATTTTACTTATTCAAAAATATTATTTTCTTCCCAATAATAAAACTTTTTTGCAATAGCAATGGAAGGTTATGGAATCTTTAAACCCTCACGCTTAAATCTCATGAAGTATGAGTTTTCTCTAATTATATATTTTTAATAATTAGTTAGATTTGCTTATTGACTTTTCTTTTTATATATAAATATATGTATGTGTGTGTATATAGATTAATATCTTACACAACGTCAACAGAGTTTTTTAACTTCACAAATAGGATTAGGATGATGACTCATTTCTTATTTTATTTATTTTTTATTTTTTAAATATTTTAAATGACATGTGTAATCATCTTAATCTCACTTGTAGAGTCAAAAAACTCCACTGATGGTGTATGGGATAATTATCCTATATATATTACAAATTAATTAATATGATTATAGTTTCTAGTGATACATTTAATTTTATATTAAAAATGTGTTTACTCTTGCATCTAAATATATCATTTGTCTTTTCTTCTAGAAAAAAAAAGATAAATAGTGTAACAAAGAGAGAATGATATGAAACACATTGACTCAAAATTCATGGATGATTATATCATGAACATGAAATAATATTTTATTTTTACTGTATTACCTTTCTAAATTACTAAATAATACACCGTATACTCTATGATTTTATAGATTTTAAAACTTGGGTTTTACATAAAAAATTTTGCTTTGAAAATATATTTATTTAAAAATATCATGTTTATATAATGAAAGTTGAAATATGACCCCATTGAAAAGTTTTTCTGGCTATGCGACTGACCCAAGATGTTTTCCAAATCCAATCACATAACTTTTAACGGCCTACTCTTTATTCATAGCATTCACTCGTCGAATATCACTGTCTAAAACGAAGTATCATTCTCCAATATCTCATTGAGTGTGCGAAGACAAACTAAAGCTTTGGACGAGTCTTTTTCCTACTCCAATTGAAATGCTTGTGTTTTTTTTCTATGAAGTTTCAATTATTTTTCAAGAAGCAATATCAACACAATCATTAAGATCTTCACAATCGACATCAGATTCCTTTGAGTCCTTATCGAGATCACTCTCATTAAATTGACCACATTCATTTTTCTCTTCCTTAGCATCTACATGTCAACTCAAAGCTATGTATGTAATAGTTGTACAATTTTTTTTGGAAATACTTATGAAACATTAAAATGTATGCATTTTTATAATTAAAATTAATTTTATTAATGAAATATCAAATATTATTTTTGCAGTGGACTACATTTTTATAGTTTATAGTTTATAGTTAATATCAAATAAATGAAGTCTGATAATATCAAATATCTAATTTAAAATATCAAATAAAGGAAGCTTGGTATAAAAAATTAACTTTTCTTATAAACTATGTTTAACTGAAAAAGCATAGTTTTCATTTTTTTTCATTTTTTTTATTTAAAAAACAGTGTGTGATTTAATACTATGATTTCGGAAATAAACATAGTGTTTCTCCTCATTTACAATGTTTTAACCACTTTTCTTCTTAAACCACAGTCTTTATGAGGTAATATTTTGTTCTAAAAACTTTTTGCCAAGTAGAAACTCATTCCAACTCACTTTAGTCCGAGTCTCTACCCTTTTCTTTCTTTCTAAATCTCTCCCCGCCCTTCCCCTTTCATTGTTTACAATTTTTTTCCTTGTTAAAACTAAAACTTAAAGAAAATCATATTTTCTTAAGGGTTGGTATTACTTATCTGAAATATTTGTATATTCATGTGACAACCGTGAAATTCATGCTCTTGTAAATAAATTAATGTATTAAGGAAAGCAATTAAAACCATTGAGAATTATTTGGTTGAAAATAATTCATTTGAATGAGTAGAAATTTTTGAGGATTAAATGAATAATGTGATTAACTTCGCCTGTGTGAGTTAACGCAACCAGTCCCAAACTCGAGTAAAGAAGGAGGGTGGTATTAGGTTTGAACAACTAGCCATAAAAACTAGTCCAATCTCATGAAATGAACCCATATCAGAACATTGTTGGGGCGTCCCCTACTCAGCAATGCGCTGCATCGGAGCCCCGGTGTAGTGAAAAGTGGGCAAGGGTTGCTAAGCCGTCGCCTAAAAGTGACACGCCACATCAACACCTAGATGTGGTGTTAAATAGGCAAAGGTTCCCATACTACAATGGACGGGGGTGGGTAAAGAAGTAAGTCCATAACCATAAGCTTAAGTTAGGATCTTGGAATATAGGTACACTTAGTGGTAAGTTAGCTGAGATTTGTGAGGTTATGAGTAGGAGGGTTAACATCTTGTGTCTTCAAGAGACCAAATGGGTTGGGAAAAAGGTTAGGGAGATAGCACCTTGGCAATATAAGCTTTGGTACACAAGGAAAGATAGAGACCGAAATGGAGTAGGTATCATTATAGATAAAGAGTACCATAAGGATATTGTACAGATTAGGAGACAAAGGGATAGGATTATTTTGGTTAAGCTAGTTCTAGGAGAAGAGGTGCTGAATGTCATTAGTGTGTATGCACCCCATATAGGACTTGATGAGGTTAGTAAACGATAGTTTTGGGAGGATTTAGATAAGGTAGTATAAGAAGTGCCTCTAGGAGAAAACCTTTTAATTAGTGGCGACCCTAATGGATATGTAGGTATAAGTAGAGAGGGTTTTGAGAGCGTACATGGGGGTTTTAGTTATGGTCTAAGAAACGAAGGTAGGGATGCTCTCTTAGATTTTGCTTTATCTTATGACCTAATCCTAGTAAACACATTATTTAGGAAGAGAGATTCTCATCTTATAACCTTTAGAAGTGGACCAAGAGCAAGTTAGATAGATTTCTTTTTAAGTAGAAGTAGGGATAGACATAGATGTTTGGATTGTAAGGTTATCCCAGGTAAGAGTGTTACCGCGCAACACAAACTCCTAATCCTAAATATAAAGATAGATAGACAACATCGAAGGAACCAGCAAAAAGGAACTAAAAGGATTTGATGGTGGAAGATTGTCATACAACATGTAGAGATAGTTGATTCAAAAAGAGGATTGGACAACAAAAGAGAACCCAAATGTAATGTGGAATAAGATGGCAAAATGCATTCGAGAGGTAGGCAAAGAGACATTAGGAGTATCAAACGGAAGAGTGCTAGCTAGAAAAGGCGTAACATGGTGGACTGCAGTAGTAAAAGACGCTATAAAGACTAAGCGAGAGTGTTACAAGGCTTCGAAGAAGAACAATACATAAGAGAGTTTTATGGAATATAAGTTAGCTAAAAAGGAGGGAAAGAAGGCTGTGGTAGAAGCTAGGATGAAGGTTGCGAAAAAGATTTACAACAAGTTGAACACAAAGGATGGAGAGAAAAAGACATACAGATTGGAGCCAGCAAGAGAAAGGAGGAGTTGTGAAATGTATTAAAGATGAGCATCAAAGAATTCTCGTTAAAGATAATGACATTAAGGACAGATGACATGATTATTTTGACAAAGTATTTAATGATGGACAAAATAAATTTTTGGATAATATCTCAGTGCCTGTCAAGGATTAAAATCGGTGCTTCATGCATAGAATCAAAGAGACAGAGGTAAAAGAGGCATTAAAGATGATGAAGAAAGGAAAAGCTGTTAGATCTGATGACATCCCCATTGAAGTTTGAAAATGCCTTGGAGATGTAGGAGTTAGGTGGTTGACAAATCTATTTAATAAGAGTTGGCGCACTAACAAAATGTCGGAGGAATGGAGGAAGATACCTTTATATAAGAACGAGGGAGATATTCAAAGTCGCACCAACTACCGAGGCATAAAATTGATGAGTCACAGGATGAAACTATGGGAGAGAGTGCTAGAACGGAGGTTAAAAAAGAATGTAGAGATATCGGAGAATCGATTTGGTTTTATGCTGGGTTGATCAACTATGGAGGCAATATATTTGCTTAGACAACTTATAGAGCGCTCTCAAGTACTGGTAAAAGATCTCCATATGGTCTTTATAGATTTGAAGAAAGCATATGATAAAGTGTTTAGGAAGGAACTATGGTTGTCCTTAATGAAGAAAAGAGTTTCTTTGAAATATATAGAACTAATTAAAGACATGTATAGAGATGCAAGGACACATGTGAGGACAGGGGGCAAACGAATGAGTTTCCTATCACGGTGAGATTACGCCAAGGGTCAGTGTTGAGTGCATTCTTGTTTGCGGTAGTTATGGATAAACTAACAAAATCCATCCAAGATAAGGTGCCTTGGTGTATGATGTTTGCAGATGATATTGTCCTATGTGCAGAAACTAAAACGGAGATCAATGCAAAGTTGGAATTATGGAGACAAACGTTGAAATCAAAAGAATTTAAACTAAGCAGAGTGAAGACTGAATACATAGAGTGTAAATTCAGTTCTAACCGAGTGGAAAAGCATAATGTAGTGATGTTGGATGGGGTGGCGATACCTAAACGGGACTATTTTTGATATCTGGGATCAATAGTATAGATGGATGGAAAGATTGTTAGTGATGTGACTTATAGTATCCAGGCTAGATGGAGCAAGAGGAGAAGTGCTAAAGGCGTGTTGTGCGATAAAAGAATTCCTATATGGTTGAAAGGTAAATTTTATAGGACAGTTGTTAGACCAACATTGTTATACGGTAGTGAATGTTGGGCGACTAAGAGGATACATACACAAAAGATGAGTGTAATAGAAATGCGAATGTTGCGGTGGATATACAAAAAAGGATAGAATGAGAAATGAAGATATTCGTAAGATGGTTGGAGTGGTACCTATCGAAGACAAGATGTGTGAAAATCATTTACATTAGTTTGGACACATAAGACATAGAGCTATAGATGCTCTAGTTAGGAGAATAGAGACTATGGATGTTGAAAAAAGGGTTAAGACTAGAGGAAGACGGAAAAAGACTCGGAAGGAAATAGTTTGGAAAGATATGGAGGTTTTAGAGTTGGATTAGCAAATGGCCTTGGATAGGAATCTATGGAGGAGGAGAATATATATGGATGATCTAACGTGAATTCAAATATTGATTTATATAACCTACCCCAATCTCTTGGAATAAAGGCTCTGATGATGATGATGATGATGATGAAATGAATAATGTGATTATTATGATTTTTTATCTTAATGATAGAAGTAAAGTAAGTAGAAGAAAACAAATTGAATTTAAGTTATAAAAACTTATTTAGGAGTTATAAAGGAATATAATTGAATAAATTATATGGATTAATTAAGCAAATAAAGTGGATTGGTGATTTTAAGAACTAGATTTCTACTTGAATATGTAGTGGGAAAATAAGTTACCAATTGGTATTCATTTGATTATAAATTCAGATTGAGGAATCCATTTGATGTACCGTAAAATTCATTGGAACACTACCTCAAAAGTTTTTCCAATCGTATAAAGCTCACTTCCTAATTCATTGGGGATTAATAGCAGTAAATTTTTGAAGGTACCCCATGAGTAGGAGATTTGGTCAACCAACCTCTCAGTAAAGAGTTGTGTGTGGTTTTCAGTAGGAAACTCCGATTGAAGTGATTCAAAATTTATTTGAAAGCTAACTCAAAGACCTTTTCAACCATATATGGATCACATTCTAGTTCCTTATGGATCAATACTAGAAAAATGAAGAAGTCATGCCATGTGTAGGAATTTTGGACAACAAGCAATCGGTAAAGAGATGAGCATAATCTTTGGTAGGAAACTCCAATTGAGGTGTTTTCAAATCCATTGGAAAGATAACTTAAATAACTTTCCAACCATGTAAGACTCATATTTTAATTCATTGTGCATCAATACTAATAAATTTCTAAAATCACATCACATGCAGTAATTTTGGAAATGAATAATCGGAAAAGAGTCAAGTATAATTTTTAATAAGTAACTCCGATTGAAGTAATTCAAATTGCGTTGAAAAGATAACTCAAATACCTTTTCAACTATATATAGCTCATATTTTAGTTCATTTCAGATTGATCTTAGTGAATTTTCAAAATTTGGATTGCAAGTGCAGTAAATTAAGAAGAAAAGTGAGCAAGGTGAGTATTATAAGAATTTTATGAATTGAATTTAAGGGAATTGTGGAGAATGGATGTAATGAGGATTAAATAAACATGATAAATAAATAATGGGAAGATAAATGAAATTAATATATATATATATATATATATATATATATGGCACATATACTAATTAAGTAAAGAAAATACGTTTATATATATATGTAACCTAAATAAATGAAAAGATTATATATATATATATAAAGTAAAAATATAAATTATATAATAGTATACAGAAATTATATATGTAATATATATATATATATATATATATATATATATATATATATATAAAATAAATAAATAACAATGAGAGGGTCCCACCAAACTCGCTATCGTCTGTCACTTTGTGACAGACCACCCCTTATTATCACCCCACCCCCAAGTTAAAGTAAAACCTGAGAGAGAGAGAGAGAGAGAGAGAGAGAGAGACGCCCAAGGAAAAGAAAAGAAAAGGTGTTTTGGGTGTGGATTCAAGGCTGAAAAAGAGGTGTTTTAAAGCTGAAGAAGTGGCTGAGTCAAGGTTGTTTGAAGGCTGTGTATGCACTGACTTGGTGGTTGTTGAAGGTTAATTTTAGTACCGTTAAGAAGGCTGAACAGGGGTGAAACAAAGGCTCTCATCTAGCATCTGGGGAGGGCTGAACATGGTGCTTTAGGGGCTGTAAACAGGAGGATAAGCTAAGGTTGACGCGCTGAAATTAGAGGATTATGTTGGCTGAAAGAAAAAAAAAAGAAGGATGAGTTTATATGAAACACGGGTTATTAAGGAAGGAACTGAGAGGCAAGGAAGAAGGAACTGAGAGGCAGGAAAGAAAATGAAAAAAAGAAAAAGAAAAGGGAAGAAACCATTGTTTTTTCAGCCAAGGTAATTGGGTTAAGGATTTTGTAACCTGCGAAATCGCCACTTTTAAATTATCCACCTTTTAATAATCCCCCCAAAGTATTCTTTCCATTGGCACACAAAATTCTCCACTAATCCTAAAATAACCCCTTGGACATGTGACGATCCTGGGAGTACTGTGCGCCTCCTAGTCCCAGCGATCTCACTCACTCGTATTATTCGCTTTGAGATTCTAGAGGTGGCCTCTGTCCGCAGACGTGGCACTTAATCCCGCACGGCTTTGTCCCAAGGGCCTGAAGAACTCAGGTTTAATTCCCTTGAACGTGTCCGTAGTGACTTGAACCCTTAACTTCCTCAAGATGTCAAGCCACTACTAGGCCTAATGGTTAGTAGTGACTTGACATCTTGAGGAATTCAAGGGTTCAAGTTACTACGGACGTGCTCAAGGGAATTAAACTTGAGTTCTTCAGGACCTTTGGGACAAAGCTGTGCGGGACTAAGTGCCACGTCTGTGGACGGGAGCCACCTCTAGAATCCCAAAGCAGACAATACGAGTGAGTGAGATTGCTGGGGCTAGGAGGCGCGCAGTACTCCCAGGGTCCTCACAGGACCTCCCACCAATTCAAAACTTTTCTCCAAATATGTCATGAAAATGTGAGAATCTCATTATTTTTCACATCCAATATAAGTTAGAGAGTATACAAATCGAAAAGTGAGAGTCAATCGTTAAGATTTATACATAAGGGGTTTGTTCGGTATTGCCTAGGAAAGAATCCAATGTAGGCCCCACAAGGATTTTTATTGTTCATATTGAAGTAAAACCCTAGAGTAATGATATTTGGAGCGAAACATTGAGATGACAAGAATTTGGATCTCAAAATTCATTCATTCAAGCATGTTTCGAAAAGTATGCAATAATTTCAAAAATAACAGTTATGTTCATAGGCTAGAGAAACAATTACGAATAACAGTCAATCTAGTTTAACTTTTGACCCACAGATTGTTATATTCAATTTCTCGTGTGAAGAAGTCTAATGTGATTTCAACCCGTAAACTAAATCACACAAAAACGCTAAGAATAATGTGAAGGAACAATCAGGAATATTTTGGTAATTTTACCTAAATGACATGTCAAACACCAATAAAAGTCAATGTTTTGGCTAAATTATATCAAATAGATATATTTGGCATGGAAATGAAAATAGTTTGAAATTAAATTGAATATTTAACTGAATATTGATTAGTGGGGACACAACGAGAATTTTTAAAATTATTGAGGATAAAATGGTAAATTGCCATTAAAGATATTATTTAAGCTTAAATATCTCTTCTTAGTCATCACTTTGGCCAGCCATGCATGGAAGATGGTAGAGAGAGAAAGTATGGTTTTAGAGAGAGAAAGCTTGTAAAACAGCTACCTATAAGCCCCAAAACGAAAAACACCCTAAAGAAAAGTTGTTATACTCGATGAGCTCTATCACATATCTTAAAACTAGCCATGGGAATGACCATTTGATGGGTGAAATTCTTCCTTGAAGATTCGATCAAGTGGTAAGTAGGCGAGAGAAAATTCTATTTTAATTTCTTTAAATATATGCAATAGTTTTAAGTGTATTAAGCATGTATATGGTGTTAGTTTACAACAAAACCATGTATATGAGGTCTTTTAAGTTTCGATCAAGTGAAGGGGAGATCGAAACCATACTTAATTTAATGCAAAATGGGTCCTGGAATACTATATAAAATAATATAAGACTGTTGGTGAAGTTAAACTGAAAAAGGAAGTGTTTTGACTATAGTTGCAGTTATAGGTACGGTATAAAGTAGACCGATTTTGCTATTGAATTAGAAAATATGATAGATCTTAAAGAGTTATACAATATTTGTAACTGAAGCACTAAAATTTAACTGTGTTTGAATACTGTTTCGTAGCTCGGAAGTAAAGAGAGTTAAGGGAAGATAGACCAATGTATATTGCTCTATGAATTCTGGTGCTGCTGAATTGTGCTAGTGCTACTGTTGTGGTAAGAGATATATGTAAAAGACATAGGGATACTATGTTGCATTGATTTGACAAAATTAGCCGTCTTATGAGATTGAATTTGATGGTTTGATTGAAATTGTGAAATTAGAATTGTGGTTATAAACTATGTTTTCTTGCAGTAGGATTAAGATAGACAGTACAGTTATACTGCCGAAATTTCTAAAAACGAACCTAAATCTTTAAAATCACCATTTAGCTTTGTTTTGCAAGTAAGAGTGAAATAAAGATGTGATTTTGGGATTAAGGTTCATAAAGGTTGTAAATGCACAAAGATTTTGTAGCTCAGTTTTTGAAGGGATTTTTAATGATTTTCACGTTTTTTGAGAATGCATATATGTTTTAGTGTTACTTTTATACGTAAATAAAATATTTTGAGCTCCAATTATTGAACTAAGAATATTTGGTGAATTTTTATACTTCAACTGCAATAGTTATTGATTTAAAAGATTTATGGACTGATTGAAGATATGTTTTGATTGAATATTGTTTTATACGAAGTGTTTCTGACTGGTTACCGAAGTGTATTATTGAAAGTTTTGAACGTCTAACTGAAGTGGGTGTTTTGAATGTTTTGGAATGATTGATTCTATTTTACTGAAAGTTTTGCGTGTTTGACTGAAGTTAAGTTTTGAGTGTCTAACTAAAGTAAAAGTTTTGGATATTGTGAACTAACTGAAAAGAGTTTTATTGAAAGTTTCGTTTATCTAACAGAAGATAATGCTTTGAATGTTTTGAATGAATTGACACTGTTTTACTTGAATGTTTATTTTTCAACCAAAGTTGATGATTTGAATGTTTTGGATTTGATCAAACGTATTAACAAAATGTACTGATTTCTAAACATGATTTTGAAATGAAACTTAGTTCTCGAAAGTTTATAGTATAACTGTATTTATGCTTTATGTTTTGGAAACGAAATTCCTAGGGTGGCAAACTCCTAGCTAATCCAGGCACTCCCAAGAATGATTTTAGTGTTTTCTTAGGAATTGAGTAAATGAGTTGAGACTATTAGCTCCCCATATTTACCTTCAAGCAATCATGCTGTACCGACTGAACTGTACTGTATTGTTTGCTATTGATCCTGAGCAAGTCTTCAACAGTCCTCAAATGTCACTAGCTTCGTGACACTGGATGGACACCTCTTTGATTGTGGCCACATGTCATTAGTGTTTCTCCCTATTGGGATTACTGAAACCGCATGATTTTATTGTGATGTTGCCATGTCTCCGCTAAACTATTTACTAAACTATTATAATACTATTTATTGAATTGTTACAATATTGTTTACTGAACTGTTTTACTGACTTGTTCATTAGACTAGTTTATTGAACTGTTTATTGAATTGATACAAAACCTTTTATTGAACTATTTCCTAAATATTTTACTGATCGGTTTACTAAACTGTTAGTGAATGGTTTATTGTACTGTTACTAATGGGTTTATTGAACTATTTACTGACTGTTTTCGATCTATCTACTGAATTGTTTACTGATTTCTTTCTAAATTACTTACTGATTGGTTACTGAATGGACTTCTAAACTGTTTATAAAATGGTTTATTGAATAGTTTTTTGTGTGATCGATTTCTTAATGGTTTTCTGTGTGATCAACTTTCTAAACGGTTTTTTGAGCATGTAATTTTTTGATCGAATTACTAACTGTTTTCTGAAAGTATGACCTTCTAAACTAACCACTGAATATATATGTATGTACTATTGATTTTGATCGATTTTAAACGGTAAATGATTTGATAATAATAGTTTATTGTATACGTATTGTCATTAAAGTTTTGAAAGGTTTTGACACTTATTTTGAAACGCATGAATTTCTTCTTTGTAAACTTTTCATAGATTCCCAATAGTTGGACTTAAGAACCAGGACAAGTGAGGTACTCTAAAACATCCTTTTGTATTCAGCCTGGTATCCCTAACCGATTATAGTATCCTTTCTGATAAAGTGCCCACACACTGTTTTTGATAGTAATTGTAACTGCATAAACATGTTTTGATACACGCATAAAGTTATGCATAATATCAGTTATTTTATACATATTTTTGACTGGGTGTAAGCTCACCCCCTTCCACCTTACAGATTGATTTCAATAGTAGCTGTCAAGTGCAAGAAGGGACTTTGATCGGATTCCTACAAGGTTTAAATATTATTCCTTGCATGTATAACTATACAGTTGCTTTATTATATACAGACATTTATGGTATAGTACCTTGTGTGTAAAGGGATGTAAACGGTAAGTGTAGAATCTGAGTGTTAATGATAATCTTTTGATACTATGACCAATTTGAAAGGTTAAATACTATTTTAGTTAAGTAAATATTAGTTTAATATTGGAGTGAGGACACTGAGCACAGTCCAATCGACTAAGTGAAAATGAAAAAAATTAGTTCTAATTTTCAAGAATCGGAGTGTGATAAAAAACTTGCAAGAAACTAAAATATGTAAATAGTCTTCAACACTTTCATTACACCATACACACACTCACAAACACATTGCCCTTTACCCAATAACACCCATCTTTGTCTCAAGAAACACTTAGTAGGAATACTATTTAAAATAGCCAGTCAAATAAAATTTTGAACCTTAAGAAGAACATTTTAAATCCAAATTGAGAAAAACCATACCACCTGATCATCCTTAAGATTCTTGCGTTCAAGTTCACTATAAAACTTCTTAACAAAAAATGATCCACTTTTATCAAGTTCCAAGATAAATTTATCGTCCACATTAGTCAAAAGTTGCACATCATTCACTATCTCTAATAGTTGTGACAAAGAATCATTCTCCCATAAAAATAATTGTCTCCTAAGCTGAAAAACCAATCTTCCATCTAGATTAAAAACATCATCCACCTTTTGTTCCTTATCCACAGCTAAAATAAACAACTTAGGAAACACATCCTTGAACTACCTATCTTCTACCCATTTATCAAACAAAAAAGACACATCCTTACCATTCCTAATAACCCATCTACAGCCCCCACTTCCAACAAAATTATATACTCCCTCAATTCTTTTAATATAAACAACATTACTCCACACCTTAGACATCCCCCCTGTTTGCCCCTCTTCTATTGCTAAGGAACCTTCTTGACCCCATATTTTTCCACTAATAATATTCTCCATAAATCATCCTTTTCCACCTAAAGATCCACCACCATTTTCCTAATAGAAAATATAAGTTTACTAAATCTTGAATTCTTAACCAGGTAGATTTTTTTTATTTGCACACAACATCCCATCTCACTTTTGATATTTTCCTCCCCTCCAAAGAACCCCCAATAGGAAGTATCTTCTAAGTTTATGAAAAATTCTATTAACACCTTTAGGCATTTTAAATTTTGAAAAATAGTTTAAAGGAAGAGAGCTCAAAACAGATTTAATTAAGGTTACTCTACCTCCAAACGATAAAAACATCCTCTACCACGGTGCCAAACGATCCTGCATTCTCTTAATCACTAACTCCCAAGCCTTCTTCCTCCTTGGATTACCTCCAATTAAAACCCCTATATGCATAAAAGGAATGGATCCTTGATCACATCCCAGGTCATTTGTAATCCTCATCCCCAACTCATCATCCACCCCCACCAAATAAAGTTTTGATTTTCTAAAGTTCCTTTTTAGCCCCAACAGCACTTGAAAATAGTCCAAAAGTCTTCTTAAATTCAAATAGTGCCCCACAACTGCCTCCATAAAAACAATTGTATCAACATCAAATTACAAATGAGAAATTGTTGCATTTTCCAATACTTAATGAAATATAACCGGATAATTCATTTATGTACAAGTGAAGCACTTCAAGGGACTGCTTGGAAATTGAAATGTTTGGAAAGGCTATCCCATAAATGGGATTGATTGGAATTTGAATGTATTTTCAATAAGGCATTTACACAAGGGCTTCTCCCTTATTTCTCTTTCATCTTTTGGGTACTCTTTGTCCCCCACCTAATTGAATTTCAATGTATTTTCTTTTATCATTCATCACAGTCACTATCTTTTGCTTGCATTTGATGTTGGAAACTTTTTTATTTATTAAAATTTAAAATTAAACTTATTCTTAACTAAATATGCATTACGAAACGCAAGTGAAACAGGGCTAGAGTAAAATACAAACTATTTTTATATTGATCAGTGATGAGATTTCTTACTGTCATGGAACGATTCATAGCTAAGCTAAGCTAGTCATGAAACATTGCTTAAACAAAATTGAAAGAGAATGGAAGTAGGTGTTGTTCAAGACTTTGGGATGCGTGTCATGAAAAGAATAAGAAACAGAGAAACCTAACAAATGAAAACAATAACAACATGTTAAACAATGCAAAACACTGTTTTAGTTGTTAATGTTTAAATGTTTTAAATATATATTTTATAGTAAATGTTAAAATTTTGACATTTGGAAAAGAAGCAATTTTTTTTATGAGAATGGGGATGATAAGCCAACTGACCATGATTAGATAGGGTTATTTTTTTTGGTGCATATTAAATATTAATTTGCATATAGATTACAAATGCTTAAACATGTTTGCATGAAATTAGCATTTTATATGAGGGATAATATTTTCATTTTACCAGCCCATCTTTTAAAAATACTTACACTTTGACCCTACCAACTAAAATAAATAAATATAACTTTATATGCCAAGAAATGTTAAAGAAACATCATGGAATGGAAACTGATCAATACATCTTGTGAAGACTGACCATTTTTTATTACGAACTTGTAAATAAATATATAAATGAAATAAATTAGGTGTTGAATATGTAATTTCAAAATCTATGATCAACAAGAAAGGATAAAGGATGTATGAACTCTATAAGAATTTTACCGATTGAAATTCTGGGTGGTGACGAATTTAACATACATGAGAAATAACGCCAAGAATGAGTAATAGAAATATGTGAAATTAATATATATATATATATATAACATATGAATATATTAATAAATCAGAAATAGATATATACAATATATATATATATATGTGTGTATATAACACAAACATGTATATATTATGTGTGTGTATATATATGTATAACAAAAAAGAAGATATGTATATATAAATACAAATACATATATATATATCAAATAAAGAAAGAAGATATGTATGTATGTATATATATTAATATAACCTATATGTTAATATAAACACATATTGAATAAATTAATATATTAAATTAATAATATATATAAGGATACAAGGTCATAAATAAATATAAAAAATAATAGATATATTAATAATAAAAAAAAACAAAAAGAGTACTATATATATATATATATATATATATATATATAAATAAACAAGAGGGTTTGGTTGCCTTTTAGCAGAGTTGCCTTACCCATTTTCCCTTAACCCATCATTTCCTTCCTCTCTACGCCTCTCATCACCGATCTCCATCACTTTTCAATTCAACAAAAAAAAAGAGTAAGGAAAGAAAATGAAAAGGAAAGAGTGAAACTGGGAAGTAGACGACAAGAGGGAAGAGTGATCTAGAGCAGATCAGGGGGAGAAGAGAGGCCAAGAGGAAGAGGGGCAGACCCTAGTTTGGAGGCCAACAATGGGGGAAATAATGGCTGGTAACAGAGGAGAAAGGCAGGGACGAAAGGATTGTGCAAAGCTGAAGAAGGAACGTGAAGCGCAGCCAAATGCCGAGAGGAAAACTAGCAGGAAGAACTGAGGTAGCTTAGAAGCTTTGAGGGGTGTTCTCTTGGGCTGAACTGAAGCAAAGCTAAAAGAGATTGGAAGAAAGCCACTCTCGATTGGAAACAGGGGAGCGATAGGGGTTCCTTTTATTGCTGCAAAATGGGCTGAAGAAAGGCACGAAACAAAGGGCTTTTCTTGGCTAAACAGAACCGGATCAGTGAAGGCTGAAGGTTTGAGTAGTGGCTGGAGCGAGAAGGAGCCAAAATAGAGATGTTCAGGCTTGAGCAGGAGAAGCTGGCAGTACTGTTGGAGTTCCTAAAAACTGGGCTGTAATAAATGGCTTCGCAAGGCTACTTCAGGCTAAACCGAGGCTTGTTTAAGCTGAGCTTTGGCAGTGTCTTGAGGGCTAAAACTTAGTGATTTCGAAGGCTAGAAATCGTGGCTTATAAAGGCTAAAAAAAGTATGTATCATGGGCTAGATCACTGGTGTTTTTAGGCTGGAATGGTTGCGGTTTTACAGGCTAAGTTTGGTTGGGACTTAGCTGCTGCAGAGCTAATTGGGACTAGTTTTAGAGCTGGTCCAGGGCTGTTTTCAAGGGTTGTAAGGCTGGGTTGGTGGCTTGGCCAAGGAGAGGTTAGATCAGGGGAAGGAAGGCTGGCTTTGAAGCTGTGATCGGTGCTGAAGGGTAGGCTCTCGGTGCTGCAGCCAGTGGCTTTTAAACAGCAAAGCCCAGCAGTGACAATCGGCACGTGAAAACAGAGGCTGCTTGTGCGTGTGAAAGAGGGGTTTTTGAGCGGTGTAAGGAGGCGGGAAATATTAACTTGAAGCCTTGAAACATTAGTCTTGAAGCTGAAAATATGTACAATCAGTTTTGAAGGTCAGTTAAGGTGGATCGAAGCAATATTGGAGTTTTATTTTGGGATCGGGTGTTTAAAGAAGATATTTGCTAACGGTATAAAATAAGTGGATTAAGTAAAGCTTGCTAGGATTTCATAGAAGATGATTAAGTTTCTATTTATATAGATAATTAATTTATTTTTGGATTGAAGATATAATTGAATTATGATTTTGGACATTACTTGGGTTGGATTGAAACGTTGTTCTTTTGTCTTGTGTGTTGTGGTAAGCCAAACTCCTGTATTGTGTGCAATGTATTGTATGTGCTAAGTTAATATGTGAATATTTATTGTAAATATACTACATAGAAATTAGCCTACATGTTTGATTTGTGATAAGACTAGTAATTTATGATTGAGATTGAATGACTGAATTGTAATGAAATGTCTGAATTGTGATTGAGATGATGTGGAATAAAACCTGTCTTATTACGTTTTTTGTAGTTTGGGTTAGGCTAAAGTATAAACTATCATGCTATCGAAATTTCTAGTGATTCGAATAGGAATAAGAGAAATTATAAACCTTGCTCATTTTATATACAAAATACTATGTATACGTGTGCATGTTTTGCATTAATTACACTAGGTAGCCATACAAAATGTGTAGTGGCATATTATTGATTCATGCATGATTCTTCTATAACGAATTTTGATTCAAGCTACTATCATGCATTAGTTTTATAATGACACTGCATTATGTCTTAAATTTCAAAGTCTTGGTTTTGACCTAATCTTTGAAATAAATTGAAAATTTCGCATATTTGAAACTCAGGATTGGTTTAGTAAGTATTTTGAAATCCGTGACAGCTAAGTGCTACACAAGAAATTTGTTTTCAAACCATTTTTGAGTGCAAGCATACCCATTGAGCCTATCAAGCTTCACTTTAGGTTCTATTGTTGTCTATCGAGCTTTATGCACTAGACTACTTATGGAATGTTACACTCAGACGTTCAGGTTATTTCGAACCTATTAAGCTTTACTCTAGGTTCTGTTACCCATCTATCGAGCTCTGTATTCTAGACTACTAGTGGAGTGTTACGCTCAAACTTTCGAGTCACTTCGAGCCTATCAAGCTTCGCTCTAGGTTCTATTACTCGTCTATCGAACTTTGTGCTCTAAACCAACGTATTGTATTGTACATTTTGAGTCTAGTGCTCTAGGTAAATCGTACTTGTCTGAAAAACTAGCAGAACTCCAGCTCTCAACTGCGCAGCAAGACTAGAAATAAATCTATGACAATAGTGTTATGTCACTTGCAACACTTCTTTATCGTAAGTGTTTAATTGATCAGGGTTATGCCCAAAGTCTCTTAAAAATATTTTAAGTGATTTGATGCTTATGCCTAAAGTGTTAAATAATCGTTATTGAAATCATTTTAAGTGATTTAAGGCTTGCACATCAAGTGTTAAGTAATTGCTATTAAAATCGTTATAAGCGATTTAAAGTTTACGCCTAAAGTGTTCAGTGATTGCTATTGAAATCATTTTTAGCGAGTTGAGGCTTATGCCTAAAGTGATAAGTGATTGGTTTTGAAATCATTTTCAGTGAATTGAGGCTTTTGCCTAAAAGTGGTAAGTGATTGATTTTGAAATCCATTTTTAGTATTTTGAGACATTTCGCCTAACTAAATCGATCTTTGATTTTCGTAAGTTCATCTATTTTAAAGCAAAGATCATAATCATCATATTTTGAACCAAGTGCATCGTGATTTTGTTTTGAACAAGTGCGTAGTCATCATATTTTGAACCAAGTGCATAGTGATCGTGTGTTTGAACCAAGTGCATAGTGATTTTGTTTTGAACAAGTGCATAGTCATCATATTTTGAACCAAGTGCATAGCGATCATGTTTTGAACTAAGTGCATAGTGCATATGTATCGAATGAAATGCATTATGATAGTGTATCAAACCAAGTGAATTGTGATAGTGTATCGAACTAAGTGCATTGTGATTGTTTATTGAACTAAGTGAATTGTGATTGTGTTTCGAATTAAGTATATGTGATTGTGTTTCCAATTAAGTGTATTGTGATTATGCTTCGAATTAAGGCTTTGCTTGGTAGGATGGAAAGAAAGAGGTGAGGAAGGAAAATTAGTTAATCAAATGGTTATATTTCATAACAACTTTCCTACTTTGTAGCTTAATTATTTAATTAACTAAATTTCTTTCCTTATCCCTTTCTTTCCACCATACCAAGCAAAGCTTAAGTGCTTAGCGATGACATTTCAAACTAAGTGCACAATATAACTGTTTTAAAAAAAGTGTATAGTGAATATGTGTTAAATGAAATACATAGTGAATATGTTGAAATAAAGTTCATAGTAATCCGTTTTAAGCTAAGTATGTTATCCATCGTAATGTTATGTTACTGTTGGTAATCTAGTGTTATCTTAAATGACTATCTTTAGGCATCGAGTTGAGGCTTGGGGAAATGAGATGCCTAAGGTATCCTTCTGACTAATACCTTGTACAACCTCAATATTTAAAGTGTGAGTCCGTATTTGTATTTACGACATCAGGACATAATATCACGCATTCATGTCACCTTACACGTGTATGTAGACTGACATGAGTCTAGCTTGCATTTACTTAAACTATTTACTGAGCTGTGGATTTACTCACCCCTTTTTCCACCACCTACATTGCAAAGCTGATGTGTGGGCCATTAAGGACTGTACCTAGCCTAGATACATAACAGTGTCCTTTGAGCCCTACTTTCGCTACTTTTCGAGATATACAAATAGTATATTGCTTTGTTTACATGCATATTCTATATAGTTTATACAGTACAATTTGTTTGTGTTATAGGATATAACTTAGGATCGTTTTAGAATTGTTTCGTAACTAATATAATGATCGAGTGTGATCTTAGATTCGATCTGTATGTGATAATTAGTGATGGATATTAGAATTGATGACATGACAATTATTTGATGATTTGCTTTTTGATGTGAATGTGTGGATAGCGAAATTGATTGAGTATGATTGGGTTATGATAAATGATTATGTCTTATAGGTTGTTTACCTAGAAAAATCTTAAAATATAAAGTGAGATATTTTCAATTTGTTTTTTAGACAAGAATATTTAATCGATCAAAAATAATAATTACAAGCTTAGAGAATTATTTAACTTGCCTTTGGATGGAAGAATAAGCTAGTTAAGTTAAATTAAATGAAGAGGATAAGTGAAAAACGTTTAGTAACTATAATGACATCGAACACAAACATTAAAGTGAAAAGAAAAATTTAATTTGTAAATTTATTAAGTGTAATAAGTGAAGTGTTAAGTGTACGTTATGGCTCTCGGGTCTTGACATCTGAACCCTATACATGGTATTTAGATCTTAGATGTTATTCATTTGGTTTTTAGTGATCTAATTTCTCTTGAATTATGATTAAATATTCAGGTTTTGCCCAAAGTTAAGTGATTTTAAGAATACATATTGTTACATTGATTTGATGTATTTAGCCTATGTTGGTGGCTTTTAGTTATACTTTATTTGGTTATTAATTGACTTTTTCAAGATTGATTTGGATAGCTACCTGTCAATGGGATTGATGGGAAATTAAATATACTTTCAAGGATTTATACAAGGTTTCTCCCCATTTCTTTTATCTTTTGACATTTTTTATGTATAGATGAATGCATTTTATTTTGTCCTTTCATTTTCACCTTGTGTTACTTGAATTTGTTGTTAGAGACTTTATTTACTTATTTATTTATTATTGAGAATTTAAAGTTCAAAATTATACATAGTTAATATCAATAACGAAAAGTGAGTGACATTGTCTAAAGTAAAATATAAATATTTCTAATTACGAAATTATACAATTGTATATATTATTTATCTAACTATATTATGACTTTTTGTATGAATAAAATTTTTAATTATGATTATAACTTTTTTGTATTTATAATTTCATAAAAAATAAAAAAAATAAAACAAGATACAAATGATTATTGCAAACACTAGTCTTCATCTTCATGTTGAGAAAAGTTCTTTATTTTTTACGCACACTTAAAATTTTACTTTAGATGGGTCTTTGGGAGTTTTTTCTACTTAATTTTGATTATTGATTAGTTTTTCCGCTCATTGATTAGCCCTAAATTATAAATGTAAATGTTCATTCTAATATGAAAAACAATAAAATATGTATTTAAATAGGTAAAAAAATTAATTTGTTTTTATCATATAATTTTAATAAAATATTAGAACAAGTAAAAATCACACCGATGAAATACTAATAGAATTGGTATTATGATTAGCTCATTGAATTTTTTTTATTTAATTCATTCACTTTTTGTATGAATAAAATTTTTAATTATGATTATAACTTTTTTGTATTCATAATTTCATAAAAAAATATAAATAATAAAACAAGATACTGCTTATTGCAAACACTAGTCTTCCTCTTTTATGTTGAGAAAAGTTTTTATTTTTTACAAACACTTAAAATTTTACTTTAAAATGGGTCTTTGGGAGTTTTTTATACTTAATTTTGATAATTGAAAAGCTTTTCTGCCCATTGATTAGCCTTAAATTATACATTTAAATGTTTGTTCTAATATGAAAAAAAAAAATATGTAGTTAAATAGGTAGAAAAAATTAATTTGTTTTTGTCATATAATCTTAATAAAATATTAGAACAAGTAAAAATCAAGCCGATTGTTAGCTTTAAATTGACTTGTGTATTTTGAAATGATAAAAACTTAAGTAAGCCTTAATGTTTCTTCATATTGTAAATTTGCTTTATCACACATGATTCTCTTAAACCGCTTTATCACACATGATTTTCTCAAACCATTTTAAGTGTTCATATCAAACATTATGACCATGATTTAAGTGTATATTATTATTGGTCTTAATACTCTACAAAATGAGTTTGAATGTTTTTTTTTCAAGAATATATTGTACACAAGTTTAGAAAATTACTTAATAAGTTTTTGGACTAAATCTTCATTTGAGAAAGTTAAGAAAAACTCCCATAATTCAAAAATGTTTTGGGGTGAAATAAAATCAAAGTTTACATTATTTCTAACCCATTTTAGCCCAGAAAAGTGCATGTTTAAGTTAAGGGATTGATCCCCCATGTTGAGCGATCCATCCCCTAATGGCAGAATGCTCCCAAGAGGAAAATTGAGGCATGGGATCTATCCCTTCATGGCAGAATGCTCTGGAGGCTTGAAAACATGCACATGATTGATTTCCTAGGGCATAGGATCGATCCCCTCCCTCGAGAGAGCACTCCAAAGGCTAATTTTTGTGAGATACAATGGTAACTCTTGATTTTAGCTCCACCCAACGTCAATAACACATCCAAGGGACTATAAATAGAAGCTTGGAAGCTCAAGAAAGCAAGAGGAATAGCTGAGCAACAATGTTCTTCATCTTCTCCATCTTTCTCAAGTCTCAACAACATTTCAAGTGCTAAAAATTCTTCATATTCTATCATTCTCATCTTCTTTGTATAAAATAGTACAAATATTGTATAGGTTTTATTTTGAGCTTAACCTTTGTAATCATTTGCCTATCTAGAGGTATCTCCTTGTTTACACAAACTAGAAAACTCATTCACAATTTGTAAAATGGAGTGAACCCTTGAGTGCTTCATTGCAAGTGAGGATTGGGTAGAAGGTTTTCTCCTTGAGCCACAAAAGGGAGAGGCTATAAGGTTTTCCTTCTTAAGCCCAGAAAAAGTAGGTGTAAGGTTTCCTCCCTGAGCCCCGAAAAAAAGAGAGGTGTAAAGGTTACTCTTGAGCCTAAGAAAAAGAGTGTAACAAATTCAAGCTAGTGGATTTGGGGAAATCCTTGGGAGTGTCTCAAGGTAGAGGATGTAGGCAAGGTTGTTGAATCTCTATAAATTGATTGTGTACATTTCTCTTTCCCTTCTCTCTTTACTTATTTGCATTTACATTGTGATTGTTGAATTGAACTTGAATTGCATGCTTTTGTAGCCTAAAGGACTATGAAAATTCAATAGGATAAAAATTTAGAAAAATCGAAAAACGAACTAAAAAGTAGCTAAAAATCGATTCACCCCCTTTTCAATTTAGTTATAGAGCCAACAATTGGTATTAGAGCTTGGGCTCGATATTAATTTGGATTAACATTCATCGAATAAAATGATCCTAAATAGTTTATTTGAACATAGGTACACCATTAGGAGAAGAGGAACACTCATTAGTTATACCTTCACTTTTCAATAGAGAGAATTACTCATACTGAAAGGCTAGGATGATGTTGTTTATGCAATCAAATGACTATGAAGTGTGGAGAGTGATAATTAATGGTGCAAAAATTTCAATGAAGAAAGTAGATGAAAAAGATGTCCCTAAGAGTGAGGATGAGTGCGACACAAATGACATGAGATTGACACAATTGAATGCCAAGTCTATGCATACTTTTTTTTGTGTATTAGGTCCAAATGAATGTAATAGTCTCTTTATGTGAGAATGCCAAGCAGATATGGGACAAATTAGCTATTACACATAAATGGACAAATCAAGTTAGAGAAACCAAAGTAGGCATACTTACACATGATTATGAACTTTTGAGGATGAAAGAAGATGAGTCCATAAGTGATATGTTTACTAGGTTTAATAACATAATCAATGGACTTAAGGCTTTAGGTAAGACCTATTCCTATGTAGAAATGGTTAAGAAAATTTTAAATAACTTACCAAAATCTTGGGAGGCAAAGGTAACTGCAATAAAAAAGTCTAAGGATCCTAATACCTTGTCTCTAGATGAGCTTATGGGCTCCCTACTTACATATGAAATGAAATTGAAAAGAAATGAAGTGCCTTCAAAGAAAATAGGGGTAGCACTTAAGTCTTCCACTCATGAAAACTTTAGAGGTGATAGTGATGAGAGTGGAAATGAGGAAGAAAAGGAAATAGCAATGTTTGCCAAAAGATTTAATAAGTTCATGAGGATGAGAGAGAAAAAGAATAATATGAGACATCAAAGAGGAGAGTCAAGTAGAAAAGAAAATGATCTATTAGTGTGTTATGAGTGTAATGAACCGGGTCATACTAAGTTAGAATGTCCCCTACTTAGAAAGAAAAATGATAGGAAGCCTAAGAAGAAAGCATTTGTGGCTACATGAAGGATTAGTGACAGCTCCGATAAGGAAAACATAGATGATTAGGTAGCCTACTCATGCTTTATGGCTATTACTGACGATGATGCTAGTTTTAGTTCTAGTGAAGATAACATTTATTCATTTGATGAATTACAAAATGCCAATTAGCAAATGAATTTCAATGCATGAACTCTAAATATAAGAAAATCATTGCCAATTTGAAAATAGAAACGGAAGCCTTGACAAATGCTAAGCTAGAACTAGAGAAGAAATTAGAAGAAGCAAACTTAGAAATAAATAAGTTGAATAAAAAGAATACAAATTTACAAAGCTCATTTTCTAGGTTTTACATGGGTCGACAAAAATTAGATCACATGCTTGAGACCCAAAAAACTTTCTTTGACAAAGATGGGTTAGGATATAATGCAAATAAAAAGGAAACTCATCTTAAGAATTTTCTTGTATGTAAAAATTTTAGGCATGATACATCACTTATATGCTCACTTTGTAATGGAATTAGTCACTCCCCACAAGCATGCACATATAGAAAAACTACATTTATAGGAAGAGTAGTTAAAAAAATACGGGTGCTAAAGCATGCTGTAAATAATGATGAATTAAGTTTAAAATGGATTCCTAAGGGATCTAAAATTGTGAACACTAACTCTCATGGACCCAAGAAAATTTGGGTACCAAAGCATGTTTGAAATTGGTTGGTGTAGGAGTGTTAGAGCATAAAATTACAATGGATAAATGGAGTTTGAATGCTCAACACACCCTCCTGGAGTTTGCTTGTGCTAATAAAAAAAAGGAAGAGCTTGAAAATCCACCCTTGGCAAGGTCACAAAAATTCTTTAAAGGATAGCTTAAGGTGGACTTAACAAATCAAGACAAAGCATTCTTATGCAAAGAAGTTTTGTTAGCTTAAATTCTATCTTTTCAAAACTTATATTTGCTAAAATTATTTGTATGATTCAATGAGACATTTTGTTAATGATCTTTGATGCATTGCGAGTTGAATGATTGAACAAAAGGCATGATAAATGATTTTTGATTATTTTGTGGACAATTCTCGATGATTGGATAAAAGTATGTAACATGATTTTGAAATGATTATTAGATTTTTGTAATTTGAGCAAGTTTACAATGTGTTGATAATATATTTTCTTGCTCAAAAAAAATGTCAATTATGCATGCATACAAAATGTCATGTCATGGGCATTAATGAGGAATTTGTATATTAGAAATCATAGCATGGTGTTTACAAGTGTGGTGATTTGATGATATTGCTTAAAATCTATGTGAACATGTTTGTTTTGGCATATTTGTCTTTTCCAATGCTTTGGTTTTACCAAAATATGCATAACTATTAAAATGACCTCATTTGTAACCAAAGATGCATTTTTTTGGTAAAAATCCTTCCAAAATTGTGAAATCTATTGTTAAATGATTTTTTATCCATATTTTTCATTTATACAAGTCTAAAATCATGTTACACAAATGTTTAAACTTTTACTTGGACTTAAAATACTCAAAAACAAAGTTTTGGCACCTCCAAAGTTGATTTTTAAGCCAAAATTCTGCAGAAGTTGAATGACAGATCGATCCCTCCTCCTGTAGGATCAATTTTCTAGCCAAAAATGCACAAGTTGTACATTCTGGGAATGAGGGATCGATCCCCCTCCCCTAAGGATCGATCCCGCCTAAAGGGATAATGCCTTCCCTACACTTTTTAATCAAATTTGAGAGGGATTTTGCATTAACTTCATACTCCCTTTCTAGTAAGCTTAAAATTCATTGTTTTAACTTCTTTTTTATGATCTTTTCATTATGAAAAATCATTTTTCATTGGTATCATGCCTCAACTTCAACAATAGGTATTATCTTCAACAATTAATATCATTTCTCATTGAACATATAAGTGCAAAATTATTTTTCTTATTGAAGCATTCATGAATTGCATAAATCTTGAAATAATTTTGAAATATATTTTAAATGAAAGCTTTAACATAGTTTTGAAATTTATTTCAATGATTTGAGTATTGACTTAAGAATTTGATGAACTTGTGCATGATAAATGTTGTTCATACCTTTTGTTCATCTTAGTCAAGCATACTTAGAGGATTTTATCTCATAGCTTGATCCACATATTCTCATTAGGCATCATGATATATATATATATATATATATATATGTGGAATATAAATAATTAAGGGTCAATATATATATATATATATGCGCTTGAATGATAAAATGATCATAACTTGACCTTAATGGTAAAATTCAAACATGACTTGGTGAATGAAATACATGAGATACAAAATGCTTTACCTAGAGTCATAATTATCCTTGGCCTACAATTTATGATGATAAATGGATATTAAATGTTCAAATGCATGAAAATTTGTCATCCATAAACTTAGATGTTTCTTATGGCCAAATTTCCAAAGAACTTAAGCTTTAATGACAACATTAACATTCAAGGATAAATGCAAATTTGAACAATTACACTTTGATTGACTTTCATGCTTTGATTCTTGATTGCTTTGATGTTAATCTTGCATGATTAACTAAGTTGAATCAATAATCATGTCTATGTGATGAGAAAATTTGTTTTAATGAAATTATCTACTTGACCTCACTCATAGATTGTGAAATTTGATATTAAAACATTCTTTAATTTGATGATATTGATTCATTTAGGTAAAACTATTTTGTTAAAATAGCATAAATCCCTTAGAACCTTAAATGATAAAATCAACTAGGAATATGGCTATTAAATGATTAAGATGAAAATCTTGAACCTTTCCTTGCTCATAATTGGTTTCATAATTGGTTAAGGACTTGAATTGGAAAATGAGCATAGGATTTTTGCGCTTATAACTATGGAAGAAAATGTGTGTGCTTGGATGATATAAATTTTTTTTTTGAATCTTTCATTTGTGCTTATGAATATGAATTAATATTTTATGATAGGACACTAATTTCTAACTAATCCATATGCATGTTTTATGGTATGTGATTGTGTTCTTACATGTTTGACTTGATTATACACTAAGCACACCACACATAACAATTAGCATCATGCAAAATGTCTAAGACAACCATTGGTAACAATTGGTATGAGCTTTAAATTTACAATAATTCTTCTCCTTCTCTCTTGAGACTGAAATGATAAATAGGGAAGAATTTAGTTAGGACACTTTTGCATGAGACATTTGTGTGCTAGAATTTGTGGTTAATTGATGTATGTATTAATTCTAAGAACATTCTTACTTGAAAATGATTTATGAGCTCAATGCATATGATATGTCATCTAATTTTAGCTCATAATCATGATGTATTGACATACACCTTAGTTGGACCTTAGAGAACAATTGATGTATCTAGATGCTTGATAGAATTAAAATGAGTAAGTTATAGAACTTAGTAAATAAATTGTAAACAACTTGCTTCATTATCTACCAATTGGGAACTTCTTGCAAATTATTTATGAACAATTAGCATAGGATCATAAGCAATGTCCTTTGCTTGCATAAACATCTCATATTTATTTATGAACATTGATTTATGTATTTGTGCTATTAGTCCCATGTACTAACATGTTTCCTATTGGATAGAGCATATTTCTTTGTTCTCACATTTATTAAGCTATATTTTTAGGGGGAGCATAATATTTCCCTTCTTTTTGCTATGACAAAAAGGGGGAGAAATAATGGGATTCGAAAAATTCTTTTGAAAACCATGCTAATATTTAGGGGGAGCTTTATATTTAAAACCATGCTTTATTTGAGGGGGAGTATTTCGTTAAAGAATTTTCAAAGCAAATTTACCTTAAGTTTTGTCATATCAAAAAGGGAGAGATTGTTAGCTTTAAATTGATATGTTTATTTTGAAATGACAAAAACTTAAGTAAGCCTTAATGTTTCATTCATATTGTAAATTTGCTTTATCACACATGATTCTCTCAAACCATTTTAAGTGTTCATATCAAACATTAGGACCATGATTTAATTGTATATTCTTATTGGTCTTAATTGTGAAATCCCAAATTTCCATGTATTCCTCTATGTCTGTAAAGTATTTCAATCTAATATGATTAAATGAATATGAAGTTGATGTGTAATTGAGGTATGAATGATGTATGCATGATGTATGAAGTATGGAAGAAATAAGAAATGGAAAGTCAAATAGTCAAGGAAATTAAATTGATGATTATAAGAATAATTGAAGTATGAGAAAAGAATTAATATCAGAAAATTAAGTGTAATTAAATCCAAGTGTTATATGGAAGAAAGGAGACCAATTAAGTGAATGGTCAAATAGGGATGGTCAAAGGTTAAGGGTTAAGATGAAGTAATTTAATTGGATGAAGATGAAACAAATATCAGATTTCATAATTTGATGATGATAAATTAGATATCAGAATTTTATATAGTTATATGATATGTGTGGCTGATATGAGAAAGGAGGAAAAGAGGAATTAATGATGGTCAATGGGTCAAAGGATGAAGCATGGCTGAGATTGATAATGGGATAATAAGCAATTAATGCATGTAGCATGACTTATCATCCCTCCCATCACACCACGGCAGCAACACTCCCTTTCCCTCACTCTCGTTCCTTCTCCAAGTTTCCATAAGTTCCATCCCATAGCTACCTTGACAAACACCCTTGTTTAGTAACCAAATCGTTAAGTTTGTTAGACGAAAAACGATCATAGTCACTAGACGAGGCTATATCTGAAGTTTGGTGGATTGATTCCAAGTATTGGAAGAGATCTCAAAGTTTGAGATTTTGATCTCTAGTGAAGGTAAGAGAAGAAGATGATTTGTTCAATTATGTTCATGATATGGAGTTGTATGGAGTTGATATGATATGTGTATGTTGTTTAATTTAAGGTTTGATTTGGTATGGTGATTTCAGATTTGAAGGAGTAAAAGCTAGGGTTACGCGCCAAGTGATTTCGCGTTTCCGAAGGAATCAAGGTAAGGAAATTATGTAACGGACGTAAGGCGGCTATGTCAGCATGTTTTAATATGATTTTGAACTGCTTTGGGGAGAAATACTAGTTGTCTTTTGCAGGAAAAGATGCATATTCGGACTTGTCTCCTAGTACCAATTAGGCTAGGGGCAGCCGACTGCCTTGAAAGGGAAGTCGACTGCCTAGAGACAACCAAAACGCCGTTTTCTGAAAACTGATGCAAACCAGTCGACTGCTATGTAAGCCAGTCGACTGCTATTTTCCCAGAAGCATTCTGTTTCAAACCAGTCGACTGCTATTTGCCAAATTGCATTCTGTTTCAAAAATAGTCGACTGCCCTATATGACCAGTCGACTGCTATTTCTTAAGAAGCATTTTGTTTGAAAACCAGTCGACTGCTATTTGCTAAGAAGCATTCTGTTTGAAAACCAGTCGACTGCTATATGTACCAGTCGACTGCCCCCATGTATTTTCAAAGATGAAAATATCGGAATTTTAAATGAAAATAATTTCGATAAATGAAAGTATGAAGCAGCAGCCGACTGCCCTATTAAGCCAGTCGACTGCCCTGTTTTGAAAAGAGGTTTTCAAACCTATTTCAAGAAAGTATGAAATGTCATGGCAAAAGGCCATATGACATATGTTTTGAGATTATGCACTTTCATGTTTATAGTAGGGGCTCTGATCAAGTCCTGAAATGATGTAATGTATGTTATGGGCTGAGGAACCATAAGTCAGGCCTCAGTCGCTACAGAAAGACACCTGACTAGTGTTAACTGTAGCCACCCGCAGTTGGCCAATCTGTTTATATTTCATGTTCGGCTAAGGGAGGATTCCTGGCCCTACGGGGTACACCACATGATGATGATGATGATGATGATGATGCAGTGCATAACCTCCAAAAAAGTACAAATAATTTTTTATGTTATCAAAAACTATATGTATATGCGATTTCAAAGAATAAAGAAATCGAAAGTACTTGGTGTACTTGTATAAGAAGTTTTAAAAAGAAGTATATGATGTATGATTTCAAGAAAGTATAAGATGTTTTAAGAGAAGTAAGTATGTATGTAAATGATGATTTAAAAGAAGTATACGATGTATGTTTTAAAGTATGTATGAAGTATGAAGTATGATGTTTTAAATAAAGAAGTTTACGCATGATGTTTTAAAGAAAGTATAAGAAGAAGAAGTATGTGATGCATGCTTTATAATGCTTTACATGACATTATAGAGCCAAGTAGGAAAATGCATATAGAGGCATAGTACGCTCTTTTACATATTTTTCTTACTGAGCGTAAACTCACCCTTTTACGAACATTTTTCATACAGATTACCTGAAGTGAATCCCGCTCCGACTAGAGGAGCTTGTTTTTGAAGAATCGAAGTGTACCTTCTCGATACGCTTCCCAGTTAGCATAGAAGGTATACTTATATGTTCATATGTAAAGTTAAATTGTAATTCAGCTACAGTACAATACAAGTAGAAATTTATGTATATAAGATGTCGGGGATGTAAGTTAAGATGATGTATGAGATCCTGTGGAAATGGAATGATATTTATATATATATATATATATCATTTTTATGTTTATGGAAATTGAATAAAATTTCATGAGCTATTAAATGATTAGCTTAAGATTAAGGGAAGAACGACACTGGATGAACTAAATCTAAATAAGAAGGAAAAAGATAAGTGATAAGATGAAGTGACGGGGACGTCACATTAATACTTTACAAAATGAGTTTGAATGTTTATTTTTCCAAGAATATATTGAACACAAGTTTAGAAAATTACTTAATAAGTTTTTGGACTAAGTCTTCATTTGAGAAAGTTAAGAAAAACTCCCATAAAATTAAAAAATATTTTGGGGTGAATTAAAATCAAAGTCTACATCATTTCTAACCAATTTTAGCTTAGAAAAGTGCAGGTTTAAGTTGAGGGATCGATTCCTCATGTTGAAGGATCCATCCCTTAATGGCAGAATGCTCCTAGGAGGAAAATTGAGGCATGAGATCGATCCCCTAGGGGAAGGGATCAATCCCTTCATGGCAAAATGCTTTAGAGGCTTGAAAACATGCACAGGATCGATCCCTTAAGGCATAGGATCGATCCCCTACCTCGAGAAAGCACTCCAACGGCTAGTTTTTGTAAAATACAATGGTAACTTTTGATTTTGGCTCTACCCAATGTCAAGAACACGTCCAAGGGACTATAAATAGAGGCTTGGAATCTCAAGAAAGCAAGAGGAATAGCTGGGCAACAATATTCTTCATCTTCTCCATCTTCCTCAAGTCTCAACAACATTTCAAGTTCTAAAAATTCTTCATATTCTATCATTATCATCTTCTTTGTATAAAATAGCACAAATATTGTATAGGTTTTATTTTGAGCTTAACCTTTGTAATCATTTCCCTATCTAGAGGTATCTCCTTGTTAACACAAACTAGAAAACCCATTCACAATTTGTAAAAGAGAGTGAACCCTTGAGTGCTTCATTGTCAGTGAGGATTGGGTAGAAGGTTTTCTTCATGAGCCACAAAAGGGAGAGGTTGTAAGGTTTCCTTCTTGAGCTCGAAAAAAAAAGGTGTAAGGTTTCCTCCTTGAGCTCGAGAAAAAAGAGAGCTGTAAAGGTTACTCTTGAGCCTAAGGAAAAGAATGTAACAAATTCAAGCTAGTGGATTTAGGGAAACCCTTGGGAGCGTCTCAAGGTAGAGGACGTAGGTAAAGTTGTCGAACCTCTATAAATCGATTGTGTACATTTGTCTTTCCCTTCTCTCTTTACTTATTTGCATTTATATTGTGATTGTTGAATTGAACTTGAATTGCATGCTTGTGTTGCCTAGAGAACTTAGAAAATTCAATATAAGCTAGAGAATTTAGAAGAACCAAAAAACGAACTAGAAAGTAGCTAAAAACCGATTCACCCCCCTCTCAGTTTAGTTATAGAGCCAACACCAATGAAACACTAATAGAATTGGTATCATGATTAAGTCATTGACTTTTTTTTTATTTAATTCACTCAGTTTTTGTATGAATAAAATTTTTAATTCTCATTATAACTTTTTTTGTATTTATAATTTCATAAAAAATACAAATAATAAAACAAGATATTGATCATTGCAAACACTAGTCTTCTTCTTTCATGTTGAGAAAAGTTCTTTATTTTTTACGAACTCATAAAATTTTACTTTAGACTGGTCTTTAGGAGTTTTTTATACTTAATTTTGATTCTTGATCTATTTTTTTACTCATTGATTAACTCTAAATTAATCATGTAAATGCTCGTTCTAGTATGGAAAAAAATAAAATATGTTGTTAAATATGTAAAAAAAATTTTAATTTGTTTCTATCATGTAATTTTAATAAAATATTAGAACAAGTAAAAATCACACCGATGAAATACTAATAGAATTGGCAACATATAAATTTGTTGGAAATTTTTAGGCAAACGAAATTTTCTAAATTCGACCAAAGTGTTGGAGAATTTATGAAATACTTTCAATATCAGAAATTATTATTTATTTTCAAAAAAAGAAAAAATTAAAATTAAAAAATTAAATAAAAAAGATTGTAAGTTATAATCTCTCAAAATATTTAACAAATTCGACAATAGAGCTTCTGAAAAGGTAACGAGTGCGTTTTCTTAAATACTCTTGAGATAAAATGTTATTTTAAGAGGTTCGATCAAAGTGTAGGAGAAAATCTAAAAAATTTAATATATAAATAATTAAATATTAAATAACACAAAAAAATTTAAAATTAAAGATCATTTTCAAGGCTGAAAGGATAAGATATAACTGATTAATGCTTTTTTAAACGGACGCTTAGGGATACTAATCCTTCTACATGTATAATTGTACTCTCAAGCTTAAATTTTATTTTTCGTAGATCTAAACTCATTATTTTTAATAAACTTAATTATTTTTAAGATTTTATTAAAAATATAAGATTATTTAAATGATTATCAAACTTAATTAAAAATATCACTGATGATTCCCTTCTATTTTTGACATCATCTAACAGTGAAATCCCAAAACAACTTTCCTATTATAATTCGCTATTTCGTAGTTTTTGGATAGGCTTCCTTTTATTAGAAAAAATTATTAATTATTTTTTGCTTTAAAGATTGCTACCAAATATTTTAGAAAGAAATAATTTTATAGTTCAAAAATCAGAGGAGTGAAATTGACTTTTTTGAACTAGAATAATTCAATTTTAATGAAAAATGTTCCTTTAAAAGTAAAAATTTTTAGTAGTGTTTTATAGCGAAGAGTAGATAGAGACAAGTTGCCATAAAAAATAGTCTAGCAATGAGTCTAATTGAGTTAAAATTGGCATTAAAAAAATTTTCTAAAAGAAAAGACTACATGGACTATGAACTAAAGAAAAACTAAATAGAAGTTTTTAAACTTGCAAAATAAAAAGACAAAAACATACCTTCCAATCTATTTTCATGTAAATATAGTTCTTTGAGCATGGTTAAATTCCCAATACTTTTTGGAATGGATCCGTTAAATTGATTTGTGGATAATGCCAAAATCTGCAAGTTGTAGCATTCACCAATTTCCTCAGGAATTTTACCTGCAAACAAAATTAAAAAAAAATCAAGTTATTAGTTAGCTAAGCTACATCTATTTTTTTAAAATGTAAATCATAAATCTAAGAGATTTATTTGTGTTGGGATTTTTCAAGCAAAATCGTATTCCACAAACAAATGAGACCAACGCTGAATTAAATCAAACACATAAGAGATAGGATTTAACGTGGTTCGGCCCAAGTGCCTACATTCACGAACAAGCGAAAAAATTCACTATAAAACATAGAGATTACAAAGAGTACAAAACACCTTAAAACAAACACTAAGCCCAAGTCCTGAAACAAACGTAGTTTCTGCTTTATAATGTTTAACTCATGGAATTCCCATGCAACATGATGTTTTCTCCAACTCATTCCCAAATCCCTATAAACTCATCTCTTACACAAAGATTACATATTGATTCCATCTTTTTCTCAATCTCATTCTAAAGGTTAAGACCAACTCTATATTTATAGAGCCAAATTACTTAATCACTAAGAATTCCTATTCACTAAGGAATCTAGTCTATTAAAAGTATTTATCTCTAAATAAACTTAACCACTCTAACCAATAGAATTTTATTAGAATCCAAATAGATTCTCAATAGAATTTGAGTCAACATTTAACAATCTCCACCTTGACACAAATTCTATCAAAATATTGGTCTTCAAAAAATCCCAACTATACATAATCAAATGAATCTTGACTGTTCTTGATTCACATAACACAACAACTACCCATGTGTAGCAAAATCAACTCCACTCAATTGACTTCAGAGAGGAACCTCAATATAACCTCTCTTAGCAGGAATTGTCTCTCACTATTGTCTTTATCCAGAGATTGTAAAGCTGGCACCATCAAGATTGTTTTTTCTTCTCTACCAATCTCCCACAGACAAAATAACCACACTTTTCTACACGTCAGGAACATTGCCATGTGTGATTTCTTTGGCAAACTAATATTATACACACTCTACATATTTTTAAGACATGTCACATCACCCAAAAATTGTGTGCGTACCATTCTCCTTATGCAAGAGTATAATATCACAAGAAAAGTGTCAATACCTCTTAGAGTAGTGAGACAACCTCTAAGGTATTCAATATGCTCCATTCCTATTACCCAATATCTGCACCTGCTGACTTCAGACCTTTAACAACATTAATTCTCTCCAAGACCCAAAAATTCATCGGAGTACCACTAGATCAAATCAAGAATTACTCTACCTGCAACTGACACCTTATTGCAACAAATCTTCTCTTGCATGTTCTTGATCTCACGAACACAATCTGCAACAATAAATCCTCCGAACTAAATCATCATCTTACATCACGCTTCATGATAATTTTTGAATCATAGCTCTGATACCACTTGTTGGGATTTTTTAAGCAAAATCGTATTCCACAAACAAATGAGACCAACGCTAAATTAAATCAAACACACAAGAGACAAGATTTAACGTGGTTCGGTCCAAGTGCCTACATCAATGGACAAGGGATAAAAATCCATTATAAAACATAGAGATTACAAAAAGTACAAAACACCTTAAAACCAACACTAAGCCCAAGCCCCGAAACAAACCTAGTTTATGCTCTATAATGTTTAACTCATGGAATCCCCATGCAACACAGTGTTTTCTCCAACTCTTTTTCAAATCCCTATAAACCTATCTCTCACACAGAGATTACATAGTAATTACATATCTATCTCAATCTCATTCTAAAGGTTAAGACTAACTCTATATTTATAGAGCCAAGTTACTTGATCACTAAGAATTCTTATTCACTAAGGAATTAATCTATTAAGAGTATTTATCTCTAAATAAACTTAACCATCAAGTAATTCTCTAACCAATAGAATTTTATTAGAATCCAAATTGATTCCCAATAGAATTTGAGTCAACATTTAACAATTTGTTTGTTCCTAATCTAAATTGGAGAGGTTAAGCTTTAATCATTTTCCTTACAAGGTTTAGCAAACTAAATATTTTGCCTTGAAAAAAAAAAGACTTTTGTTATCTACTATGAACCAAAACAAAAAAAAAATCGAAAGCAAATGCATAGTTTACCTTCTAAGTTATTATACAGGACAATTGCGAATTTCATACTCTTGGTAAGTGTGATAACTGCATATTTCATACTCTTAATGAGTAAATAAAGGTATTGTTGGAAGTAAATTAAGAATTTGGAAATTTTAAGGATCAATAAATCATGAGAGTTAAATGGGCAATGTGGATTGAGATTTTGAGAGTTATGATTGGAAAAGGATTTAAAGAAATTAAATTCTTTCATTGAATACCTTGGCAGGAAATTTCATCACCAATTGGTAGTCTTTCAATAACAATTCTTGATCGAAGAATCTAAATAATAAATTGTAAAATTCTTAGGAAAGCTAATTTAATTACCTTTACAAACATCTAAAGCACACTTTGTAATTCATTGTGGATCAATACTAATAAATTCCTAAAGTCACGTCACAAGCAAGAATTTTGGAAATAAGCAATCAATAAAAAGTCAAACATAATATTTGATACGGAACTCCAAATTTGGTGATTCAAATTGCATTGAAAAGTTGACTCAAACACGTTTTCAGCCATATATGGCCCATATTTTAATTTATTGTGAATTGATCTTGATGAATCTTTAAAATCGGTTATGAGTGCAATTAAGTAATTGGAAAAGTGAGTTAATGTTATAAAAAATGAATCGGTTTCTAATTAAATTAAAAAGGGATAAGCACGAAAACTTTTAAGCTGAAATTGGCTGAATGTGGCGTGCATTAAAGGGCTGGAAAGTCAGAGAAATTGGAAGCTGAATGGCGTGAAATTGAAGGCTGAAATATTAGCCATATAAATGTTGTTACAACTAAAATAGATAATTAAATGGATTAATAGGTTAAAATAGTAATTAAACCATCATTTAAGAGATAACTATGGCATGAAACTATCTAGAAGGGAGCTAAGAGACGTGAATGAAAGCTGGACAGAAGAAATGAAGGGGTGTTAGGGTGGTAATGTGGAAGGATGGAAAGAATGTGTGTGGAAAAGTAGGAAGAAAATAGTTTTTGTTTGTGCTTGGTATGAGGGAAAATTTTGAAGAAAGAAAGTAGGAAAGATTGTTATTTTCTTTTCTTATTAACAAAACCAAATCACTCCAAATTGGAAATATTAGTAGAGAGAAAATGAAAGAGATGTGACTCAACTATGTATAATTACAAAATTAACCTTTATTCTTATAATTTTATTTTGTTATCATAGCTCATTAATGATATAATGGTAACTTAATGTAATTTCATTTTCTTTCCTTCCATTTTTCAACTCTACAAAGTAATGGAAGAAAAGAAAATGTAATTTTCTTTCACATTTTCCATCTTTCCTACCAAGCACACCAAAAAAAAAATTAATATTTTCTATCTCTTCATTTGTCCCTCCTTTTAATTTTCCTTCTTTTCATATTTCTTTCCACCCTACCAAGCAAAGCCTAAATTAATGTTAAACTAAAATGGTAATTAATGAACACTTTAAGGGATATTTTTAGGTAAGTGCTAAATGAATTTTAATCTTCATTCTCATGAATTTTGCTAAGAAAGAAGTAGAAGACGTGAAAGAGAGAAAGGATAAGAAAGAAAGGAAAAGAAGGAGAAAAGAAGGAGGGAAGAGAGGTTCAAATCCTATATACACTTTCCTAAACTACCATATACTCTCGTAAATACCCTAAATAGCTATTGAAAATAGAAGCAAATAGTAGCTAAAGAAAGCAGAACCAAACAGGGAAAAAAAATAGGGCAGGTTCAGTTTTGAGGGAGAACAGGGGGTATGCCTCTTCCTTTGATTCCATGTAAATTATATGTATTATAGGGATGGCTTATGAGTATGCTTATGGTGCCAAAGTGTAGGAATCTTGTGTGAAATCTCCAATTTCCTATAATTTTTCCATATTTGTATGGTTTTCCAACTTAGAATGATGTAAATAAATATGAAAATCTGATATACAAATGATACATGTGACATGGATGGAATTAGAGCAAAAGAATAGTCAAATGGTCAAAGAATGGAATGGTCAATGGCTGAGATTAGTATGGGATAAATGTGCATTTAATGAAATGGCATGAGTCATCATCCTCCTTCATCTCCAAGTTGGCAGCCCCATTTTTCTCTTCCTTTCGTTCCCTCAAGTTTTCCCTAAGTGTCCATTTCCAATTTCCTTGACAAACCACCACCTCCTGTCATCGAATCGTCAAGCTCACTTAACGAAAAAACGATCCTTGTCACTAGCTCAAGCTATACCTGAATTATGAAAGGTTGAATCTAAGTAATTGAGGAGATCTAATTTCTTGTTATTTTGGCTATTGACAAAGGTAAGAGAAGAAATTGATTCATTCAATGTTGTCCATGATTTTGAGTTATATGGAGTTGGTATAGCATGTTTATGGTGATTTCTTAAAGATTTGAATGGTTATGATATTACAGCTTTGAAAGAGTGAAGGAAAGGAATTTGGTTCAACCAAGCAATTGCGTGTTTCGGTGTATTTGAGGTAAGGAATTTATGTAACGGACGTAGGTTGGCTATATCCGCATGTTTTTAATTGTTTTGGAGAGAAATACAAGCTGGTTTAATGCAGGAAGGTTAAATTTCGGATTTTAATCCTAGTTACCAAAATGCTAGGAGCAGCCGACTGCCTTAAGTAGCAGTCAACTGCCTAGAGACAACCAAAGCGTAAATTTTCGAAAACTGATGCAAACTAGTCGACTGTCATATAAGTCAATCGACTGCTATTTCCCAGAAGGTATTCTGTTTCAAACCAGTCAATTGCTAAGGATGTCAATCGATTGGTTTTCTTCAAAAAGCATTCTGTTTCAAAACCAGCTGACTGCCTATGGGGCCAGTCGACTGCCCTGTTTTCAAAAGCATTCTGTTTGCGAAAATAGTCGACTGCTATATGATCAGTTGACTGCCTTTTCTCGAAAAACTTTCTGTTTCAAAACCAGTAGACTGCCCTATGTGTTTTCACAAAATAAAATATTTGAATTTTAAAAAGGAAAAGAAATTCAATAAAGCTAATTATGTCATAGCAACCAACTGCCATAAAGACCAGTCGACTGCCCTATTTGAAAAAGGTGTTTCAAATGGCTATTCGACATCAATGTATTTGAAGTACAAGCGGAGTATAAGATGAATGTTTTGGAGACCATGGATTCCTTTAACGATCATGCACATTACTTGTATTTGTACTTGGTTGAGGAACCTTAGTCCGGTCCTCAGTGCCACAGATGTCACCTGACTAGTGTTCACTGTGGTTTATAGACAATGATCATATGTCTCTTATTTGTATTCGGTTTTGGGGAAGATCCCTGGCCCATACGTGGGTACGTCACTTATTTGATTTCTCTCAGGATTATCCCTTATGGGATATATTTGTGGTATCCCTCATGAGATCTCGTATGGATTATCCCTTACGGGATATATTTGCTGTATCCTTATGAGAATTTCTTGATGCATGATTCGGTGGGAAATTAATTGTCTCCCAACTATTTGAAAGTATTTGAAAGCATGTGAAAGTATTGGAAATTTAGGTATTTGAATTATTTGATTTTACTTGTATATGATATGTGAAAGAAGTATATGAGTTATGCTTTATAATGATTTTCATGACATTATAGAGCCAAGCAGGAAAACTGCATATAGAGGCATAGTACGCTCTTTTACATATGTTTCTTACTGAGCGTAAACTCACCCCTTTACAATCATTTTTCATACAGATTATCTAAAGTGAACCCCACTCCGAATAGAGGAGCTTCTTCTTGGAATCTTTTAGTATACCTTCAAGACACGCTTCCCAATTATTCCTTGAAGGTATAATCAGTTGGCCGTGTACTTTGGCTATTGTACAGTACAATATTTCATTTATGTATATTAGGAAGTTTGGGAATATAGGATATGTAAGATATGTGAGATCCTGATGTAATTGACTTATGTAAATATATGAAAATTTATATTTCATGGGAACAATTTATATAACGTCATAAGTGATAAAGAATAAGATAATAGAAGAAGGAAGAATGACACTGACGGACGAGTCTAACCAAACTTATGGAAAGAAAAAGTTAGTTGGAATTTGGGTAGTGACGGGGATGTCACATCTTGGCTGGAGAGAGAGGAGAAAATTTGGTTCACTTAGGGTTCCAAAGGTAAAGAAATTCATTTTAGCTTGATTTTAATATATGTGATTGTTATAGTATGTTTAAGTGTAAAATTGTACTAACATGTGAAAATATTGATTGTAGGATGGTGATAGTGTGTTACCCTAATGAGGAACCCTAGTGTAGGAATTTATCTAAATTAGATCTATAAAGTTTTGTGGTTGTAAATGGTGTAAGTAAATTGTGTGTGGTATATGACTGTAGAAAAATACATGGAAGAAGGGTGGTGAGCATACAACCAAAGGTGGATATATTTTAGCATACAAATAAAAAATATTCTAGCACCAAGTTTAATAGGGTTAAAATTGGTACTAAAAGAAATTCTAAAAGAAAATACTATATGGAACTAAGAACTAAAAAAATAAGAAACAAATTAAATAGAAATTTTCATACTTGCGGAAAAAAAAAGACAAAAGCAAACCTTTCAATCTATTTGAGATTCGAGTAATGTTAGAGAAAATCTAAGGAAAATTTTAATATATAAATAATTAAATATTAAATAACAAAAAAATTAAAATTAAAAATCATTTTCAAAGCTAGAAGGCTAAGATCATCATCATCATCAGAGCCTTTATTCCAAGAGATTGGGGTAGGCTATATGAACCAATATCTGAATTCACGTTAGATCGTCCATATGTATTCTCTTCCTCCATAGATTCCTATCCAAGGCCATTTGCTCATCCAATTCTAAAACCTCCGTATCTTTCCAAACTACTTCCTTCCAAGTCTTTTTCGGTTTTCCTCTAGTCTTAACCCTTCTCTCAACATCCATAGCCTCTATTCTCCTAATTGGAGCATCGACAAGTCTACGTCTTACATGTCCAAACCAACGTAAACGATTATCACACATCTTGTCTTCAATAGGTACCACTCTAACCATCTTACGAATGTCATCATTTCTCATTCTATCCTTTCTTGTATATCCACATATCCACCGTAACATTCGCATTTCTGTTACCCTCATCTTTTGTGTATGTAGCCTCTTAATCGCCCAACATTCACTACCATATAACAATATTGGTCTAACACATGTCCTATAAAACTTACCTTTCAACCATATAGGAATTCCTTTATCGCACAACACACCTGTAGCACTTCTCCACTTAGTCCATCCAACCTGGATCCTATAGGTCACATCACCATCAATCTCTCCATCATCTGTACTATCGATCCCAAATATCAAAAATGATCTCGCTTAGATATCGCCACCCCATCTAACGTCACTACATCATGCTCTTTCACTCGGTTAGAACTGAATTTACATTCAATGTATTCAGTCTTTACTCTGCTTAGTTTAAATCCTTTTGATTCCAACATTTGTCTCTATAATTCCAACTTTGTATTGATCTCCGCTCTAGTTTCCACACATAGGAAAATATCATCTGCAAACATCATACACCAAGGCACCTTATCTTGGATGGATTTTGTCAATTCGTCCATAACTACCGCAAACAAGAATGGACTCAACGTTGACCCTTGGTGTAATCCCACCGTGATAGGAAACTCACTTGTTTGCCCCCCACTTGTCTCACATGTGTCCTTGCATCTCTATACATGTCCTTAATTAGTTTAATATATTTCAAAGGAATTCTTTTCTTCATTAAGGACCACTATAGTACCTCCCTAGGCATTTTATCATATGCTTTCTCCAAATCTATAAAGACAATATAGAGATCTTTACCCATTATTCGAGAGCGCTCCATAAGTTGTCTAAGCAAATATATTGCCTCCATAGTTAATCGACCTGGCATAAAACCAAATTAATTCTCCGATATCTCTACATTCTTTCTTAATCTCCGTTCCATAGCTAAAAGGCTAAGATATGATTAACTAATATATTTTTTTTTAAAACCAAAGCTTAGGGGTGCTAGTCTTTTTATACAAAAAACCATACTCTGTAACCCAAATTTTTTTTTTGCATATCAAGAATTATTTTTTAATAAATCTTAATTAATATTAAGATTTTAAAAAAATATTTAAACAAGTAATTTCAAATTGTAAGTGACTTTTAGATCTGAAAGCAAATATGATCGAGTCTCTAGTCCCTATCATCGAATGACAAACAACAATGGAGTCTCTTAAGGCGTTGCAGGCGGTGACTATTTTTGTAAACAACATTCCTCAAGAAGTTAAATAGATGGCTGGAGAAAACCTTTGGAAATTTTTGTGCTGTCAAAGACATTTTAATTCCTAGAAAAAGAAGTTTAAGAGGAAGTTTGGCTTTCTAAGATATGATAGTCATGTCGAAGCAAGGACAGCAGTGTGCAAATTTTTTACTTCAAGTGAATAAATAATTTTAATAATAAAAATAATTTAAATATCGAAAATTTAATTTAGAGTTATAAATATTATGAAGTAATAGAATTTGTATGAACATTTTAAAAGTTGTATAAATTGAATTTAGAAGAATGATAAAATGTGGAGGTTATGAAAAGGATGAACTAAGATTTATTACGAGGACTTTAACATTTTGAGGACTTAAGAGTTTAATCTTTAAATCTTACATAATAAATATAAATGGAATAAATAATGGAAAATTATCTTAAACATTATCAGTTGAGTTTTTTAACTCTACAAGCAGAGTTAGGATGATGACATGTGTTTCATTTTATTTATTTTTTATTTTTTTAATATTTTTAAAGAACATATGTCATCATCTTAACTTCACTTGTGGAGTTAAAAAACTCTACTAGCAATAGATAGGATAATAATCCATAAATAATAGGAAAATAAATAAAATTAATATATATATACATATATATTAATTTAATAAAGAAAATGTGTATCTAGATACATGAAACAAGTAAATTATATAAATATATATTTATGGATATAATCAATAAAAGAATATAGAAAATATATATATATATATATATACACATCAAAATAAATATAAATATATCATTAAAAAAAGATATATATTATATAAAATAATATATATTTATTTATTTTGTGTGGCTGTCATAATATAGACAGGAAAATTTCTAAATATACGTTTTTTTTACTATTCATACCCATTTCTTTGGTAATGAACAATAATTCTAGGGTATGAACAGTAACTCGGGGAATTATTGGGTAGAAAGAGGTAAAAAAAAAAATAAACAGATGGGGAAAACAGGGAAGGGGGATGGGGTGAAGGAAAAGGGATAACCGAGAGTGAGAGACTCGAGAAAAGAGAGAGGAGAACTGAAGCTGGAAAACGGGGAAGAGAAGGGAAAATGAAAGGAGAGAAGAACCGAGCAGGGGAAGCTGGATTTTGAGGCGCCAAATAGCGACAAGCTGGGGTAAGATTACGTGCTGGAAACTTAGGGATTAAAGAGTTGTTATGGTGCTGAAGAAGGGAGGCCGAAAGAGTGCAGCTGCAGGGGTGTTTCGGTGGCCAGAAACAAAGAGATTGAGGTTGATTGAGGGAGAGTGAAGGGCTGAAGCAAGGCTGTAGCGGCTGGAACAGAGGCGCCTCGGCGTAGGGCTAGGTGTTGGACAGGGGGCTTAAAATGGAGGGGCTGGTGCCGGAAGAAATCAGGGATTGGAAGGAGGTACCGGCGCTAGACTGGAGGCAGGGGTCTCGGGTTGATCAAGCTGAGCTGAGGAAGGTAGCGCTGAGCTTAGGGGCTGTATTCAAGGGTTTAAACGGGGGATGAAGCAGGGATTTGTGAGGCTGAACAAGGCTGGATTGGGGTGTTTTGGGGGATGTACAGAGCAGCAGTAGCAAAGGAACTATCGGTGTCGAACAAGGGCTGTGAGCTGGGTGGTTTGAGGCGGTTTTGTAGGTTGTAACAGGGGCCACCGGCAAGCTGAAACAGGAAATGTTCTGGGGCTGACTGTAGAGCTAAATGAAAGGCTGAATGGTGTGACCTTTCTGCCGTTTGGTGGTTGAAAATCAAAGCTGTTAAGGGCTGAAAATAGGGTTGATTTCAGGGTTAAAACAGAGGTGAATGGTGGCTATTTGGTACCGGACAGATGTGGCTTCAAGGGTTGTTTGAGGGCTTGAACAGGAAAGGCTGAAAGAAGGGCTAAGGTTGCTCCATAGATTAAAGACAAATCATGAAGGATGAAGAGTTGCTAAACTTTACCTTAAAGTATTAGCTAGGAAAAAAAAAATCGTCAAGTGAGGCTGTACGAATTGGTCAAGTAAGGTCAATTTGCCAAGTGACAAGTCTTGGTAAACTTTGGTAAGGATTTATATATAAAGTAGATGTTATGTTTATATTGTTTAGTTAATAGTGTAAGAATTACATGCTAAGTTGTTTGTTGGTGCAGTATTGCATACATATGTGCGTGTGTGTGTGTGTATTAGGTATAAAAAAAAAATTTGGTTAAATGAATAATATATGTGTGTCTCTGTGTGTGTGTGTGTGTGTGTGTGTCCTTTTTAATGATTTGTGGTAATGTCTTCAGTGTTGTGGATGAGATGTTAAGTATAGGTAAGGACAAACATGCTAAGAGTGTAGGCTGGTGCTATGTTATCGTATTCAATTTTACTAGGTGTAATTCATATATAATTTTATATACACACATATAAATATATATAATTTCTATACATGGACGCAAGGAAAAATTGGAATGTGGTGTATGATGTATTGAATTTGTACGTAGAAATGATTTATGTTTGAATTTTTAAAGTATGCTTGGATTGAACGCAAAGCATGTAATATCTGATATTGGGAATATGTTGGAGATGTGTATGAATATACTTGCCTGTTGGAATATAAGGCAGGTTAATCTGGTTTTGTGATTGTGACATTGGATAGCGTCTTACCTATGCTATTATAATACCGGATTTTCATTGGAAATCATTTAGGCAGATCCTGTTGAACTAGTTTAGACCTACATTATGCTTTTTGATCATGCATTCATAATGATACTGTGCTTTTGATCATATAAATTGGGAAGGACTGTCTAAATGGAATTTTTAGTATGAGATTAAGTGGAACCCTATGGTAGGCCTGTGTGGCCATTGAGGTGTGTGTGTGTATGTATATGTATGTATGTACACACACACACACACGTTATGAACTATGGCTGTGCGATCAAGAAGTACTGGTATATATGTATATATATATATATATATATATATATATATATATATATATATCACTGTTTAGCTTATATATATTACAAGCTCCAACTGTGTGATTAAGGAGTTTCGGTGTATATATATATATGATGGTGTATTGCCTAAGAGTGGTAACAATGTGAATGTCGGACGACTGTGTGAAAGTTCGACGATTGTGTGAATGTAGGAAGACTGTGTAAAAGTTCAACAACTGTGTGAATGTTGGACGACTATGTGAAAGTTCTACAATTGTGTGAAAGTTGGATGATTGTGTAAAAGTTCAACGACTATGTGAACGTTGGACGACTGTGTGAAAGTCCCACAATTGTTTTATTGTAGGATGACTGTGTGAAAGTTTGACAACTGTGTGAATAATTGACAATTAGTCGAGACAGTTACCTGAGCTACTAGATGATCACTGGTATTGAGATTATTCATGATCATGGATAGATACTTAATGGGAAACTTACAATGGCTCGCGACCATGTATGCTTCATACGAAGCTTGCTATGTGAGATTGCCAAATAGAGTTATGTTGTCTAGTCTCTAATTATGATATTTTATCGATATGTTTGATTTAAATGTGAAAGCTTCAGGTTTCTTGGAAAACTGCATGGAAAGATATAGATGTTAATGCATTGATATTTGTGCATGACATGTGCATTAAATTATTGTTGATACATATGTGTGAGGATCACATAGTATAGATGTTAGAGCATACGGAAAAGAGGAATTTCATAACATTTTTTAACTGAGGCCCCTAAAAGCCCTAGCACAAGACCATACATAAGTATTGAGATTAGCTAGGTCTACTCATCGCATATGCATTAGACATAATTTATATGATAACAGCTCGGTTTAACCATGTATACCCATGCACTTAATACTATGTGAGCTTAACATTCGTTGTATAATATTTTCTTATTGAGCTTTAGTTCACTCCTTTCTCCTCACTGATTACTAAAGATAGGTTCGGTTACGAGTGTGCCACACTGGTAGCTCGACTTACGTGTAGCCAAGCCTACTGCTTTGTGTTGAGGTATAACACTTTGCTTCTTTGGTTATATCCCAGACTCAATATTCTTTTATATATATAGTGTATAGTATTTAGGATGTAGGTAATAAGACTGTATCTAGAAATAATTGTATCTGTGTTTGATGATGAATAGTAACTTGATATTATGCCCTGATGAAAAATGTGATAATTTGAATGGATTATTGACATAATTTTTATTCTATAGGTTGAGATCATATTTTGATATTATATAAGGATGGAAAATAGACATATAATAGGTCGATATTTTTCAATTTCAAAAATAACACACATTACAATGTAATCAATTGAAACCTTAGACAATTAATCTTAAATAATTAAACAAGTGGTAATTTACTTAGTAGGTATTAATTACACTGAGTGACAAATATAGTAAGTAAAAGAAAATGTTAGCTTGATATTCTTAGCTTTCAAGGGCATTGTATGACTATTAGATCATAAGATAGGTATCAGTATAGCTTATTGCAAACCAAAATCTGCTTACTGGTAGAAGAAGGATAAGAATAATTACAAAGAAAAAGAAAGGAATAAAGGAAAAAGGGCCAAAAAGAGTATGGAGGTTAGGAATGGAAAAATGTGGACGATGCAGTCATCAGAAAACAGGAGTGAAGAATCAAAGATCATACATGTAAGCATTGCAGGAGGATGGGAGGGAAAAGATTCAGGATAGAACTAAGGAAAAGAACAAAGAAGATGTAATATTTAGTGAATGCATGTTTAAGTTGGATGTTAAAAAGTACATTGACTTGAAAGGAGTCTTTTAGGTCATTGTAAAACTTTTGAGGAAGGTGATAGAGTTGTAGAGATAAATATCAAGGAAAGAGTGGAGGGTTTTTTGTTAGGACATGAGAAACAATGAAGAGCATAGCTTAAAGAAAAGGTTCAATAATTTAGAAGGCTTGTCAAATAATCATGTTAGTAGAAGTAGGATAACGTTAATTACATGTTATGGTGTTCCAATCCATGGGTGGAGCTTGGAAACATTTCAAAGCATAGCTAGAAATTGGGATGAGTTCATCTGCATGGATGATGAATCTCTAAGTCTTGAGGCATTTATCAAAGGATGCTTAAAGATTGAAACTGAGTGTTGTTCAATGATTAATAGGCGTATTAAGCTACAAATTGGAAATAAATTCTATGATGTTACAGTAATGGAGAGTTGGTGGATAAAAGAAGAAGGTTATATTACTAGTGTTCATAATTGGTTCATCCAAAGTACGAAGAGGAAGATGAACGGATACGAGGAAAGGAGCGACGCAGAAGTGGAAGAAGATGAGGTGAGTTCCAATGCAATTGAAATTAATACAAGAGACAAAATAAGAGAAATTGGGGAGAGTAATAACGAAATTCAAGGAGATAGTGAAACTGCTGTGGGAACTAGCGTAAACATGGGGAACATAAGGGGAAGTGAAAAAAAGCATGAGAAAATAGCATGTAATAATGATTATCATAGTCAGTAGCTCAAAGGAGCATAAAAGTCAGGCAAGCACAAAAGGGCTTCATCAGAATATGGGGCAAACTCTTTGTCTAGCCCAAACAATGGCTCGAGAAAGATCAATCAATTGGTGGTTCGGGCCCAAGTTGATGAAATTGCATTAAAAGAAGCAGAGGTTAGTGGGGTTAAATCCTCTTATGTATCAGCAATAGAGGAGCAAAGAGAGGTTGATGAGGCCAGAAATTCAAAACGTCTGATTAAATGGAGAAATTATGCAGAGCTTGAAGAAAAATTGTTGAGTAAAATATGTAGAAAAGGAAAAAAAGTAGAGAAGAAATGTAAAAAGAGCAGTGAAGAAATCAGACCCAAGGAATCACAGTCCAATTGCCAACGGGTCAGTATCAAATGTTTTTTTGGAGCATGGAAGAAAGAGTATGTAAAGGAAGCTGAAGAAATATTGAAACTATGTTAAAGAAGTTATGCAATTAGAAAGAAACAAAGGAATATAGTGAGACGCTGGGCTAAGAAAGTGGGTGAACTACGTGAGGAGGGGTAAGGTCAAAAGATTTAATTAATAATGTTGGGGTTATGAATAAAGGGATATGTTTGTTTAAGGGTGTGAAGGGGTCACATACGAATGGAAGTATGGAATCTTTGGGAATTATGGGTTTTGAGCTTTAAGTGGGTTAAAGAGTACCAATGGTAGGGGGTTTGTATTGGATGATGATCAAAATTGGTGCGTGTGGGGTTGAATGATTGAGGAAGATTGCTTTCATATGTTTGTTTATTGCGGTTATGTATGGAAGTATGGTGTAAGATTTTAAATTGTGGAGCCTACAATGAGAAATTCCAGGTTCAATTGGAATGTTATTGAGGCATTGGGAGGGGATTTTTTTGGGGATTGATTAAAAAGAGATGATTGGCTGCATGAGTTCTATTTATGTGGTGTTTATGGTTTGCCAAGATTGAGTGTGTAATTAATGGATAAATTGGGCTGAGGAGGAATTAGGAGTGTAAATGAATCAAAATTACTCATAATTTACTCGAGTTTGATTCATTTATTTTAGAGCCAAGCTCAAGCTCAAGTTATCCGTGTAACGAATCGAATCGAGTTCGAGCTTCTTAATACTCGGCTAGAGCAGCTCACGAGCCTTACCAAGTTTTTTAATTTATTTTTAATAATTTATTATCTATTTACCATTTTACCGTCATAATATGTAGTTAAAAATTAACTAATTGAGCCTATCGAGTATTCTGTCAAATCGAACTTTAAAAACCAAACTTGATCGAGCTTGACCGAGCTTCTAGCTCGAGCTTGATCTTGAATTGTCTTGATTTAGCTCGATTACACCCCTAAGAGAAAATTGTGTTTAGTGTAAAAATGAGATCTATGTAGTGAGTGAAAGTATCAAGAGAGATATTTTATAGAGGAAATTAGTTGGTGGATTTATCCTTTGGACTTGTCAATGTGACAATTTGTTATATTTCTCCAAAAAGGAAATCCATGGATCTGTCCTGATGAAATGCTTTAAAGTGTATTATGGATGGTGCAATTGGAGAAAAGCCAGGACTAGTAGATTGTGGAGAAGTTCTTAGAGACTAAAAAAAAAAGAGGTGCATGAGTTGTTTTATGGACCTTTTGGGAGACTTGACTCAAAATTAGCAGTGATCTATGTGGCTAAAATAGCATTGTTGATGTTTGTGTCACCTGAATGGGTGAGATGACTCATTCTCTAAATTAAATCAGACTCAAAGGTGGTATCAGTAAGGTTGTGTGAAAAGAATTTGTGACCTTGGAATGAAGTGATACTGTTTAATGAGATTGATTGACTGATAAAAGATATTGGTATGGTTGATTTGTTGAATGGTTATTGACAGGCTTATTTTTTTGCTGATAAACTTGTGAAAAGAGGATGGGATTTAATTGAGTTCCTCTGCGAGTGTTAGGAAGTTATAGGAAGCTAAAAAAAAAAGGCAACTTTGCTATCATGATTCACTATTTAGTTGTTTATTGGGTAGGCTTCCATCAATTAGAAAAACAAATTACAAATTCTTATACTTTAGAGAGTGCTCCCAAATATTGTGAAAAGAAATGATCTTATAGTTCAAGAATCAAAAAAGTGCTACTGATTTTCTTGAACTAGATTAATTCAATTTTATTACAAAATGTTATCTCAAAAAAATTTTAGCTAGTGTTAGGTAGTGAAGAGAAGATAGAGACAAGTTGCCATCCTATTTTAGCATACAAATAAAAAAATATTCTAGCACCAAGTTTGATTGGGTTAAAATTGGTACCAAAAATATTCTAAAAGAAAATATTGTTTGGAACTGTCAACTAAAAAATAAAAAGCAAACTAAATAGAACTTTTCAGACATGCGAAAAGAAAAAAAACAAAGACAAATGCATACCTTCCAATCTGTTTTCATATAGATATACTTCTTTGAGCATGGTTAAATTCCCAATACTTTTTGGAATGGATCCGCTGAATTGACTTTTGGCTACCATCAAAATCTGCAGGTTGTAGCATTTGCCAATTTCCTCAGGAATTTCACCTGCAAACAAAATAAAAAAAAAAATCCAGTATTACCTAGGTTGCACCTATTTTTTAAGTATTAACTTAAAATTGGAGAGATTTGTTTGTTTTGCTCTAAATCTAAATTGGAGAGGTTAAGCTTTAATCATATTTCATTAAACGCTTCAGCAAATTAAATATTTTGCCTTGAAGAAAAATAGGTGTACTTCTGGTATCTATTATGAACCAAAATGAAAAGAAAACAAAGGCAAATGCATTCCTTACCTTCTAAAATATTTGCAGCCAAATATACTTCTTTGAGTTGTGTTAAATTCCCAATGCTTCTTGGAATGAACCCATTAAATTGATTAATAGACAATGCTAACATTCGAAGCTTACCGCATTTGCCTATACTTGATGGAATGTAACCAGATAATTCATTCATGTACAAGTAAAGCACTTCAAGTTTAGGAAGATGGACGCACAAACCATCTAGCAAACTACCAGAAAGACTATTATCTTGAAGATAAATCTCTTTCAAAGAGGAAATCTTAAAGATGGAAGACGGAATCTGACTGGATAGTTGATTAGATCCCAAGTCCAAAATCTCTAAGTTGGACATGTTAACAAGTGTTTGAGGAATTGTGTCTGTAAAATTATTGTTTCTCATTGTCAACTTCTCAACTCTATGCAATTTTCCAAGCCATGATGGAATTCCCCCATTAAGCCTGTTGTAGCTTAATTGAATGATACTCAAACGATGTAATTGTCCCAATTCTTCAGGTAGTTTTCCATAGAAATTGTTTCTGCTCAAGTCGAGAGAGAGTAGAAATGAGAGATTTCCTAAATGTGGAGGGATAGTTCCTGTAAGATTCATGTTTGGGAGAGTCAAGGATGTGACTCTTCCATGATAGACACCACAAGAAACACCAACCCAGTTGCAAACAGAGCTGGAGGCCGTCCAATTGTTTGCCAAAATATTGTGAGGATCAAGGATATGGTCTTTAAACTTGAGAAGTGCAATTTGATCAGTGGTGAGATTTCTCACGTTCATAGCTAAGCTAGTGACGAAACATTGCACTATCAAAACTGAAAGAAAATGAAAGTAGGTATTGTTCATGATTGTGGGATGCATATCAAGAACAGAGTTGGAAAGAGAGGAACCTAAAATGATGGAATGGTAGCTAGGATGATCAAGAAACAGACTACAACATTGCTTAAATAGAGTTCTTGAATCTTCTTTCTCACTGATTTTGCTTTTGTCTTTTCATTTTGATTGAATGATGGGATTAATTAAAAGAAAATTAAAATAAATTGGTCATTAGTTGTTAGCCTTTTTGTAATATTTTATTTTTATTGACCTAAAAAAATTTTTTTTGATAACAGTATTACCTAAAAAATTTTATTTATATAATATGTCACTTTTTTCTTCAACCGATTTATATTTGATTTATATTAAAGTTTAATACGTTGACCTAAAAATTCTAAGTTGTTAAAATTAGTTGGATTCTTCAATGGGGTATATGTTCATTAATAACATTTTTGGGCATACCAAGAATGGGAACGCAGTGCAACTAGGTAATAAATAAAAAGTTATTTTTTTCTTTTTCTCGAAAACAAAAAAGTTGTTTTTTTTCTTCTTTTTGGTGTTTTATTTTTTATTCATTTTGGTAGTTTACATTTTTTGTTGCCAATGCAATTGGAAAGTAATTTAAGTAAGATTTTCCTTTGATTCCGCAAGTTTTCTTAGAAGTCTTTTTCTTTTTTTTTGGTTCATAAGAGGTAAAGGGGAGAATGCCAATCGAATATTGAATCTAATTTTTTTTTTTGGTTCATAAGAGGTAAAGGAAATAATAGAGAATCGAATTTTGAATCTAATTTTTTTTAAAAAAGGATAACAACCGTTAGACCAAACCTTGAATTTTTTAGAAGCCTTTTTCATGAATCAAGATGATCATTGGAGATTAAAATTCTATTCTTACATTAATTTTTTTACTCTTCCCCCGTCGAAGCTTAATAGAATGGGCCTCCAACGATACAATATTAGATTTTATTAATAACTTTGCGATGCATATCAAAAAAAAAGAATCGAAAAGAGAGGAGTCTAAATTGATGAAATGGTAGCTATGTTCATAAAAAGGTGTTAAAATATTTTCAAAATATCGAAAATTGATTGATCAAATAAAAAAGTAAATAAAATTTTACATTCCGAATCATTGTCAAGCGATTTCATGGAAAATCTATACATAGTATTTAGTGATTTATATGGTTAAATATTTGAGATTTGGTTTGGATTTAATCCTTTTTTAAATGATTTTAAAGATAACTTTTTATACCGACTTTGCATTTAAAATTTTACCTTTGATTTTGTTGATTTTTAGTGATCATATTTATCTCTTATAAAAAAATTCAAATTAAATTTAAGAAAAAAGAAAAAAAAACTAAAAACAGATTATTGGTGTAATGAGGACATATTAGATCTGAACGTAATTTGGTGAACTAATTGGCACTGACGACTTTAGACGGGTCTTTGGGTTCATGACTTTATGCTTTATTTGTTTTGGGTATACTTGCTCAAGGGAGGGTAGGGCTTTAGCAGGTCTACTTGTCTAAGTTTAAAGATCCGCTCGATATTTGATTAGGTTTGGACAAAAATATGAGATACTTTTAACGAGTTTGGACAAAATTTTTAAGCTTAATAAAAAAATTAGTCAAGCGCGGGCTTGACTCTTCGAAGCCCGAGCTTGGCCCGAATATAAATAAAATTAAAATTTTTTAAAATATATTTTATAAGTATATTATAATTATGTGTACATAAAATATTATTGATTAATAAACATGATTATATATTTAATATGAAAATTGACACATAAATTTTGACAAATCAAATTAAACTTCAAAGGAACTAAAAGAATAAAAACAAATAAACAAAAATTAAAATACTAAAAAAATAAATAAAATAATGTTCAGGCTAAGCCAAATTCGAGCTTGCAATATAAAATAAAAATGAGCATAGATTAAAAGTCAGATTCGAATTTGCAAGTAAGATCGAACTTTACTTTATATGATTTTGGTCCAGCCCGAACCCGCCCATGATAGTTCTAGTTTTGGGCATGAATGCATTCTCTTTTGTCCCTTCACTTTTTCACTTTCACTGTATGTTGCTTGCTTAAATTTTGAGAAATTTTATGTAAACCTCTTTTTTTTTTTTCTCATCCTCTATTTTACACTATAAATTACTGTTCATGTAAGAGGAAAATTGGCTGTAAGACCAAAAAAATGTGTGTAAATAGAATCACTCTTAAATTTTTTTGTTGGAGACTTTATTTGTTTATTATTAAAAATTTAAAGTTAAAGTTATTCATAGTTAAATATACATTATAAAATGCGCATGAAACATGCCTAAAGTAAAATACAAATATTTTTAATTACAAAATTATACAATTGTATGTTGTATTTATATCCGATTATATTATGATTCGTTTATTGATTTTTTTACTTGATTTGATTCATTATTTTTTATGAAATATGATAATTATGATTTTTTATTGATAATTTCATAAAAAATACAAATAATAAGACAAGATACTGATTAATTGCAAAAAATTCATGGTGAAAGAACCAAGCCCATTGAAATTATCACAGCCCCTAAACTAGGTTAATTGTGAAATTTCAACATGCATATATTAAGCAAACTAAAGATTAAATTTCAATAATCAAAATGAGTTAAGATCTATGCCTTGTTCTTAGCTTGGCGTTTACTTATCAGCTATGTGATGTTACATGAGGCAGCTGCAATCGCTGTAACTCATCTGATGAAGCTGGCTATTTCACAAACATTTTATCGCCAAAAGCTGAAACGATCACAACAATAAGAATAAATAGACTATTGCCCCTACTCCCCGCAAAATAATATTAAAAACACCTCGTAATAGTTAGAGCTGTAAATTAGAATTGTTCATAGACTGACTAGGGGTAGACTAGACCCGTTGGCACTTTCAAGACTTGCCCAAGACCTGATTCATCAGTTCAAGTCTGGAGAATATTAAGTATTACGTTTGCGTCGGGTTCAAGTTTGATCCAATTTTTTTTTTTTTAATTTGAATTAGATTCTACAAAATACTCTAGATGAAATCAACATTTTCTTGGTCTCTTTTATTTGTCTTTTTTGTAGTTCATGTTTGTTGCCAATTATACCTGTTCAATGGCTAGGCTACCGCCAATGAACCCAAGCTTGATGGTCCATTAAATTTTCAGGCAGATTTGGACAAAAATATTAAGTCCATTTAACAGGTTTGTGATTAGAAATCGAGGTTTGATAAAAAATTATACTGAACTTAGATTCATTATTTCAAGTCTAATTCTAAACTTGGCTTAGTCCAACAAATTAATTATAATTTTTTACTACTTTTATACTAATATATTTTTTAATTACTTTTATTTTTAGAGCAATTCAATTTGAACTTATATTTTTTTAGACTTTAATTTAAATTTTTATATTTTTTGTAGTCTTTTTGTAAAAATTTATTTGAACTTGTTGTGTTATACTTATTAAAAATTACATATTTTAATAATGTTTTAAAAAATAATAATATTTGAATGGATTTTGATAGATTTGAATATATTCATTGTATGAAAAAAACGAATTTAAACAAAAATATAAGCCAAAAAATTGGATTAAATCGAATTTGAGTTCACTTTTAATTCTTTATACCTACACCCAACCATGAACACTTCAATTACGAATGCAATTGGATTGTAATTTGAGTATGATTTTCCTTTGATTGTGCAACTTTTTTCTCCGGTGCTTGACCTTATAACTCTTCTTCAAGTAGCATGATGTGGTCATTGGAGATGAAAAACCCATTTTTTTTTTATATTAATTTTTGACTCCCATTAAAGTTGCCGAATACGATTCAATAGTAGGCATTCATGACTTCGGGGTATACATCACGAAACGAGAGGAAGCTAAAATGATGAAATAACTAGGACGATCAAGAAAGTGTTAGAATACTCTTAAAATATCAAAAAAATATCGATCAAACATAATATTTTTAATTAATAGAATAAAAAAATTAGTGCAAAATTTGAACAGAATTCTTCAACGGTTGGTTTCACTCTGAAGAGTTACATATTTATATTTTTTATAAAGTATTTTTTCACTTATGAATGATTGTAATTGATAAACTTTGGATTATAAAATATGTGATCCTATTGAAAAGATGAATTAGTTGGATCAATTGACACAACTGGTCACAATACTTGGATTAAATTACTATAAATAGTTATGTCAAAATTCATTTTAAAATAAAACAAAAAGTGTGAAGCAAATTGTAATTCTTCTTCCCTCTAGTTCTCAAATAAATAAAAATCTCTTAAAATTGTTTGCTGCAAATATTGATAATTAAGAAAAGATACTTCTACACTTATCAAATGTATAGAATTGTTTGAATTCACAAATATAAAGTGTTTTCAAACAATACTTCAATTTTATCATTGAGTATTCCATTCAACTTCTATTGCATATCGTAATTGAGAGAAGCATAATAAATTTAGATATATTTTTTACAAGTAACAAAAAAAAAATGGGACTATTTTCACTAGCAGAATTAACATGTTTTGGTGGTTTTTAACGATCTACCCAGTAATTATTAAAAAAAAAAAAATCTAAGTCACGTTGAAAGAGAAAGAGAAAAATCTATGAACAAATTAGTGAACTGATTGGCAAGATTGTTCTTTATCATTTAATATTGATAACACTAGTCTTCCACGATGATAAAAAGCTTTTCTTTTCCTGTGACCAAAAAGAAAGTCTTTCTTTAACAAACACCTTAAATTTCCCTTTAGCCGGGGTCTTTAGATTTATACTTTATTTGGGTTTTTTTTTTCTTACAATACTTTATTCGGTTATTGACCGACTTTTTCAAAGTTGGTTTGGAAAGCCACCCCGTCAATAGGATTGAAAATTAACTATATTTTCCATGCAGGATTTCTCCCCATTTCATCTTTGAGGACGTTTTGTGTAGACTTGTTCAAAGATTGGATTATTCATCTAAACCCGGAGGTCTATATCCAAAGTAGTGAGATATTCACTTTATGAAGAACACATTTGATAATTGAATCTATTACAAGGTCAGTGTGAGTAGTTATGTGTTATTTGTGCTCTAAATTGATGATATCAAATAGCAGCTAATAGCACTGACCTAATGTATAAGATAAATTTCATGTCGTCATGTCACTTTAGGATGAAGAATCCAAGTGAGGCTTTATTTTATTTTAGGGATTGAGATTTTTTGTGACATCTTAATAGGCATACTCTGTTGTCTCAAGAAACCTATATTATGTGTGTTAAATAGGTTTGATGAATATTGTTCTCCTATCAAGGAGTCCTTTCGTGAAAAGTGACATATTGTGAAAATCTTAATGTCCTCAAAGTGATAATGAAAGAGCTCATGTCAAGTGTTGTGTATGCCTTATCATTGGTCATTATCGTATACTCAAGCTTGTACACATTTTGTGTTACGTATATTATAGTATTTCGAGATACTTAAGCGATCCTACAATAGAGAGCTAGAAGCTACAAAGATAGTATTTGGATATTAACAAATCCAACATTTTGAGTCCAGACAGATATTCTGGCATTGATTTTGTAAGCTATCCAGTTGATGGAAACCAATTTTTTAGTTATATATTTATGGATAAGGGAGCTATTTTTAGAAAGTGTGAAACAAAGGGCATCCTTAATTATGGAGGCTAAATATGCAACATGCTATAAAGCTACATGATGGGCCATTTAAGCTATAGAATTTCGTCTCAGGGCTGGTTTCTGTGGTTGTCATTTCGAAGTGCTAGAGATGTATTGTAGTAATGCTACAGCAAGTACTTTCTCTCTCAAAATACTAGGAGTTCCTCACACTCCATATGTTTAAATATCATTATTCGGTTTGTTAGAGAGAAAATAATGGAATCCATTATTTGATTGGATTGTAGAGCACAAAATTAAAGAGCTCATTCTAGTTAACTAGGAGTTTGGCTGCTTAAGTGCTTTGACGACATAACACTTGTATGAGGCACGTTGAGCCATTTGTCATATTAAGTTACTGGGAACTCTATGTAATGAAATCAACTGCAGTTATCTAGATGGATTCCTATTTGCCATATCTACATATTTTGTTTGCACACATTCTGATGAATATGGCATTCTATTGGATGAGACATTTTGCATTAGTCTCATGTGCTTTTGTTGAAGCAATGCATCATTTGATTTAGATGCATGGACCTAATGGAAATGGATATTGATTTTGTTTTCATATCATTTCCATTTCACACTTTTATACTACTATTTGGTTAAAGCCTTTATGAGTTTACGCATTTGTACCCTGTCGGTACAATGCTCTCTTAAACTTGTAAAGGCTTATTGTTGTTAAAGTATTTGTGGGTCTACACATTTGTACCCTTTCGGTACAATGTATCTAGAGGGCTTATGAATACCTATTGATATTATATGATGTCTTGCGTTAATTAACTTAACTATCCAAGTGAGAGTGTTGAAATATCCCTATTAATATGGACTAGTTAAGTGTAATTAACATCGTATAATATTTAATTAGTAGTATAATTTTATATAAAGTGTGACCATATATATGTAATATATTTATATTATATATGTATTAATCCATAATGAGATGGATGTAATACATGATGCAATATATGAGAGGTCTCTACTTTTAGCACCAATATATAAATGGTGGGTCATTAACCATTTATGCATAAGGGTTGAGAGTGCACAAGAGTAGCTCTCTCCCATTTTTTTTTTTACTTTTCCGCTCACCATCATCCTCTTCCCATGGTAAGCCTAAGTAGCACCGACAGACCTCTGGCGTGTCTCCGACGGCACCTCCTCCCCATGGCAATCATGGTAATGGCTACAACAGTGGTGATTGTGGTGGGTTGTGGTTTAACCCACACAAGGTTATTTTTCCTCCTTTTGTCATTGTGTTAGTGGCTTTGGTGAGTGGATTTAATTCTAACATGTTATTCTTGTGAAATCCCCAATTTTCAATAAATTCCCATAATCATATAATGTGTCCAACTTAAATGATGTAAATAAATCTGAAATTTTGATCTATGAATGATATATGGAACATGGTTGGAATAATAGAAATTGAATGGTCAAATGGTCAAGAGTCAAATGGTCAATGGCTGAAATGTAAATGGGATGAAGATGCATTAAATGAGAATTAATGAGATGTTGATGAGTCATCTTCATCTCCCTCCCAAGGCCGGCAGTCATCTTGCTCCTTCTCTCAAATTCTCCTAAGTTTCCTCCATAGTTACCTTGACAAACACCTAGACCCTGTTATCGAATCGTTAAGCTCACTTAACGAAAATCAATCCTCATTGCTAGCTTTAGCTATACCTGAAATTAAAGCTGAATCCAAGTATTTGGAAAGATCTTGTTGCTGTTATTTTGGTGATTAACGAAGGTAAGAGAAGAAATGATTTCATTTGATTCTGTCCATAGTTTAGAGCTATGTTGAGTTGGTAGAGTATATTTATAAAAGTTTCTTAAAGGTTTAAATCATTATGATAATTGCAGCTTTGAAGAAGTGAAGAGGAAATCGTTGGTGCAACCAAGCGATTATGTGTTTTGGTGTATTTGAAGTAAGGAATATATGTAACGGACGTAGGGTGGCTATATCCGCATGTTTTGAAGGTTTTGGGATGAAACAAAAATTGATTGAAAAAAGTGTAGGAAGTGTCAAATTTGGGTTTTCTTCCTAGTTATCAATTTGCTAGGAGCAGCCGACTGCTTAAGTAGTAGCCAACTGCCTAGAGACAACCAAAGCGTAACTTTTCCAAAAACCGACTCAAACCAATCGATTGCCCTGTTTAGCAGTCGACTGCTATTTTCTCAAAAAGCATTCTGTTTTGACCCAATCGACTACTAAGGAGCCAGTCGACTGCTTTTCTTCAAAAAGCATTCTGTTTCAAAACCAGCTGACTGCTTATGGAGCCAGTTGACTACCCTGTTTTCACAAGCATTCTGTTTGTGAAACCAGTCGACTGCCTTTTCTCGAAAAGCATTCTGTTTCAAAACCAATCGACTGCTATATGGGACCAGTCGACTGTCACCATGTGTTTTTGGATTTTGAAATAATTGAATTTTAATGGAAATTAAATTCAATAAAAGGATATATGTGATAGCAGTTGACTGCCCTATAAGACCAGTCGACTGCCCTGTTTGCAAATGAGGTTTTAAGGCCTATTTTAAATAAGTACAATTGTATTTCTAAAGAAGTATATGACAAATGTTTTGAGACTATAGACTCCTTTTATGATCATGCATATTATCTGTATCTTGTTATGGGACTCTAATCAAGTCCTCAGTATCTGTATCTATACTTGGCTGAGGAACCCTAGTCCAGTCTCAGTGCCACAAATGTCACCTGATTAGTGTTCACTATGGCCTATCGACATTGGCCAATTGTCTCTGATATGTGTTTGGCTAAAGGAGGATTCCTTGCCCTTGCATGGGTATGCCACTTTCCCTCACGAGATATTATCTTGTGCATGATTGAATTGGAAGGTTTATAGTCTCCAATTGACTTGAAAGATATCTGTATATGTGATTTCAAGTGATTTAAGGCATATGCAAGTATTTGAATTACTTGAATATATGTAAGAGAATTATATGATGATGCATATGCCATTATCTGATTTACTGGAATATCTATTATTTAACTTATTTAACTATATGAAAATGATTTATAAGATTTAATTATTTATCTACATGATATTTGATAAACTCAAAGGTAGTTGATATTTGATTCAAAGATTTTCACATGACATCATAGAGCCAAGTAGGAAGCTAGCATATAGTGACATAGTATGCTCTTTTATATATATTTCTTACTGAGCGTAAACTCACTCCTTTACAACATTTTTCAGACTATTTGAAGTGATCCTCCACTCAATACAGAGGAGCTTACTTTTGGGATAGCTATAGCATTCCTTCAAGGCACACTTCCATCTTCCTTAAAGGTAGCTATTCATTTTGTCATGTATTTTAGAATACGGTACGGTACGATGATGTATAATGAACTACGTTGGGGATGTAATGTCTTAAGAGAATTAGTATACAATTTTATGAGAGCTTTAAGTCTATGTGTAATGATGATCCTATACATGCATAAGTAATATTTTATATCGAAATTAATAATGCTATGTTAAGAGTTCTAGATATGAGAGGTGAGAAGTGAGAAGGATGACTCCGACGAACAACCTAACCACCCCTATGTGAAAGAAAAAGTTAAGTGATATTTGGGAGTGACGAGGATGTCACAAATTGGTATCAGAGTGATGTTAGTATGATGTTTGTCGGCGTAAGTAGGTTGAAAATAGTGTACATCCCCAAGTACTGTACTTGTCTGAATACATATACGAAGTATAACTGTTTAAAGTTATACTAAATCAGTTGATTCTGTGATTATATTGACAGAATGAGTTCACGTAGAAGGAATACGGGTAGAGGAAGAGGACGGGGCAGAGCAGAACCTGTCACATCCTCGTCACTATCCAAATAACAACTAACAAATAACATTAAATTGACTAGTTTATCAATGTCAACCTTACTTCTTCTTATGCTTTAGGAATTATTATCAAAATATGATATCAAATTCTCATGAATATAATTTTCATATATACACATGAGTCAATTACACCAGGATCTCAAATACTTACATAACCTATTTCCCCAATTATACACTAATGTGATATTGTACTGTACAATAGCCGAAGTACACGGCCAATTAAGTATACCTTCAAGAAATAAGTAGGAAATGTATCTCGAAGGTATATCAAAAGAACCTCACAAGGTGCTCCTCTATCCGGAGTGGGATTTACTTCAAGTAATCTGTATGAAAAATGTTTTTAAAGGAGTGAGTTTACGCTCAGTAAGAAACTTATGTAAAAGAGCGTACTATATCACTATATGCAGTTTTCCTGCTTGGCTCTATAATGTCATGTAAAATCATTATAAAGCATATGACATATATGCATATGACATATATGTGATTCCTGCAAATATCAAACACAAATAAATCCATCTCTTTCAAATATTTCCACAGATCTCAAATCACGTGAAATCATATATGCAAGTACAAATAATATCAAATACTTTCAAATAGATAGGAGACAATTAATTTCTAAGGGAATCATGCACTAAGTAATTCTCATTATGGATACAGTAAATATATCCCGTAAGGGATAATCCATGAGAGATCTCATAAGGATACCACAAATATATCCCATAATGGATAATCCTGAGAGATATCAAATAAATGGTGTACCCACGTATAGGCTAAGGATCCTCCCCAGAGCCGAACAAGTAAGAGACGTATGGCCATTGTCTATAGCCCACAGTGCTCACTAGTCAGGTGCCTTACTACAAGTCTGAGGACCGGACTAGGGCTCCTCAGCCGAAAACAAGTACAAATAATGTGCATGCTCTTTCAAGAGATTCATAGTCTCCAAAACCTTATTCATATAACCTTTATCAAATACAAATTTCCTTTCTTGAAATAGGTTTTCAAAAACCTCTTTTTCAAATGGGCAGTCGACTGGTCTTTATGGCAGTCGGTTGCTACACCACATTTTGCTTTATTGAATTTCTTTTCTTCTTTTGAAATTCCAATAATTTATTTTTCGAAATCACAGAAGGCAGTCAACTAGTCCTAAATAGCAGTCGACTGGTTTTGAAATAGAATGTTTTCCAAGAAAAGGCAGTCGACTGGCTCCCTGGGCAGTCAGCTGTTTTTGAAACAGAATGCTTTTGAAAGCATAGCAGTCGACTGGCCCCCTGGGTAGTCGGTTGGTTTTGAAACATAATGCTTTTTCGATAAAAGCAGTCGACTGTCCCATATAGCAGTCGATTGGTTTGAAACAGAATACATTCTGGGAAAATGGCAGTCAACTGGCTTACATAGCAGTCGACTGGTTTGTCTCGATTTTCAAAATTCTCCGCTTTGGTTATCTCTAAGCAGTTGGCTGCTACTTAAGGCAGTCGGCTGCTACTTAAGGCAGTCGGCTGCTCCTAGCCTATTTGGTACTAGGAGTAGGACCCGAAATGTAACTTTTCCTGCAATTAAACTAGCTTATACTTCTCTTCAAAACAGTTAAAAATACATTAAAACATGCAGACATAGCCACCCTACGTCCGTTACATAAATTCCTTACCTCGATTGCAATTAATCCACAAGCTTGGTTGCACTAACACTTGTCTTTTTTTCACTTCTTCAAAGCTACATAATTCATAAAATCAAACCTTAATAAATACACTCTACCAACTCTATACAACTCCAAACTATCAATAAAATCAATTAAAACCACCTAACTCTCTTACTTTTGCAATTCACCAAAATTTCAAAAATTTAGATCTCCTCAATCACTTTGATCCAACCTTTCATATCAAAGGCATGACTTAAGCTATTGACAAGGATCATTTTTTCGTTAATGAAGCTTAAGGATTTGGTTACATGAGATGGTGGTTTGTCAAGGTGGATGAAATGGAGACTTAGAGGGAAACGGAGTGGAACGAGGGGGAGAGGGAAAATAGTGCTGCCGATTTGTTGATGGTAAAGGAAGATGATGACTCATGCCATGGCATTTAATGCCTCTTTATCTCTTAATCATCTCAGCCATTTAACCATTCAATGCTTTAACCTTTTGACCCTTTGACCATCAATTGCATTTATTCCATCTATATCCCATATAACATTTATATATCATAAACATTTATCCAATTAATCTAAGTTGGAAAACTATACAAGTATGGGAAAATTTACAAGAAATTGGAGATTTCACAGAAACGCCCCCGACACAGTCTCCTCTTTCATCTCCACCGGGTAGCCTGAATACATGATTAGCGAAAATGAAGCGACATATGGAAACAATGGCGACTATGTTTACTCAGTTCATGACTAACTTTCCGAATGTGGCCACGAATGCACCAACAGCCCCGCCGATAGTACCTCCTACTACTCTAGGGAATGCTCCCCCTATACCTCCTACTCCTACAGTACAGCCTCCAGCAACAAGCCAGAGTTGCTCCCACCAGCTCAAGCTCTTGAAAGGCAGGATCCTAAGGCTTATTGCAGTATAGTGTTGATCAAAGAATTTAAGAAGCTGGATCTGCCTAAGTTCAAAGTGGATAGAGATTTGTTGACCGCTGAGAATTGGGTAAAAGTGGTCACCAAACTATTTACGTATATGACATGTTCAGAGAGGGAAAAGGTGGGCCTGGCAACATATCTTCTAGTGGACGAGGCGGAACATTGGTGGCAGTCCACCAAAATGATATTGGAAGCTAGACATCCTGAGGTGACATGGGATATATTCTTAGAGGCATTTAACAATCAGTACATCCCACGCACAGCTCAGATGAAGTTAAGAGTGGAGTTCTTGAACTTGACTCAGGGGATAATATCAGTTGATCAATATGAGTCGAAGTTCACTACCTTGAGTAGGTTTGATTCTAGGTGCTAAAGAGTGAGGAACAAAATATTTACAGATTTATAGAGGGATTGAAACCCCCCATCAGATCTAAGTTGTATCCTATGGATATCACTACTTACAATAAGGTAGTTTGCAAGGCCCAGCTGTGTGAGTAGGACTATAAATTTCATCATCCTGATTTTCGAGCTAAGGGTAAAAGGAAAGAACCGATGAAACGGAAGTCAGATGAGAGAACTTCTAGTGACAAATATCCATCTAGGAGAAGTAGACCATATGAAAGAGCTTCGACAGGTAAGAAAATAATTTAGAAGAGAATGATTTTAAATTTTGGTTAATGGTTAAATGGAAATGTACTAAAATTTAGGAGCTCTATGATGGTTATGATACAGGGACTCCTAGATCTACCGGGATTAAGATAAGTGATGAGAAATCCAGATATTCAGTTGGTAGTACTGCTAGCTCGTCGAGGAGTATGATGGAGAGATGCGAGCATTGCGAGAAGTTTCATGGGTCACAAGCATGCCGCATGGCTATTAGGGCTTGTTATTGGTGTCGTGAACAGGGACATAGGATTGTCCCAAGATGAATCAAAGGGTGCCCGAGGAATTGGAGAAGGCCACCCAACCTCAATGTAAGGCCATTGCTGCAGAGAAAGGAAAAAAAGCTATGACTCAGGGACGGGTATTTGCTATAGATAAGGAGTCTGCCGATGCTTTGTCCAAAGTGATTAAGGGTGAGATTTACTTACTTGATATAAATGTTACTGCACTATTTGACCCAAGCTCCACGCAATCTTTTGTTTCTCCTATTATCGCTATGAAATTGCCTGTTAAACCTGAGCCTTTGGGACAATTACTGCAAATAAGTACTCCATTTAGGGAATCTCAAATGACGGATGTAGTGTATCGTAGTTGTAAGCTACAAGTAGGAGAGAGAATCGATAGCTGACCTAATCCTATTAAATATGTATGGATTTGATATTATATTAGGGATGGATTGGTTGGCTAAGAACCATGTGATATTAGATTGCTATGCTAAAAGTGTGATCTTCTCTTCTCCCGTTAGCTATATTGTAAATTTTGCAAGTGGTTAATGTAAAAGTATATTTGCTACTTGAATTATTTGAAATTGAATTGATAAAGAATATACTTGTTATGTGAAGGATTTATAGCATATGTGGTGGACGTAGAACAGAAACGTCCCGAACTTCATGAAATTTCGATAGTCAAGGAACTTTCAGAAGTATTTCCGGACGAACTTCCTGGACTTCCTCCGGATAGGGAAATGGAATTTACTATCGATTTGGTGTCGGGAACTGAGCCCATTTCGAGATCACCCTATCGAATAGCTTTAGGGTTGTAAACGAATCGAACACGAACGAACGAACTGATGTCTCTGTTCGTTTGTTTGTTTTTTAGTGCCGTTCGTGTTCATTAAGGAGTGTGTTCGTGTTCGTTAAGGAGTGTGTTCGTGTTCGTTCGTTTGTTTGGTAGAGATTGTTCATTAATGTTTGCAAATAGTTCACGAACATGAAAACAAACGCGTTCACGAACACATAAACGAACGCATTCCTAAATAAGTAAACAAACGTGTTCGTGAACATGTAAACGAACGTGTTCACGAACACATGTTCATGAATAAGTATTCATAAGAACAAACTAAATATTAAATATTAAAAATCCTACATGAATATTAAATCCCACATGAAAATTGAAATCATTTAACAGAAAATCTTAAATATAACACAACTTAAGTCAATAATGTTTTATTAAAATTGATAATTACTATTTTAAGTATAATTTGTATCATACACATATACATATATTGATATACATTTATTAAAGTATCATATATATATATGTGTGTGTGTGTGTGTGTACACACATATGTGTAATATATATGTAAATGGTCAATGGATAAGATCATAGCAATGAGATCTTAACTTATTATGAGACTTTTATTAATTTTATTTCAGTACATTATGTTTAAAATTTTTAAAAAATTAGTTATTTTAAGTATAATTAACTAACTAACTTAATTTTATAATTATTTTATTATTATATTTTATTAATTTTTAAGCCAACAAAGTTATATTGTATAAATATGTTTAAAAATTAGGTACTAATTTTTTAAGTTAATGTTTTAAAATAGGGTATATATTATATAATTTATATAATATAAGTAATTTTAGTATTTTAATAAATAACAAACGAACAATAAACGAACAACAAATTACATTATAAATGAATGAGTTATAAACGAATTACAAACGAACAACAAATGACACTTTAAACGAACGAATAATAAACGAACGAACAACAAATGACACTTTAAATGAACAAACAATAAACGAACATAAACGGGCCTGTTCACGAACAGAAACGAACGAACCATACCTCTATTCATGTTCGGTTCATTTAACAAACGAACACTAAAATGTTGTTTGTGTTTGTTCGTTAAGCTTAATAAACGAACATAAATGAACAGAAACCGAACGGGTTCACGAACGGTTCGTCGAACGTTCTGTTCGTTTACACCCCTAGATGGCTTTAGTCGAATTAGAGAAACTTAAGAAGCAGCTTCAGGAGTTACTAGACAAGGGGTTTATACGACCAAGCGTATCCCCGTGGGGTGCTCCTGTACTATTTGTCCGAAAGAAAGATGGAAGCTTGAGGCTTTGTATTGACTACCGATGGTTGAATAAGGTGACAATCAAGAATAAGTATCCTCTTCCCAGGATTGATGATTTTTTTATCAGCTTCGGGGTGCACAAGTCTTTTCCAAGAAAGACTTGAGATCGGGATATCACCAATTGAAGATTTGGAGTGAAGATATCCCTAATACGGCATTTAGGACGAGGTACGGTCATTATGAATTCCTAGTGATGCTATTTGGTTTAACCATTGCCCCCGCAATGTTCATGAACTTGATGAACGATGTGTTCAAACAGTACTTGGACCAGTTTGTCATTGTTTTTATCGATGATATATATTGTTGTATTCGAGATCCAGGGAAAAACATGAGCAGCATCTGAAGATAGTCCTACAAACCCTCAGAGATCGGGGATTGTATGCTAAGCTAAGTAAGTGTGAATTCTAGCTAGATCAAATAATTGACTACCGATGGTTGAATAAGGTGACAATCAAGAATAAGTATCCTCTTCCCAGGATTGATGATTTTTTTATCAGCTTCGGGGTGCACAAGTCTTTTCCAAGAAAGACTTGAGATCGGGATATCACCAATTGAAGATTTGGAGTGAAGATATCCCTAATACGGCATTTAGGACGAGGTACGGTCATTATGAATTCCTAATGATGCTATTTGGTTTAACCAATGCCCCCGCAATGTTCATGAACTTGATGAACGATGTGTTCAAACAGTACTTGGACCAGTTTGTCATTGTTTTTATCGATGATATATATTGTTGTATTCGAGATCCAGGGAAAAGCATGAGCAGCATCTGAAGATAGTCCTACAAACCCTCAGAGATCGGGGATTGTATGCTAAGCTAAGTAAGTGTGAATTCTAGCTAGATCAAATATCCTTTTTAGCTTATATAGTCAGTAAAGATGGAATTTCGATCGATTCATCGAAGATTGAAGCTGTGGTGCAATAGGAGAGATCGAAAACCGTTACAGAGATTAGGAGTTTCTTGGGTCTAGCCGACTATTACCGAAGATTTGTAGAGGGTTTTTCAAGGTTAGCTGCTCCCTTGATGCGCTTAACGCGCAAAGAGGTGAAGTTCGAATGGGGTGATGCCTGCGAGCATAGTTTTCAAGAGTTGAAGCGCAGGCTGACGACTGCACCTATTCTCACTATCCCTACTGGTTCTGGAGGATTTTTCGTATATAGTGATGCCTCCGCACAAGGGCTAGGTTGTGTATTGATGGAACGGTAAGGTAGTTGCATATGGTTCTCGACAATTAAAGGACCATGAAAGAAACTACTCGACTCATGATTTAGAGTTAGCTGCAGTGGTATTTGCTCTAAAGATGTGGTGGCATTACTTGTATGGTGAGAAATTTCAGATCTATACTGATCATAAAAGCTTAAAGTATTTGTTCTCTCAAAGGGAATTTAACATGAGATAGAGGAGATGGCTTGAGCTTATAAAGGATTATAATTGTGAGATCCTATACCACCCAGGAAAGGCCAATGTAGTGGCGGATGCTTTGAGCAGGAAACATGTAAGAATGGTGTCTTACATGATGGTAAGAGAATATAAGTTCCTTGAGCAGTTTGCAAGCCTCAACTTAAATGTTACACCTCTTGAGCATTTTGGAATGATAGCCAGTTTGATGATTGAGCCGGAGTTAATGAATTTGGCTTGCTCAGAGGGAGGATGATTAGTGTATTGAGGCTATGAACCGGATTCAAGCAGGTATATTGTCGGATTTTGATATTGGTGATGATGGAATTTTGAGGTTTAATAACCGTATATGTGTTCCTAATGATAAGGAGTTGAAGAAGCTAATTTTGACAGAAGCACATTCCACTAAGTATACTTTGCATCTGCGAAATACCAAGATGTATCAGAATCTATGCAAGGTGTATTGGTAGGCTGGCATGAAAAGAGACGTAGCAGAGTTTGTGGCAAGTGTCTCACATGTCAGCAGGTCAAGGTGGAACACCAAAGACCAGCTGGTTTGTTACAACCTCTACCTATACCTATGTGGAAATGGGAGCACATAACAATGGATTTTGTTATGGGATTACCCCGAACTAGAAGAAGTCATGACGATATTTGGGTCGTTGTAGATAGACTAACTAAGTTTGCACACTTCTTGCCTATGAAGGCTATAGACTCACTTAGTGCCTTGGCAGATTTTTATGTTAAAGAAATTGTTCGATTGCATGGGGTTCCAGTGAGCATTACCTTTGATAGAGATTCCAGGTTCACTTCTCATTTTTTGGGAACATTTCCAAGAATCCATGGGATCTCGGTTGAATTTTAGCATGGCTTTTCATCCACAGACTGATAGTCAGTCCGAGCACACCATCCAGACGCTCGAGGATATGTTGAGAACTTATGCTTTGGACTTTAAGGGCTCATGGGACGATCATCTGCCATTGGCTAAGTTTGCTTATAACAATAGCTATCATCCAAGTATTGGGATGGCACTATATGAAGCTTTATATGGTAGAAGGTGTCGATCCCCTATTGGTTGGGAAGAAGTGGGCAAGCGTAAGTTGTTAGTTCCAGATTTAGTCGAGCAGGCCTCTGAGGATGTTAAGTTGATTTGTCAAAGACTCAAGATAGCTCAGAACAGACAAAAGAGTTATGCTGATGCTCGACGTATGCCACTTGAGTTCTTGGTTGGAGACTCGGTGTTTTCGAAAGTTTCTCTATCCAAAGGAATCATGAGATTTGGCCGAAGAGGTAAGCTTAGTCCCCGCTATATCGGGCCATTTGAAATCTTAGATCATGTGGGAGATGTTGCCTATCGATTAGCGCTATCATCGGAGCTATCGGGAGTACATAATGTCTTTCACATGTCCATGCTTCGAAATTATAATCCGGATCCATCTCATGTCATAAAATATGAATCGTTGGAGATTCGAGAAGACATGAATTATGCGGAGAAGCCGGTTCGGATTTTGGACAAGAAAGAGAAGGTGTTACGGTTTAAGATAATCCCCCTAGTCAAAGTTCTCTGGCAATACTATACTAGAGAAGAAGCCACATGGGAGCTAGAGAGCTTGATGAAGGAAAGGTATCTTGAACTATTTGAGTAGTAGCCCGATTTTAAATTTGGTGGACCAAATTTTCTAAGGTGTGGAGAATGTGAAATCCCTAATTTCCAGTAAATTCCCATAATCGTATAATGTGTCCAGCTTAAATGATGTAAATAAATCTGAAATTTTGATCTATGAATGATATATGGGACATGGATGGAATAATAGAAATTGAATGGTCAAATGGTCAAGAGTCAAATGGTCAATGGCTTAAATGTAAATGGGATGAAGATGCATTAAATGAGAATTAATGAGATGTTGATGAGTCATCTTCATCTCCCTCCCAAGGTCGGCAGCTATCTTGCTCCTTGTCTCAGATTCTCCTAAGTTTCCTCCATAGTCACCTTGACAAACATCTAGACCCTGTTATCGAATCGTTAGGCTCACTTAACGAAAATCAATCCTCATCGCTAGCTTTAGCTATACCTGAAATTTGGAAAGCTGAATCCAAGTATTTGGAGAGATCTTGTTGCTGTTATTTTGGTGATTAACGAAGGTAAGAGACGAAATGATTTCATTTGATTCTGTCAATGGTTTAGAGCTATGTTGAGTTGGTAGAGTATATTTATAAAGGTTTCTTAAAGGTTTAAATCATTATGATAATTGTAGCTTTGAAGAAGTGAAGAGAAAATCGTTGGTGCAACCAAGCGATTACATGTTTTGGTGTATTTGAGGTAAGAAATATATGTAACGGACGTAGGGTGGCTATGTCTGCATGTTTTAAAGGTTTTGGGATGAAACAAAAGTTGATTGAAGTGCAGGAAGTGTCAAATTTGGGTTTTCCTCCTAGTTACCAATTTGCTAGAAGCAGCCGACTGCCTAGAGACAACCAAAGCGTAACTTTTCTGAAAATCGACTCAAACCAATCGACTGCCCTGTTTAGCAGTCGACTGCCATTTTCTCAAAAAGCATTCTGTTTCGACCTAGTCGACTGCTAAAGAGCCAATCGACTACTTTTTTTCAAAAAGCATTCTGTTTCAAAATCAGCCGACTGCTTATGGAGCTAGTCGACTGCCCTGTTTTCAGAAGCATTCTATTTGTGAAACCAGTCGATTGCCTTTTCTCGAAAAGCATTCTGTTTTAAAACCAGTCGACTGCCCCCATGTGTTTTCGGATTTTGAAATAATTGAATTTTAAAGGAAATTAAATTCAATAAAAGGATATATGTGATAGCAATCGACTACCCTGTTTGCAAATGAGGTTTTAAGGCCTATTTTAAATAAGTGCAATTGTATTTCCAAAGAAGTATATGAAAAATGTTTTGAGACTATAGACTCCTTTTATGATCATGCATATTATCTGTATCTGGCTGTGGGACTCTGATCAAGTCTTCAGTATCTGTATCTATACTTGGTTGAGGAACCCTAGTTCAGTCCTCAGTGCCACAGATGTCACCTAACTAGTGTTCACTGTGGCCTATTGACATTGGCCAATTGTCTCTTATATGTGTTTGGCTAGGGGAGGATTCTTGGCCCTTACATGGGTATGCCACTTTCCCTTACGAGATATTATTTGGTGCATGATTGAATTGGAAGGTTAATAGTCTCCACTTGACTTGAAAGATATCTGTATATGTGATTTCAAGTGATTTAAGGCATATGCAAGTATTTGAATTACTTGAATATATTTAAGAGAATTATATGATGATGCATATGCCATTATCTAATTTATCGAAATATCTGTTATTTAACTTATTTGACTATGTGAAAATGATTTATAAGATTTGATTATTTATCTACATGATATTTGATAAACTCAAAGGTACTTGATATTTGATTCAAAGGTTTCCACATGACATCATAGAGCCAAGTAGGAAGCTAGCATATAATGACATAGTATGCTCTTTTATATATATTTCTTACTGAGCGTAAACTCACTCCTTTACAAAATTTTTCAGACTATTTGAAGTGATCCTCTGCTCAATACAGAGGAGCTTACTTTTGGGATAGCTATAGCATTCTTTCGAGGCACGCTTCCATCTTCCTTGAAGGTAGCTATTCATTTTGTCATGTATTTTAGAATATGGTACGGTACGATGATGTATAATGAACTACGTTGGGGATGTAATGTCTTAAGAGAATTAGTATACAATTTTATGAGAGCTTTAAGTCTATGTGTAATGACGATCTTGTACGTGCATAAGTAATATTTTATATCGAAATTGATAATGCTATGTTAAGAGTTCTAGATATGAGAGGTGAGAAGTGAGAAGGATGACTCCAACAAACAGTCTAACCACCCCTATGTGAAAGAAAAAGTTAAGTGATATTTGGGAGTGACGAGGATGTCACAATTCCTGAAACAAAAAATACATTTTTTTTGTAAATTTAGGTGTAACAACTAGCCATGAATAAACATGTGTTCAAACAATGAATTATAACTCAATTAAAAATTGAAAAAGAAACTCGTGAACATAGATAAACTTGCAAAGGAAAAGCATATTGAAAAATCTTTTGCAAGGACTTGTGAAAGGTGTGAGCAAGTAAACTGTACTCGCGCCAACTTAGCCCCTGTTTCACTTATTCAAGCCTGCCTGTGGGCAGCATTTTCAGTCAAGTTAACCTTCGATAATATGATTGAAAAAGAAAAAAAGGGAAGCCAGTTATTCGTTTTATAAGCAACAGTTTAATCGATTCAAAGGCACAACTAACAAATACAAAGAGAAGTGAAAATGAAAATTTTGTTCTTTAACCTTTTCATCAACAATCAAGATATCACTGGCTACCAATTTTTTGTCACGTATAGGAAAGATTGAATCTCACATATTGTTGGGACAAAATATCTCTCAAGTAAAAACAAACATAACAAATTTTAATGTGATTTGGTTCAATGAAATTGGCCTATAACCACTCAACTAAACTAATAATCAATCAAACAATTACAATCGTGCAATTTTTAGAAAAAAAAATTGTAAACTTCTTATAAAGCCCAAAACCTAACTACTCAAAGAACCCAACTACACCCTTTGTAATAACTCAAACCCTTGCTATTCTATTCGTGTTTACAACTTTTTGGAATACTTTACAAATCAAGCCTGACATATTATTTATAAAAAAGGAGCCCTTATAATTTTTTCTATACTTTCGATGTGGAATTCAATGTAAACCCCAACAGGCAACAGATATGTTATCTTTTGTGAAGGTGAAATTGTTGCAGCTGAGACAATAATTGATAAGTCATGGCGTCTTTGAACACAAAAAATTGAATCAGATCATTAAAAGAAGCAACAAATTGAAAATAAAGGGTAGAACAATGGTCATAAAACGTCATGGAAAAGGTTAAAAACATAATCACCAATCCATTTATCAGTATGCAAAGAAAGTATTAAATTCAATAAGCAAATTATGATATTGCAATGCGTAACGATTAGCTAAAAATAATGGGTGCCACAGGCTCCAAATCTTTCTGCTCAAAGAGAAAACTTGTCCAAACTGTTCTCTCTCTCAAACCAAGGCCCAAGGGGACAATTCGAAAAAGTATTTCTTTTCAAAGCCCATCCATAAAGTCACTATTTTCAAGGCGTTTGAGCCCAAATCCAACTCTATAACTAAGGCCCCCAATCCAATTTATAAAATCAACCCCTTTCCCTATCTTTACATTCTGTTTGCTTCAACCTCAGCCGTCGCTTGCTTTCTCTCTCTCTCATTCACTAGAGTTTCTTAGGGTTAGGGTTTTACGTTAGGAGCCTCAATGATGCAATCCATGGATCCAACAAAGAAACGCAAGCTTGATGAAAATGGTCTCGTTTCGTCTGTGTCGGAACCTGACCCAATTACCAAGTTAACTCCACAAGATGGCCGCAAATTAATCGAGCGATTCACCGTCGATCAACTCCTCGACATCCTACAAAACGCCGTTTCTCGTCACGTGGACGTCCTTTCCGCTGTCCGATCTGTTGCCGATCAAGATCCATCTCAACGGAAGCTCTTCATCCGCGGGTTGGGTTGGGATACGACAACCGATGGCCTTCGTTCGCTTTTTTCTGTCTATGGAGAACTTGAAGAAGCGGTCGTCATCCTCGACAAGGCTACTGGGAAATCGAAAGGGTATGGGTTTGTTACTTTCAAGCACGTCGATGGTGCTTTGCTTGCTCTTAAAGAACCCAGTAAGAAAATCGATGGGAGAGTCACGGTGACACAGCTGGCTGCAGCCGGGAATTCCGGGACGAACAGTAACCCGGTGGATGTTCATATGAGGAAGATTTATGTAGCCAATGTACCGTACGATATGCCGGCCGACAAGTTATTGGGTCATTTTGCTCAGTATGGGGAAATAGAAGAGGGTCCTTTGGGGTTCGATAAGCAGACGGGGAAATCAAGGGGATTTGCTCTTTTTGTTTATAAGACGGCCGAAGGGGCTCAGGCGGCCTTGGTTGAGCCGGTGAAGAACATTGATGGGAGACAGATGAATTGCAAGCTGGCTATCGAAGGGAAAAAAGGGAAGCCGGGACCAGATGGGATGATGCAAAGTGGAGGTGCAGCTCCGGGAAATGCAGAGATGGGTATTGGGGGACCTGGTGGAGGATATGGGGGGCCTGGTGGACCGGGTGGTTTAGGTGGTTACGGTGGGTTTTCTGGTGGGCTGCAAGGGCCGCCGGGTCCAATGGGTCACCCTCATCACTTGAATTCATCAGGGGTTGGAGTGGGGGCTTTGGGTGGGACTGGAGGGGGTGCTGGTAGTGCTTACGGTTCTGGACTTAGTGGTCCGTATGCTGGGTATGGTGGACCGGGTTCAACTGGCTATGGTGGTTTGAGTGGTGCTGCTGCGGGGAGTGGGTTGACTGGTGTTGGCGGAGGGTCTTCATTGTATAGAATGCCGCCTACTTCCGTAGGGATGCCATCTGGTGGGTATCCGGATAGTGCTCATTATAGCTTGTCTTCATCGGCTGCTTTCCCTGGTCAGCATCACCAAGGAGCTGGGGCATCCCCTGTGCCAAGAGTTCCACCTGGTGGAATGTATCCCAATGGACCACCTTTCTACTGAGGTAGTTCTTCTTGATTTTGCATTCTGTAAATTCATTTATACCACATGAGGTGTTGTGTGTTTTAACTTTTGATTCTCTGGTGATTAGTTAGAATGAGTTAATGTTTGTGTTTATGTTTGCTCATGTACTTTATTGTGGATATTTGTTCCTTGTGTGTGATTGCTTGAATCTTTTTGGTTCTTTTCCAGCTCTGTTTGTTCCAAGTTGTGTAATTTGTGTGATATATGCTTGTATAGTTGTCTGCTTGTAGTGGTTTTGCTTTTGTTTTTTGTCAAAGATACTATACATGGTCTCATTTTATCGTGTTTTCAAATTGCTTTTAACTGTTGCACTTGAGCTTTATATCTTCTATTATATGCCCATATTTTTAACATATGTGTGGCTAACTTATGTGTGGCCAATGGTTGTATCTAAACTGTTAATAAAGCTTTTGATTGAGTGTGGTGTTATGGGTCACAGTGAAACCAACTCAGTTAGTGAAATTACGAAAAGAAATCAGTAAATATATAATGTCATAATAATATTCCTATAAATGAATGCACATTCTTTATTTTTTATTTTTTATTTTCATGTCACATATGCAATTGGAAAAAAAAATACCCTTGCCTATAGTTACATACCTTTTTTCTTCTACCTATCTTATCTCACTTTATTTCTTTTCACCCACTTAGTAGGTGTGCTAAAAGCTAATTTTACTTGTTTATGGCTGCAACAGTTCCTCCTTTTTGTCTTACCTATATAGAAATACTTTATTTGCCATTTGAGTTCTGGTATTGAAAGGCATATTATGATCTTATGTTTAATCATGTTTAAAGAACTACTGTCTTCAGTAGATTGCTGGATTTACTATTTTTTGGCCTAAAGTTAATGAATTATTGTGTTAATAAGAACAAGCATTCTTGAAAACATTTTGAAATTGAAATGTCAGTATATCTGTGTATGCATACAAGTTTTTTGGGTACATATTTTTAACTATCTTGGTTGATTTTATTTTATTGACAACTATTATAGAACGGATATTTTCTATTGAGAATAGATTAGATGAGATGTTCATCTATGTAATCATTTTTCCAAATATTATAGCAGTTTTCATTCTTGTTTGAGTTTGCCTGTCTCCTTTTCATGATTATGCTGTTTTGGGAATCTCTCCCTTGGTTGTATTATTTAGTATTCTACTTCTGTACTGCCCATGAATGTCCACTTAGCTTGATTTGCATCAACTGGTAAGCAGAGAAGAGTGAACTTCAATCTAGAAAGGCGCCTCCTATGTAGCCATTATTTCCAGTTTAACTTACTATACATATGTCATTTTTGCATGGTAGATTTTAGCTTTGACATTCCTCTTTCTTATGACTTTGCTTCTGGTTGCCTGGCATGCGTTTTTTCTGTTGGTTTACATTATTAACTAGTCCGAGAGAATATTATGCGCATTGATTTCAAATGAAAACTAGCATTGCGTTATTTGGTGTTCCAAAGTCTTTTTTTAACAAAAGTTTTCCATGACCGTGGAGTTACTATGATTTTTCCAGTTTTATTTTATGATGGTTTGTGGTGCTGTTTACATATCTCTGTATATTTGATTGGGTATGATTGTTGCAATTGCTTTGCATTTTTGCTTGTTTGACAAGTGACAAAAGTCTGAGCTGATCCCTTCGAGTAAGTGCAGTGTTTGGTTTTTTTGTTTCACTAATTTTGGTTTAATACATTGCTTTTCAATTAGTGTTGACATTTGTTTTGCTTGATGATGTGGAATGATGAATTGAGTTGTCAATGGGTGTTTGATTCAGGTTTATGACAGCTTGTTGGGCGCAGATGCTTTTTGTGGTTCTGGTGATTGCGTGAATGCAGACTATATATACTCTGGCTTGATGAATGTATTAGCTGGGCTCTTACAGCCACTTCTCTTGATCTGCACCTTTAAGATGTTTATTTCTGAGTGCTGGTTGGCAAAACTTGTGACCTAGAATAGTTTTCTATGTTTTATTAGGAACTTTGTTCCGTTGGGCTTTTTAGTCATTAGTATAGTTTTTTTTTAATAATATAAATAGTGGCATAATGTTTTTGCCTTTTTTTTGCTAGTATCTATGGTTGTTATAGCATGTCCTCTACTTGGAAGTTTATCTCTATGTTGGTTGGTATTGCTATTCGAATTGGTTTTTTTGTTATGTATGATGGAATATACTATAGACAGGCATGCTGCTTATTGGTATGGAAATTAAATGTAGTTTTTATTTTGACGTATAAGTTAATGGGGGCGTAGAGAAGATGCACCATAAAAATTTTATTATTTTTGTTGTTACATAATTGAGTTTTACCACTTCAGTTAAACAAGACCCTTTTCTAGCGTATTTTATTGCATTCTTGTTGCAACTTTGGCCGGACTGGGTTTCATCATGTGCTAAAGTTGCCACCCAAAGATGTCTACGGGATTTTATGATGTCTTCTGGATTTTATTGTCATCATTTAGTGGCAAGAGTTTTGCTAGTCTTCTGATATAATGTTCCTTTGTTCAAGCGAAGGTGTTTCTGGTTTCTTGAATGTGTATAAAATTTGTAGGATAACCACATATCATGGAGTTATGCAGTGGGTTCTTGTTTCAGTGAAGAATCTTATAATGTAGGAGCAGCAAGTATATCATTAAGTATGCCAGTGATTTGTCAGTTGCTTCTTGGTGCGGTGCTTCTAGTTATTGAGTGTTGATGTACGAAATTGACAGTTTCTTTGTATGATAGTGTGGCCTTCGTTGGGCTTTGTTGGATCTGTACATGAGCTCGTTCTGTGCCTTTACCCATTTCTTTGGCAACATAAAATGAGTCTCTTTTGCCCCCATATGTTGCAACTGTCTTTGGCGGCTATCATTGTTGGTTGACTTATATTTTTGCGCGGTGGAGTTCTGGACTGTGTGATCTGTATGCATTGAATTTAGGCATCTTGATAGGTACTGCTGGAGACAAGTTGAAAGGCTTGCTTTTAATTTCCTTCTCTCTTTTCTGGTGGTGGCTGTTCCTGCATCTAATAACTAGCTTTTTTACATCATGAAATTTTTAAATCTACTTGCTGAACCCAAGGTCAATAACCTATTAGAATGGTTGTGAATTTTTCTTTTATACGAGAAGAATTCCGGCTGTGATATGTTTGTAGCTGATTCTGATATTTCACCTGCCCAATTCTATTGGCATGCTCCTTTAAATAGAGATTCTCGTTGCAACTGTAGGCACCTATGTTATCCTAAATTTGATTTGTACTGCCAAATTATGCCTCAAAAATGCAATTTGCTTACTGAATCGTGCAAGTTGTCAAAAGCTTTTTATCATGATTCTTTGTTGACCTTGATTGTCTTTTCTTTGTTGACCTTGATTGTCTTTTCTTAGCTTATGGAAATTAGGAGTGTTTTCCTTGGTTTCATGAATTGATGAAAAAAGAGGTTATTTGGTAAAAGATTTTAAATCAATTACTCAACAAGTCCTGGTAAAGGACACTGCCGCTAGTTTCATTGTTATCCCCTTTGGGTTTTATCCATTTGTCTAGCTAGGTTGCTTTCAAGAACAGTTTTTCTGTTGAAGAATCAGAAGCATATTTCTTTTTCTCGCTCTTCTTTTATTGTTGGGTGGGAAAGTTGTGTGCCTGACATCTTTTTATGGTGTTGGCGGAATTGATGCTGTGATTCGATGCTAACTGTCGTTGGTATCTTTTCTTTTTTCTCTCCTTTTTTTCCCCTTCTTTTTGGCCATTTGCTACCGAGAGGATAAAACCAACCCCAAAGATAAGATGGAAGCAGGATGAGTATCCACAGCACCCAAATAAAGCAAACTGGAGAGATGATTGACGATGTTCTCTGATTGAGTCCAGAAAATATCTCGACGTGCCTGCTCATGAGCCATGAGCCCGCTTGTAATTTGCTGGAGAAAGTGTCTTGAGTGGTGTTTGTGTAATGAACATCCAATTGTACCCTCACCGAAGATATTTGTCACGAAATTTCCATACTTAACAATCTTGTTTTGTAACCAAATAAAAAAAAAAATCTTGTACATGTATGGTAAAACTGTGGATGAGGTCCGGATAATGAGATTTCGTTGTCGATTTTCCCCATTAAAAACGTTCTTTTTAGTTTGGAGATAAAAATGTGTTATATTCGACAGTTTCCAATGATTCCAACAGATGCTCTCATGTTTATATTTTAATTTTCCGAAGCACGGAGAAGTTTGTACAAAATGGATGGAGACTTAACATGTATTGAAAACGTAACTACCAAGTGAAAGAGTGGTTGGCTTGTATCTAGGAAGCAGAAAGGGATTGGAATTGTCAAGTTTATATAATCATTCACACACTAGCACCGAAAGCAATGAAAATGATATTCGTGGTGGCAGTTAGGGATTTATGATGAAAAATAAATGGTTTGGAAAGAGATGATATCGAAAGAGTAATGATAATGTGATAGTACAAAACAACTTCATGATAAAATCACAATGATGGTGACATTTTCCTCTTAATTATTAATCCCAATTCCTTAACCAACTTGACATTATGAACTTGGCAAGGAAGATAATATTATCTTTGAGTAATTGCAAAAAGTTTTCCCAAACAACCATAATTTCTTAGTTTCAAAATATTATCTGTATACTACGTAAAATTTGTTGTCTCGAAAATCAAATTGGGGAATTAACTAATCACAAAAAGAAAATGGTGCATAAATTTTATACTTTGTTAGTAAATTATAATATATCACTTTATTAATTTATAAATTAAAAAAATCCTTAAAATAAATATTTTTAAAGTTATTAATTAATTGAGTGTCATGATATGATTTAATAACAATATATAAAGAGTTATACACTAATTCTATCAAATATATATAAAAAAGGATGGAGATTAAAATTATCTCAAATTGATTATATCTAATCATAAATATTCTTAAAATTTTCTCTTATTAATTGTTTGTTATTATCAACAGTAAATTTTATTTTTATATATTAACTCTTCAACTTTCCTACACGCAATATAAAAGAAGATTTTTTTTAGTTTTCTTTTAATGATAAAACCAAAAAAAAATCTGGGTATAAGCAGGAATTACTATTTCACATGTTTTGTATTTCTTAAAATATTCATGTAATTATGAGTTTGAAATTTTCATTTTATTAAATCTTAATTTCTAAACTCCTACGTGAATTAGAAACCGAATATTTTGCCCCTTTTTGTTTAAATTTGAATTCCTAAATAATAATAATAATAATTTTTTTATTATAATTATTATTAAATTTTGAAAGAAAAAAAAGAGAAGAGAGGAAACGGTGCGGTTTACCAAACTTGAGTTCTAGTAAATTACTACCAAAACCCCTCCGCTTTGTCCTCATAAATAAAACCCCTTCTCTCTCTATCTCTCTCCAAAGTCCAAGCTCTGTTGATCAAAAAACCAACGGCATCCGCCGTCCACCACCTGCTCCGGCTACCGGTAAGCTACCCACCTTCTTCTCCTCTTCTTCTCTATCTGGGTTTTCCTCATATTTATCAGTCTTTGTAGTTTTCATGAGTCGAAGTTCTTATAAAAATCGTCTCTTTTCATGAATTTGGGTTCCCTTCCTATGGAAGTATCTATGTTCTTGCGTGTATATTGATGTAAAGTCAAATTTAATTTGTTAAAAACAGCTGATAGTTCTAAGAAAAATACAATTTTTGGATGATTCTCGTGCTCGCTATGTATAATCATGGTGCATGCATGTCTTCATGTTTGTATGTATGTATGCAAGTGAAAAAAGTAATATACATTGTCATTCCCTTTTCGTTGGGAAAGTAATAACAAAGATAAATACTTCTTTTATGGAATGTAGAAAAGAAAGAATTGTAAACAGTTTTCTCTATGTTGTTGTTTTCAGAGTGATGATACTTATGGGTAGTTAAATTTGTGAAAACAGTTTTTGGGAAGTAAAAAATGATGAAACTGGGCACGTAACAAATGGTTGTACTTAGTTTTCTAGAAAATTGTTTTCTTCAGATGGTTTAGGTATTGTAATTTTGAGTTCTGCGAGCTGTTAATTTGTAGGGTGAGTGAATTACAGTGTGCTTTTCATCACTCTGTTTGTAGGCACGCATGATGAATTAATGGTACTTTGATTGCTATCATAGTGAGTAGGAAGACATGGATTTCACAATCTATTTGCACTTTTTAATTGACTTTAGTCTATTGTAGCTTACCTCCTATGAAGCTTGCCTGAGGTCTGATGTTGTTGACGATCATTTGTCTGGGTTTCTTCCTCTCTTTTTTTTTTTCAAGTTTTCTAAGTGTTCACTACAATTTTGCAACTTTTTCAGGCTAATTTAATCATCCCAGGGCAGGAAATATGCCATAATCCTGTTTCAAGAACTGAGTTATGTGTGACATTGGCTTTGAAGTCTGATACACAGATATGGATTTTAAATTTAAAAGTATCGGCTGGGTGGGGGGCATTTACCAGAAGTTTGAAACGCTGTGCCATGAGGTAGATAATATTGTGACCCAGGTATTTAATTCTTGGATCCCATTATGAGAGAACTGTCCCCACACGCACCCCCCACCCCACCCCACCCCACCTTCCTCCCCTATCTTTATCATCCATGCCGTGATATCACTTGGCTGAATGAAATTATGGGCAATCAATAGTGTTTTACGCACCTAAGAATATGCATTCCTGGCTTGAAATTTTTTCATAATCTTTTAAATGGTTTTATCTGCAGGACACTGTCAAATATGTTGAAAACCAGGCACAAAATGTAGGTAAAAGCATGAAGAGATTTTATTCTGATGTTGTTGATATGCTTCCTCCTTTAAAACATGAAGGCCAAGGGGTGGCTTTTAAAAGAAGTCCTACAATGGATACCTATGTTAATTCAGAGGCTGCTATTGAGGAAGATCACATAGATAGTGTTAGTAAGCTATCACATGTTGAGCCTGTTGGGGTTAATCAGATTGAAAAACAGCTTGATCATGCTTCTAATGAACTTTGTGTTTCTGATCAACCTAGCACTTCAACTTCTGTTGATACCCTCGAAGGGGCAGAGTCTGACATAATGTCAGGACAAGTTAGTGATATTTTTAAAAATACAAGCGATCTGAACATAGAAGAAAATGCCACAGTGGAAAAAACATCTGAGGTACTAGAGTTGATCTCTCCTTTGGAGGAAGAATCCATCGGAGCTTCATCGGTGAATGAGTTCATTCGTTGCAATGATAAAGATTCATGTGGTGTTGTGGGTGAAGTTTCTCTTACGATGTCAGTTCATGATATGGAGTTTCAATCCCCTCAAAAAGAGGGAATCGTTAACAATAATGATGCAGTTGATATGGTCAAAAAACAGCTTGATTGTGCTTTCAGTGGGCTTTGCCGTGTAGACCAACTAGGTAACCCTAATTCCATGGATTCTCTTTTGGGGGCAGAAAACATAACTTCTGAACAAGCTGCTGATGTTTGGAAAGAGATAAAGCCCGAAGTGAACATAGAAGACAATGCCAGAATGGAAAAGCCTTCAGTATCTGAGGTGCCAGATCTGGTCTCTCCCACTGAGAAAGAATCATTTAGAGCTTCATTGGTGAATGAGTTCATTGACTGCAATGATAAAGATTCATGTGGGGTTGTGGGTGAAGTTTCTCTTACGATTTCAGTTCATGATATGGAGTTTCAATCCTCTCAAAAAGAGGGAAATGTTAACAATAACATTGCAGTTGATATGGTCAAAAAACAGCTTGATTGTGCTTTCAGTGATAATTCTGAGGATTCCCTTTTGGGGGCAGAAAACATAACTTCTGAACAAGCTGCTGATGTTTCAAAAGAGATAAAACCTGAAGTGAACATAAAGGACAATGCCACAATGGAAAAGCCTTCAGCATCTGAGCTGCCAGAGCTGATCTCCCCTGCTGAGAAAGAATCGTTTGGAGTTTCATTGTTGATTGAGTACATTGATTGTAATGATAAAGAACATTCTCAGGTTGAAGCCGAGGTTTCTCCTACAACTTCAGTTCATGATATGACAAAGCCATCTGGATCTAATGTTTCGGAGTTGATCTCTCCTTTGGAGGAAGAATCTTTTGGAGCTTCATTGGTGCATGAGTTTGTTAATTGTAATGACAAAAACCTGTGTGTGGTTCACACTGATGTTTCTCCTGCAACCCTAGTTTGTGGTGGTGAAAATGCGACAACAGTTAAGAAGGATTTTGCAGATGACTCTGAGCGTGTCTTGGATGCTTCAGGTGGTATTATTTCTTCCGAAATGACTTCTTCAGCCACATGTCATGAGGAAAATATGGCAGAGGTTGGAGTTGATTCTTCTTTTGGTTCAGTATTGAAGGAATATAATTTGCCTGAAAATTCCCCTGAAAACTCACCTGCAAAAGCATTACTTTGTGATGGCCCTTTTGATGTGGCTGAGTTGGTTTCTCATAATTTGCATTCATCTGCCATGTTGACCCCACTTCTATCCAGCGAGAAGAAATTTACAGGGCCAGTATCTGTTTCGTCTAGCAAAGACCTGTCCATGGAATCACTTGGTTAGTATCCTGTTCTTGTGTAATGATAAGCTTCTATTCTGTTTCCTTATACATTTGGTTTTCATCTCACTCGCAATCTGGCAGAAACTGATGCCTCCAGAACTGTTAATGGTACTGAATCTCTGACTGGAAACTCAGGAAAAAAAATTGTTTATTTTGGTGGTGAATCTGCTCAATTTCAGGCTTTATCCTCATCTGATATTGGTACGTGAGCAAAATGCACAATTTGATAGCTTTTGTCTCTGCCCCCTTGTTAAGTGTGTTTCTCTATCCTCACCTTTATTATTGTTAAATGTCAGAAGCATTTGTTGTAATTATGATATCAATATTGTATCAGATGTTTAACCTTCAGAAACCAATTGCTTTACATCAAGGGACTGGCACATGCCAAGTCATTAATTTTTCTGCTAATTAGGATACAAGGCTACTCTACGTCGAATAAAAGTGCAAACCCAGTGCACAAGACTCTCAAATTGTAGGGCTTAAGAAGGGTCATATGTATGCAGCCTTCTCTCCGCATCTGTGAGGAGGCTGTTTCTGTGACTTGAATCCATGACCTTTAAGTCACAAAGGACTAGCATTTACCCTTGCACCAAGGGTCACCCTCTACCTATGTCGAATACATAGATAATATAACTTTAAAAAGAAAGTTTCTGGAAAAAATCTGTGGGTAATTTACTTAAATGTTTGGTCTTTCAGCATTGTGATTATAACAACTTTCAGAATAGTCATGTATTTTGGTTTGTGTGTGTATTTCTAAAATATGAAGTCACTAGTCTTTGCCAATGATGAAGGAAAATGCAATTTTGGAGGACTTTGTTTGCACCATCGGATAAAAAGTTATGTTTTAACAGTAGCTTTGGATATTCTCATTGGACTAAAAGAACTTTTGACTGGAGAACTTTTGTTAATACATTGAAACCATAAACAGGACCTATAGATGATTCCACTGATGATATCGCTATTTCTTCCATGGACACCATTGAATTGTGTGACGAGGTGAAGCTTGAGGATAGCTGTGTAATTGTTGATAGTACTGCACTATATGCTGCCTCTCGTAGCATGAGAAAACACAGATCATACAAGGTCTCTCTCTCGCTCTCTCTCTCTCTCTCTCTCTCTCTCTAACACACACACATACACAGTCACATGCATTGGACATCTTACTTGTAAATATGACATAATGTAACACTAATTCTCCAGATGAATTTTCTGTTTAATAATCAGGTATCAAATCATATTTGGTGAATAGAGAGTTGATATTATGAGTATCTTTGTAAACAAGTTATCTGCTAAGTATTTTAAATACTTACAATCTGATAGTCATTTTTGCTTTATTCATTTTCTTTTGTTTTGTTTTTGTGAAGGAGCTAGTGCAATTGAATTTTCTTTCATTTTTTTGTGAATCATTAGCAATAATTAATGGTGCATTTAGATTAAAAAAATTGATAATCTTCACCAATATTCCAAAATGGAAGGGTTTAGAAATTAAGACTACATCAATTGAGATTATTTGATGGAAAAAAGGAAGCTGGAAACGAAGAATGCTTGGTATGTGGAGGTCTAACTATCTGGTTGAGACATAATTTTGTATGTAGACAAAAACATACTTTAAGCTAGTTTTCTGTGATGCCTTAGACATATCGGACCCGGTTAGGATCTCATACGCAATATCTTATACCTTATTCCATGAAATCTTTAGCTAATTTGCTTGCCTGCTTCTTTTTTATTCCTCTCAATAGAAAAGGATACAGGATGCTTTAACTTCAAAAAAGAGGCTGGCAAAGGAGTATGAGCGGCTAGCAATTTGGTTTGGAGACGCGGACATGGGGCCAAACCATGATTGCTTACAAACTCTTAGGCCATCTTCCTCCAGCACAGCCTTGGAACACAAAAATCCGCAAACACAACTTCTATGTGATTCTGAGTGGGAACTCCTCTAAGTAAATAAAGAAATTACACCTGGCTTCAACCGGATCATTCTCGAGTCTTTTGCTTGTGTCATAAGTGAGTTTTCCACTGTGAATAATCATGTTCAAAGTTCCACCATCTGTAAAGGTATTTACAATAAAAAGCGCATTTAAACAATCTGTGTAAATCAAGTTGTCTGTCATTAGTGGCGCAACATTTCCACTTTCAGCGGTTTATATTTAGTTCTATATGTACTTCTTTCACGTATTCGGTAGGCAGGAAGCCATTTTTTCTTCACAAATAAGCTTGATAGCTCTCTTTTAATGAAAAGAAACATCATTTTGATGTACCTCTCCAATTTTTGAGACAACATTAAAAAAAAAATTGATAACTTTGCAACAAATGTGCATACAAAATCTCATTCCATGTATCAGGGACTCCAGGTAAGCACCAATGGATGCAATCAGCAAAATTCTTGGGGTCAGCTCTCTGTTCCTTTGTCAAGAGTTTACCCCTTCGTTCTCCGAAAACTGTTGTATGAGCATCTTTCCTGTATTCTGACAATTGTGTGATGTTCAGAAGTGTGACATTGATTTTAAGTTCTTGCAAGATATCATGAATTATCTCCATGATAGCTAGGTTAGATCCTGTGCCCCAGTATGAACCTTGGATTGGGTAAGACTCATTGAAGCAGTTTTCATTGCTGCCTGGCTTCCATTCCCAGCTCCTGCAAAAAAAAAAAAAACTTTACTATAATGGAAAACAGCTGAAATGTAAAAGCAGAAAGTTTCCTGTCTGATAAGTGAAACTCACCACAAGTGTGTTGGGGACATGCTCATGAAGAACACCTTTTGCAGATGAGGATTAATGTTGGATTCTAGCCAATTTGCCCAAGTCTCCAACGCAATTCTGTAGGCTGTGGTGACATTATAATCTCGAACATCGTCCATTGATCCATAGCTGAACGCAATAACCAGAAAAAGGAACTATGACTTTCTGTTCCATTCCAAATTTTCTCCTCAAGAAGTTCCAAAATCAAATATAAATGGACGTATTCTACAACTACGATTATGTCTTTCAGTTCATTCTATGCTGTTCAAGACAGCAACAACTGGTTGAAATTCCATGACAGCTTACGACAAAGAAATCTAAGACAAAGCTAATATAACATAGCATGGTTGAAGTGAAACTCTATTGAAATAACTGACAAAAAAGAACAGAGACTACTTACGTTGCATTGATCTGAGGCCTGTACATCCACCAAACATAGCTCTCAAACACCAACACATCCACTCCTTCCCAGCTCTTTCCATGTTTAGATATGGAGTCAAGGTTCACCAGACGTTTTAGTACAGTATGATTTGTTGCATGATCTGAATTAGATTCCACAATGAAAGGAGCCCAATAGTACTCAATCGATGCATTGTACTCCTAAATCCAAACCCAGGAAAAGAAAATCAAGAATCAGCTAATCAAGTTCATCAATGGAGAAGCAGGTTGAGTACCTTAGCTTTAAAGATCTTCCTAGGAGGATCTCTTCTAAACGATTTCTTCCCTTTGGGAATCACAGATTGTACCAAACAGACCATTGATTCAAACTGGGCTCTCTGAACTGAATCTCCTATGAACATCAATCTTTTGTCCCTCAAAATGTCCAACAGCTTCAGTGGATCAAACCTGGAAGATCACAGAATATAACACAGATATAATGGACAAAGATAAAATCTAAGGCTGGCAGTTTGAAGGGAAAATATACCTGGGGAGTTTGCATGCATTAGGCTGCCACCTCCAGTTCTGGTAGAAAGAATCAGGCCTACCATTTTTCAGACAAGAAGTCTGCTTAACCAAGTAAGGGCAGCTATTTTCCTTATAAAGAGGATATGACACATTGTCCCAAACCCATTGGCCTTCAAACAGATTGCAGCTTTCATCCATCCGATCTTCTGGTAAAACAAAAACTGATTGTCTTTGCTTCTCTGGCTTGCCATAGAACTGAAAAACATAGCTTCTGCTACTCTTCAAGCTATCAAAGACAAGTTGTGCTGTGCCTAAAACAAGCAAGGAAGCCAATAAAACAGGAAACAGTGACTGGATCCTCACTGCAGATCGTGTCTTCATTGAGCCCAACACGACAGAAAAAAATTGTTGTATTTCTTTCAGCTCATTGTTATTTACAGTTATCTATGTATTTGAAGACTTACCTTGAAACTTAAGCATCTCAAAAAAAAAATAAAAAATCCATGTACACCCACCAGTTGTTAGAAACCAAGTTTAGGTAGCAGGTTAAGATTTTCAATTATGCTCCAGTTATAGGTTTGACAGTTTTTCTTGCCTCCCCACTTGCAAAAGAAAGTTTTTATTTCCTTCTAATCTGCATGCTTGGAAAAAGGTGCAGCATCAAACTCCCAAAACAAGACAACGAACACCAGTTGTTGATAGCTTTGAGATTGCTGATTCATGTTTTACGATTCTTCTGGATTGTGACAGTTTGGGGGTTGGAAAACAGATTCAAAAAGTGAAAACTTGAATGATAGATTACGGCTAATAATTGCTTTTGGTCTATATGCCCTTTTCCTTGTAATGAAAGTTGGGAAGAACCATTTTTTCTCTCGAGTATAAAACACATTTGCACCTAACATAATTCAAGATAATTGCATATATGAAACAAAGTAATATTAATTTAGTCTATTTAGAAGGTGTTGATGACTTGATAGTAGATGTCAAGGCGAGGATGAGGACTCTTTTAAAAATGAAGAACGTTTTAGAAACATTGAATATTTAATTCTGCAACAATATTTCAACATTTAAGTCAATGATCTAGTTGAGAAAAAAATTCAAAAAAACAATATCAAAAAAATTCGTTTAAGATTTTGAGCTCTTATCTTTTACTTCATATATATATATATATATATATATATATATATATATATAGCTTTGATTTGAAGTAAAGTCTTATAATATACCATAACTCTTTCTTAAAAACTTAATCAAGAGCATGTTAACTTATACAGAGAGTAGGAAAAAAAAAATTACAATCATGAATGACATATGATGTGCAGAAGTTATTAGGCCTCAACTCAATTGGTTTGAAATTAAGGCTTGATTTGGATTTCACTACACCTGTTAAAATCTTTCACAAAAGACAAAAAAGGAGTAAAATTATTTTTATATCCTTTAATTTTAATTTTTTATTATTTTATTAAAAATTTATACTCACAGTGATCATTTCATTTTTTTCAACCTCATTAAAACCAATCTTACTATCCATCCAAACTAGCCCATAAAAAAAGAGATAAAAAAAAATTGAATAACTAAAATCAGTTTCATAATTCCATAAAAAATTCAATTAGCATATACAATTTTTTTTTTTTTACATTTGAATTGGATGCAAGAGATGTTATCTTATACATATTGTCAATGAAATTTAATATAAACACTTATTTTTTAAAGTATTTAAAAAAATTATTAAGTATATTAAAAAATTTAAAAATGAAACATAAAATAAATTTTCAATCTCATTTTTAATTTGAAAATTTTCAATATCAATATATAAAAAAAATAAGCCCTTCAAAAAGTGTATATTTTTATTTACCAATTAATTGTAAAAAAAAAAAAACCAAACAAAAAAAAAGGGTAATTTTTAACTAAAAAACAGAGCAATACCTTTCTCGTTCCCAGCTCCAACTAAAAAAATCTAAAACCCTTGATAAAACCATACCAACTCCACCACTTTAGCCCCAAGAGAAGCACACCAATCCTGAAGCCTTAAAACGACCCAACACAAAAATAAAGTCTCTGTCTAAAACATCCATTTTTCAGAGATGTTCCCAAGTGGAATTTACAGCCTTCGAAGCATCCGCTTGCCTCAAAAACCCTTTTTTTCCTTCACTTCTTCGTAGTAGAAAAACCGTAATGACAACATCAACTTCTGTTTCTATCAACAACAAGAAAGAGAAGAAGGAGAAGGTTATTGTAATATCAGGGCCAACTGGGGCAGGCAAGACTAGGCTTGCTTTGGAACTTGCTAGGCGTCTCAATGGTGAAATCATCAGTGCTGACTCTGTTCAGGTTACTTCAGTCATTCCAATAATAATAATGATGATGATGATGATGATGATGATGATGATGTTTTTTCAAAGAAAATTTGGGTTTCTGTTTTGGTGCTGTTTCAGTTTGATTTTTGTTGTGTGTTACTCGGTTGCTGAGAAATCTTAAATATTGTTTGTTTTCTCTTTTACTGGATTATTTATGTTGTTTAATTGCAGGTTTATCGGGGTCTTGATGTTGGATCGGCAAAGCCTTCTTTAAGTGATAGAAAGGTGCATAATTCTAGTATATCAGTACATTCTTTGAATTTTCTTTTGCTAGGATTTTCTTTTTCTGGCTCATACATTGAAGGAGAAGATGATGTGTTACAAGTTTCAACTTCTTTCATTGTCAATGGCTCAATGTATAAAGCATTGTACATTCCATGAACAATGGTTGTATTTAAATTGTTTTTCATGCTTTTATCAATGAATGGAGACTAATGCGTCGAATTGAGTGTGTTCATAGTGTGCTTTGAAGCTTTTGCATATTTCTTTGTTGTTGCTGTTGGACATCCTGTTTATCAATATGCACTAATGACACTTCCAGATTTTGCAGCCATCATTTCTTTTTTCAGTTCATAGTCTTTTAAAGCATATACCTACTCTGTAGGTTGGTACTTTTTTTATTGAAGTAAAGATTTTTGAACCCTTAAAGTAAGTCAGCATTTTTTTTCCTTTTAGAGTTATCCAACCAAAAGCTACTCTATACTGTCTACAAGTTAATTCTCATTCACATCATCTACTGTTTTGCCTGGAATGAAATCGATTCTGATTCTTTTCGGTTTTAAAACTCCGTAAGTTCCTTAAAACTTTGATGCATTTATGGCTTTCAAATCTTGTTGCAGGAAGTGCCACATCATCTGATTGACATTTTGCACCCATCTGAAGGTAAGTTGCCAGTGGTTTTAATGTCAATAAGGCATTCTATTTAGTTTCAGGTGACTTTTTGGTTTTTTGTTTTTGATTTACTTAAATGATCATAAAAATTATTATTCTATTCCAATGCAGACTATTCTGTTGGACAATTTTTTGAAGATGCTAGGCAGGCAACAAGAGATATTCTTGATAGTGGTCGTGTTCCCATTGTTACGGGTGGGACTGGATTGTATTTGCGATGGTATGTTTCCACATATTCTTTTGCATAGGTGAGCTTTTGATGGATTTTAGTTCCTTTTATCCTGAATATAGCTACTTGAGTTTTATACTAATTTTGTCAGGTAGCAAATTGCATTTTCTTCCCCCTTCTTCTTCTTCTTCTTCTTCTTCTTCTTCTCAGCATCAGCGGGCACATGTTTCCTCTTCTCTGCCCATTGCCTCTCTGTTAGAATGCCTCGGGTTGTATTGGTTGATGTTATGGTTTAAAAATGTTGCAGGATTGGAATTTTCCTACAGGAATTTGTGTATAGTAGAATCTTCTAGTTAAATAGATGTTGAAAGATAACCTATATGGAGATATTCATTATTATCTCTTTTTGAAAATGATAGGTTTATCTATGGAAAGCCCGATGTTCCAAAGGCCACTCGAGAAATTGCAGCTAAAGTATATTCTGAACTTGCAGATTTTGAGAGAGATGGGGACTGGGAAGCTGCTGTACAAATTGTGGTTGAGGCGGGTGATCCAAAGGCCCAGTCTTTGGCTGCCAATGATTGGTATCGCTTACGGCGTAGCCTTGAGATAATCAGGGTATGATTGTTGAGATGTTTTAACCTACATAGATTATTGGATGCATGTGTATTTATCACCATATAGTCGAGCACACACATAAAGCTCAGAGGTCTTGAGAGTGGGCAATCATATTTATTTGGTGTCTTTTGGTATGGCAGTCAAGTGGATCACCTCCATCTGCTTTCCAAATACCATATGATTCTTTCAAACATCAAATTGATTCAAGTGAAACAATTGATTCTGATGACTTAAAGTCTTCTGCTGATGCACATGAGCAAGATACAGTGAAGGATTTGGACTATGAGTTCATTTGTTTTTTCCTCTCAAGCCCCCGACTAGACCTCTATAGGTCCATTGATCTGCGGTGTGAACATATGCTTTCAGGTAGGTCATATTGCTCCGATTTTTGTTCTTCTCAAGTGTTGTATTCTTAATTTAGTGTGACATATACAATTATCTGCCTGTGAAACATGACTTGATTTTCAACAGATTTTACATTTGTTCTTTGAAAAGAATGCTCATCTTTGGTGATTATACTATAATTTGCTGGGTTATTAGTTTTATAATCAATAACTCTTGTTTATCTCATTTTAGCTGTGGCGTGTGTTTGTTTGCAGTTTTTTTCTTCCTTTGCTTAATGAAAACTCTTCAGTGGTATTCATTATGTTGTTTGGCTGCATTGTAGAGACGGATGGTATTTTTTCTGAGGCTAGATGGCTGCTGGATATGGGTCTTCTTCCAAATTCTAACTCTGCGACTCGAGCAATTGGTTACAGACAGGTATATTTAATATGCTTTTTGCTTTTTTCTCTTCCCCCTTACATTTTTATTTATTTATAACATGCAAACAGTGTTACCTCTCTGATTCATTTCTCGTGCTTTAGAATACACATTTTGTAAATTCTCTCCTATATGTTCCACTCCACCCTCATAAATTAGCTAGACAAAATCTGTTTCTTCTAATTTATGAGTTAATATGAAATTAAATAACAATTAGTGGAAAGAAAAAATCAAAGTTGAAGCCAAATATCATGAAACTAGCAGTCTGCTCAATGCAAATGCATCTAATTATCTAGTCAACAGTTTGTTCTATATTCTTCCTTTGTGTTCTAACAGCTATTGCTGCCTGACATAGATTTCTTCTATAATCTTCGATTGTTTTCTAACAGCTAATGCCGCCTGGAATTATTTGTAAAAGGCATCTTAAGTCTTGAACTGCTTAGTGTGGAGTATTGCTGTATCTGGCGGCTTTGCAACTTTAACATCTTATATATTTCTCGTTAAGTCTCCAGATATGAATGCTGATTTACATAATTATTCACGTAATGAATTGGCTAAAAATTTAATTACACTGCTCTTGTACCTATCCCATATTTATTTTTCGGCGTTTGCTGGAATGCTTAATTATCTTATTCAAATTCTTCACTTAATTTGCTGAATTTTAATCTTTATTTGACATTTCCTTTGGCTTTCTGAAGTTTGAAAACAAATGGCAGGGCTCATTTGGTGTTTTATAATGAACTGATTTCAGGCAATGGAATACCTGTTGAGGTGTAGGGAACAAGGAGGCATGAGTTCCACAGGAGACTTCTATTATTTTTTATCTGAATTTCAGAAAGCATCTAGGTATTACATTTATAACTTCATAGCTACAGTTATTCATTTTATGTTGCAAATCTAAAGTCGTATCAATGTGTCTGTCATATTGCACTCTTTTTTTATTAAGTTTATACAGCATTAAATTAGGTAAAGGAACTAATTAATTTCATTATTTCATACATCAAACACATTGATTTATCTTACATAAAAATGTATAATGAATTTTGAAATATGAGCTTCTCTGGTACACAAACTGCCCCTGCAGATATGAATCCGTCTAATCTTTATTTGTTTTGCAGAAATTTCGCTAAAAGACAACTGACGTGGTTCCATAATGAACATATATATCACTGGCTTAACGCATCTAGACCACTGGTATTTCACTTCAGCTTTGTATCTTTTTTTTTGCCTGGTTAATAAAATCTTACTTTCTGCATCATTATTGAGCAGATATTTAAATAACTATGCTAAGTGATAAACAAATTGGCTCTTTTTTTTTTCTTTCCAACAATGCCTTTCGTGAAACAGATTTTCTGATGTATTTTTCAGAGTCTGAAGTTTATTTGACTTTGTATAATCATGGCTACAGAGACCAAGTGCTATATACTTAATTGGTTTATTAAATCTCTTTCATATATGATACTAGGAATTGCTTGAAGATTTTTTTCAAACCCCTTGTTGCATAAATTTTCAGGACAAGGTGCTTAGCTTCATTTGCAATGCATACAATGACAAAAGCAGAACTATAGATGTGCCTGAATCACTTCAAATGAAGAAAGATGTCTCAAACAGACGAGAAGCTGCTGAACTAAAGGCCTATCGGCCTAAAATCAGGTATTGTTTTAAAACAGAAAGTTGTGTATGTGTCTTCTATTTATATGTTTGAGTTTGTACGGTAGAGAGAAGTGGGCGCACATGCATATTTACATGATATGTTGTGCCTGTGCTTTAAGAATCAGCTAAAAGGGTTTTCTTTATTCTTTTTTCTTTAAAAATATGAAGACATTTTGTGCACCGCAAAGATTGTTTGGATATTTTGGACTGGATAAGGAGAACTCAAGGGTGAAGAGCTAAACTTGTTCTGTTCAGTTTGATGTGACTCCATTTTTGGCCTTATAGAGCTGGACATCAGACATCCTTTTCAATAACATCCAAATTGTTTGCTAAGGTGTGATTTTAGACCAGTGCTTTTGAACAATCTGTTGAATCTTTCTTCATTACTCTTCTTACGAATCACTGATGTTTTCCTGCAGTGAACCTCATTGATCGTCTCAGCTAATCTTCGGATTGGAAGTCATCTGATATAATCTACAAGGAAATGAAGGAGTTGTGTATGAGAGTTTATGTATTTCTATGTATTTAATGGAAGTAGATAGCCTCATTTTGCTTGTTCACTAGATTGCCTCCCCATGCCTTTGTTTTTCCCTCTCGGTAATTTTTGGGAGCAGATTGCTGTATTGCTTTATGATCTTCCATTGTGTTTTCTGATTCTGTAAAAATTTATGCAAAGGCTTTGCAATAATCATCCCGGGACCTGGTGAATGTGGTAAGATTTTGCTGCAGTTTCTCTACCAATAGCAGTCTTCTGAGGGCCTTTTTTTTTTTATTTTTTTTATGAGATGAAGCTTTTAAATAATGACAATCCGACATCTTGAGCAGCTTCTTGGTTTAGATGTTGGAAAGAATTACATGCCGAAGACCAATGTAGAATATTCCTTGATAATGTTGACAGAGGCATCCATCTAAAAGTTTAATTTTTTTTTGGTTACATGGATATATTAAATAATTAAGGATGAGAATGTTTGGATTCGAACTCAAGATTTATAATATATCACAATTTATCCTTAATTTTAAGTGATTGTTGGCTCTAAAAGTTTAAATTTTAAGTACAATAATACGATGATACAATACAAGAATAAAAATATAGAAGTGGTACACATGATACAGTGACATGAATAAAAGAACAAAAATTTTATGGATTAAATGTTAATAAAAATTATATTTGAAAATAAAAAAAATATTTGACATGTTAATGTGAATATTGATAAAATTTTTTTTATATTTTACAACATACAAATATAATTTTAAATAACTTAATTACAGATTATACATGTAAAGTGCTAAATTTACATCGATAACCTTAAAAATCTAATAATCCTTGTGTTTGTGTTGTAATTTTTTCGTGTTAAACATATGAAAAACACAGAAATAATTGTGATATAATTTATGTATGCATCAAATTTGAAACAACTTTTTTAATTTTTAACAAATTGATATATATATATATATATATATATTTACTCTTATGTCAAATTATCCTTTTGTGTTTAGAAAGTATTTCTTGAAAAAGGTTAAAGCACTTGGGTTTTCGGGCAGTTTAGCCCTACTTCCTTTTTATTTTTTTTTGAATTTATTTTACGGAAAATATTAATAATGTAATAACTAATTAGCATTTTGTTTCCAAAAAATTGAAAATTTTAATGAACAATATTCACTATTGCCATTGATAATTTTTATTTGCATGTCAACAAAAAAGAGTCAAAAGTAAAAAAATAAACGGAAACTTTTGACTGCCACTGTAAAATAGTAAAAAAGAGAATAACTCGGTCCTCCCATTTCTACCACTCCTGACTGTGCTCTTCACGCCCATAAATTCAAAACTCAGACATTTCCTCCTCCCTGAGCCAATCAACATCAAACCCCAAAAACCTTCTCCCAAGGCCCTTTGCAAAAATGTTTAAATCCGTAGCTCGATATGCCGCCGGCAAGCACCTACTCCGCCGTGGGTATGCAACCGAATCCGTCCCTGACCGGAAAGTTGCTGTCTTGGGCGCAGCTGGAGGGATCGGCCAGCCCTTGGCTCTCCTCATGAAGCTTAATCCTCTAGTTTCTCGACTTGCTCTCTACGATATCAACAACACTCCCGGCGTTGCCGCTGATGTCAGCCACATCAACACCAGATCTGAGGTCCATACAAAAAAACTTCTTTTTAGATTTAAAATGTTTATTTTTTATGTTAAAAGGTTATTTTAAGCTATATCTTTTGTGGTTTTGTCTTGATTTCTTATTGTTTTAATGGTGGATTGTTTTATCCGGTCATTGTGGATGTGGGTTTTTTTTTAAAGAATAGATTGACCGATAGAAAATGTGATTCTTTTTTTTTTATGAATGTGTATATAGGAAAGTTATAAATTGATCTAACATTTTGTGGATGGGGTTTACGTGTAATGGTTAAGTGTTTGATTCCATTCAAATTTGACTTTGCCATTATGTTTTCGACTTTGTGAAAGTTCATATGTGAATACATTTCTACATATGATTGAATTTGATTGGTTTGCTATTTGAATGGTAACCTTTTTTTTTATTATTTTGCATGATGTCTGTTTGTGTGTCTTTTGATGCGCTGTGGTTACTTGATTTAAGTTTTTACATCTTTTTCTGTGTTTGCTTCAGGTTGCCGGATATGTTGGCGAAGAACAACTGGGGCAAGCTTTGGAGGGATGTGATGTTGTCATCATTCCGGCTGGAGTGCCAAGAAAGCCTGGTATGACTCGTGATGATCTTTTCAACATTAATGCCGGCATTGTCAAGGGTCTATGTGCTGCCATTGCTAAGTATTGCCCCAATGTGAGTGTCTATCCTTTTTCTTTTCATTGGAAAAACCATTTTATTAGTGACCTTGATGCTTCTAAGAATTTCATTAGTTTGATTTGATTTCTTGTATATGATTACTAAAATCTATCTTACCAATAACTGTAGAAGTGATTGAACCTAAAATTGGACTTTAGAATCTGATTTAGTTACAAGTTCTGTTTCATCAACTCATCATTATACTTTTCTCCCTGATTTCTAATCTGTAAATGTAATGGACAATTTTGATAATTGAAAGATATTGCTTAGCTTCAAAGAGTTATTTCTTTCTGTTATGAGCTTCTATAAGACTAATTATTTTCCAACTTTTTGATGAATCCCAGGCACTTGTTAATATGATTAGCAACCCCGTCAATTCAACTGTTCCAATCGCAGCTGAGGTTTTCAAGAAGGCAGGGACATATGATGAGAGAAAGTTGTTTGGTGTAACTACCCTTGATGCGGTTAGGGCTAAGACTTTCTATGCTGGGAAGGCAAAAGTAAATGTTGCAGGTATGTTTAATTCTCAACATATCGAAGTTCTCTTATAAAGATCTCGTTTACTGGTGTATTCTACTATAAAGAAAAAGGGAGAAAACTAGTTCACCTCTCCCCCTACTCCGCTTTTTTAGAATTGTTGTTTCAAAATCATAAATAAAATTTGTGCTTGAGGCTTATTGAGAGTTTCTGGGGCCCAGAAATGAAGTTTTTTAAGTAGATTTCTATTCATCTTTGTGAAAAATCTTTTCACCCTGAACATATTGTGGCATAAGTTAATTTGGATTATATGAGGACCTTGCTGGTTGATTAAGTTTCTTCACTTGCTTGCAGATGTTAATGTCCCAGTTGTTGGTGGTCATGCTGGAATAACCATCCTCCCACTATTTTCTCAAGTATTTCCTTTTTGCCTTTATCCCTTTTATCATTGGTTATATTACATATCAAAATGTATCTAATGCTAGACAGTTGTGCTCCTTTCAGTTTTTGTTGATCATAGTCTTTGGTAATTTTTGAGTTGCATTTTATATTTTTTAGGCCACGCCAAAAGCCAATTTGGCTGAAGAGGATATCAAGGCTCTCACAAAACGAACACAAGATGGAGGCACTGAAGTTGTGGAAGCAAAGGCTGGAAAGGGTTCAGCAACATTATCAATGGCGTAAGTTTTAGTTATCACTTCTTCACTTGCATGTTTTGATTTCCATGCAATTGAATTTAAAGTCATAAGATGCATATGATTTTAGTTTGCTTAATTTTAGCCTGCCTAAGTTGCCTTGTTTCTTTACGCAGCTATGCTGGAGCCATTTTTGCTGATGCTTGCCTTAAGGGACTGAATGGCGTTCCTGATGTCGTGGAATGTTCATTTGTGCAGTCAACTGTTACTGAACTTCCTTTCTTTGCTTCTAAGGTGATTGTCCCCGGCAAATCTTGTTCATCTGTTAAAAAGGCATTGATATCTCTAAAGTTTTTGTCCCACTGGTATTTACTTTTCAATTTGAGTAATGGTACTTGTGCTCCACTGGTGTGTGCGTAGGAGAGCACCAAGGTTTGGATTTATGATCTCTGCCCAAACCCTCCTCACCCTATGCTTTATATTGAGCAGCTTAACTTGTTTGTTAAGGCTTGATTGCTTTGGATTAACTTGAACAGAAGTTTTATATATATACAAATATATGGTCACTCATTTTGTAAACTCTATCTCCGATTGCAGGTAAGGCTTGGAAAGAATGGTGTGGAGGAAGTTTTGGGTTTGGGTCCTCTCTCAGACTACGAGAAGGAAGGCTTGGAGAGCCTTAAGCCAGAGCTGAAAGCATCCATCGAGAAGGGAATCAAGTTCGCCAACCAGAGTTAAACGACATTATTTATGATTTCTTCCATTAGACCAATGAAAATTTTGCGGTTTTTTGGCTCCTGTTGTATTTCTTGCTGCAAGCAGCATCGGCATTGTTGTTCTTAATAGGATAGGCCTTACATACCACAAGTTTCCAGCAATAATTGCCAGTGGTATGTGACGGGGAGGGGGAGTTTTGCTAAAACTGTTTCCTTTCTAGGTGGATGGTGCTTCATTCATACGAGTATAAATTGTGAAATCACATTTGTTTTTGTTAGATTATACACGAGAATCTGACTTCTCTGAAAACTTTCTCTATCCTTTACAAGATTTCTGTTTAAGGGTAGACGCTTGCAACGAAGGAACAACGGAAAAAAAGGAGGAAAGCAGCCATTAAAGTATGGAACCATGACCTACAGAAAACCTTCTTGCATGTTGCAACAACAAAGTTAAAAATTATATTACAATTTGGTTCAAAAAGACGATTACAATCAAACAAGATTATCATGTAACTGAAAGAACCAGTTTTGCACAGCTTCAGCCATACAAAAAAATTGAGTGTTGCATGCCATTCATCATCCCTATCTTCATTACCCGGTTGGGTCCTCTTGAAATGCTAAGCCGATGCACATTTTTAAAGTTGTTGGTTGCCACTTGGTAATGATCTTGTTGGTTTCTACTTGATGATATACAAAAGCAACAAGAAGCTCATTAACTCTTGCATAGTCTCAAAAGCATAGAACAAAGATACTTTCATCATAATACATATCATCTAAAATAAATCGGCATCCACCTGATGATTTCTATCTCTACCGTGATAAACATGCCATAACTAGAGTGTCTGTTACGACCGATTTAAGTTTTGCTTTGTCTTTTGCATGAGGGAATATCAAACTCAAGACACATGCACATGATGACTAAAACAAATTTTCATGTCAAATTTCAATAATAAAGATTAAAAATTGAACTCTGAATTGTGTATATATTCTGATAATCATGGTATAGAACTCGATGATGTAGGCAACCATGTGATGGAAGACAGGAATAAATTGGGATGAAATGTTGTCAGCAACAGATACAAAGATCTAAAAGTCAACATAAGTAACTAAACTACTTCCCAGTCCTTAAAACCGTGGCCAAGAATACTATCAAGGCTATGTTATTGATTCCCTAAACTACCTTGCAATCATGTTTATTCAGTTACTCAGATATTACTTCCCAATTCCCCATATTGCGATGAATGATGATATAGGTGTGCTCCACCAAAAAGCATAAAGGGGAAAGAGACTGATATTTTATTTCCATTGGACAACAGCTACCCCTATGACCTTGAAAGGCATGTATCTAGTTTGGGTGAATTAATCTTTGGATGCTAATGGAAACTGTGTTTTTTCCACTCAAAAGAGCCAAATACTCAACAAAGTCGTCAGATGCAAAACTTCAGCACTACCGTACATGATGTCCACGAATGGAGTTGGCTTGCAAATGACAAGTTCATTGTGGGTTTTGTTCATAAAAGTTCTTTTAAAGTTACCATCTTTTGTCAGAAATCGATCGGGGAGACATTGCATGCAAAAGAATAAAAACTCTGAGAGAAACCTTTAGTAGTTTACACAATTAAAACTTAAGAAATATTATAATGGAAAAAATAATGGGAAAGATGGGAAAAAGAAGGAAAGAATTTCAGATTATGCAAGTGATCCATGAGCAGAATGCAACAACACTTGAACATTTGATCCTCACGTCTTGATATATATATATATATATATATATATATATATATATATTTCACATGAAATTCAACACTAGTACATTAAAAAATGCACAACTTATGTGAAAAATAAGGATTGAAAAAGTTCATTAGCCAAGATAATGAACCCTACCTCAGTTAAGTCCATTAAAAAACAAGGTGAACAGCTCACATTATCCAGATGAACTATCACTGTCAGAGTCTGCATGAACATATTAGCATGAAAAATCCGGAACATATACACTCATAAGAGCATAGCAAAGGAAAAACTTTATTATTTACCACTTGATGACGATCCAGAGTCACTGCTAGAACTGCTTGAACTACTTGATCCACTCTCATTATTTTGTAGCTTTTCTCCACGAATTGGTAGTGATGAGGAAACAATCCTCTCCTCTGCTTAACAATCCAACCAGTTTTAGTAATAAGTGCATAAAAATTTAATTTAATCTTCTTCAGCACCAAAGAAGTGACAATAGACCAAAGCAGAGAAAATTCTTGTTGTTCACAGTGATTACCTGTTTCAGCCACTTTTGGTAACCCATCAGCAGGTGGTTCCAGATTCTGCAAACAGAATAACAACGTTTCCGAGTGATCAACAATTCTAAACAGGCAAAACAGCTAGATGTTTAAATATCAATCATTCATCATCTTACAGTGTCCTGAATATTATTGTCATCTGCATTTGCTTGAAGAGCAACTTCAGCTTTTTTCTTGTTTTTGCTCAAACTCTTCTTATAGTTGGTCACAAATCTATCAAGTTCCCAAAGTGTTTCTGGATCAACACTGTCGATATCCACCTCAATCTCATCTTCTTGCTGGAAAAGTGCTTGATTCCTCTTCTTAATAATCTGGACAATGCTATCAAGTTTCTCTGAAGGCAAGTTCTGAAGGTTTACACTGAGTCTCTGCTTCTCCTCATAAGTCATATCCCTCTTATCAGGATCCTTTGCCTTGGGTTTCTTTGGTACTGCACACCTACCTGTAGGAGTCAATTCCACAGCTCTTGACTTGGGATCAATGGGCATTGTCATGGATTCTGATCTCTCCAGAGTCCTAGCTTCTAATGGTAGTGGTGAAGAAGCAGGAGCAGGAGTGGGAAGAGCACGAGCTTGAATTTGAGCTGATGCTGAAGCTGGAGCTGGAGCTTGAGCAGGAATTTTCCTTGAATTGGGAGTTGGCAAACCGCAATCATGACTCATTTCAAACCTCCTATTAAGATTATACTTAGACTCTATAGATGCCCAGTTTTTTTCAAATATACCTGATAATGTATCTGCCATAATGTGTGCATCCTGCCCTTTCGGGTTATACAGCATTGCATTACTGAAAGTTAGTCTCACATCCTCTGCAAACTCCCTAGGTGACTTGTACCAATTCTTGTTCAACCTAGTCTTCACCATACCCAAATCCATAGGATGCTTAACAATTGAATAATAATCATGCAACCCAAGTCCCTTCACATCCACAGGCTGATTAAACACCCAACCGAACTTGTGCTTCATTAACTTCCCTAACAAATTACTACAACTCTTAAACAACTGACTTGAAAACTTCTCCATTGCAATCCCACCACCCATTTGACCACCATTACTCTTTTCAACATTTGGTTTCATCTTCTTATTACGATCCATAGACTTCAACTTCTCCTTCCCTAAAACAAACTCTGAATTCTTATAATACTGATTTGTCTTCGGGGTTCTCTTCTCCTTATCCACAAAATCACTCCCACTACCACCACCATAGTTACTATGATCATGCTCTGACATTGACACAGATAATCCGTGAAAAGGCCTTGAACTAGGCAGTCCTACAGAACCAACATCAGAATTCACTCTAACTAAACTTCCACCGCCTCTATCAACATTGTCATTCCCTGAAACCCGCGAATTTGCATATCCCCCACTAAACCTACTTCCTTTAGTCTCAAATTTCTTAACTAAGCCCCTAACTTGCTCAAGTTCACTAGCTAACTTCCTCTTCAAAACTTTAACCTCATTCTTGGACAAAACATTCAAGTTAATCTTAACAAGGCCATCATATTTAACATACCCAGCTGTTGCAATCCCATTGGTAGCATTCTGTTCACCCTTCTGCAACCGATTATGGCTCGACGAATCGTCTGATGCCACGACATCGAGGGTTTGCAGCGGCAGCAGCTGAGAGGAGTTGTTATCATCAGTTGTAGTGGTGGTGGCTAGAGTTTGCTGAGAAGATTGTTGAGGGATAAAGGAGGGAATTTTGGGTTTGTTGTGGTTTTTTCTAGTGTAAACTTTGTTGTTCTTTGAATCTTCACCTTCAATTTTCCCCGTAGCCATTCATATAAAAAAGAAAGAAGAGAAGTACCCCAAAAAATCAAATCTTTAGCGAAAAAGAGAGGAAAACCCTAATTTAAGAAATACCTCAGATAGGCTAAAGGCATAAAATTGCGGTTATTAGGGTTTATGATGGGGTTACGAAAAGATTAGGGTTTGAGAAGGAAACAGAAAAAGCAAAAAAAATTAGGATTTCCGAGAGAGGTAAAGAAAATTGAGAATTAGAGTTTTGGTGTTTTCTTTTTTTCGTTTAAATTTTGTAAAGAGAGAATTTGGAGGGATTGGATCCTTCAATTTCTCTTCGTTGGGTAGGGAAGACAAAAAGACCTTGAAAGAGTAACTATATGTTTGGTCAGAGGAATTGAAATTCTATTTCCCTCGTATTCATCACCGTTTTAATTCATTCGTTTGATTTACCGTTTACTTTAGTGAGAGTTACTCATCATGTGGAATGCCAATTCTTTTGAGAATAAAGAATTTATAATTCTTTTCCGAGTTAATAGCATCTGTAGTCCTTATAATTTGGGTCAAATAACAAATTAGTCAATAAATTTTAATAAATTGGACCTTAAAGTTAAAATATTATAACACATATGTCATTTCATTACTCAAACGTCAATTCAACCATTAAATATCCACTGTCCTACACGTGGCTTATATGTGTGCTTAATCATCTCTTGCGTTTTACTGACATGGAATAGTAAGAAATTAAAAAAAAATTAAAAATCATTATAATTAAAAAAACCTTAAAAAGTAGTAGACCATTCTTCTGGCTCCTTCAATTTCACTCGCAAACTCTTATTCTATGAACATTCTTCTAGGCAGTCATCAAAACTAAGCTTCAATACCTTCCTTTTCTCTTTTATTTTTCTTGACTTCAAATTAGAGAACAAAGGCCCAATACCTTCTTACAACTCCGATCGCCAACCAACCACCGAATCGCAGCCTTTCCTTTCTCCCCTTTATCCCCTTCCTTTTTAATTTTCCTAGTTTCTTCTCTGTCTCTCAAACTATCACGCCCAATTTCCAAAGATTCCAAGAACCCGAAAATTTTCTTTTTTTTGTATTTTCATTGTGATTTCCTCCCTAGATTCTTAAATTTGTGCTTGACTTGTTGATGTTTTCTACTCTTATTTTTATATATATTCGAGGGATATTTTCGATTTATAGATGGCTTGATTGTTGTTGTAGATCTTGATTTTGCCCCTTTTAATATGTTGGTTGATTATTGATTAACTTACATGAAGTGGTTCGGGATTTTTGGGTTTTTGATTTCGATTGTGGTAACGCATTGGTATTGAACTATTTTGTTTTTGTTGAGAGTAGGGCTGTAAGGGTTGATGAAGACGAGGCTATGAGTTTTTTTCTTTTTTGTGATTTTAGCAATGGAGGTGTAGTATGTGTCTTTGCAGAATTATTTGGGTTTAATGGGTTGACCTTCATCTTGATGCTTTTTGTGGTGCTCTATTTCGTTCAAGTTCTAGATTTGAAATAGAATAAATTCTTGTTTTGAATTATGTTGCATACGAGTTGCTCGATGGTATGTTTGAATCAAGGTGCTGACTCCTTAGGCTGATGTTTCTGTGACCCTAAATGGTATGTCTAGATGGTCTAATTGGTATGGGGTATGTGTGAAGGACATTCTTGCTTGGCTTTTTTGGTCCTTGCCGTTTCGACTTGAGTGGGATGGTTATCACTTCCTCATGAACTGTTGAATTCTTTTGATGGGTTCGATTTGTCTTTGCTAATTGTAATGAATGTCTTGTCTATTTGATTGTTTTGGTTGGCACTAATTGCTCCTACCATGAATAGTCCTTGTATTGCCATTTGTTTCATCAATAAATTAGCCTTTCAAAAAAAGTGTGGTCTAAAGGCGATGATGATGGTGATTTGCGTAGACAGGTGTTCATCTTCTTCCTCTACTGAGTCTTCCCTCTGCTTTCTCTCTCTTCTTCTTTTTCTTCTCCTACTTAACAGAGCTCAAAAATGATTTTTTTTAATTATATCGAATATGTTAAAAATAATTTTAGGATTTTTTTAATTATAATGATTTTTATTTTTTTAATTTTTTACTATTCCATGTCAGCAAAACACAAGAAATGATTAAGTATACATGCAAGCCACATGTTGCCCAGTTGACATTTAACGGCTAAATTGACTGTTTTAGTGACGGAAGGACATATATGTTACAATATTGTAACTTTAGGGACCAATTTGTTACGTTTTAAAGTCTAGGGATTAATTTTTTATTCGCTCAAACTATAGGGACCACAAATGTAATTAACTCTTCTTTTCCTTCCACAAAGATTTTGTAATTCCTTGAAATCAAGAGAAGCATATAGCCACATTATTTTTATTAAATATTAATAATTAATTAACAATAAAATATTATTAATAGTTAATAATAATTTTTAGCAATAGTTATTTTTTATTAATCAATTATTATTAGTATTATTTCTTAAAATTTATAATAATAAAAATGTAAAATAGCTTTTTACACTTGTTCCAACCTTATTATTTGAACCAACCAAGCATATTATTACTATTTTCTACTACTTCCCATTCCAATGAATCAAACTTCATAATTCATTTTCTATTGTATTCTCTATCTTTTTTATTCTCATAGAATACCTTTTACATTCTTTTCTATTCTATTTTTACATTCCTTTCTATTCCGTGGCACGTGAGAGTTTGAGAAATGATTTAGCACACATGCTGGAGAGAGTGAGTGAAGTAAAAGGGAAATAATGTTTATGGCATTGTCACGTCATATAAACCCTTAGAACAATCTTATAAAATATATATAAACCAAAGTATTTGGATAAAAATAAAAAATTCGATGTGGATAATTCAAATGTTTAATACATGTATTTTAAGATAAAAAATTTATTTTTTTAGTTTGCTAAAATATAGACATTTATATATACTAAACTACAAATTAAATCAATTATTTTATTAAATTAATTATCCATTTCCATTTTTTCAAAGTTAAACTAGCTTGTTATCCGTGATTCACATATTAATTTTACTTATTTAAATATATACTGTTACATATAATTAATTTAATAATATTCAGATCAATTATAAATAGGTTTGCTCTGATTCTTAAATAATAACATACTTAAAAAAAATTTAGTAATATTCTCGTTGTAAATATAAATCTAAAGACATATATTTGCTTCGAAACTTAAATTTGGGCAAAGGTGCGATTCAACTTTTTTAGAGGTCATGGGTTTTAATTTAAGCTTAAAAAAAGTTGCTTTTATGTGGACTTCTTTTCACAAAAAGAACATATATATATATATATAATATAGATATTAGTATCAATTATCTTTTATCAATTTCTTTACCTATCTTTTATTAATTAATGCTTATATATATATATCTATATATATATATATATATATGTGTTGTTGCACTCTTGGATTTTTTTTTACTGTTTTACTTCATTTCCATTATAATTATAATATTATATAATCTAATAATTCATATTCTCAAAAATAAATTTATCCATTTAGATTAAAGTTTTTTAAAAATAAAATATTTTTGAATTTCCTTTTTCAATAAAAGGATCCTCGCTTATTTGATATTTGCAATTACAAAAACATTTTGTTATAAAGCAATTGGCCTTCACATGGACAAATTGTTTGCAATATTGACATTGAATGGGCTGCCTTTGTCCATCTTGCTCACCAAATCATCTTCTACCTCTACCTCGACCACCTCTGCCATGATAGCCTCCTCCACGACGACTTCTACTAGCTAACTTTTCCTGATCATCTTCTTCGTTTGATGTCTCGTCTTTCACATGAAATGCTTTTTCTTCACTCTTCTCTATTGCTTTATTCAATCTTACTTCATGTGCTAGCAAAGATTAGTTTATCAAATGAAAAAATGGGCTAGTCCTTAGACTCATCAATTGTAGTAATTACATAATCAAACTATGGAGTTAATCTCCTTAAAACTTTCGCAACAACAATTTGATCAATCATTTGCTCTCGTAAGAACCTTATTTGATTAACAATTGATAACAATCTAAATAGGAAATCTTGCACCGACTCTCCATTTTCCATCATTTAGGATTCAAGGTTTTAAACTCACAATAAAGAGATTGGAGTTTCACAATAATTACCTTTGATTCACCTTAAAACTCTTTTTGTAGTGTCTTCCAAGTTTATTTTGCCATAGTTGCTATTGCAATTCTTGAGAAAATATTCTTAGGAATAGCTTGTTGAATAAAGAACAAGATCTTAGAGTATTTCTTCTTATTTTCCTTCAACCTCGCTTCTTCATCTAGATTAGCATATCCATACTCAATCAAATCCTAAAGATCCTAAGACTTGAATAAGGTCTTCGATCAACTTGATGCTCAAAAATTTATAACTTTTATATTTAAAGGCAAGAATCATAGATCAAGAAATACTCATAGAATTGTGGTTAGTAGCAATAAATATTTTCAGGTAGAATACACTAAAGTACAAAAGAATCAACTCTGATACCATTTTTGTTAAAAAAATACAAAAAAACCTTAACAAAAGCAAAGAAAAAAATAGAGAATTTTAAGTGTTGAAAATTTATTAATTTACTTGTTTTATTCATTAGTTTAAAGTGCTTTTAAATAAGCATTACAATGCTAACAAAATAAGAAAATCTTGACAAACAATCTTATACGTGCCTTGACTTCACCATTAAATAGAAAAACTATGACTAAAAGTAGAAATCAACTCTGACTCAAAGACAACTAGCATAAGACTGAGTCTAAATGAAATAAAACACTTGACAGTTTGAATCCTTCAACCAACCTTAGAGATGCTAAATTTCCATGAAACAATCTTTGTTTTGGAAATAATTTTGAGAAGCTTAAGGTTGCACATTGATGTAGCCCCTAGATGCATGGAGCCTCATGCTGCTATATTATACCATGCTCTAACTACTAAGGGGCATGAAATTCATATTTTCACTATGGGTTTAAATTTAATCCCTCATCAGTCATCTCAACATCCATGAAGGTAATCTTCATGTATATTTTACGGCCAATGATCATATTTCAACAAATTGTTCTTTAGCTTTTGATATATTTAACATAATAAATCCCAAGAAGCATTTGATTGTTTGCATACTGAGAGCGTTTCTCTACCTCATTGGCGTCTGAAAATGGTACCTAATGTGCTTGTGACTTGGCATGGGATCTGGTATGAAATTATGCATTCAAAGTTATTTGAAGAGCTTGTTTTCAATTCAAAAGACGATGTGCCAAGTCCAGTTCGGAGCTTCAGGAAGCAATGCTAAGACTAACCGATGAGATCAAATCCTTTCCGAGCTATGCACAACATATATGTATAAGCAATAGTGTTGGTGAGGTACTAGGCAACATCAATTAGCTCCCTCAAATTAGAAATGTCCATGTGATACTCAACGGAGTTGATGAGACAATTTGTTCATGATATAGAAGTCGGTGCAAGACTGAGAAAGAATGATATTTTTAAAATAGATCTGAAAATACTAAACATGACATGAAATGATACAAATAAAACATTTGATGTGTCAAAATGAATTATAACATAAAAATTTTCATACTTTATATGGCACAAATAAAATTTTATAAGAAATGAACATAAATTATACACGAATTATCAAAAATACCTCAAAACATAAGTGTGATGATGGGGCTATCCGGCGTTTAGTTAGAGACAAAGGGCACACACTTTTATACGAGGCCTTGTCAAAGACAAAAAAAGACATGCTGCTGCTGGTACATATATGCTTGTAGCAGGATCTGGTCCATTGGGAAAAGGGTAAGCAGAATTAGGCCCAAATGTGAATGTTTTAGGGGCATTAGAGCCTTCAGAGCTGTCCGAATTCCACAAATCCCTCCATGTATTTGTGAACCCAAATTGAGGCCTCATGGGTCGATCTAATTCTTACCTTGTTTGGAGTAATGGATTGTGGGAAACCAGTTTTGAACCCAATTATCCTAGCATGGTTGGGACAGTAGTTTGTCATTGACAGTTTTGGGCACACATTGTCACCCAATGTAGAGCCATTGGTTGAAGCCTTGAAGTCAGTTATATAAGATGGGTCTGAAGTGTTGCAGAGCAGGGGTTTTGCTTGCAGGGAATATGCGTTGCCAATGTTAACTGCTAGTAAAATGGCATCTGCTTATGAAAGGTTGTTTCTCTGCATGCTAAACTATGTCAGCACCCTCTCCCCACAGATTGTTAGAAACATTTTTTTCTTAACCTTTTTTTTTTCAAATTACTGCTGGTATATGAAGATTTAATATACTATAGAATTTGTCTTTATTGATGTGCTTATACTCCAATACTGTATTCTTTTCTAAATTTCAGTCAATGTCTCAGTATCCTTACAGAATCATTTCGGAAGCAAAATGTATCATCCACTGACAATTTCGGATTGATCAATTTCTTGCTGAAATTGAAGCTTTATTGGATAGACATATACTAGTATTTGATTGGCTTAACGTTTGACCTTATCTTTGTCAATGCTTTGATTTCTCTGCCTCAGGCAGTGACATGTCCAAGTTACTCCACAAACTGAAAATCTGTAAGATCATGCTGACATATTCAGCAATCAGCAGTCAAAAGTATTACTCTGCTAACTTTGTAACACTAAGCCGGTGTAATCACCAATCAAATCTCGTTGTTGTGAGACATTCTAAATTCTTTATGATCAGTTGAAATCAATTAAAGATTCTTTTGGAAGTTAGTGGTCACAGCCTAAATTCAACAACTTAGACTAACTGTTATTGGATGGGAGGGCCCTTGGATGATCATGCTAAGGTGATTCACATTTCGGTGAAAGCAACATGTTTTTCAGATGACATTTGCCAACCTAATCCAAACTTTTGCTTTCTCAGTTAAATACATATTGTCTAATATATCTACGTGCTGTAGATACCTCTATTGTTTATGAAGATAATCCGGTGAAAATAATCATAAAGAAGATTGTGAACTAAAAGAAACTGCATGTATATTTATATATATTACAACTCAAGTTTAAAAAATGGCTGCTCACAGGATACTTCTTACACCAAAAGAGAGACTGATTAAAAAGCCTTACTTAACCCGGACTCGAAATGCAAGCCAACAAATATCCTTAAGAAGGATGAGCTTACAGTTCACGGTTATTATTTTTGGTACACAAGGAAAATTCTTGCAGCTCAAAGCTAATATTTCTACTCAAAAAGTATCAGAAAACAAACTTTCCCAAGCTACCTGAGGAATAAACTAGTATTCTTCATGCTACATTCTTGCCCGAAATGAGCATAGAATTTAATGTATCCTCTCTTGGGTTTATTATGCACAGAAAGAAACTAAGTCCCGTAGACAATATTCTGCAGTTCCTGACATCTACCTCAAAGCTGCTGACTCTTAGTGGTGTTGAGAATCTGGTCCTCCGGGCGAGATCCTTTGGGGATCAGCACCCATCATCCTTCTGTAGTATGCAATTCTGGATGCATCGTAACCGAGTTTCTCTAAGATGGTCCTACTATCAATCTTTTCTGCCATTGTTGGGGTACCATGATAAGGCCTTGCTTCAGAATTTCTCATTACAAGCATCAATAAAATGATCATGAACAAGATCAAGAGCCTAGAATTTGAAGCAGTAGCCATATTACTCTTTTGGCAATGTGGAAAGAAGAGATGGAAAAACTTGTGCCAAGCTTGATCAAGCAACTTAAGTTAACATTCTTCTTATATACTGAAGGAGAAACCCGTGCAGACCACTAGGACAACTTTGAAATGACATTATCATAAAAAGTTATTGTTTCTTTAGAATAAGATATCTTTTTTATTTTGGTCGAAATCATCCGGTATCTTCGTACCATTCTGGTATAGAACTAATCCGAATTCGAGCCGGACAGGACCCAAAAAGTGGCAAAGCTCTTTATCAAGAGTTTTAACACAGCTGCATATCCAAGGCTCGAATTCGAGACTTCTGATTAAGTTAGAACAGCCTACTGCCAACTGATTTACGTGCTCTTGGGTTTAGAATAAGATATCTTGATATTGGAACATCGACGTATAATCAGATCATATTTGACAGAAAATGGTTTGTCGTCTATCCAAAACGAAGTCAATTTTCTGCTTTCTTGAGTCATCTCCATTAACTTAGACATTTTTCATTTGCAATCCTTATTTGCGTGGCAAAGTTGGTGTTCTCTTCCTTGAAAAACAGCCAAAGGCTGTTTGGACGTAGCAACTCGAAAATCTAGTCGTTCTTGTTATCTAGTGCTTATCTTAAACTATATATTAACAATATGGCAGAATTGACTCAAAAGCTCACCAAGACAATACAACCTTACATTATTAGTTCAAACTTCATTTGTCTGTTCTTAGTCATTTTTTTCCAATAGGGGGAATTTGAATGTTGTCCTTATCCATCAACATGGAAAATATAATATAACTTCTTTAATCTCTTTGTCGTTCGTTTTGGCCTTTCGCAACGCATCCATAATCCATTAAGATCTGCTTACTCCAAATATGTGTAGGATATAGAATTGGCCTTTCGCAAGCCGCACGCATGCATAATCCATTAAGATGTGCTTACTCCAAATGTGTGTAGGATAGAGAAGTCAGATCGCAACATAGTCTTGGCGGTGATTAACCATCCTCATTAATCAGAGTCTTTATTTCAATATTGAGATAAATTATATGAACTCATGTTAAGTTTTTTTTTTGGTCGAAACCCCCGGTTTTCACTTTCGGTGACTATTTCGGAGTCGAGAGAAGCAGAGCGTGGTTAGGCTTGTCCCCCTCCCAACACTGACACTTCATACACAAGTCAGGATTCGAATCTTGACCTTGCTTAAGGGACGAGGGCAGCTTGCAACCCATGCTAATCAGTTGTTGGTGAACTCACGTTAAGTTATCAGCATAATTTCTCACCCCTACTCATTTCTATTTAAGATAATTTATTCTTCTAAATCTCCTGTTGTCATATCTTTCTAATAATTTCCTTTCAAATCTTTTTCAATCATTTTGGCACTAAACCTGATATGAAAATCAGCGAAAGTGAGATCACAAAACATATACTTGTAATTGACGCTAAAGGCATATTAACACATTTTTGCAGGTCAAATTGGCAGGAAAGTCAAGTGATAATCATTTTGCATTGAATTTCAGAAGGTTTAAGGTATGGTTTGAGTAAGAACCGTCCGTAAGGCATTGGACAGAATTCGGATTTGGCAAATCAGTGAGGATAGAGTCATAATTCATACATCAGAGTGTCTTATCCACATGGAAACAGATTCTTGATAATGACAGCATGTACGTCTACAACTTCGATCGTCAACATACATATCTAAACTTCTCACCCAACTATACCCACATTTGATGGTCGAGGCATCATCATTGGTGGTGTTTAGATGACGAGAAGATCATAATATAGTTGCCATAAGATTAACATGGCATGTTGGCCGCTTGAATTATGTAGAGCTCTCTATGCTTGCTTAAATGGACAACTCTGTTAATCACTATTACTTTTGATGCAAGAAAACCACTATAAGTGCTCCAAACGCGTAGTTTCAATTAGCATTTTTACGCAATATAGATGACTGAATCTTGTGTATATTTACAGATACAAATTAAAATCAATGAGGTTTTGGTTTAGTTACAAAAAAAATTAGAATCTTGACATCTTGATTCAAATTTTACTATGTCATTTTTTTTAGTGGATTAGAAATGAATGGTACCAATTAACTGCTGTATAATTGGTTTTCCTAACACTTTTGACTAGACTTGCTCAAGGGTCGAGCTACTCGTCTAAGCCCGAAAGTTTGTTTGAAATTTGATCGGACTTGGACAAAAATATTTGATAAAAAAACGGATTTGGGCAAAATTTTTAGGCCTGTTTAAAAATCGGGCCGGGCCTTGGATTTGACTTTCAAAGCCCGGGCCCGGCCCGACCTGAATTAAAAATATATTATATTATTTTTATATATTTATTTAGCATAATATAATTTGAGCAGGTTTAGACTTATGGCACAAAAATGGGCTCGGGCTTGGACAAAATAACTGCCCAAATTACGGGCCGAGCCGAGCTTGGGTATCAATTACAATTTTTATTACTTGTCAAGGGCCCAGCCCGAGCCCGCCCATGACCAGGTCTACTTTTGACTATATATCCATTAATTTCAACAGTTCTTAGGGTCGGAGATAAGTAACCATTAGTAAAGTAATCAACTTGAAGCATTCGAAGCTTCTATAAAATGCAAGGACTTTCTAATATATATTGGATATCTACTTTGAAATGCAGATCGAGTCTAGCTAGCTAGCATAAGGCTTGTCTGCCCAATATAAATATTCCATGACATCATCTTCCTCGTGTACTCTTCATCTTATCCTATATAGTGAAATTGATTTATGTACATGTATATATCTTGTTCCCATTCATATATTGCTATTTTTTTCTTAAGAATTATCGTACAAGTACATTTCCGATGTACATTCAATCTTATAGAATAGTATATTGTTATTGGATTTATATTTGATGGAGTAACAGTATATAACATTTGTAAATTGTCAGTCAATCAAAGTGTCACTATGTGCAAGGTTTAAAAATACACAAGTTCTTAAAAATAAATTAAAATTTTTTTATTAATATTTATCTTTAAGAGCTTGCATATTTTAACTTTGCTCATTAATGATATAATATTTTGTGGTTAACTAATAGCTATAACATCTATACACTGTTAATGCATTATATATAAATTCAATGTCATTTAAATTTCACATTATAAAATGATTTGTGAAAAATCAAAACCCTTAAAAAACGTTAACATAAAATCAAAAAGCTTCAATTCAATACCATCGATTTTTTCTATAACAATATAGTCGGGGTATCTCCTACTTTGTTCAGATATAATCTTATTTTTAAGTCATTTTAAGAGCTCACTTTCTCATATTGATATGGTGAATTTAAGATTTTATTTTGTTGATTCAATATATTCTATTTTAATTTTATGTGTCAAAAAAAAATCTCCTTAATTTTATAAAAGATACATATTCTGGATTAATCCCACTGTGTAATTTCTCATCCATCACCAAAAATTGCTAACTTCGTACGCAAAAGACATCTTCCTAGCAATACCTTTAATTATCTCAACTCTCATACATATTTAATAATAGTGTAATAAGGGTGTTTGCATGAAAATTTAGTCAACTGACCTCATAAAAAAAACTTCATTCTTTTATAAAGAGAAGTGTGAAATCCCCAATTTCCATGTAATTCCTCCATGTTTGTAAAGTATTTCACTCAAGATGATTAAATGAATATGAAGTTTAATGTATGAATGATGTATGCATGATGTATGGAAGAAATGAGGAAGTTGATAGTCAATAAGTCAAATAAATTATGTTAATATCAGGAAAATAATTGAAGTATGAAAGAAAATAAAATCAGATTTTATTTGGTAATTAAATGGATAAGTGGCTGTGATGAGAAGAAAGAAAAGAGGAAATTAATGGGTCAAAGGGTCAAGGGAAAGTATGGCTGAGATAGATGATGAGATGAGCATGCATTTAATGCATGTTGCATGACTCACCACCCTCATCATCATCACCCACGGCAACCCCTTTTTCCAGCCTTCATTCACGTTTTCTCCAAGGTTCCACAAGCTTCCATTCCATAGTTACCTTGACAAAACCCCCCATCCATCCATCGATTTACCTAGTTCGTTGAATGAAAAATAATCCTTGTCACTAGGTTAAGTGATATCCAAAGTTTGGTGGATTGATTCCAAGCATTGGAGGAGATCTCAAAGTTTGAGATTTTGGTCTCTAGCAAAGGTAAGAGAAGAAGATGATTCTTACAACTTTGTTTATGATTTGGAGTTGTTTTGAGTTAGTATGATATATGTATGATGATGGTTTAAAGATTTGAATTGATATGATGATTTTAGGTTGAGGAAGTGAAAAGCTAGGGTTTACGCATCAAGTGATCTTGCGTTCTCGGAGGAATCGAGGTAAGAAATTTATGTAACGGACGTAAGGCGACTATGTCCGCATGTTTTATGATGTTTGTATGTGGTTTGGAAAGAAACACCAGCTGATTTCATGTAGGAAAAATGACATTTTTGGACTTGTCTCCTAGTACCAATTAGGCTAGGGGCAGTCGACTGCCATAAAGGGAAGTCGACTGCCTAGAGACAACCAAAACGCCGTTTCTCGAAAACCGACTCAAACCAATCAACTGCTATGTAAGCCAGTCGATTGCTATTTACCCAGAAGCATTCTGTTTCAAACCAGTTGACTGCTATATGGGACAGTCGACTGCTATTTGCCAAAAATGCATTCTGTTTCAAACCAGTAGACTGCTATATGGGACAGTCGACTGCTATTTGCCAAAATGCATTCTGTATGAAAACCAGTCGACTGCTATATGGACCAGTCGACTGCTATTTGTTAAGAAGCATTCTGTTTGAAAACCAGTCGACTGCTATATGGACCAGTCGACTGCCCCCATGTATTTTTCGAAATGAAAATAATTTTGAGAAATGAAGTTATGAGGCAGCAGCCGACCGCCCTGTGAGGCCAGTCGACTGCCATGTATGAAAAGAGCTTTCAAAGCTTATTTGATTTAAACACAAAAGTGTTTTTTGAAAAAGGTATATTATAAATGTTTTGAGACTATGGACTGCGTGATAATTATGCATTCTGATGGCTGAGAGACTCTGATCAAGTCCTCAGTAATATGTATGTTAAGCAAGGAACCCTAGTCAGGTCCTCAATCCCACATGTGACACCTGACTAGTGTTCACTGTGGATTTCTAAAGGCAGGAGAGAATCCCTGACCTATACAGAGTGCACTACTGTACTAATGCATGATTAGAGTCATATAAATGGGTATAAAGGATTTATATGACGATAAAATCGCTTAAATAATTGTACATAGTCTCCATCCTATTTCAAAGGATAAACGATGCATGTTTTAAAGTAAAGAAGTATGATGTATGTTTTAAAGTATGTTATGAAGTATGATGTTTTAAAGAAAGAAGTACAATGTATGTTTCAAGAATATGATGCACGTTTTACACGTATGCTGTTTTAAGAAGCATACAAAGTATGTTTGCCATGTCATTGAAAATAAATATGCATGATTGCAAACAATGCATGAAAGATGTTTATGATGCATGCTTTATAATGCTTTACTTGACATTGTAGAGCCAAGTAGGAAAAATGCATATAGAGGCATAGTACGCTCTTTTACATATTTTTCTTACTGAGCGTAAACTCACCCTTTTACGACCATTTTTCCTGCAGATTACCTGAAGTGAGCCTCGCTCCGATTAGAAGAGCTTGTTTTGGAAAGATTGCAGTGTACCTTCTCGATATGCTTCCCACTTATCATAGAAGGTATACTTATATATTCATGTATATAGTAAATTGTAATTCAGCTACGGTACAATACAAGTAGCCATGATGTATATAGGATGTCTAGGGATGTAAGATAAGATGATGTATGAGATCCTGTGGAAAGAGAATGGTATTTATATATATCATTTTATGCTTATGGAAAAATAATAAAATTTTATGAGCTATTAGATAATTAGCTAATGTATGAAAAGATGGATGACACTGGATAAACTAAATCTAAATAAAGAAGGAAAAAAGATAAGTGATAAGATGAAGTGACGGGGACGTCACAAAAAGCATCTGCCCAATGATAAATTTATCTCCCTCTTCAAAGAGCTGAGTACAAATTAGACATGCTCAATGGTTAAGCTACTTGTTTAAGTCCGGAAGCCCACTTGATATTTGATTGAGTTCGAACAAAAAATCAGATACAATTAATAGGTTTTGGCAGAATTTTTAAACCCAATAAAAAACCATGCCAAACTCGAGGTTGATCTTTTAAGGCTTGAGTTCGATCCGGCCCGAATATAATTAAATTTAAAAGTTTTTAGCTATATTTATTAAGTATATTATAATCATCTGTATATAAAATATTATTAATTAATAAACATTATTATATATATTTAATATAAAAATTGACATACAAATTTTGATAAATCAAATTAAACTTTAAATTAACTAAAAGAATAAAAAATCAAACAAACAAAAAATTAAAATACCAAAAAATAAATAAAATAATATTAGGATCGAGCTAGGCTTACAATATAAAATAAAATGACCTGAACTAAAAGTCAAATTCGAATTTATAGGCCAAGTCAGGCTTGGATTTGTATATAAGTTATTATTATATAATTTGGGCCCGATCTATCTCGATCGTCTAGTACAAATCCTCCTTTCTCCTAATAATAATAATAATAATAATAATAATTAAAGTTTATATATTCTCCAATTGTCACCCAATGAGCTATTGAAGTATAGCCGAAAGAAAATGTGGGGTATATATTTCTCCACTAGTATTGGGAAGGCAGAAGAAGATGCTCAGACCTTGTACGAACTGCATAATCTCATGAATATATCTTTGTCAGACTCTTTTCTGCTAGATTTTGCGTTGAAAACTAGGGGAATTTGATCACCACATGGGTAGGAAATTGGCATTCATATTTACAGCATGCTAACTAATACGATCTCCTTGGATTGTTTTTCTGGAACTTCAAATGTAAAAAGGCTTAACTAATTGGAATCAAGCTTGAAAATGATGACACAGGAGGAAAAGGGTGCCGACAAGGTGAAAAAAACTGAAGATTTGGACAAAAGGAAGATTCAAGAGCCAACCTGAAAAGTTTAGTTTAACAGAGATTTCTTGAATCGAATCCTTTGGGGATTCCAAATTGACTATCTAGTTCTTTGAAGGGGAAATTAAGTTGTCTTCAAAAGCTCAATCTTTTGTCTCATTGTTCAAAATGCAGATGCTAATTAACTATATAAAGAAGCTTCAAAGATATTCTTGCTTAATTGGTAGGTAGATTTGGTAGGTATAGAAAACGTCTAAACCCAATCTCAAAAATCCTCCACATTTTACTCATGTCAATATATATCTTTCATCAATTTGCTTGGGGATACTAAATTAAATTAGGATTTCAGCATATCATGAAAACTGTTAAGAATGCCAATAATTTTTTGACTAAATAGTTAATAAAAAATTGTGACATATTATAAGACTTGGATTTAAATCCAAACAATCTTACTCTTATATTCAATTATTAAATATTTCTCTTGTAACTAAAAACCAGTGTTAAGAAAAATCCATGTTGTCAGAAACTTGACTCTTGCTCTTTGAATAATAGTCATGCATCAACCAATTGAATTAAATATTCAGATGCGATAATCTTTCTTTATCTTTTAACAATGCATCTGTAATTTAATTTGGATGAAATATATAAACTTCCTATGTTTATACCAAAAGGACAGATAGGTAGGTAACCTTGATTTGTACTAGACTCCTGTCAAGGATACTAACCTTTTTTTAGTTTCAAAATACCAATTTTTCCCTTTAACTATCTTTAAATCTAAAAACCGTAAACACTAAACCTTAGATTTTAACCAAGAAAACTATAAACCATAAACTTTAACCCTTTAAATCCTAAACCTTAAACCAAAAACCCCTAACTTTTAAACTCTAAACCCTATTTAAAAGAAAAAAAATTTGATATTTTAAAACTAGATGAGATTATTATCCTTTTAGTGTAAATGTTTATGTATAGGAGATTATGTATTTCACCCAATTTAATTATTTTCTGTAAATTATTGCAATAAACCACAGGTCTTGGGCTAATATTCTTTTCTTTTCTTTAACGTAGAAAGAATATAATTATTCCAATTTAAGATTTTACTTGGATTCTCATTCCATCCTTACCCATAAAGTGTCAATCTGAGATAAGGTGTCTAAGCCGACTTCTCAGTAAAGTCCGGCTGCTCATAATTCTTCCTTTTCAAGATAATATTCCTGTGTTGAAATTGATTAACTTAGATTTTACTGCATACTTTGAACAAAACAGATAGCCAAGATTATAAATCAACTCAAGATTGTAAAGCCGCTTAATTTTTTTTAAGAAATTATAAATACAAGTGAAATTACTGTTATAATCGAGTAATACATTAATGTAATAAATTTAATATAAAATTAAAGATTATTATCTTATATACCACCGATGAAGTTTTTTAACTCCACAATTATATTAAAATGATAACATATATATCATTTTATATATTTTTTATTTTCTAATAGGATATGTTAGGATGATGACTAATTTTCGCCGTCATGAAGATTAAAAATATCATTTCAAGATCAAGAAAAGAAAAGACAGTCGCGATAATTATCAATTCAGCAATGCTGAAAAGGACAACTATCATGTGGAGGTAACCTAATTCGACTCAGCTTTCGTGCTCTTCCATTTCAATTCTCAGCCATTTCCACGGGAACATGCATTGACACATGCACACTTTTGCCCCATTGACTCATCGTCCCCAGTAATCAAATGAAATCTCAAAAAGTAAAGAATAGTATTGGCACTCTTTTGCCTTGGTCGGTGTCATTGAGCCGACTTCGGCTTAATTCCCATCAAGATATCTTTAGTAGGATCCACTTCAAGCCCACTTCTTTTGTTCGTCAATTTGTTAGATTGATATTGACCCACGATAGTTATAAAGAACATGGCATGAAACATTAACAATTCAAGTTTGGTTTCACAAATGTTTTCTTCTCGATGGAGGTTCAAAATTATTTTTACTTTTTATATTAAAAAAAAATTGGTGACGACTTCATATTTTAATAACAATAAATAATTTAATTAATAATTATGTTGGAAGTCAAAACCTGTTCTTTGAATTATGGGAAGACCAAGTTTAATTTAGAAACGAACTAATTTTGAATCAATATATGTACTGGAAAGTGTATCTTCTTTTTTTCATTGTTTGACAACTAACAGGACCTACAAATATATAGTTGGGGACTGTATAAATGCACGGGTCCTTCCCCCGGTGGTGGGTTGGTAGTTAAAAACTGTACAATGCACATACTTACTATTCCCACATTTGAATCCCATGAAAATAATCATGAAATGAATTTTGATATTGCAATAACAAAAATATTCTTTACGATATCAATAATAAGCACATATTCGTTGATATGATACCTTTCAAAGTATTAATTTATGACTTACAATTAAAATTTTTATTGTGGAATATCACGTTAAAATTTGTAATCATGTATATTCATCACGTATCTCTCTCTCTCTCTATATATATAAATACTTATGTGAAAACTATGATACATAAAAATGAATATTACTATTTTTGATATAAAGGTTTTCTAACCAAATATATCTTCAATTTTTTGCATAAAATGAATTTAAGTTTAATCTTTTATTTTATTATTTAAACCTTTAACATTTCAAAATAGTAAAATTATATCCAAATCTATTATTGATTTATTTAGTAAAATAAAAGGGTAAGGGTTTATAAAACCTCAACTTTTATTTATTTTACTCAATTGCGTTATTTGAAATGTTTGATTTTTTTATTTACAGTAAAATAAAAAGTTTATGAACTTTTACAAAAAAATCCCATTTTGTGCAAAAAAAATTGACTGTATATTTTGCTATTAAGATGGTAAAAAAAATTGAAATTGAGCAATGTAGCTATAACACCAAGTACAAGAATTCTTCCGAGTGCAGGAGGATTGATGCAAAAAAGTTTATGATTCTGGTTTGATTTTGCTGATGTGCGAGTCCAACGAAGATGTCCTAGTGTCCCACCATCTCCAAATGATTTAGGGATAAAACTAAAAAGAGTTCTATCCTTTTATCAGTAATTCATAATGGAGAACCACTGACTAAGTATGCATAAAAGAGAATTTGCAGATAGTTGAGAAACTGGAAAATGATAGATATATAGATTACTAAGAAAAAGTTCTGTGATACATTAATACTGAAAAGGTTTCAGTACTTATTTATCTCCTCTAGCTGAGTGTCAGAAAAGTTGTATGAATATTCATCAAAGAAACCAAATGATCTACACTATAAGCAAAAAAATGCATCATTTTTCTGTTTTCTGGTGTAAATCACCGGCTGCTGTAAATTTAAGCTTAGTGGTGATGAGGATCAGGTCCCCCTGGACTTAGTCGCGTCGACTCGAAAGGGTTTCCACCATTTCTTTGTATGCTGGCTTCAATGGCTTCTCTGGCTTCATCTATCAATGCACGCTTGCTACTGCTATGAAATGGCTTGGATTCATGACTTGCCTCACTTACTTCCTGTCTTTCAATGCTGGCCTTGGGATGTTCTTTAGCATCAACTGCCAATGCCATCTGGCCCATGCCTGAAAATTGCTTGGATTCAAAATGCCTGTCAATTATCTCTAGCTTATCCCTACTTACCCTGTTCTGTGCTTTGGCTTCGTCTATCATTGCCTGATAAGCAATGGAAAATGGATGAAACAAACGAGTCCCAGAACTCGAAATCAAGAGCAAAGCATGCAGGGAAAGAAAGAGCATAACTTTGACGCTAGCCATTTCTTATTTCAAGTTCAAGTTAGGGTTGATAGTTGCATATAGCTTGGGTGCATGGATACATATTTATAGAGGCCTCCTTGCCGTCTTTGTACAGAATATTTAAAATTTGGTCGAATAAGATATGATTTTATTGGAAGGATAATCTTTTTTTTCCTTTGTCCAGAGATGAATTCGTGCTTTCATTGACCTTTTTCTTAAATCAACACTTGGGAGATTAAGAAGAACATTAACCGACAGTCATAGTTATTCCAAATTCTGGATCATTTGGTCATTATGGTGTTTTTAATTAACTTTCGGAAGTGTGAACTAATGCAGAAAAGAGATTTCCTTTGGCTGATACCGCCGGCTTTGAAGACAAAATTAATACCCCACCGCCCACCAATCAAAGTTCATGTTGTGTTACCCTAGAGATTAAGTAAAGAATATCTTTTATCTTCATCTTCTACCTCTAGCATAGTTTTTTTTTTTTTTAAATTGTGCTCCTAGTCAGGGGCTTTGGCATATTGCATCAGCATTTGTTGGAAAGCTATGGAGTCTGGAATTCCATTTTCTCAGTGAATCTCTCTTGCCAAACAAAGGGTCAACGCTGATTTACATCTTAGCTCATTGCCCTTTTTCATTCTTTCAAGAAACTAAGCAGGAACATCTACTACAAGATCACAGTGCTTAAGAAACCTGGTAACTCAAAAGAACGCAGAAACGAGTAGGAAAACAGAACTAAAGCTCCAACTCTGATATAAAGCAAATGATTGCTTTAACATTATCAATTTGATAAGAAAATGGCAGAGGAAGTTTAAGAATGTCTGAAATGTTTTTTAAACTAGATGAAAGTCTGAGGAAAACGGCAGCTGTGGATTTTCCTTAACGAAGCTGAATTCATCCATTTGAACTCTTAGTTCCTATTTCCAATATTGTATTCCAGAGCAGAGGAAGTTTTCATGATTTGAGTCAGAACATCCTGGGAGAATTAAGTTGAGGTAGTGAAGAGAGTACTATTTCTAGTTTTCAGTAACTTCAAAGAATCCTATCTGAATTCCTACAGGTTCTTCGTGTTCTTCTACGTTTCCTCAGAAAATATACAATGTTTCTAATTACTTGTTGGCCTAAGGGTAATGAAGTTTGCACATAAACATAGCAAAAGAGAAAAATGTCCAATGATTTTCTGAACATTATCTTCCAATCGACTGCTTCATTCAATTTTTAAGTTGTTAAATAGTATTCTTTGAATGTTTTTGAAACCTGTCTTCGGTCCCTAAATATGCTTTTCAATTCCACGTAGAGATGTAAACGAGTAACTGAGACTATCTATCTTGATTAAGTCAGATTTGAGTGCCCTATAATCAAGTTTTAATCGAATTAGGATAATGATTCTATTATCTGTGTTAGGTTCAAATAGAATTTGAGTAGTGCCCTTAGAATACCCTATACCCAAACGTGATTAGCTTTTTATTAAATATATTTGTGTTTTTTATTAAATCATGTTCGTTTGTAGTTTCATGAAAATATTTTTATAGGTTTCAAGTGTTGAACTACTAAAATTTGTTGAATTATGATGAAACTTATATGTTATTGTTTAATTTTATGTTTTTAATTAATAGAAAAATTAAATATTAAAATAATTAATTTTTTTGAGGAGTTTGGATTCGAGTTCATGTTCAGGTCAATTAACGAATTTGTCAATATTTTGATTGAATGAACAGGTAATTAAACGGATTCGAGTAAATAAACGGGTAGTACAAACTTTATTAGTGTCAAATTTGGGTAATGCATTTAAAAAATAATCAAGTAATTATAGTGTTCAGATTCTTTAATTAGTAATCAGGTTCGGGATCATGTGCATCAATAGTAGAGGGTACTCATCTAGTTTACATTCCTAATTTTGCAGGAATATCAGGCATCATTTTGGTCAATGACTACTGCATGAACCAGTTTGTGAAAAATTATGTACTCTTTTTATATTTTCAGTCCTTAAGGAAACTCATTGGGGTTGAGTTATCCAATGGGAGACAACTTTCCTTAAATAAATTCTTTTCTCATCTTTCAATTTCAAACATGGAGAATCGCACTGAATTTGTGAGATGGTTAGCAAAAGGCACCAGGGACAAAACTTTGAAACAAACCATATGGACAAATTTGGTGCTAAGTTTGCTGTTGGTCTCTACACTTAATACCTTCAAATGAAAGTTTCAACTGCCAACAGTTAAAAGTACTGTTTTATTGGTACAAACCTTTTGTGCAAACAAAATGTCAACTGGTTTCCGCTAAATAAAAGTACTTCAAAATGCTGTAAAGGGTACTATGGGGAAACATTAATAGGGTAGCTGCACACATAGCCACTGAATGCACCTTTTCATATTACAGAAACAGAAAACAGACAATACTTGTGATTTAGAGTGTAGATTGTGATTTAAACCAGAAAACAGACAAATGTTAGAAATTGTATTTTCCATACATTTTTTTTTGGCTTGTAGAGTGTAGATCATGATCGACACTGTACAAGCAAATAAAAAATGTAGGGAAAATACAATTTCTAACATTTTTCCGTTTTCTGGTGTAAATCACCGGCTGCTATAAATGCAAGCTTAGACTGCTTAGTGATGATGAGGATCAGGTCCCCCTGGACTTAGTCGATCAGAGTCGAAAGGATTTCCGCCATTTCTCTGTATGCTGGCTTCAATGGCTTCTCTGGCCTCCTCTATCAATGCACGCTTGCTACTGCTCGGAAATGGCTTGGATTCATGATTTGTCTCACTTACTTCCTGTCTTTCAACGCTGGCCTGAGGATGTTCTTTAGCATCAACTGCCAATGCCATCTGGCGTGGGCCTGAAAATTGCTTGGATTCAAAATGCCTGTCAATTATCTCTAGCTTATCTCTACTTACCCTGTTCTGTGCTTTGGCTTCGTCTATCATTGCCTGATAAGTAATCGAAAATGGATGAAACAAACGAGTCCCAGAACTCGAAATCAAGAGCAAAGCAAGCAAAGAAAGAAAGAACAAAACATTGACGCTAGCCATTTCTTATTTCAAGTTCAAGTTAGGGTTGATAGTTGCATATAGCTGGGGTGCATGGATAGATATTTATAGAGGCCTCATTTCATTGCCATCTTTTTACAGAATATTTAATATTTGGTCGAATAAGATATGATTTTATTGGAAGGATAATCTTTTTTTTTTTGGTCGAATAAGATAAGCTTTCAATGACCCTTTTTCTTAAATCAACACTTGGGAGATTAAGAAGATGAACATTAACCCACAGTCATAGTTATTCCAAATTCTGGATCATTTTGTCATTATGGTGTTTTTAATTAACCTTTGAAAGTGTGAACTAATGCAGAAAAGAGATTTCCTTTGGTTGATATCGCCGGCTTTGAAGACAAAATAAATACCCCACCGGCCACCATTCATGTTGCCTGGAGATTAAGTAAAGAATATCTTTTATCTTCATCTTCTACCTCTAGCATAGTTTTTTTTTTAATTGTGCTCCTAGTCAGGGGCTTTGGCATAATGCATCAGCATTTGTTGGAAAGCTATGCAGTCTGGAATTTCTTTTTCTCAGTGAATCTCTCTTGCCAAACAAAGGGTCAACGCTGATTTACATTTTAGCTCATTGCCCTTTTTCATTCTTTCAAGAAACTAAGCAGGAACATCTACTGCAAGATCACAGTGCTTAAGAAACCTGGTAACTCAAAAGAACGCAGAAACGAGTAGGAAAACGGAATTAAAGCTCCAACTCTGATATAATGCAAATGATTGCTTTAACATTATCAATTTGATGAAAAATGGCACATGAAGTTTGAGAATGTCTGAAATGTTTTCTAAACTTGAAATGAGTCTGAGGAAAACAGCAGCTGTGGATTTTCCTAAACAAAGTTGAATTCATCTAGTTGAACTCTTAGTTCCAATCTCCAATATTGTGTCCCAGAGCAGAGGAAGTTTTCACGATTTGAGTCAGAACATCCTGGGAGAATTATGTTAAGGTAGTGAAGAGTGTACTATCTCTACTTTCAGTAACTTAAAGAATCCTACCTGAATTCCTACAGGTTCTCTATGTTCTTATAGATTTCCTCAAAGAAAATAGACAATGTTACTACTTACTTATAGGCCTAAGGGTAAAGAAATTTGCGCTTAAACATAGCAAAAGAGAAAAATGTCCTATGATTTCAGAACATTATCTTCGAATTGATGGCTTCTTTCGATTTTTAAGTTGTGAAATAGGTTTCTTTGAATGTTTTTGAAACCTGTCTCCAATCCCTAAATCTGCTTTTCAATTCTGAAGGAACATCAGGCATCAGTTTGGTCAACGACTCTAGATAGTACTGCACCTCACGACTCTAGATAGTACTGCACCTCTGTAATTAACTGACTTCTCTACATAAACCTGTTTGTGAAATTTTATGTGCTCTTTTTGTATTTTTAGTCCTTACGGAGACTCATTGGTGTTGAGTTGCACCATGGGAGAAAACCTTCCTTAGATACATGCTTTTCTCGATTTCCAGTTTGATACTCACACCCAAACTGCAATGTGATTTTGACGTGCAAAAAGTACTTGTGACAAAACTATGAGACTTTTGGGTTAAAACGAATAATACTGACCAAT